>OZ035963.1:5919715-7255103 GCA_964034945.1 Chrysopilus asiliformis
ATAATCAGAATAAAGTTCTTATTAAAAGTTTACATTTTATTGGGTGTAAAATACGTGCAACCGAATTTGTTAAATTCATTAAAAATGTGTAAAACTTGACCCGGCTGTTGCAATCAACCAGCATTTTTACTTTCTGCAAATAAAATCTACGCTATTTACGAGCCTTTGTTTTGTTTTTGAGTGAATTTTATGAAACTGACCGCATTTCAGTTAAATTCAAAGTCGAATTCCATTCTAAAACTGCCCAAAGTCATATGTGCAACCAAACCATAGATATAAACAAAAAAAAGCCGTATTTGAAATTGATCATAAAAGTGGACTATAAAAAATATATTATCATCATTTAAAAGTGGCGCGAAGCATATGTTAGGTAGCCGAGAGTCCATGTACCTTTCACCTAATTTACAACGCGCACGATAAACAGAAACGCCCGCCTGTAGAATGTTTTATGCGGCGTCAATCTGAAAATCTAACAAAACGACACTTTTTACAACATATCCGAAGTTTGTATGCGACGGCGAGTTGGTGGGTGGCCAAAAAGGGGGACACACCTTGATTGCAGGTACGGTGAGGTGATTTTAACGCCCGGCCTTACAGCAGAATCACATCCCCGAGAGTCAAACATGACGAGCAAAAGTTGCCATTTAATGGTCAACAAGGCTCCATTATGGTTTAATTAAGTCATAAAGTTGAACACCGTGATTTTTTATAGTCCAGGATCGCAGGACGTCGAATTACCTTGCGAACCGCAAAGTGCTTGAAGTCGGGAAGGATTCACGAAATTAGAGTGAAACTCCCACATCGACCAGGTGAAAATTAGGGGTTTTCCATGGAATTCCTGTTCACGACATGCTTTCCAGACTACCGAATGTCCACAGGTATGTAGCACCACAAAATAAAAAAAGAAACCTAATGTCCCCAACGTAGTTTTGAGGTGACTAGCGTTTGTAATTCCAGCAGTCGTAAAGTCTAGATGTAAAGTCGATATGCAAATGATGGACCTTTGAAACAGCAGCCAATTCGCTAGTTATACAAATTTTAGTAAAACTCGGCAGTCTGGAGATGGTGCCTAATGGGGATTAGGTATAGAAAACGAACTTTCAGCTAGCTATTCTTAGAACTCATTTAAAATGTAAGAAAAACTACAGCTGCGAAGAGGAAATCGTGAAATACCACATGTGAAAACTTGAAGTAGATTTTTGAAATAAATTGGCAAAAGAATTATTTTGATCGGACTTTGATGTGTGGAAGAGTTATTAAAAATCCTGTCCCTTAAAACTGAATTACTGGCAACAAAAGTGTTGAATATTTTACATAGTTCCATAAATACACAAAGTTACATTAAAATCGGAGGGTCACATTCCGTAGGATTGCTCGGGAGAGAGAGAGGGAGGAGGGAGAGAGGGGCGAGAGAGAGGGGAGGGAGACAGAGACAGAGACAGAGAGAGACTTGGATAAAGAGAGAAAGTAGGAGAGAATGCAAAAGTAGGAGCGAGAAAGGAATATTAGAAGAATGACGGAGTAGGTGAGAGAGAGGAGAGAGAGAAAAAGAGATTAGAAGAGAAAGTAAGATAGAAAGCAGGAGATAGAGTGAGAAAGAGAGAAAGTCAGTGAGAGAGAGAGGGAGGGAGATAGTGTAGAAGAGAGATAGACGGTGTAGCAGGAGGGGAGGGGGGTGGGTAAAAAGGAAAGTAGGAGAGAAAGCAAGAATAGTAGAGAAAGAGTATGAGAGCGAAAGCCGGAGAGAGAGTAGGAGAGAGAGAGAGAGTAGAAGAGAGAGTAGGAGAGAGAGAGTGGGAGAGAGAGAGGGTAGGAGAGAGAGAGAGAGAGTAGGAGAGAGAGAGAGTAGGAGAGAGAGAGAGTAGTAGAGAGAGAGAGAGTAGGAGAGAGAGAGAGAGATTAGGAGGGACAGAGACAAGGAACAAATGGACGGATATCTTTACGAAGAAACTTTTTTTGTATTATTCGGACCATTATACTCAATAACTTTTTGTCCGAACAATCGAGGTTTGGGTCGACGAGTTACAAACGATGCATTCTTCATATTATATTCCTGTAGGGCATAAAAATTCCGTTACCTAATTGGCTGTAAAATTGTAATTTTTCTTTTGTTTAAAATCTCTTAACGATGCCATTATCTTTTCCAAGCTAGGCACATAATTTATCCTTTAAGACCACATCAACCAAAAAAAAAAGATCCTCCACTCCCCTTGAAACTTTACATCTCTCGATTGGATTATTCCGCTAAAATGTCGACGCCAAAAGCTATGTAAAATGGAATAACTTTACACTCACGGATATGCAAAAAATATAAACAAGTTATAAGGATTTCAAGGCGGATAATCTCAGTCCTTTATAAGCAAAAAAACAAAAAAAAAAGGAAAAAACTCCAGTATGTTTAGTTTTTGTTGATTTTCTGGCTGTTCGATAGTGGTTGTTGTTGTTGCTGTTGCTGATATGAGCCTGTGGTGAGCCTTTTTACAAAATCGTGTAAGCATAACGGCACTGTGGGGATTTTCAGACAGGGAAAAAGACATCCGGATTACAAACTTACAACCAGTCAGCATAAAAGACAAGAGGAACAAGAAATCTCCATCTCTAAGCTCTGGTGGTGGTGGATAAATGTGGAAGATTCGAGTATCACCGGAAGGTATGGGAGGTTTTTTTATGGTTTTAAGGGGTTTTTTTCTGTGCCACCACCGATGAGAGATGAATCATGTGGCTGGAATATTGATTAAGTGTCTGGATGTATGTACAAGGGAAATAGGGCACACGAAAATGAAAATATTAGCTAACAAATGTTTGCATGATTTTCCCAACGGATGGATGCTCGGTTAAAATGGAGGTTGGTTGGAAGGATTTCCGAAACAGATTTTCAGGGGTTCCTCTTTTTCACGGTTTTTTTTTGTGAAATTAGAGTGAGAGTATTTGGCTCATAAATAAACTTTATTACAAAGTGATTTGAATTGTTGTCATTCGGAGTGATAGGCAGATGATAGCTTTTCAAAAATATCTGCTTTAGAATGTTTTTATCTTTAATGTGCGTTTGGGGGGCTGTAATGTATATTTAGCGCAGATTTACATTTTTATGGGGAAGTAATGGATTTAATTCGAAATTTCGCGGTTATCTGTTCGCAGAGATTTGAAGATGTATAATGGAAAGGGTTTATGTAATATTCAAATTTTCATAATATGCGAAATATTTCAAAAATTGACATATTGTAATCGTCACCAGAATTTTTGGTATATGGAACGTATCTCCCACTGGAATTGTGTTTATTATAGCGACACATACGTACCATACACGAAAATGATACCAGTAAAAATTACTGTAAGATGAAAATTCGGTTTTCTTATTAAAATCTACCCAAAAAATTGCAATAAAAACTTTAAGAAACACTGAAGAACATTTTAAATCACATTTTTGTTTTAAATTTAGATCATTTTCTATTTCTTGCGTACGGCACTAAACCCAGGGCAAAAATAGTAAATCTAACTATTTTATAATCAATTTAATCGCAAAATAGTAGATTTTACAGACTTTCTTGCTCCAGAATTGAATTCAGCGACTCCCAAAACGGTGAGATCGTAAAATTTAAGAAAAGGTATTATCACATTATCCTTTCAGGACCTTCTGTTGTCCTTGCAGAATTTTTAACGTCAGAATCGTACTTAGCGACTCCTAAAACCACCAGGTGAGATTTTTTTCCGAAAATGTAAGGAAACAGATAATCGCGTTATCCTTACAGGACCTTATGTTGTCCTTGGAGATTTCAAATTTACATAAAAGAGTTAATTAATACAACTAGCATAATGAATAAAGCTTTTTAAAAGAAAAAACGCTTTAAATCTGTATTCGACGAATTTCCAGATAGTAAAAAATGAAAAATAATAATTTAAATTATTCGTAAATAAAAAATAAATGCAGTATAAATTAAATTATCCATAAAAAAAATTTTTGAACCTCACTCATCATCCCTGATTAAAAGCTTCAAATTTAAAATGCCTAAAAATATGCAATCTGATCTTGTCTGGTTATTAGTAAAGCCACATACGATAATCTCATTCGAAAAAAACCCCATTTGACTAACTTTTCTAAGTTCCATTTAGTTCGATAGCAGAAAATTTAACTAAAACAAATTTTCGGTTAATTAAAAAACATTTGAAACTGAATTACTTAGGGTTACAGCATTAAACTAAACGAGAAATTATTTTCGCCCCCAAAGTAAAAGTTCATAAATCTCAATATAAAATACTGCTAGACAGCCAACAAAAACAACAACAAAAATAGTACAGATCAACCCTGCCACAGGAAGTTTAGCCCCACTGGAAGTAAACCTTGAATCCCTTGTAGTTTATCTCGACTTCCATCACCCCAAAAAATAGGGAGAATCAAGCATAAATGGAACTACAAAACTGCTAGTCGTGTTTCAAAAAATGACTAGTGCTGGTGTTGCTGTTGAAAGGGTTTTTTGGCCACTTTGCTTGGACATAAAACTATAAAATAATCATAAACATAAATACCAATATTATTCGACTCACAAAAGCTTGAAAAGGGGGTGGCCAACAACATCGCTTAGAGTTATGAAATAGGGGGGAGGGGTGGCTCCAGACAATTGCACATAAATATCATACGAAGCCCCATAACACTAAAAACATATTTCAACCGCCCAGCCCGGTTGTTGGCCGAGAGCACACACACAAAAACCATTGCTCGAGAAGGCTATTTGTATGGTTGAGGAATATAGGGAGTAGTTTCGAAATAGGCACTACGTGTGGTTGATGAGCAGCGGCAGGGAACTGGGGTGGCGGCATAGTTATCGTCTTAATGCTTCTACTAACTGGGATGATTGTGTTTTCATCCTAAACAAGGCCAAGAGGGATGGTTCTACATTAGGCGAAATGGGCAACCGGAAAGAGATCGTATGAGTTTTTCAGGATCTCCTCCAGTATCCATTAACCCTCAATGGCTGGGAAGGATAAATGATCCGTTGGATATTTTGTAGAAACGTTTTGGGTTGAAAGTTCCACCCACCTCACATCTCTTCCGAAAAAAGTTTCCTCATCGTCGTTCGAAATGCTCGGAATGTGTTTGTTGGCATTTGCCAAGATCGCTGCTGGTAGCCACATTAACCCCTTCCGTTCACATTTCTATGTTGTCGCTTATTTCAAAAATTCTATACAAGTTAATGTGAACTCGTAGGGAATTCGTCCAGCAACAGGAGCATCTTTTGCCACCCCCAACCCCCCCCCGCTTGGCTTCGGGAATTTTTCTCTCAACGGGATTTTATTCTTTTCCTTCATTTTGTTTTTGGGTATCCTGGCCAGTGGATCCAACATGCCAAGCAGGAAAACGTTGCCGTTGTGTGTGTATAATAAATTTCCAACCCTTGTGCGATGCCTTATTTCTTATATGGCAGGCATTGCCAGCCCATTTCAACCATAGGAATTGAGACAGGATGAATTTGAAATGGGGACAGAATAGGGCCAGGCCAGGACATCGTATTGTATTTGTTGAGGAAACGTATGTTTGTACGAATGTCGTTTGTGCAAATTTAACGAAAATGTTTGTGATTATTGCCATTTAGCGTTATTGCTGTTTTTTTTTTGGTTAGACGACTGTTTCTCTGTTTCTATTCAGGGTTTTACTATGACTTCATATCTTTGTGTATAATAGGAGTAATAATAATATGGACGTATGTACATTTAGATGAACACAAAGAACGCCACAATAAAACGAAACTGAAATGGATGAAAGGATATTTTGTTGAAAGGACGAGAGAGTATCCTTTTCGGCTTTAGTGGATGATGTGACTGTTATTTAGAGAACAATTTCGTGTTGAAAGGGTTTGTAAATTAAGCAATCAAATTCTATTATAGATGAATGTGGTTTGTAATTAAATTTCCTTATTACAAAAAGCTAACTCTTAGTGTTAGTTTATGTTGAGCATTTGTTGATGGTATGTGTTTGATTGAACGAAATTTGTTAGACTATAGAATTTATATTAGTAATTTGGTGGTAATAAAAATGATTGTCAAAGAAATCAAAGTGTAACGTGGCAACAATGTCGAAAAATAGGATGCACGTAAGCAGCCTAAATGACTGTAAAACTAATAAATAACCCTGTCGGTAGGTGTCCTGCTGTTGTTATCTTAAGTGCGAAACAGAATGTTAGCGTCAACGGCGGGCGTCCGCGTCACTTTTTTAAAACAAATGCGGCACATTTAATGTTGACGACATCAATGGCACGGCACCGCTGTAGTTGAGTTTGAAATCAACTCAAAAAGTGTAGCGACAGCAAATCTTTAGTTACAAATCACATCAACGAGCAGCGCTGCTATCTACGCAGAATCTGTAACAAACCCTACCACAAACGGCACTACTATCTCTTATTTGATAGAAAATGACGGCGACTGTTAACGCTTTCCATTTTGTTAAGTTGGCGCCACAGAACTATATAACATAGAACAACTGTCACCATAAAAAGCTCTGCCGAAAAATGGTCCCAAAAGTATTTCCCTCTTTATCGTACTTGAACGCATCCACTGAACTGCATAAGGTCGCGAAATTCAAATTTAGTTTGGCGCGAAATTCAAATTTCACAAGTTTGAGACTAACTTTAGGCGCAAACAAATAACTTTAGGCGCCAACACCATTCCGAAAGTCTATTTTCCTTTGACAGCTCACGGTTTAAACGAGAGGCCTATATTTATTTTCATACGGTTATCTTGCTCTTACGTGACTCGTTTTGATTCACTGAACTGTATTGAAATGGGACTATTTGAGACAGCAAATCGAGCGATCTAGTATATCTATGGTTGGCGCCAACAGTCGGAGACAACATGACAACTGCCGTTGACGCTCCAATTCTGTTTAGCTTTTAGTGTTTTTGCGATGCAACCAGACGGTAAATAATTGCTATGCAAGTTGACAACTCGAATAGACACGAGGTATCGAAGACAACACTTGGTTTGTCCAAAACACACCTGGTAGTGTTTTAATTTTACCTAAGTTTCCCTAATTTACAAGCGGAAATGCTTTAATTTCACCTATATAATTTTACCTAATTAAGTTCATCTAATTTGTCCTCAGAGTATGTACGGCTGCTATCAAAAAGCGACAGATATAGCAGATATTTTTTGAAAAATCACCAGTTAACCGTTATATTCATTAGAATATCCCGTTAACGAATAAATATAAAGAATAACGGTAATAATTGAGATTGTGACAAATTTCTCCCTTTTTAAAGCTCTCGATTTTAGGTACCTACCATTTTTCATTCTAGTTTCTTTACTCTGCATGAAACATCTTAGATTTTTATCTATGGTAAAGCTTAGTTTTTAAGAATTTTTGTTTGCGGACTAAAAAACAACTTTCGTGGAATATATCAAATAGACCCTAAAAAGCTCTCTAATCCAAAAAGGTCAGGAAATGTTTTTCAGCGAAAACGCCTAGATCGAAATTTTCCCTGAATACAGAACTTTCCATTCGTACATCGGATAAGAAAGTACAAATCCTAAATCAAGATAACTTTTCAGAAGGAAACGAGAAAAAATTTGTGTGTAAATATGGAAAATTAAATTTGATTTCTTGATCAATTTGGAAGTCATTAAATTTTGTGAGATATGAAAACATAGGAATTTTTATGATCTGAACGTTTTTGGAAAAAATTATTCAAATCCTCTACACTTCAACTGTGAAATTTCGTATTTTTTTACGCACGATAATCAGATTAAAGGCGTACGTTTGTATTTCCGCGAGGTTCGTCCGTTAAAGTTTTCCAAAAGTTCACGTAACTTTTGATATACGAGGCTAAGTCGACATTTTATCTAAGCCAAACTTGTAAAACAAGGCCTTCATTGAGCTTCCATAAAAAAAACTTTTACTTTTCAACGGTCCAAATTCTCTGACAGCATGATTTTCTTCATATTTAATTTTGTTGATCTAATAATAAATCCTCCCACCTCGCTCCATTGTGAATGTCATTCTACGTAATTTTTGTACAAGAGTGTCAAAATGGGTAAAATTTATTATTTCGGGACGTTATCATTCGTTACGATTACGAAAACATTGATTAAGAGTTATTTTGGACAACAAAGACACGCCGATGCCCTGGCCATAACGAAAATATATGAGATTCTGCTCTTTTAAATCACTTGGTTTTCATAACTCATCCCAAAACAAAATTAATTTTCACCAAAATCCGAAGATGGTTTGCTAGTGATTTAATCGTGACAGAATAAATTGATTAAATCAAACAAAACTTTTAATTTATCACTCAATCAAAACAATGAAATGTTCGGAATCCACCGAGAATGATGAAAGAAATTTAATATTTTCACGCGAATAAAATAAAATAACTGCATTGTTAACCACAAATTCCGCAAATGTCTTAAACTTGAAAAAATTGATCGTGCTAAATGAAATTTTAACATATTTAAAATCTAATTTCTATATCAACTAACAAGCAATGGTTTGATTACGTGAATCTAATTACTGCTAATAGTGGAAATTTTCCATCTCAGGTGAAAAATTAAATAAACCATACGATAAATGCTTGTTTGTGGTGCCATTTCTTAAGCACGGCATTGATAGATGGACTCAATTAATGAATAGAAAAAATACATGAATGCCTAATTAAGACGATTGCAAATATTTCTTAAATGCGATCTCAGATGGTTTACCTGATTTGAAAGATCGCTTATGCAACAACGAATGTGCTGTGAAAAATGGACGATTGTAAGAAAATAGTCACTTAACACACTAAGAAATTTAAATTATCTCCCGAAGTCCAAAGTTTTAACAAAAGGCGCTGCTGAACGTGATGTGAATCTCATAAAATCAGCGAAAAGTTGTTAATCATAATGCGAAGAAGTTTTCACCCAATTTTAACATGAAAAAGCATTTAACATTATTTTGTATCCATCGAAGATAAAAGTGATAAATCGAATTTGATCAACTATGCGACTGTCTTTTATACGCAAAATTAAAATCCAAGATACGAGGTTACAATTATGGTCAAGGATAAAATCGTGGTTCTCAAGTTATAGGCGAATAGACAGGAAAACAAAAAGCAATATAGAAAAATCGAGGAAACTGTCGAAATATGGTCTAAAACCCGCTATTTGATGCCAGTAAGCTTCCCTGAAAATTGCATCCAAATCGGTTCAGTGGTTCTCGAGTTTTGAGCGAACAAACAGACACACAAGCCTTTTATACAGGGTGGGCCAGAATAGACGCAGGGGTTTGAAGTCTTCATAACTTTTTTTTTATTTTTATTTTTTTAATTTTGTTTCAGCATTTTGTTAAAAAGACTTGGGCAATTTAAAATGGACCTGTACATAATAGAACAACGAACCGGTGGGCGGTGGGCTCAATGGCTCTTTTACGGGACATGTTTGGCGGACGCATTATTTCGAAAAGTTGCGATTTCAATTGGCCTCCGCGTTCACCTGATCTAACGACTCCAGATTGTTTCCTTTGGGTATATTTGAAAGAAAAGGTGTACGTCAACAAGCCAATTGAAAACCAACATTCGCAGTGAAATCGAGGCCATAACACGAAAGGTCATGGAAAATGTCTTGGAAAGAGCACGGATTTGCGAAGCAGAAAATGGCTACCACTTGCGGGATATAATTTTCCATGTTTAGACCAAAAATATTCCCCATCAATCAACTACATGTATTTGAAAAAAAAATTATAGGTTTCGCTAAAAAAAAATTTATAAAGAATTCAAACCCCCGCGTCTATTCTGGCCCACCCTGTATAATAGATGTACTATAAAAAAACTCTAGTTTAGACTTTTTAGTCTTTAAATATATATCCTTGCCTTTGAAATATCCTTATAGATTTTTTTACTCCAGAATCGCGACCTCAAAAATCACCAGATGAGATTTTTCTCCAGAAAATTTAAAGAAAAAGAGAATCACGGTATCTTTACAGGACCTTTCGTTATCCATACAGACTTATTAATGCCAAAATCGGATTCACCAACAGCAAAAATCACCAGATAAAATCTTTTTTTACGAAAATTTGTAGAAAAGGACGATTACGTTACCCTTAAGGACCTTCTGTTATCCTTCAAGGTAGTTAACACATTGTATTGTGATCGGAGTTTCGTATGTGTGGAAAATTTCAAGTCAATCGGATGAATGGAAGTGGGTCCAAATTAGATTACAAGATTTGACCCTGACAGACAAAAAAGCACGCTAAAATTGTTTTCCTTTTTAAAAGCTTTTAATCAATCGAAGCTTGACAATCGCAGATGGACAATCGAAGCCGGACAATCGAAGCTGGACAATCGAAGCTGTACTATCGAAGCTGGACTAACGAAGCTGGACAATCGAAGCTGGACAATCGAAGCTGGACTGTTCCACAGCCCAAGGATCACAAAAGGTCGTAAAGTGGTCGTTATGACTCTAGTTTCGTGAATTTTTGGTTGCAACGACCACTTTACGACCTTTTTTGCTACTTGGGAGACCACACTTATGAAGTTTTCCCATTTACCCAGGTATCATTTATCCAGATTCGACTAAAAATAACTGAAAACAAAGGTAACACTTTAAAATCAAGTAATAGAAACTAATTCTGCCTAAATTTTAAAAATGCATGATTTTGTTGTGAAATTACAAACTAAGATCTTATTAGCATATCTCAATTGACCTTCATTGAATATTCATTGATTCGCAAACAAAAGATCGCGATCTGTCGAAATTGGATTTATTGGCAAATAGAATATCTTAATTACATGGAAATCGAAAGAAATCCAATGGACATTTGAATAAGATGTCATTACAAGATCTTATTTACCAAGAAATCTATGTGAAATATCAGAAACTCATACTAGATACATAGTATGTGCGCGACTGAGATGTGAAAAACATCTTGACATAAAAGGTTTGTTTAAATGCTCCACATAAAATTGTGACCATGGCTGGAATTGCTTTTGTACAATTTTAGCATTTGTAAGTGGGACAAATTCCCAGCAAATTACGAAATCCTTGAAGGCGCCACATTTAATCAACAGAGATGTAAAAAATGTGAAGCATGCAGAGCCGTTTGGTCGAAAAACTCGAACTCGTCTAAAAAGCAGTACTTAAGGTAGATATGCCCAAGAAAAATAACAAAACAACATCAATAAAAAGTAAATTTATTATAAGTAAAACAAAAAGACGGAAAATTTCGAGCTCATTTCCTTTTTCGGTTGACCGATAAAATAATCGAGTGAATTGCTTGGAAATGTCAAATGGCAACATTGTCTTGGCAAAAAGCGATCGTTATTTTAAATAACATGGAACGACTTTTAAAAGCTTCTAATTAAAAATCGAAACGATCGTCGTTTTTCACATTGATTGTAGTAAAAATACGCTCAAGTACACCACTTGAGTGCTACTAATGGATGTTCAGTTCAATTTTTACATGGATTTTCATGCTAATGCTTTGTTTCGAACATAAAATGCTAGATGCTAAGACGTTAAGATGCTAGAACTTGGAAAATTTTTAAATTATTTTGTAAAATTTAGAAATTTAGACTATAAATTTCTTTTCTCGGTTATATCAAACAACTATTTTTTTTGAAAAATTTTGATAGAGGATGTTTCCGGTCTAACCCCTACCCTTTCAGCCTTTCGTTTTAGCCAGTCTGCGGTCTCACACTAAAGGTCGGTCTGTCGGTCTGTCGGTCTGTCGGTCTGTCGGTCTGTCGGTCTGTCAGTCTGTCGGTCTGTCGGTCTGTCGGTCTTCCGGTCTTCCGGTCTTCGGGTCTATCGGTCTGTCTGTCGGTCTGTCTGTCGATCTGTCTGTCGATCTGTCTGTCGATCCGTCTGTCGGTCGGTCTGTCCGTCTGTTAGTCTATCGGTCTATCGGTCTGTCGGTTTGTCTGTCGTTCGGTTTGTTTGTCTGTCGGTCTGTCGGTCTGTCGATCTGTCGGTCTTTCGGTCTGTCGATCTGTCGGTTTGTCGGTTTGTCGGTCTGTCGATCTGTCGGTCTGTCGGTCTGTCGGTCTGTCGGTCTGTCGGTCTGTTGGTCTGTCTGTCAGTTTGTCTATCGGTCTGTCGGTCTGTTGTACGTATCTTAAATAACTCGAGAACGCTTTGAGCTAGCGACTTGAAATTTTTCGTGGATGGGTTTTACCAAAATCCTAATTTCTGTGAAATTTTGTAAAAGTAACGTTGAATTATTGACATTCTTGGTAAGATTTAAAATCCTGTGCAACTTGTAATTTGAAAAAAATGTACTACGTTTACACTAGAAGACTTCATTTCCACAGTGAAGAAATGTTCGGAACAACGCTTTACAAAAATACACCTTTGCGGATCAGCTAAGCTTCCAAACAATACACCAAACGAATTGATACGAGTTTCCAACCTAATAGTGCCATTTGGTACAAAATGACGTGAAGTCACGTTGTGTAGGCTTTCCTGATGATCGCAAATTACAACGGCAAGATTTCCGTGCAAACTAACGCAAACCAAACATACGATATACGATAATAGAAATAGAAGTTACCATCATTAGTAAAGTGCTTGCCGTAGACGACGAGAAAACCCGCTAAACCGCATTTGAAGCGCATTTGTCTCAGGTGGCGCATTCGGTGGAAGATCAAACCGCAATCTTGTTCACTGCCTCACCTCAATTGCACAAATCACGATCGGGCTTCTTTGTTCCCGAGATGCTGGCGAAGAAGAAGATGTTCCCAAGTTACGCGGGTGATCCTCTTCCAAGAACAGATTTGTCCCCGACACGTGCCAAATGGTAAATTGATCCCGCGTGGTTTCACCGTCAAGATCACGTCACGATCACAAGATTTGCATGTCGGATGCACATTTTATCAACTTTTTCTCATGCTTTGTCAGGTAATTTGACATTTTAAGCATTTCAGTCGTCAACCTGCCCACACATAAAATCATAAACTCACCGAGAAGTAGTGATTCTGAAGAAAAATGCTAGCGGCTCCAGCATAAATCCGACGTTCCTCTCGATCTTGTACACGTAAATCATAAAAATGCTCCGAGCATCGATTGAGTGGTGGCTTTTTATGTAACTCAAGTATCCCATAATTCGCTATATCTGGATGCGGTGAATTTATGTTGTGTACGTGAAAACGCAATTCAAGAAAAATCAGCTTATTTTATTGGCCGCCGCTGTGCGGTTTCCCCTGCACCTGGAGAAGTTGTTTGAATTATGGGCCAGTGCCGCCGAGCCGCGCGAGATCGCCTCAAAGTCTATATGACCGAATATGGTATGCGCAAGGACGTTAACGATTCCAATTTGAAACTTGACTTCATGTAGGCATGCTGTTCTTTGGCGGTTCTGAACACTTCTTGGATTATTGCCAATGTTATGAATGAATAAATGGCAATTCTTTCATGAAATCGTTTTTACCGTGGGTAAAAATGTCATTCTTTGTTGCGATTGTTGGTTTGATTTGAGGAGAAAAAATTGTTAAAATATGGGGAAAAAATAGAATTTTGGTAAAACATTATTGGCTATATTAATTACGAGTATGCTAAAAAAACAATATTAAAAATTTAAAAAAACGACGACTAAAAAAATTTTAAAAATTGAAAAACCACGAAATGAAGAAATAATATATTTATTCGAGTAAATTTAAAATGGTCGGAAAAGCCTATTTGTGTAGCAATGCTGTCCCGACGCTCGCCACTTTTAAATTCACTCCAATGATTATGTTATCTAAGGCCACCCATCCTTTTTTTCCGAAAAACACAGTATTTTGAAAATTTCGCGGAAACCTTGCGATTTTGATAAAAAATCTGTATAACTTTTTGTTGTGGTAGATTTACAAACTTTGTCCCGTCTGATTTACTGTCTGATGCGTGCGTCTTGAACACCATCCTAAAAACCTGAAATTTTCACCGTCTGGCCGATATCTTCTACACCGCATCGAAGGAAGTAAAAATATTAATCTGACAAGAGTTTCTTTTAAGAGAACAAGAGTTTGAAATTTTTAAAGAATTTAAAATTTTTAAATGAAGCAATTTTGTTGCATCAAAAATATGTGACTGTTGTGTGATCGTGAATTCCAAACTAAACAACAATTAAGCCATTTCAAAACTTCTAATTCCCATCTGAAAAGTAAACCCGAAAACCAACTACTACCAAATTAATTAAATTTAAGTTTCCTTGTTTAACCTGTCGTCGTCGTCGGAGTGGCTCAACAACTGACCCCAAATAATCTCCTCTCAAATTTCATGATTTTGTAGCCATGTTGGCTTTTTGTCATGTCATGTAAATCTAAAACCTAAGCACCCAAAATGCCCCATGAGGAGACATTCGCCTCGTTCGAAGCAATAAGACTGGCTAAAATGATTAAAAAATTGTATTACATGCGATTTAATGTCTAATTCGAGTAGTTCGAGTTGTTAAATTTTTGTGAGTGAATGATATTGGACACTCTTTGGGTCAAAAGTTCAGATGGAAATGTTTTGCAATAAATTCGTAGCAAATTAATTGGAATTTGTTAATGTAAGAAAAATTGTAGGTGTGAAGAAAGAGAGTCTCGACATGACCACGGTCAATTTTTCCAAATATTTTCAGCGAATATAACAACATAGAAACCCAAATGGACAAATCTCATCAATTATCATTAATGTTCATACATCGTGCCAAGTATATATACTTAATTTAGAGAAATTGTCAGATATGTGAATTATAATGCTAGAAAAATCAAGTTCCAAGCATAAAAACACATAGAAGAATATTCTTGGTTTAAAAATCTCTGTTGTACGGAATTTTCGTATGAAATACGTCATGAAATTCCGCATGAAACTTTTAGTTCTTGTTGTAAGAAAACTTTCATTAGGATTATCCGAGTGAAATTGAGCGAAAACTTTTCATATAGTAAAAGCATTAAAATATTAAGACGTCACTCCATGGTGGATATGAAATTTGCAATGAAATATTTCATAAAGGTGGTAAATATTTCATAACACGAATTATTTCATTGCTATCAGTGGGAAACTAATTACGAAAATTTTCTTATTCGTACAGCCCCGAAAAAAATTCATTGCACCTGCTTTTCGATGAAATTTGAGTGGCAAACCGTCAAATACTCCATATGAGGACAGACAAAAATGGGAAAAAATCCATTTGTATGGGAAAGGATTGGTCCGATTGGATTTTGATGTACGAAGGGGTTATGTAAAATCACATTCTAAACACATTTTGCCTTTACAAATTTTTCAATACAACTTACAGTTTTCTAGGAAATTGTAAAAAACTATTTCGTTTGTATGATTTCGTCGATAGTCAGAGTTGTCTACAAATTCAACGAATTTTTATGCTGTTTGGCATAAGTCCATCGATTTAAGTTATATGAGAAATGGTTTTAACATCGGATTGACTTTTCGAATTTCATTAAACTACAAAATCGCAGACACCATGCTATGAAGCCAACCAGTAGACTGAGGTGTTCTTCCTGGCCGCCCGCACACTTATAGACGTCGATTTCGGCTCCTTAGTCCCACAGGTAAAGCTAGGCAGGCAGGTAGGTGGTGGTTAATTTACCTGCAGAGTGGTGCACTTAATTCACAGCTGGAAATTGAAATTTGATTGCTGGTCAAGCTCGCCAATTACATCAAGATCCGATTTGGTGTGGCTAATAGTTAATAGTTTTACTGCGGTTTAAGCCGGTTCATAGCAATAATGGACTGGTGACTCGCCACCTTAGAAGTACAAGAAGAAAAAAATCATATTTATCGGATTGATTGCCGGATTGGGTCGAATGGGTGCGATATGATCGTAAAAATTTTGTTGTGATGCAAGTACACGGGCCGGACAAAATGTTATACGCATGTTTTGTCGATGGCGATGGGATGAAAGGTCAGCGTCGAGGGTTATGTTGCGGAGGCATTGAGTCTATGTTGTAATCGATTCGTTTCGATTTGAAAATGCCCGAAGAATTGTGTTTTATGCATAATTATGAGGTTTTTATTGTTCCGGAATAAAAGAATTTCTACAATCGATTAAGGAAGGTTGGATAATTAGGTAGACAAAGTAGGATTTATAAAAAAAATATACATGTCGAAATTCTCATAGTTTGAAAAGGTTTGTGTAAATTTAATGAAACTAATTTTAGGATTCAATTTGATTGAGAGTTTTTTCCCGTTAACAATGACTGAAAAGGTTGACAGTAGTGTGAAATTTAAAAAAGAAAATCAAGTTTATCTGAGATATTTTCGTGATAATTAATTATTATTTATTCGAAGACACCTATGCAAGCTACATATTTTTAAACTTAGTAAAAAACTGGTGTTTCCCACAGATGAATTAAAGCTAGGGTGACCACGCGTATCGGATCACCCGGGACGGTCCCGGATTTAGATATATTGTTCCGGCGCCTTAGGAAACAAATGTTTGTCCCGGGTCATTCAATTTTGTGTTTATTCGACAAAAGCTCCGACTGAGGGCTCCTGTAATTTTTTTTTGCCCGCGGCGCATGTCTTCAATGAAAAATTGAGTCAATTCTGATTGGGTACTACCACAGATAAATGTAGCTTAACAGATAGACATTTTCGTATTCGATTTTCCACAGCTCAATCGAATAAAATTATACTAGCCGTAGCTCCCCACGCTTGTGTTGGTAAAGAGATGAAGAGATGTTCGGTTCAGTCTCATCTCATTTTTGCGTTACCAGCTCTCCTATTCGAATGATCCTATGCGAATGATGGCTGGCGTCACAGACAAATGAGAGAGAATTGATTTTTACGATCCACTCACTAATACATCCAACAGGGGAGCCACGAAAATTTAGAGTTTTGTATGAAGCATAAATGCCACAGAAACCGTAGTGCAAATTGTTTCTCTGTCTATTATACTTCTCTGTGGTACTACCCAAAAACGGAGTTTCATTTTCGGAGAAAACTTCAAAAGGATTAACATTTTTCACAGTTCCGGCAAATGGAACTGTGAAAAATGTTAATCCTTTTGAAAGTTATGGTGTTCACGGACAGACAGACGGACGAACAAAATCTTTTGTCATCCCTAACACCCTGGTGTAATATGAATTATAAAAATGATTTTGTGTCCATCGATTGGATCAATGAGTAACAGACGGTACACTGCATCGAATATACTTCTATATGATTCTCATATAGAGTAAAAAAAGAACTTCAGGCATACGAAAAAATCAGCTTTTTCTCTGTTTAGTCCAAAGCGTCTTCGTTTCGAACAGAAGATGGTAAGGTTAATATCCGTTTTCCCTCGTGCTCCCCTACTGTACCGCGACCCCTCCACAACAGCTATACTCACACTGGATTTGAATTTGACGTATCTTAGAGAAACTAATTTTTCCTATGATTATATTTTTTATTATGACTACTTAATATTAACAATTAACATTTCTAGAATGTCTCCAATTTCAGATAATATCTGCGAAATTTCTCACACTCTTTGAACCAGACAAAAATGTCTGAAGGACGCGACCCAACAGGCACGCATTCATCATAATGACTTCGTACTTGTATTGTGTCAAGAGCATCTCATCTCAACATACCTTGGTCATTGTTAAATTCAAGAAAAACGAACAAATTTCCATCTTCCCATCGCACAAAATATCATAAAGTTATTTGTCTACTATTAGCAACAAAACAAAATATCGTCTTTGAAAATTCAAAATGACAGCATTTAAGCTACTATTGTCGATTGTTGAAAATTACTGGATTTATGAATGTGCGCACACCTGTTTCTTCATCAGCGCACGAGATTTTTGTGTAGTAAGTGTCCACCTTTTCAAGGTCTCCGGTGTTTACCTTTTTATTCGAGCACATGATGGGGGAATTATGATTTTTTTTATCCGCGTGGAAACTTGAAAATTGACGAGGTGTTGTTGTCGCAGGTTAAATGATTTCACTGTGACATGACGCAAGAAAGAAAAAAAACCGTCGTCGCGAGAAGAAAAGCCGATTTTTGTTGCATGACTCAAACAAAATGTCAAGCGACACAATTTCTACAGTTTTTCGAACAATTATGGAGTTTTACCTTCGGACAAGTTTTCGTTTTTCTTGAAATCTTTCAACAGATTTGTCTTCGTGAAGCCGCTTGTGGGCTTAAATCAGTTGAGGCTATTTTTATTCTATAAGAATTCAGCCATGCAAGTGACTGCCGTTTTTGGTCATTTCACTGAAGGTTCACTGGATTTCTAGCCAAAATTTTCGCAAACGATTTTAGATCGTTTTAAATGGGAAATAAATCCAAAAACAACTCTAGAACTTCTCAAGAAACGTCGAAGCGAATTGAATTGTTATTCTGCCCAGTAGTGCAGCGAATTTCTAATGGGGCGTAGATTTACAGCGTGGACAATACACGACAAGAATACATAATTATGCTATCCAAGATTCGGATTATGACATTTAATTGTCCACTGAAACTATCAAGTTTTTTCAACGTCGGAAAAGGTTATGAGATTTGAAGCCAGTTTCATTTTTCGTCGTTGAAATTTTTTAATTTTCAGCTTTATTAGAGTCTTAAGAATTGTTATGCAAGACATAAATTTTATTATTATTTTTTTTTTGGCTTTAGTATGTTTTTTGTTTAGCTAGAGGTCATTTTTTCACTTAAATGGATAAAGTTTTGTCAATGAGCTCAACAAATGATGCGAAACAATTGTTTTTTGACGGATTTTTTCTAGACTGATTTTTTGTTTAATATTTCGATTGCACGCTATATGATTTAATGTAATTGGGACGATGTAACAGCTTCAAGGGTATTTTGTTTTTTTAATTTCACACTAGTTACTGCTCTTTACTTGAAAATAGTTTTTGGATTAGCTATGATTCATTTCTTAATAATAATGACCATAGGTTTTTATATTTCCGTCAAATTTTTAAAAAGAATTACGTTTTTATAGGAAAATTACTAACGAAAGACTATATTTGCGATTTTAGTTGGCGAAAAAATTGCCTAAAAACCCTATCACACCTTAGTTGATTTGGTCCTAACATATATGACTATATAACCAGATTTAAGGGCAATAACATTTTCTATATGGTTTACTGCAATGGTTCTTGAGACTTTTGAATTTCTTAAACGGCAATTATAGCTTTTGTTGTGTTTATTATTTCAGAAAAATCTGGTAAACTTTTTTTTTGGAAAAAGTTTTGTTTTTTTTAGAAAAAATAATTTTTTTTTAAAAAAAGAATTTCTTTTCTTCGCATTTTGTTTTTCTTGAACAGTTTTTGTTGTCCGACCGAATTTTCCTTTTTGGTTTCAGTTTCGGCCCGTTTCGATAAAAAATTAGAGTTCCGAATTCGGTTTCAGCCTCAAAACCGGTTTCGGTCGGGCACTAATAAATATAGTAAGCAAAACGAACTTGGTATGCATTTCGCTGCCAAATTACAAGACGAAATAGAAAATATATGGTATTTTTAGTGGGCGTATTTCTTACGTGATCCATTCGAAGCATTTTTGTGCGTGATATTAAAAAATTAAAAAAAAATTTTTAAACAACAAATACCAAGGATAGTTTAGAATTAATTCAAATAACTACAGGTCATGTTTTATGTGTTTTTCGAAAATTTTAATTAAATTCCATGTAAGTTCCAAGAACGAATCCAATGCTATCGAATGAATTACCAAAATCAGCGAACAGTTCTATCGCCAATTTTAGTCTCATACCTTTAACAGGTAACAAACCTACAAATCATGCAAAACTGCGTTAGATTTTTTTTTCGCTTTTTCTAATTTAGGTCAATGGCAAAAAAGTCGTTTCGATGGATTCTTTCGAGTCGCAGCGATAACAAACTTAAGTGATCTTTTACGATCACCTAAAATCAAGTTCATCGCTTAAATCTTTCGTTTTGTGGAACGATAAAAAAAACACTTCACCCTAATCACTCATCCAAATGATTAAACTTTAAATAATTTTTAAGCCACACGCACTTAACTTTCGATTCGATGATCCGAGATTCCTTGGAGCCGAAAGAAAATGGAATTCGCTGACCACGATCGCCAAAAACATTTTCATCTTATGATTTTCACTTTCATTACGTGAATTGGATCGTGCCGAACGAAATCACAAGATTTTTGGGGCCGTCGCGTGATCGGTTTTGTCGCCCGTTGCTTAGACTATAAAAGATCAACACCCGCACGACCTAATCATAGAATTTCACGGTTAATCGAATAGATGGAATTCCTCATCTCGCCATCGAATCGAAATAATGAGCAAAAATTCATTAAAAAAATGATCCAAGTCTTATTTTTTGCTGTAAATACTTTCGGTGTATTACTTGTAGCTCACACCTGATTGACTGACTGATTGTTCAATAATTAGGCACATGAGATAATCACTTGAATTTTTAATAAATCGTTTATGAAAATTATGTCACCTCTTTAGTTACGGTCGACCAGACGTAAAACATAATGATGGAATACGAGGATAAACTTCAATTAACGAAAATTTGTCTGTATATAGAAAAAAACTGCCTGAAATACTATTAGCGAGTACACCAAAGTAAAAAAAAAACTTGTCAAAAGTTGTTCTTATGGGAGTTTTGGAGAGCAAAAAAATCGATCACTGATCTACAAGAAGATTTAAGTCATTCCTCATCGAACCAAAGACGTGATTTGATTAATGATCGTCGGGGTCCCAGAGGTTGCCTTTAGCGTTGATCTTCAGTTGATCTTTGCTACATGCGCCACTGTCTGTAAGATGCAAAATGATCACGATATTTATCGATTCTGATGAACAACGACCCAACCTTGAAAATTAAGATGAATCGCTTAAAATTTAATACTAAACAAATAATCGATAGAATGACGTCCATTTCAATACAGGTGAGATGTTTACTAATTGGTGCACGATTTTTTTCTCCTTTTGGGATCTTTTTTCTGTTATTAAATGTTATGAACAAATTATTGGTTTTCACACTGCTTTATTAATGAAATACAGCTATTGAAAGAATGAATTCAATTGTTTTGCGTAAATTCTTTTAATTGAATCATACAGGAAGCAAAAAACTATATTACTGTTAAATAGGGAAGCCGAATAATTCAAAAACCAAATGTAGGTGGACGGGAAAGGGTGGTCCGTTTTTCACCCATTTCGTTTTACAGACCCCCACTTTGAGCACGTTTGTACATCCACTTTGAGCACATATGAGTACCGAGTTAGAGTCCAAGTCGTTAGACGAAGTGGATTCAGTTCCACATTTTAAAAGCTCTTTATAAGGTTTGTATTGAAATCACCTCAATTATATTATTAGTGCCAAATTTTTATGTACCTTGCCAAATTGTGAGAACCAATTGACCTTTCCAGAAAACAGTACAGGGCCTAGACCAGTACCCTGTGGTACTGCCAGCAAACACCGCAGCGATTAAAAATGTTATGTTTTTTATTGATATAAGGATCTAATGCTGCGCCAATATTTATTAAAACGTACGTTTCTTAGTCTTATCTGAAATTCAAATATACTAAAATCATGACCAACATTAACGATAGAAAGCATATGTAATTATCGAGTAGTGTAAGAACTGTAGCATGATTTTCAATTAAATATCTTGACTACCTCGTTTGCCCGCCTTTTAATTTTCAACAAGTAATTTTAATCAATATAAATAATCTCAAATTTAGATCAGACAGTAACTTAGAATTTATGAAAACAACAATTTTAATTTATAACATGTTTTCAATTCTTTATTCTCATCTTTTGCAACTTACAGTTCTACTGGAAATATAATAAATATTAAACTTTGCATAATTTTAAGGTCAATTTTCCATCCATTATTTGCAGCTTTTCCATCTTAGCTTGGGATTTCAATCTTCTAATAAGCAATTTTCAATGAATTGTCATACAGTAGTCTTGATGGAATCGCCTTTTGAGGTATTGTTTTGAATAATTTATTGTGAAACAAATGGTCGCTCATAAGAAGCACTTAAAAGTATTAACTAAAAGTAAATCTATGAGTTCATCAGTTGTGCGCGTTTTGAATTGACAACCGTGAACGAGTATAGATAGTGATATTCAGGTGCGAATGAACCATACCTTGTTTATGTTCGTCGAAAATGCTCAAGAGGATATTGTGAAATAGTAATAATAAGTAAATAGAAAGACACTTCATCTATGACTTCTTTCATTTAAGCGATACTTATTTGCACAATTGACCGACTGAGTTAAGCCCCTTTTGCGACTTTATTCATTTCAGCGACGTTTGTTTAGTAAAGTTTGTCTCTAACCTTTGGGCATCGACTGTGAAGTGCTAATATATGAAGTGCATACCTTGATTATTGGACCTTCTGGCCACAAATCGCTTCTACCTGTGAGCCTCCCGTGCCAGATCCACGATTTCTATGTGAGGAAGTTTCGTGGAAACTATGAACGAATTGTAGTAGAAACCACAAAAAGTCGTGACTCTGGAGTCCGTCTGTGGACAGAATGACTTGTTCGCAAAAGTCAGTACCGACGCGCATACCTAAATGTATAAAAATTCATAAATATTCGTACGTCGGATATATTTGTGTAACTTCAGGATAGTCGAAAAGGAGGCACAAAGGTTTTAATGTTTGTGGTTATGTACAGACGTGCCAACATTATGGGTCAAATAAGAGTGAATAAATGGATAAACATGAAACATAATCATTTTCGTTTTCCTTTTGTTTTATATTAATTATAGTTTTTTGTTTACTGGTATATATACGTTCAATTTTAAATATAGAAATATTCAATTCGTTCAGTTATTTCGTATGCAGACATACATAATTGGTTGAATGAGTTCGTTTGTTCAATTTTAAATGCAATTTGTAAGGCTGTCTCAGTGAC
Organism: Chrysopilus asiliformis; assembly: GCA_964034945.1. Lineage (NCBI taxonomy): Eukaryota > Metazoa > Arthropoda > Insecta > Diptera > Rhagionidae > Chrysopilus > Chrysopilus asiliformis. The sequence goes on from OZ035963.1 coordinate 5,942,489, forward strand.
AATCACTTGTAATTAAATATTTAATAGTTGTTAAATTGTACACTGGCTGTCATTCGAATTCATTTGTTTGTAGAATGAGCAGACATTTTCGGCATGGTTTACTAAAAACGTGTTAATGCTTACTAATTAGAAAATTGAAATCTATCATAAATAATTAAGAATTAGTTAATTGACAAGTACCTACCACAAAGTAAAGTTTGTGGGGCAGCTTCTTAATAAATAATTTCAATAAAGAAAGATGTACGATTTTGCCCCTAAACTAGCTTTTGAATCAGTGTAATTTTCATTTTGGTTGGGAACTTTTTGGAAAGGCCACGGTCTCTAGTTTCATCCATATATGGCTTCAAGAGCCACCGAATTGCAGGAGGATGGTTCAAAAGGGGATTCAAAAGTTACCCCTGGAGCGTCCATTTCTGCAATGATTTCTGTGAAAAATTACGAGAAAGTTCGTTAACCCCTCACCATCCCCCTGAAATTCAATGGCTCTTGAAGCCATATATGGATGAAGCTAGAGACTGTACCCTTTCCAAAAAGTACTAAATCAAAGTGAAAACTACACGTGTTCAAAAGTTAACTCAGAGGCACAGAAAACGCTATTTCTTGCAAGGTTCTTTTATTTCAATCAAACTAAGTAAACACACACAATAAAATATCAGTTGTAATTAAATATCAACACAAAAATTCCCTCTGCAATATTTAACTTCGGAAAAATTATGTAAAAAATATTACTTTTTTTTTTCAAATACATATCTCGAAAACCGTTAAAGATATGTAAAAACTGTTAAAGGAAAAAACGCAGAAAATTTTATTTCTTATAAATTTTGTTATGCTGATTTTTTCACAAAACTGCATAGTTTTCGAGAAATTTTCAAAAAACTTAATTTTTTTGAAATATTTTGAGAACCGTTAGAGGTACGTAAAAACCGTTAAAGAGGAAAAATGTAGAAAATTTAAGATCCTTTAAATTTTGTTAAATTCATTTTTTCTCAAAACCGTATATTTTTCGAGAAATTTTCAAAAAACTGTATTTTTTCAATGAAAAAAATGGTTGTATGGAAGGTATCCGTTATAGATAACGTTACTTTTCCAAAAGTTGAAAGAAAATTATGATTTTCCTAAAACTCAGTAACGAAAAACTTTAAGTTGCCAGCTTTGCGCGATCTCGAGATATTTAAGATACGTACAACGGACAGACTGATAGACATAAAGACAGACAGACCGACAGACAAACAAACCGAAAAACAGACAAACCGACAGACTGATAGACCGATAGACCGATAGACTGACAGACAGACAGATCGACAGACAGATCGACAGACAGATCGACAGACAGACAGACTGACAGACCGACAGACAGACCGACAGACAGACCGACAGACAGACCGACAGACAGACCGACAGACAGACCGACAGACAGGCTGACAGACAGACCGACAGACAGACTGACAGACGGGCCGACAGACAGACTGACAGACGGGCCGACAGACCGACAGACCGACAGACAGACGACAGACAGACGACAGACAGACGACAGACAGACGACAGACAGACCGAAAGACAGACCGACACACAGATGCACGGACTGAAACGGATTTTGTACTAATCAGAAAATTTCTATCTGCCCCCGTTCTCGAGGCGATCTTCGTTATAAATACAACACTTTTTTTCTATAGCAGAGAAAAATAATATCACTGCACCTTTTTTTGTACTAGAGACCTTTTAAGTCAATTAATAAATTTCAGGAAAAATAAAAAGGAAGGAGGGAGAAGGATTTAAAAGCAGCAAAGCCTGCAGGAAAAGTTTCGTTAAAATCGGTCTTAATCTTCTAGGAACAAAGACCACCAGTTGTAGAGCTATAATTAATGGGATGGTTTCCTATGAGGATTTCTCCCATTATTCTGTTGCAGCAAAAAGTTTAACTCGGTTTTTTTAACATTAATTCCAGGATGTACCAACGTTGTTCTTTTGAAAAATGAGCTTTCGAAAAAAATTCGTTTTTTCCAGTATATATCAACAATTTGAAATTTTTTTCCTTGAAGTTGGTTTATTTAAGAGCGAAAGTTGATATAATTAATAAAGACATATCGAATGAAATTGAATAAAACACAAAAAAAAAAATTATCAGTATAACGATTATCACCATATGTGAGTTACAATGAATTTCACACCTGCTTGAGCTCAATTGTAATTTTATGAATCGAATTATTATTGATTTAATTGCACGCAGAAACCCCGAATGTTACGAGTCATTAAGCAAACATTTCAATTAAGTTAAATATCAACTACCGGAAATACGCCGTAAATTACTTCAGGTGTTTATTGTTGTTTCAAGAGTATCTCTTTTGCCTGTATTTGACCTTAAAGCTGCTAAGTGTGATTTTCTCAAATATCATTCAAGAAATTAAAATTGAAATGATGGAAAAACAACTCAAGAAAAATCTGTCAGATCCTTATGGAGCTTCAATTGATTTTCCTTATAAAAATCGTCTCTCATCTCTTATATGAAATTCTTATTTATCCAAAGTGAGTTGAAAACATAACAAAAGCTATAATTGCCAATCTGGCAATTATTGAAAACCCGTATGGTGATATTCGTATCAAAATTCGAACAGTTGTACCAAAATTCCACTTTGAAGTCAAACTTTCCAATAAGATTTTTTAAAATTTATTCCAATCGGATTTTGATGTATGGGAGTTTTATGTAGAATCATATCCTAAATAACTTTTGTTCTTAGACTTTTTTGATAAGATACACCGTTTTCGAGATATTCACAAAAACCGTTTTCGTTCGTATGGGGGGTACCCCCCCTAATGGTCCATTTTTGCCCATGAACGAACTTAGCCTCGCATTTTACGAAAAACGTATCCACGCAAAATTTCAAGTCTCTAGCTCAATCCGTGCGCCCGCAATCCGCGCCACAGACGGACAGACAGACAGACGGACAGACAGACGGACGGACGGACAGACGGACGGACATGCTAAATTCAACTTTTTTCATCATTCTAAACACACTGGTGTAATTCATTTTTGTGTGTGATGACGGGATCTTGGCGTTACAAACGGTAAGGCAAAGTTAATATACCCTTTGGTTTCACCATACGGGTATAAAAACCTACAAAGACGACGATCTGGTCAGGTATTGATGATATGAGAATCTTGCACAAAAATGTGTATCCACAGATATAGATAGAGAATGGGCAGGTAACGTTTTTATCTTTTGATTAATCATCTCAAGTCAAACGAGTTTTTTTTATACCATTTAAGAAATGATTTCACATTATCTCCTCACTGGGTCAATTTCAGTTTCACTGTGTGTGAGCTGAAAACGTTTATGTTGGAAACAGCATATCAATGAGTTTTAACTTTTGACTTTAATGATCCATCGATCGATCGTTGGTATTTATCTATGGATTTGATAGATTGAGATATAAATTGCATTAAATTTACAACTTTGTGAAAAAACAAATGATTCATGGAGATGAATATTTTAATTCTTTCGAGGAATGTTTCTTTTTTTGCTGCTAAAATGGAATTTAACGAATGAGGCGATTTTCTGATTGATATTGAATTTAAAATATTCTCGTGCCTGTATTTTTACACCATTTTGCGGTTATTTTCAGTTTTTTTTATATATTCTGGAAAACTTTTGCAATTAGCATTTGTCTAGAGGAAATTCTTCAAGGAATAAACAAAGTATTCTTTTGATGAAAATCTATTTGTGCATCCAGGGGTATATTGGAATGATAAATCATTTTTTTACATCTTTATTTAAGGGACTACTCCCTCTATCCCTTTCCATATAAATTTAACCGTTTTTTGTGATTTGCTCGCAAACGGTGCATCGTATTGGAAATACTATAGAGATAAATTGTGTTTAGGATGTAATTTTACATAACTCTTCAATACATCAAAATTCAATAGAACTACTCTTTTCCACCTCCTTTATACAAAAATGTAATTTTTTGCAAGTTTTCCGAAGGCAGTAAGATTTTTCAGCACATTTTTCTTGATAGAATAAATATTTAACAGATAACTGACATCGACACGTGACCGGGACCTCTGGCGGGAGACATTGCGGCAGGCCAAGACCGGAAACCGGTTGTAGTGCCGAGAGAGACAGAGAGAGACAGACAGAGAGAGAGAGAGAGAGAGAGAGAGAGAGAGAGAGAGAGATAGATAGAGAGAGAGAGAGAGATAGATAGAGAGAGAGGGAGAGAGAGAGATAGATAGAGAGAGAGGGAGAGAGAGAGGGAGAGGGAGAGGGAGAGAGAGAGTATTTTCCATTCACATTGCGTGTGAGCAGTAAATTTCTTCCACAGAGAGAGAGAGAGAGAGAGAGAGAGAGAGAGAGAGAGAGAGAGAGAGAGAGAGAGAGAGAGAGAGAGAGAGATAGAGAGAGAGAGATAACTATAGATCTATTTTACCTTCTTGTGAAAAACTATGAATTCTCTTTCGAAAATCTGGAGTTAGAATTTCAATATTCGATACGGAAGTTCTCAAAGCATAATGAGGTGTTTCTTGATTTTTTTAATATAAAAAACTTATGCAAAAAGGTTTAACCCTTTAACGACGTGTATACAAGCTAGTCTATATACAAGGAGAGAAATTCCAATAGGAATATACGAGTAATGATTCCCTAACAATTGAGAAATATCCCTAAAATTTCGGGAAAATTTCATATTTTTTTGGTATGAATTTCCACAGTGTTTGGGAATCATTACCAAAAAATTTCACTGTCTCGTACATTCCTTTTTTTGATAGGAATCTATCCTATTATTTCTTTCCGTGTAGAAATTGATACTGAATTGGATAACTGATAGATCCATTCATTTATCAAGTTTGAAAATGGACACCGACAGAACTTCTCCTGAATATACTGACTAGCTGTAGAAAAACAGGGGATAAACGCTACTTGTTTTTTCAAAGATTTCCATCTTAATACTTGGAAAACCCACAACTCACTGATATTTCACAGGCATTCGATTCTATTTTGATTTTTGCTTCGGATTGAAGAATATTTCCATGAATCGATACTTTCGATACGAGGAATGATGTTTTGTAATTCACTTCGATATCTATCAAATACTTACAGTCAATTTGTCTTCAACGATTTCATTAAAACGTATTTACAGGCAGTTTACAATACCAGTGAGATACCGTTGTCTATTTATATTACATTATGTAAAAATTCTTCAATTGACTTTAATGGGACATTTAATTGCGCAATTTGAATTAAAACTAAATACTTTTAGACATTTATTGACATACGAAGGTTGCGTAGATTCGCCAAATGAATCTTAAATGGGATATTAATTGATGCAGAAATAACTCACGGTGAGTAGAATTCTCTGGATTTTTTCTTAAGTACAACATTTTATGATACAACATTTTATTACATCAATATTTTATTTAGCTTGCCTTCTTATCTGTCTGTCTGTCTGTCAGGGTCAAATCTTGCTATCTAATTTTCAATCTATCCGATTGACTTGAAATTTGGCATACATACGTAACTCCGATGGCAATTCAATATTTTCACTACTATGTCCTTGTAAGGACCCACAGGCCCTGTAAGGAGAACGTGATTATCCTTTTCCTCAATTTTTACCGGAAAAAACTGATCTGGGAGTTTTTGGGGTCGCTGAATCCGATTCTGGTAATAAGAAGAAGTCTGTAAGGATAACGAAGTGTCCTATAAGGATAATGTGATTATCCTTTTCCACAAATTTTCCGAAAAAAAATTCATCTGCGGATTTTTAGGGTCGCTGGACTCAAAAAGTCCAAAAGGTTGCTTCAGAGGCAAAGATATATGAGGCGTTGAGAGCAAAAGTGGCCCAAGCCACATAAGTTTTTTGAGGTATTCCACTTTTGTACTATTATTGACTGTAAATTTTTAGAAAAAAAATTTGTGTGGACTTTATTACTCAATGTTGAAATGCTCTTTGGTGCATCCAAACATTTTTATCTAAAAACTCACTCGCAATATTGATTCAAACACAAAAAAAATCACGATTTCGACATGTGGGTTGGGCCCATAGATATACTAGATCGCTCGATTTGCTGTCTCAAATAGTCCCATTTCAATACAGTTCAGTGTATCAAAACGACTCAAGTAAGAGCAAGATAACCGTATGAAAATAAATATAGCCGTCTCGTTTAAACCGTGAGCTGTCAAAGGAAAATAGACTTTCGGAATGGTGTTGGCGCCTAAAGTTCGTTTTTGACGCCTAAAGTTAGTCTCCAACTTGTGAAATTTGAATTTCGCGGCAAACGAAATTTGAATTTCGCGACCTTATACAGTTCAGTGAATGCGTTCAAGTACGATAAAGAGGGAAATACTTTTGGGACCATTTTTCAGCAGAGCTTTGTATGGTGACAGTTGTTCTATGTTATATAGTTCTGTGGTTGGGCCACTCTTGCTCTGATAGCTTCATATATTCGAAGACTAAAAAGTAGATATAAGCGTGCCGAAAGACACACGTCATTTTGGATTTTTATTTATAATCATCAAATACAGAAAAATCAAAAAAAAAAATTTAAAAAAAGTTTTCATTAAAAAAATTTACTACAAAGGAAAAAATAATTTGTTGGGTGTTTTTTCAGGAATAAAAGCGAGATAAAAGCATAAAAATAAAGTCAACTAAATATTTGTCTTGCTTTTATTTCTGATACACAGTGCCCAGAATATTTTTCTCAATATTTTTTTAACACTTTATTAAAAGCTTTTCCGATTTTTTTTTTTGATTTTTTTCATCATTTCAATTGTTAATTGAATTCTTGTCGTTCTGTGACTGCGTAAATATTGAAAGAGTAATTAAACGTCTTTAGAATATCTCTTAAATAGTTATGCCAACAGAAGTAATTAAAGTTAATTAAGTCTACACAATCAAATGAAATTTTCATTATAAAAACCCGGTTTTGGCATTCAACAACAACAAAAAAAGATAACATTTCCTTTTACTCTTGACATTCGATGTTTTTCGATATTAATAAATTGAATTTCGTTCTTTGTTCATCTCAAATTCGACCGATTTCATATTTTTTTGGTTCTTGTTGTTGCTATTTTCGAACAGACCTGGAATTTAACACCTCCTCTTATCTTAATTAAATTCTACGCGCCAAAGAAAATGCAAAATTATTTCCGATGTAGGCGTCTATAAGTAATCCTAAAAATGACATATTAAAAAAACCAGTCTAGACAGGTAGAAGAGGTCTTACCTATTTTGGTAAGATTTAAATGCTAAGAATTAGATCAGATCAGATCAGAATTACTGCCGAATAATTTCTTTTCTTTGATTTGCAGCATTGAAAAATTGTCACGGCTTAGAGAAGAGATCATAAAATGAATTGAATTTATGTCAAAATCATAAATGGATTTGCTCAGATTGATTTATTGGATCAGGTTGATTTCGATTATTTAATAATTTCAATTTATACGCAATTAGAATCAGTTTGATATGCAATGGCAAAACTTTTTTCTTCGTCACATAAACGCTTTATATGTGACGGTATAGGGTAGTGTGGGTTTTATCTTAATATCCTATACCTGATGTGGTCTCGTGCCGCTAAATGACTTCTTGAAGAATTTGTACAGGTGGGTTTGACGCTGTTGTTGATGCCCGTCATCTGTCAGATGTTTTAGCCAACCGCCAACCACATTCGCGATTATTTATTTTCTTGTCTTGGATGATTTTAGATTTCTGCCATTTGACATTATTAACGACATCACTAAATGCTAAACATTTATTTGACTACGTTTAAATAGCATCAGAGAATGATTTCCCATATTTACCCTTGAAATACGAATTGCATATCATTTATCATTAATAATAATATTTATTTTTATTGTTTACGTTTTTATTTATTCAAAACAATTTCTATTTCTGTTCTTTGTTTGTACTAATAGAGTTCAAGTTGTTTCAATCACTTGTCCAACTCACTATGGTGTGCTATTATAATATAGGATAATCGTAGAATTGATATTTTTGATTAATTTCAAGTTCATGGTAATAAAAATGCTTAATACGACACCTACTACCAGTTTTTATTGTTGAAATTTGTTAAGAGATTATGGTGTCTTATTGAAAATCGTTGAGAATTTTGGTCTCATGGAGCTCGTGTTGCACTCGGAAGCGATGCTGATAATGATGGCAACATTTTCTTTATTGGAGGTCAGCAAGTTCAATTTTTGGATATTTTCAAATTTAAATGATATATTGGGGATTTTGTGGCGGATATGATGTGTCGAAAATACCAAATTGTGGAAATTGCTTTTTAATTTTTGTTTTAAATTGCCCAATTTACTCGCTATAAGGTGGTAAAACTGGCTAAATAGAGCATTTCTGATCACTAAACAAATATTTTTTGGGAAAAGAGGGAATAGCTCTTAAGCACTGTCAAAAAACAGGGATTTCTTTATGAAACTGGTCAAAAAAATCTCTCACATGCTATGAATTTCATACGGAAAATAGACATGAAATATTTCATACAAAACGAGTGACGTAAAAACTAAAAAGCTGAAAAATTGAACCTTTTTCTAAATTTAATTTTGATTTCAGCCTTTCCTTAACTCAATGGTTCGAATCTTTCCTAACTCTAATTTATTAAAAAGCATATTTTCCTCAAATTGCATGCTTTTTCCGCCATGCCATTCATTTGTTGTATTTTCCATTCACCTAACCTGTGATTTTTTACCTTGTTTCAACTAGCAGCAGCTGCAAAGTATATTGTTTCGCTTGCGGTAAATTTCTTCAAAAAATTTCCACAAAAAGCGCATTTTCTCAAAAGATTTAGCCTGCGATGCATTTTTCATAGTTAGTGCATTTTTTTTGATGCAGAATAATTGTACTAAAATTGTACTAAACTGTACAATTATTCCACGAAAAAAAATTTCTTCCGAAACCAAAAAATATTTTGTTTTTCGATTTTTGATAAAACTGTACTAGTACACTTTTTTTTCTTTGCGGTACAATTTAGTACAATTTTAGTACAATTATTCTGCAGAAACATTTTTTCCTTCCGAAACAAGACTGTCGATTTCTCGCGAAAAATCGTTTTTTTCGATTTTTTTCAATTTCCGAGGAACCTGAACGAGTACAATTTTTTGCCTTTGTGGTACAATTTAGTACAATTTTAGTACAATTATACCACGAAAATAAATTTCTTCCGAACCCAAAAAAAAAAAAATATTTTGTTTTTCGATTTTTGAGAAAACTGTACTAGTACACTTTTTTTTCTTTGCGGTACAATTTAGTACAATTTTAGTACAATTATTCTGCAGAAACATTTTTTCCTTCCGAAACAAGACTGCCGATTTCTCGCGAAAAAATCGTTTTTTTCGATTTTTTTCAATTTCCGAGGAACCTGAACGAGTATAATTTTTTTCCTTTGTGGTACAATTTAGTATAATTTTAGTACAATTATTCTGCAGAAACATTTTTTCCTTCCGAAACAAGACTGTCGGCTGGTCTTTTTTCAATTTTTAATTTCTGTCGAATCCTTTCGAGTACAATTTTTTTTAAAATGCAGTACAATTTAGTACAATTTTAGTACAATTTTTTCATGTAAATTTTATTTCGAGTTTCCGCACTTCGCTTACAAAACTCTACCTCTAAGTTCACATAGGTCTAGACGGGATGTTACGAATTCGAAAAACGTGTACTGGAACAGTCTAAAAAATTCAACCGGACACCGCTTTCAAATTACTTTTAGCCGATTTTTTTCTTCTAACATATCGAAATTAAGGAAATTGCAAATTAAACCGTGAATAAATTATAGTTTTTCATACTTCAGTCAACTGACAGATGAAGCAAATCATTCAAATTTTCACATAAATTTTATCACATTATAAATATTACAAATAGTATAAAAAAATGTATTGCCTTTTTCCGCCATCAGCAGTTATTTGTCAATTTTTCTTCTATGTCACATTGTCATATTTTTTTATTAAATGTGTTTCTATAGCAAATAAAATGTTTAAAATTTATTCACAATTTGTAAACGCTTTATTGTCTCCGTAGATGTTTATATTTTGTTGGCTTCCCGGGTTTTGTTCCCATTAATCATTGGACTCGTTGAACCTCTATTTAAGCTCTTTGCCATAATTGTCCAATAGTTGAGTTGACTATGATTGAGGTTTAACCTGTGCCCCAAACAGTCGTCTCCACACACCATCCGTATTGGCCGTGGTGTACGGAATTCGAAGCCCCAACTGGACAGACAGCAGACGGTAGACAAAACCCTGTCCATCAGGTTTAAATGATGTCTAGCTCGTCGTCTATGTCCACCTAAATGTTGTGGATAAACTCACTAATAGTAGCGAAAGATCCAACTTTGTGCTCGGTTGGACATTTATCTCAATGGAGTTGACTATCGGAAGGTGGCCAGAGAGTGAAACAAAGCGGCTTGTAGGATAATTGATGATGCGACCAACAACGGATGACTGAGTATAGTTTTAACCCGTTTTGCACTTCTGGTGTGAGTATGAAGTGACACACGAATCCATCCATTCTACTCAAGTCACATTCACCTGGTCTACTCACCTAGTGTAGAAGTAAGCACGGAGCGCTGCAAAACGCAGCACGATAATATCTTCAGGGCTCTTAAATTACATAATCTTCACGGTTGGTGCTCCCCTGATTGCGTGGATAGAAATTTTTTTGTGTCTGATTTAAAATTGATCCATGATCGATAATTGACGGAATTTGATTACGGCATTATTGACGTTATCAGTACCAGATCAATAATGAAAAAAATTCTAACCACAGCGATTTGCATCGGGGAAAGTTGGTCAACAAACGCAACAAACTTTCAAAGATTGAAAATATCTCAGATTGACCGATGGACGTGAAGAAAATTATCCCGTCTGATTGGAATTTGAGGAATTTCCCCTGCAATGAAATTGAAAAGGGTCGATCCGGTCCGGTTCGTTCAGGTTGCTTAATTTAATTGGTCAGGTGCTCGTCGACATGGAAATTTTTTCCGTTGTCATTCGATAAACATGAGAGATTTTTTTTTTTAATTTGAAACATATCTCGGTATTGCGGCCTATCATTGGGATTTCAAATATGCAAACAAGTTAATTTTACCAAAGCATAAAAAATTAATTTCGTTAAGTTATTTATGATGAAACAGATTGGACGTAGTGAGGCTGGAGCTGACGCTTTGCCGACGGGAAAATTAAATCGGAATTTAAACAAGTTTTTTTTTGTGATAGAAAATTCAAATTTAATGTTTTCGAATGGCTAATTAGTTGAGATAAAATTATATGTTTGACAGTCTTCTAGTCTAAACATTTTACTATAAAAATGTCGGTCCTAGACAAACAGTTAATTTTATGATTCAATCTGATGTCGGAAAGTTTCAATTAAGTTTTAGAATACCAATTTTAGTACACTTTTTAAAAAAAAATGTTTCTGGAGAATTTCAAATTCGAAAAACAATGAAATAAAAGTGAGATGTTGAATAATTTAACTGAGCTGACTTTGAACATTTAGTCACAGATCGAAAAAATTGGAAAAAATCAACTGAAAGGACTAAATTTATGTTCTTCTTCCTGTTTTTCCTTTCCTATAGAGGGAAATTATTGTGTTCATGAGGGAGACCGACTCCAGAACGGACGCAGATAGAAACTTTCTGCTCATCAATCATAGGACACAAAAATGAATTACACCAGGGTGTTACGGATGACAAAACATTTTGATTTCCGCTTGTCCGTCCGTCTGTCTGTCTGTCCGTCTGCCCGTCCGTCTGTCTGTTCGTCCATCCGTCCGTCCGTCCGTCCGTCCGTCCGTCCGTCTGCCTGCCTGTCCGTCTGTTCGTCTGTCTGTCCATCTGTCTGTATGTCTGTCTGTCTGTCTGTCTGTCAGTCTGTCTGTCTGTCTGTCTGCTGTCTGTCTGTCTGTCCGTCTGTCTGTCTGTCCGTCTGTCTGTCCATCTGTCTGTCCATCTGTCTGTCTGTCTGTCTGTCTGTCTGTCTGTCTGTCTGTCTGTCTGTCTGTCTGTCTGTCTGTCTGTCTGTCCGTCTGTCTGTCCGTCCGTCCGTCTGTCTGTCTGTCCGTCTGTCTGTCTGTCCGTCTGTTCGTCTGTCTGTCCGTCTGTCCGTCTGTCCGTCTGTCTGTCCATCTGTCTGTCTGTCTGTCTGTCTGTCTGTCTGTCTGTCTGTCTGTCTGTCTGTCTGTCTGTCTGTCCGTCTGTCTGTCTGTCCGTCTGTCTGTCCGTCTGTCTGTCCGTCCGTCCGTCTGTCTGTCCGTCTGTCGGTCTGTCGGTCTGTCGGTCTGTCGGTCTGTCGGTCTGTCGGTCTGTCGGTCTGTCGGTCTGTCGGTCTGTCGGTCTGTCCGTCTGTCTGTCCGTCTGTCTGTCCGTCTATCTGTCCGTCTGTTTATCCGTCTGTCTATCCGTCTGTTCGTCTGTCCGTCCGCCCGTGAACACCATAACTTTAGAGACTTGAAATTTTGTCTAGTTACGTTTCTCGTAAACGGCTAGGCTAAGTTCTTGAACGGGCAAAATTGGACCATTCCTTCCCCACTCCCCCATACAAACGAAACAGTTTTCTGCAATTTTCTCAAAACTGTGAGTCATATTGAAAAATTTATAAAGGTAAAATGTGTTTAGAATAGGATTTCCATACATCAAAATTCATCAAAATCCAATCGGACCATGGTTTCCCCCTCTCCCATACAAATGGAATACTTTTTTCATGTTTTTTCGAAAACTGTGCATCGTGTCGAAAAATTTGTGAAAATTAAATGTGCTTAGAATATGATTTTGCATAACTTATCTATACATCAAAATCCAGTTGGATCACTCCTTCTCCCCTCCCCAATACAAACTGAATACTTATTTTCACATTTTCTCGAAAACGGTGAGTCGTACTGAAAAATTTATAAAGATAAAATCTATTTAGAATACAATTTTACATAACCCTTTCTTACATCAAAATTCAATCGGACCACTCCTTTCATCTCTCCTAAACAAATGGATTTTTTAAATACACATTTTATCTGTCAGCAAATGTTTGATGCGAAACGTGTTTTCGTTAATTTGGTTGACCGTGTGATTATTTTATTTGGGCAAAACTCAAAAATTATTCCTGAAATTTTACAAAAATCTTCTTAAAATATTTCACCATAAGATTCTGTAGAAATATCTACAATAAAAAAATACACTTTACCAGAATTAAACTTTATTATTTTACTGGCCGAGTTAATCCAACAAATTCCTAGGAAATATCGACAATTTAAGCAGTAAATCAACAATATATCACTCATGCCATAAATTCCTCAAAAAGTGACCGAACTCTTTAGAAAAAATATTTTCCAGAATTAATATTCACTCATTCGCTGTCATGTTATGTAATTAAACTTCGGAAGTTCGCAGAACATTTTAGCACTTTAGCAACACACAGAGTTAAACAATTTGCATGATTCAATTCAAACTGACGTCATATGAAAGTAATAAATTTTTTCTAAGTAAATTTATCAATTCAATTTATGTGTACCTATGCTTATATATATTTTTTGTTGTGATGTGAATCGAATTCTGTTCAATTTTTACCTGTGCTAATGTTGGCAGTTCACATGCTCGTATTTGGTCAACAAAATAAGAGACGGTTTTTATCCACATTGCCGATTCAATTGTCCAAGTCGATTCTATTTGTCTATCGCAGGCAAATAAGAATAGATTAAAGACATTTATTTTATAGATACAGAGGCTTAGGTTTTAATAAAAAAAAATTAATTCAAATAACCACGATGTCTCGCCCAAAATAAACATTGCTGTATAGAACTCAAAGTGGAGAAATTCGCAAAGGTAAATGAATTTTCATATGCCTACACAACATGTACCAACACAAAATGTGGCCAAAATAATCACCTGCGACGTGTTCTCTTGACGTTCTCGTGTAATTTGAGGTCTATGGTCGTCTTTAAGAGGTTTGGACGGAGATTACTTGGCAGCGCATGTCATACGCCTTCAGATAATTTGACAAAGTCTGATTCGGTCAAAAAAAAAGGTTTTGATTTCGGCAAAAGGTAGATAAACGAATGAAGAAAAAATATTCTGCATGTAGGAAACGCCAAAATGGAAGTGAATATCGTTTCGTTAAAATTCACTCGATTTGATGGTCTAACAATCAATGGTAAATTTAATGAGTCATTTGCCATTTTTGGGTATTTTTTAAGTTTTGTGTGATAACATTTTATGATGCACTTCTTTATAGTTTTATTGTATTAATGAAAAAGTTGGGTTTTTTGAGAATGGTCATTGTTTTTATACAGGATTCAATGAAACAAGTCATTGTGATAATTTATACAACCCAGGCGTCGCCAGCATTTTTTAAACAGTCTTAAAATACTGCACTTTTCAAAATAAAAAAAAGGTTTTTACTTTCAAAGAAACGAGCTGAGTTATGCTGGAGCACAGATATCCTACTATAGATCTCGCCATTTGCTATCTCAAATAGGCCACTGAAACGTCAAAAAGCTATAATGAAAAAAAGGGACAAAGCTAGTAATTCTGGGAAATTAAAATTCTGGAAAAAAATGCTTATGCAGGTCCCCGACGGAATATTATTCAATCCCTATACCGATTATTCATGTTAATATTCAGAGCTGCCACTGTACATTAATATGCAATTCCCTAAACCGTGTACAAGTCTTATGTGTTCGACGTAAAACACATAATTCAAGTGTTATTGAGTTGGTTGAAACGAACGTTTGGCATCACTAAAATTATAAGACAAAATGAGACAACCATAGTCGCGCTGTCCCATTTTTTTGCTATGAAATTGTTCGAGTGCCGCGATCTAGTAGTACATATCAGTGTGCTGGAGTTTCACACGTGATAAATCATAATTTTGGTTCGGATAGTAAAATTATGGCAGAATATATTGTATTGACCAAACAGTCATACCGCAAATTGTCGTTCCGCTCGCACTTGATTTTTTCATAAAAGCCCTAGCACACATAAATTAATTTCGTCTAAAACAAAGATTAGATAACTAAAGGTAAGATGCAACAGGTTTTTTCATAGAACCTTTAATATACTGTAAGTTTTTTCATAGAACCTTTAATATACTGTAGACTTATGAATCTTAATCTAGTAGCGCATGCAATTTAAAAATCTTTATCGATTTTTTAACAGTTTAGCGTCATAATATAAGAGAAATAATAGTTTTCCAAGGCATACTAAAGATTCCATTTCCGCTGTCGGATTTTTGGGAGCCCCAAAATTTATTCTAGGTTTCTTATCTTTATTTACCTAATCTTTGTTATCATTTTCGATTTACTAAAGCTACAAATATTTTCACTTATCTTCATATTCTCCCGTTCGTTGGTTTTGGATTCCAAAAAACAATAATTTGTAGTAGCAATAATTTGTAATTTGTAATAAAACTTTCTAAGAATTAAAAAAAAACCGAGCAGTTTTTACTTTCCTCTTCTATAGAAGGGAAGTATTGTATTTATGATAGAGATCGACTCGAGAATCGGGGCAGATAGGAAATTTCTGATTAGTACGCAATCCGGTTCAGGCAAAATTATGAGAATGTCCGTGCATTCGTCTGTCGGTCTGTCAGTCTGTCAGTCTGTCGGTCTGTCGGTTTGTCTGTCTTTCGGTTTGTTTGTCTGTCGGTCTGTCGGTTTGTTTGTCTGTCTGTCTGTCAGTCTGTCGGTCTGTCGGTTTGTCTGCCTTTCGGTTTGTTTGTCTGTCGGTCTGTCGGTCTGTCGGTTTGTCTGTCGGACTGTCGGTTTGTCTGTCTTTCAGTTTGTTTGTCTGTCGGTCTGTCGGTCTGTCGGTCTGTCGGTCTGTCAGTCTGTCGGTCTGTCTGTCTTTCTGTCTATCGGTCTTAAATATTTCGAGAACGCGCAAAGCTAGCGACGTGAAATTTTTTGTAAATAAGTTTTACAAAAATCGTAGTTTTGGAAAAGTAACGGTAGTTTTAACGGTAATTTCTCACACATTTTTTTTTGAAAAAATACAGTTTTTTGAAAATTTTTCGAAATTTATAAACTTTTGGGAAAAAATGAATATAACCAAATTTAAAGGATATAAAATTTTCTACAATTTCTGCTTTAGCGGTTTATGGTTTCTCTAACAATTCTCAAGATATTTGAAAAAAAAGCGGTTTTTCGAAAATTTCTCGAAAACTATGCAGTTTTGTGAAAAAATGAACATAACAAAATTTATAAGAAATAAAATTTTCTGTATTTTTTCTTTAACGGTTTTTACGTATCTTTAACGGTTCTCAAGATATTTAAAATATGTGTTTTCACATATTTTTTCCAAAACTAAAAATTGCAGAGGAAAGTTTTGTGTTGATCTCAACTGATATTTTTTCGATCTTTTGATGTCACACGGCAAAAATCTTGGAGTGAATTCCAATCAAAACTAGAATACGCTGGACCTAGATGTAATCCAATGGAAAATTCTAATCCAATAATATGGGTTGGAAATTTTTATAAATTTATTTTTGGTTTAATTCAGTATTAAAGTCTAAAATTTTGATTAAATTGTAGACATTAATGTTAAAAGTACTTAAGTTCGATACATAATAGAAAACTTTTCAAATATGACTGCAAAAAAGGCTAAAATATTTTCAAAAATTCGCATGTATTAAATTCCAATCCAAAATATGTATTAAGATTTCGTCAATATAATTTTTGGATTGAAAAATAGTCCAGGATTTTTTGCCGTGCACTGAATTCGAGTTTGTCAGTGGTTTGGTTATATAAGCTCTAGTTTTTACGATACTGAGGGTTACCCACTCAAAAATGAGGGGTGGTGCACGACCAAACCATTACTGCCAGATTCATAATTAGCGACATCAAATTTAAAAAAATAAATCAAATATCTTTTGCATCAAGAAGAGTCATTTTTTTGTCGGCTTTTGTATGCGAGGTGTTCTGAAAATTGTAATTACGAATATATCTGTTAAAATTTCCAAAAAAATAAACTTTGACATTGCTATTTTGTTTAAACAGTAAACAGTAAAATTATCCTCAATTTAAAACCAATTTTTTTTCAGACATTTTTTTAAACCTTTTCCAATTTTCATGAAATTCAATTACCAACCTTACTATTTTTACAACCCATCCATCAGGAAATGTTAAATTTGATCACATTAATGCATTTTTAATTCAAGGAATCACATTTATTTTGTATCCGACAATTTCGGACATAAAATTCTCATGAAATTCCACATTTTTAAAATAAAAACAAACAACTTACAAAAAAACTTTTCAGCAAAGGGTGATTTTCCCCAAAACTGATTTACATCCAACACCAATCCGCCGATGAAGTTGCACTTTTTCAGGAAATTATTTCAATGTAGAAATAATTTTGTCATCAGCCAGCCAGTGTTAATCCCAAGTAAGCCAAGTGTAAAAAAGTGTAAAAAAATCACTATGTAAATTCGAAACAAAAACTCACAAAAAACGCACACCGAAAAAAAAACCTCGACTAAGTTATGTTATAACAATGCACCTGACATTGACCACTAAATTAATTCTTCTTTTTTTTGCTGTTGTTTGTTGCGATTAAATTCAGATTGTGTTTTTTTTCTCATATGATTGTAGTAATTTTATTTCGACTGTGTGTGGTTGTATTATAATTGATGCAAAAAGGCAAATGACAACAAAATCTACAATAAATGGTGAATAAATTATTTAAACCCTTTTTTATCCAGTGGCACATGACATTTGCTAATGTTAGCATAAAAAAACATAGATTCGTTCCGATTATGATGCTACAAAGCTATAAAATACACACCTGTAACCGCGAATTGTATTCGACACGAACTTTTCGTTATTATCACGGAGCGACGGGTATCTCTAAACTAAGCTAAATATCGTTGTTACAGAATTACGAAAACATAAAATTCATTTACGAAAATATAAACAATAATGCCAACAAGTAAGTAGTCGAGTTACGTTTTGTAATGCGCGGCTTTTCATTCACAAATGAAATTTAAATTTATTTAAAATTGATCCCGGAATGTACTTCGATTTAGCCGCTGTTTCCAGTTTAAATAAATTCGAAATTTAAAAAAAAAACATAAATAAAAACGACAACGAAGAAACCGATAATAGTTTTGATTTAACACATGACTGAATCCATTCGGAATGCAAACTACTATTAGTAGTAATAATAAAACAAAATCCACTGATGATCAGATAATGTAAAAATCCACAGGTGGGTTTTCTAGATATTTTTTTTAAACACATACACAGAACAGATGGGGAAAATGCGTTCCCTCGACATTCACTTGTGGCGGTTTTTTCAAAAATCCCACAAAAATCCTACGAAATTCAAAACAGTCGTTTTTCGGGTTTTTAATAAAGCTAATCACCGAAACACAAACACGCAGGATCAAAATGGGAGGTGGCGGGGGAGGAATTTTCCATCCAACCGTTCAGTTGAACATTTCCGATAAAAGTCCTTGTGAAAGACGTTCGGAACGTCCTTTCAGTTGGAGCGCCGTGTGGAATTAGGGAGGCACAAAACTCAACCTGGTGACTTTTCTCAATATCGAATGGGGATTTTTCGGTGTTGTCGTCGATGTTAACCGTACAAGTTTCGCGTCACGACTGATTCGCGCTGGTCCATTCGATCGTAAACAACAACATCAAACAGGAAGAGCGCCAGGGGAGGGTCGAGCCCCATCACATCACATCATCACAATGTGGGCCCCCCAAACAAATACTTTTACAATGTGGAGCCTCCGCAGCCAGTCTAAAAAGTCGTCACCGGCTCACTACCAACACAACGTCGCAACGAGGCAACAATTAGCCGCTGAGACTTCTCTATTGCGATGTGCTTGGAGCTTCGCCCCAATGATCCAAACAACCATCGGTGTTCGACTTCATTCATGGATATATGGGGCTCTGCAGCTAATGGCGTTTCACAGCGGTTGCATTCAACTTTCGAGTGCCTCCCGTATCGGTAGTGGAGCTTTGGAAAGCTTCTCTCAGCTCCCCATCGACTTGGACGGTGGTTCGCACATTCGTCGGGGGAGTTGGGCGTTTTGGAGCACCTGCCAGGGGGGGACGTCCATGTGTTTTGATATCTAACACCTTAAGCTATTTAGTTGTTTATTTCATCGCTAACCAAACAACAACCGCTCAGAACTCACTGGAGTCCAATTTCAAGCCGTTTGATGCCGGCTTTCTTGAAGCTGTAGTTTATTTTTTATACATTTTTTGTTCCGCTGGGCATTTTGCAGAAATTTCTGTTACACTGTGAAGTAATTTTTTTTTCAACAGATTTTTCTTGTTTCACGTGGAAAATTTATTCACCTGGCGATAGCAGCGAATCAATATCAGATGAATTTCTGTGGGAAATAAGAAAATCTTTTGTCCATTCCAAATTTTGTTTTTACGTGCATTTTGCGAATCATTCCCCAGAAGTTTTAAAATTGACAACTTTTTACATGTGGAAAATAATTGCAATCTATAAATGAGTCATTTCGCGTGAACTGAACGAGCAAAAAAATGTATCGGATTTTTGTCATCTACTGTACTCGCAAGGCCAGTGAAAAATGCAAATTTTTCGAGTTTTTTTTTGCAGTAGTTTGGGAGTTACAGAACTCTGAAATCCTTAAGGCCTATGTTACACACGGCAACATTAAGCGGCGACTTTTCTTAAGTATAGGCGTGAGAAGTGAGGGAAGCGGTGGCTAATGTCGCCTGTTCCGAAATTAGAAACAAGGCGACAAAATACGCACACAAGCACAAAATCACAAAGAACGGGTTCGTTCTTCACACAACTTCACACACACATGAAAAACTCACTGTCTCCGGCAACTTGTCTCCGCGTGTAGCACAAACGAGCAACTTTTTCTATTTGGTATCGGTTTAAAGTTGCCGTGTGTAACATAGGCCTAAGAAGTCAAATTTTTCTTCTACTGCAAAACACTTTTTTTTTAAATCCAAGCAGCATGGCAAAACTTGCCCTGCGAATGAAATAACGAGCCTCGTTTTTTAAAAGGAAACTCTCGGTTGAAAAATTAATGACCAACAAAGAGAACGCTAGGTTTTTTTGTAGTTATTTTTCAACTGAGGTTTTCTTTTGAAAGTCACAGTAAGCCCGCTTCAGATTTTGCTAAAATTCATTGCCAGCCCTGCAAAACTGCCCTGTGTATGAAATAGACGTTCCCGATCAGCATGCCTAAATTCGGGACTGTTCAGACTAATGCGGGACGTATGACCACCCTACATTTAACTGATTTTTTGTCATTGCCGTGGACATTTCAATAATTTTAGGGTAATTTGACATACACAGAAAAAAGTGATTATTAAATTTACCTACAATTTAGCAAGCTACATAAAAATATATGAACTACCGACAAAAGTAGATAATAACTTGATCTGATGAAATAACTTATATACATTTTAGTAGATAACTGTCCACTTTTGTCGGTAGTTCATCTATTTTTTTTGTAGCTGGCTGAAAATCAACGAAAGTTGTAGGTCAATTTACTAATTACTTTTTGCTATGTAATTGATTCCAAATTTGAAAGAAGTTTGGCTGCAATCGCTCTGGTTTTTGAGATTTGCCAAAAAGGTATGGGTTATCTGAAAAACAACAATTTTTCTTTTCCATTCTGCATGTTTTCGATTTTTAACACGTTGACTACCAGCCAAAAAAACGCTTACTCCGCTAGTATACACTGGGAAAAAACGCAAAAATCATTTCTGTACTTTGTGAGTCACCGGTGACTCAAACTCTTATTTCACTTTTGTACACTGTGAGGCACCGGTGAACATCGAAACTATAGACGTTCAATTTAACAACTGCACTCAACTATGGAACTTGAGAAACTGACGGACGGTAATGACAATAGTGTGTGTACACCGGTGACTCACATGGTAGCTAAGAGATTTTTTTCGTGTTTTTTTTTATTTTTGGAATACGTTTTTCATACGGAAGGTTTTTTCTAGATGTTTAAACACTTTTTATGCGTGAAGGTTTACTCCAAACCAACACAGAATTGACGACTTTCCAAACCAACACAGATTTGACGACTTTTCAATTAAAAAATTGTCATATTGGAGCATCCGCCGTATTCACTTGATCTAGCCTAAGTTTAGGTCTTTTGCGGTACGAATTTGTAATTTTTTGTAGTTACGAGGGATCTACAATAATTTCAATTTTTTTCATTTCATTTACCTGTAAATTTTATCAACTTTAGTTCAATTGTGAACAAGTTTTTTATTGTACATAATTTTCTTCTGTTCACCAATTTTTGTGTTTTAAACAACTAAGGAGATTTCTTAAACATTCACAATTTTCATTTCCAATTCCCCAAATATTTTTATCTGTGTAAAAATCTACCTGTTTAACCTGTCGTCGTGCCACACCAAATCATCTATCTTTGAATGATTGTTTAACGTTTTTTGTGTATGCTTTTGTTGAATGTTTATTGCTTTTTACGTTTGAATTGGATTCGTTTCAAATTGACGGTTGTTTAAGTCAATCAAGTGATTATAAGTTAATTCGTTTTGTCTTAGAATCGGCTCTCTTCGCATTCGTAACAATTACCCTTTTGATCGATTCCAACCAATGCTTGAGCTACGATTTGATTGAAAAGTATTCTCCGAATCAATTCGATTAATTGGCAGTCTATATTCGATGAAAATGCTCCAATAAATCAAATAAAAGAGCACTTTATTTACCTTTATAGCATCTCCAGATGGATTTGGTGAAAATTGGGCAAAAAATGTGAAAATCTATACGCAATCGAGCGAAAATACCTTAGGGGCGAAATGTTTCTGTCGGTTGAACTGAATGGGGTATAAAATTACAACTTTCGTTACGTAACTTATAAGTTTTTTGTGGTAGTATAGGAAAAACTAAAGTGTAATTAATTTGTCATGTTCAGAAAGATTGCCATTCGTCGTTAGACAGCTCTGATGTATTTTTTTTGGGGGGGAGCTTGAAAATATGACGTTGTTTTTAATAAAACTTTGGGAGGATTATTAATTTTCATTGAATTAGTTGACGTTTCTGTTATTAAACTGATGCAAAATTAGGGTGAAAGCTTGAGTACTTACTTGCGAACCGCCATAATTTAGTCGGATTTGAAGATACATGGTTTTGAATTTATAAAAGAAAGTAATTTAATTTTAATAAAATAAGAATTGATTTCCTTTTTACAAGCTTTTATTTAGTTTCTTTGGTTAGTTTGTTAGGATCAAATCTTGTAATATAATTTTGACCCACTTCCACTCATTCGATTGGCTTGATATTTTGTATACATATGTAAATCCGATGAAAGTGCAATATGTGTATATGTATGTACGAGAAAACCAAAATTGCGGCCAGGAGACGCCATTTTGTCCAAATATAGAACAGAACAGACCATCGTGTGGGGTCTCAATTGAAAGAGCTTTGAAAAATAACTTAGGAAAAAACAAAATGGCGACTAAAAAGTATTTTTAATAAAACTTCTAATAAAATGTACTAAAAACAAAAAAAAAAATTCCAAGTAGGGATTTGGCCTCAAAAATAAAAGCAAGATAAAAGTTAATATGCAAAAACTCTCAACGCTTTTATTTTTGAGGCTAAATCCCTACGTAATTTTTTTTTATAGCAGAATAACTTTTGAAAGCAATGAGCTGGAGACTTGAAATTTTTTACAGTCACTTTTCTGATAAATAGGTAGGCTAAGTTCATGAATGAGACAAATAGGATCGTTCCTTATCCTTTCCCCACTCAAATATCACATTTTATTGCGATTTTCTCGAAAACTGTGCATCGTATCGAAAAATGTATAATGATGAAATGTGTTTAAAATATGATTTTACATAAACGTTCCATACATCAAAATCCAATGGGACCACTCCCTCCTCCCTCTCCCATACAAATGGATAAAAATTTTGTCTGTTCTTCTTCAAGTATTTGACAATTGCCTCCAAGCAACTGTAGTTTTTCTTAAACTTAAATCCAAAGTACGGGCGGTCCTCATATTCTTATGTTTGACTAGCTTGCATACCCGTCGTTGCCGGGTTAATTTTTTTCAATTTTTTTTATGGTCTATGTTGGAGCCAAATTCCAGGCCAATCGGTTCAGTAGTTTCCCCGCGAAAGGGTAACATAACGCAAATACTAAGTTTCAAAATCACTTTACCCCCTCCCCTTACTCCCCCCACCCCTCGCGCTACTTTTCCGTATGCCTATGTTGGAACCAGAACTACCACAGACACTCATGCCAAATTTCAAGTCAATCGGTTCGGCCGTTTTTGCGTGAAGGAGGAACAGACAGACAGAGACAGACAGACAGACACCAACTCACTTTTATATATTAGTATGATTTGGCAATCTTGAAAAAATCTATTTATATTTACATAAATTATTATTTTTTTACTTATAAATCGTAAACCGTTTCCTTAATTGTTTTTTCATGTAAACCAAATTGTAACTGATAAAATGACATTCGCGATAATCCTCAAATACTCTATTTTCATATTCTTATTATCGATTTATCGGCATTATTAAATATTTTTCCCCTCTAAAAGACTTGTTCTCAACACACTTTTTATTGTGAAATACTTTTCAAATATGAATTATGACACCTTCTTCTTCCAAAGTAAACGCAATCGCGTCCTACATGAAAATCTATTTAAACACGAAAATGTATCGAACAACTGTTTCAGATTTTTGATAAACAAACAAACGACGTACCAAGAAACCAACAAACGATTAGGAAAAGTTCAAATCTGTACGCAACGGTCGTTAACATTGAAAAATATATTTTTATGGCGAATTTCTGTTAAATGCCACCCCCGTTAACTTCACCACCATTCGCCTCTGGCTTTATCGTCACCACATCAAGAAAACTTTGAGTCCACCACCCACTTTAATCTAAATTTTGTTCGTAATTCTCTTTTCGGTCGTCTTGTTTCAGAGGGGAGCCATAAGCCTAAAAGTAAAATCTTCAAATAAATCGTAGGCTTACATATTTGATGATATTCAACAACACAATTTAATCGGCTGCGGCCCCTTTTCTTCAAAAAAAAAAAAAAAAAATCTGCAATATATTAAGCACATATGATAATAAATTGCAAAAGCATTTTTTTGCGTTCATTTTATGGCCACTTTGTTGACTCTTTTTTTTCGTATTTTACAAACGAATTCGGTTTGACACAGATCTTTATGCCTCTGTAGAAAATGTACGGCAGGTTAAATCTGTAGCAAGATTCGCAGGTAGGTCTCAATAGGTAAATTTCAGCTAGAGTCATCACACCGCACCGTTGATTTTAGGGAGGAGACGTGGGAGATCTTTTTAATCGTATGAAAAACTTTAACTCGACCCATTGATGAAAATGGAAGAAAAACTGCTTGCGACCTATTTTACTATGTTTGGATGGCAGTGGCAATCAATAAAATAATCGAAAAAGTGCAGAAATAATAAAGATATCTGATGTGTGAAAAGTGGCAGATATTAAATATGGTTGACAGAAAGTATTTCCACAATAAAAACTGTTGGTTCCGCATTTTAACATAAAAAGAACCCCCACTCTATTTTTCGGAAAGTGATTAATTGAAAATGGAACTTCTTATTGGTGGTGGCCAATTGATTAAATTAAATCAAACTGACACGTGAATCGTTGAAAGGGGGTTGTTGTTTTTTTTTATTGCACTGAACTTATTTTTTATGAACTTTCTTTAATTACAAGTTAATTTAACGACGTGAACCGGGATTTGATCGAACAGAATATAATTCCACACACCAGCAACCTATTTTCTTGGTGTTTTGTAAGACAACAATTTAATCAATATTTTTTATAGTCAATTTGTGATATGCATCTCGCAATTGATTCGAGGTCAAAGATGTTTGCTACCCTTGAACTTTTTATAAAATTTAAAAATTTCCCAACAAATCACCAAACAATGGAAATCACTTTGGAAGTAGATTTGATGCGGTTTTTTTTTTATTCCGATGTCTGCTGGTAGAACCCATGGAAAATCATTTATGGGGCCCTTTAACTTTTGTTGATTATTCAGGGCTCATAGCATAACTAGTTAAGTGTATTTAAAGTATCCTCCACTCACTGAATAAATCACATCTCATTACATTCCATTGAGGTTCGAGCCATTGAGAAAATGCGAAAATTGGTGAATGAGTCCCAACTGACCGGACTTCAGGTATGTTTTCCGTTCAATAGAACTGAATAAAAGCCTATTCACTGAATAGGATTCAGGTGAGAGGATATTTCTGCTGAGTTTTTAGCAAACAAAGACGTTTTGGTTACTCGGTCGATTACGGTCTTCGCATCGAACGATAGAAATCCATAATCAAGTTAAATTCACATCCCGACTAGATCAGACCATAGGTCCAAAGTAGTCTTCTCTGCGGAAAGATTAAGGAGAACCTTTTAGGTATTATTATATTTTATTCTCTATATGAGAATCATATAGAAGTATATTAGATTTAGTATACCGTTTGTTAAGAATCAGACATAAAAATGAATTACACCAAGATGTTTGGTATGACAAAAGACATTGATTTCCGGATGTCCTTCCGTCTGCCCGTCTGTTTGTCTATCCGTCAACATCATAACTTTCGAAAGAGTCGAGCTAGAGACTTGAATTTTTTACAGTTGAGTTTCTCATAAATATCTCCATCCAGGAACTCAGCCTTCGAGTTCCTGGACGGGCCAAATCGGAACATTCCTTTCCGTCTCCACCAATCAAACGAAACAGTTTTTTGGCTTTTTCTCGAAAACGGTTAGTCACATTGAAAAATTGAAAAGGAACATGTGCTTTGAATACGATTGTACATAACTCTGCCATACATTAAAATTCAGTTGGACCATTCCTTCTCCCCTCCTCCATACAAATGAATTTTCTCGAAATTTTCTCGAAAACGGTGCGTTTTGTCGAAAAATTTATGAAGTCAAAATGTGTTCAGTGTATGATTTTACATAACCGTTCCATAAATCAAAATTCAATAAGACCTCCCCCTTCTCCCCCATCCCCTATCCCCTCTCCAATACAAATGTTTTTTTTTAAATTTTATCTGTCCTCATATAGAGTATGTGACGATTGACCCCTGGCAATTGTAGGTTTTCTGATGTTTTTTATTTGGATTCGACTTGTGCCTGCAAAATATGGCAATCTTGGAGAAGTTTGTGTGTGGACATCTAAAGCGGATACAACATAAGTTTTATTCGAACAGATCGGTAAATCATGTGAAGACGGTGAATCTCCATTGTAGGAGCACCGATGAAATTTCCGGAGATCCGTGGCTTCAGATGATATTCAATGGACGGACCCAACTAGTTTCAGGAACATAAGTAGATGATGCTGAACCATTGGTCAATTGGAATTATACCATAGTCCCTTATAATCCCATGTGGTCAATGGATGAATCGTAATGAAGTGATAAAGCGCCAGACATCGAGATATATGTGGAATTTTTGCAGATTTCGTCGACTGTCGGGCGGCAAATTCAGTCGCAAACTTGTGGTGTGAAATATAAGTGAGTTTCCCAGCAATTCGTCTTGCAGTCCATTCGGTTTCGTAATTTCCATAGCAGATGCTGCACTACCGAAACGGAAAAACTCCATATAGGTACGCTGGACCATCTATCTTGGTGCATTTCTTCAACAAGACGAAGATGAATGCTTGTTAAGAAGAGGTTGCTTCATTCCGCTCCACGTCTGATGATAGAGAATTAAGTACAGGTAGTTATTCCGTGGTTAAAATAGTTAAGATACTTTACAGCAAATGCGATAGATGCATTTCGGAGTGGTGAATGCAGGTCATTAGGTAATAACTGCTTAGAGTACTTGTGAGAAATGTGAAAAAGCGCTGGTTATATTTTAAGTACACGTACCTGATGGACTGAACGGTGATTAGCACATTATGGAAATTAGCACCGAAACAAATTGGCATTTTGCACACAAGTCCCGTACTGAATGTCGTTTCGTTTTCGTTTTATTGGTTTGCTTAAACTCTGGTTAATGGACACCATCGCCAGTCAAATGCATTAATTATAAGTCGCGAAACAAAAGACAATGTTTTGATTAGAATGGCACCTTTACTAATGATATACGACGCTAAACTGTAATTAATTTAATTAACACCTTTGAGGTGATGTGAACTCGATTTTTGTACAATATTTGCTAAATTCCACTTTTTTCTGACAATATTGGAATGACTTTCTTAGGAATTGTATTGTTGACGTAAAATAGGCTAAACGATGTGAGTTTTTTCTTAAAAACAATTGCCCGAGGCCGAACGTCAAATACTCTATATGAGAGCAGACACAATTTTCACCAAAAAAAACCATTTGTATTGGAGAGGGGGAGGGATTGGGCCGACTGGATTTTGATGTATGGAACGGTCATGTCAAATCTTATTCTAAACACATTTGGTCTTTATAAATTTTTCAATAGGACTCACCGTTTTCGAGGAAATTGGGAAAAATTGTTTCCTTTGTACGGGGGAGGGGGAAAGAATGCTCAGATTTTTCCCGTTCAAGAACTCAGCCTTGACATTTACGAGAAATGTAACTATACAAAATTTCGAGTTACTCAAGGCTCAGTTCATTCGTCAGACGGACAGACAGACGGACAGACAGACAGACAGACGGACAGACAGACGGACAGACGGACAGACAGACGGACAGACAGACGGACAGACAGACGGACAGAGAGACGGACAGACAGACGGACAGACAGACGGACAGACAGACGGACAGACAGACGGACAGACAGATAGACAGACGGACAGACAGACAGACGGACAGACAGACGGGCGGACAGACAGACAGGCGGACAGACAGACGGACGGACAGACGCACGAAAAAGCGGAAATAAAAATCTTTTGTCATCCCTAACACCCTGGTGTAGTTCATCTTTGTATCCGACGATTGGTTCCATGCGTTACAAATGGTATAATAAATCTAATATACTTTTATATGATATATCATGTAGAGTATAAAAGTAATCAAAAACTCGAGACTTAAGTGAGGAAGAAAGTTGAAATTTCGCAAGGATCCAGTTTTTATTGAAAACGGGCAAATTTGGCAACATTGAAAATGGTAAAAACTGAACAATTTAGGGGTCCGTGGGGTTGCCTCAAACAAATTGGAAACGATGTCGCAATTTTCCCGAAAACTGTTAATTTAAAAAAAATTGTTACCAGAAAAAGTCTTTAGAAAATGATTTTACATAACTTTCCCATAAATCGAAATCCAATTTTTATCATAAATCCTTGACTTTAAAGGGTTTTTTCCGGGTGTGTACGGGTCCCGTTATGATTTCAATTTCTCGAGTGACGTTAATACCTTTCTTATATGTAAGAAGAAGAAAAAAACGTTTACCCTGTGAACAATTTTGTTTGCTAAAAGTAATTTTTCTGCAAAACGCAACAAAAGAATTTTTGTAATTTTAAACATTATAATTTGATTTAGAAAGTCAAACTTTTCCATTGTAAAAATCCCTCAAAACCAATAATGAGGAATACCAAAATATGTGCATACATTGGACATGTGCATTTCAGCTTCGTTTGATTTTATTCAACCAAGCAAAACATATCGAAGACAAGTTCCTTGCCTTTTTTGGGGTCGAAGGTAATAAGTGGACTTCGATTCGAAAGCAATCATAGCACTTCAATACATCAACTGGAAACTCGTCTTAAGCTCAATTAAAATACTAGCAGTGAGGCAGTGCATATGAATGTTTTGCTGAGGTATTTTATTTAGATTTTTTTTTTCATAAATCGAAGATGTCGGTGTTTACGAAAGTCACTCCAGACGTTTGTTCAAGACTGACTCCTTTTGAGTTTGCGTTTTCCTTTGTGTGGAGAAATATTTCCTAAGGCGTCAATCGATTCGTGCCTGAGATGATCATCACTGATCAGAATGACGATCATCGCATCGGCGCGGCGTGATTATGATGCACTGGCTGGAAACTGCAAAAAACGAGGTTGTTTTACTGATGACGGAGGCGCTTTTATGGTGCGATCGCAAGAGGTGGTATCCATATATGTCCGATACTCAATACAAGGTAGGTAAGTAAGGCAAGCAGGCGAGTTGTACGTGCAAATAAGAAATTGGCACACGCTCCAAAAAGCGCACCGCACCGCATCGGCAACAATTTCAATTGATCAACATTTCAATAAGAGATTTTTTTTCAAATCCTTATCTATAGATTCACCGGAAGAAGGGTTTTTTTTTAAAGTTTAGTAAAAGAACCCTTCTTCAGGTGTTTTTTAAGTCGTTTAAAGGAAAAATTGAAGAAGTAATTAAGTCTCGCTTATTGTCAGAAATATATGAAGGGAAATTTAAATTCGGACCCTGAAAAAGTAATTTTCCAGACGTTGCCCAAATAAGGTTTAAGTTCTTTCCTTGGAAAGTTGTTGTTAAATTTATTAAAGTACATAACGAGCAGTCAAAAAAAAAACACTTCTCCGATTAAATTGTAGAAATCCATCATAAATTTTAAAAACAAAACATACTAAACAATTATGTTTGAAGGCGCCTATTTTTAAGAAAACCATGTCAAAGCCACCGTTAAGTACACTTTAAATTGTTTTAGAGATTTAATTTTAAGATATTTCATCGTTTTAAATGCGTCTGGTCAATGTTGAGATGATTACGCAGTCGTGGTTAAACAAATCATTTCGTATATTTGCAGTTGATACTGCCACATGCCATAAACAGCAAATCACTTCAAATGCCCACCAAAAAGTGATCACACCTCGAATTTTCAAGCTCTTGAAGTGCTTTGCTGATCTTCTGTAAGATTATTTTAGTGTATTTTGTCCAAAAAGACGAAGATCGAAACTATGTAACTCCCACGATCACCACGATTTGTGATTTTGCCTCCCCCTTTACAGCTAGTATAGATATTTTGAAATTTTGATGCGATCATTTTGGTAACTAGCGCGGAAAATTTGAAAAGGAGAGGAGAAGGAAACTAAAAATATGAATCTTAAGATCTACCAGCTTCAAACCAGCTGTGCTGCGATCACTTCCAATGATCTTCGGTATAAAAAGTTAGAAACGTCCTTGGACCGCGCCAAATTCACCAAACGATAAACTTTTAATTCAAATCGGAACCTGTTGATGAAGCGATTACAACCGATTGAGCTGACGATCGCGTTTGATGTTTACATCTTTGCCGATCGATGATTGGCGATGATCAGCATATGATCCAAATTCAGTTAAGGAGGTGGAAAAGGTGACTTTTGAATGCGTGACACGTAGGAATGCGGTAAACAATGGGCGTGTTAAGTCACTCCAATCGTAATATGATGACAACAATGATGTCGTAGTAGTAATCATTTTTGTTTATTCTAGAGATTTTTTTCACTTTTGTGATTACAAGACTTTGCAGAAATAGATAAATCCAAAGAAAGACAAGCTCATTTATTTACTCACCTGCGCCCAGATGTCTTTGGTTTGTTTGAGCGGATTACACGCCTTTGTTAGATAAGCAAATTGTATATTTTTCTCCTATTTGATTGTCGACAATGTCCAGTATTTGCTAAACATCTGAAGTCTAAGGTTGATATTACAGCAAGCATTTAATTTAATGCCCTAAATGCGACTCATTTTCGAATGAAATATTACCAGGTAAATGTTTAAATTTTCAATTATGTCACAGTAAACTAAGGTCAATGTTAACTAGAGAAGACCGCACGCGAACACAGCGCTTCATCTGGTGACCTACAAGTCAATGCAATTGCGTCATGATTATTTTATATTCCCTCGCGTTTACCTCGTTAGGGGTGGAATTTAGAAAAACCCAGAGCATTTACGTGTTGAAGGAACATACTGTGAAAATTTCAGAATTCTAGCTCCGGTGGTTTGGACTGGGCGTTGATGAGTTAATCAGCCACTCATGACCAGGGCTGTGGAGTCGGTAGCTCATCCTTCGACTCTGATTCTGACTCGGATTCCTGAAATTTTAGAATATCCGACTCCAACTCCTGAAAGTCTCTTAGGCCTTACTCCAACCCCGGCTCCGAGTTCTTCGGCTAAAAAAATCACCTCAAACCCCAAATTTTTCCAGATTCCGACGAATTTTCTCCGACTCCGACTCTTAAACCTTCTTCTTGACCGATAATTGACCGACTCCGTCTCGTAAAGCAATCATTTTGTTACGTCTCCGACTCCACACCCCCATGACAAGCAATTTTAAATATATAGAAATCCAAGAAAAAAAAAAACGCAAATGTAAATGAGCCCTAAAAGTCCTCGGTTTTGCATCATTAAACTTTCAGGGGAGATTATTAGCATTTAGGGGCGGGTTTAGACCATGGATTAAACCAAGGTTCTCCATTCTTCTTACCACTACCTTCTACCTCCTGTCACAACCACTACCATAAGCAGAATGCATCAGAGATATCAAATGAAACTCTCCATAATTGTTTAAGAAAACATAATTTTGACAGAACTCTGCAATCTGCAGGCTTACGGGGACGAGATGATCGAAATCCGGTAATAAAAAATAGTTGTTAGAATTAATATCCAGTTGTTAACGTTAAAATTAATTGTCTATTTCTTGAGACAATCAACAATATCAAATTATTGAAATAATTTAAAAAAACTTTACCCATTTGTGACAGATTATTCCAGAATGAATTATTTTAGCCATTAATCACCAAACTTCGGATACCCAAAAATTTAAAAAAAGGAAAAATAAGAAAAAAATATAGGCTCTAAAAATAAATAAAACTGGAATAATACTTGAGGCCACATTCAAGTACGTATACCGACTCAAATCTATTCCATTTCCAAAACATTAATAAAACTCGTCAAACATTTTTATTAAAAATTTATTTCTTCACAACATGACACCGAATAAAGCCCATAAAATCGTCCGGTTTTGACCCACAACATCAACAACATTTTACATAAATATAGAAAAAAAACATAAAATACTCTAAATAAAATATTAAACCAACACCATCATAATATTTGTTAATTCTGTTAGGAAAACGTTTTCTTCCTTCTCGTTACCTACCATTATTTATCTTTCGTTCTGTGTGTTGGCGAGACGAAAAAAAAACTGCCACAAAACTTCATTTCGCAGGAAAAAATTACACTGATGGAATTTGGTCTTGTCGTCTCCTTCAAGGACATTACTTCGTTAAAGAAGAAAACGTGAAAAAGATTGGCGAGGAAAAAGCGAAGGAAGTTGTCTTGTGGTAAGTATTTAATCAAGTTTCTTTAAGTCACCAGGCGTCAGGATAGCAGGCGATGTCGCTGAGGTCCTTGATGATGTTGAAGACACCGTTGAAAGCTGCTTAAGATGTTTGTAGCGTCTCAGCGATATAAGTATGTTGGCAAAATTGACAGCATAAGTCGAAACGCAGACAACACAGAGATCCTCGAGTACAAAGTAGAGCAAATACGCCAAATAGAGTGACAACATATTCGAGATGGCTGAGAGGATTATTTGTGCTTCGGCTGCTTTTAAATTGTTGATAAAACCTGAAAATATGCCACTATATAAGTTACTATTTTTTTTATTTTTTTTTATTTATTAGAATATTTTTACTGCTGTGTAGCATTTCTAGACTTATATCTAAACTGGAATATATTTTCAGTTTAAAATCCCTAAGCTTTCGATTTTGACGTGGATACGTCTTAGATTTTGGTTATAAGTGTACAAATTAGAAAATCTGCCTTACTGCCATGATAACAAATTTGCAATTGATGATACTCGATAGCTTGTGGTGACATCCGAACAGAAACTGTGTTATAACATACGGCCTACATTAAAGTATTGTTCAGAGTATTTTGTTATGTTAAACTATGTTCAATTATTTTTTTAAAAATCAAAATTTGAATTTTTACTGCCGCTGTTATGCTGTGTTTGCTGCTTGTAATACAGATTTAAAAAAAAACATTATTTAGTTCTCGTTCTTTGGAGCGTTTTACTGAAATGCTGAATTTCGTTCTCTAGAGAGTGATTATACCCGTATGGTGAAACCAAAGGGTATATTAACTTTGCCTTACCGTTTGTAACGCCAAGATCCCGTCATCGCACAAAAAAATGAATTACACCAGTGTGTTTAGAATGATAAAAAAAGTTGAATTTAGCATGTCCGTCCGTCTGTCTGTCCGTCTGTCTGTCCGTCTGTGGCGCGGATTGCGGGCGCACGGATTGAGCTAGAGACTTGAAATTTTGCGCAGATTCGTTTTTCGTAAAATGTGGGGCTAAGTTCGTTAATGGGCAAAAATGGACCATTAAGGGGGGTACCCCCCATACGAACGAAAACGTTTTTTGTGAATATCTGAAAAACGGTGCATCTTATCAAAAAAGTCCAAGAACAAAAGTTATTTAGGATATGATTCTACATAAAACTCCCATACATCAAAATCCGATTGGAATAAATTTAAAAAAATCTTATTGGAAAGTTTGACTTCAAATTGGAATTTTGGTATAACTGTTCGAATTTTGATACGAATATCACCATACGGGTCTCCAATGATTGCCAGATTGGCAATTATAGCTTTTGTTATGTTTTTTATTTTCCATTGATTTCAATTCCTCCTTGGGAGAAGAACGAAAGACTAGTAGTGGGAGCGTTTTGAACACTGCATGTATGTTATTTATTACATACTTCTTTTATTATAAACCAATTATAAATAAAATTATTTTTAAAAAAAAAATTATTTCTTTAATTTTCTTTTCACTAAAATTTCTTACTTAAATATCTATTGGCGATCGTTGTAGGCGGATCCACGACTTCTGGCCGTCTCTACGAGACTGAAACTTTCTTTTTATTAAAAATGGCCGGGACAGTCACAGATTTAGGCATGTACTTGCGGCGACGCCGGAAAATTAAACTTTTGTCCCGGAATTATGCAATCCAGTTCTGTAATGTCTTAATCACTAACAAAAGTTGACCCCGAAAACCAAAAAAATTCCCCAGCGGTGCTGAAATTGCCGGCAACGCCATTTCGTCTTCTCTTCTCTTGATAAGATAAATACTCTTCTCTTTGATCGGACGATTAATTTCGAAGCATTAAAAATTTCTTCCCATTATTAAAAGGTATTCCGTTACAGGGTAAGTCACACGACCTACATGAAGTTTTCTCAACAGATTTTCACACAAATTGAACAATTTGTAGTAAGGATTTTTTTTATCTGTGTGTTTGTGCGTACGATATATTCAACGATATATTTCGCCCCTCAAAAAGTGTCACAGGACAGACACCTACCAGAATACTGAAAGTACTAAAGTCATAAAGTTATTGAACTTTTTTTTATATATAAACCACAGAGCTTCTATAGAACAGAGGTTAAAATCACACTGAGCGACAAAAATATGGCGTGAAATATGGGACTTTATCATTAGCTCGAAAGCTTTACGAAAGCTTTTTTCTGCTTGTGCTAATAAAGTCCCATATTTCACGCCATATTTTTGTCGCTCAGTGTGATTTTAACCTCTGTTCTATAGAAGCTCTGTGTATAAGCTATATGACAACTAAAATGGGTAGCATTTGGCATAGCAGTTTCTGAAATCTTTTAGATACCTTTTTCAAAAAAAAGTGGCGCTTTCTGAAATAATAGCTGTTTAAAAAATACAATAATTTTGACTAAAAAAAACTGGCTTGAACCTGTCGAAAAGAAAACAAACCTAATAAAATATATGTCGGCAAAAAACCGAATCTCCGTTGCTTTTTAGAGATTTAACCCATAATACTTTCGATCAGACCTTAACGAATTTGGTCACTTTGATGAGTTTACAAAACTGCAAAATCAGTGAAAGTTCACTCAACCCTTGTGAATTTTTTTTTTGAAATTTTTTCTATCGAAGAATATTTATAGAAATAACATTTGTTCTTATAAAAAGCTTGGATGTGTTCGCTTTCTAGCATAATTAAATTATTCCAGAATTTGAGCTGTGTCAAGAA
Organism: Chrysopilus asiliformis; assembly: GCA_964034945.1. NCBI lineage: Eukaryota > Metazoa > Arthropoda > Insecta > Diptera > Rhagionidae > Chrysopilus > Chrysopilus asiliformis. Next base: position 5,977,365 of record OZ035963.1, read on the forward strand.
TAAGTTCTTGAAAATGTATAAAAGATACTTGTTGCCAAAAGTTTTACCTAAATTTATTTAAGTATTGGTCAAAACTTTACTTATGATGTTGAATTTTTGCATATAAAAGAATCTTTGCCAATGTCAAGATCATAAAAGATTTAGTATTTGAGGGATCAACATTAACATGAGGATTAGAGAATTTGTTGGGGTGATTTTCGTTACAATCGCAGTTTATGCAGGACCAGGTAACAATCATTTAACTGAATTTGGTGCATCTGACGGTTTTTATTATATATTGTGATTGTGAATTTAGTTAATGAAACTACAGTCAAATACATAACCGAAATTCCCGATAAAGCGCTTATGACTGGATCATTGGGTTTGGGATTTTCGCTTGGTGAGAACTTGTCAGTTTCTATCCCATTGTATTTTGGGGTTCAAGGGCCAAAGAAATCACACCTGCAACTTAATATACCGAGGCATGTGATACACCATGAAGCTCGCATCAGCAACATTAGCCAGGATTTGCAATCTCCTGCTTCAAAATTATTTCAATACGATGAGCCAAGAAGAACTTCCAACAACGAGTGCAGGGAAACCAGAAAATGAGGAAATTTTGATGATCAGTAACGAAAATGGACCTAAAGCTCCCCCTATTCCCTACCGAGTGAGGCAAATAGTTACAACATCTCCAACAACTGGACCTTCTATGCCGACGTCCCCTACATATATTCATCCCACATCTACTTCACCGCAGATACCAACTCCACCTACAGGACCACAAGTCATAGTAATTCCAGGACAAGCTCCAGCGCCATCCCCAAGTTACAGCAAGCCATGGGGATAAGATCCTTATACAACATTGGTTAAATAAAAAATAAATAAATAAATCCATTTGTAAAATATTGTGGCGTTACTTGTGTCTTATTTCTCCATTTTTTTTAAAGGGAATTAAAATTTTCATAAAATATCTATGCATGGAAAAATTGTTAAACAAAACTTTTACTTTAACATTTCTGCAGTATCCTTATTATCTATCAGTACGCTAGTGCCACCTATTACAGAATTATCCCGCTTGATAGGAAAAATGTAGATCGGATTTTTCCTGCTCTACTCTCTTAAAATTCAACCATATTTTCATTCGGTTTCCGAGTTCGGGGTATTTTCTTTTTATTAAAGCTTGTGGACAAAAAACAGAATAAACGTGAAAAAAACGCACTGAAGGGGGAAATGTTTGTTCTTACGATGCTGATCCAGGGATAATAGAGAAGATTTCGTATAATTTAAAAGTTTCTTCCTTTTCCCGGATAACCAAGAGCGAAAGTACGTAAAAAAAACAAAAAAATAAACGTAAAAAATGTATAAGACTTGAATACGGTTTGGATTGGGAAAAGTTTTTCCGTCTTCTCATCGTGGACGTAGAATTCCGACTTTCTCGACTATAATCGCATTGATTTGTCGCTGGATGAATGTTGAAGAAAAAGGGGTATTTCACTTTATAGCCAAAAAGGCATATCCCCGAAATGAAAACGAATGAACACGGAAAAAATGAAATAAAATCTTGTTTGGCGAGGGGATCCCCCGAACGAGCAAACAAATTGAACAAAGATGGCAAGACAGGAACAAAAAAAAAAGCGAACATGACAAAAAGACCATTCGAGGGTTAAATAGGATCAAGAACCCTTAAACGAAAGTTTTTTAATAAATTGATTCTGATGGCAGCGAATTGAGATATCGAGATGTTACCCAAAGGGCAAGGGGCCGACAGCTACTGAACCGAGAAAAAAAGGAAAAAAATATGGAGTAAGAAATATCGGGATTGGGATCAGGCAATGATTAAGGAAAAGATTTGGTTCGTAAAGTTTCTCTGTTGGTTCAAGTCCTTTTTCTTCCGTCGTCGGTTAAATCTTTTTATAAATCAGGCGCTTTGTTTGAGTTGAGGAATTTAGCCTAGGAAATTGGAATAAATTCGAACCACTCTCCGACTGAGGTGTTTCAATTAATAAATTTATGGAAGTTGTTTTTATAATAGAATTCATTTGATTTGTTTTTTAAATATTTTGTTTGAAAAATTTGGAGTTGCGAAAAAATATTTTACCACTTGTATGCATGAAATTTTAATTTTTTTTTTCTCAAGAACCGTTTTATATATGTATATAATTAAAAAATTTTATTATGTATATAATTAATAAAAAAAATTTTATTATGTATATAATAATGAGCCGTTTTATTTATGTATATAATTAAGTTAAATTAAAAAATGTGGAAAATTTTATTTCCTTTAAATTTGATTATATGAATCTTCTCTTAAAAGATTAGAGAATTTTCGATAAATTTTCCAAAAAACTGCATTTTTTTCCCAAAAAAATTGTATGTGATATACCCGCTATCGTTAACGTTAATCTTCCAAAAATTGGTAGAAAACTACAGTGCTGATGAAACTCATCCACAAAAAATTTCAAATCGCTAGCTCAAAGCGTTCTCGAGATATTTTCGATACCTCAATCGAACAGACCAACAGACAGATGCATGGACATCCTCGTAATTTTGCCCGAAACGGATTTCGTGATGATGAGAAAGTTTCTTTCTGCCCCCGTTCTTGAATTGGTAGCAACAAGATTACAATACTTTTCTTCTTAGCTGCGCATAGGAAAGTAAAAATGCTAATGTTTTTCGGGTAAATTAGATGAGTTTTCCGATTTTGCTTATTTTAGGTCTCGATTAGGTTTTCGGGTAAACTAATTGAGTTTTCCGATTTTCCTTATTTTAGATCTCGATTAGACATATATTACGATTTTTTCGCAACTTGCAGACATATTTTTTCCGAGCTTCTTTTGCCTAAGATATTTAAAATAAAATTCTGACAAATGCTGTCTCCATGGGACATTTTAATGAGAGGCTATGAAAGAATCGGATTTTGATGCATGAAAAACTATGTAAAAGCATATCCTAAACACATTCGATCTCTTTAAATTTTTCAGTATGATGTGCCGTTATCGAGAAAATCGCAAAAAAAGATTCCATTTGTAGGGTGGAGGATGAGAGGAAGTGGTCCGATTTTGTCCGTTTACGAACTCGACCTCCCGTTTTACAAAAAAAAAAAAATGGCCGTGCCAAATTTCAAGTCTCTAATTCAATTTGTTCCCAAGGTATCGTGTTCACGAACAGACAGACAGTCAAACATACGGATAGACGGACCAGACAGATAGTTGGACAGACAGACAGACGGACGAACGGATAGAAGGACCGACGGACAGACAGACGGACGAACGAGCAAACGGAGAGATAGTCGGACAGACAAACAGACGGACAGACAGACGAACGGACAGAAGGACAGACAGACGGACAGACAGGCGGACGGACGGACGGACGAATTAACGGACAGACAGACGGACAGACAGACGGACAGACAGACGGACAGATAGACGGACAGACAGACGGACAGACAGACGGACAGACAGACGGACAGACAGATCGACAGGAAGACGGACAGACAGACGGATGGACAAACAAACGGATAGACAGACGGACGAACAAACGGAAAGACAGACGGACGAACAAACGGAAAGACAGACGGACGAACAAACGGATAGACGGACGGACGAACAAACGGATTGACAGAGGGACAGACGAACGAACAGAAGGACATACAGACAGACGAACAAACGGACAGACAGATAGTCGGACAGAAAAACAGACAGGCGAATGAACATACAAAAATCAAGTCGATTCATTATTCCAAACACGCTGGTGTAATTCATTTTTTAATGTTGCCGAAGATTAGTTCTATGCGTAACAAATGGTAAAGCAAACCTATGTTATCCCCGATTAATGGTTTCGTCACATAGGTTATAAAAACCTTTTCACTGATCTTCAAACATTGTGTAATAAGATGTCATAATTTTTTACTAGTTTTGTGAGGTTGCAAAAATTAAATAAATATTAGATTTTACTTACATGTGCTAAATTAAAATATTATCATATATAAATAAGTTCATGTTGCAATGAGATTTTTTCTCAAAATATCCACACAATAAAGCAGTTTAATGTAACTAAAAATTCGAAATAGTTTTGTCCTCACAAATGTTCATGGTACAATTACGTCCTTCAACTTTAAACCCAAAAACTCTTCGACATCGCCTCAAAAATGCATCGTAAAATACCGAAAAAGTCGCATTGCCTTCTAATTTAATGAGTTGATTGTTTGAATATTTCAGTAGTTACATTTTGTCAGACAGCATAAATTTTAATGATTTTATTTATATGGAAAATATGCCAAAAGTACAGAAAAATGCTTTGGTTTAATAATTTTGTCATGATTCTGGTAGAGCGCAATTTTTTATATGTAGTTTGCCCAAAGCCATATTCATATGGAATGTGTGGGAATTCTCAAAAAAAAACTAGCACAGAAAAGATATATAAAAAAAACGCACTAAAAGGCCGATTTAACAAATTTGAAACATGAATTACGTTGTTCAGTTTTTATATCATACGCTGTCCACCGAATTACATTGCCTTAAGATCATTTAAATCTCTATCAACAAAATTGAACTGGAAATATTTTCATCAAAGTAGATTGCGGAGGTGATCGCTAAATGGATTTTTTTTTAAATTTTTTTTTTAGATTTTTATTTGGAAACACGACGTTGAACGGCTTTTAATGATTGAACATCTATGAAAGGTGTCATACATTTATTGAGACGAGTTTAGATCGTAAGGCTAACGTGTAATTATTTGTAGTCTTATGGGAACCGTTGGAAAATTGCATGAAGTTTATGAGAAAATTTTTGAATTCGATATGCAAATTTGCTAATCGTTGAATGAAAACTCGTTTTGTGAGATTCGATCAAAATTTTATCGCGTTTTTACAACACAGAAAAAATATTAGAATTTCCTGTTTCGGTTAATGATTTATGTGAGACAGAATCAGATGGCAAGACGACGTTGACCAGAACGCGAAGATAATTGGGATGCAAAACTGGAGGACATCGGCGCGTGACCGGGAGCTCTGGCGAGAGACATTGCGGGCGGCCAAGATCGGAAACCGGTTGTAGTGCCGAGAGAGAGAGAGAGAAAGAAAGAAGAAATCGGTAAAAAAATCATTTTAAGAATCATTTTTTCGAACAAAGTATTCATTTTTGCGAGAACATTTTCTCGTTATTCTATAGAATTCAATGCGTCACGTAAAAACCATGAATTAGAAATTATTCAATGATTAAACACAAAATTTTCTTGTTATAAATTTCCTGTTTTTGGAAAAACTTTGATTCAAAGTATCTCAAAAGACAAATTTAATAATTTTGAAATAATAACCCGATTAAAAAATTTGTCTACAAAAACGCATTTAACGTATACGAAACGAGTAAATTCTGGTTGCTCCTATAATTTCCAATCGAATGGCGAAAATCATATTGAAATCGATTAAGTGGTCCAAAAGTTACCAGGAGAGGGGGTTTAAAGTAGCCGGGGGAGGGTAATTTTTTACAACAAAACCATCCTCTCGTAATATCCAGTCGATTGGCAATCACTGTAACGAAATTGGCCCAATGTGTCAGAAGTTATAAGGAGAGGGGGTTTAAATCGAAGGGGAAGGGTGAATTCTTGTACACAGAACCTCCCTTCTATTATTTCTAGCCGAATTGCGGAGTCGATGTCGGTTCGGTAGTTCAAAAGTTGATAACAATTTCTTAAAACTATTTAAAATCAATTTTATACTTACTCAAAACTATTATCAAAGAATAAAATACAATTCCATAAACTCCATTAGGTATGCTTAGAAATGAGTCCTCTCCGAAAATTCCAAATCCCTTTCCATACCTATAAAAAGTATATGTTAAAAAAAAACCATTCAAAAATCAATAAGACTAAAAAAATAATGTTCAGAAAAAAAAATTTAAACAAAAAGTCGTAACTTTTCTCCAATTTTTTTTTTGTTGTTTATTTAGTTTTTTTATCATTTGCAAAAAGTGTATGCTTTTCCAATTTAATTTAAAAAAAACCTTCCCAACCACAGTATTTGCTTGGTTTTGGCTTACGTTTTGTTTTCGATTTTGAGGCTACAAAAGATACAATAAAATAAACTCTTAAGGTGCCGCTCCACATGAGAGTAAATGCCGGCGAGAACCTCTCGATAGCAACTACTCGCAAATGGACACGTCTCTGAGAGTCGCTCGCAGAAACTCGCAAAAACTCGCGAGCTAGTTTCTGCGAGCTGTCAAAAGTGATTCTACTCTCTACTCAACACGCACCCACTGAACTCTCAGGGAGTTGCTCGCCAGATACGAACGGCGTTTGAATTTCGCTAGTAGTTCTTGAGAACTCTCCAATCTTGCTTTCAAAGAAATCAAGATATTGGTCTTGAAAAGAGAAAAATCGCCGAAATTAACTCTCAAATGGACAACCTCCTGCGAGTAACTCTCGAGAGTTTTTGAGAGTTACTCGCGTATTTACTCTCATGTGGAGCGGCACCTTTAGATTTGGGAGACTCGCTCCCAAAAGTGAAACAAAAGCTTTGAATTGCAAGAAAGAAGCCACATCAAGACAATACGGTGGTTGCAAAGTTGGCCGTCACTTGTTATTAGACGTTATTTACAATTAGGGTTTATTTATAAATCGGCTGCCCAAACGTCCCGAAATTGCCGTGATAGTCCCGGGGACTTAGGCATGTTGCCCCGGCGCCCAGGAAACTAAACTTTTGTCTCGAATTTTTCGCTACAAAAAACGATAGTAATCGCAAAACATACTCTATCTTGGCCGTAGGTTGCTGAAAAATACTGTTTTTTTCACCTGCGGCACATTTTTTTAATCGATTTTCTATAACTAGTGCATGTGTTTCAAAGAATTTAATTAAATTTCTTTGCCCCAAAATACTAAATTTAAGAAATTTTCTTCTCACCTGGATGTAAAAACTTTTGTGCAGCTGATCTTCTCCGAAATATCGCACATGGCCCGGTAGTCATGATCCTTTTCGGCCACTGTTTCCACATACGAAGTATAAACGGACAAAAGTAATCCAATCAATGAAGAAATCACCACACCAACTGAATATTTGCATTTGCAATCATCGGCCATTTTTTCTGTTTTTCTTAAAAATTCGTTAACTTTCCGCGTGACACTTTTGCCAATTTTCCTTCACGGGCCTGAATTTCAAAACTCGTTCCAATGAGATTTTTTTTAAATCGAAATATTCCTCTGTCTGCTGAATTCTTCAGGAAAAAATTACTTCAGTTGCGCACGATAAAATCTTGAAAATAAAACCTTGTGCGTTGCACACGTCCAATTACGGCTGAAGGGAGCAAAGAAGTGAAAATATTCCTGAAAAGGTAGAAAACAAAACACGTGAACTCGAAACCAATTTTGAATTTAATTTTAGCACACCAAGAACGTAGCGACAAAAGAAAATATTTGCGATTCGTGGACGCAAACACAAATACACAAACACTTGAGCAAAGAAACAAAAATCAGAGGAAATCGCTTTTCCCAAAGGATAATAAATTCTTTTTCCCTTCAAGGTTTTTTTTTCTCGCTTCTTTTTTTTGCCAATGATTTTCTCCGAGAAATCCAAGGTGTGAAATGAAATCGCTTTGAGACACAAGGATTTTTCCGACAGGACCCGACCGTGCACTACAGTCGCTTAGCTACTTCTGTAGATAATTGAGGGATATTACTCTGAAAATGGGAAGAATTCAATGTATTCCATTCGAGATAATTCACCAACCCTAGCACAGCATCATCGCCATCCCACTGGATCAGAATTCTTCCACCTTAACTTTATCTGCCATCCTTTGGCATTGCGGTTCGTCGCATTTCAACGAGGCGGAAGTAATTCCGAATGGCATTTGTGTTTATTCCATATCGTCATCCCACATCATCATCACAAAAAAAAAATGTCCTTCTAATCCTCTTACCGGCAAACAACCCACTTTATTCACAATCCTGACACATGTTGTTGTTTTCAAATATCGCATTTAAGGGTGCGTCGTTGTAGATAAAGCAGAGATGGTGCCTTTGATCGGAGCTTGTTGGCGAAGGTCAAATAGATGATGTTTCACCTACTCGGATTTTTCAATTGGCCATATTTTTGTTTCAAATTATTTTTATCGCAATTTAATCAATTTGTTTCTTTATCCTGACGCAATATTGAATGATTATTTCAAATCCAGTTAATGATACCGTGTGTAACATAGGGTAAGATGCAAAAATGAAGTTGCTAAGGATACTATAGCCTGAGAAGTGAAGAATTAGATTTTTTACAACACAAGTTTGGAAATGAAAAATTTTATCTAAAGATCCAAACAAAACAATCTACTGACTAGTTTCCAAATTAGCAGACAAGCGGATTGAAACAAAACAAAAGGGAGGGGTGGGGGGTTATATATAAGTTTTCTTAGTTTTCGTGCATGTCTATATTTCTGCGTCAATGTGTGAAGCCTAAAACAGTTAAAGTTCAAGGAAAAAATACATTTTTCGAATTTTTGGAAAATATTTTTTTAATATGGAATAAAAATTCAAAAAATTAAATTCGATTTACCTTTTTTAACCCTTGCGTTCTATTAAACAGGCCTGGGATCATACTGACTCTAATATACATACAAAGAGTTAATTTCAAATCTATTCTCTAATTGAATTTTAAATTGCAACGGATCCCATTTATTTCTCAAATGATCAAACTTGCGCCTCACGCGGCCAAAACGGAAACTTTTCAATTTGATCGAAATTAAGTGCCTGAGATTAACTCTCATATTGATTTGTCCACCGCCCGCCAGATGCCGCCAAAGTCGACTGTTATGCAAATTTATCTCAGGCACTTAATTTCGATCAAATTGAAAAGTTCCCCTTTCAAAAGTTCCTTAGCTCAGGCACTTTTCCCATTTAAAGCTTTTTAAGTAGCAGACATTTGTAAGTTTTGGGAATTTACACGATCGTTTCATAAAAAGCTTTTTTATTCAAATTTCTTGCATTGGTTTTTTTTTTGCTTTTTTTAAATTATTTCATGTAATAGTATAAATTTTAATAGTAGAATAGTAGAGATTGCGAAATTTAGTAAGATTTTCAAATGATCGAGATTGTAAAGTCAAAAGCGGTGAGAATTTTTAAAAAAAGAAGAAATCGCATTCTTTTCACAGCATCAAACTCAAACGTAAGTTAAAATTCACAAATCTGTGATCGCAAATGATATAAAAACGAAATTTAACGAAAAATTGGCGGCAGGTAAATAGAAATTTTCGAAAGTAAATGAATAAATTGGAAATGAATAGTTCATATATTTCTAATATCTGGAAATATCTTTGATTAAGGTGACTAAACCTCCAGAAATCAGGGACGTTGAATTTTCGCCTCGGAAATTGAATTTTCGCCTCGGATTCTTCGATTTGGTCTTGAAACCTACAAATTTTCGCCTGCGACGCAGTTTATGGTGAATTTATGTCCTTAATGTATTGTTCTTTAACAAAAACACTGCGTGTGGCGGATTTTGTAATAAATATTTTGATTATAAAAGAAATATTCCCGCGATTTCGCCTGCGGTGCAATCTGTTATGTTTTTTGAAGAAACAAAACTTCACTTTTTTCTAGTTTCAGCCAGAGCTTAGGGGAAGACTCTTTAATGCCAAAGCACAGCTCAGGATGGTCAACTTGTTTTTAAAAAACACTGGATACTTTCTCTTGTTGATTTAATTCACCAAAAAGTTATCTTTTCTTATTCCACCGCCTCTCACACTGTTACGGAATAGATATGTTCATCCTACCTATGATCAGATTCGTATTTCCAATATTAAAAGTAATAGGGGCTTCGCCCGTGACTGTTCCGTGATCCAAAAGTCAAAAGCGGTGAGAACCTCCCCCACACGGTCTTGACGGGTGCCTTTAGCGTCTAGGCGGAAATCCGCCACTGAAAAACACGAAATCAAATTGATTTGAAAGACAGGAATTTTATTTTCGTCTAAAAAAGATAATTCTAAGTTCATTTATGTAACAACTAAACTGAATTCCAGTCTCGTATTTGTTTTGTGTGTCAAGAAACTGACACAAACGATCTTAAAAGCTATTTTAAGTGCAAATCCTTAATTTTGTCCTCTTTACACTTAACCCCATTTAAGTTCTTCTTCTACCCCAAAGACCGTCGGGATTTCATGCATTTATCCTTCCATATTTCACTTTGAATGAACGCAGAGATGCTTCATTCCACCAGCGAATTAACACCATCCGAATTTGTTTCCGCTTTCTTGGTTTTTTTTTGAAACCGACAAAAATTTTCTGGAATCGTCCCCAAAAGGCAAATCGAAAAATGTGTGCGCGATGGTTCGGCTTAAACACCTTCGATGACCGAAAGGCAGTGAAAACTTTCTAATACGTGCATATTCATAGTACCTACCCGACCTCACCTCATCATGGCCATATCATTTTTCTCAAGGGTTGAGGGACCGTTCTCTCCACAAACACACACACACAAGGACTCTAGAACTCATCCTCACCAACTGCCTGAAAGCTTATCGCCTTTTAGCAGAATATTCCCTTTCGGTTTACTCGGAGGTCCTTTTGCAGGGAGATGAGGATGAGACACGGTTCCTTCATTTCAAATACGAAAAAGTATCGCATCGCATCACCCCTTCCAGATGAAACCACTTCAGTTTCCTCGCTTTGCTATAACGTCATTGATGTTTCAGTTGTAAGATTCCTCCCTTCATTTCGCCACTGTGCTATTTAACTTTTTGGGAATGAGTTCTCTTGTGTTCTGAAAGTGCTTTGCCGTCTCCTGAATCTAAACAAACACTTCCAGATATACCCTTTACAAATTCTCATCCTGTTCCCTATTCGTGTTTAATATGAACTTAACATCATCGAGTGGAAATCAACCCTGCTTCACCCCGGTTTTAGTTTACTACTTAAATATTCAAATCTGTTATACTGTTATACACAACACCATAGATTCCATTTCACAGTGAAATTACATAAAAATTTGCATAACAACCGAATTTCGGGAAGAATTCTAACAATTTCCTGTCTAAACGAAAGGATGTGGGCGTCAAACAAGTCTTTTGGTGACAGGGTGTGGGGGCGGGCGCCGCTTAAATAACAAAGTTAAGTTGTATCGCCATAGGACCGTTTTGAGAATCGGCTGAAAAATCAAAGGGTGGCAGGGAGAAATTTGGACTATCATTCCTTTGCTATGCTTTCAAAACAGAAAGGGCAATTTTTGAAAGTCGTCGCTATTTTTTAAATCCTTTTTGGATCCTCTTCGACCGAAAAAGGGTTTAGAGATAACTTCTCTTCTTGGCAAAAATGCCAAAGGGATAAATTTTGTGCTTTCAGTACATTAGACTTAAGCGATTCCTTTTGTATTTCTATTGCTTTATTATTTCGAAATCGGATAAAAATCTCCGAATATTTCGCAAACAACCAACAATTTTTTATGGTGAGAATTTATGACAAGAATTATTTGTATTGCGCACACTTTAAAATTCATAATACACAGGCTAACAATATTTTTTTTAATGTGAATTTGGGTACTGGTGCGCGGAGGAGGGGAAGGGGGGGGGGGGGGTGAGGGCATGGGTTCGGAAGGGGGATGGCGACAATTCACAACAAGGCCAGGCAAAACTGTATTAAACTACCATTTAAATTTAGAGTACCGTAAATCGATTCTTTACAGAACTTTAAAATTTTTAAAAATTCGCTTGCGGCGTATTTCATTAAATAATTTTAAATAGTGGTATGTTTTTTTTTCAGAGATGCAGACCAAAAGTTTTTTGAGTGTCGTGTTCGGCTTCGGTTCAAATGTGAATTGGATTTTTGGTGTTGGTTCCTAAAATTTCAAAATGTGGTTCTAAGGTGATATTTCGTAACTTGATTCAAGCGTTTGTTTCGAGTTAGAAGAAAAAGTGGCATTTGCTATCTCGGTTTCTCTCTGTCATTTATTTCGGTCAAAACAGAGACAGCGAATATTTCTTGTTCTTCTAACTCGAAACAAACGCTTGAAACAAGTTACAGAATATCACTCCTGGTTTTGGCATTTTGTTTAAAAATCTGGTTTGGTTTTGATTCGGTTCGGCCATATTTTTTTAAAATCTGGATTGAACCCAACCACAATCAATCCAGATTTTAAAAAAATATGGCAAAAAATATATTACGGTCATGTTTTTTCACGGTTTGGTTTTGCTAGGTTCAGACATCTTTTTGTCAGAGGGGTTCAGTTTGGGGTTTGGTTTTGGTTTACTCAAAGAACCATGCAGGATTCGACGTTTTTTATGCCCCTGGGTTAACTTTTGAACCCGCAAAATCGTGCATCGTTCTTTCAATGGTTCAGTGACTTTTGGTTCGGTTAAAACGGTTTTAATTTCTGTTTTGCCTGCGTCGCAAATTTTGTTGTATTTTTAAAACATATCAAAAAAACATATTTCTAAAAGTTCTGCCTGCGGCGCAAAGTTTGTGGTGTTTTTAAGACATAAAAACATCCATAACACTTTTTACATAATCACAAACAAAAATTGAAACAAAAACTCTTTCTATTGATCGGCTGTTCAAAATTTTCACGATTAAAAAGCCGATGTTTATTAAAGTCACAAATCTCCCGCCCATCACCCTAATTACAATTTTAATTTTTCGAAATAATTTCAAATTCCTCGAAAAGCGTAAAGAAGGGCAGTAAGAAATTCCAAAGGATAACAAGAATAGCAAAAAAGGATAAACACGTTAGCAACAACTCACTAGGCAACACATGGCTCTGCGCCCACAAGGCCTCTACAGGACGATAACGTTCCCCACTTAAGTTAAAATCCTGTGTGAACGAAAACGTTTAGCAAGATGCAATGAATCCTTCAGCTTCGCAGTGTTTCTTACATAACATTTCCAAGTTATTATTACAAAAGTCCTAATTGCTTACACGCAAAAGGGGTGAATATAATTTAATTAAAGATGGAAAAATTTCTCTCCTGTTTATTTATTTTTTTGGCCGCTTCTTGGGTCAAGAAGTTTCCCCTTACAATGACAACAAATTAAGAAAAGGAATTTTCTTTTCTTTCAGATTTTTTGTCCATTGTCATTATGATTTTTGCTTTTTATCATTTTCGTTGAGGAAAAAACCCGAAATTCTTGACTTGATGGGAAAATGGAATCCCACCCTTTTCGCATGACGTTTTCTTTTGTAATTGGATTTGTTCGAGGGAAATTTTCGTCTCTTGCTACTCTGTGGTAAATTGCAAGTGGTTGGGAAATGCTGAGTGACAGATGTTTGACAGTTTTAAATTTTTAATTTGTTCAAAAAAGGGGTCAAGATGGAATCAAGAAGTTTTAAAAGAAAACCAAAATCAAGGACGATTACGAATACTAGGGGGAATCAATTTAATGCATTTGGTGATTTAAAGTTTGGGAAGGTTGTTGACTTCAATCGGAGTTTTGTATACAATAGAATTAAAAAAATGTAAGAAGAAGAAAAATCCTGGCGACTTTCTCTTAAAAAAATGTAAGAAGAAGAAAAATCCTAGGGATTTTAGGGACTTTCTTTTAAAAAATAAATAAATAAAGTCTGCATAAATAAATAAAGTCATCACAGAACATAAAATTGAAATCGAATTATCGATCCATCCCCCTTTTTTTAAACCCTAATTCATCGCAATTTCACCACGAAAAGTACAAAGTCTTGTGCATACAAAGGGAATTGTAAACCACTTCCTTCCGGTCATTCGATTTATGCGCCGTGAACTGCTTGGTAGCAGGAAATGTCGTAAAAGACTGGAAAATGTTAAATTGTTGCAAGTTTGATTGAGGGGGATATACGAATATATAAGCTGGGCGTGTGTGCTTTAATATGGCTAAATCATAAATTTGTATTGCCCTCTTATGTTGTACATAAAGTTTTTGCCATTCTAATTGGCTATTAGCAAAAGATTTAAATATTTGGCTTCAACTTTAATGGAACGAGTCGAATTAGGGGAAACGCAATATTTGTGTTGTGTAAAAAAAGCGGAAAAAGTTTATCTCAAGAACGATTTCGTTTAAACATAAATGAAATTGTTTAGAAGATTCTGTCCCGTTTTTAGCTTTTCAGTTTTTCAGTAAATTGTTCGAAATTTTTACCTTTGCTATGTGGTGTACCTTTGAAGCAGTTTTGATTTGATTTGATTTTTACTATGAAAAAAATTTGTATGGGCTGTCCATAACTTGCTTTACGCATTTAGGGAGGAGGAGGAGGCGGGGTAGGTCTGTGATAGTGTGACGGTGGTACTAAACTTCATACAAAAAGTTGTGAAAAGCGGGTCGAAGAGAAAAAATCGTGAGAAACGGGTCGTAGAGGTGTCCTATTGCGGATGGCATTGAAACATTTGTAAGGTTTTTTTCCTGACCAAAATAAAGGACGTGAAAATAGTCAACAATCTATAATAATAGCTCATATTAATTCTCGGGTATCTTACTTATATTTGTTTTGTGTGAATCCGGGACCGTTTATGGGATGGCGACGAAGTGTGAGCAATTTTTAATGCTTCTAAATTAATCGTGAATATTTTGAGAATTTGTTTGAATTTTCGTTTTTTGTTTGTGGTTATATAATCCGTGTACAACAAAAACGTCTTCGCAGGCTAAAAGTTTTTACAATAATCTCAAAAATAATCGTTGTACTACGAATTTTCTTAAGAAAAATCCGCTAGAGGCACTAATTTCTTAGCAAACTGCGCCGCAGGCAAAATTTGTTAGAATTTTAGAAAAGCAACGATAGCTATAACGGGTACCTCCCATACAATCCTTTTGAAAAAAAAACAAAAGTTTAGAGCCGGTACAAGCTTAAATCCGGAACTGTTCCGGCTATTCCAAGAAGTATGGTCCCCCTATTTATTGAAAAGCTAAGCAACTTACCATTTCGCGACGCTGCCATCACATTACGAGCAAACACACACATTATTAAGTCCACAAGATCCCATTCTTAAGGGTTTTCTGGGCCACTTAATAATTTTTAACTGGTGTTTTTCAAATCCTTTTCTGAGTTTTGGGAAAAATCAAAAATACCCCCAAGTCGAGCAAAAGCTTTATTCATTTTGAGTGTTTGTAACTTTCCTGATTCACAACCAAATTAAAATGTTCTTGTTCTATTCTAACAACCCGAAAAATGCCTACTTCTAAAAATTGAACCCTTCACACCAACCACACTTCTTGATCCTCGCAGGCCTCTCAACGTTTGCTGTTTCTTCTGCGTCTCTAATTTCCATTTGAATTGAGAAAATCGCGCTGTCCCTAGGCACAAAGTATCAAAAACGACATGACGGGGGAAAATCGATTTTCCATTCCAGGAGCGTTCGTTCAATATTGTGTCTGCAAGTGACTACCGACTTTCGACGGGGTTGAATCCTTTACAAAACAAAAATCACCGTTATGTCGGGCTTCGTCCTGCCCCAGTGCACTCTGAACGTTCGTTCGTTTGGATCCCGGATTTTTCCAGTTTCCTTTAGAATTTACCTCTCGGTTTGTCTCAATAAAACAAAACCGGAGTCAATGTTCCTAATCCACCCATCAGCCAAAGAAAGAGTAATAAAAAAAATCGCAAAAAACAAAAAAAAAACACCACAGTGTAAACAGCAGGAGGCAAAGTGTTTTTTACTTTCAATGCCGTTGCTTGGTTTGCTATCCTTTGGTTTCAAATCTTTTGCATCATTTCTGCTCAAATCCTCTCTTTTAATGTACATCCGGATACATGGACTGATACGGCCGGGATTCAAATGCGAAAATAGACCAGGAAACTTGAATTTGAAACGTAAAACCATTGAAAATGTCTACTGGTTGCTGTGTTGCTGGTAACTTACAGGAACCCACCCTCCAAAGTGCGATCCTTGACGCTCGCGCTTTCAACAAAGACCTAGCAAGGGCGCCATCATCAACCCTTAGACGGTGGGTCCTTTGGGTTCGATGAGTTTTATGTTGTTGGAAGCTTAACTTTTTTTTCGTCCTGCAGGACTCGGTGATACGACTTTTAAAAGCGTATTTTTGTGTAAAACGCTTAACTCTCCACTAACTGACAACGGTTGGTCGTTTTTTTCTTCTAATTTTATTAACGGCCTTCTAATTGGCTCAATAAAAACCGGCAGTTTGCTCAGTTTTTCCCATCTTTTCATGATTTTCCCTGGTAACTGACTTTTCTGGCGTTATCCTTTTTTCCATTTTGATAGCATTTTTGTTGGACTCTCCAGTAAAAAATGAGATTGGATAGAAATGTGGTTTCGTTATAACTTTCCGCGATAACAGAGTTGAACTAGGGTTTTTTTTTGTTCCCGGTTTTTTGAAGTTCATTTTCGGGATGACCACCAAATTGAATGTGAATTTAGTTTGAGTTAATTTGTGGCCAAAGGGTTTTAACTCAACTTTAGGGTTTTCATGGAAATTTCTCGAGAATATCTTTTGACTTAATTATCGTGGGGTGCGAAATTTTCACAATTAAGTGAATTTCAAAAAGTGTTTTTGTATAAACTCATGTTTTTAAAGAAAGTAAGTTTACAATATCCATTTTAACTAGGGTGACCATACGTCCCGGATTAGGTAGAACATTAAAATGTTATCCCGGAGTAGTCAATTTACTGTTAAAGCACAAACTAATCATAAGCAGACTAACATTTTCATTCAATTCATTCTAGAACAAAATTGAATTTCAACTTCCAAATAATAAATACCCATAGCAGCCACTCCAGCCGTAGCAGCAATGAGCTTTTCCGCCAGTAGCACAAGACTTCGTGATGCAAGCTTTCCAGCAGTAAAAGTCCGATAAATCTGTTCGTTTTGTTGATCGCATTTTGTCTTTCTTTCGCTATTTTCACTTAATTGTACTGCTGGCAGAAAAGCTCATGGCTGCTATGGCTGGAGTGGCTGCTATTGGTATTTATTTTTGGGAATTGGACATTCAATTTTGTTCTAGAATGGATTGAATGAAAATGTTAGTCTGCTTATGATTAGTTTGTGGTTAAAGTTTGTTAAAAGCTAGAAAGAACGATCAATAAATTAGCATAAGATGGTCCACTTCAACGGGGGATTTACAGTGAATTGAATTTTTTCACCTGCGGAGCATATCATGGGCTTCTTTGACTGCTGATTACAATACACAGATAACCAGCAGACGAAAAAGTCCATGATACAATTTTTAACAATCACCGGACCATCGATCTGCCGACAAAAGCTCTTGGGGATAGGGCTGAGCGACGTGGCGACGTGAAGTAAAGCTTTTGAGCGAATTGCATTCGTGAGCATAACTTTTGTGAGTGAAAGGGAAAGATTCCCAAAATTAGAGCACAAAAAACGAAACCCTTTCTTTTTTTTTTGCTTTCGCAAAACCTTCTAATCCTCTCTGGGCAGGAGAACTGAATTGAAGTGAAACAAAAGATCTCACCGAGGCAAAAGTTTCTTGGTTTCTGAAATCTCTCTAGGTTTTGTTTCATATAATACGATTTTCTTCTAGCGTTGGCTATCTGTCTATTGTCTGTGGTTTAAGGAACGAAAATTTGGGTTAATTTTGGTTTGTGACAGTGTATCTCTTTATTTAACTCATTTTTGCCGCATTGTGTTTAAAACACTTGGGTTGTGGTGCCAATTTATTTAATTATTTTTCCTCAGATTGATTTTTTTGGTTTTGATCAAAATCGGGTTTTGTGTTTCAGAGTTTTTTGCATGAAATTTGTATTTTTAGTGTTTTCATCCTTCTTTACCACCACCCCCTCCTACACAACGCTCATTTTGTCCTAGTTTAACTAAAAAAAAAATATGGAGTCACCCTAATTTTAACTAAATCTGCCATTCCTATTGAATTTGAAACGTGGTTGCGATTGCATGAATTCCGAAATTGATGATACTTTCTTCTGATATTAAATAATGAGATTTTTATAAATCCTTAGTTATGGAGCTTTCCCGGACCGATTTTAATGGTTATTTTTTTAATCGAAAGCTACCATTATGTAGGTTTGTACAAAAATCTAAAAACTCGCGATTTTCACTTCCATCTCCTATTTATCAATTTTTTAACACTCGAGATAAATAAAAAACGTTTAAAACACATTTCTACAATTGTTAACCCTTGTTAACCCTTTTGGAGTTGTGCAGACTCTCCTTCACTACCGCAGTATTTGAGGTTTTTTAACCCAAAAATTCTAAAAACTCTTGATTGATTGAGATAAAAAACTTGTTCAAGTTTTCAAAGGCGAAAGGAATTTTCGGAGTAGAAGAAAAACCTCTCACAAATTATGTGTTTTTTAGCAAACCTCAATACTTCTCAAACGATCGTCCTAATATGATTTGAATCCCTAAAACTCCTTATTGCGTAATTCAACTTCGTTAATAACAAATATTTCAAATTTTTACACACAAACATAACTTAAAACGGAATTATTTCTGAACAAAACCAATTAAATAAATTCTAAAATGAAATTCACCTCGCCAAATTTCCAAAGAGTCAAGGCAGCGATCCTGGTGTCGTTCCCCTTCAAACAGTCACCAATTTACTTAGTTTTGATCCCGGAGCCTTTGATCTCATCTAGAATTTCACCTGAAATTTTAATTGAACGCAAAAAGGTGAAAAAGTGAACAGCAACAAAAAGCATTTTAACAAAAACAAAAACAACAATTCAACATTACTTGCAAAGCGAATCAAATAAAATAAACGGAAAACCTGTTAATATTAAATTAATTCACATTTCAGGCGAGTTAAGAGCAGGCGAAAAATAGAAATTAACCCAATACACAACAAAAAAAAAATCTCCTTTAATATCTTTTGAGTTTGGGTAAATCCAAGTACAAAAAGCCAGCAAAAGCGGAAAGTTTTCCTCTAATCTGGAATTAAAAGTTTTCCGTATCCGTATCTACTGTATAATTCGCACAAGTGCCTATAGAGAAATTTATCCAGGCATATATAGAAATTCACCCAGTTATGCTGGAGGTATTATAAGTCTAGACGCACACAGACAAGCGGGGCCTCTTTTTCCCTACAAAATTGAATAGAATTTTCCACCCTCTGTGAGATTTACACGAATTTAGCTACCTGCTGAGGTATGACAAACGTATATATATAATATAATATTGTATGGACTTTCATATTTACGAACAGACCGAAAAATCTAAAGGACTGCAGCGGATTCTTAAGGATTTCACCCTCAACTCTCATAACCCAGGCGAAGCTTCATTTTATAGAAGTATTTTTCTTCGTTTTCCTTTTATTTTTTCACATGGAAAATTATTAAGGTAAGAAAAAGCAGTAAGTGAAGATAAAATAGCCAAATAAAATATTACAATGCCATGGAGAGAATGTAGTCGGAGGGGAGCGTTGAGGATTGAAGTCAGCAACGGATAAGAAAGTAGCCAGAAATTTCACTTTTCGTTGATATTCCGACGGTTTTTTCCTGTTGCCATAATTTCCTTAGTTTACTCTGTGTCTCTCACTCTAATTCTATTCTCGGAAGGACGAATATCCTTCAGTTAACAAACCCCCCTCACCCGTCAAAACAAGTATGAGAAATCTTTGGAAAGTTGGTCGAAAAAATAGAAAGCAGAAAACTTTTCTCATCTGCTTAGCACCGCATCACCGAACACGATGCCGATTTTCCAGAAATTTCAAGGGAGTGAAAAGAAGGTAAAATATTTTCCAGCTCACCTCCCACAATTCTCCTTTGAAGATTATATTTTGGGGAGAATAAAATATTTTAGTGGATATTTCGGTAAACATTCCCTATAAAGTGGGAGCCACCCCACAGAAGTAGTGTTTCAGACAGGGATTGCCTGAAAAAAGAAACACAAAAAAAAACTTAAAACAAGAAAAACCGAAATGAGATAATTTTTTTTAAGTGGAGTTGAAATAAAGTTTTCTTCAAAAATTTTCTATCGTTTATTCTTCTATTCAACAACTGAACAATATATACTCGTATACAATTTATTTTTATATTTATTTCTACATGCTGTCATGTGTTTATGTGATTGTGGTTCATATATTTCGATGACGATAACTCGGAAAAGCGTATAAATTGCGTGTTTGTGGGAAGGAAATTTCCAAAGGAACTGCTTCCGGAAATAAGAGGCTATAATCGAAGAAGAGACAAGAGTAAAGTCTATAATAAAAGTGGATCGTTTTGTTCATTGAAATAGAAAGGAAGGCTAGCGGTACGGAGAAGGGGAGGTTGGGGTTGAGTTAGAAAATTTGCTGAATAGATTTTCCTCTTTGTTATTGCTGTTGTTTTTGTTGTTGTTGGGTTTTCTGCTATATTTGGAAATGGTTTTTCAAGTTTAACAAAGTTATCGTCTATATGGATGTCATAAAAACGGATTAAAATCGAATCCTTTTATGCTCTGCTTGCAAATTACTCGTATTTGCTTGTAATGTGAAAATGAGGATTTTTTTTGTCGTTTTATGAAGAACCAGAGAGTAGAAGTGTGGAAACATTGGATTCGTCGACAGTTTATGAAATGATTAGTTTGAGAAAATCATACTAATATATTTACTTGTATAAAAAATGAGTGGGTGTATGTCTGTTACTCTTTCACGTGAAAACGGCTAAGCCGATTAACCTGAAATTTAACATGGATGTTCGCTGGAGACGTGGTTCCGACATAGGCCTATTGGAAAGCAGCCCGAGTGGTTGGGAGAAGAGGGGCGGGGATAAGGAGAGAAGGTAAAGTGTATCCAAAGCTTACTTTTTTCTATATTATTATTTTGCGAAAAAACTACCCAAGCCGGTAGGCCTGAAATTTGACAAAGATGTTCATCGAGGGTCCAGCTCTAGCACAGACTCATTTAAAAGTAGCCAAGAAGGGAGGGGGGAGTAAGAGAAGGAGGTAGCGGAATCCGAATCTTGTTTTTCCTCTTTGTTACTCTTTCGCGGAAAAACTACCGAACCGATTGGCCTGAAATTCTCACGTTTTTAGCCGGGCGATATCGGATCCAAATTCTAGTTTTTAACACCCCAAAAATTAGTGTTTGAATAGACTTTGTATGTAACAAAAAGCGATGTTTGTTTGGTTTGTATGTATGGTTGAAAGTACTACTGCATTACCGCAGTTCCCCTCCACATAAAAGTGTGACGTATTTCATGGACAGCCCCTGAAGTCAAAAGTGAAGTATGTATAGAAATATATGTGGAAATTCAGGAGACAGAAGAAGAGGTAGTTTACGCGGTAGAGGGTGGAGTCTAGTAGTAAGAGATCTTCCCTGTCGAGCAAATTGTCAAAATTTTATTAACGATTTATCAGATAGCAGAAGAGGGGATCAACAGAGAAGGGAAAGGATTTAAGTTGGTGGAAATTTTTCCTGGAATGCGACTTGCTTTTCTAGTGTGAACCATATTGCAACTTTTTTAACAGCTCAGAAAAATGTAAGAAAAGAAGATTATTAAAAAGAAGAAAGCTTTAAATTAGCGCCTTTACATGTAAAGACAAAAAAATTAAATAGAAAATCTTACTATTTTATGATCGGGAGTTAATGGGCCTGTGGGCCTCCGAGTGTAGCGCTGTGCTCACGCCTGGGCGCGCGCGGTCTTCTCAACCTAACCTAACCTATGATCGGGAGTCGGGAATACAACTTAAATAGTTAATTTCAATCACGAAAATAGTCAATTTAACCATGAAATAATCCATTTTACTACTAAGTAATTGATTTTGACTATTTTTGTAAACGAAACTAACTATTTTAGATGTATTTCCGATTCCCGGTTTTAAAACTATTTTTTTCTGCTTGTATCCAGAAGCTGACCTTACAATTTGGTTCGAAGAGTCCAGTGGTTTTCAAATCATCTTCACACATACTAACCGAGTTTGCCATTCTTATCTACAGAATAGCACAGGAAAAATAAATTTTCCAAACAAATAACAAAACTATTTAGAAAACAAGATTTAATTTTCCAAATTGTCAAAAAGTTAACATAAATTTAACCAAATTGTCAAAAACTTTCTGATCAAGCACAAAACAAATTTAATTCAAATTACTGGCCGACAAGCATATACTAAAATTATTTTGATACCCAAAAATTAATGAAATTTGCCTTTTAATTCCCGGTGCTTTCATTAAATTCCAAAAATAATTTCGCTTTAACCCACAGCGGGGACTTCCCATATTTGCCTAAAAGGGGTATTTTGCGACGTGAAACTGATACAATTTGCTGCAGTCCAGGACGAGTCCCAAAAGGACAACAAATTGCCACTTTTGAATGTGCAATTGTTCCCTCCTCACCTCTTTTGTTCTCGTTCCCCGCTAGAGGAGATCAAGGATTGCAAACAAAATATGGTGCGATGCGCGATGTGAGGACGATGATGTCGACGCCGATGAGCAACCATTAAATGGTTTTACCCCTCGACACGAACACGACCCTGTGATGTGGGGTGAAAAGTCTCTTTAATAGCGGAATGATGGCACAAGGACGATGTTTGGCCAATTTATTTACGTTGGACGTGAATGCATATTACCCTCTAGTCCTTCTTGTCGTGTCGTCGTCTATACAGTAAAACTCATCCTGAAAACCCACCGATGTTTTCAATGGGAGCGGGGCGACGAGAATTGAGTACTTCCAAGGCGAGTCCTTGTCGTTCGAGGAATGGCAACTTTTTGGCCTCTGTCCATCTTTCATGGTGGCCGTTTGTTCTTCGAGTGCCTGAATGGTGTTGCTTTTATTTGCGGTCATAAATTAGCCAGCATGGAAGGACACTTTAAAAATTATTATCCTGGCTCGATACTCCAACCGGGATGACATTGCCATTTCCCTCGCTGTACGGGCGAACCGACAACATAGAAACTGAGTTTTGTTTAAAGTTCAGGAGTTTTCGTTTGGTAATAAATTCAGCAAAGTTCTTGCCGACACCAAACCGGGTGGTGGTTAGGGGGTTAGGTTTTATTATGTTGGATCGTCTGTTATAGGGATATTGTCTCGTTTACCAGCTATCATGATGCTGTAGGGATCTGTCTTATCTGAATGGAATGTTGCGCGAAAACATGACCAGAATTTGTTTTAATGAGTATCCCTTCTGACATTAATGTGAGTTGCAATACAATAACAACAACATATGGACGAATGGACGTAACGACAAGAAATAAAATGTGAATCTGTTTAGCGCTCTACATGGATTAATATTGGTGCTAAATCGCTAAAGCAAACATTGTAAGTCATGATTTTATGCTACTTGTTTATGATTTGCTAATGTGAATACAAAACTTTGCTCTTTTTTCATACATTTTCCATAGATGTATGGCTAATCGCGAAAGCCGGATTAAAATCCTCGTTTTCGGTGCAAGAGAAAACCGAAGAGGGGATCTACAGAGGGGGGATTTCAATGGACAAACACTTTCCTGTAGTACGTGTGGGAAGTAATCAGACGGAAATTCCTTCAGTCATTGAGAAGATAGAAAATTTTATATCATAACACGTTGTTAAGGTTCCTAAAAAGCTAATTACATTTTTTTACAATCCTCACTTTTTGTGATATATTTCCTCTTAAAACCATGTAGAAGTTGCGCCGCTTTTCATAATCAACTTTTTTTTATAAAATGCGCCGCAGGCAAGGGACGCCGAGACGTATGGTCACCCTGGTATGTATTAGTATTTACAAAATTTACCACTAGTCAAGATTCATGCCTAACAGACACCAGCGGACTTTAGAATTTGTAGAACTATGATTGAACTATTCTACAAAAAAGTTTAACTTTGTCGCCAGTGTCGTTGGAGGGGTGGGTGTCGCCTAGGTGGATATTAAAATTTTACACCTAAAAAATATCCTGCAGCAGGTAATTCAAGGCTATTTTTGCGATTTTCCACAATATTTTAATGACATTTCTGTAATGCTCGTCGCCACTCGTCGCCCACTGAATTTGCTTTCTGTGTAAAAACTTTTCTCGTCGTTTTTTTTCAAAATATTTAACGCTTTTTGAGAAGTTTTTTTTCATTTCTATTCACAAAATATCAAAAATTATCCTTTTTTTAAAGAAAATGTGTATTTGTCTGTCACAAGCGCTTCGAATTTAATCTAAAAAATACCAAGTTTCTGTCGAAATCAAGTTATATAAGAATGTTTTGTTCAATTAACATTAAGTCAATTTTAATCCAAACGACATGACAATGGAAGACGAGACTTAATTTTCATTTGTCCCTGACCCTAAGAGCCATAAAAGCTTTTTATTAACTAAACTTCTTCATATTAAGTTAACTTAATTAGAAATCGATAACTCGTTTCCTATTCATTTTTCCCCCTTATCCTCTTAAAGCAGTTTCCTGTGTTTTCGTAACGTTCCGATGCCGGCGAAACGGAAAACCAAGAAAGGATCTTCGCCAAGGAATGATGCAGGCCAAGAGAAAAACAGGACGCGAGGAGTCAAGTGGTAGGCAATCGAGAAGAACTAAAGGAAAGAAGATTTTCCAGAATCTTTGAATCTTTCCTTTCATCATCATCATTTGTGGATGTTTCGTATCAGGTTTTTTTTTTTTTTGCTTTTTCGACAGTCTCAACTTCATTGGATACTACCAACCTTATTTATAGTATGACTGATCCTTGTTAAAAAAAATAAAATAAAGAAAAAATCAAGTGGTTGATGGCGGAAAGTGGAACAGAGAAGATGGAGCACTTTTCATTTTTGCTTTGCCAACGCTATCAAGCAACACCAGACTTGGCACTGAAATGAAATTTTCCTAAAGAAAAGTACTTACGACAAACCAAAAAAAAATAATAAAAACACACAGAGACTTGTCCATGGTAAAAGGGAAAAAAAAGTTGGGAGAAAAAAAAACACAAAAAACCATAAGATATCCTTAGAGTTTCTTCCTTCACGATATTATAAGGACTTTGTACCAAGTACAGCAACATATACAGATTGTGTAAGGGGGTGGCTGTAGGTTTAGTGGATGAAAACCCACTGGGACACGGAGGACATAGTTAGGAGGGAGGTTTTTATTAGGACAATAGCACACAGGATTCTGCTTTGAAGGAACAGAAAAAAGGAACGATGAAATCATGGATACTCTGTCCATGTTAAGGATGTTCTCAATTTTCAACCCTTTTTTCACACCCCAAACACTTTTAGCGCACCCATTCGAATTGGAATTCATTTCGTGGTGGTTCCCAGGACTCAAGTGAATTAAAGGAGTCCCGATTGGTGGTGCAAGGATTTCGTTGGCAACTCGTATTTCGGATTTGTAATTGGGTTGCACTTTCTCTTTAATCGGTTTCAACTAAAGTTAATTCAATTTCTCGCTTCGCCCAGCAGAATGTCTCCTCGTCGCAAGGACGCTTCTATAGCAAGGATCGAGTGTTACAATAGTTTTGTGGAGCAAATGAAAATTTCTCGAAATCCTTTTGAAGACTATAACAACTAATCGAAGGCAATTCCAGTGCTGTGTGGGCAGTTATCTGGATTAAGGGGATATTAAGGAAAAAAATCCAGTTTTGTATTGGAAATTAACAAGATTTAAGGATTATGGCGGCAGCTTGAAACGACCAAGCAAACAAACAGAGAAAAATAAAACGATAAAAGGCAAAAACGCTGGGTTTTTAATCGAAGTGTTATTAAAATTCAATTACTTCATTTACTGGAAAAGTTTACCAAGGAAAATTATGTTTTAGTGTTACACACATTTTGCGGATTAAATGGGAGAAATTTTCTAAATTTATTGCTAAAGTTTTTTGGTGTTTGATTCTGGGAGAGAAGTTGAAAAAATGACGCTGCTTAAATTTGGAAAAGTTTCTTGAATGCATCGTAAAACAACATTGGAAAACGTTTATTAAGCGCTAAATTTCTTATGAAATTTGACAATTTCTGAATGATTTTAAGATTAAAAGATTTATGAATCCAATTCTGAGGTTAAAAAATTCGTAAAAATATCTCTCTTATATTTAAAAATATGTAAAAATTTTACAGAAAGGTGAATCCTCATACGATTAAACGGATCGTTTTTAGCTAAAGACGGAAATAAACAAAAACGAATTTTCACTCAAAAATAAGAGGAATATATGCATTAAAAATTGACGAACAGCGGATGCAACAAAAACACCATCATCTGAGCCATAATACAGCAGGCAACGATTAATATGAGGAAAAAAAAACACCTCTTGTGGAAGAAAGCAAAGGGCGATATCAGCACGAGCGAGCCCCTAACCTTTATTATTATTTTGTGAAGTAGGAACTGGTTTTACATTTATGAGTATTCACAGAGCAACTGATGGCAGTTTAAAAGGGCCTTTTGTATTTTTTTTATCCTCTGGAATATGGGATATAGGCAACATACGGCAGGCTGTCGGATTTTCAAACACAAAAGCCAGGGCCATCAGGAGAGTTTGTATAGATGATCGGGAAGGGCGAGTGATGATGGCCTGGAATTGGATTCAGGATGCACGAATGATTCTGGAAGTTGAGAGTTTGTCGTCTCCTGGCGCTGTCGCAAAGGAGTTAAGTTTTAGTCGGGCGCCCAGTGATTTCGGATGCATGCGCAACGGATGGAAGTTGGATTGAACCCTTTCGGAATCAAAGGTTACACAGGCACGCGTAATTGACGTTAATAAAGGTACGCGCTAATAAAGCGCAAAAAACATTTCATTCAATAAAAAAAAAAGATTTCACAGAGGGACGGTTTTAAATTGATTAAGTTTTCCCAAAAGGAAAAAAAATACAGTTCAAAAACTTTCAGTCTTTAAATTTTTTTTCAGAATCAGAATTTCATATGTGAAATCAAACTAATAAATACTGGTATAAAATGCGTTCATTAGATTTCCTCATACCAAAATGTCTGAATCTAGTGGTGTCTAAATTTGAAATGTTTGTTTTTGTTGAAGACTGTAACACCTGAGTTTCGAAAGTAGTGTGATGGGAAGGGTTAAAAGGACTTGGAGAGCGGGGAAGGGGGGGGGGGGGGGGGGGAGTGATTTTGAAACGGAGAAAGCTGTTCAAAAAAATTTGGGTTTTTTCACTTTTCCGCAGGTTTTCCAGCGACAAAATTTTGGGTGGTCTTATACACGAAACCTGTACTATGAATCCCCGAAATACCAAATATTCAGTGAGCAATGATGCAACATTATTTTTTTTTTAAATTAATGTAGTATTCCTCCAAACAAATGTGTCTTCCCACGGCATACAGAAAGACAAGGTATGCTGTAAACTCAAATCTGACATTTCGTTGCTACGTCACTTGTGCCAATTAGTTCGTCAAGTGCAGAAGGAATTTTGTTTTGTGGATGGTTATTTACATTTTTGTGCGATCTAAATAAGATATTTGTAAATTAGTGGACTGATTGCATTAAATAGTGATCAATAAACATAAAAATTAATTAAAAAAAGTCGGCACAAATGACGTCACACCTGACTATCAAAAGTTTACAGCATACCTTGTCTGTCTGTATGCCGTGGTGTCTTCCTAGCGAATGGGTCTTCCGAGCAAATTGGTCGGAATTGGAAATTATCGGGTCGATTAGTATAAAAGGCGAGCACCCGCGTGAGGAAATTCAGTCTAGCTGAGGTACTAGTACTGGCCCTTTCCTAGAATGGGCCACGCGTTCTACTCAGTTATGCTAAAGTGTTCGCTTAACCGAAGGCTCCT
Organism: Chrysopilus asiliformis; assembly: GCA_964034945.1. Classification (NCBI taxonomy): domain Eukaryota; kingdom Metazoa; phylum Arthropoda; class Insecta; order Diptera; family Rhagionidae; genus Chrysopilus; species Chrysopilus asiliformis. The sequence goes on from OZ035963.1 coordinate 6,004,862, forward strand.
GTGGTCCTAAAGGTAAGTATCCAGTGGAAATGTAACGATTCACTAAGTGGAGACAAGTGCATCAATGTAAACTCGTAAATGCAGAGTTTACATTGATACACTTGTCTCCACTTAGTGAATCGTTACATTTCCACTGAAAAAGTGTATGAGTGGAAACGTACCTTAAGAGTTGTGGAGACACCCGATCCGATCGTCTATCCTAATTAAACTGTTTTATGGAACAAGAAGCAGGGCGTTACCCAATGGTGATATTTTCTCACTAAGGTAAGTATTGCCGGCAAGAATTAGCGTCATATACACTCAGAAAAATGGAGGCTAACTCGACGACCTACATACGGCGTAATTGGACTCGGGCAGGCGCGCGTTCGCCTGCATGTGGGCAAGTAAAACTGAGTTGACCTGTGGTCGGAGAAATTCTGAAATTAAACTACCAGCAGGGGTGCGTTCCTTTATTCCCGAGTAAAGTAAAGGTTGGGTTTGTCAAAGTTAGAACAGCTGATTGCCACAGTTGAAATTTTACCGACATTAACTCTGATTAAAAGAACGCGATTTGGTTAACTTTGACAGCAGTGATGTGCACAACAATACATTTAAAAAAATAGAATTCTTCTTGATGTCGTATTTTTCATTTACAAGGACCACAATAAAATCCTCCATTATTCTGCACCAAACTCATTCGAAACTACGAGACGAATTGACAGTTGATTGACAGTTGTAACCATCTCGGTTAACTTTATCGCGTTCTTAAATTACAATTAAAGTTAACCTTCTCCAACTCAGCTCTCGAGCAGAGTTGAGAAAAGTAACTTTGACAGCTTAACTTTGGCATTTAGGAACGGCAGTAAAGTTTACTGAGCGTTAACCGTAGGCATTTAAGAACGCATTTCTCTTTACCGCGGTTAACCACGGTTAATAAAGGAACGCACCCCAGGTGAAGTAGGGCATTGGGAGCTGCACGAGTTGACCTTAGATAGGCATTTTGAGGATGTAATGTCATGTAATGGAAACCCCTGTAAGCCAGCTAGCGGCCAGAGTTAACCTGACAAAAAGTTGACCTGGACATTTTTCTGCGTGTATGGACTTGAAAATTCGATTTATTTAATGGACGTTAAAATCCAGTATATGCAAAAGGAATTTTAGTGGACCACAAAAGAGGTATGAAATAAACCGGATTATGGATAAAAAGTGTGAAATATTTGTTCTGAATAACAACCAGCAGCGATACTGTGATTAGAAAGTGACATTTTGTGACAAGTGAGTTTTTGCGTGAGAAAACTGAATAAATGAGTTTATTATGTCTAGCGTTTGTTGTATAATTTTATAAATATCAGAAATAGTTTCTTTAATCGACCAGTTGAGGTTGTATTAATTTATTTTCAGTGAGAAACCCATTCTTACTGGAAAACAAGGATGGCGAAATTTCCGGTTTGAGGGAAAAGCTGGGAAACCATCCAAAATTGACCCGGAGATTTCATAAAATTTAAAGACATTCTACAAAATCAATTTTAATTGTTTTGCGTACTAGATTTGAGCCAGACTCTTTTTCATCTCCAGTTAAAGCGAGTTTTATGAAGTGAGTATTTTTAAGAAGTGAAGTGAATACCGAAGTGGTGGGTATTTTTAAGGATTGAAGTGAATGTTAGTAGGCAGATAAATCCACGCGTGAGTTTTTCCACCCCGTTTCAGATTGAAATCACAATACCGCTGCAGTACTCTGTTTCGTAGATTTATTTTAAAAGCTTTTCTACGAAATTCTAATTCAGAACCATTGAACTTTTAAACAAACGGAAAGTGAGTTTAGACAACAAATCACATCCCGATCATCAAATCACAGGCAAGGGAGCAAACCACCACCTGGTAAGAATCTATCCGTTCTCGGTCCGTTATTGAATTTTAAATGCTCTTCTTTCCATTTCATATGTCGAATTTACAGCACGTTCACACGTGCACTAAATACGTGAGTAGCACGTCGCTTCGCTTTATTAATATAACCGATACACACATGCGAACGACCCTCGATGTCTCTTCACTCTTCCATTAATGAGATACGCATAAATACACACATCAATATTTTATAGATAGCATTGCGAATTACAAAATATAAGATTATACTTGGATCGTTACCAACACCAGCATGAGTTTGTTTAATGGCCCTTTGTTTAATTTCAACTGAGGCATGCGTGATTTTTATGGTGCGAATGCGTTTCCCCATCAGTTAATAAAAGTGTTCCAAATGATAATGATTTATGTGATGAAATCATGCAAATATTATTAATAAAAATTAAGTGATTAGTAGACATACGTTTGGCCAAACTCCATCAGCGGTAATTCTGCCTGACAGCACAGAGCTTTCTGAGGGAAATTTCAGCGCATACGAACGAAACACCACCAACACTTCCCCAACTGCGACGGTGACGCCCGACTAATTTGTGTAGAACAGGGAAATTTTTGGCAGTTGGCAGACATGATTTCCCGCGGGTTGCCAGATTAGGGTATACAACTTATCTTGTGGTATATCGCTTTCTCTTTCTACTGGAGTGGACAGATCGACCAGTGAGATAAAGTCAAATAGTGATGTACTTGCAACATGTTGACACATCGCTTTGGGATTTTCTCCCGAATATCTTTTTGTTTACTTTACATTGGTAAGCCTGTTCGTCAATATTCCTCACTCGTCACGCACACGTTTACGTGTTTCGCTTCTATGTTGGTGCTGCGAAGCATGCCTATGAGGCGAGAGCGACATCGCCGCTTTAGAGGAGTGAATTGCCATCGGAGTGTGATGTCGTGTGTCAGTCATTTGCGGACAGAATTTTAATGTTTTTATCTAAAAATCGACGAGAAATACTCGAAAAAGTGCTAAAAACTTAAACAGTTAATCGAGAAGAATGTCTTTTACTAACCAATTGTAAATTAATGCGATTCGCACTGCTAAGAGTGTAGAAATTCACACAAAAAATTTCAAGTGACGAGAAAAGTTTTTTTTTATTCACTCTTCGATATTTCATTGAAAGAAGGCAATAATAAGAATATACTGTGCAAAATCGTCGGTCGGAAAGAAATTAGTAGTACCCGAGTACTCGCGTTCGAAAGAGACAGTTGCAGAGAGATTGAAAAATTGCAATTCGCGGTTCAGGAAACTTTCGCGTGTGTTTGATGCGCGAAGGTGACAGGATAATACACTGTTTTATCGCATTCCATTCGGCGGATTGTTTTTTGAATAGTGTATGCTTTCGGGTTACCACAAAAGGACTTTAGAAGAAGTTTTCGCCAGTGAAAGAAACCTTGACGGAATTCAAACGGATTTTGTGGTGTACACGAATTCTAATGTCTGGTGGTCAACTGGATTTTGAACTAAACTGACAAATCCACAAGACGGAAATTTATTATAAATCGGCTTCGAATTCACATGCTCTGGAATAAATTTATTTCGCATCTGTGTATGTTAGACTGAGTGCATTTTTCAACACCGAAACGACATAGGAACACATCGGCGACACACACAAGTGCAAAAATACACGCTTCTGGAAATGGGATAAACTTGAAAGTGTTGAAGCTGGGAAATTTTTAGCGGTGTATCGGTTGAAATTTACATCGTGCACTTCGTTTCGAATGGAACTGAATGATATTCGTTAAATTTACCTAATAATAAATTCGGTAAATAAAATTCACTGTACACTAAATGGCAATAGGTTGAGAATTTAAAAATTCTCCTATTAAGAAAGCGAAAAAGACATAATTCAGAATGGATTTAAAGTCTGTAAATCGAAAATTTTTGTGATGTTCTTCGAACTGAAGAGTGAAAAGGAAGTGTTGCGAAAACCACGCTATCTCGCTCGATTTTGGTGTCGTTGAGCTCGAAAAAGTGTACCGAGTAAAAAGAGATAGTCCGCTGTTGGGAATTTATTAAAATCGAGCTCGAAGGGAAATTTTTGCCAGTGTACAGGAGTGAGGAGGACACATTTATCGAGTGATTTCACGCCGGAAAGAGATGCAATGATAAAACTCGGTAGATGGCATACTAGTGTTGCCTACTATAACGAATTATTTCGAAGAGTTGGTAGTATACCGTGTTTGGATACATAATCTATTCATCGAAACCGTGTTTGTAGTGGTGTTGATGGTGTTGCCAACATTGCCCGTCGGATGATGATATGATGGAGCTACTTAACCAAAAACTACGATCAACATATTGACGTTGATGTTGGGGTTCTTTTTTGTGTGGATTAAACGAATGAAAAGAAATATTTTCATATTATAGAAAAAGGAAATAAAAAATAATAATTCGCAAAACCTTGGTGTAATTGTGTTTGTGAAAAAGTTTGATGCATTCAAGATTCTATTTCCATGTTTTATTAGAAATTTTACCTATTTCTGGTGATTTTTTCCCCCAATTGAAAATCAAATGAAATATTCAAGTGGAGCATTTGAATTTTTGCGCAAGTGTTAAATATGTGAATAAAAGCGTGATGTTTCGAATGTTGTCCTGTGGTGCAGTTTTTTTTTGCCAAACAGCAGCGGTCAGAATAGCCTTCAGGAAAATTGGATACGAGTTGATTACGATTAATTGATATTGTTTCTGGTTTCACAAAATAAATTCCACGAATACACATAAATTGGATGAGGAAATTCGTCAGAAAAGCAGAATATCGACAGATTTCTTTTTATAAAAAGTGGAAATAAATGATTTATGAGCAAAACTGAAGGAAACGAATTCGAAAAACGTTACAATGGAACGTAACTATTAGCCGAAAATATTTGTTTAATAATTTTATCTGTGTTTTTATCGATTAAGTTGATTAAAAATTATAGAAATTATGTCTATGGCTATGTTTGTCACGATTTATTTTCTAATATAAATAATAGTAATATTTCGGTATTTTCTTTTGCCATTGATAAAAAATCGTGCGTAAACGGTGCAGCTATACAAATCGGCTACTAATTCGGTTTTTAATACATTCAACAAAGGATAAAAAAAAAGTTTGTGTCCCTTAGAGGCGGTAGTGTGAAAGAGAAAGATAATCGAATCGTTTAAAACACATCTTTGCGAATCCACAAACACATTGACACACAGGGAGCATATTTGGCCGCATAAATATACGAATAGCAGCATAATATCACACAACTTTATTAATTACAATTTCAAGTTTATGCTTGTGTTGTCTTTCAATTATTGAAATAATTAGCAAAAACAAATAACCAAACAAGTCGGCTGAAACAATAAAAGCGAAATCGTATAGAAGAAATTTTACGTTTTTCAGCGAAGAAATCAAAAAGAGTTCCAAAGGACGAACGATGCGAATTGAGAACAACGTTTATTTCACGCATATGTTTGAGGAAAAGGAAATTTATTTCACGTAGACACCGTCTGGCAACACTATTTTCACTGCATGTTTTAATATCCTGTGTTTTTTTCCGAAACAAGACGAAAAAAATGTCAGCTAAAGTTTAGAATTGAAAAAATACGAAAATTCCAACAACAATAAGGAATCTTCACAAATTTCCCAACACCACGAAAAACAGGCTGAAAACCACACGAAAAACGTTGACGTTTTCACAACCCCACAAAACAAAAACAACAAAACACCGTCAAAAAAAAAAATAAAATAGAAAATCAATTCATTTACATTCAATAAAAGTAAATTCTAAGGAAATTGATTTTCGCTTAAGTGGAAAACAGTTTTACAAAAAAACGAGTTTTTTTTTTTGAAAATTTCCCTCTATAAAATACCATAATTAAATACCGTAGGATTTGAAGGAAAGAGCGGAAGTTTGTTTGGCATTTCTCTGGTTTATTGAATGGAAAATGGCTACCACCATCAATAAATGTTAGCCAACCGTCGATTTTGTGCTAAAAAATTGAGTGTAATTTAAGAAAAAATTAATATAAATTGATCGGAAGCGAATTCTACTGCTTTTTGTGAAATCCACCAGTGAAAATTTGTGAAATTTCTCGAAAGAATCGGTCGTGAAAATCGAAAACTGTACGCGAGGATAATCCGTACGAAGTGGCAAAGAGAAAAAAAAATCCTTTGTTGTGTGTGCCAAATGCGGATTTTCCAAGGATTTATCTTCGATAAATCGTGGATTTTTGATTCGGTCGCGTGGTTTTTCATATCATTCCAAAAAATTCGGGAAAATACGCGGTAATTCGGTGTAAAATTCGCGCGTCGCAAGAGGAAAATATCGAAATCGAAGTGAGACGACCGTGTTTTAGTGGAAATTGTCAGAAAATCGTGGAAATCAAAAAAAATTTATCCAATTTCACATTGTATTGAAGTGTTTTGTGTGAAAATCGAAAAAGAGGAAAAAAAATTGAGCTACAAATAAGAAAAATATCGAAAAAAGTGTCTGAAAAAATGTTGATAAAAAAGTGCATGAAAAAAGTGTAAATCGTAGCCCATAACCTCACAAAAGTTTATCAATTAAGAAAGAAATCTCATAAAATTTTATTTTAATTCATTTTTGATGAAATCACATGAAATTTATGTTGGATATGTGCATATGCATGTTATACACACACCAATATGTTTCGTCCTTAATAAATTCATTAGGATTAGTAGCAGCAGCTGATTGTGCTTCGTCCTACATCCCTCCGCGTCGTCGGATGGTTTTTATACAGGAAACACCATCATCATCATGCCCAGGAGCACCACTAAAAACTACAGCTTCAACAGCAACAACAACAACAACGTCAGTGATATCCCAAAGGGATTATAATTTTTTTCATCCATCTTTGCTTAGCGTTCGGCTCGGTCGATTATTTTGTAAATTGATTTTTGCGGCGGTAAATTAAAGCTTACGGAAATTAATTTATCCGAAAAATTTCCCGAAATTTCCAGTGAAATAAAAGTGTTTTCGCGTTTCTAAGAATGTTTAACAAAAAAAGTCTTGGAAATGTGCGATGTTAAAATTCAATGACAAGTGAAGTTACTTAAGATAAATCTAAAAATTCACAAAAATAAATAATAAGTAATAAAAAAATGCTAATTTTGATAAATTGAAAAGGAAATCGTAATCAATTGACGGCAAAATAATGATGTTTAGGGATAGTTGGCGACGACGACGACTATTATTATTTTCAATAACATGGAAACGGACTTAAAATCATCAAAACAGTCAACAGGTAAACAGACATCAACGGCAACACCGGCCGTTAATCCAACATCAATATCAGCAACAACAACAGCAATCCTGTCATCAGCAACATTAGCAACAACAACAAAACAGCAACGTCAATATCAACAACAACGTAATCGTCGACGCGAAAGGGCACAACGTATGCAGGCCGAACGCGATAGTCGGGATAGTCGCGATGGTGGTGGCTCTGCTGGCGGTGGCGGTGGTAGTGGAACAAATTTGATTAATAATAGCAATTTAATAAATAATATTAATAATAATAATAGTAGCAACAATAATCTAAATAGTAGTAGTAATAATTTAATAACATCAACAATAACAAGTAATAGTATTAATAATCAAATTGGCAATATAGCTGATAATAATATTGCATTATCGACAACAACAAATGCTGTTGATCAACAACAGCAACAAACGGCAACACTGTCCACGGCATTATCGGGAGCGGCAACACCAACCGCAACAGCAACAACAACAATATTAATACCACCACCTAGTAATAATATTGTTGAAACGGCAACACTGCACAATATTAATAATAACAGTGGTACAGGTGGTGTTAATCAAATAATCCAGCCAAATGGCGATACCGATGCCGAAGAGGATAGCGGTGATGAGGAGGAGGATCTATTGTCAACATCATCATCCTCGACAATGCTGTTGCCACGCGATAAAATACCACCCCGGCCGCCACCACCCGCTAGACGAAAGCCGAAGCCAAGCAAAGATGCAACACCATTACTCGAAGAGGATATTATCGATGGTTTTGCAATATTAGCATTTAAATCGTATGATGATCTAGAGGTGAGTGTCGTTACGGATTTACAGGATATTTTTTTTTTCAATTTTTTGGCGAAAAGTTTGATTGAAGAAGCAAAATTCACGTTCCTGTGAAGGTATGTCACTTTTTTTTGTGACTGATTGATTATTATTGCTTATAGAAAAACTGATCCTAGGTTGGTAACCCCCTATCAGAAAAAAAAAATTAAAAAAATTCCTGCTCACGGAAAAAAAGCCATCCGAATTTAAAAATTTAATAAAAAATATACAAGACGTACCCATAGTCACGCACATACGACTCCACAGACTTCGATGTGCTGGTCGTGTAACTCGAATAAAAGCCAGGATGCGAGGAGAATTGGAATACAAAGCTAGAGGACATCGGCACGCGACAGGGACCTCTGGCGTGAGACCGAAAACCATTCGAAGCACGAAAAAAGTTTCTGGTGGCAATAATCTCTTTTTTTTAATGCTCACGGTAAACTGAACAAAATCCGTTGACCGTCAACTATCAAAACGTTGACAGTCTCCGCATTGAGTGATGTAGGTACACGTTTAGCATCTCAAAATGAAAGTGATTATCGACCGGTGATCGCACACATTTTTTCAATCCTGCTAAACCAAAGGTTTTAATTTTTTTTCCCCCTCGCGGCCAGTTTTTTTTCAAATTCAAGCTATGAAACGTTGACGACGTCCTTTTCCGTCTGCGGTATATGGATTACGTGGTTATTGTAAAATTTCAAAAGAAAAATGCGCCTCAGGTAAAAATTTTCATCATCCAAATGAAATAATACTTTAATTTTGTTGGAAAATCATTGAAGTTGAGGTTTTTTCCATTTCTTTTATCCCAGATCCTGGTTATGCCCTTGTTTCTAACCATACTGGAATGTGTTGTGAAGCTGAGTTAAATATTTGATGCACCTATCGTTTTAGATGTCAGGGAATTTCCAACTCAACGAAATTCTAATTATTTGATGTCCTAATTATTTGGAAAAAAAAATTAATATTAAATTTTACCTGAGTTCAATTTATTTTCTTCAAGAATTTTCTTCCTTTGATAATTTCAAATGAAAAGCAATAATGAGAAAACCTTTGTGACTTAACCTCATGTCAGAGATATTATTCTGTTATTTCCGTTACAATAGTTTAGTATTGAGCGCAGGTAAAACGAAACGAGGAATCTCTGTTGATCGTCAGTAAATTTTTTACCTGAAAAGTGGTCAATATAAGATATGGAATAGAGAACACTGCCAGGTAAAATTTATTGAATATTTTTTAACATAAGAAAAATGTTGCTAATGATTTGTTGTTTTATAGGTACATGTAGTGCTAAAGTGGGATAACTTTATGGTGATCATATTTGTTTTGGGTAAAACCGGGACAAAATGAACCAAGAGGTTGGATGAAACCAAAAAACAAAGAGCTCCGCATCTTCAAGCCAGAGTTAATTTAAGTTGTTGCGCTCTTTACCATCTAAAATTGCAATGAAAATGGGAAAAATTCTAATAAAAACAAATGCGCCGGGGGACAAATCTTTTGAGATACATGCGTCTTCGTGGAAAACCGGTGAAAACATGCCCCGCAGGCCAAAAAAATTAAATTTACGGCAACGCCCAGCCAAAGTAGAGTATTTTTTGCAGGACGTATGGTCACCAGTCCAAGCGTAGTCCAAGTGGTAATGTACTTAGCCCGTATTCCGCAGGTCGGTGGTTTAATTCCCGACTGTGGCACGCTGTGGTTCAAGTCCACTACACTTGCTTTACTTGGTGTTAACGACATCATCGGTTTAGATTGCTATCACGACCTCTGCTGTTGATGGGTTGCAACGCAAAACCTTACAAATGTTGTAATTCATCCATGATTCGCAATCCATGTAAAGAAAAACTGTTGTGAAACCTCAATTGAGGAGGAAGAAATTGTTATGAAACCTCAATTGAGGAGCTCCAGGCTCTTCGAGAGCTGTAGCGCCGAGGACAATGGTCATCTTAGATATTTTAAAGAGTGAATACATTTAATTTACCGATTAAAAATACAACTATTTTGGCATAATAAAATTTCTAACCTGATTTTAAAAACCAGATCATTTTACAATGTCCTTAACCATACATTCGTTTATTTGTGTGTTCAAAATACCATGTATGTGGTTGTAAACCATTGACATCACACTTTTACTAATGTACAAAACTTTGTCCGGGGTTTTGTTCCTGTAAAATTATGGACGACGCTATGAGCCTCTTATAATTTCATCTTTTCTTTCCCAATGAACCTCTTACCTATTCATATATGTCAATGGAAAGAACGTCAAGGGATGCAGACACACATCAAACAAGGGTTTAGTTGTACAAGCTAGTGATTCGTCACATCATATCACATATGATGGGATGGGGCCGGGGTTAGAAAGGAAGCAGATGAGTTGATACTTTACACCACATATGCTAAGAGTCCTGACTCACTGTACATACGTTGTTGGCGAGTCCTAGCTGAAGGGCCTTGTGAGCATAATTTGTTTGCTTTTAGTTGACTTGTCATGTAAAACGTCATATTTGCCATCCTTTCAACTTGAGAGGATGATCATGTTCTGTTAAACATAAATAAGGAGACGAAAGGCAGGCAGGCAAGCGAATACGAATGTTGTGACTAAAAAAGATTCAAAACGAACAAAACAGAAATCATTTTATCATAATATTGTCGGCGATGCTATAGTGTTGCCATTGATTTGATTCTTTGCGAAAATAATCTTGTTTTGTCCGAAAGAAACATTCCTTTTTACCTCTGTTTTTTTTGCCATTTTCCAGTAGCGTAATTTGAATTATTAATTTGAGTAGTCAAGCTCATAAGACTCAAGAGACTCCGATGGGCTGGTCCTGTCACTCAAATAAGTGAAAGTGACCCGGCTCGGAAATTCTTCTGTGGTAGGTTATTAACAACAAGGCGACGAGGAAGACCCAACCTCAGATCGCAAGACGGCGTTGACCTGAACGCGAAAAGAATTGGGATGCAAATCTGGAGGACATCGGCGCGTGACCGAGACCTCTGGCGAAAGACATTGCGTCAGACCAAGACCGGAAACCGGCTGTAGCGCCGAGAGAGAGAAAGAGAGTAATGGATAACTCCGTCTGCTTGCTGCAGGTATAAGTTGACTTGTCAAAAAGTTGACTTGGACCATATTAACAAAACCATACAATTACCACGTCCTGATCCACACATTTCAAGCCATGTAAAATTGTGGGTACAAAGAAGAATTTTTATAAAGTCTCAAATTTGAGGAAGGTAAGGGAGATTCGGATTATCCGAACAAGAATTGAAATGTGGAAATTTTCGCCTCCTTCTTGCACATCAGCAGACGAGTGTTTTGCGATTGAAACTGAAATTACAACCGCCATAAATACGACAAATCGAACCTATCATCATCGACTATAGTAATTATGAATCGCACTATTAATAATTTCAATTTAATATTTCAAAAGACTCGTTAACAATCAACTGAAAGGGTAACTATTTTTAACCCTTTTTTTATTTCAAGTTTGTCGATCGTAAATCCTCTATAATAAACTAATCAATATGTAGTACAATTCAACTGGTAACCTAATTTCAGTTCCTCAATTCAAAAACACTCACAATCAGTCAAGTTAGTCCCGTGCCGTTTCGAATCTACAATGAAATTCAGTCAATTAAAAGTTTTCTTTATTACTTTTTGCTTTATACTCTTGATACCCTTCATCAATAAAATTCATTTCAGCCAAGAATGAAACAAATAAATAAATAAAAGTGAAACACAATAATAAAAGAAACCTCCTCTACTCACCATGCTTCTTTTACTGCATATCAACCGACGGCAACGGGCAGAACATAACCTAAAAGCAAAGCTGTGGATTGTATGGCGAATATAGAGTGACTACTCATCACAATTGAGAATGGTGGCAGAGGCTACACACTCTGCACACTACACTACTTTTGGTCTAGTCACATTGTTCTCGTATGTGAAATAAACGCAACTTTTATGGTCTATCCTAGTAACAGCAACATAAATATACAAAAGTTTAAAAGTTTTTTTCCCATTTTTTTTGCTCTGCTGTTTTTGTTTTTGCTTTTCTACTCTGTCGATTTTATTTTATTTTATTTGCATTTTGACGATATGTGAGTTCTTTTTTTATCCCAACAACCAGTATGTCTAGCAGACTGCCACAAAATGTGGTAACAAGTGAAATGAGTAGAAAAACCCAAACAAGTTCGCCGATCATTCATATGAGGAACCAACTTCGTTGGTGTATATTCAATAGCAAAAAAACAGTTCCATCGTTCACTAACCAGAGACGGAAAAAATCCAATAAAATGTAAATAAATCAAATTCTATGATGGCAAAATGAAATAAAAAAAAAGTATTTCATTTTTTCGCGAAACCACCCTTTAGTCTCTACCCTTTGAAAATATTCCTCATATGTCATTCTCAACCACTTCATTTCGATTTAAATAACCTCAAAAATGTACCATACTCTAAAGCAGCAATGCACAATAAGTACAATCCAGCCTTCATCCCACTCCTACACACAACGTTTATCGATTTCCATCTCATTCGATTCTACTGCCAGCATTGCCAACAGTAAGCTAAGAAAATTGTACTATAAATCGGACCATATTGACATCAAATTGTGTTTGATGTCGTATGGATTTTTTTTCTTGCTTTTTTCTTATCAAATCGAACAGTCATAAAGTTGTGCCAATGTTTATATTGTTTCGACATCCTATGAAATGCCATAAAAAATATTCTCCCTGACATTTTGCTCTCATGGTGCCATGTATTTATAGCTTTTATGTTTAATAGCGTTCCGGTAGTTAAATTTTGCCGCCTGATATTATTATTTATCACTAATTAACTTGAGTTTAATAAGTCAATCGATGAATAAATGAAAGTTAAAGATGTTCATTGAACTGAATTTCATTATATAAACAAAACCTACCTGTGGATAATGAATGCTAAGTAACTTTCTTAAATGTCAGTTTTTTAATTACCAAGAATTTTTTTTAATAAATTTGCTTTTTCTTTGTTTATTTACTATTTTTTTACTTAATTATGTATAAAAAAACTCCTTGTTGAGTTCTGAATCGAATTCGGGAGCATGTAAAATGTTTCTAATCTCAGGGTGACCATACGTCCCGGAGTGGCCGGGACACTCCCGGATTTAGGCATGATGTCCCGGCGTGCAGGAAACTAAACTTTTGTCCCGGAATTATGCTAAACAAATTGACTTCGGAACTCAAAACTTTTCTCGCTGTTTCCTCAAAAATTACTGCCTCTAGGGTATCTTTCTTGAAAAAATTCGACTGCGGCGCATTTCATTAAATAATTTTCAATGATGGGATGTTTTTTTGCGGCGCTGTTTGTTGTATATTTATATTTTGAAAAAATAACTCTCTCTCGGCGCTACAATCGGTTTCCAGTCTTGGCCTGACGAAATGTCTCTCTCCAGAGGTCCAGGTCACGCGCCGATGTCCTCCAGTTTTGCATCCCAATTCTCTTTGCGTCCTGGTCAACGCCGTCTTGCCATCTGAGGTTGGGCGTACCTCGTCGCCTTGTTGTTGATAATCTACCGCAGAAGACATTCCACAACACCATAAACAAAAAACAAAAATTGAAACAAACTATTGATTTCGAAATATTAAAAATTTCTTTAAACTTCGTCGCCTCTCCACACCGATATTCTGTTTAGGATTCACACCATAAAATATGGTCACCTTACTTATTCTCCAAACATACTTTTAAAAAAATATCAAAATTGTCAAAATAATTTGAACATACATATATGTTAATCCCCCACTTCACGGTTGTCAGCAATGCCTTTTAAGATGAGATACTCCCAGATTTTAGTTCAAATATTCTGAAATTTGCTTTAATTCCTATGAAAGCATAGAACATCAAGGACTCTTGTCGACGGCTTCCGTTAAAGAAAAATAAATAAACAATTCAATTTTTATACCATTCTAGAAAAATTTTTAAGGCTATAAGAACCTCATGATTTCATAACTAAATATAAGAACATGCTATCATTACCAATTGAATTGAAAATCATCTGTGATTACTTGCTAGCAATTAACTTAACTTTTTTGTGTAGCAACTTGAGATTACTTTGGAGTAAATTTTGTTTATATAACACAAACACGTGCTGATAGCCCACATATCAAAATGCTATTTTCTTATCGCACGTTTACTGATAACACAGTACTACTGACCTTGTAAAAAATGCTATCTCTCTTTTTTTTTATTACAGAAACTTTCCCTTTTGAGGTTTTATAAATATTGTAAAATATAAACAAATAAAAAATCTTTAGCTAAAACTGGTTAGTTTTTGAATTCAAAGAGAAGTTTTTTTTAGAATAATTGTGAAGTTACCTTAACACGTTGGCTGCCAAAGCCTTTTTAGGATTTTGATCGTGCAGTGCCAACGTCTTTTCACGATTTTGGTCACCTGAGGCCAACTTTTTTTTGTTATTTTTTGTTTCTTTGTGCCTAAAAATCATTTTTGACTACTCGCGACTTTATTATTGGTCCTAAATTTGCAGTTATAACGGTTTTTTTGTGTAGCACGTTTTCGTGCGACATGGCCTGGGGGAACATAAAACATACTGTGGGGCCACGTCGCACGAAAATGTGCGACATGGCAGCCAACGTGTTAAACAGAATTAGATTTATAAAATAAGCAAAAATTGAAAAGAGCCAGATCAGACGATTGGTATGGTTTATCCCTTTTTTTTCTCTACAAATGTCTCTTGAGCTGCTGCTTTGGTTTCGGTTTCTACCATGAAAACGTGTTTTCTTACATCTACTCAACTTCATAAACTAAAACTTTTCTTTTGATGTTAATAACTGTCTAAAAATACGCCTTCCTAATTTGTACCGGTAGTAACAAAAAAAAATAGGCAAAAAAAGGTTGCATAAACGTTGCAGCAGCGTTGCTGTAACCGATTTGCAACCCATGTTGTGCGACCAGCGCGTAACCGGCATCTAGTCAGTTTTGGTTACTGTAGTCTACGCAAGGGGGGGGGGGGGGTATTGATTTGGATTTTACTCCAAAGTATCTGACCTGTTTTCTGTTTTCAATAGTTCTGAATCATGTTGTAAGTTTTTTTTTAGTTTTAATTAAAATTTCACAAAATATATTCTTGGAATGTGGGTAGCCAGTGGATTGTTTTGAAATTTTCCCAGCCCAATGTCCTGCAAAACCTTAGAAACTTTGGTTACAATGCTTGCTCAGCATTACATTTTAATGCGTAGATTTTTTTTTCTATTTTTTTTACATTAACATGTTGACTGCTCAATCAATTTTGCAAATAATTTGAAAAAATATTTTTTTATGCAAGCCCTGGCCCCACAGGGAAACATCATTTGCTATCAAAAATGATAGCCACGGCAGTGAATGTGTTAAATATGCTTTGTGATCCAAGATTGTGTTGGTTCGGCTTAAGGTGGGAGATCACCACTAAAGAGCGTTAGATGCAAAACCTGCATGGGCAGAACCTCTCAATCAAAATATAGGCAACTACTGGTTTTTGTGAATTAGTATGTCATGATTCAGCATCCAGTTTTAACAACTATCATTGGCACGTGTCTGAATTACCTTTCGCTTATCGAATGCAAACATCTCAACCGAACATAACCTTAATCTAAGTTACAGTTTCAGTCTATTGAGCACCGATGAAAATCCATGAATAATAAGCGTATAACTTTCATACTATTTTCATACCATTTAAGAAAAAGAAGTGAAAAGCAGCAATTGTAAAACTGCATGCAATTGTATGCAAAGTCAGGTTATAAAATTGCAATGCAATATTGACCAATGGCCATTGAATGTAAAACGTGAAATGCATTCGATAACTACCAGATATTTTAACAAACATTACCGGACCGACGCAGATTCAACAATGAGAAATGTTTCCAGTAATGTTGGCCAAACTACAAGGAGACGCTTCAATGCTGCTGGTGCTGCTCACATAACCATTAGAATTTGTAACTATGTTGCTTTTTTGGTCCAGATCCATAGCTGCATTATACCCTCTGATATGTGCAGAGCGGGAGGAGGTGTAAGGGATGGTAAATATCCATTGCACAACCGAGTGGACCCAGAAAAGCCTCGGAATATATAAAGTGGGATGGAAAAATCAGAAGCAAAAGGAAACCGAGTGAAATGAATATACGTTGGATGGTTTTTTTTTTGCACTCTTCGTTTGAGATTTCGCATTAAAACTTTTATGCAAATCATCAAAATTGAACATAGCCAGGCTAGTTGGAATTGTGAACTAAACTCGGCACAGATGTTCGTGGTGCCCATATATTTGTCCACTTTTTCCGACATATGCAGTTGCCGGTTTTTAGCTGCTAAACGAAAACGTCCTCTCCTATCTCGACAACCAGCAAAAACCACTTTTGGCAAACATCACATCAATATCATGAATTGATCGCAGTAATAAATTTAATTCGAGATTCAAAGCGAAATGCTCGTCTATGGGATTTTATGATGCAAGAATTTTCTGAATTCAACTTTTTCCTATACCATCACCCCGCCACCCAAATAATCGATTTGTAATTTTTCTAGTACGTATATATGTTTGTTTGTTGTCAAATAGGAAAAGTCCATATGATGATAGAAAGTCAATTAAATGCGAAACGTTGGAAGTTTGTTGATTTTTAGGCCAGAGATTTTTGTAATTGTTGCATTTTTCCTATCACCACACTACACTACTGACAGAGGCCGAATGAGTTCATTTTTGATTGAATTGTTTACATTCGATACAAACTTGGAATTCAAGTTGAAATTGTTTATTTTACTTAACTGCACACAATGTTTAAAAATATTTTGTAAATAAACAATCAAATGTACAAACTATATGAAATGTGTTTGGTTTATGAGTCAATAATAACTGATAAATTCTTTATGTGGAAATTATTCAATTTTGATGATAATAATTGAGATGCAAACATCGTGAAAAGCACAATATTTCATAATTCGCATTATAGGGAGATCAAAATTTAAAGTAAGCTGGTGGTCGCATTCTGTACGTTGTCATTCCGAGTGATAGTTACTGCTTGACGCTAACGAGATCATCAGTTCAAACTGTTATCACGACCTGAGCTGTTTATAGGCTGCAGGGAAACCTTACAAATGTTGCGATTCAACCATGGTTTGACATTCATGTGAAATTGAGTGCGCAAAACAAGGGACGGAAAATTTTCACGAAGCCTCAATTCGCTTCAACGGTTCAGAAGTTAACAGGCGAGGGGGTCAGAGGGGGTCAGAGGGGGCCAATTCTGGATCACATCTAACTATAAACCATTCTCGCAGCCTAACTATCATATGTTGTGGATATGAAGTCAATTGTGTGAGTGGTTTGGCTGTGATGATAAAGATAAAACTTGATTGGGACTGAAATCAAAAAAAAAAAATGTACGCCGCAGGCTAAATTTCTTAAACATAATGCGACACAGTTTTTCAAGAGATATGTCAAGATATCCACAGCTATTTGCAAACAAAAGCTTAAATTTTGACGCCATTTACGGTTCATAAAAAATCGCAATCGGTGTAAGCCAAACTTTTTGCATAGTGCGCTTTCTCTGTGGAAAATTGTTGGAAAAATGCACCGCAGGCGAAAAAAAACGTACTTTAAAGCAACCTTCAGCCGAAATAGAGTACATTTTGTGTATTTAGTGATTGTTTTTGCTAGTGTTTGAAAAATTTTAACACTTTTTGAAAAAAATATACTCAAAAATATGCGCCGAAGGTGAAAATGTTTGTGTGTCATTGTCAAATATACTCTCAAATTGCATTACTCGAACATTTACAAAACCAAGACCAAATTATTTGATCAATTTTACCAACTATTGTATTAATATTTATTGCTTTACCTTCTTTACGACTTCTTTATTCATTAGATGAATAATTGAGCCAATTATTACCTTAAAATCAATTGGTCATCAATGATATTGAAGTTATGCAATCGAAATTCTTAGTTCTGCTTAGCCTATTTTGCCATATTCTTCCCAAAAATGACATTCATATCCCGATATTTGTATAGTTTATTCAAAACATAATAAAAAAATCCATTTGTTGACAATGAATGTATAACATATTTAACTCGTCTGAACAATCATTTAACTACCAGACCGAAGCATCTAATTTTCTTGTTATTTATATTAAGCAACACGATCCGTTTAACCACGAACATATTTTATTGAGGTTATGGCGCTTACAGCATATAAAAAAACTCTCAAGCTGCACAAACACCATTAAACATACAGCATGATAAAATGAGACGACATTTTCAATGTGTACACACTTTGCCATTCACAATTTTACGAGACAATAAGCTGCCCTATAACAGAGAGACTTACAACCCAACAATGGAAAGTGTCACCAGGGGATGGAAAGTCAAGGAAAAATGCAAAGAAATGGAAAAAATTGATGAATACTTTGCCTTGGCACAGCTGAAGCCAGACGGCGGACGTGAGCAGTAGTCCTTAGATTGTCTCTCTGGGTTCTCGGGAGCAGCCCTTATTAATTGCTTCTCACTTACGGCAACTACCCTTCGCATGCTGATGTGACTACGAAGCTGCTTTGTGATTGTAACTCACTGGGTTGACGAATCTTGTGGGTTGGGGTGTGAAAAATTTTGAAGACAGTCGAGCCAAAAAAGGGACGAAATCGATAGATAGACTGCGAGTCAGTGGACAGACATAAACATTTTTTTAGTAAAAAGCTATATTGCTGTCAAATTTGTTAGTTTTTTGTTGAAAATTTTTGATCCTCACAAATTTTATCAAGAAATACCACTCTTCGATTAAAGTGACCTTTATTTGGACTGTATAGGGGTGAATTCCGCATGCTAGCAAATTATAGGTCGATGGTATTTAGGTCAGATAGACTGTCTTATGTGGAAAACACACGGCGGTTTTTTGTGTGCAACTTTAACCGACATAAGGATGGAAAGGATGTCGGTGGGGATGGATGGCGGGTTAAAATAGGTAATACAAAACAATGTCCAGGAATTCTACAAATTCACGGCAAAAATTCGCCACTTGACTAATGCAACGATGATTTCTATACTTCCACTCCACCACATCTTGGTTTAGAAAACTCAATTCTAAAGGGAAATCCATAAATTTCAGATCTTGTTAACTTGTCTCTTAAGCACATATTTTCAATCAGAAAAGTGTTTTGCCCTTTTTCCTTGCACCTCCATTTATTTATACCGACATAAATTTTTTACTTGCTTTGTTCATAAGACTCCCAGTTCCTTCATATCAAGTAATTTCAATCTTTACTGGGGGAATTGCCAGATCCCATCGAACTCACTCTCTCCATTTGTACCGACCATCATGGTGTCGTGACTGTATTTTGTATACACAAATTGTCTGCACATCGTCGTCACACAGCCAGTGGCAAATAAACAAAACCACCGAAGGAAAATCGGGTTTACATCCCTAAAAACCGAAGGGCTGTAGGATGAAATCAACAAAAAATAAATAAAAACGATTCCTCGGTCGATGAATACAAAGGTGTATGCGAGAAGCCTGCCGTCATACAGGAATGGAACAGAACCGAAAACCAGGATCACATTGTCGGGCTTCTAGGCAGAAGTACTAGGACCTGTCAAGGAGTGGAATATGTAAATGTGTGGTGTATATCCCGATGTCAGTATTGATGATGGGATTGTAGGTTGGTTTCGGGATACACACCATCGTTCGTATAGCAACAGTAAAGGGATCGGTCGAAGAAATACATCCCTATATATAGTGACTGTTATTTAACACAGAGTTTAGCCAACCGTCTTGTGTGAAGGGATGTGTGTGTGCGAGTATGTCTGACGGGTATGTTTGCAGAAGAAGATTTATTGCACGAATTTGTTAAAACTTTCACTTTGCATTGAATTAAGGAGCCAAACGATATGGCAGAAGGAGGAACGATTTTCCTAAACCCCATCTTCCTCTCCGCCGCCGCTGCTCCAGCACCGTTGATCGGGATGGGAAATCTTTGCAAATAGAATGGAAAATAGGACTAGTGAAAGGGGAAAAAATCGAGACTTTCGACTAAGAAGGGTGAAAAAATAGAATAAATAAATTTTCGAGATAAATAAATCTTGTCGAACTTTACTTCTGCCATGGGTCTTGCACTAAACTAAAATTCAAATAAGTGGTAAAAATTAGCATTTCACCGAGATGTCTGTTCTATTTTGGCAGTGCTGTCAATTCACACCACAAATTGTCAGAACTTATCTAAATTGCTATCCATTCTCATATGACATTGCAAATGTCAACAGATGATTTTCATATGGTATTTTAAATACAGTTGAAAGGAATCATTTTCTTAGATGATTTCTGTACAGCAATTTGATTTGATTTGTTCTAAAATCTATTAGTTTTTTTTTTGGTCTATTGGTCATTTAAAACTTGTTAAATTTTGAAACTTGAAAAATCCTCACCGTTGGCTCAGGCGTGTTTGCTCTAAAACTAGAAGCATGTTACTGGGTTAGAACCCAGCTACCTCCTTCAGGTGAAGCCTACGAGTAAATAAAAAAAAAGTGCGTTGATTTGGCGCACTGCGACGTTTTTAAAGACATTAAAACAAATTTAGCCGTTTGTTCTTCAACAAATGGTTCTTGTTAGAATAATCTTTGTTTCTTCTTATTTTAAGAAGAAACAAACATTAAGCGGCTTGGCTACCGAAATGGTTAGTCGTTAATTTTACACACAGTGAATTAGCCCTTAACTCTCAAAGGCTTGGTGGTACACCACTATGCTTGACGCGCCTTCACCTGCATTAGGCAAAGCAATTAGGTGTTAACCTGTGGCAGGAGAAGTTCAAAAATTAGAGCATGAGCACCTGTACGAGTTGACATACGACAGGTATTTCGAGGACGTATTGTTATGACACAAATGACACCGTCTTCCTGCTACAGGCCACAGTTGACTTGTCAAAAATATGATTTAGATCACCTTCATTATTTTTCTGAGTGTAATAGTACGTTTCTATAATATTATTTGTTACTTTTCACAGTTCAGTTATAAAAGTTTTTCTCCAAAGCTCTTCTCAGGGATTCTTTAAAAGCTATTCGGTGAATTTCGTTACTAAAGCCGCAATCACTCACAAACTCGTAATAGAATTAATATGAAAATATATCATTTTTTCCGCTAAACCATATTCAAATAGGTAAAAAATTTATTATGTATATCCGTTATTTAGTTTGAATATCCGAGTTTTCTTTCCAATTAAGTAAATTGACATCAAATTGTATCGAGTCGTTCAACACGCTAGAATTCTTATCCGCTTAAGATTTTCTCAGCCACAAAAATTTCTTAAGGCACTTTTCTTCTCCATTTTTCTTTTTCGTGTGTTCCAATAAAAATTGAAATGCTGGAAATGTTTAGAGAAATGTTCCCTTTTTTTTATGGTATCGTGAAAACCGACAAAGTTTTCCAACAATTTTCCATTCGCTTCCACATCGAGTGTTGATGGGAAAATGTTCACCTCGTGCTGAGTACGAAATTAAATTGTCAAAGCAGTGTAAAAAGTTTTACAAGTTTTTATAGGGTTACGAAAAGCAAAAAGTAGAGACGAATAACTTTATAAGCTGTTTGATGATATTTTATTTGGAAAATTGATTGATCGCATATGTTTCTTACTTTTCACCTGATAATGCTTTTATATTTTAAAAGTTTTCATTAAACTATGGGTCATGCATTCAAGTTAGTTGAGTATAGTTTTCGTATTACTATAGTTTTTAGTGCAATCTAATATCGCAATTTATTGATGTTGTCTTTAGCAAAAAATGTTAAATTATTCAAGTCATCAAGAATTTTTTTTAATAACAACAAAATCTAAAATAAATTATAACGACGTATTTTCCAGTGCCACAATTTTTTCATAATTTCTCATTTCTATTTTTAAAGATAAGATTATGATAAAAATGTGTGTGTGTTTTTTTTCATTCCAACCATAATTGAGTTTGTACTAAAATAAATTTCTTTGAAAAGTACAATCACGATATACTCGACAGTAAATATACTTTTCCTGAAAATAGAATTCACGCGATACGTCACAGAGGCCGATGTCTCTGTATGTGACGCATTCATTTATCCTCTCTAAGAATAGAAATCTAACAATAGAGACATGTAATTTGTTAACCATAAATTTATATTGACAATAAAATTTGCTACTATGTAATTAGTGGAAAAATTTCTGGAGTTGGGCGAACAACTTAAAGTTCGGGGGCAGTAGTTTCTCAGTTTTGTAGGAAAAAAAATCGCAGATTTTGTTAAATTTTCATAATCAGAAACTATGTTTACTTATAAATTGTGCGCTATCTCGAAAAAAAGCTTCGTTTTAATCAAAAAATTTGAATCAAAACCTTATAGACCGGTCACATTTGCGAATTTTGCCGGAATTTCCGTCTCAGAACTTATTCCACGAAACTTAAGAGTTCACTTCGCAATAGTTCTCAGAATACGAATTTGTTTTAGCGATTTTTTTATGCCGCAATCAATTTATTTGAAATTTTCGTAATGTAAACGTTCGTGAAAGGGTCACGCTAATTTTCATCCTCTCAACCACCACCACCCCTCCCCCTTCCCTTACGTTGAATTTCACTATCCCCGTCACAATACCGCAGGCCCCCCTCCCCCAAAAGTTCCACGTTATTTATGGATTTATTTGTGGAAACAGCAGGGGAGGGGATTTACGGGAAAAGGGTTGGTTTTTATGGACGTGAATTTCCCTGGAGGGTGACATGTCTAGTAGTAAAAATCGGATTGAAATTAAGCAAACAGTTTATAAGGTAATAGAAGAGAAGGAAGGGGAAAACAAGAAAAAAATATGGTTACGGCATAGCCTAAAATCTCCCGCCCATAATTTTTAGTAAAATACTCATCTTGAATTTGGATCCAAATCGTTTTAGGGGATCTTAAACTATGTATAAACGGACATACAAACAGAAAAAGGATTAAAAAAGCAAAGTACAAGCGACTCTGAAAATATTACGATAAGTTTCGATAAAAGTTTTGCTTCTTCAATGAAATTACTTCACAAATTTCGCCTCACTTTTCTTAAGTCATTATTTTTACTGTGATACACTTTACTAAAACATTCTTTTCTTTCTCTAATTTCAGGTAAGTTTCTTAAGTACTTGCCAGATACATTCTTATCTGTTATAGAGCGAGTTTCGGTGCAGCCGGTAAAGTTAAGAAGTTTAAAAAGTTAAGAAAGAAATTCTAGAACTTCAAGAATGAGAATAGACGAAAAAAAAGTGTGAAATCGACTTTAAGAAGTGCTCAACTACACTTGGATGGCTAATTAAATTTTGTAATTAGTCAAGCACCTTAGAAATTGCATTTAATCATAGCCAACTTAGACTATCCGAGCGTGTAATTATTTGCTTTGAAATGTGATGTTGGTATAACCATCGACTGAGCCACCATTGAAGCGCCACACGCCAGCCACCACGGGAAATGGCAGCAGCAGCTAGCGAGCAAATGAATACGGAATAGTGTTTAAATGTCATTAGACCGTGAGTTTATCGAGTCAAATGGCTTAGCGAGAGACACTGACAGAGTTAGAGGGGAATGGGAGGCTGTTAATTTGTAGTTGGCAACTTGATTTAATAATTTAAACCGATTAAAAACTTTTGACGACTAAAAAGCTCGGGCACGAGTGTCGTTAGTGTAAATGTAGAAATGAATTGATTTAAATCGACCGCATAATTATAAATTAATCAAATTCATGAGACTGCAGTTTAGTTTGAAATTGGGGACATTTTTTTCGTGTTAAATCGTTCTGAATCTTGACACATTTATTGAGAGTCGCCATCTTGAAATTTGATGGTTCAAGCTCAGGTTCAAGACGAGCGAATGATGTTGAAATCAAGGCTTTCTCAGTGTTAAAGATTTAATGGAAAAGTTTTCAATTTATAGAGGAATATTATTTTCCATTTTTTTGCATGACTCATTTCTAAATAAATTTCTTTGCTTTGGTTTCCGTGAATTTTGTGTCAACATTCGTAAATATCCCCGATCAAATTCCAAAGGGAATTTGGCCGTTTGATTTGTTTTTGTGTACGAACAAGTCGTACCGTCCGTTTGATTTTTTTTTGTCTCTTCTGCAATGATTCCCTAAAATGAGGGAATTATTCCTTCATTAATAGGAAAATTTCCTATTTTTCGGCATGAATTCCCCTTTTTGTTGAGAGTAATTACCAAAAACTTCACTATGTCGTATATTCCTATTTTTTGTAGGAATTATTCCTACAATATGTTTCGTGTACCTTTTGAAAGCAAGATTTTAGAATGTAGGCTATGTTTTGGAAGTACCCCCCCCCCTCCTCCTGCTTTCTCCAGAACCCTGCGCCAAATATTGGTGATAGGTAGGGTGACCGTACATCCCGGAATGGGCATGACAGTCCCGAATTCAGGCATGTTGTCCCGGCTTCCCGGAGACTATATTTTTGTCCCGGTTTTTCAATCTAGAAAAAAAAGATCTCTAAATATTTAGAAAATACTCTTCTTTAGCGGAGGTTGCTACAAATTGCCTTTATACCACCTGCTGCGCACTTTTTAAACGATTTTCCACACATGACGGATGTATTGCAAAAAAGTCGCCTGCGGCGCATTTGTCGCTATTGCTATTCTTACAATTTCCATTGTCATTATTTACGGAATGTGAAGAACGCAAAAAATTGAGACGATTTTAGTTTGGGATTATGCAGCGATTGATTAAAATATTTGCGATCCATTCTGTTGAAAAAATTAAATTCTTTTTCCTTGGTTTTCGTTAAAATAAAGATTTTTTTCTATAAAAATCTATTGGTTTTGCTGGTGTTCGGTTTTAGCTACCCCTTTCCTCCCCCTTTCCTCCCCCTTTCCTCCCCCTTTCCTCGCCCTTTCCTCCCCCTTTCCTCCCCCTTTCCTCGCCCTTTCTCCACGCTCATCTAGTCCTGGAGTGATTACCATTTAATTGTTGGACAATTCTATCTCAATCAGAAACTTACAGAGGAATGAACATAAAATACCTACTAATGGCGGGTTTAACGAAATTTTTAGAGACTGCTAAATCGAGCTAGTGGACGAATTTGGAAAGTTTCGTGAAATCCGCTATTACTTTTTCAAATAACTTTGCTAAAATTTTTTTTCTTCAAATTCAGGGGCTGTCTATAAAATACTTTGTATAATTAGGAGGTGGGGGAGGGGCGAGAAGGGGATCTCCAGTAGCATGACGGTAGTAAATAATCAGTGACGTGGAGTGGGGTTGGAAAAGGCGAAAACTATAGTGTGGATGTACAACCCCCAAACGTCGCACGTTTAGAGTATGACCCTTAGTTATTTCTCCTATAAATTACTTCAGTCAACCAAACTGGAAAATTTTCTGTTCATAAACTGGAAAATTTCCTGTTTTCTTCCTTGACATTTGCAAATGTCGCATTAAACTTTAATACATTCTATGACCTTTAAAAAGTTATATAATTGTTTTTATAAAAATCCTTGCGATTTTTTTTTATCGTTTCCGAAATAGATTCGCTTTGAAGACGAATTTGTAATCGATCTCTTTGATTCCTGCTAAATTTAATGCGATTAACTGTTATCATAAACAGGTGGGTAATATTAGTAGGAAACTTAATATGCCTCTGAATTTCAAAACTTGTTTTTCATTAATATATTGCGTTAGTGTAATAAATAACTACCGATGTAGCAATTTTTCCCAGTATAGAAACGTTCTCTATTTCTGATATCGCATTTTCCTTAATTAATATTCGCTTTTGCCTGTTCATTTCACATTTTGATAGTCTCTACTAGAATTAAGGAACCCAGTGCCCTTCACTTTATATATCCGTTTAGTAGTCCACAATCCTCTCAACGGAAATGTCTCGGAGTTGATGTTGTATATGCGCATGATTTCCCAATTCCGTGTAAATATGGCAAATAAATACATAAACATGTTTTCGTGGTGAATTTTCTTCTTGCTTTTCTCGTCTGTAATAATTTAAGTGTTGGCTCGGTCGGTTCGTGGGCTCAATTAGATTGTTCTTTGGGGGCCCATAATCCTTGTGTAAACTCCTTATGAAATTCTTAAAAAAAAAGATTAGTTAGGCCGAATCATTCGTGGAGCATAGTCGGGAAAATACAAGAAAACACATAAACCAACCTACGTGGGAATGTATTTGTTCCGGTTTTATGTAAATTTACTCGCATTTTTGATGTATAAACTGTTGGTTGGTGGTTGCTAAAAGCCAGAGCTTTGGGGAAAATGAGAAAAACGGTGAAAGAAAAATGAGCATTTATGGTGACAAGTAATGATGGATTTTTGAATAATTCCATGTGATATAAAAGAGACATTTCTTTTGATTAATTCCCTTCGTTTTATTTCTTTATTACATTATTATGTTTTTTTTTGCTTTTCCTGAAGGATTTTCTATGGAAATAACTTCTGCCTTAGTTAACAAATTTACTTAACTCGTTTATTTACATTCTTCCTCTCATGACTGCGGCATTAATTATACATTAACCCCTTTTAAATTTGATTTAGAGATAAATGGCGCCCCAGGGAATCCGTTTTCTGTTTATTGGTATTCACCTTATCTGTGATGGAAACATCTTTCAAGCACGTCATTTTCAGACTTTTGGGGGTACGAAAAAAAATGGATAACTTGGCTGTAGAAAACAATCTCAAAAGATTTTCATCGTTATTAAAGTAAAGTTTTATTTTGTTTAATGAAGATTTAGTGGCAACGAAAACCGATTAAATTAATGTTCGTTTTTATTGATTAAATGTTGAGTTAGGGACATTTTGTTTATATTTTTTCCAATTGTGTAAATTCATAAGAAAAAAAATTTACCGGGTTTTTTTTTGATAGAGGAAAGGACATCAGAATAATTTATAAAAATATAATTGGACTCGGTTTACTTGTTCATGGCGTTTTTTAAGGCGGACTATTTATTAAATGCGTGTCTAGAAGATGTAGGCTGTCTAGTAGTGAGAATATCATGCATGAAAAGCGTTTGAAAGGGGGAGTGGATCGAAAAAATAAGAAAAGACCGAAAGACGATTTTGTTTTTCTACACGTGTACGACCCACACTGCATCCTAAATATTTTAATGGGACTTTATTGGAACTGATTTTTGGGTGTCGATGTTATCCCTACCAGGCCAGAAATATTCCAGTTAAAACTAGGGGAGTAAATTATCGTGGGCCGAAAATGTTCCAATCGGCCAAGAATTTTTTTCAATAGTAAAAATTAGACCCCAAGACCCCGTCTTAGGAATCCGCGCGGATGCAATCATGGGGTTGGAAACGTGAGTGTTTTTTCTTCGGGGTTCAGACACAAAGTTTGTAAGCGCATGGATTCCGTTGGTGTCTGAGTGGTGTCTAATCGCGTAAACTGTTCCGAAAACATGAGGCGAGGTGTAAGAAGCAAAAAAAAAAAATTGGGCCACCACTAAAAGCTTACAGTAAAGACTTATGATTAAGCTGATTATATTTATTTGGTGCCAATCCGGACCAAGATGTACGGGGGTGTAAAATTTTGGAATTCCAATTGAACAATTGCATTCTTTCGTTATAGTTGCAAAGTTTTTTTAAAACCAACAAACACAAAAAGCAGCGCCAAAAATAGAAACATAAAAATCATGTATTCCATTAAAAAACAAAACATGTCTTAAAAGAGCATGAAGAAATCAAATCCGGGCCAATATGAGTCGCAGGTGAATTTTTTTCAAATATAATGCAGAGAATTGATTCAAATCTAGAGCTTCACAGTCCCAGGTGAAAAATAACACAATTTTCGGGCTTTTTAACATTTAAATTTTCGGGGTTTTAAACTTTTCAAGGCGTTTTCACGCGATTCGGGTGATCAAAATATAGATAAATATAAATGCGCCGCAGGCGGAAAAATATGATTTACAACCACCAACGGCCAAAGTGGATTCTGTTTTGCATATTTACTAATCATTCTTAAGCGTTCAATAAATAGTATGCCTAAATTAAAAAATTCCGGGACTGTGCCGTCTGATCCGGGACGAGGCAGTCTGAGACTGAAATCAATTATATTTGACAAGATCACAATATACCATGATTACAGTGAGGCAAATCTTTGCTTTCAAAACGGCAACAACTTTATCAAAGCAAAAAAATTATATCGTCTCGAATGAAATTAGCAAAAAAATTATCTGCGCAACAAGACTATATGATAAATGAGTCCATTATACTTAAATTCCTAAATAGACTCCAATAAAATCAATTTACTTCAATTTAAATGTCATTAAAAATCTATCCGTCTACCTACGTCTTTTATGCAATCGCTGGGATTGCATTTGAATATCATAAATGACGCCCACACCCCACCGCAAAATATATCGCCGCATAAAATCACAAACGACATCTCAGACGCCAACGCATTTGACAAAGTTTGAAACTCCCGCTAATACAATTCGCTGTATTTTATTAGACGTTTCTCATGTTTTGACAACATTACTCAGTAACCATATTGTCAAGTTGCGTACAGCTTACCCTCCTATCCGTCTTCTGTGCATTGCCGACGATCGATTGGTTTCTTACAAATCGCTGTAAATACTACACGAGTGTCACTACATTATGGAATATCACTTGAGTGGCTAATTTCCTTGTTTACGATGCATTTAAGCTGTCAATCGACATTTCTTATTAAAGCAAAATATTTTTGCACAAAGTCTTGGTTTTTGTTCCGTTTTTGTAGTTTCGTACGTACAGAAATAGAAATTTTCAGTATTGAAGAACATCCGATTTGGTCATTCGTCAGGGGAAAACATGGAAATGGCAAAATGTCACATCGTCAATGAACTAAGCATAAATCAGGCTCAAAATTTAAGGCAAATATGAATTTATTCCGAACCTGTGCAATGAATGACAGAACGCTTGGCGGCCCAATTGGCTTAGAGATGGTTAGTTGCGTAATTAGGTGTTGTTGACACCTTAAAAATAACACTTTCGATGTTGGTCACAGTTTTCAATTAAGTTACGCTAAAAAAATAATAACAAAAACCTCGCTTCTATTGACGAAATTTGTTTTGTTGAATCTCAGCACGAATTTTTTGTTAGATTCACAAAAGAATTGTTTGAAAAACAAGAATTTGTGAATATAACATTTTTTTTGTCATTTTGACAAATTAAGCATTGTAAATTTCACAATTGTTTTATTGATTTAGTTTACTTGCCACCGGTTTAGTTTTGAGTTTCTCCTGCTACAGGTTGACAGATGTTTGCTTTTCCCAACGCAAGTTAACGCGGGTCTAGCATAGGCTAAATTTTCCTGCAGGAAGCCAATTTCGCCGTACTCAAATCGTTGACTTTTACTCCATTTTTTTTTTAGTACAACCGGGCAATCATAGACTAAGCGAAGATTCCGCTAACAAAAGCTAGTATAGATAGGGTGACCAATTTTTTTTCATCAATCCGGAACAAAATGACCGATGGGGAGAGGAAAGGGGGTGAATGGGTGTTACGGAACACCAACAAAACTAGAATATTATGTAGAAAATAAACTCTATTTAGATGAAAATCAAGAAAAAAGAATTCTTGTAACAAATGTGCACCGCAGCCAAAACATAATGGAATGCGGTACAAAGATTTAAATCAAGATGTGCACAGTCCCAAGCAAAAATTAACTTAATTTTTCGCCTACTTTACATTGCATAAATAGTGGCAACGAAAATCGTAAAAATACCAATAAAAACAAAAGCGCCATAGGCAACATCTTTTGGAAAACATGCACTTTCTCTGAAAAATTGTTGGAAAAATGTGCCGCAGGTGAAAAATCGCGATTTTCAGTAAACTTCAGCCGAAGTACAACATTTTTTGTATATTTAGTGATGGTTTTTTCTAGCGTTTGATAAATTAGAATACTGAATTAAATAATCCGGGACAAAAGTTTGTTTTCTGGGACACCAAGATAACATGCCTGAATGCAGGACTGTCCTGGTCATTCCGAGACGTAGTTAGGAATTGAGTTCGTTGGTATTTAAGTGTGGATCATCCTTACAAACTTCAGCAAAACCCTTAATCAGGAGTTAATTTGCCAACAGATTTCAAAGATTCTAATAATAAACAAACTACCCTGTCTACTCCCAAAAATGCATTATGTTTGTGTTTCATGCCAAAAGGAAATTCATTTCCGTTGATCCTAAAGAAAATTACTTTCAAGCCGACAGAATATAAATTATATTGGATTCCTTAAGTTGTAATCATGAAACTTACTTAATACAATCACCAATGTCTCATCTCCCAACCCCCATTAGACTCCTGCAACTCTCATTTAATCCTCTTCTATTACAAACAAAAAAGTAGACAGTATTTTTTCCTTTGTTCCGGTATGTTTTCTCGGTATTTTGACATGTATTTTTCTGCCTGTATCCTCGTGGAAAATAATTCCGCACAATATAATGGCAAATCTCAACTAATAAATGTTAATCCCCTCATAATCTTTGTAACAAGAGGAAAAATCTTTCACATACCTACCTACATCTGGCTCGGCACAGTTTGTCGTCATTTATGCGATGACTTCGTCTCCGCGATTCTTGCGGCTACCCACCACATTTTCATGGCTTTGCCTTCTTGATTATGGTTGCTCGGCTGTGACCACTATTTGAAGCTCTCCAATGTTCAATGTGTGCATTTTACCTCCCCCTAGTGTTTAGCTCTGAAAAAAGCACAAACAGTGTAAGCTCAACGACCGGCAGAACATATAATCGGAAGTGTCCCAAAGTTCCTGTATCCACTCTACTTCATCAAGAGGCAAAGAAGAAGCTCCATAGTTGCTTGGTTTTGATTAGGTACTCTTCGCATTTAAGCTTGATGGGGGCAATGAGATTCATACTGGGGAATCGTGCGAAAATAGAAGGTGGAACTTTACCCCGATTAGGGTAATGTAGATTCTACGTTGGGGATGGCTGGAGATCCGGACATTTGCGACCGTTCGTCGTGTACGCGAGCAATTATTCCAATTAAGAGATGTGTGCCACTTAACTAAATCAATTCACAAAAGAAATACGCAAATGGCCCAGAATAGATTATGACAATTGGCCAAATTGGCCATGCCCAACCCCAACTCGTTCCGTGATTATGATAATGTCATCGGCCGTCAAATTAAATCAACCCAAATAGAATAATGATGAACAACAGCGCCTATGAAAAAAATAAATATATATATATTTTGATTGAAGTATGCTCCCAATAGGGGAAGACTTTTCAGATGGGGTGTAACACGGAGGAAAATCTGGGTCGAATTTTTAAACTTCACTCAACTATTTTGGGTTTAAAATGATTTTTTTAAACTAATTTGTTGAAAAATTTTCAGCCGACAGGGTTTGAAAGACGAATTTTCGATGGTCTTAAATTTTTCCGTAGAATTTTTTCACTTTTTAGAGTTTAAATGTGCTTTTTTAAACCAACTTAGTTGAAAATTTGAACCTAAAAAGTCGAAAATTTGAACCAAAATGTTGAAAGTTCATTCTTTTGGTTTAAATTTTAAGCTAAAAAGTTTAGTTTTCTAAGATAAAATTTTGTAAACAAAAGTTGAAAGATTAAACCGAAAAGACGAATAATTTCGATTTGTTTAAAGTTGTCCGTATCGAATTGTTGATAAAGCAAGTTTACCAGCCCAGCCTTGTGGATCAAAGTTAAGACCTCGTTCAGACACAGCGGTTGGAAACGCACGGGTTCTATTTCTATGATATTCTTCATCGGCGTTCACACGCCAGATTTGCATCCGCGCGGAATCCACGGTTGAAACAATGCCCTGTCTGAACAGGGTCTAAGCATTCATCCTATGAAGCCTGAGGACGTGGGTTTGAATCTCGCCGAGTAAAGCACGATGTTTCAGCCCTTAAAAACTTGCTTTAAAAAATGTATGACGGAAGAAAATACTTTAACAAAAACCCTTACAGATGTGACAATTTTCCCCTTGCAAAAAAAACCTTACAAATGTTGCAATTTCCCCTCCAAGGGACCTCCCTTTCAACTTTTCAACTTTTTTGGTTATAAATTCAACCAGAAAGATGAAAATTTAAACTATTTGGTTGAAAGCGGTTTTGCGATTTTGTTGTTTACAAATTTTAAGCTTTTTGGTTGAAAATTTAAACTGAATTTGGTTAGGATAAATATGTAAGGTGTCAAAGTTCAAAAATTCTATCAAAAGATGTCAAAGGGAAGGCAGGGGACTGTGGTAAAATAATACATAGTCTATAACCTAACCAAATGTCTAAGCTACATGTTGGAAAGAACCTCACCAAAATCGTGCCAGTGATTTTTGACCCATGTGCGAACATACATACAGACCAACAATCAATGCTCTTTAAATATATCGATCTAATCTCAGTACATGTAAAGGATTAATATAAAGTAGAAAACTTTGTTATAGGGCACAGGAAATTTCATTTGGAATTTGTGAACAAATCATTGGGGAACACTAAATATTGACCCGCATATCAACTCTCCATTTATAGTCTCTAACCGTTCCACAAAAGTATCTATAAGATAATTTCTTTTATAAAGAAACATTTAAAATATTCTAATTAACTTAAAAGCTGAAAGAAGTAATCGGATAAATCAGTCGGCCTTATCGACTCATTAACACAGTAATTTCTCTAAGTAAACAGGAAAAAGACATTCCGTAAGTTTTTCCTCGCTGGCACGCAATTAAACCATTTTCCGAGGTAAACGGAAAATTTATATTTAGTTTAAGAGTCTTGAGAAAACACCTCATAAATTTCCCATTGAAAAGTATTTTGTAACCTTACGATTTAACCGAAAATTTTTCAAATTTTTTTACTTTTACGAGGTCGTAGCGCGTAGCTATTTGATTTTTCTTTGCTTTTATGTTTTTTTTTCCTTTTTTCACTGGAAAAAATGATAAAAATAATAAAGTCTTGTGAATGATTCTGAAACAGATTCTCATAAGAAAACGAGGGTCTTTCTGCGTAGTCAACGATCTGAATCTTAAGAAGAAACGCAAATTGTTTACTCCATCATTGGAGCGAGAGGAAAATAAGAAAAAGCTTTGAAAGAATCTTCCGGTGTTTGTTTTTCTTTTGATTTTCTTCGGGTTGGTATTTTCTTAAGGTTCGCGCTTATATCTAACAATTTCCCAGAACTTTTCCAGCAAGAAAAAAAACGTTGCTTCCCATTCTATCAGCAATGGCCCTTTGTCAACGATTCACTGGGGCAGGTCGATAAGGGTATCCTCTCGATTTCGCTTTACTAGAAACGTATGAAACTCCTCGGGATGATATCATCCACTTATATTCTCTCTGTCAATAGATTTTTATCCAGCTTGTCGCGATAACATTCGGCATACGTTTTTCTCTGTCACCCGTAGAGGTAGATTTGCACCTGAATCTATGAAGAACGTCTCACAGACATGAACGATGATTTGGCGCAGTTTGCTCAAAGGGCCAGGTGAATGGGATGATGCCTATATGAAAGGTAAAGAAGTCGTCTAAGAAATGTAAAGAAGCTAACGTTAAAGACGACGAAGAATTTCCCGATGTTTTTCCCTATTCTCCCCAAAATAAAATTTCCTGCTTATCAACTTTTAAATTTTTCATTCCACTTTAAAGCGAAGTCACTGTGGTGCCTAAAGTAGAGGGCGAAAATATCAAAAATTGTTTGCTATAAATTTCTTTCAACTTTATTTAAATCGGACTGAAATTCTTGCCCAGCACAAAGTACTATCGGGCAGGTTGCATAATAGTATCTGTGTAATTTTTTTAAAATAAAAAATTCGATATCTGTGGCTTTTTTTCGATTATAACATTTATTTATCTTAATTCTAGTTATTGGGATATTAAAACTGTAGATCTGAAATTGGGATCAAGGTTTCTTGCTGTTGATGGGCTGTAGTACCTTACAAATGTTGCAACTCAAGCTTACAAGTTTTGTAGGAGTTTTGCAATGAAGGAAAAAATTTTATTTATAAATTTATTTTTATTTTCTTTTACTTTTCTCTGCTATAGAAGAAAAGTATGGTATTCTTGACGGAGAACAACTCGAGAATGGGAGGAGATATAGAAACTTTCTGATTAATACGAAATCCGTTTCAGGTAAAATTTTAAGGGTGTCCGGGCGGTCTGTCTGTCACTCGGTCCGTTTGTTGGTCGGTCTGTTTGTCTGTCTATCTGTCGATCTGTCGATCTGTCAGTTTGACGATCTATATGTCTGTCATTCTGTCCGTTTTACGTATCTTAAATAACTCAAGAACGCGACATTTTAACTATATCCGTTCTTTGATGTGGGACACGTATTATTTTTCAATTTGATTTAATTTTATTAATAATAAACAACGACACAAATTGCAAAAAAAAAATTGAAAAAATCCAAACCTTCATCAATTGACTTCAGTTGACTTTTAAATTAACAAAAAATTTAATGCTATGCAGATGAACTAAATTCAATTACAGGTGCATATCGGGTGCTTGTATCCGACACCAATAAAAATCCCTGAACTTCATATGGTTTTGAATTTTCAAGTGGGTGGCAAGTGGTTGGATAGAAAAGTGAGTTGAATGCATCATCAAAATCTATAGAGGATATATCAATTAAATTCTCGATATTTGCCATTCGGCAGGCCCAGAAACCGATTAAACTTAATTAAGCATCATGTTGTCCTGAAAATCTCTGATATTTCGTAAAACCAGAATCCCAATTGGATTTTCTAGGCTGACATACACATGTACGATTGAGTGTTTCTCAACATGAGCAAAATATTCCATATAGCTAAATTGCGTTTACCACTTTTAATAGATGCCTCCAACCGGTATATACAATTAGATAACCGAGAAGAAAATCTATAAGCCTGCATTGAAGTTATTTATTAAAGCTGAAAGGTTTGAACATTTCCGATAATATAATATTTTTGGTATTGGTCCAAGATTTTTTATGAAGAAAGGATTTTTTTTTTACATTTGGCTTCTATTTTAACACAGATTCGTTTGAATGAGATAAAAAGTTCGGTTCAATTCAAGGTTAAAGATCAGAATATGGGTCAAGCTTAATCAAAACAAATT
This sequence comes from Chrysopilus asiliformis, assembly GCA_964034945.1. NCBI lineage: Eukaryota > Metazoa > Arthropoda > Insecta > Diptera > Rhagionidae > Chrysopilus > Chrysopilus asiliformis. The sequence goes on from OZ035963.1 coordinate 6,039,846, forward strand.
TGTGTAAAAGTCATCCTAGCAGCAAAGCGAAGCCTGAAGGGACGCTTAGCTACTACGCTCAGAGAAAAAATTGGTCATATGGATAAAATCATTGTCAAATCAACAAAATTTTTATCCTATATCAGACAACAAAATCATTTTGTTAAATTAATAAAGGGAAATTTATACCTCGGAAAATGAAAAAAATGATCATATGGATAAAATCATTGTTAAATTAACCGGCGAAGACATAGGTTTGACGATTTCCGCTTCGCCTGGCTGAATTTTTGTAAATTTGGGTTTGTTCCTTAAAACGGATTTAATTTTAATTTTAAATTATTAGAGTTTCCCATCAATATTTTCACGGTTCTTCTGTATCATAATGTCTTGTGTGGGTTGAAAATCCTTGTTGTTTCATCGAAAAACCCATTGTTTGAATCTTCATCAAATTCGTCTAGGACCGTTCATTTACATCTTCATCCTTGGTCAACTTATGAAAATTGTATTAAGCTATTTCTTTTCTTTTCTTCCAAGCCTACCATTTGGGCTGGGTGTGCATAATTGACACCTTACCCATCTCATCGGCTATCAGTTTTCTTTTATTCGCTTCGAGAGAATCACTCTCGGAATGGTGACTTCGGTTATCTATTCACGATTGTATGGCGCTTTTCCTTCTACCATCTTCAAGAACCACCCAACCTTGTGAATTCTCACAAGCCGCCCATGTCAATCGTAATAATAACAGCAACAACCATCGATACAAATTTATTCCAAGTGTTTGGCACTCAAACTGCTTGCTGTAGCAATTCTCGAGGATGTTTCCCAACGACAATGATTTTATTATTATTTGGGAACATTCTCTAGTTTATTTTTTTCCGCTCTTTTGGTTCCTTTATTTGTGCTTCCAAAAAACTTCTTCAGTACGGAAATATACGGACATTAAATTATTTATACATACTTAGCGAACAGATACAAGACATTATTTAGGTAAATTTGGGTATATAAAAGAGACCTAATTGATCCACATTCATATCGAAAGTGAATATTTTTTTCAATACCTTCTTTTTAAATTTTCAAAACACTAATAGGCTTAATATTACTTCCAACTCGCTTCAAAACTTCAGCAGATGGCAGAGGAGGGGATTGCAACTAGGGGAGTAGGGGAGTGTTGAGTTTTCCAATATTGCAATATGTGCAGCGCTTAAACTCAAAGCAAATACCCGTTCGTTGCTGGTTCTTGAAATAGCAAAGGAACTGAATCTTTTTTAAATATTTTTAGTGTAGAAGATATTTCCTTAGGGTCCCCACAGGCGAGAAACCCCTTGCTTTCCACATTGTTGTCAGCTTTGGCCACAGACGCTACATCATAGCCGCCAACATCATGCTCCACCCACCGAATATCTAATGCTTTCCAAAGTTCTCCGTTTAATCATGTTTTCAATATGACATCAACCATTAACATGCCCACAGACGTTAAACATCGACTGCAACAGGCAAATTGACAACAATGTTGAGAGAAAAGTCTGTGAGCGCCTTAAAAGATAAGCATATAAATCTTTACTACACATCAATACGGTAAGATGATTAAATAATTTCGTCGGACAGTGTGACAGTGGAATACTCAAAATTCACCACGCCCCCACAAACGCGTTTTTTTATAACTTTTTAATTGTTACATTCTTAAAACTATTATAAAACTACGCCGATATATCCTCCATTTATTTACAAGAATTTAAAAGAATTCGTTTAATTCATCTGACAATGGTGAGCATTTATGTATTTAATCAAGAATGTTAACATTCCTTAATTAATGTTAAACCATCACATACTTTCGCTGATACATCTTGAATTGTATTTTCGATTAAGCGAAACGAAATGTGTGTAACTTTTGTAACTTCGGCCGTCATGGGTTTGCACAGGAAAGTATCTGAAGTGGAATATCATTCAGCTTACAATTCTGCCTTCTCAAGATCTGCTTTACACTCTTGACTGAGTTCTCATGGCAAATACAAAGAAACGGGCAATCTTGTATGGCTGTCTGTATGTACATAAATTAGCACTTTTGTAATTGTAAAAGTGTATTTGTGTTAAATCTGCAACCGGATAGTGTAATACTAGCTGCCACTGATGATGCCGCCACCACACCACCGCCAGCACTGCCTCACGCCGCACTGTCCGTTGAAGTCTATTCAACTTGCCGAAGGTCTTTTACCTGTTCATAGCGTTTTTACCTGTAATTTTGATTATTTAACAGCGTGAAGTTCAAGACAAACTTACAAAAAAGCAGTAAACATTTTATTGTAGGATGGCATTAGCATCAGTTAACCGAGGCGTGTATTCTACTTGTTTTTATGTTTACAGGTCAGACAATAAACGGGTGTAATTTAAATACACAAAACAAATAGTATAGCTTTTATAGTTGCCTATTACATGTCATCTTTTTTTTTGTTTTCTAGAAAGGAAAATATCGTGGTTATTCCATTTTTGGCACCGGAAAGAACTAAATTAGTTGAAGATACTCCCATAGGTGGTATTTGAGAGCAATAAAAACTGCTAGTTTGCAATTTACGTTCTATTTTGTTTGGTAATTGCTGGTACAAAGTTTTCAAATCCTGCAACACATCTTGAAATCTGAAAAATGTCGCTAAACTCAGAAAAATGAAGTAAAACTCGTCAACTTGCGTACAGCGTAATTGCCTTCTTGCAAGAAAATTTAGCCTTTATTAGGCGCGTGTTCACCTGCATTAGGAAAAGCAAAAATGCGTTAACCTGTGGTAGGAAAAATTCCAAAAATAGACCTACAGCAAGTAAAGTACGGCGTACGGAGCTGCACTGGTTGACCTGAGATAGGTATTTCGAGGATGTAATGTCATGTAATGGATAACATCGTCTGCCTGCTATACAAGTCAGATTTGAATTGCCAAAAAGTTGACTTGCCACAAAGTTGACTTGCCAAAAAGTTGACTTGCCAAAAAGTTGACTTGGATCAGCTTTACTGTTTTTCTGAGTGAAGGAAAAATCCAATAACCAGATATGTCTAAAATCGTAGGTACTACAACCTTCGCATTGCTGATCTTTCTATAGAAAAAGTGTTTAAGATTCGTTAAGTCGAAACGAATGTCACGCTTAGAATCAACGACTCACGGCGACATTTTCTACTCGGCAGGTGTAACAAATTTTCCCTTGTCGGTTAAGAGATATTTCCAAAACTCCCAATCCTGACTACCAAGAATTCTTCCAAATCGTATAGGAAATGTTGTCGAAAAACCAACTCTACTGATTAGATCCCTGAACTTGATGTTCGTCAAGTTCAGAAGCTAAGGTAGGTTAGGTATGAATATTTTTCTTACTTGAGGAAGTATTTATGCTATCAGTTTCGTCGGTAAGTTAAACATTCATCCATAGCTCTCGAAAAGTACGTCGGCTGGGCCATGGATATTGACACGCGATTCCCATTTCGGATTCAATGATTCACCTTAATTGAAGTCCGTCACGATTTCTTTTACCGTCGATAGTTCAACGTAACGTGAAGCGGAGGGAAAATGATTTTTTTCCTTCATGCCTATTACCGTTAGTTGCTACTTATTCTATAATACCTGCCATCTTCCCTAAACCCATCGTACAGGTCATTTAGTGGTTATTTCTTGCCTTGTAACCAATCTAGAAATTATTTATGATCATTTAATCAAGCCAAAAATATAATAAATCAGAAATTAGGAGAAAAATTTCCGTTACGTATAATCAAATTTCAGGTTATTGCAATGTCGAAAAATGATTCTTATAGTCGTTATTATCTTGGCTTTTAAGAAATTGCTGGCAATTTGTAAACCACTGTTACGCAAATGTACAGTTGGTTATTAATTGCCAATGGCCGCATATTTAATCCGCGATTACTACATACAAACCAGTGGCCGTATAGAATTATCGATGTGGCTGTAGAAACACGTGAACTAGTGTTCCGCAAATCTACAGTGGGTTATCAAATCGACGAGTCAATTTTTTTTTAAATCAGGCCGCTATTACTCACGAACCAATGGGTGCAATCAGCGACCTTCCATCCAAAAAATCGCAAAAAAACATAAAAGAGTGTGAGGGGGAGGGGGGGGGGGGGAGGGTTCGAAAAACCGAAAATAAGCGTGACGTTTTTTATGGGGACCCTTCTATAACGCTAAGCAAGTTTCACTAAATACCCTTTTTAACAGCTCCAGTGCCCAGGACTTTGAAACCAGGAAGTAAATTAGTACTGATGGAAGTCTCTGTAACAAAATCTGCCCCAATTTGTTTTTATTGTACTTTTCTGAAAGGAATGACAGCTGGTGGAAATTATTGAAATTCCTCTTTGCTAGTCGAAATAATTTATCAAGTGAAAATATTCGCATTTTCCATACACCTTTCTTCTCTGACTCTCTAAAAACATTCACTTGTTTATATTTATGCCTATTACCTCAAATTAGACAGAATTTTAATCAAGCGCCGAGCACAAAATTCGCAAATATTTCCACCTGACTTTTATTTTATTTATTTTGGGAACAGAACGAAGGGTTTACCTTTTCCCACATCGGGCAAAATACGAAATAAGGTGAGTTTGTTTAAATGGTTTCAGGTGATATAACAATTCCCGGTGCCTGTGTTTGTGATGTCAGAAATTGAAATCAATTATCATTCATCAATTTTAATTAATTAACTGCTTAATTGTAGTAATTTTTCACGATTTCTGATTGGAAAATACTTTCTTTGGTGGGAACAACGCAATTTATGAGAATTCAACAATCGTGGATTAAATCTGAGTTGAAAATGGATTGTTTTTCTTAATTTTTGATTTTATGAGACCTTGGAAAATCCGTAAATTTTATTTTGTAAAATTTTACTAATGAATATGTTTGCCTTTTACTCTTTCACGTAAAAACGTTAGGAAAAGTAAGGATGTGCCAACCTGTGGCGGGAGAAATTCAAAAATTAAACCAGCAACAAGTAGGGTGTAAGGAGTTGCTGGGGTTGATCTGAGATAGACATTTCGAGGATGTAATGTCATGTAATGGATAACTAAGTCTGCCTACTACCGTCTAGAGGTGACTTATTAAAAAGTTGGTTTGCATCAGCTTTTTTTCCGAGTGTATATCTCAAAAGATTAGGCCTGCGGCGCATATGCCTTTATTGATGTTTTGACAATTTCCGTTGCCACTATTTCTAAACTGTAAAGAGTGTGAAGATTTAAGTAAATTTTCTGTGGAACTGTGTAGTTCTTGATTTAAATAATTGCCCCGCATTCTGTTTACAAAACTTCGCCTGCGGCGCAGATTTGTTGATTGTTTTTTTAGCTTTCGTCGAAATATAGTTTTCTTTTCTATATAAAATTTGCTATTTCGATCATGTTCCGTGTCAGCCACCCCCCTTATCTTGTCCCATTCTCATCTTGTTCCTCATCTTGTCCCGGATTAACCCAATAAAAAATGGTCACCCTACTTGTATATGGCCTCCATCTGAAGTCATAAAACTTGATTGAGATTAGATATTGCTAAAATATATGATTTATGTAAATATTTATAAAAAGTTTTTGCTTTATTATGTTTCACATTGCTTCAAAATTTTATCTGAAAATAAATCTTAGGCGAATGTTTAGTTCAATATGTCATCGTTGAGTTTATTTGCTTACATAAACAATTTAAGTGCAGTGTTACGATGTCTCTTTTTGCTGTCAGCTGCGCCATGCCATCTTCATAAAAAAAAATACTTGAAAAGTATACAAAATGCCAATAAATACGACAAAACAGAGCACAGATCGACATCATACCGTGTAACAACATGGGGGCTAAAGCTGGCTATGCACGGCAAAAACCGTAAAATACTGAACCAAACGACATTCAAGTAAAATATAATATCGATAAAAAAAGAGAAGAAGAAAAAAACAGCAGAGAAAGAATAACTTGAGGAAAATATTTTGACATATCTTTCAATTGAAAGTTTCTGCTTCTTTTTTCACTCCTCATTTTGATACCAAGACGTCATCATCGTGGATCATTGAAATTTTGTTTACATTTTACCATTTGTGAAAATTTACTTATGCTCTTTTATATACGAAAAGCGAGACACGGCAAAGGAAGAAGAATTTCAGTTAAAACCGATCGAATGATTCTCTTCAGCGATTTTATAGATGGATAAATTCGTTTCGTCTTTAATTTTAACATAAGCCATTTCGTATCTTATATACTTACGTTTAGGTACTATTTTACAGTTGAGTCTTTTCATCACCAAAAGCTCAGCTTCCAAGTCACCTGAAGAAGTCGAACAATTTCGGAAAATGACGCCAACGGGGGAAAACTTTACGAATACGCCATCAAGGGAGGAAAATTTATTGAGTCGATGAGGACGTTTACGAACAAGTACGATGTAGGAATGCACACAGTTTTGGTAAAATTCTTAGAAAACGATGACATAAGGAGAGGTATCCGATTTTATTTTCTTGGTGTCTTTCCCCATTTCCGTATCTGTCGCAAACGTGTCTCATGGGTGCGGATCAATAAAGTCAATATGCCGCTTCACTTGATTTCCAAACAAATTGAGAAGTTTTCATCTCTGTGTTTCCTTGAAACGTTGTAAACCCTTTTTCCGTTGTCTTCTGGGCTTTCTTCTGCATGTTTCTCAAGGTATGTTGTCGTTGCGCTTTCATTTGAAGAAGAAAACTAATTTCTTGGTCTAAAAGTGTAAAGGAAAGCGGGATTATCTAAAAAAAGGGTCACCATATTTTTTTGTTTATATGAATCGTGGACAGACGACTGGGGAAGAGCCATTGATGTAAGGACGGGGGAGAGGAGAGGGGGGGGGGGGGGGGCGAAGTTTGAGACGATTTTAATGCTTCCACATTAATCGTGAAAATTTTGAAAGCTTGTTTCACGTTTTGTTTGTTGTTTGTGCTTATAAAAAAAAGTGTTATGGGTGTTTCAAGTTCTCAAAATTAATAAAAAATTGCGCCGCAGGCAAAACTGTAAAAAAACATCCCACTATTAAAAATTATTTTATGAAATGTGCAGCAGGCAATTTTTTTTGATGAAAAATGTGTGCTAAAAACTGCAATTTCCGTGAAAACTGCGCTGCAAGCGAAAATTTTGGAATTTCGAGATTATTTTTGGGTTTTGAGGTCAATTGCACAATTACGGACAAACGTTTAGCTTCTGATGAGATGAATTTTGAAAAGAAAAATGCGCTAAAAGCAGTAATTCGCGGGGAAACTGCGCCGCAGAGTTGCGAGGTTAATTTTTTGGTTGCGAGGTTAATTTTTGGGTTGCGAGGTTAATTTTTAGGTTTCGAGGTCAATTGCACATTTCCGGACAAAAGTTTAGTTTCTGGGAGGCCTGGACAACATGCCTAAATCCGGAACTGTTCCGGCCATTTCAGGCAGTATGGTCACCCTATCTAAAAATATTAAGAAATAGATAAAAAGCTCAAATTGCTTCTCGACACAAAGCGAAATTTGTTCAATTGGTTGCATATATTTCTATGTTTCGTCAAAGCAAAATACCAAAATGTCAATCCTTTTCAGATATCTATTTCTGTGCATCTCAAATACAAAAAAGTGGATTTTTAAACTCGTTCCTACATACAACTCTGGGCGTAAGCCCCACATTCAAGTTTTCAACCTCGCTGGATAAAAACGATGATTGGTGCTCTTAAATTTGATATGTTTTTTTTAAATGGCCGCTCTAAAATATACTGCTTCAAAATTTGTCGTCCCTTCGTAAATGCACAACTCGTTCCTCCGTAAGTCTGGCCTTATTAGGTGGTTTATCACCTTACAAATGTTTTAAAAGCCTATTCCACAGATATCCTACTACTAGATCAAGCCATTTGCTATCTCAAATGGGCCACTGAAACGTCAAAAAGCTATGACGAAAAAAAGGGACAAAGCTAGTAATTCTGGGAAATTAAAATTCTGGAAAAAAATGCTTATGCAGGTCCCCGACGGAATATTATTCAATCCCTATACCGATTATTCATGTTAATATTCAGAGCTGCCACTGTAAATTAATATGCAATTCCCTAAACCGTGTATAAGTCTTATGAGTTCGACGTAAAACATATAATTCAAGTGCTATTGAGTTTGTTGATTCGAACGTCTGGCATCACTAAAATTCGAAGACAAAATGAGACAACCATAGTCATGCTGTCCTATATTTTTGCTATGGAATTGTTCGAGTGCCGCGATCTAGTAGTACGATATCTGTGGCCTATTCACATGGTTTGCAGTTATTTTTTTTTTGTTTTTTTTTTTATTCGGAAGTGGTTTTAAATGTGAGCCAAGGGCAGAACAGCAGCGTGTCTCGACCTCGAAAGGGGTAACAACAAGAAGCCGAACACGTGTCTGCTTGCATCTAGGTGTGCCAGTTGTACAAATTAGGTGCACTTTTTGTCGGCTAATAGCATGATTTAGCTGGTAATAAATTCAATTGGTATATCAAAGATCTTACGTTCTATCCTAGTTGGTAGCGAACCGAAATCAGATTACTCTCCTGCCCTCTGTTGATTATTAATAGCGGCAAACCTTACAAATGTCGTGAAGTCACACTTCGTACTATCAAAGCCAGAGAAAACTAAGACTTTTTCGGGTGCTGCTGCTGAAGAGAAATTTTGTACCAAATGAAAATATTGTGAGACCAAGGTTCAAGTGTTAATGCGCTCTGGCATCTTGGATATTTTCACTTCAGAGATTTTCCCTTGTGGAGATCCAGGTGAATCTACTTGATAGTATATTATAATCCTTCCTAAGATGACCACCTGTACTCTGCAAAACTATGAAAAAACAAGTAAATTTAAATTAAATAAACATAAAAAGAGGATTTTATAATACATTTTTTCAGCTTTGGGAGTTATTCGCATCCCATCTGCACGGAAAATAATAAAAATAGCAAATTTCCAATATATTCTAACCTCCATAAAAGTGACACTAACAATCCCACACAATAATTACTCGTATCTCATCCTAGTGAAAGTAAACGAAACTGAAGTTGTGCTATCCCCTTTAACTTCGGCTCCCTTTTTACACTCCCATTACTTGTTTAGCTACCCCAATTTAATTGGAAAAGACATAGTTCCGAGTTAATGACAAGACTTTATGGCATTTTGCGAGTTGTAATAATTGTAATTGGCTAAGTTTCATCGTTGCAATAAAATCAGCCGTAATTTACACAAATCCAGGGAAAAGACGAAACGATCCCGGCTCCGGCGAAACATTCTGAGCGCAAGAATCTGCCAGCTAGCCATACTAGATAAGTTAATATGGACATGGCGAAGTAGATGAAGGGAGGGTTTTGAGGGAATCTTAAATGACAGTTGAAATCGACACCATGAGACCATAAAATTACATCACAGACAATCACTTGGTAAATGATTTCAAATGGAGATTACTGCAACTCTGTGGCTTTCTAGGGATTTGTCTAAAGACGTGTACTTAAAACACGAAGAAGACGACAACGAATCGAGGACGGTTTTATAACAAGTGTTGAAATGCACACAAGACAATGTGCTTCGAGAATAAGAGAAGAGTTTTGTTTTTTCTTTATTTTTGGCGCGAAACAATCTCATGTTTTCTGCAACTTGGCGCTCCAAAGAAATCCCCCATAAAGACTCCCGGGTGGAAATTGAATGTTCGATGCTGTTTAGCACAAGAGGAGGAAATTATAAAACTCGAAAATCACTAAGGAAAACATTTGTTAACAATTGAAAACTATGTTGCTAATGGATGATGAGATTTTTAGAGATTCGACATTGGGGGCTGTTGGATTTTCAACAAACGCTTAGTGTTCTTCTTGGCTTTTCTTCACTTTTTTTTTGCTTTAAGTGTGACGCGGCGAACGGAATCCCATTTTGCAAATGATTTCTATTTTGTTGTCGACTTTGCGATTTCTTCTTCTATATTTCTTGTGGCATTGAATAAGAAGAATCATAAAAATTTATTGAGCTGATAACTTGCCAAGGCAAAAGTATTTCTGATTATTATTGTTATTATTTTGCGTTGTGTTGTGCATTGGTTTGGTTTCTTGGGTTTTATCCGGATATTAAAATGTGTGTAAGTGGGCACTAATAAAACTGTTTGAAGTTAGAATTGAAATTTTTTCATGTTTTGTTAAACAATGTTGGAGTGGACATTTATTTTATTGCTATTTTCACTTTAAAAAAATCATTACATACAGTAAATTTCTCTTTTTTCAGAGGAAAAAAATTAATTATATGATTTAGAGGCTATGTTTCTTATATGCGCAGTGTTTTAAAGTAAAAATATTGTTTCAGCCACAAAATTAATCGTGAAATGATTTTTTGCCTCTGTTGCGTGGATCTACGATTTTTACCTTTATAGGGTCTTTCGTTGCAAGCCCTCATCAGCAGAGGCCATGACAGCAATCTAGAGTGATGGTGTCGTTAGCACCAAGCAGTAGCTATCACTACTTGTTTCAATAACCGACATCTCCATTCGTTTTTCCGACCATCCTGAGCATTGCTTCGGCATTAAAGGGTCTTCGCTTAAGCTCTGGCAGAAACTATAAATAAAAGCTTAAAGTGACAGCTGGAGAATTTTTTTAGGTGTCCGGTGCACTGCTTTTCTAGGGTTGCATTCTGCTGGGTGCAAAGCACAAAAAATACCCCCGGACACTCTTAAATATAGGACAACTTCCGGGGAAAAAGAACACAGGATGGCAACCCTGATTCAAGGATATATTTGACCTAGACATTAAAAACTTTTAGCCTGCGGCGCAATAATTTCTAAATGGCAGCATTTTGTAAACAAAAATTATGCCATTGGCGGTTTTTAAAGGAAGGGGCGGGCGTTAAATACATGTTTTTCCGAAGAAATCGCCTAGGCCCGACCCTGGTTGCTACAGAAATTACAGTTGAGAAACTATAGCATATGATCGCCAGCACTATGAGGTATTGGACTGAAAGTTATATTTTTGTAAGAATGGAGGCTGGATTTAATTATATATGGGAGTGTGTGAGGTGGCGTAGCAAGGGGTATTGATGCCTGGGTGGATATTACCACCTTTATTGATTTGAGGGTTTTTTTTGTGGAATTCCAAAATACTGTCCAAATATGAAAATAGTTTTAATAAAAATCGGACATAGTACAAACGCACCAAAAAAAATTGCAAATTAATATTTTGTAATTTATTTCAGTGTAGAAAGTTATTACAACTTATAAGAGAACGAATAAGAAAATGGAATGCATAAAAAATGAATTTTAATTTAACAAAGAATTGTTCTCTGTCCATTTATTTACACGACACTATAAACGAATTTATTTCTTAATAATATTATGGATAAAATAACACAACATAAATGGACATAATACACGCTCCGCGATGTGCAAAAAGCCCTTTCAGCTACGATTTCTATCTTTTTTTTGCGTGGCATTTATTATTTACATGAATAGTATCTATAATGGCAATAATATATAAAATGGTGTAAAAATGATCAGATATGATGAAGAAAGGGAATGAATAGCTATTAACATATTATAGAGAAGATATGAAGGTGACATACGTGTGGGCATGGTGGATAATTCGCCTTCGAAATATAAATATACACACTATAAAAACGTACAGCGAAAGCAAACATTCAGTTTCTCTGTAAAATGCATAAAAACACAGAGAAGAATAAGCTTTTATTGGTGCCTATTGTGAAGCTTAAAGGTATGTTGCCTTACGTTGCGTTCGTACCGATTGCGTGACACACGTGGATGTTAATAGGGGGAGCTCATACGAAACGCGCGTACGAATAGAAAAAAAACGTCACATGCATAGACACACTACCATCGAATATCAGCCCCACATCATTCGCATTACAGTGGAGCCGAAAGGCAGATTGATGAAGCGTAGGTGGAATTCTTACCTGGTTGATGGGCTGTTGGGCTATGAATCTAATGTGATGGGGTCTCATCGTGGATATAAATAGCTTAATGTGAAACATATCAACATAAATGGTGAACCGCAAATACAATTATGACACGATTTACATTATTCCGCGTGCAATGAAACGAGTTCTGAATTTCGAGGCCTCAGGCAGCCTCGGGTTACAGTGTTATTCGTAGGTGTGGGGGGTGTTAATGTGAAGACACCCTTTCGCCACCGAAATTGGGGTCGATTCGATCCTGCGGAACCTGCACTGATCTTCCGTAGCGATAGAGTCAAGGAAAACTATTTGCACGATGAACTTTTTGACATTAAAGGAAAAATGGATAGATCTCCTGTATGCCACGACTGATAAGTCAATAAAATTTATTGGCGCAAACTCCATTTCCATGCGGTGCTGTGAGGAGGGATTGAACACGGCGCGGGGCGGCGTAGATAGGAAAAATGGGGAAACCAACCGAAAAAAGCTTTTGATGGCTCGAACAGGAACATTAATTTAGCCACCATAGGAAGTCGTTATGGTAGACACACAAATAAAGGCAAACGTATAACAAGAGCTATTTCTATGTTTTCTACCTTTTTATTAATGTTGACCACACGAAACGACTATTTTTGAACTATAATTTAGTAAACGCAAAAAGGGTGAATGTGGGTGGGTCGTAATCATCTTCCTCTAATAGGGTGTGAGATAGTGTGCGAGAAAAACCATCTGAAAAATGTATAATTAGAGAGTCAATTACAATAAATGTGTGGTTTATTTTAATTATGCCGATAGATATCTTTATTAGCTCGATAATACACTCAGCAGGTTGTTTCGTCTTTCCTTAGTTTGTGTTTAAATTGGTTGTAATTTATGGATTAACAAATTATTTCGTCAGTTTAATTGTTGGAATTAGGCGGTGGTTTTTATCCTGATTCATAAATATTTTATCGTATTTTTTATAGTCTTGAGAATATTAAATAAAATCTCTTTTTGAGATTAAATTTGCTAGACAAGCACACTTAGGAAAATTGAGTAAAAGCCGTATGGCATAATTGGCTTCTTGCAGGAAAAATTTAGCTTGTACTAGGCGAACATTCACCTGTGTTAGCAAAATCAAAAATCGGTCAACCTGTGGTGGGAGAAATTCAAAAATGAATCCTGCCGCAAGTAAAGTAGGGCGTAAGAGCTGCATAGATTGACCTGAAATAGGTATTTCAAGGATTTAATGTCAACTAATGGATAATTTCGTCTGCCTGCAACATTACAGAATCTGGGACAAAAGTTTAGTTTCCGGAACAACAGACAGGCATAAATCCGGGACCACCCCGGCCATTCCGCGACGTATGGAAGGTGGCCCACTTATGTCTTACATGGTCTGTGGCCTCGCACTAAAACGATTGGTGAAAATTTGTGAAAAATCCTTTTCTGTTGTTGACCACAGACAATGTTTACTGTGAAAAATTCGGACTTATAGGAAAAATCTATCAAAATAGAAACAAAGGTTCAGTTGATATGTACTGCGAGAAGGGCCAAAGATTGGGTGGAAAAGTTTTTAGATTCTTTGACAAACAGTCTAAAGCTGAAAACCTGATCCAAATCCCTTAAGCGAGGCAGCAGATAGCAGACAAGGGGGTTAAGAGGCAGAAGATGGGGCAATGTGTTTAGTGTCAGAAGTTTGTCTGAGAAATATTTTAAACAATTTTGAAACCATCATCACAATCGGTTGAACGGTTCAAAAGGTAACCGGTGAGGGGTTCAAAAGGAAGGGAGAAGGGTTGGAGTATCTAATCGTTTCTGATTGTTTTTATATAAAACATCTGACCATTTAAATTTTTAATATAGATTTCAAATTACTTGGACGGTTTTTAGTCTCATAACCGTTTTTGAAATTTTCTGTGTTTATTTTCTGTTTTTTAAATACTTTGTAAAAGCTTTTTAAGCCGAAAGTAAATCAGATACCGTGCATAAATCACTCCAAAATACCTTATCCTTATTAGAATAATTAAATTGGATTTAATTTATCCAAAGGTAGAAATACATTTTTCGTATTGTTTTCGTTCTGGGAACAGAAAATCCCTCATCGCGTCATCGTAATTTCTTCCCATTGCCGGATTCATGTCTGAAATATTATGAAAAATTTCGTTGCTGTGCATAAAGTCATGTGACTCCTCCGACGTTGTCGTTTCTGGAATCATGGAAACATGATGCTGCGGCACATGGAGTGAACTGTACACGTTTCGCCTCGGGTGTTGATGTGAATACGTTGATTTCTTCGTGTGGAGAAATGAATAAAACGAAAGATAAAGAACCCGTCCAAGTAAGAGGTCTTTCCTAATCCTCTGATTCATTGCCTGCATTTCGGTACGTCTGCTCCGATGTCTTGTCTCACTCCGTAGACGGCCGGCGATAAGATGGTCGGGACTGTCGGTCTTCTTGGGATTCGGTCGAATCCCCCATCCGCAGTCGCCGGCCTTCTCTCTTCGGTCCCAGAATCCCCTTCGACTTCCAGGAATTCTTTCTCGACCGGTTTCAATTGGATGCTGAATCTGATTTTTAACTCGGGGATATCGTTTCATGTTTTTTTTATATCGTGTTCTTCTAAATGTGTTTTTGGATTTTTTTTTTTCAATTTGGTTGTCGACGAGTTAATTTACGATCCATTTTTTCCCCTTTTTTCAATCGATTGTTTGCTTAGACAGTGGGGATTAATTTTTAAATTCGAGTTATTTGTAAAAATTTGTCGTTTGTTGTAACATTGAATGGCATTTTATTAAATAGGAAGTAAAACCCTTTCTCTTCTTACTTTCTGAAGGAAATATGCCTATAGAAAGCAAAAATATTAGTTTTTTCTGGTCTGTCCATCGAAATTTGTGCTTCATAATTACTCGAAAATACTTTGGTTCTATGTAAAATTCCTTTTCCCTTCATAACTGCTACCCCTTGCCTGTTATCTTTTGAATCATTCATCGAATCCTTTGCCTGTAGAAATTCTGAATCGAGCCTTTCTGTCTAAGAAATTCTATTCCCGGTTCTACTATTTTCTCAATCCTTTAGCGAATTTTGTCGTATTCGAACTTTAAAAACCACATTAAGCGAAATATATTTGGTATTAGCTTGCATCTCCGTCGTTGCCGGGTTAAGTTTTTTCAAATTTTTTTTGATGATCTAGGTTGGAGGTAAACTTCAAGCCAATCGGCTCGGTAGTTTCCCCGCGAAAGAGTAACATAGCGCAAAAACTAAGTTCCGAAATCACTTTACCCCCTCCCCTTACTCCCCTTACCCCCCCCCCCCCCCCCACCCCTCGCGCTAATTTTCCGTATGCCTATGTTGGAACCAGAACTACCACAGACACTCATGCCAAATTTCAAGTCAATCGGTTCAGCCGTTTTTGCGTGAAAGAGGAACAGACAGACAGACAGACACCAACTCATTTTTATACCCGTATGGTGAAACCAAAGGGTATATTAACTTTGCCTTACCGTTTGTAACGCCAAGATCCCGTCATCGCACACAAAAATGAATTACACCAGTGTGTTTAGGATGATGAAAAAAAATTTAATTTTCCATGTCAGTCCGTCTGTCTGTGTCGCGGATTGCAGGCGCACGGATTGAGCTAGAGACTTGAAATTTTGCTCAGATTCGTTTTTCGTAAAATGCGAGGCTAAGTTCGTTAACGGGCAAGAATGGATCATTAGGGGGGTACCCCCTATACAAACGAAAACGTTTTTTATGAATATCTCAAAATAGGTGCATTTTATCTAAAAAGTCCAAGAACAAAAGTTGTTTAGGATATGATTCTACATAAAACTCCCATACATCAAAATCCAATTGGAACAAATTTTAAAAAATCTTATTGGAAAGTTTGACTTCATAGTGGAATTTTGATAAAACTGTTCACCATTCACTTAAATCACGATACGGGTTTTCAATAATTGCCAGATTGGCAATTATAGCTTTTGTTATGTTTATATATTAGTATGATTAAGAAATTGATCCCAATATTTATCCGAGTTCACATCAAAGCTCCAATCGCTCTTGAAACGAAATTTTTGGAAGATATCCTTTCCCTCCTCTTTCGGGTTTTTTTCTTTATTATTCAACAGAAGTTGCGCCGCAGGCAAAATGCTCTAAATCTGTGATAAGCATTTGCCATAAGTTTCGTGGGTGCAAACAGCCAATATCCTCCCAGCGACGTATTTATTTTAAAGCGATCTCTTTATCCTTCGTCTTTTTCCTCGTTTGAAAGATGCTTCGTGTTTACCACAATTTTTCTCGATAACTCCAAAATTAAAGAAGAAATATCGCATTAAAATTATTGTCTTTTCTAAAAATTTATCACATTCCAAGAATTCCAGAAATCTTTCTTCCCGGAAAAATTGCATTTTAAGTCGACAGCCTGTGCTAAGAAAAGCTGTGAAGTTTTTTGTAAAAATATTGACCAACACTTTCTAAGTTATACAGAAGAAAATCCAACAAGCGGCATAAAATACACTTTCAAAAAGTCCTGAAAATACATTGTCGTCCTTGCTATGATACAAGGTTTGATCGGTGTGCGTTTATTTTGTTGAAATCAGTGTGACGACGTTATGCTTTTCGGAAATGTGAATAGCACTGTCTCGGTTGCACCTATCAAGGACAAAGTCCTTATCCTTTTTCAAGGAATGTGCAAGTATTTGCCAATGTATGGCCCATACATAGTGAAATCATATTCCCCTATAGACGGACGGATTGAACATTTTTGTATGTTTGTGTGCAAATGCAAACATGAAAAGGATATATGATTGAGCTTATGAGTGTTTGCACACAAAACTTCCATTTGGATTATATGATTTCGCATTTTTTTCGTTATTCCAGTGTTTTTTTTTTTTGCTGTTCTTGTTGCTTTGTTAATGTTGGGGTGGAGGGATTTTGTTTTGTAACAGTTGGTAGCATGGCTTCAATGTGTAAATCGTCAGGAAATGACTATGTTTGACATGGATACCAACATTGAACAGATGTTTTTTTTTTCACTTTTTTTGTGTATTATTGGGGGATCGATGAACCATTTTTATGATTTCTTTTCTCTCCTTTTTTTTTGCTTCGTTTCGTTCGGTTTTATTGAATTGCTTATAGGTAAATATGGCGGGAATTTTAAATCATTTCGATTTTTCCTTCTTTCACTTTATCGGCTATTATTCGATGAGGGGTGGTGAAAAGAAGATGAACGGTAATTTTTGATGTTTATCGGAAAACTTTTCATTTTATTACCTACCTATTAAGTTAATTCGAGGCTAAACTTGAAAAAAACTTTTAATTAAATAAATGACGAAATAATTTTGTTTTGTTTGATTTTTTGTCGATTGTCGAAAATTAAATTCTTTTTGAGTTTTTGATTTGTTTATCGAGAAAATGTTTAAATTGGAGGTATTTTATTCATTAATTTTTGGATAAAGCAATTTAAACGTTTTAATCGTTGTCATGATTATCTTTTATTTATGTCTAAAATTATACACAAAAAATCTGTACAAATCTTTAAGAGATTGGAAAAAAGAGAAGGGTTTCGAAAGACATTAATTGGTGTGAACTTTTTTTTATGGACTGCTCTATCGCTAAAGATATGATAAAGATATGAGAATCGTGAATGTTTGTATGCAATTTTTTTTAAACTATTGCACTAAAAGCCGATTTTAACGAAATTTCATCGTTAGCTTTCCAGTAACCATATTATGTCATAGAGTACGCCTTTATCCCAAATATCTCTTGTTATTTTTCTTCATTTGTGGTTATTTTGGGAACCATTGAACAGATTTTTGACCAAGGAAATTTTCTTTCAAGTCAATCTACCCCACAGAAATATATCCCATAGAATGCGCCTTACTTGAAAAGCCCGTATAAAGAAATGGGCCAAAAACACTAATGCTTTCTCTATTTTCATAAGCCTAAAATTTATTTGCATACCATAGTGAAATGAATCCAGAATTGCCAACTTTGCTTTTATCAAGTTTCAAATTAAAAATGAATTTTAGCTTTTAAGTGAACTACAAACATTCTATATTCCAAAACGAAGCATGATATATTTATCTCCTTTCCCCATAATAATATTTTGACATTTCAGTGGCCTATTTGAGATAGCAAAACACGATATCTATTCTAATTCCGATATCTGTGATCTACCCTCTCTTGCGTTTTGAACCCCTCTCCATCTAACTTGAGCAATACTCAGAGGAATCTGATACAGTGTTGTTCTTATTCTTCCCCTTTTTCCACCTCTTATTTTTCCTTTCATTTTCCACCCTCATGTTCTCTTCCGAATTTCCCTTTTCTTCTTCTTCGGCACTACAACCAGAGAACAAATAATCTAGAGAATAAACTCTTAGAACAAATTTTTAGAGAAAATTTTCCCTCTGTGAGATGAAGCAAGAGGATCCGATGTAACACGGAAAAAATTATCCATTCGATTCCTCCATCTCATTGAATAGATACGACGAAAATGATTCTCTCTGTTTCGTGCTCCCTAGTCTAAAAGTAATTAACTTTTAGGCCGTAGCTAGTGAATGATAGGGACATTTTTCCCCCATTCGAAGGGGAAATTTGTCAAAAATTTGTTCTAATTAATTATTCTCTAGATAATTTGTTCTCTGCTACAACCGGTTTCCGGTTTTAGTCTGCCGCAGTGCCTCTCTCTAAAGGTCTCGGTCGCGTGCCGATGTCCTCCAGTCCTGTACATATTATTTGCGTTCTGGCCAATGCCGTCCTGCCATTTAAGGTTAGATCTTCCTCGTCGCTTTGTTAATAACCTACCATAGAGGATTTTCCCAGGCGTGTCACTTCCATTCGTTCAAGCTAATTGACCAACCCATCGGACCCAAGTAACCAAATAGGGCGTAAAGTGGTCGTGGCAACTTTAACATCGAATCTTTATGGTCGCCACGACCACTTTACGCCCTATTTAGTTACTTGGGGAGTCTGTTGCGTTTTATGAATTTGACTTTGGCTACGTCCTGCTATCGCTCATAAACCTCATCATTGTAGAGTCTCCGAAATCGTCCAGCCTCATATGTGGTCAAAAAAACCTTCTTCCGGTGGTGGAAACTCTCAAATCTATTAGGTACACTCAGAAAAATGGAGGCTAACTCGACGACCTACATACGGCGTAATTGGCCTCGGGCAGGCGCGCGTTCGCCTGCATGTGGGCAAGTAAAACTGAGTTGACCTGTGGTCGGAGAAATTCTGAAATTAAGCCACCAGCAGGTGAAGTAGGGCATTGGGAGCTGCACGAGTTGAAATAAGATAGGTTAACTCTGACCGCTAGCTGGGTTACAGAAACCTCTGTAAGGTCAGAGTTAACCTGACAAAAAGTTGACCTGAACATTTTTCTGAGTGTACATTCCCTGTACAGCCCCACAAGTATTATCACTAGTTCAGTGTTCAAAACTTCTAAAACTAGTAAAACTACAGCTAGGAAAAATTATAAGTTGATGAAGAGATTTTTAATCTATGTTTATTTCCTTCTTTTCTTGGAACTTCATCTTGAGTCGGTATTAGACCTCCCCAAACCATTTATAAAAGTTTGTTTCCCAGCCTTTGTAACATTTTTCTTCAGCTATAATTGTATTTTCGAACAACAACAAAAATCATTTGTTTCCGAGAAATTTAATTTTTCATTTCACCTAAAAACAATAAAATAAAATTCATTGTAACAAAAATTTACTTGTAAAACTTCAAACGCCAGTAAAACACAAAAAATTTGACTTTGTGATTTGATTTTTCCAAGAAAAAGAAAACAATTCTCGTGCTTGATTCATCCTTGAACCGTAAAATTGGAATTTTTCATAGAATTTCACAAGAAAAATAAAAATCAAATAAAATAATCCAGAGCCAATTAAAAAAATCACAACCGAACGAGATTTCCAATCGTCCTTTAAATGCCCGTTCGATTTATTTTCTGGTATTCGGATCCCTTCAAGATTTCAAATCCTATTTAATTTTGAAATCATTCTTTAATCCATTCAATCATTCACTTATCATTTTGATTTGGAAAAAAATACATCATAAATATCTCAGTCTCTGGATTCACATACAGTGGCAGCAACAACAATAATGTGGACATAAGCAAAAAGGACCTTTTATCAACTGCTACCCGTCGACATTCTGTTCTGTTCTGTTCTGTTCGCTGGTTCTCTGAATGTCCTCCTGTTTTTCATTCCCCCTCAGTTTCAATGCCCTCCGGAACTTTACAAATCGAATATCTTCCATGTCAGCAAATCTGTAAAATTTCATTTCCAGACCGGGTCCTTTTTTATGCTGCGATCCGCCAACAAGCGCACACTAACACCAATAAATGTGATTCCAGTTCGTCCTGTTTGACTGCCAACGTTAAGTAATAGGAGAGTGAAGTAAAGCGAAAAAAATTGTTTTTATTTCTCTAAGCACCGGCAATGAATATTGTTATCAAAACCTCCCTCTACCCTTCGTCGAATGTTACTGCCAGCTAAAGTTTTTATTGTCGTGTTTAGCGTTTGTGTGTAGAAAAATAAATCACCTTTGGTTATATAAGCTGCAAACACATTTACCCATTTAACAGCATCGCGAAACAGCATTGCAGGATAAGGATATGCAGGATATGCGAATTCAATTGTTGACTAAAGGATATCACGTGAAAAAAATATCCTCTGGCATATCAAATGTTGTTGACGATCAATTTGCATTCTATACTATGGTTAGGTCACACACTACACTATAGTATGTTGTTAGATGCATTATTATCATCGCCTCGTATCTCATCTTATACCTTCTGTATATGTTTATGTATGACATATGCAATTTTATTCTAATCCACGGTGAGTGAGATTTTCTGTAATTTACGAATTTCAGGATATGGAATTCAAAATAATTTAGGTGTCTACAGTCGATACATAAAAGGCTCGACACTAGAGATTTTATTTTAATGGCAAAACGTCTCAAAAAAACTGGAAGTCTGCAACAAAAAAAGTGTCATCTGTTCTTTAAATTACGTTCCGGGACCTTTTTACACAATAGAGCGCTTGTTTTGTTGAGAAACGCCTTTGATGTATGGAACGGCTATGTAAAATCATATTCTAAACAGATTTTACCTTAATAAATTTTTTAATATGTCTCACCGTTTTCGAGAAAATAGCCAAAAACTATTTCGTTTGTATGCACTCAGAAAAATGGAGGCTAACTCGACGACCTACATACGGCGTAATTGGCCTCGGGCAGGCGCGCGTTCGCCTGCATGTGGGCAAGTAAAACTGCCCAAACAGCATCGAAAAGTACGGGAACATGAGATTTGTTCTTTGCGACTTGAAAGAGTAGAAATTTACACAATCGGGATTAAAAATTTACACCTATAATTCACATCCGCGTAAAAGAAGCGAAAGAAGTGACGAGCACGATCTTTGGGGCAACATTCGCTTCATGAAAATCCTGCGGCGATAGAGCAGCATTTGATGGTTTTCGGGCCGAAATAGTGATTGGCTGTGGAGCCTGAACGTCAGTTTAATTTTGAAGAAGCGTGTGATGGAAAAAGTGACGAAACTGCTACCACTAAAGTTTCATTAAAGCTCCCCGTCTAAGAAACACCAAAAAAAAATTGATGCCTTCAGCCGCCATATTTCCCATTGACGTTTGATGAAAACGATTACGTTTCGAGAATTAAATTTCTTATTTCAGGCGAATGACTGAAGGATATTGCATAAAAAGTGGATAGCAGACATTTTTGAAACAGCGCAATTTTATTGGCATCAAAATTTTATTGCAAAAGAAAAAATAAATTTGACCGGTAAAATAAAATTAAAGAAATTTTTCATTAAAAACTAAATAATTTGATGGCCCATTAAAATTTGTTTAAATTTCAGATCCAATATTGCCGAAAAATTTTAATGGCAATTAAAATCACGACATGCAATCGGAAGAAAAGTCCATTATAAAATAATACTCCACAAAAAGTTTCCATTAATTTATCGCCATTAGATTTTTCTTGTTCGTTTCTGTTTACGTTTTTATTGTTCATCTCTGTTGACTCACCCAAGCTAAGTAAGAATTCGAGGGAGAAAGAAAACCCGCTCGATGATTTGTGTAATTGTGTGATATGCACGTCAGATGACGCTCGCGCATGAGGCTACTAATTACGTCCCTGTCGTTATATTTGCGACGTAGCAAACCGCAGAAAAGTGTTCCCCACTATGTGTGTCGTTGCGCGTCTCATACGCACAACTAAATACGTATTTGCGACATAAACTGCTTATCGCCGCGATCTGCATGGTGACGAAATATGGGGATAAACACCATAATTGCTACTTAAAATGCTATTTGGGTGAGTTGACCTGTGGTCGGAGAAATTCTAAAATTAAGCCACCAGCAGGTGAAGTAGGGCCTTGGGAGCTGCACGAGTTGACCTTAGATAGGTTAACTCTGACCGCTAGCTGGCTTACAGACACCTCTGTAAGGTCAGAGTTAACCTGACAAAAAGTTGACCTGGACATTTTTCTGAGTGTGGGGGAGGTGAAAGAGATGGTCCAATTTTGCCCGTTAAATGTTTCATTATCACAGTTTTATATCATTTTATAACACTTTCATCATTGTTGTTATAAGAGGAAAAAAAGGGAAAAAGGAGAATACACCCATACCTCGATATACGGCCCCTCGTTTTACGGCCTTTCGCTTTTTGAATTGCGTCTCAGTTTTGAGATACGTTGCACACTGTTTCGATAAACGGTCAAAAATCGGACAATATTACATTGAAATGCACTGCGATCAATAAATGCAATACTTTCCTAAAAGAATGTTCCGGTGTTTCGATATACGGCCTAAATTTTAGGAACCAATCTCGACCGTATATCGAGGTATGGGTGTATATCAAAATATCTAATAGAGATATAATCAAAATTATTTATTTGTAAATAAGCGATTGATTGCTCAAATTAATCTCCCCCTTTTTATTTACTATCGATACGCGGAAAAAATAAACAATGTTGGAAAACTGGAAAATAATTGCTGGAAAATCACTCCCGCAATTGATATCCAATTGATATTGACGTTTTTTTGTGAAAATAATAAAACATTTCACACAAATATCAGCCATATTTGGACTATTTTTTGTGGTGGTGTTTCGTGGACATCCCTCACCTACGTCCCGCCTTTCACTGTCATTAATTTATTGACCAGTGGTCATAATCAATGCAAAACCGACCCTCTTTGGGAAATATTCATGTTTTCTTAGGGTGACCATACGTCCCGGAATTGTCAAAACAATCCCATATTTCGGCATGTTGTCTCGGTGTCCCAGAAGCTAAACTTTCATCCTGGATTCTTCAATTTTGTGTTATAATTTATTAAAATCTAGGAAGAATGATCACTAAATATTCAAAAAATATTCTACTTTGGCTAGGGGTTGCTGTGTAAATTAATATTTTTTCGCCTGCGGCACATTTTTGCAACGATTTTCCACAAATCGTGCATGTATTTCAAAAAAATTCGTCTGCGGCGCTTTCGTCTTTATTGTTATACAGATTATACGAACTATTATATTAACAAAAATTTTGAGATTAGAATCTCTGTTGAATGCATAGAAAAATGTTTAGATTAAAATCTCTGTTATATGAACAGCTTAAAATTTCATGTTCATATAATCGCGAGTGTACTGTATTCACAATTTCCATTACCAACGGAATGTAGAGGGTGTAAAAAACTAAGTTTATGTTCTTTTAAGACTGTGAAGCTTAGAATTTCAATCTTTACGCCGCATTCTGTATAAAAAAATTTCGCCTGCGCCCATTTTTTAATTCTTTTTCCTTGGATTTCGTCTAAATAAAAATGTCCATCCTATAAAATTTTGTTGTTTCGTTCCGTTTCAGTTTATCTTATCCCGGCTTGACTGAAAAAATATAGTCACCCTATATTCTCCAGACGAAGTTTTACCCCCAGTGTTTTTTTTGCGTCTGGTGTTTAATGTTTGTTTATTTTTATTCTACCCGGGGTCGATTTTAATCACAATTTCACACCACGCCTGTTAATTGATAAAAATCGGTGATTGTTCGATTTTTTTTTATACAGGTGAAAGTATTTTTGGGATGTGCATTGAGTAGCCTATATTGACAACGCTTTTGGAGAATACCCCGATATTTTGGTTTAGGTACATATTTTGGTTTTATGGCAATTCCAGTGAAAATCATTATCCTGACTGATAATCAAATCAATTATAATTAATTAAAAGCATAAATAAATTATTGACATATTTTATGATGACAACAAATTGTACATAGCCGGGATTCGTAGAATGGGGCGATCATCTTTCCACTACACTCAGAAAAATGGAGGCTAACTCGACGACCTACATACGGCGTAATTGGCCTCGGGCAGGCGCGCGTTCGCCTGCATGTGGGCAAGTAAAACTGAGTTGGCCTGTGGTCGGAGAAATTCTGAAATTAAGCCACCAGCAGGTGAAGTAGGGTATTGGGAGCTGCACGAGTTGACCTTAGATAGGTTAACTCTGACCGCTAGCTGGCTTACAGACACCTCTGTAAGGTCAGAGTTAACCTGGCAAAAAGTTTACCTGAACATTTTTCTGAGTGTAAAACCACAATAGTAACGACGGAGTTAAGCAGGTACGCTTCCAGTAAAATTTTTGAAAACACTTTATCATGATCCTTAATCGTATAGCTATAAAGGAATTCCTTCTAATAACTTGTGATCAATGCTGTTGGTCCTTTTGTATGTAGCATAAGAGCAACATATCTTTGACATTAGAACTCCGTTTATGCTGACCGGAATGGGCGGTTTCCGCATAGCGTATAGCAGGCAAGAAATAATGTTAGTTAATAGTCATAAAAATGTTAAGGACGAGAATTGCTACGTGCGTGCGTTTATTTTGTTCGTCAGTTCAATTAATTCTATGCGCGCGTGTCCGTAAGTGGCTCGCCCCAATAAAACGAATAACTTGAGCAAAAGTCAACGTGTTTTTCTTGAAATTTTCTGTTCGTCCTTTCCGCTATTTATTTATATGCTTTTCACCTTGATTTTTCCCTTCCCTTTTCCCTTTTTCCTTTTTCACCCACGTCTGTCGATTGTGTTTATGTTGTGTGAAAAGATTTTTTTTCTACCCTCTTGGTGTGTATGTGACGAGGAATCACTACACTCGCAACGGAAAAAGGCTTGATTCCCCTCGGTTGGGTGGAATCGGTCGTGTTCTTCAGGGGTTCGTCCGACCGAAGTTTGTTCGGTTGGTTGAATAGGGGGTCGATTTTTTTTGCCACATTTCGACTTGACCGAAAAATGGACATGAGAAATTTGTTGTTCGGCATATCGTTCCGGTAAAGCAATTTATGTTTCATTTTACACCTTTAGCCATGGATTCCGATATGATCATGTTTTTGGGGGTGTTTTTTTTAATACGCTATGATGATGGGTTAAGAACGGTTGGTGGTCACACTAAATGGTTGGGGTAGTCATTTTAGTTTTACTCTATTCAGCCATGAATACGCAGGTAGATTTCTTCGTTTTGTTTGTAGATACGAACAGGTATATAGATTGGAATTGCTTACCTTTTCCTCTACCATTACATGAGCACGTTTTATAGACTGGCAAAATAAGTGGAACTGAAGTTATGATGGAATTAAGGGCTAGATTAAAGGGAATACTGTTACCTTTGGTCATCGGATCATTGAATTGGAGGGTAATTTTGCGTGGGTCGGATGTTATTTTATTTTTTATTTATTTGATTGCGAGTAAAGTGAAAGAGATGGAGACAGAGATAAGTAAATGTTTGAGGATGATGGTTGCTTAAATGAGATTAACGATTTACCATGGCCTAATTTTTTGTTGGCAAACAGAAAGCTATATTGTAGGGATTTGGTACGAGTACACAATTTTGTATAGTTAAGTGTAACTATACATGAGATAATAATTGATCTTTTGTGTTTTGTAATTATGAGTTCAGGTATTAAGTTAATTTATTTTACTTTTAATTTGTATTACATGTCTCTATCTATACACGCAATCAAATTTAAATGAAAGTATTTTGAATGCTCTTAAAAGTTTTGATAAAAGTGTTTTAATATTGTCACAATTTTTATTTGACTGTTTATCTGTCTTTCTATTATAGTAAAATAGTAAATCCAACTATTTTTTAATAGGGAATCGTAACTATTGGTAAAATAGTTAATCTCAATTACAAAAATAGTCAAAATTGAATATTTTTATGATAAATTTAACTGCTGAGTAGTAAAATTTTCGATTTTGTGGTTAAATTGACTATTCTTGTTCTATTTCAATCAATTACTTGGTAACTGAAATTATCTATTTTAATTGTATTCCCGGGTCCCATTATAAAATAGTTAGATTTACTATTTTTTCATCTACCTGTGGATTCTGAATGCCGCAGCAATACGAAATAACGGCTCAAAAGATTTCAATAAAATTCGGGGAAAGTGAAGGCCCAACTACGATCGACATAGGAGCGCATATATTAATGTCAAATTCCCAACGAATGTTGACATACATAGCTGTCAACAGAAAAGCTAATCTTCATTTTACCTCAAGTGGAAATTAATATGGCCACAATATTATTAAGTTCACACTAAAATTTTAGGTTATGTTCACTATTTACATATGCCAGTTCCATTTGTATCGAATTATTCATGGTTAACGAAAGTTTAACGAAGGTTTGAAAGTGGCAACACTTTGACACATGTCTATTGTGGGTAATAACATTGACTTTCTTGTTCTGGAAATGACATATGCAGCTACATATGCGCTCCTATGTCGATCGTAGTTGGGCCTTAAGTTCCGCAATAAGGGATAGTCTGACACAAAACGTTTTTCCTAATGTTATATCCTTTAAAATTGTATCCTTTTATCTCGGATTTTCATGAATTTCGAAATCCCACAATTTTTTTGGACGAGGTATCGATATCCAGTGTTCTTCAATTAATATCGGGGAAATATAGTTCCACTTTAAGAGATAGTCTGACACAAAAACACTTTCTTTTTTCATTCGCTTTTAGAGTTCTTTGTAAATAGGGGTATTCATGGAATCTCGGAAATGCCTGCCTTGCCATCTCGTGAAAAAGACTGTGAAAATTGGTATGAAATTTTTTTTACGTAACTCTCGCAAGTTTGCGTAACGATTTTGGTGTTGAAACAATTTTCCAAACAAACGGAAACGTCAAATTCGGAAATCTCGAGAAATTGTAAAATCCATCGGCAACAATATATTGTTACCAAATTTCAGTAAATTTTAATTTTTCACTGATTCTCAACTTTTGTCCAGCTTTTGGATACATAACGGTAAATCTAACGAGAATTATATATTTTTTTTTTGGAAAATTCAGTTTATTTGAAAAATTAATTTTTTTTGAAAGTCTCGAAGGTTATGCCCTTTAACACGTTCGTGACATCGTGTACCACTGGTGGTACATGTACAGTTTTTTAAAACCGCTCGAGTAAATAGTGCGGTAGTTTTTTTGTGGACGTAAATTTTTATTTCTAAATTATCAAGAAGTATATCAGTGCGAAGTCCAAATCCACCAACCCACCAACCCACCCACCAGTCCACCCGTGGTACACGATGTCCAAATGTAAAAAAAGTTGAAAAAGCAAATGTCCAGAACGTGTTAATGAAAAATGAATATAACCAAATTTAAAGAAAATACAATTTTCTACATTTTTTGCTTTAACGGGTTTTATGTATCTGTTACTGTTCTTAACATAATTAAAAAAAAAAGATTTTTGGAAAATTTCTTGAAAACTAGACGCATTTGGGGAAAATTGATATAACAAAATTAAAAGAAAAATAAACTTCCTGCGTTTTTCCTTTTAAAAGTTTGTACGTATCTTCAACGGTCCTCGAGATATTCGAAAAAATAAAATTTTTACACCTTTTTTACGAACCAGCGAAAAATTTTAGGTGGATCACAAGTGAGGAATAGTATTTATGGCCAAAAATTACCATAAAAAATTATATTACCTGAGTTTCTTCTCTCATTTGTTTATTCCCTTGAGACAACAACGAATTTCAACCCCAAAAACCCCATTAATCTGTTAAAAAATGTATCAATTATCACTTAATCTATCAAAAAAAAGTGTTTTTTTTCTTTCAAAAACACTCATGCCTCTCTGTTCGGTGCAAATTAAAGATATCCCAGTAATTTTTTTCAATATTTTAAGTGACAAACGGAAACATAATAAAAACAAAATAAATCAACACAAATGAATAATTTTGAACTCTCGATTTAACCGAAAGACCAATTTTGATTTTGTCATTTTATTCCGATTTCCACCATATTTGCTTGTCGTTCATTGTTTGCCTCTCCATATCACACATTATGTGTGTACGAAACATCGAACAATTCTGGTTGACTGGAATTTGATTAAATCAGAGAATTATTGAAATAAAAGGGAATCATGAAACACTGGCGGCGAGTGGAAAAAGGAAGGGAAAAATAATCGGCATAAGAGCAACACTAAAATCATATAAAATGTCAATTTATTGCCCTATGGATCATCACATTGTTGAGCCCTACGATTTACATTTATTATCATCATCATTGCCATTATTATTGTTGTTGTTGTTATTAGTAGTGATGGTGGTAGTAGTGGAAACGGTGTCACTTCATATCGAGAAAAATTGTGTGTTTCTGATTGAACTTTCACTGGAAAAGCTTGTTTGCTCTACGCTCTGTCGCCATCTGCCCCGAAATATGTTGTCAACTCCTGTCCTCGGGTCCACAAAATGCTTAGAAATATTGTCACTGTGTGTGTGTTTCCATAGAAGATGGAAGGGCGGGGGATGCTGGTCTGTTAAGGACTCCGAAATCGAGAGAAAAGTGTAGAATTTTCAAGCATAATACATTCTATATCCTTTTCTAATTATGTCTCTGTGTGAGAAAACCTTTTAACTTTCTTATCTGAACGAAATAAAGGTATTGCCATAATGACTTCAAGGAAAATATTTAAAGTTCTTCCAAACTAAACTTTAGTGACAGACATTGATAAACGCATTTAAATAATTTGGTTGATCGCGTGGAATCGGTATTACTTTGGCTGCGAAAACAGCTTGAGAATCCGTTCAGTGGCTTTCGAAATAGCAGACGAGGGGAATAGGGGGAAAAGACTCCAATTTTATAGGAACATATTCGAAGAAACCACAAGGTCTTATGAGTACTGATGACATCACAATGGGTCTGTTGGGCTCCTGTTGGGCTCCGATACTTAACCACTGGCGGTCTTCTCAACCCAACCTAATTTAGCCACATCAAAATCCGTTGAGTAACACATTTTGGCGATCCCCTTTCCCCCACACACGTGACGCATTTTGTAGATAGCCCCCAAAACATCGTAATTTTAATTTGGAGCTATGAAAAAATCACGCGGTGATCAAAAGACTTTCTATCCCAACTGAGGGTAAAATACCCCCAAAAAAGGAAAACGGCCCGACATATAGATGAGAACATTGACACCGGAACAGCCGAGAAAGCGTTGAACGTGTACAAATTTTTGTGCCAAGTGGCAATTTTTTTTTTGCTGTTAGTTTTCATCCCCAAAAGTGAGCAAGAGTATTTAGCGTATATTATTGTCATCCTTGTCATACATGAATAGTTAAATATTAACATACTTGGCAGCACGAACGTATTGACATTGCCACGTCTGAATGAGAATCATTTTGATGGAGGGTGGTTCGGAAGGGTGGTTGGCAACACTATCTATGAAATATTTATATCGTTTCATTGTCAAAATTATATTTAATCATGAACATTGTTCTGCTTTATGGCAGTCTCCTTTTTCCCCAAAAAAAAGGACCAACAAGAAATTTTGTGTGTATAAACGAACAGCTTGAATGTTGGGCTTGAAGCTGTGCTCGATGGGTGGCGGTTGGGCAAATGTATATCGTATGGTAGGGTGGATAACTTTGGTAAATGGGTGCGCGACATGGGTTTATGGATATAGCAAGGATAACACATTGGCATGGAGAGGTTAACATATTCAATAGCTGGCCAATTTTCTTTCAACATTTGGTAATGATTATAAATATATGTGTGTTTGTTTGTTAGTTTATTTACTTGTTTGCTGCAGGGTGTTGGGAAAGGGAAAAAAACGCCATCAAAGCTGATGTGATGATGATACGAATATAGAGTATGAGATATATATAACCTAAAATAGGATATTTTGGTATTTAATTTTGAATGCTTGTTGACTTTTGACGGTTATAATGTTGTTACTTATTATGCTTTGGCATACACCACCACTTATCTACCATCATGATATTGTCTCTCATTATGTACATTTTCTCCTCCCCTCTTCACATTTTGTTCCGTTGCCTTGTCGGCATACTTGAACAAATTGTATACTGAGTGGTGTCTTTGTATGGGATTAAGTTTTCCCTTTGTTGCTCTACACTGGAAAGTTTTCAAAATTCTCAAACTTTATGTAAACTTGTGTTTGAATTGTGATTGAAATTTACACTTTGATCGACTAAATTTCCACAAAATGTAGATATTCATATACCTATAAACTATCCTTTTTATGCTAGAGAAAGGGAAGATCTTTCAACCCAACACAGAGCCGCACTATTATATTATGTTGTTACCTATAAATATATGCAAAATGATGAAAATAATAAACATATAGCCATGAAAACTGTTCGGTGTCTTACTTTAAAGTTGGCATGGAAAACTTTTCAAACTGTTTTTAACTCCTTTTTTGCATATAACATTAGTTGTGTTGGTGATTTTCGTAGATTTTCGATTGGGAAGCTATAAGTTGAAGTGGTTTGAAGAGAACTTATTTAAAAGCACTTGCTACTCTAAAACTTTATTTAATTAAAAATAAATTATCTGGAGAATAGTTATGGGATTGAGATTTCATTTAGAAAACTTTGAAATGATACTAATTTACTTAAATGTAGCTTTTTACATGGAAAATAGATATTCGAGAAATGTTTGATGAAATTTTTCGATTTAGAACTTTTGAAAAGGTAAAGTTTAATACCGAAATTGATACAAAAAATCAATTTATATAATTGGCAATCTATTGAAAAATTGCAGAAAAATACTGTCAGATCGTTACCTGTCTTTATGTTTAATCTAAGCCTTTGATTTTAACTCGTCACTCACTTAGAAGTAGGGTGACCATATTTTTTCTGGATCTATCTGAGACGATGTTAACAGGGTCAGGGGCGGGTGGAGGTGGGAGGGGGGGGGGGGTGTGTGTGTGGTTACGTGAGGAATAATCTGACAAACGTCATTAAAATAACGAAGAGTTGAATTTCTCAAAAACTACTTGAGCTACAGTGATGAAATTTTACACACATGTTTGGTCATTCAATGCGTCAATTTATTTCACTGTTGGTGAAATTCTATTGACCAGAAGTTGCCAAAATGGCGGATTTTTAATCCTTCGTTTCTCTGGTGGAGTATGTCATACTTCACCACACCAACGAAGGGTCAAATCCTTATACCTGTCAAATAAAGGGTCTTTCAACAAGGACATAACAATTTTGTATTTTAATAAAAACGCACCCTAAAACTTTTTTTATGATCTGGCAATACTAAAACGTCAGTCAAGGTTTACATTTTTATCATGGTGAAGTTCACGAACGACCAACGTTTGGAAATTATTAAAACTTACTACCGAAATTCGGAGTCGGTGGTCGCAATCGTGTAATCTCGAGAAATGGTCCGGTCGAATGGCCACCTCACTCATGCGATTTAACGCCGTTGGATTTCTTTTTATGGAGTTATGTTAAGTCGTTGGTTTATGCCAACAAGCCAACAACGTTAGAGGAGCTCAGGAACAATATCGAATGCGAAATTGCCAACGTTCCGGCCAATATGTGTGGAAGAGTGGTGGAAAATTGGCTCCAAAGAATCAATCAGTGCAATGCTCGCGGTGGCCATATGAACGAAATCGAATTTCATACTTAAATGTAACATGTGCACTACACCTGGAATAAATTTCAGCCCGATATCTCAATTATACTGTGTTTTATTTAAATACAAAATTGTTATGTCCTTGTTGAAAGGCCGGATACTTTGACTGTACCTTCTTAGGAAAACTCCAAGAAGCCAAGTCGATTAAGCCCTATTTCCATCAAAGATTACGAGAAATCGGGTCGCAAACCAATGTTTGTGGTATTCACCCCTTTTTGCGTTTTATGGCGTTTATTTGACAATGACCAAGCCGCCATGAGAATTAATTAAATTTTGTTTCTATGTACCTAATTAATATGATATTCAATACTACAATTTGTTGAGCATGGCTATTCCAATGACCGTTTCTACGTTCCCCCCTGCGTCTGGACCCCTCACCAGCTAACTTCTGCACCCTACACTTGAATGGGATAAGGTTGTTCTTATTGGATAAACTATCTTTCAGACAAGCTTCTATGATTTAAAAATTTACCTCACCCTTCTCCACTTTCACCCCCTTCCCTGGTATCTCTTGGGATGGTAAAGCGATTTTGATCAGATTTTGATAATTGTATAGATTGTTCCCAAAAAACTTTTCTCCGCTCATAAAATGTGCTCATCCGGTCCTCTGAAATCCTCTTCTCCCTTTTCGATATTTCCAGAACTTCAGGAGGGGTTTTTTATTGATATTTAAATATAGAAGATTTCAGTACGATTACATATTTTGGGATTTCATTTTTGCAATAAAAAAAATCGCGACCTAAAAGATTTAAACAAGAAATTCAAATCTCTGTCGAGTGACCTTTGCCGGCATGCAATTGAGAGTAAATTAATTATCTCAAATTTCAAGTGACCTTAGATCTACATTTACTTTTTGACATTTAACCGAAATAAACCTGAATTAAATAGGATCCATTAAGAGCAATTTCCACCCTCGATTTTTTTTTCGTTTCTTGTACTCAAAGTTACTTCAGAGACACACAAAATAAAACGAATAGTGAAATCTTACCAACCTAAACTCATTTTAACAAAACCTAACTCAACTTTTATCTTCTGACAGCAAACAAAATAAAAAGCAGATATTGTTGAATGTTTACAACCAGAATCCCAACAAACCAACAGAAAAGTTTAGGGCAAAAAAAAAACGATAAAAACATTCATTCAATAACAACAAATGTTTTTTTTTCTTTCATCTAATTCTCGCGTTTTTCTTTTCGTTAGATATTTTTTCGCATTCTCATTTTCCTCTGGTGCTTGCCGTGGCTTTAAATTAAGTTCAGTAAAGTGAAAAACTTTTTGACCTCAATCACAGAACATGGGCGAACAAGTGGAGAAGCCATTTAAAAACAGATTTAGTGCCGAAAATTACAAAAACACAAACACCAAGGCACCAATTCATGTATATACAGACAGAAAAGCGTAAAACATACATTTTTATTGAATTATAAGAAAAAGATCTGAACCTGTGTATTACGAGTATAACCCCAGCATCCGCAAAAAAAAAAGCA
Organism: Chrysopilus asiliformis; assembly: GCA_964034945.1. Taxonomy (NCBI): domain Eukaryota; kingdom Metazoa; phylum Arthropoda; class Insecta; order Diptera; family Rhagionidae; genus Chrysopilus; species Chrysopilus asiliformis. Next base: position 6,073,117 of record OZ035963.1, read on the forward strand.
TTAGAGGCAATCTGGGACTACTGGCGTATAGGGTGGCAGGGGACTACTTAGTGTACGTCACTTCTGTACACTTTTTTATTTATTCATTTACTTATTCCGGTGTTTTGCCAATGGTTTTGTTGTTACTTACCTCTAGTACTACCGTTACCGATGTTATTGTTGCCACTTATTCTTCAGCTTGCTTTTTTTTTTATTGCCGCATGTCGTTACATTCTTAGCTTTTGTGCTTTCCTAACATCAATTTCTGTTGAAAAATCCAGCAAAAGGTTTTTTTTTTCTGGGTATTTGACTTCCACTTTACTTGGTTTTCTATGCTTACTCGTGTTTTGAATTTCTGCTTTGTGCCGTCTTCTTGTAAACTTACAGAGCTTTACAATTCCTGTGGGATATTTTATTAACACAAACGAGATGCACATAAGATATGTGCCAGAATTTTGTTTACACAGGGATACAGGGTGGGTAAATTTGAGAGAACTCGATGTGATATAGTTGGTATTTGGGTCTGATTTTTTGAATTTTATAATATACTTAAGTGGTTCAAATGCGTTGGGTGTCATACGTCACACTTCTAGGGGAAGGGCGGAAAGGGCGGGAAGCTCATAGTGTTTCACCCGTATTAGATCCTACACAAAAGAAAAATCAGCAAAAAAATCGTAGGGGATGGAAGGAAGCAGGCATGGGGGGGGGGGGGTCGAAAAGGCCGTAATTAACGTGACATCTCTTATAGGCAGACCTGCATGCCCTCTGATGTTGATAACTTACAAAAACCTTACAAATGTTGAAGTTCTCAATGTTGAAGTTCAACTGTAGGTGCAGTAACGAAGACGAAAATTGCTACCAAATTTCAGAAGATCCAATCCGGCGTCGGGTTGAGAAGCCTCGATAAGTCATATATCGAGATTTTTTATTTTTATTGATAGTTTTTTATGTACGTACATTGAGGAAATGATAGAGCTGCAAATTCTGAATAATGGCTCTATTTAGACAAATATATTTCTGAAAATTTTAGCGTTATACATCAAATTTTTGATTTTGTCGTCGTTTATCGTTGGCAACCAAACTCTAAGCGCTGTATATGAAAGCTTCTTAAATCAAGACGTTGTAAATCGAGGGTCTCTTGTAGTCAACACTACGCTTTTAAAAAACACATGCCACAAAAAATGGTTTCAGTACCAATATTTAACTTACATTTAAAATAGTGAATTTGTAAAAAAAAATGTCACAACCACCCTGTAGTATGTGCACTTGACTTCAGTATGAGAAATACGGTTTCGTACTAAAGCTTGACATTTCCCTACCGGATGCAAGAACGGCAATTTCGCTGTCGTCGCACCAGCGCCAAGTTAAGAAAAATTAATTAAATTTTTTTCCACAACTTTGGGTACTTCGCATTGACTAACAAAAGCTTGCGTGTCTTCTCAACTGTTCTCCAATTCTTAAGCGTTTTTTTGTTGGCCTTCTTTCCTTACTTTCTTCCACTTTATGCGGAAACACAAAAAATGTAGCTTAAGGAGATGAGGTACAAAAACCTTAACGGAATCGAGTTGTTAAAAAAAAAACGTTTTTAAACACATATTTATGCTGGAAATGTGGAAAAGTTTTCTCGGTACTTTTAAGACATGCCATCGAGTGCCATTTAACAAGAAAACAAGTTCGCAGTGGAAAATCGTGTATAAAATTTCAGCTGGCAAAATGGAGACAAAAAAAACTAAGACTTTAATGCGAGTTAAATGATACAAAATGCAGCCAAAATGCTTTTATTTATTTACTTAAATTCTAACATTTTTTACGGTTTTTATTGCATGTCCGTTGAGTAGTTTAAAGCGTGGAATTTTATTTTTGTCCAGAAATGTGCAAAAAGTTGGTTGAAATGTGCAAAAAGTCGGTTGTTTTTGTTTATCCTAAAATTGACATGAGGATATGGGAAACATTTGTGCGGCATTGCAACCCATCAACAGCAGTGAGAATAGCGTAGCGGGAGAGGGACGCGGGAGTTTGAAATTTTGGGACCTCCTTATGGTGGGTCCAAAAACAAGATATTTATTTATAAGGATTTTTTTGATCAAGAATATTTTTGTCGTTGGAAAGAGGGGGGGGGGGGGGCGATAGAGCAAAATTTATAGCTTTGATAACCGTTTAGACATGGTTGTCTGTTTTTATTTGCCGTGACTCGAAGACAGTAGAGTAACTAAAACAAATTATTGGATTTTTAAAAGTTTTTTGGGGCGCCACTGAAAATTTAAGGCAACCGACTTTTCAAACCCTTTAATGAAAATTCCTAGAGCCTGTATGTATCTAACACTTTATTCTGTGACACAGAATCCATGTTTCACGACAAATTAAAACCTGGAGCAAGTAAAGTAGGACGCAAGGAGCTGCACAGGTTGATTTAAGATAAGTATTTCGAGAATACAATGTCATGTAATGGATAACTCCGTTTGCCTGCTACAGACTAGGGCATCAATCGTGTAACGAGACGCGTCTCCGTCTTTGAGCTGAGACGGCGACATCGACGCGACACGTTTTTCTAATCGTGTATCGCGACACTAAAAAGTTTGAACGTTCAATGGATTGAATTTCTCAAATCAATTATAGGTCATGCTAAATAAAGCTTTCCGAGTGCACAATACGGACCAGTTTGGCTCACTACAAATATCTTGCTACATAAACGTCAAAATAAAAATATTTGGATTAGCTGAAATTAATTTTATGTTAAGTTCACGAGAAAAAAGTGAATTACGAGTTGTTCGCAGGTTCTAAAGGGACATAAATGATCCGCTCCAGCTCATTTCAAAACCGTAATGTATAATTAATAGACTTTTTGCTTGAAGTGAATAAAAACCAAATCCTCCCACAAAAGTTTTTTTCTTTTTGTTGCCGGAGTCACCAGTGTCAAACGCGCCCCTCGCCAAGGCTTTATTTTCATGCATGAACCTTACAAGGGTTTCCCACTGGTTTTAACTCGTTATCTTCCTGAAATAATATAAATTTATTATAATTTAACTTATATTTGCTTTGGTTCCTCCATTGTGAAATGACAGACAAAATGACACTGAGCGACGCCTCGATTTGTGTCGCTGAACGGAAAGACGCGTCGCTAGTATGCAACGACGCGTCTCCATACACGATTCCTTTTCTTAATGAAAGACGCAATTTCGTGTCTGCGTCGCGTTACACGATTGATGCCCAGGGTTTACTTGCCAAAAAGTTGACTTGGATGAAAAGAAATTTTTTGGCAAATATGAGAACATCAAAAAACGATAAAACAAAAACATATTTCCAATACGCCAAAAAGAACAAAAGGGTTTGTTTAAAAAATCGTTTTACAATCCGCGAATCAAACTCAAATAAGACGTAATCCCACTACGAAACCGCATAAAATTGATTTGCATTAACAATTCAAATTTAAAGAGCACTTTAGAACTGTAATTAACACATTTGAATTAAAAACAAATTTATTTCAGAGATAATTTCAAGTGAATAAGTCTCGCAAATGAGCATTAAAATGAATTTTTTAACGGCTTCCGCATGAATATTTCACATCTGAACCAACTAATTTTTTACCCACCCTACCCTTGCTGAATTACATGATCTGGCACATGAATGTGCGCCATTTACAAATATCCAAAGTGTTAATTTGTGAAAATGATACATTACTAGCAATGATTATGTGTACTCTTGTAGAGCGAAGATGTATTTGCCATTTAGCACAAAATCTAATGGCAAAGGAGGTGGCGGTATTAAATGGTGAAAATTGAGCTAAGACGAAGGGTGAGAGAAGGACATTCTTAAAGGGGAGGGATTGCATATCGAATAAATAGAAGTGGTTGTTGAATAGACGCCATTATTTATTAATCTACGACGCAAGACGAAAACAACAGCATAAGCAGGAGCCATAGTTAATATATTAAGGTATAGCGACAATATGGCGACGATGAATAAAACGATGGCGGGAAAATATGATCAGGTTTGGCAAAATGATTCGCTATACAGATGGGATGATTATTTTATGATATCTGGAAGAAGAAAAACCGATGTCGCTGATGATGTAAAATAAAATAGCAGCATTAATAATGATAGCTAAAGCAGCTGCCTCAAGTGGTAAACAGCACAAGTCTTAATGTGAATAATCAAAAGTGATGCCAGAAAAAAAAAGAGTTAAGAGTTGATCAACTGTAATCGAAGTACTCGTCCTTATCGTCTTAATGCTTAAATATGCACAGACCGTGGAGGTATTAACAAAAAAGTGTCTACCTATTCGACTTAATAATTGTTTATAATTTATTTTTATTTGTTTGGTATGGTGACTGTTTCTGTAGGTATGGTACCTTCCGAAAGATTCGCTTTCATGCTTTGAATGTGTTTGTGCAACCTTATTGTCATTTTGACTTTTCGCGTTTTGCTATTTCTGCGTATTGACATTAGCTGCGCTTGCAAATGATTGATCTTCCAAGGTGGTAATTTATTCGGAAGTTAATGGTGTTTAAGAGCCAAAAATTCATCCAAAAGATATTTCGGGTTCTCGAATTCTGTTTGTTTTAGTTCTTTTATTCAATTAAGAGACTAGAAAACCGATCAGATTTTTTTTAATGTGGGTATTTTGGACAGGCTCGTCGTCAGATTTTTTTTTCGATAATGGAAGGGGGAGGGGTGATGGTAAGGAGAGGAGGGATTGCTTCTAGGACTCTCAGAACCAAATTTCATCATAATGGGAAGGGACGGACTTGAAAAACTTTAAATACATTTTTTATAACACAACACAAAAAGGTTTCCGCGAATCTCCTCGCTTTTTCATCCGAAGTGGTAACGTCGAGCAACGTCCTCGATGGCGACGGCTGTGCAAATGTGTGGCCGCGAATTTATATCACTTTGCCAGTCTATTAATCTAATGTCTTTGGTCCATACATCACTTTGCCTTTCTATTAATCTAATGTCTTTGGCAAAGGGCCGGTTTATGGTTCAACCACAATGAAGGCGGCAAGCGGCAGCGGCGACGGCGGGCGGCATAGCGCCGCCACACATACCGCCGAGCCAGCTACAATGATAGTGGCACCGTCGGCATATGCTTCTGTCAAAATTGAAACATCAAAACTTATTTAATTCGTCCGCTACTTTGCTCCATTCATTTTCCTTTGTGTCTGTCCTTTTATATTGAGGATGGGCCAAATCGTAGAGCATTCGATTTCCTTTTACGAACTCTTTTAATTTTTCCTCCGTTGTCGGCATCTTGCGAAATCACAACGTCAAAAATCGTCATCGAATGTGGCGCCGAATGCGGTGGTTTTCATAAAACATTTTGGGCGGCGGTGGCAAGTTTGACTTTGTTTCAAACTCGGCGGCGACGGAAAAAGTGCGCTGCCGTTGCCGCTGTATTGTAGCAGCTCTCGTTGCGTTACGTTAGTGCAAAAAAAATGCCGCCCTGCGCTGCCGCTCGCCGCCTTCACTGTGGTTTTTTTTCGTCCGTTACTCCAAAGTTTGTGCGTGTGAGATGCAGTGAGAATAACGTTAGGAATTATCCTCACTTCGTCCCTCGCCCATAAACTTTGAAGTCACGAATGAAATCACGTCACATCTAAACGAGTTAAAGATGATGGAAAGGTGACCTAAACGGCTTACAACACAGATAAGCTCTCCTTTGGCATTGCAGAACCGGTTAAATTTCTAGAGTTCTTTGCTCTTTATGGCCAAGACCTTGCCAAAGCAGTGCCCAGAGCAAAACCTGTATTTGGCGCCACCTCCCTTTATGAAAAATTATATTAACCCATTCGGTATTTTGATGCCATATGGCATCATGCTAAAAAATTTGAATTGTCTTATTATTTATTTATTTTCAACACTCTATTCTCATTCAGTGCACCTTTAAGTGCATTTGTGACCCAATTTTGATTTTTTGAGTAAAAAGCTGGACTACAGTGGACGTATTGGTAAAAAATAAAAATTTTTAATTTTTTTTTTGTTTTAAATGAATACTAATAGCTTAAACATCATTAATTTGTATAGAGAGAATCTTTTACCCCCATAGAAAAAAACATGCACCGAACGGGTTAACAATGTATTTTTGTGTGTGCTTGGAAATTTGGAATGACCGATCAGAATGTTTATCTAAATTTTTGTCAATCGTCAATAGCAAAAATTGTGCCGCAGCAAAATTGAGAGAAAAAAAATCAACAACATGCAGAAATTAATAAAAAACTGCGCCGCAGGCAAAATTATAGGCAGAAATTAGAAAAAAAAATCCGCTGCAGCCGAACATTTTTGACTCAATATTTTTTCAGAGATAATTCAAAACCCTAGATAGTGTATTTTTTAAAAAATTCAATGAATTATTAAAAGAATAAAATCCGATTTGCCTGATATCAAAAGCCAAATTCCTTTAGTCAATTAGCCTAGATTATAAATCACTTACGAAATCAATTACAATAAATCCTCTCAGCATCATCTATCCACTTAACGGACGAGTAAATCATTAAATTTAATAACATGACCAATGGATGTAAGTAAGGGCATCACATTTACTAAATACAATCTACGGATATTTTGCATATCATCGCAATGGTCCAGTGATTTTCATGTTGCAACACACATGATTGAATATTTTCAGTATTATCTGCTAATGTATGTTTTATGTTGACTACACAAATAGCTTTTTTTTTTATTAATAATCATCGACCGATTTTGATTATCTCCATCTCATCACTGTATACGCCCTCGTCACACCTGTCATTGAGCATTGATGTCAATTAATAATTGCCGCGGTGTGATTGAACTGAATGACGCTGCATTTATTAGTTATACGTCATCACGGACGGTTTTTAGATACGTTATTGAATTTTTCGTGCAAATAAATTAAATCTCGTTGATTGAAATGCTTCAGATTTTTTTTTTTTTGCATTTAGGGGGTTGATGGGAAAGGGGGAGGGGTGAATGTAGGTGAAGAAAAACATTTCTTGACGGATAAGCTGTCTAAAAAACGAAATACGAAACAATATCTTTGCGCAGTTTAAAAGATGGCGGGCGAGGGGTAAAAGAGAAATAAAATTCTAATTATTATTTATTGTTGGTTCAATGGTTTCAAAGCAAATCGATTACTAACTCGTTTACTATAATATTTTTTTTAAATTCTTTACTAATTCTTGGTTTTATCTTTTCTTTCAGTATGCAATAAAATATGCACAAAAGCACAAAGAGAAGCGTCTATCGGCGCTTGAGGAGTTAACAACTCTTTGTATTGATGAGAAACCGCCAAAAATTATCGATACTGGACAACGTGATCGTGAACGTGAATGGAATTATCAAAATAATCATATAGTTAATAAAAATCAAAATAATAATCATAATAGTAATAATAATAATAGTAGTAATAATAACAATAATCATGCACAGAATAATTTGATTAATCATACATCACATGTAAGTAACAATCTTTTTCTAAATTTGTTTGTATCTGAGACTAAATGTGGTATGCATTAAAAAGCACACATTTTTATCTCAAAATATTTATGGTCTTTGATTAAAATATTCTATTTGACGTTTTTAATGACAAGAATTTTGATAAAAAGTACAAGACAAATTGTTGAATCTTCAATTCAACGTTAAAATTCAATTTCGATTTTCTACTTCTGAAACCCGTATTAATGGGAAATTGGAGTAGGCAAGGGGTGGGCTCGATCTTTGTAATCGCAAACTTTGCCTGGGAGAAGATCTACTAAATGGCGAAAACCGCGTCAAAATCACTCTAACGGTTCAGGAAAGAGCAGGTAAGGGGCTCACAGCCAAGAAGAGGGTTCGATATCAATGGGCGAAAACCTTGTTTGGAGGACGATCAACCTACTGGCGAAAACCGTATCAAAATTGCTCTAATGGTTAAAAAGATAGCTGGCAAGGGGATAATATGGAGGGATACAATGAGCATAGCCTAAAATATCCCCGTCATTACTATGGACAGTGGACACATATTCGAAAACAGTTCGTTTGTAATGTAATTTTCAATTTTTTAAAAAAAGTGACATGCGGCGGAGAGTCACTCTTTCGCGGGAAACTACTGAACTGATTGGCCTGAAATTTGTCATAGATGTTCGTCGAGGGTCCAGCCCCAACATAGACCCATTAAAAAGTAGCCCGAGAGGTGGGGGAGTAAGGGGAGAGGGTAAAGTGATCTCGAAGCTTAGCTCTTCCTCTATGTTACCCTTTCGCGGGGAAACTACCGAGCCGATTGGCCTAAAGTTTAGCTCCAACATAGACCATCAAAAAAAAAAATCGAAAAAACTTAACCCGGCAACGACGGATATGCAAGCTAGTAGGTCATAAGGAACAAAAGTTCTCCACCCTTCTGATCCCCTCGCCTGCTATCTTCTAAACCCCTGGACAGATTTTCATGCGGTTTTTGACATTAACAAGCGTACTCTAAATGTTGAAATATTTCTGTTAGCATTTTCAGTTTATGGCACGTATCTGCCACTACAATACATACGCTTTTGCTGTCAGATTCATGCCATACCCTAAAAATGCTACTATAAATATCCTACATTGTTTCCCCTCGATTAAATTTTGATTTATTTATATCAAAAATCGCGTCAGCAACATTAAGTCAATTTTATATATTTTCATTTACATGTGGTAATCCACTTTTAATAGTTTACGCCATCTTGTTTGGACATTTCTGTTTTTAAAAAAAATATATCTCTTGACCAAAATGCTGTATTCACTTCAGTTCATTCACTTCTAACAGTGATAAAAATAAAATCTATGCACAGTAAAATTCTATGCTAAAATTTTCATTCTGAAAATTTCTATGTTCATGTTTTTGTCACATTAGTTGACAGGTCAATTGTAACGACAGAACCTCTACTTGAAAAGTGTCGCAACTTAACACGAATTCTATTGTTCACGACATGTATCTTGGCTCTGGTAAATAAACAGCGAGGTAAAATAAAACGCTAAGATCGAAAAGATTGAGACAATGACTTCCTACTTTCATTAACTTAATTTCATTGCCAAAAAAAAAGAAAAAAAAGAAAAAAGAATAGAAATGAAAGCCAGCAAAAGACTCTGACATTAGCAATGATTATTCTGTGAAAGAAATACTCAAGCAAGTGACTGAAGCCTTACAAACCGTAAGTATGTAAGTACCGACAAAAAAAAAGTAAATATATAAATAACGGATGGGCAGAAACCGATTTCTAAATTCTATCATTTGTCACACAGCATCTGTCGACATTATTTGTCTTGTCTGATGACATTCAGATGTCAGTATCTAGAATGCGATGTGTGTATCTAGAATCCGTAGGAGCAGCTATTGGCCATTTGTTTTATGATTTTGATTATTATGTTAACGTGATGCTATTAATTAGTTGGCCGCCGACTGGTCGGTTGACTACCGGCAAATGACTAACAATGCTATGCTCAATTTATAAACGAAATTCATAACATAATAGAAGTAAGAACAAAACAAACCAAAAAAAAACATTCTTTCCTAATTCATTCTTATGTCTACCTTTTCTGTATCTGTTATTAGGATACACACGAAGTTTATGTTTCTAGAATAGCTAAAATATCACAAAATGTTGTTTAGTCAAAACTGAGCCTTTTGACTTTACAGTGGAGGTAGGGAAAATTAAAACAGAAGATTGAATTATTCTTTTAAAAAAATCCTATTTTCGTCCCCTCTACGCACCGTTGACCAGCAACGACTGTCAACCACTGTCCGGATTTTCATCCGGATTAGGGAACGGATTGTCATCATTGGCACAACAGCCGTGAATCCGATTTAGGTCGGTCTAACAAAGATATCAAGACTACTCGATAATTCGTATTTTCAGGTAAAACTCCCGTTAATTCGCATTTTTTCTTCTAAATTTGTAAAAACAATGATTCAGCACATTTTTTTGCCCTGCGGCGTATTTTTTCAACGATTTTTCACAAAAGGCCTGCGATCCATTTCTCTTTATTGGTCTTTTTAATGTGTATTATTTATGAAACGTTAAGAGCGCGAAAAATTAAGTCCATTTTCGCTTGCAACTGTATAGCTCTTGAAATTTAAATCATTGTCCATTTTGTTGAAAAAACTTTGCCTGCGGCGCACATTTCTTGATTGTTTTTCCTTGATTTTCGTCCAAATCAAATGTTATTTGCTATATAAAATTTGTTGTATCGCAGGTTCTCCATTTAACCGATCTTCCTCCTAACCTTCCCCCCCCCCCCCCACTCGCCCGCTCATTTTGTCCGGGATTGACCCAAAATAAATATGGTCACCCTAAGTATTAGCCATGGGAGATTTCCTGCTGCATGCTAGAATTATTACACGCCTGCTTAACTCCCCGGATATTTATTTATGGCCCCAAAGTGAATGAATTCCCGAACGAGTAAGTGCCAATTGGCAAATCCAAAAATGAATACCAGCATCCATACAGGAATGTAAACGAAGTGTAGCATAGTTGGGTGGGTACAATGAGAGATAAACGGCAAGGATGGCCATTTGAGGTGGCAACAAACAAACGTACGAATAAATATGGCAATTATTGTGACCTGACCAATTAATCACTTAATTATTAACACATTTCGTCTGTACATTTTGCTCTCTATGTTGTGCTACATTAGACCGGTGTATGTATTCCACGGTGGGCTGTTAACTATTGTACACCATTGGAGTACAGATTTTCTATACCCAAATATTGTATCCATACCGTATATAACCAACCGAAATATGCTCAATGTTATATGCTTCGGGGCATTCATAGTACACGAATATCAAACCAATAATCAACATGGGACCGTTGTGTCTGTCTGGCTAAAAGGCAGGCATTTACAATTTCCTATAATTAATGTTGTGAGTTGTGCATAGTTTTTCGCATAGACGCGCAATTATATTAAAGCTCATTGTGTATAAAAGAGTATAAACCTCAGGAGTCATAAGAGCAATGCTGCAGAATATGTTCAGAGAATAATCTGATTTTTTTTTCGGTAAGTAAAATAGAGAAAATATGGAAAATTGGTGTATCGGTCACACAGCATTAACACCGCGCCGCGTCATAAAACCGTCTGATGGCAAGGCGTACAAAATTTACTCGTGCTCGAATGTAATTATTGCGATTTCCAACAAACGAAAAAAAACGTTAATTTAAAACAGAACCATTGAAAAAATGCACGTTTTAATTTGCACCTCATTTGTTGATTGGTGTTAACAATTTGTAAAAAAAACAAGAAAATACTGCGATTTTTTCCCAACAATGTTAACAATGTTAAACACTTTGCTGGAATTTTAATTAACACATTGATTAGTGGTTAGCAGTTTTTTTTCTGTTCGGGTTGATATGTTGATATGCCTTAATCAACTTATTGTCTTTAAATGTATTTTTTATTAAGTGTACAATTTGTAAAATTGATAACATGGAATTAATTATAGCTTATCGTTTTCAAAATTAAATATTTTATTTCACACGCGTGGTAAAATGGAATTAAAATAAAGATACGCGGTAAGTGAACACGTGGGAGTTTTTATTTTTTCTCCCACCAGTTTCTGATTTATTGACAAAAAATTCAAGGTCGTGTCACCTTGGAGGGGAGTGGAAACGGCCGGTGGCCCCAGGTGCAACCCTTAACACGTTGACCGCCAGACCAATTTTGCAAAAATGTAAGGGAGATGCCAATACATGTAGACGCAAGTAGAATGTACATATGTATGAATGTATGTATGTATGCATGTAGATTGTAGACCCAGCTATCGAAAATGATAGCCTTGGCCGCTCATGAATCATAGTGCCAAGTTTCACTGGCTATCAAAAATGATACACTCAGAAAAATGTTCAGGTCAACTTTTTGTCAGGTTAACTCTGACCTTACAGAGGTTTCTGTAAGCCAGCTAGCGGTCAGAGTTAACCTATCTAAGGTCAACTCGTGCAGCTCCCAATGCCCTACTCCACCTGCTGGTGACCACAGGTCAACTCAGTTTTACTTGCCCACATGCAGGCGAACGCGCGCCTGCCCGAGGCCAATTACGCCGTATGTAGGTCGTCGAGTTAGCCTCCATTTTTCTGAGTGTAGCCATGGCAGTCAATGTGTTAAAGTTTGGAATTACGCTTGGCTTGCATTAATGTGATTTTTAATTTATGGGTATATTGAAATTTTTCACCTTTGGCACAGATTTCTGAAAAATGTTGAAGTCTGCACATCCTCGTATCTAACCATCCTCAGAACACAATATTTAATCTAAAGACTCGAATTTTGTGGGGACTTTTAACACTTTCTCGAAGGTACACCAAATATTGCCTCCTCAATTGAGGTTTCAGACCAATTTCTTCCTTGCTTCGCACCTACAGTTTAACATGGATTGCGAACCATGGATGAATTACCACATTTGTAATGTTTTTTTTGTGACGTTGAAAATCATCAACAGCAGAGGCCGTGATAGCAATTTTTTATTGGAATCTTTGAAATTTCGATTGAAAAGTTAAAATTAACCGCAACCATTTATTTCTGTTCACATTTTAATCTTAAAATATCTTAAAATCTATTCATTTCATGAACGAACGATAAACCAATTGCAATATCAACAACAGAAAATCGAGAAGAATTATAAAAGAAATACAAGAGGGAAATCTAGCAAAAAGAAAATCGATGAGATTCATTTTTATTTATGTTTGTAGATAGATGTGACTCTACTATATGAAGATACCCGTAGTCCATCCATTTTAATCGCAAATACTTGTTCGATTTTCATTCAATTTTGTTCTCCTGGTTTTTATCTGTTCTTCCCTTTATTTAGTTTGTCTTCCTTCGGGTCTTACATTGATGGTTTCATATTTATACACTTCGCCGTTCAATTGAAGGCAATCCCTTTTCTTCTTTTCCTTAGAATGATTTTCTCGATTTCTCTGGTACTGAAATACTGCCATTTGGCACAAGAGATTCAGTCCGAGTATCTTTTTTTTGCCTTTCATATTGGTTGTTGTTTAAAGATTGTAAATGATCTGAATTGTTGTCGATGCACCTAATCCTTTTCTTATGTAGCTTTTTTTTCTTATTCTGAGTGGTTTTTTCTTGTACTTTGATTTGTTGTTTAAGAAGAAAGTACATGAAGCCAATTTGTGGATTACAAGAGAATTTATTTTCGTTCCTGCTAAAAGATCAATTTTATTAAATGGCTACGCTAATATAGTTGATTTGTCTGCTGTGTGGGAGGTAAGTACGTAAAGTGCATGAAATTAATGCTGGACAGTTTTGGGAGAAAACTTTTTCACATATTCGCTAGTTCCTTTTTCTTTAAAGTCAAAAGGTTACGTTAAAATCGTCAATAAAACAACACATTTAGAAGAGTTCTAATAAGGTAAAAATTGGGGCGAAGTTTTTATAGACCGACGCGACGTCCCAGAAATTAATCTTTTGTCCCGGATTATTCATATTAGTGTGATAATATTTCAAACGCTAGAACAAACGATCACTAAATATGCAAAACGTACTCTATTTCGGCTGCATATTGCTCCATAGTACGCTCTTTTCGCCTGCGGCACATTTTTTCAACAATTCTCCGCAAAAGATACATTATATGAGAAGATTTGGCTTGCGGCGCATTTCTCTTGAAATTGTTGAGGCTTTATGGCAAAAATCAATATTTTAAAACACCAACTCCCTACCCGACTCATCGTTTACCCCCTTAGTGGAGGAATGCGGATAAACCCCGCCAAAGTGACCCCTACCGACTACCCGTTTACCCCCCCCCCCCCCTTAGGGGAGGAATTTGTATAAACCTCGCCAAAGTGACCCCTACCGACTCCCCGTTTACCCCCCCCCCCCCCTTAGGGGAGGAATTTGTATAAACCTCGCCAAAGTGACCCCTACCGACTCCCCGTTTACCCCTTTAGGGGAGGAATTCGGATAAACCCCGCTAAAGTGAGCATTTAAGGGATAAATGGAACATACTGTGAAAATTTCAGGATTCTATCGGTTTGTCCTGACTAAATAACAGACTCATCAACAGATATAGATTGCTATGCCATTTTTCTGTAAAGTCAAAAAATTTCGTTAAAATCGGTTAATTGGACATCCTTTTTTACACTTATTTTTCTTTTGGAATTTTTGTGGAAAACAGGGGTAAGATTTAGTATCCTGAAATATATTTTTCATCCCTCAATTGACTTCCGTTGATCACTCGTTTAATTGAAATCTAAACAAACTTTTTGCCTTTTCTGGCAACTTTTCATAAATCTATTGTACCATCCAGCATTTCACCCTATATGTGCAAATTCTGTTTCATTATAGGTAATTATTTCATGAAATATATTCACAAAATGAGAATATTTTTGGGTTAATGTTGTGTTAATAATTTGAATTAATCGAAATTATCATTTCATTTCCATTTGCCGGTTCCACCAGTATTCTATTTTCTCTTAGTCATTATAGTGAATTTATTGTTTAATGTGTTAAACGGATGTTTTGTTGCGGGATATCAGATTAGGAAAAATGCAAATATATACACAACGTACGTATAATAAAAATGAGTTTCTTATCCTGCAATACATCGCGGGGCGCATAGTATACTGGAAGCAAAACTTTCCATTTGCTTTATTAATATTGTTTTTTTTTTGCCTCTGGCTATAGTGTAGCCATTCATTTCGCTAGGATTTTCATTTTTCTCGTATTTTCTCCTTTTTCCACCCATTCATTCATTTGATAAAAAAAATGCCTTTTTATTCCTTCATCCTTTTTTTTGTCATTTTCAATGGACGACATTTCCAATGGTTTCTTTCTGGGACATTAAGGAGGCAAATCTGTTTCGAGTACATTCCACCGACCGGCGAGCGCCACTTGCCAGGGATAAAGTGGAAAACTTTCTCAACTTATTCAACTTTTACGAACATTAAATTCCACATTTTTTCGCCTCATTTTTATCCTTGTGTGTCTATTTTTTCTCGACATTTTTTTTATTTTCTGTTTGTCCAGCTCTAGATAGGGTCACCATATTTTTTTTTAGGTTAAGCCGGGACAAGATGAGGGAAGAGAGGGGGGGGGGGGAATACGAAGAAGGTTTGCGGGTGGCTGAAACGGAACGCCAGCGAAACAACAAAATTGAGTTGAGAAAAACCTTTGTTTGTAGAAAAAGAAAAATAATTCAGAAATATGCGCCGCAGATAAAATTGCACAGTCCCAAGCCAAAATCAACTTAATTTTTCGCGCTCTTTACAAATAATGACAAAACCGTCAAAGGCGAAATTTTATTTCAAATGCCTCTTTTGAAAAACGTTGAAAAAATGCGCCGCAGGCGACACAGATATAATTTAGACCGAAGTACAGTATTTTTCGCATATTTAGTGACAGTTTTTTAGAGTTTGAAAAATTGTAACACTAAATTGAATAATCCAGATCAAAAGTTCAGTTTCCGGAACGCTGGGGAAAAAACGTACCCAAAAACAGAGCTGTCCTGGCTCATCCAGGACGTATGGTCACCCAAGCAAAACACAATGATATAGGATATGAATAGCCAAGGGTTTTTGGTAGCAAAACATTGAATAAGTTTTATTGAAACAAATTTTATACCAAGTTAAGGAGAGCAAATTCAGGTTTTTTATTGAAAAGAAAATTACTTTTATATTAATTTCAATTAAATTTCATTACAAATGTTTTATATGTCATTAAGAACAGCGAGGTATTGTGGGGTGGGTCTCAGAAGACAATTTGGGAATATAGATCATCAAAATATGGTTTTTTTTGTCTGACTTGCTAATGGACAGTTCCATAAACGACGTTACACATTGACAGGGGAGGGATGCAAAGGGGTAAGAATGAAAAGGAGGATGGCGGGAGGTGGGGTGGGGAGGGGCATTTACGATAGTTTGCGGCGATGTATTTTACGGGCAGCCGCTAACTCTTGTGTTCCAAAACTAATGGACCACTTGACTTAAAATTTTTCATAAACACGGGTTACATTTTACAGTTACAAACTCGGTAACAACTTAACTTTTGAGGAAGAGAAAAGTAAAAAGTGTGGTTCCTGATTTTTTTCAGAATTAATTAAATTGAATTAATTTCAAAAATTCACTCGTTCATCAGAAGAAATCCAAATGAATAGAAAATTCGTTTCGAGAGACACAAATATTGTTCAAAATATTGAACTTGTTTATTTGACACCCACACTCAGAAAAATGTCCAGGTCAACTTTTTGTCAGGTTAACTCTGACCGCTAGCTGGCTGACAGAGGTTTCCATCACATGACATTACATCCGCGAAATACCTATCTAAGGTCAACTCGTGCAGCTCCCAATGCCCTACTTCACCTGCTGGTGGCTTAATTTCAGAATTTCTCCGGCCACAGGTCAACACAAGTTTTACATTCCCTCATGCAGGCGAACGCGCGCATCGCATAGGCTAAATTTTCCTGCCCGAGGCCAATTACGCCGTATGTAGGTCGTCGAGTTAGCCTCCATTTTTCTGAGTGCATCTTTACAGATATGTAATATAAAATTTGTATCATCATCACTAACAACAGACGAATCTTTTCATGTAGTTTTTGTGAAAATCGGTCAAGACGTTTGGCATCTGCATTCCAACAAAGCAACTTCGACATATATTTAAAATGTTGAAAACAGTACAACCACATTCGGTTTCGCTGCAGTCAAGCAGAAGGAACGGTTTAAATTTTTTAATGAAAAAAATACTTATCAACTCTCACTTAAATTTACTAAAGAAAATAAAAATATTCAAACAATTTCCCCCATTTATTGAATTAAGCATTTTTCCGGTTTCAATTTGTTTTCAACACATTTTTGTGCTAATTGCTGTGAGCAGAAAAAAAAATCTGTAAAAATTATCATAAAAGCTTTTAGCTAACTATTAAATGTCTCTTTGTCTACTGAGCGTTTTTACACAAATACAAAATACTGCAGCTAAAGCCAACAAACAACAACGTTGTAAATGATTTCACTATTACTATACTTTGTTGTAATTAATTAATTTATGCGCTCGTAAAATTGTTTAAAAAAACAGTTTATTTATTTTCCTCTTTTCTCCATATTTTTTTTATTTTTTTTTTTACTTTTTTTTACTTTTTTTTTGTATTAATGAATACTTTATGTAAAATACACTAGTCCATGTAAAACGATGTAAATTTAATTAAACAGGAAAATAAACCTTGGAAAGGATGCAAAAAGCTTTTGCACTAAGAGATGAAATATAAAGCGATGGAATAATTGACAAAGGATGAAATGTTTTACATTTTTTTTTGCAGCTGAGTTAGTCAATAAAAGCTCTAGAAAAAAACTCATGAAAAAATGGAAAAATAGTAGAAAGAAAAATACTGTGAAAGAGTCAAAGGGGTTGGGGTGAGTGATAACTACAGTCGGGTCTGTTTGCGATGCTATTTAGATAGTAAATAAATTTTTGTAGGTGCGTTTGAAAGGGATATGGGCTTGTAATTAGTTAAATGGATGATTGTATGACAAATTGATGTTAATTAATTTTTTTTTACTCGATGGCATATGACAAAAGTTTTTCTACTATTTGCTTTTTGTCCCTTTTTTTTGTGTAATCAACTTTAGTTTTTCCCGCGTTTTTCAGTTATATATATTTTTTTGTGTCATAAATAACTGAAAAAGTTTTTATTATGTGACAACATGATTTGTTGACCTTCTTTTATCCTTGCATTAGGTGTGAATTTTTGCTAATTTAAATGATTTCCGGTTGTGAAGAAAATTACGATTTTTTTTCGCAAACGTCGCTTCCTCCTAATTTTTATACTCTATATGAGAATCTTATGTGACTACTAGAATTTGGACCCGGCTTCGCCCGGCTAAAGGCGTGACTGGAAATTAGGTAGCTTAGAGTAGGGCGGTCTTTGTTTTTCTCTAAAGTTTTTTCTCCTCGGAAAATGGTTATCAAAAATTAACAAAAAGACAATAAATTGCAGCATTCGGATTCACTTTACCCCCTCCCCTTACTCCCCCCACCTCTCGGGCTAGTTTTTAATGGGTCTATGTTGGCGCGGGACCCCCGACGAACATCTATGCCAAATTTCAGGCCAATCGGTTCAGTAGTTTCCCCGCGAAAGTGTAACATAGCGCAAAAAATCAGTTTCGAAATCACTTCACCCCCTCCCCTTACTCCCCCCACCCCTCGCGCTACTTTTCCGTATGCCTATGTTGGAACCAGACGTACCACAGACGCTCATGCCAAATTTCAAGTCGATCGGTTCAGCAGTTTTTGCATGAAAGAGGAACAGACAGACAGACAGACACCAACTCATTTTTATATTTATATTATATTATATGAGTATGATATGATATGAGATACTGTTTGTAACGCATCGAATCAATCATCGGACACAAGAATGAACTACATCAGCAGAGTGTTTGGGATAACAAAAGATTTTGATTTCCGCATATCCGTCCGTCTGTCTATCCCCCTGTCTGTCCGTCTGTCTGTCCGTCTGTCTGTCCGTCTGTCTGTCCGTCTGTCTGTCCGTCTGTCTGTCCGTCTGTCTGTCCGTCTGTGTGTCCGTCTGTCTGTCCGTCTGTCTGTCCGTCTGTCTGTCCGTCTGTCTGTCCGTCTGTCTGTCCGTCTGTCTGTCCGTCTGTCTGTCCGTCTGTCTGTCCGTCTGTCTGTCCGCCTGTCCCTCCGTCTGTCGGTCCGTCCGTCTGTCCGTCAGTCTGTCCGTCTGTCTGTCCGTCTGTCTGTCCGCCTGTCTCTCCGTCTGTCTGTCCGTCAGTCTGTCCGTCAGTCTGTCCGTCAGTCTGTCCGTCAGTCTGTCCATCTGTCCGTCTGTCTGTCCTATTCCTTCCTCCCCCCCCCCCCCATTCCCTAATATCAATGAAAGAGTTTTTTGCGATTTTATCGAAAACGGTTAACCGAATAGAATAATTTGTGAAGACAAAACATGTTTAGTATATGATTATGCATATCCGTTCCATACATCAAAATGTATTTGTCTGTCACCATTTTTGGTCACAAAAATATACGACCTCGAATTTTCTTACCTGTAAATTCTTCAACAAAAATATTTCTCTGTTTTTTTTTGTTTCTGTTTGATGACCATATAAAAATAGAAAAATCTATAAATTAACCTAGAGAAAACTCGTAAATCATTCCTCATACTCGAATGGGAAAAACGACAAAAAAATAGACATTTGATAAAAAACGAAATACAAAAATCTCATTGGCACGCGTTCTTAAATTCTCATTAATTTCGTTTGCCATTCAGTGTCAGCTCATTAGTCACAAATAGAACGAATCTAAAATTCGAAAGAAAGAAAAAAAAACAACGAAAACGCTAGCAAATAAAAAGCAAAAGCAGAAATAAATTAAATTTGAGAAATTGGTAGAAAAATTAATTGCCGTATCGTTAGATAAAATTTTGAAATGCTCGACATTTTCTTAGTTCATGTCACAACATCTTAGTGGGTATTCTTTGGGTCGCAATTTTCAACACACCACACTGTAGTCGCCAATATAGTTTAGTGACTGACACCAGTGGTAGACCGGATCGACCATTGAAAGTTTAAAAGTCCATTCCGTTTGACAGTCATGGGTGTCAATTTGTCAATAAAATCGACAACACAATCTCTCAGTCGATTTTCTCGGTAAAAACATTCGAAATCTGAAAAACGTCCCGACATTCTTGTTGCGGAGGCGCAACGTAGAGGGTGGGAGTGTCAAGATGTTTTGCTTTGATGCGACGACGACTTCGATGCATGACTCACATTCATCAGATTTGTATCTTTGTCTGTCGAATCTTGAGTGGAAAGAAGCTGATGTAGTCAAGGAAATACAACAGCAGAGGTGAATATGCTAATATTCCTTTACACACACTTGTAAAATATACGACACTTTCTTAGATTGTCACCCAAGATCGATTTAAAGTGATAAACACCAGCCAACGCTGCTTACAAAATGTAGCTAAAAATAATGAAAGGAAATCATGGAGTAAATATTAAGATGAAATATCATCAAACTAATTTACTAATTACACTATACTCGTAAAATTTTAATTGCGAGGCGTTTATCTCGGCTTAAATAATTTTAAGTTAGCTAAACATGCTGGAGAGGTTAGATATGTTGTTTTATTGTGATAGCTTATCTCAAGATAGCTTGCATTTACTTCCTGAATACAATAGCCTTCACTCAGAAAAATGTCCAGGTCAACTTTTTGTCAGGTTAACTCTGACCTTACAGAGGTGTCTGTAAGCCAGCTAGCGGTCAGAGTTAACCTATCTAAGGTCAACTCGTGCAGCTCCCAATGCCCTACTTCACCTGCTGGTGGCTTAATTTCAGAATTTCTCCGACCACAGGTCAACTCAGTTTTACTTGCCCACATGCAGGGGAACGCGCGCCTGCCCGAGGCCAATTACGCCGTATGTAGGTCGTCGAGTTAGCCTAGCCTCCATTTTTCTGAGTGTTCTTGAAAGTAGTCCATCTAAAGGATATGAAAAGGTCGTTTTTTTTTATTTACAAAACTTAACTCCTCGTTACCAGTTAATTATTTCATTTATAAGAAAAAAAATTTTGTGAACATCGCATGGCTTTGTTATGCGAAAGTTCCGATCTATCTCTGACATTACTTCTTCAAGTGGAACTGGCCGCATAATTGAGGTTTTCATGACAATTTCTCGTCCTTGCTGTGCGCACCTATAGTTTTAAAGACTAGCCAAGGCAGTCAATGTGTTAAGAGAAATATCATGACCTCAGGGATTCAATAAAAAAACCTTACAAAGTCTGCATTCATTCCTGAGGCCGTGAGAACTATCTTAACACATTGACTATCATGGCTATCATTTTTGATAACCAGTGACGCTTCCCGTCGGTCATGTCTACCGTATTTGATAGTCAGTGGTGTTTCCCCGGGGACCATGGCTTGCAAAAAAATATAACTATATGTTGAAAACATCACAAATCACAAAGAACATGTATTCGCATTTTTTTAAACATTTGCAAAATTGATTGGGCAGTCAACGTGTTAAGGCGGAAAGTAATTTTCGTGCTAAACACGGACCAAAGCGTTTTTAGCCAAAGCGTTTTTAGCCAAAGCGTTTTTGGCCAAAGCGTTTTTAGCCAAAGCGTAGCCAGGGGGGGGGGGCACGGAAAAAAAAGATACTTTAAACTGTCAGTAGGTACTTTCGCTATAAGCCTTCGGGACACCCGGGCCACCCACCACTCCTCTGGCGACGCCATTGATTTCAAATATTCATCAAAAAACGTATATTGCGAATCAAGGATATTTTTTATCGTTCTGAAAGAAGTTATTTCCGCAACACCTCATATACGAAAGGGTTTCAGAAGTAAACCAAAAACTTTTCAAAATAGCGTAACGAACCAAGTTTTCCTTTTTAATATCGCAACCAGGGAAAAAATCCCATAATTTTTTCATTTTTTTTTTTGTCGCACCTAGTGCAATTTTCTAAATTGCCAGATTGATGAGTTTTTGAAGTCGTTGTGAAATCAGTTCAAAGGTCAGTTATGACAGGTGACTAATGAACGGACGGTTTTTCGTTATCCTCGCATCTCACCTAGAAAGTAGCAAAACGCTGTACGATACAAAGGTTAAATCGTGACAATTTCATAATGGTTGTATTTTTCGGAGGGTATTTCATCGCATCGGATCGTATTTTGGGGGAACAGGGCGACCATGGATGGTGGCTTTTTCATTTCAGATCCGCTTCGCATCAACGCCAAACGACTTCATCCGTTGGCGTCGTGCACGACGAATTTGTGGAAGGTGGCAGCAGTAGAAGCAATTTTGTTGATGACTTAACTGCATGCACGTTGACTCGACTCGGTGCCACCGCGAAAAAGTAATTTTCGGTCTTCACGACAGATTTAGGTCACTGATTTCTGTGTTTCTTTCGATTTCATACCTGTTTGTTTGTTTATTTGTTTGTACATAGTTCAAATTATTTCATGCTTTTTTTCAAGTTTTCATTCGGTTATTCGCCTGCACTCAATTTCGATTTCCCAAATTGAAGTCGTGATGATGGAATTACAAAAGCTTATGAAATTTTAAATCCTAAATGGTGACATTTTTACGTGAATTATCGCTTCCTAATGGCTTGATTTCTACTACTTTGGAGTTAATCGGAGGCCAATATCTATTTTTAAATCGCAATTAAGAATTTTTAAAGTCTTCCTAAAATAAATTTACTAAAAGGTCATGACAGACGAACCATAACACAGGGGTGCAGTGGAAAATGTAAAGAATGAACTTAGTAGGTGGATATGGCCCCGAGGTGGCAAAGCACTCCTTCCACTGTTTATACTCTATATAAGAAGTCCGTCCGTTTTTCTATCCATCCGTGAACACCATAACTGTCGAAAGGACTGAGCTAGAGACTTGAAAGTTTATATAATTGCGTAGCTGAATGGCAGGGCTAAGTTCTAGAACGGGTGAAATACCACCATTCTTTCCCCCTCCCCGATACAATCGAAACAGTTTTTTCACAATTTTCTCGAAAACGGTGAGTCGTATTGAAAAATTTATAAAGGTAAAATATATTTGTATTATGATTTTACATAATTCATCCATACCTCAATACCCAGTTGGACCACTTCTTCCCCCCTCCCTCATACAGGTTGAATACTTTTTTTATTTTGTCGAAAACGATGCACAATCTTGAAAATTTTTTAAAGACGAAATGTGTTTAGAATATGATTTTACATAACCTTTCCATACATCAGAATCCAATCAGGCCCAGTCTTCCCCCTCTCCCATACAACTTGCTGCAGTTTTAATTATTGAATTTCTCCCGCCACAGGTTGTCTCATTTTTACTATCCCTAATGCAGGTGAACGCGCCTGGCACAGGTTAAATTTTCCTGCAGGAAGCCAATTACGCTGTACTCCATTTTTCTGAGCACAGGAATACATAAGTGGACACTGTGATGGTTTTATAACTTCACCATTCCGTGTGCTATTTTTAAATTATTCGATTTTCAACATTAGTTTCCAACGAAAAATTATGTAAAATTTAATTCCAATCGGTTTTCCTTGCTAGACGCAAAGAAAACTGGATGGAAAAAGTTTCTACAAAATTGGGAAAAACTGACTTAGTGCAAAATAGGGAGTGTCCCAAGTAACCAAATAGGGCGTAAAGTGGTCGTGGCGACTTTAACATCGAATCTTTATGGTCCACTTTACGACCACTTTACGCCCTATTTGGTTACTTGGGGTAACACTGAAATAATAGGAAGCTGTCCCAAAATTTTAGTACGCATATCCAATTGTTAGGGACACATAACTATAATACAGTCATATTTTCTTGTTTCTATAGAAATGGCTCTTAATTCAATTTTTTCCGAGTATCCGTCAATTTCTTAGGAAATATATGATAATTGTTTAGAGAAATTCATCGAGGAAATTATATTAGATCCCTGACCTTGAGACTTCATAACCCACTTTTCGATAGAGTAATAAATTCACAAATCATAAATCAATAAGGGATGTAAATTTTTAACACGCGTATGTAAAAAACAATCGAAACCGATAAATCATGCTAAACAGATTTAAAATACAATCTCGGATATTCCCTACACCTATGCTATACCCAACCATTTGGTTTTTCGGTTATCATAATCTTTATACCGATAAATACCCGAAGGATTTCTACCTACATCCGCTGCCCGGAATCAACAACAATATCTGTGAATTTGTATTCCTTCTAAACCCAATGTTAATAGGATCCTCTTGAGACCTACGTCAACTTTTGGGACTGCCTAAAATCCCATGATCATAAACCAATCGCCATAAGTTCATTATGCCCTCTCAATTTCCCTCTCGTACGCTTTTCCGTCTCGAACACCTCTTCGACCACAACGGCAACAAATGGACGGACAAGTATGGGAAAAGGGACGATTTCAGGGCATTATCCTTTTAGGTATATGGAGGTTGTGTCTACGCATAATCAGTCGAGATGTGTTATACCCTTGATTATAGCTTAGTCAAGTACACCAAGTACCCACTACACATATGGATAGAATACACTGTTATTCACAGCTATCGCTCTAGTAACGAGATGAATGTCTGTAGTGCTGCTCATAATCCCTCATTTATCCTTAATCTCCGTTTTAGCACTTAGCAGAAAATAAAAGTGAGACAGAAAAAAAACAACAACCGGCGAAACAACACATTTAACCACCCATCATCAGCTAACAGCCCCGTTTCCAAGGGCTTACATCAACAAATTCGAATGTCATACTCACATTTTCCACCCGGATCCCATCCAAATTTCACTTGGTTTTCCACTACGCTTACTCAAAGGCAGCATAACGTGGTGGAAATTCATGATTTTTAGAGGCTGTTCTCACACCAATCTACCCTCGCATACAATTTCGATCTTCTTACAGCGACAAAACTTTTGTTTAAATTGGGGAAGTGTTCCGTAATTTGAATAAATTAATTAAATCTGACTACCAAAAATATCTCAACGACACCTCTTGTCGTTCAATCGACGTCTTCTGTTTAGTCTTTATCAAAGTCAAACACAAATACAAGTACGGGGATCCACAAACACAACCATGAGGAGGCAACAAAAAAATTTAAGGGTCTATCGAACATCCCTATCGAACATCCCCATCATGAATTCCAATTTCAAGGATACTCGGTATCTGCTTTAGATCAATGACAGTTGATGGTGTTGCCAATGTGAATTTTTTTTTTCGGTGGCTTTTCATGTTTTGCGCTTTTTTCCGTTGGTATTTGCAAGGATGCTGCTGCTTTTGGTGGGGATTGAAAATGGCAATAAAGCTGATCCGATGACACCAGTAGAAAAGATTGCATGACGACTAAGGATGTTCATGGCATGAGAAAATGAAGTATAAAAAAAACGGCATAAACAAAAAATACGAGCGAATAAGCACCGAAATAAAAGTTAATGCATACGTGACAGGACTATTCATGAAATTGAGTTTTGCTTCGATGCTTACAGGTCCTTTATTACCGGGAGTCATATGGAAAGTTCTCGAATTTATAGAAGTACCAGGAAGACCGAGCCATGCTTGGCGACCTCAAAATCCTAGTTTTGCTGATTTTTGGGGAAAAACTAAATTCACATTATCTTTACACAGCTTTTCCAGAGTTTTTAAATTCCCGACCTATAAAGCTAGAACTAAAACTAACGCGCGATAACAAAATTTCATAGAAATTGGTTGAGTGGTTATTGAGTAATCGCTGTCACCGATTTTTGAAACGTTGTTTTGAGACACCAGGTGAGAGTTATCGAGGGGAGGGAAAAGTCAGGTTTGTAGTGGAAAAATCGAAAGCCCTTAGCCCCCTTAGTAATACTGTAAAGTTTCATCAAGATCGGACCACCCAATTCGAAGATACCAGGCGAGGGGTATCGAGGGGAATTTTCTCAGGGGTGAGACCTATCTAGATCGATGCCTTGTCCCCGAAAATCCCTAACCCCCAAGTTTCGTGAAAATCGTTAGACGGGTTTTCGAGATCGTTTGTGCAGACAGACAGACATTCCTCGTATTATATTATAGGATTACTGGCTTGCATACCCGTCGTTGCCACGTTAACATTTTTTGGACAAGTATTTTTGCGTAAAAAAAACAAAGAAATAACTCAAAAAGTTTAGAAAAAAATGGTTATCCTTCAGGACCTTTTGTTTCGAATTTTGAAACCCTAACACCAGATTAGTGTTTTGTGGCCCCGAAAGTTTTTAAATTTATTTTCGTGTCCTGGTAGTTGTTTTTAACTATCGGTTCTGAAAGAGATGTGAAGGAAAGAACCACCTTTTCCCCTTCAAATTCGTGGTATTTAGCATGCCTACGTCCTTCACTGGACGGAAACAAAGACCCGGCATGGAAACCCTCACGCTCAAGAAATTGCACTACTATCTTTGAAAATTGTGTTTGTTGACACTGGGCGCGTTTAGACCGGTGCTAAGTTGGCGGTTTTTTTAATCCTTTGTACTTTTACTAATCCTTTTCATGCCTTTCCATGCTATAGGTTGCAAAAATTGTACATAAATACAAAAAATGGCCAGTTCACAGATTGGCTCGGTCTAAACGCTTAGCTCGGCCTAAACGCTCCCACAGTCGTTTTTGGGCAATTGATTCTCGTAAAGGCATCGGTAACAAGTATGCGGTAACAATTCGAAAACTGCAAATTTTAATTTATTACAATAAAGGAAAAAAAAACTTTTCGATCAACCCTCATTCATAAGCAGATGTTCTGCTTTCATCTTGATGCATGACATCTCCAATGACTCCCAGATCATGGCGCCAAGAAAAAAAACCCCCCTCTGACATGAAACTGAATGTTGAAAAAAATTGGATAATTTGGCCGCTTTATTCAAAATGTGCGAGCACCTCATTGACGTTTCGATGTCATTTCATTTTTGTTTTACGATTTCAACAGATTCTTAAGGACTTACTTTACAACAGACCCACACCGCCATACACACACACACGCACACGCACTTTGGAATTACAAACTCTTAAAGAAGTAACGCTAAACGACACAAAGTCTTTCATTGTTGGGGATGATCATCTCATAATGGCATCGTCTTCCACACTTTATCCCTGAATCTAGGGCACCTCTCCCGTTCTCCTCATCCACTTGACGAGCTGCAGGGCGGAAAAGTTTTTCCGTTCGTCCGTCTTCAACATGTAATCTACGCATACAAAAAACCATCTCCGACATACCCGGAATTGCCAACAGGAGCAAATCCTGTCAGTATGGATGTGTGCGTCTATTTTGGCTGCGCTAAGTTTGCCCTTGTGGCGGTTTTTGTTCTTCCGTATCACAAAACGGCTTCAATATGAGAAAAGGCCAGGGTAGTTGTTGCTTGCGGAAGGCAGCAGGTGGGTCGTCGAGCAAAAAATAATCAGTTGGGGGGTTGTTGCGCCGTCAAGGACTTACATGAATCGGAATCGAAGGAAACGAACTGCGAGCGAATTGCGACGGAAGGGATTCTATTATCTCTCTCTATCTCTGTCTCTGTGTGCCTCTCTGTTTATGGAAAGAGGATTCGTCGGTTGGATTAAGAGATTGAAATATGTGCTTAAATTACTAGCGTAATAAAATTTAATCTTAAGTAGATTATCCTTTTCTTTCTCCTTCTATACATCGTTGTTGTTCAGAAATTATATATCCCTTTTTTTACGTTCATATAGCACCAGATCCCAATTCTGGTTGTTGGTTAGCTGGTATGTATAAAATATTTGCGGATTGGGTTCGCTCGATTAGAAATGGATTTTCTTATTTCTCAATGAATTACTTTGTATATTTTACATTTTAATATTTAATTTTCTGTCTTTGCTTTATCATCCGTAATTCACTTGGTATTATTGAATTATGTGAATTCATTTCAACATATTATGATCACAAAATGGATCGTTTTAGTACTCTATATGAGAATCTACATCTACACTCAGAAAAATGTCCAGGTCAACTTTTTGTCAGGTTAACTCTGACCTTACAGAGGTGTCTGTAAGCCAGCTAGCGGTCAGAGTTAACCTATCTAAGGTCAACTCGTGCAGCTCCCAATGCCCTACTTCACCTGCTGGTGGCTTAATTTCAGAATTTCTCCGACCACAGGTCAACTCAGTTTTACTTGCCCACATGCAGGGGAACGCGCGCCTGCCCGAGGCCAATTACGCCGTATGTAGGTCGTCGAGTTAGCCTCCATTTTTCTGAGTGTATATTAGATTTGGTATACCGTTTGTAACGCATTGAAGCAATCATCGGATACCACCAGGGTATTTGGGAAAGCAAAAGATTTTGATTTTCTCACGTCCGTCCGTTTGTCTGTCCGTCCATCCGTCTGTCCGTCTATTCGTCTGTCTGTCCATCCATCTGTCCGTGAACAGCCTCACTTTCAAAAACATTGAGCTGGAAACTTGAAAATTTGTGCAGTTGCCTTTCTAGGAAATAGCAAAGCTAAGTTCTTGAACTGGCAAAAACATTCCTTTCCCCTCCTCAATTCAAAAGAAACAGTTTTTTTTTACAATTTTCTCGAAAACGGAGAGTCGTATTGAAAAAGTTGTAAAGGTCAAACGTATTTAGAATAGAATTTTACATAACTTATAAATACATCAAAATCAAGTTAAGCCACTTCTTTCCCCATCAAACATAGAAATTAAATTTTTATTTTTCGATTTTCTCGAAAATGGCGAGTCATATCTAGAAATTTATTAAGGCAAAATGTGTTTATAATGAGGGTATTCACAATCCTCTTTTAATTTTCGGTATTTTCGGTAATATTAAAAGACTGAAAATATTCTGCTGTGAACATCCCACAGCACAGATTTGAGAACAGCGCTTTTATTTGATACGTGACCAAATCATGAACTGCGAATTTGATTGTAAAATATGTCACATACCTTTAAATCCATGTTTGATGTATTCTTTTGAATTTCTATTGTGACAACGGCTATCAAAATTGAAAAAATTTGCATCAGTCCGATGAGATTAACAAAAAGCCAGCGAGAAAATTTGACAACTAAAAACATTACTAGCGCCACCCGCGGTTGATTCTTGATACCAAATAACCGGGCCGGAAAACACGACTCAAGGCATGTATACAATTACCGAATCCGGTAATTCATTTTTACATGAACCAAGTTACCGTCTCTGTAAAAATCTGTTAAATTTGACTGAATTACCGAGCGGTAAATTTACCCGCAATTTAAAAGACGACTGTGAATACCCTGAATGTGATTTTATATAACTCTTTCATACATGAAAATTCAAACGGACAATGCCTTCCCCCTGTCCCACACTAATTGATTTTGTCCGTCCTCATATAAAGTATTTGACGATTCGCAATTGTAGCTTTTCTACAGTGGGTTCTCAAAACCACCGAAAAAGTATTTTATTTTCAAGTGAGACATAAAATATTCGTGATGTAGCACAAAATATTTGGTGAGAAACAAAGTTATCTCTCAATTATATACAAATTGCTCTCATCTTGAAACAAGGAACAAATTATTTCCAAATCGAATACAATAAAGTGCTGTTCTTTGGAATATTTTTCTGTCAGTGTAGTTGCATTTGACACAATTTTGTGTTTTTGGCGATTTTTTATAAATTGGCGATGTTTTATGAATTGGCGATTTTTTATGAATTGATTTTCATGGATGTTTCAGAAATACTTTTAAGATCGCCTTTAGTCAGTTTATAAAAAACTGAAAATAGAAAACAGAAAATTGGGGAATTATTTTGTTGAAGAGTTAAATCGTGGTCTAAAACACCTTTCTTGATACCAATAAGCTCCCCTGCTACGGTATAGACAGCACAGAGCTTCTATAGAACAGAGGTCAAAATCACACTGAGCGACAAAAATATGGCGTGAAATATGGGACTTTATCATTAGCTCGAAAGCTTTACGAAAGCTTTTTTCTGCTTGTGCTAATGATAAAGTCCCATATTTCACGCCATATTTTTTGTCGCTCAGTGTGATTTTAACCTCTGTTCTATAGAAGCTCTGTGTAGACCAAGCCTGGGCACTCCTTGGCTCGTCTGGCTCCTCACAACGATAACATTTTTATTCAAATTTTACGAGAATACAATCAATGTATGAACATTTTTACTCGACTCTCCAACGCAATGATACGTGTTGGTAGACGACGGCCACTTCGGCAGCCGAAATCAAACGATTCACTAACAATCGATGGAGCGAGCCTACGACAGCCATTCAGTATAATATCTGTTGTTGATGCGTGCGGATGTATACATTTGCTCCCCAAAACCCTAATTGCTTCCCAAAGTATACTGACGTACGAAATTTTTTCAGAAATTCGATTTTTTTAGTTTTCATTTTCCATTATGAAGCGC
The DNA here is from genome assembly GCA_964034945.1 of Chrysopilus asiliformis. Classification (NCBI taxonomy): domain Eukaryota; kingdom Metazoa; phylum Arthropoda; class Insecta; order Diptera; family Rhagionidae; genus Chrysopilus; species Chrysopilus asiliformis. The sequence continues at coordinate 6,102,871 of OZ035963.1, forward strand.
TCATATTCAAATTCAAATACTATGTCGTGTGATTGGGCAAACAAATATTTAATAACCACAAATAATGATAACCGTCAATGTCTAGTTTGCAGTTACATGTCGAATAAAAAATTCAATCTAGAACGCCATTACAACAGCTGTCCTATCAGGTAACTTAATGCAATTTAGCGCATGTTTTTTCGAAGCACAGAACCGAAAATACGTCCCAAAAGTTTTTTTTGCACGGCGGAACTTATTATTTTTTGTAATCGCATCATGATAAATTGTGTAGTCCACTGTTCCTAAACATCTCCATCAAAAGCGAAAGAGCGTAAAAAATGAAAAAGATGCGTTTTCTCATTTTGTGTTATAGTATATGAAGAAACATAAAATTTCTTTGAGTAATAGTAAATCACTACATACATGGTGCCCAGGCTTGGTGTAGACAGTCTGGAAAGCGTCTAGTCTAGGCGAAAGCGACTTAATAATCAGAGTGTGGTCAATTTAAAATTCGCTCTTGGCGCTTTTTTTTCAAAATATTTTCTCATAATCCCAGATCTAAAAAATAACAACTAGGTATAACCTTTTAATATGGAAATATTGATACACACAACTTTGAACAGTCCATATTCGAAGAAGAATAAGGATTGACCACACTCTAGTTAGAAAAGAGAGATATTCAAGAGGCCTGTTTGTAAAGTGGGTAAAGCCTTTTGCAAGTGAAATATTTGTCATTAAGGATGCGTAAGTCGTACTTTATCATTACGGGTGCGTAATACAAAATATCCAAATCAAACCATTCAACATTTTTTTTGCCCAAACCCATTAAAAATATTCTACTGTCTAGTCAAATTTATTTGTCGCCCTTCGCCACTAGAAGTGGGTGAATACTCTTCTAGCAATGACTCGAAAATACGAAAATATCAACTCAATTCGACTTGCCGCAAAACCACGGCCCAATATCTATTCTTCTATTATTCTCATATGAATATACAATCTCATCTTGTCGTTCGCTGAATTATCCTGGAGGATTCAAGTATACTATCATTATACTAACGATACTAGGTCTCTGCTACCCCAATTTCTTCGCGCTCCCCTTCCCCCTCCAATCCTAGAGGATTTAGTCTTTATTTCATAGAAGTATTATCACTACCCCACACTCTACGCTTGCCTAAAAACTTTCAAAACCAGAATCGGGACAGTGTGAGGGAAAAGTGGTGCTATCAAGAATCCTGAACAGAAGGATCAAAATGTTTATTCTTCCTCACTCCCACGGTTGATGTTGGTTAAATGCGATGCGGAAGAAAAATTGGAACAACGAACGGAACAGCAAAATAAAAGGACCCTCGGCTTGACATTTTTTTTTCACTCAATTCTTATACGCTTTTTTTCGTTCAAGTAGTTCATCTTTTGTCTTTCCTTTCCCGTCACTATAGCAGCCTGGGTAGATGGTATGCTGTGTCTGCTATTTCTTTTTTTTATTCTTTTATCGTAAGGACCCTACCCTCCATGATTTTTCAGTTTTCGTCTCGCCTATATGGGTTTAAAGCAATGCCACACTGCTGCACGGAAAATACAAGTGGCGGGTGGTGTATGTTACTACATATTTTAGTATAATATATACTAGGATCCCGCATATGCTCCACATAATGTCGGGACAACGACTCTCGTAGACAGTCGAAGACGGCAAGACCAAAACGAACCTATTTTATTCCTACCACCAGCCGCCACTTTCCTGGGAAATCTAAAAAAATGATGACCCTTTTTTGCCTTGTTTCTGTTTTCTTTTGTTGGTTTTGCTTGTTCTTATGGTCGGTCTATCCTCGGTCTTATCTGTGCTTAAGTTGATTATGGCAGCACATCTTGATCGCCGGGCAACTACTTTTCTACTGCTTTTGTTGATCGTGTGTTATTGGCCTCCGAACATCTATTGCTATTGTTCGATGCATTTGTGTGTGTGTGTGTGTGTGTGTGTGTAGGGTCCTCTTACAATCGCTTACATATCCCTATGCGTATAAAAGTTTTATTCGATCTAAAGTCAGTGTGAATGCCATCAAAAGTATTTTAACTGTTTGGCTGATAACTATCACTTTACACTACCGAAATAAACCATTATAATGTCTGGAATTGCTGTTTTGTAGCTCGCATCCTCTACTATATTTTTTTATGGAATTCGGTTTATTTGAATCCTACTTGAGTTTTTATTGGTCGCGTTATAAAATTTTTGTTGACAATACTCATTTGAATAGGCGCATTTTTACTATAACTTAAAAAATTACTGTCAATGATTTTTGTGAATGGTGACCATACGTCCTGGATTGGCCAGGACAGTCCTGAATCGGGTTCAGGGAAGATGCTAAGCCCTCGTGAGACAGAGTAGCTGTCATTCCCCTGCTCTCTGTTACAGAAATTGCTTATTTATTGGATACATCATACAAACTTATTAGAAGTATATTTATTTCAATATCCAAAATAATCGCCTGTGCGAAAAATCAAGAAAATTTCCGGCTTGAAAATTTACAGTCGAAAACTTCTCGCATCTCAAACGCAAAAAAAAAGCCAGCGGCACAATTTCTCTCAAAGGGCGCGTGTATTTAAAAATATATTTCGCCTGAGGCGCATTTCTGCTTGCTGATATTTTTACAATCAGCGATGCACTTTTTTCTGGAACGTAAATATCGTGAAAAGTTAAGTGAATTTTACCTTTGGACTGCATAGATTTTCATTTAAATAATTGCGCCTAATTGATTTTTCAAAACTTCGCCTGCGGAGCACATTTCCTAATTGTTTTTTCTTGGTTTTTGTCCAAATCAAATTTAATTGCTATTTAAAATTTGTTGTTTCGTTAGTGCTCCGTTTCATCACCCCTAGCTCCCCTAACCCTTCGTTCATCCTGTCCCGGATTGATCCACGATAAATACGGTCAACCTCTTGTGGAGAACAGTGCGTCTTTAGTTCATACGCGAAAATTGTGAAAATCTCTCTCTCTCTCTCCCTCTCCCTCTCTCTCTCTCTCTCTCTCTCTCTCTCCCCCTCTCTCTCTCCCTCTCTCTCCCTCTCTCTCCCTCTCTCTCCCTCTCTCTCTCCCTCTCTCTCTCCCTCTCTCTCTCCCTCTCTCTATCCCTCTCTCTCTCCCTCTCTCTCTCCCTCTCTCTCTCCCTCTCTCTCCCTCTCTCTCTATCTCTTTTTTTCTATATATCTACTTGTCTATCTCTATTTATCTCTATCTGTCTATCTCTCTCTCTCTCGCTGTCTCTCCCTCTCTATCTCTCTATCTCTCTCTCTTTCACTTTGATATATCTGTCGGTCTGTCCGTTGTACATATGTTAAAAAACTCGAGAACGCGTTGACCTAGCGACTTGAAATTTTTTGTAAAACACTTTTACAAAAATCGTAGTTTTCTATCAACTTTTAGAAAATGAACGGTGGCTATAACGGGTACCTACCATACATTTTTTTTAAATACGATTTTTGAAAATTTCTTGGAAACTATATATGTAGGTACTATTAGCAAAAACTGAAAGTAAACAAATTTAAAGGAAATAAAACTTCTGCATTTTTTCCTTTACCAATTTTTACGTTTCTTTAACGATTTTCGAGATATTTGAAGAAATATTATTTGTTACATATTTTTTCCGACACTAAATATTGCAGAGGAAAGTTTTGTGTTGATCACAACTGAATTTTTTTTAACTTAAACAGTGTCAAAATTAAAAATCGTGATAAAGTAACATCTCTATTCCCTGTGATGTGATGTGGAAGTACCATAATTCCATAGAACTCATAATTCCATAGTTGTGAACGCACTTAATCAAAATTCAAACTCAATTCGTAATAATTTCGTTATTTCAACTGCCTGGAGAACAATAATTCCATTTAGTATGCTCTGGCATATTTAATGAAACGAAAATTCAATAAAATATCAACCTGTCAAAATCATTCAAAACCAATAAAGTAAAATTTATTAACATTTCAATTGGAATTTATGGACGAGTATATCTGGGGAAATGTTAATACCCGTCACGGGAAACAAAAGTCCTATTCTCACCTATAGACCAGCCTTCGGATATTATTTCCATAATTATCCTTTCATATTACCCTCAATTGGATATTCACTACTGTAGTTTAAACGAATGAAATGAACTCATATGCGAATGTCTGTTTATAATTTAAACAGATTTAGCCACAAAATCTATAAACTAAGAAACATTCAGTCAGCCAGCCTGTGTTTTATGTTTTACGTTCCAACAAGTAATTAAAACGCCTCCACACATGGAAGCATCGGCAATGAAGCCGACACCAACAAACAAATAAACCAAAAAGGAAGAAAGGGTGATGGGGGAGTTATGATAGATGTGTGCTATAATATTATTCACAAATAATATCCCTTGCTCCGCACCTTTCGCATGTTGCTACCACACCTAATTTGATCAGTTTACACGCCAACCACAATCCGTTTCGCTCCACCGCCCGTTTCTATGGATTTGTTCCGCAATTAAGCCCAAAAACATATTAAACTATAATAAATATATTGGCAAATAAATTTATCGTCGAGCATATAATTATTAATCGCATAATTGTTAACAAGTTGGTCAAACAAATCAACAAATCACGTCAACATTATTTTATGTGCGCGTTAATGCTGTTCCGCTGTGTGTACAATATTTGTATCTCATTTACGCCCACGCACGACGAAATATTTTTATTTTACCGTCACTCTTTAATCCTCTTAATGCTGTCAGAAACGGCTTGCAGAGTGTGGATTACTATGTATAATAATTCAACATCTGACAGGCAGGATTTTAAAACTTCATTTCATAAATACCAAAATAATTTCATTATTGACTTACAAAGTGGTGGTTTTTGGGATATTGCAAATACATTTGAGGCGTTGAGAGCAAAAGTGGTCCAACCCACATGTCGAAATCGGGAAATTTTATGTGTTTCAATCAATATTGCGAGTGAGTTTTTAGATAAAAATGTTTGGATACACAATAGAACATTTTAACATCGAGTAATAAAATCCACCCAAAATTTTATTTCCAGAAATCTACCGTCAATAAAAGTGGAAAAGGTCCAAAAAGTCGACTATGTGGCTTGGACCACTTTGGATCTCAACGCCTCATTTATAAAATAACTTTGATGTGTTCGCAATGTGAATCATACTAATATATAAAAATTAGTTGGTGTCTGTCTGTCTGTCTCTCTGTTCCTCTTTCACGCAAAAACGGCTAAACCGATTGACTTGAAATTTGGCATGAGTGTCTGTGGTAGTTCTAGTTCCAACATACGGAAAAGTAGCGCGACGGGTGGGGGGAATAAGGGGAGGGGGAAAGTGATTTCGAAACTTAGTTGTTGCGCTATGTTACTCTTTCGCGAGGAAACTACTGAACTGATTGGCCTGAAATTCGGCATAGATGTTCGTCGGGGGTCCAGCCCCAACATAGAGCCATTAAAAAATAGCCCGAGAGGTGGGGGAGTAAGGGGAGGGGGTAAAGTGATCTCGAAACTTAGCTCTTCCTCTATGTTACCCTTTCGCGGGGAAACCACCAAGCCGATTGGCCTGAAGTTTAGCTCCAACATAGACCATAAAAAAAATTTGAAAAAACTTAACCCGCCAACGACGGGTATGCAAGCTAGTTTCTTATAAGTATTAAAGTTTTTTTTATGAAATTAAAAGTTCTTTTACTTTTGTTGCTTAGTCTGAAAATGTCACAATCTTAAGCCGCAATTTTTCACCAACCAGTGATCGATTGATATGTACTTTTTTCTTTTAAAACTAAGTGCAGGCGCGCACCGCGGTGGCGAGCATGTAGAATTGGGCTAAAGTGGCCATTTTAGTTTTCCAATATGAGAATTATAAAATCAAATTTTGTTAATAATTTTGTATCTCGGTTAATCTCCATATATCTGCCACAGTAACAATTAGAAATCCAATTTTTTCACTGTTTTAATCTGCCAATTGCGAGTTGTCATTCGGTTTTTTGATCTCAATCCGCGTATTTTCCACTGTTGACAAAATGTATTCACAATTTTGTGGTTCGTTTCTGTTTTCCTACAATAAAATCCAACTGGACAACAAACTGCCTGAGTCTGCGGAAATTCATGTGTCAGAATGTCGTCCAACGCTCTGCATCAAAACAAATTGTGCCCACCTTGAAGTTTTGCTGGTAATACGCTGAGCTTATTACCTAGATGAGACGACACTACCAGATTTTTCCTCGCGGAGATGAAAGGAGAACGAAGTGATGGAGTGGAACAAAAATCCGACAAGTAGACAGTAGACTGGCACAATGATGACATTTCATAGCCGTCGGCGACACACATTTTTCACTTGAAATTATTCAGTCCTTTTCTTCGTTATGGTTTATTTTCCACATTTTCCAAAAAAAAAAATCGGGAAGGAAAACAAATGCTCCGAGCTTGACGAATTTTTTCAACAAAAAAATATGTTCTATTTTGTATTTTTCGTCACTTTACATCCTGAATTTGTTTGGTACTTAAAAACTATGAATTTACCTTAATCTATCAATTTGTTATCAGTAGAAACTTCGAAACAGTAGAAACTTCGAATTAACCTATAAAAACAGTCAAAACCTTGCACAAGGTTTTGAAAATTTAAAGTAAAAATATTGAAAGCTTTTGTTGTACAACTTTCAAAATTGTTTCTCTTACGAAACAGTCTTTTTTCAGAAATTTCAGTTGTAAATATTAAACATAGTTCTCTAATTAGAATTCGATGTGTGACAAAGTTATGTAAAATCGTGTCATTTGACCTGTAGTTGGACGACTATTGATAAGACTATTTTCGTAGTATAATATTTAGGGGGATGAAAGCAGTCAATATGAGACAGTGTGGAAAAAAGCTGTAGATGGAAAGGGGGAGAGCAAGATAAGAAGAACCAAGGGTAGAAGACAACAAACAAAGCAGAATATCACAAAACAAAAGGTGGCTGAAACGAAACTCCAACGAAACAATAAATTTTATATAGAAAAGAAAACTTGATTTGGACGAAAACTAAAGAAAAACAATTAATAAATGTGCCCAATTTAAGCACAATGCGGCGCAATGATTTAAATCACAGTCCTACACAGTCCCAAGCGATTATGAACATAAATTTTCGCTCTTTTTACGGTTTATAAATAATTACACCGGAAATTGCAAAAATACCGATAAAGAGAAATGCGCCGCAGGTGAAGTTTTCTTATATACATGAGTCCTTTGTGGAAAATCGTTGAAAAAATGCGCCGCAGACGCGAAAAATGTAATTTACAGCAACTGCAGCCGAAGTAGAGGGTATTTTGCGTATTTAGTGATCGTTTTTTCTAACTTTTGATAAGTTATAAGGGACGACGGGTCAACATGCTTTGTCTGGGACAGTTTCGGCCATTCCGGGACGTTTGGTCAATCTACTTAAGATACGACTGACGAAACGGCAAAAACGGGGTCAAAATCCAATATAATTACCTTCAACTGTCAAAAAGCTAGTTGGAGTTTTGAGGGGGTGGGGAAGGGGGGGGGGGGGGGTGATTGGCGTATCAGGAAAGGGGTCGTTGTTGCTTGAGGTTTAATTCTAATGGGCGGAGGTGCCTGGGGTTCAAGTGTTTTTTGGGGTTTCTATAAGTTAGTGGGGTGAAAGTTACTTAAAAACGAATCAATCTATGAGGTCTTAAGAAGTAACGGATATTTTCGATTACTCGAGTTAAAAGTGAGCAAACTAACATACTAGAATTCCTTTTTTCTGCTACTTTTAGAGTTTCTTAATATTAAATCGCATCCGCTTTTACCTTCTTTTAGGTGTTTCAAAAAATCTCGATTTTATAAAATTCTCCAAAACTAATCAGTATTCCTAACACAGTTTTTATTTTTCAAAAAAAAAACCAAATTCTAATCAAACAGAAAAACAAAACAATTTTTAAAAATCAATAAAACAAAATGAATTACTTAATAAAAGATACATTCATTTATTTTATTGATCCATTCCCGGTATAGTCAGATAAAACACGCAAAACCTAAAATAAAATCCAACAAACAAGTATATCCTGTATTTGTTGTAGTTATTGCCGATGTTAACACCACTTGAACAAAGTGAAAACTAAATCATGAAAAGCTAAGTAGATTGTCTGCTTTTCCTCTCCATTTCCGGTTGTTTTCTTGTAGAATACATGAAACGTAATATGAAAGGTGTACAACGATGTCTACATATTGTTGGGGTGTCTTTTGTTCCATATGAAGGCTTTACAAGAATAAAACCGATCGTTTTTTTTTAATAATACAGACTTTTCCAGGTTTATTTAATTCTTGTAAAGTTTCAGAAATCATTTAAAAGTTTTAAAATAATTATTTTATGCATAAAATCTTCGTGATGTGAACAAGAAACCTTTTACGAATCACCTTCCAAATTTTAATCCTTGTGTTCATGAGAAGCTCAAGGAATTGACTGAACCGAATTTATATAGGCTGCGATGTATTTTCCATCTAGAAAAAGCAATTGTTGGAAGCCCAGTACAGTTCTAAAAGCATTTCCCAGATGGCACTGTACGAAAAGTGTACAATTTTTGTTGTATTTTCGGTCCGTAATTTTCAGATTGTGCGTCCATTATTCCACAGTTTCATCCATAATTCGTATCTCCGTGAATTTCATTCAATACTCCTCACTTTCCATAGGTGTTTATTTGAAAAGTTCTCCTCTTTGTGCTTTTCCGAATTGATTCTGCGCCAACATGGAAATTTTCTTCCAACTTTCTGTCTTTACCCACAGAGCTCCATCACTTGGACACGGAATTTCAGTCCATTTAGACGTTTTCTTTTCACTTTCCGTAGTTTACCTGAATATGAACGGTTTTCTGTAGACCTACACTGAAAATGTTGTTCGAGCTTTCAACAGACTCCACTGAAGCTCACAACATATAAAATCAATTCAGAGTTGGTATTTTATTGGCGAAGGTGATCCAGGCCTCAGTCTAGAAACGCATTTCGAATGAGAAGGTGATGTTTTCACTGGGTTTCCGATGAATATTGCGATTTTATAGCATAGAAGAAACGAATTTTGTCTAAAGTGTTTGAACTTTCCATTAAAGAACAAAAAAGTCCATACAATTTTTTTTCTGATTAATCAAGTTTTAAGCTTTTTAATCTGTGGGATACGAAATACTTTTTATAAGTTTTCAAATTGAATAAAAATTACTTTTAGCCTGTATAAAGTAGAAATAACATTTAGCGAATAAAAGAAAACTTTTTGTTAAAGTCTTCGAAAAGAATTTCAGTTTTTTTTTAATTTCATTTTGAGGAGATTTTTCTTTTTTTTGAATTTATTTTAAAGTTATCAATAAAGAAAAGCTTTTCTAACGGTAACCACAAGAAGAATGTGGTAAATTCCACCAGTTGAGTTCAAAAAAAATTAGCAAAGGGTAAAAATTATGATTGAATTAAATATTGTTGTATGGAAGGGTTAGATTGTGTGGAGTGGTGATGTTGAAATCAGCCCAGAAAACACTTAGACCACATCAGCTGGATGGAAGAGTTTTGTAAAACCGTATTCTAAATATTTTTGTCGTAATGTTTTTTTTCGATATCACACAGTATGCACGAGAACATTGCAAAAAACTTTTTCATTTGTCCGGGCGATGCTGCCAGATCGCTAAGGAAAGTATCCCACACCCGCCGTATTCGCCAGGTCTAGCCCACTTTAATCAGTTCTGTTCACCTGACTCTTGTAGTCCTAAGAGGTACTATATTTTTAGAATTTTTCTTAAAAATTAAAAAGGAATTCTTCGGCCTCCTTTAGTGACACCCAACGATATTACAAAAGCAAGAACACCCGCTAATGGCATTGGATGGTCGGGAGGGGGTGTCTGAGAAGCGCCTAATACTATCCTTTAAATTCTTGGTCTCCTGACAACATCTCGCGGGGGGAAGGAGAAAAAAGACATTTGGAGTTACGCTATCGGTCATATTTTCCCAACAAGAAAACTGAAATAGAAACAATTGTGAAATTTCGGTTCGTAAAACCCTCGGGTTCTAAACGTGAATTACTTTTGAACCCAGAACATACTAGGTTCGTGAACAATGTTTCGGTTTGTGAACACAACTTGAGTTCATGGATATACTTTTCTGGACCGCTCGTTTATAAACGTCATTCAGAAATTGATTAAGTTTACGAACTGGGGATCTTAAGTTAGGTTGAGAAGACCGCGCGCGCCCGGGCGTGAGCACAGCGCTACACTCGGAGGCCTACAGGCCCATTATGATGTCTTCGGTACTCATAAGACCTTTCATCAAACTAGCTGATCCTATTTGAACCAGCCCGACCTGTTGACGAAGCTCAGCATATCCTCGAGTGGGTGGTTGCCAAGCTCCGTTAGGCCACTATAAAATCTGGCCCCAAGCGTCCCATATCGGCGTGCTTGTAGGGCTAGACACTCACAGAGTAAGTATTTCACGGTCTCCGGCTCCTCCTCGTCACCACAACTGCGGCAAAAATCATTTGCGGCCGCGCCCCCACCTTCTGGAGGATCTACTATAATGTCAATAAATTACTTATTTTCTTTAATACCGGAATGGCCGGGACGGTTCCGGCTTTAGTCATCTTGTATCGGTGTCCCAGAAACTAAACTTTTGTTCCGGATTTTTCAAATAAGTCTTAGAATTTTTGAATCGCTAGAAAAAAAAGGGTACTAAAAATGCAAAAAATACTCAATTCCGACTCAAGTTGCTATAAATCACATTTTTTTGTACCTGCAGAGCATTTTTTATGCGATTTTCTAGAAAACGCGTGTAAGCCACTAGCCCTGCGGCGCATTTCTCTTTATTGATATCGTTTAACAAACCATAATGATACCAAAGCCCAATCTAGGCTGTTTTAGGAAAGGAATTTTTTTATATACTAGATCATAAACCATTTTTCCGCTAAACCAACAAAATACTGACTTTTATTGCAATCCTCCATTCCGAACATAATAATTCTACCCCACTTTATTAAAATTTAACATTTTACGATAAACTCAATTTAATCAAGTCATGCTTTTATTTCGCAGTAGATAATAAATTATTTAACAATCAAGATTATATAGAAATCAGAAGAACTATTATTTTGCAACAATTTATAGAAAGGCTGATCATTCCAGCAGGTCTTTGATTTATTATAATATTCTCTACGATTTGATTTACTGCCTTTTCTCATTCCCTTAGGACGCATTTTAAAATACGTTCACAATTTTTGCCCGGGATATTTTCCTCGTTCTCGTTTCCCAATAGCGAAATTTCTCAATTCATTCGAATTGGAAAATTTATTACCATGGTTCGGGTATAGGAAAGCCATTTTCTATTGTCTAATAAAATTATTGAGTTGTCAATTAGAAAATTGTTTTCCTACGGCAATTTACAAAAGGATTTATAGCATTTAATCGGGAAAAGATTTCCATGTTGAAATTATCATAACGTGAACAATGAAGTTCAACAGAGTGTTCGTTCATAGTTTATCGAGACGGTGCGAATTATGTGGGAAAATACTTGCCTCTGTGTAGTATGTACCTTAATTTCAATTCAATTTCACTTTACAAGGAGTGATAAACCATTTTAATGGCCAACAGGTGTCTCATGATTATGTTTCACGTACAAGGTGAAGTGCCGGTGGTTTATTACTTTCGAATAAATTCATTTTAACGTACAGCTGAAAGACGAAGGAAATTGTAAAGCCAAAATTTATTTTAATAATACTTAATAATAATGAAGCATAATAGCACATAATATGGCTTGCATTAATTGAAGGCCATATCGAGTCGTGGCATACACCAATCGACCGCATAATTTCCGTGCGAAATCTAGAAGCCGGTCTGCGAATATGCACCTTTTTTCGACTTTCAGAAGAACCATATTCTTATTGCATCTGGCAACATTGGTATAGTGGCCGAAGTTGGTGGCGCTTCATGAGTGCGAATTAGTAACAAAATGGCTTCTTGGTTATTTTGCCTTTCGACTAAATTACAATTAACTCAATGAAAATTTATAATAACTGAGCTCACAAATAGCTCGGTTTTACTCTTACCCCATAATTACCGTAATTTATGGCATTTGAAATAAAATACACAGCCCTATAAACTCACAACGATACACAGCTACAAACAATAGAATAAATTACCCCCATTTGTAATACGTATACGATGAGCTTTGGGTAAGTTGCAGACAATACCGGCAACTAAATGACACTGAAGTTGGCTACAATAAAAAAATAGGGGGTTACAGAAAGAGAGTCGAGTAATCAGGATAAAAGTTGGGACGGCAAATTAAAATGGGTTAATATTCACAACATGTCGACTAGTTGTACGTACTGCTGTTGCAATTAAATATGCTGTGTGGCAGTAAGATGGGCTTTTCCGTAGCTGAGCGCATTAAAATTGAATAAATTTATAAATTTGAATATGACTTTAGTCAGGAACTTATTTATTTATGATGAAACCGGTGACCAAAATGAGAATATGCACAATTGTTGGTAGAAGTTCTGTTATGTTGGAGGTAAATAGTGAATATAAAAGAAGATCTCATTGCTACAAAGGTAATTAATTGTGTAGTAATATTTATGCTGTTTTTACTTTTCTCTTCTATAGAGGGAAAGTATTGTATTCATGATGGACACCGACTTGAGAACGGGGGCTGATAGAAAATTTCTGATCAATACGAAATCCGTTTCAGGTAAAATTATGAGGATGTCTTGCATCTGTGTGTCGATCTGTCGGTTTGTCTGTCTGTCTGTCTTTCTGTCTGTCGGTCTGTCCGTTTTACGTATCTTAAATAACTCGAGAACGCTTTCAGCTAGCGACTTGAAATTTTTTCTTCAACATGTTTTACAAAAATCGTGGATTTCTATCAGTTTTTGTAAAAGTACCGATAACTATCTCCATAACAATTTTTTTTATTGTAATGGAGTTCTTCCCAACTTATTCCTCCTTACAATTTTTTTTACAATTACTGCTCCAATAAATATTGGAAATTTCCCAACTTATTCCTCCACGGTATGTTTTCCCTAGACCCTCTCGTGCAGCTGCACCCGCGCACGACTTCTTCTTTGAGCCTTCCCGTATTCGTACTGTAAAGTCTAGGAATTCCTTCATTCCGCGAACAACAAAACTTTGGAACGATTTACCATCCAATGTGTTTCCCCGCACCTGCAGAAATTCAAGGAGAACATAAACCGACATCTCCTTTCGTCCTTCCGATCATCCTGAGCTGTGATTCGGCATTAACCCTTAAAGGCTTGGTGGTACACGCGATGTACCACCTTTTTTGTAACAAATACTGCACGGTGGTATCAAAATTGTACCACCAATTAAACCGTCTTTCATTGCCGTATGATACTTTAAAATGGTACCACTAAAAAAATCAAAAAAAAAAATTTTTTCGAGTGCCGGAAGGGTGAAAATATTTGCTATTTTTCTGTACCTCTAAGGGTTAAAGGGTCTTCCCCTAAACTCTGGCTGAGGCGGTAAAAAAAAATATAGCCTAATTAACCCATTTTTTACCAATGGTAAATTTTTGCACCAATAACTTTGAGCAACTTTGAGCATTTTTGTTACCACATAGGAGTCAAAGTTGCTATTATGGAATGCAAATTGTGGCAATCTGTTAACAGCCTTTGATTTTTTTTAAGAATGAATTTTATCTCACACAATATCGATTACAAAAACGAATATTTTATCTCTAGATCACTAAAAAGTGTAAATTTTGGTTGTTTTTTCGTTGTACCCCATATGGTGTCATTTGGATTATGTGGAAATTTAATCTTGATGTTTCAAGGTGTGTACATCAACCCACACTGATTAAAACCTATTGATATACGAGTGTTTTCTGATTTCTTTTATCACAATGTAAGCTTCTTTATAAAACTCGGATGAAAATATGTTTTAGTTTTTGTTGTTTTTCGAATAAAAAAAAATATCAGTTGTGATCAACACAAAACTTTCCTCTGCAATATTTAGTTTCGGGAAAAATATGTAAAAACATATTATTTTTTCAAATATCTCGAGAAGTAGAGAATATTATAATAAGATACGTAAAAACCGTTGAAGTACAAAATGCAGGGAATTCTTTTAATTTGGTTTTATGATTTTTTTTTACAAAAGGGCAGAGTTTTCGAGATATTTTCAAAAAACAAATTTTTCTTGTAAATTGTGTGGGGGGTACCCGTTATAACTACCGTTACTTTTGATGGAAGACTACGAAAGTTGATAGAAAACCACGATTTTACTAAAACTTATTTACAAAAAATTTCAAGTCGGTAAGACAACGCGTTCTCGAGTTATTTAAGATACGTACAACGGATAGACCGAGAGACAGACAGACCGAGAGACAGACAGATCGAGAGAGAGACAGACCGACAGACAGACAGACCGACAGACAGACAGACAGACAGACAAACAAACTGACAGACAGATAAACAAACTGACAGACAGACAAACCGACAGACAGACAAACCGATAGACAGACAAACCGACAGACAGACAAACCGACAGACAGATGCACGGATATGCTCATAATTTTGCCTGAGACGGATTTCGTACTGTTCCAAACGTTTCTATCTGCCCCCGTTCTCGAGTCGGTCTCCGTCATGAAAACAATACTTTCCGTCTATAGAAGAGGAAAGTAAAAATCCAGTTCTCAATAAGAAAGCAAAGCCACAAGACATAAAAAATCAATAAATAGTGTCATATTTTAAATTGCCAATGAAAGTAAAATTAATTTAGTGAACTATTAGTAGATTTATGGAAAAATCTACGTGAGCAATGAAAATTGATCTGTGTGTACATAATTTCATAAACTGCAAAGTGTAAAAATAAAATTTTTGATAATTTTCCATAACATTTCTATTGAGAACATAAAAAAATCCACACCAAATAGTTCACCAAATAATTTTATGTAAACAAATTACATTCTATGGACCAAAAATACGATCTGCAATTTTATTTCCATATCCTAAAATAAACTCCACAGGCACACACACACACTCGTGAACAATTTTCATTGGTTATTTTGGATTGAATCCAAATCGGAAAATTCCCAATCGTAAAGAATTCTACCATCTGAGTTTGCAATGAAAATTTAAAAGTTCTAGAATGGATTTGCTCAATAATTTTCTAGTAAAATGGAAAAGCAATTGAGTATGGGAAAATATTGTTAACATAACAATAAATCGTAAACGATATTAATCGCCATATTTCAGTGGATTCCTTGCGTTCGTTGTGTTGAAATTTTTCGCCAGGATATTTTCTAAGGAGTTTTCTTTCTCAGAAGTTGCCAATAAAATACGTTTCACTTTTAGAGGTAAAGTAATCTGCGGTAGTGTTATGGCGATACTAAACTCCGTTCAAGGAATCGCGAAAAGGTTTGACGAAAGGGAAGGGGGTTCCAAGACCTTAAATTTAGGGTGGCATATTTTATGGACAATCCCTAATTCAAAAATGCTGACTCGCTGGAAATTTACATAAATTTAAGAAATATTGATAAAAATAATAAACCAGAAATACAGACGCTCAAATCCGATACAAAATATGTTTGTTGAAATCACAGTCCAAAACACACAAAAAAAAATTAAACTGTTCTTTTTACAAGTCCTTGTAAATTTGCATATTCAATTAAATTACTGAGCACGGAAACTATGCTGCAGCACGCAATTTATTAAAACATAAAGCAATTAAAAACTTAAATTGATATGAACTCATATATGCATGTATATAGGGAAAAAACCTATGTTATTAATTATTTTATTTTTATTTATTAATTTTTTTTTATTCTATAAAAATTAAAATATTTTATTATGCATACACGCACAACACGAATCAATTTAAATGATGGTTGTTTATGTTGCAGAAAAAAAGTCCGAACAGCATAAAAAGTATGAAATGTATCCAAAGTGAAAAATATGATAGAGAAACATTAAATTATACCGTCATGTCGGTCGGTCGGTCGGTCGATTTGCTATCAGTAATATGCTTTCTGTGGTCATTTTTTTAACCCTTTATTGGTTTTAATTTATGGCTTTTAAGTGAGAAAATTATAGTTTGTCATGTTAGTGTGTTATTCTTTATTAAAAGTTAATAGAATCGAGGCAGTAATTGTGGCCATTTGAATTACATTTAATAAGAGGGCACCAGCACCATTAATGCGGGATACAAACGATTTATGAAATAATTACATTTTCCGCAATCAGTAATTAAATGTCGACATGAAATATAGTTGAATTTTAATTGAAAATTCTATTTGTATAATAGTTTTTGAGGAACTAAACAATTTTTACAAAAAAAAACCTTGAAGGTGAATCCACGTCAATTGAACGAATAAATAAAATTGTTTTGTCTTGGATTTCTTTAAAATTTGTCTCACCTAACGTACCCCCAAAGTTTGTTAAAAATGGAAAATTTTAAAATGGATTTATTGGCAGTAGTTTCAGCTAATGTGCAATGGAAAATTTTAAACTTTAATTTACAGTAGTTTCAGCTAAAGTACGATTTTCTGCTGAAGTGCAATCTCGAAAGAAATTATATTTTATACTAGCTTGCATACCCGTCGTTGATGAGTTAAGTTTTTTCAAATCTATTTTTTAATGGGCCTATGTTGGGGCTGGACCCCCGACGAACATCGATTTCAGGCCAATCGGTTCAGTAGTTTCCCCGCGAAAGAGTAACATAGCACAAAAACTAAGTTTCGAAATCACTTTACCCTCTCCCCTCACCCCCTCCCCCCCCCACAACTCGCGCTACTTTTCCGTATGCCTATGTTGGAACCAGAACTACCACAGAAACTCATGCCAAATTTCAAGTCAATCGGTTCAGCCGTTTTTGTGTGAAAGAGGAACAGACAGACAGACAGACACCAACTCATTTTTATATATTAGTATGATATGATATGATGTATCTAGGTGAGCCAAATTTGAAAGTAATCCGAGATAAAAAGTTTTTTTAATCGATCATTTAACATGGATTCAACCTTTTTTTTAATTTTTTTTACACATTTTAAACTTTATGTGGTATTTTATTCACTTTTCCGAAATAAAACATGACAAACGTTTTCATTAAATTAAAGAAAAGTTTTCCGACATGGAATTATCTTTAAGTTTCACAATTAGAGTAACAAATGGTGGCTAAAGATATTACCTGTTTATTGATGAAAATCAGATTAAAATAGGATCAACCATTCAGAAGTTAGCCGGAGAGGGGGTTAGAGGGAAAGGGAATTTACAGAGTAAGTCCAGCATACGATTTTTACAGCAATTCAAATTCAAATCGACTGGCAAGCACCAAAGAGAAATCGGTTCCAGGATCTGATGGAAAAGGAAGTTTGAGACTTAAGGTGCCGCTCCACATGAGAGTAAATCCGTGAGTAACTCTCAAAAACTCTCGAGACTTACTCGCAGGAGGTTGTCCATTTGAGAGTTAATTTCCGTGATTTTTCAATATCTTGACCAATATCTTGATTTTTTGACATCTTGATTTGCGAGTTCTCGAGAGCGACTCGCAAAATTCAAACGCCGTTCGTATCTGGCGAGTTACTCTCCGAGAGTTCAGTGGAGGCGCGTCCACTAGAGAATAGAATCACTTTTGACAGCTCGCAGAAACTAGCTCGAGAGTTTTTGCGAGTTTCTGCGAGCGACTCTCAGAGACGTGTCTATTTGCGAGTAGCTGCTATCGAGAGGTTCTCGCCGGCATTTACTCTCATGCGGAGCGGCACCTTTACATAGACTAGCAAATTGTTACAGGAAAAATCCCCCACCTTTTGATCAAAATCACATCAAAATCGGGTCTGTCGTTTAGAAGATTTTTTTCCCGATAATTAAATTTTCCCACTTTTCATTTGAAAATCAAAATTTCACCAAAGCTGAAAACTCTGCCACAATTGATGAAAACAAATTACAAAACATCAATATATTATGATTTTTAATAACAAAAAAAGGTTGTCTACATTTCACAAAATCCTATAATCCCTCATTAAAATGCACTTTGTACGATAATATAATGCAGAAAATATTTTCCTTGAACATTTTCAGCCCTTCGTCGCGACACGACCGACGTATAGCATATAATTTTCTATTCAATTAAATTGTGTTCATTTCAATTTCATTTTGACAAATTCTCATCCCTGGGGATTTCTACATTTTTTCAATGTGACATTTCCCGGAACAAGAGGAAAATAAAAATAATAAGAAACCGATGTGGCAAGACAACGGCTACATCCACAAACAATACAATATTATGGCATGTAAAAAAAATATTTGCAAAAACAGCAAGAATGAACCAAAAAAAAAATCTTTCTCATCTTGAAAAAATGATAAACTTATGCAGATTGTTCATAAAAAATTACGAACTTCCATCATACATTCATGTGCCTATTTCGGGCCTCCCGCGAGCCTCAATTTGTTCGCTTTTAGGAACAGAACACTGTGGGGCTCTATGGGATTATGAAGTGTTCGCAGAGCATATTTTCAATAAAACGACAAGGGACTGAGGAGCGGAACATACGTACGACGTATGAGTGAGGAAGTGAATATTCTCAAATTGGAGGGTGAGAAAAATTTTCACGATTTACTTAGGGATGAGAAAACTGAAAAGATGAACACCGCTAGGAAGTAAATCTTGATGTTAAAAGAGTTTTCCTCCCCCATTTCCTTTACTCTGTACAACTTTACTTTCTGCTCTTCGTTATTTTGTAGTCTAAATCACCCCGAAGCTTTAAATGATAATAGAAAGACAGACACCCTGTCGGTGGCACATCCTTCCAGGATTTTTCTTTGTTGAAATGAGAAAAAAATTATGGAAAAATGAAGGGTGGGTTGGTGGGTGTGTGTGTCTGTACAGCACGCTCTTTGGAAAAGAGCTGCGTTGCTTTCAAGTCTTTTTATCCGTGATGCTGTTTTCCTTTTATATTTTTTTTTCTTCATTTTAATGTCAATCTTTTTTTCTTTTCAAGTAATTTTTTTTTGTCTTCATACAATCTTCTAAAGATATACTCGTCGAGGAAAAATTTGTATTGCGGAAAAAAGCAACGACTTCACACCAGATCGAGATTACCATAAAAATTTAATGGTGCGGAAAAATATGGTCGTATCGTTAAATTTTTTTCCATCATTTTCTTCATTTTTATGAGCTACCAGCTGAATTCATTTAGACTGCTCTTTACTTTCCATTTGTACATCAATTTTTCTCTACAACAAAAAGTCTTTTAAGTTTTTTCATTACGTTTTCATTTTAATGCAATCAAAAACGCTCAGTTAGTGAATAAATGATGAATAAGATTTTTGTTTTATTTATAAAAATTACTAATTTAATTGTTTGATCCGTTAAACGACATAAACTTTTAAATTTTGTTGATTGTAACGTCAAATAGAAGAACTTTTCATGGCTTTTTTACAACTAAAAATGTTTTAACGTTAATTTTTGTACTAAAAATATTATTTTTTGCTTTTTTCAGAATTCAATTACACTCGCTCAAGATGCTGGAACTTCAGATGACAGTGGCAGAGCATCGGAACGGTTAACCACGTCATCGGTGGCACCAAGGGATGCGGATAGCTCTAGGGATAGATTAAGTGATGTAAGTTATTTATTTTAGACATACATTCAGATATGCCAGAAACCGAATGAAATATCAGATTGTCCTTTTGTTTTTGTTGTAATTTTATCACCTTTTTTATGGTATGTCAAATAGTGATTTAAGAACCAATATTTTATAATAACAAATATCTTTATTGCATTCTTGTGCGACAAATCGCTGACTAAAATCTCCAAATAAAATTAAAAGCTTCCAAAGCTTTTAAAGCTCTTCCAAAAGCCTTTCAAGCTTTTCAAAGGGCTTTTGAGGAGCTTTTGTCAATGAAAAAAGCTCAATACCTAATTAAGAACTTTGAATAATATTTAAAATTGAATACCTTTGTATAAAAGGATTTTTTTTTGCAAATCAAAAAAGCCATTCTTTTAGGAAGGTGGGGAAGGGTGGGGGGGGGGGGGGGGATCCGCGGTAGTGTGACGGTGGTACTAAACACCATACAAAAAAACTATAAAAGCGCGTTGTCACGCTTTATTATTAATTTTCACGTTTTGACTTAGCCTCCCCTATTTGACACGCTTTTTCGCCTTTTGTTTGTACTTTTTTTTAAATTTTTTGAAAATTTTCTTATAAATACTTTTTCAATTTTTCTATATTTTCCACAGGCAAGCAGTCGTTGCAGTTCTGGCAAAGGATATATCGTAAGTACTTCTTTATCACTTCCTTATGACCCAAGAAAAAAAATTCAAATTTCTAGTATAATGCGATTTGTGTCCCCTTCTGTCTTATTATACTCATAATAATATTCACCCTTCTTAAAATATTCAACAACCAAACGTCAATCTACAAGCTTTTTGGCATTCTTTCGTATTCATTTTTGTTCGTTAAAAATATAAATCAGCATCAAAGTACATCAAATTCAATTACACAAAAATTTCCTTTATGACATTACCCTTAATTCAAACCTCATCATCATCGTCCTTCTCCCCTTCTATAGATTTCATAGCCGTGTCGACCAGTTTTTATAGCTTTTCATTTTCATTGAACTCTTCAACCTCCCTTTAAACAAAAAATAAATAAATAAAAAGGATCCCTTTTTTGTGCTGCCATAAAAGGGCGGCACCACCAACGATGGCTTCCGTAAAATTTAAAATACTTTACAAAACCTTTCGTCGTCATTCCCCGATTGTCATTCGACGTTTGTACCTAAATTTTTTTGTTCAGCAAATCCTTAAGAAGCGATGGAGCACTTGTATATCAACTTTTTTTCTTTCTTCTACGATTTTTTCTATCGAAATTTTCTCCCATAAAATTTTATGACTACTAAATTTCACAAGAGCATCACATGATTTTCCGTCTTAATGGAATTGTAAGTTCATGATGTAGAGGTGTCGGAACCTTACTTTCAACTTATAAAATTTAGAGATCAAAAACTTGATGCATTTTTTAATGCTTTAGTACACTCAGAAAAATGTCCAGGTCAACTTTTTGTCAGGTTAACTCTGACCTTACAGAGGTGTCTGTAAGCCAGCTAGAGGTCAGAGTTAACCTATCTAAGGTCAACTCGTGCAGATGGTGGCTTAATTTCAGAATTTCTTCGACCACAGGTCAACTCAGTTTTACTTGCCCACATGCAGGCGAACGCGCGCCTGCCCGAGGCCAATTACGCCGTATGTAGGTCGTCGAGTTAGCCTCCATTTTTCTGAGTGTAGGTCACAGGACCGATTTTGTCTCTTTATATTGAATAAATAAGAAGATATTTTCACTTTTCTAATGTTTTCTTGAGTATATCCTTGAGAGATTTTTAAAACCAATGGAAAAACCCAGTAAATTGTTAAAAAAATTAAAATTTAAAACTTTATTTAAAGTTATATCATATTTATACCTCCAAACTTAAAAAAAAAACAAATGAAATTAATTTTCCTTAAATTTTCTTTTCAGTGTGATAGTGAAGGAGACGATGATAAGGTAAGTCTATGGACTAATTTTTGTTTTCTTGTTTTTTCGAATACAACATCAGGTGATATTGCCAGAAATCAATCTGTATTCAATTTTATTATTTGAAATTCTGTCATTTTCAACCCAAAAGGATCTCGAAAAATCGCATTGACTACCAAATTGAGATAATTTATAGATGCTACTCGCTCCGTTTTGTAAAACTCTTACATGGTAGGGTCATGAATGTCATTTTTTCGTTAACCTCAGACAGGTCTGCATTTACAGCGACACAGACTTAAAAAGAAATTTATGTGACTTTTTTCTGAAATTCAATAGCAACAAGGATGATAAAATGTCAATGCTATCACGAAAAAAAAACTCACGTCCTTTGTACATATACGCTCGGCCCTATAGTAAAATTCAGAAAAAAAAATTCAACATAACCTCACACTTTGACTTTCTAACCTTCTTTTTGCAACTACATTACTTCAGTCTGCTTGGAGTTTATTTGATTTTCGTCTTGTACGTGTTAAATGAAATGAAACGAAATTCACACAATTTGCTCATAGATGACTCTCCTGTGGTCCTTTTGTCTGCCTGAATATGGCTGACTATGTTGTGTGTTTTCGTGTGTATTGGTCTCTTACCATATAAAATGAATTCAAAGCAGAAAATGGAATGTCAGACAGAAGTGAGGTTAGGAATAAGAAACGAACTCATATCCTTTGAATGGTAGACAAAATTTAAGGAGCCAGCGTATGGCCATAATCGTATCATGTAATAAAATTTTAGCTGAGAAACGTTTACAATGTCAATGTCAGACTACAATGTGGCCCCAGTAATGGCAAATAAAAGCACTTGTCAAAGTATTACGGTATTTTCAAACATCTTTTATTCTATCCCTAAGGCGTCAACACACAATCATATTCGTGTTTAAACATTTATCCTTGATGCTTTCCAGTCTCAAAATCGTATCAATTCCACCTACGCCTAAGACACTCTCCTTTCGCCCGCTCTCGACTGTTTGTAACGGTTCTGTAACGGTTGCTGCTTGTCTGGTTCGAAATAATCTCATTTACTAATACACAGATACCTGAAATGAAGTACGTGCCTGTGGCACCCGAAAGGACTTAATGCGATTTACTCTAATTGGATTATTACACATTGCCCTTGTAAAATCGAAATGGCGCGACAGAGATGGTAACACTGGCCGGTGGCAACGTACAGAATGGGAAAGAGATGGAATTAGCGAGAATCAGAGACCGTGTGACATGTGTTAAAATAGTTGCGGTGGAACGAGGTAGATGGCGTTAGTAGTATGGATGCTTGTGTCTCCGGCGACAGAAGAAAATGGAAACGTGTCCTTGATTACAGTGATGAGATTGTATTTGCCATTTTCACAGCTTTTTAGCATTTGCCAGAAGAATCTCGCAGGTGTTATGAGGGGTGATGAAAAGTCTTATCATGAAAATACCATGAAAAGGATATGTTAGAGTTAGATGGTAATACGATAAAAGCAAATGTTTACTAAAATGACTGGAGTTTTAGTAGAATGAGATCCTGTCGTGTTTAAAATTGGTTACAGAATTTGTTAGGTTATGTTATCCTGTTAACATAACATTCAACGTAAACTTATTATTTTCAACTTGTTTTGCTAATTACCTTCGGCGGTACTGACAGTCCCATTAAGAAAAATCTCCAACTTCATATCCTTTCGTGTTTTCGAACTTTTTGAAAAGCGCTAAGTACGTAACATTTTGTGTTAATGTTAAGTTGGAAATCGTTTTTTTTACATGGCTGATGACATGCTAAAAATCGTCGTCATTATCATCCTGTAGTCTGTTAGCTGTCATGCTATACATTTTGACATTTGCACATTTACTTGTTGCCGGTTAATTAAGATTAAGTGGCAGCAATACTGAAACAAGTTGATGATTTCTCTAAAAATAACAAGAAATGTTTGTAGCCCATAATAAATTGTTTCATTCTAGTTCTGAATTGTGACAGAAATTATGACTTTGGCAGGAATGAAATTAAAAAAAAAGGCGAAACAATCACGATGTTTCACGTGACAAGAACCATATGTTACTGATGTGTTATGAGTGAGAGACAATTTCTCCCTCCTCGATAATATTTACAGACGTTTCGACACATTAACATTGTCAACATTCATAGTTTTTTTTTCTTTAGTGGTTTCAAGTAAATCCGAAAAAATCAAGAAATTCAAATAATTTTAATCGCTTGGACTTCTTTCTAAATTACAAATTACTACAATTTGGACCCAGTTTCACCCGGCTAAACCGTAAGTAGAACAAAGCATAGGAAAACCAAATTCAGTTTCGGAAAATTGTTTTCAAAAGTTAACAAAAAGATAATTCCAGCATTCGGATTCAGATTCAGTTCACCCCCTCCCCTATCCCCCTCCTCCTTCTCCTCCTCCTCACCACTCGGCCTACTTTTAAATGGTGATATAAAAAATCTTTCAATAAGGACATAACAATTTTGTATTTTAATAAAAACGCACCCTAAAACTTTTTTTATGATCAGGCAATTCTAAAACGTCAGTCAAGGTTTACATTTTTATCATGGTGAAGTTCACGAACGAGCAATGCCACACAGCTGGTCAAACAATTGATCTATTGAAGGAGAAGTTCGGTAATCGTGTAATCTCAAGAAATGGTCTGGTCGAATGGCCACCTCGCTCATGCGATTTAACGCCGTTGGATTTCTTTTTATGGGGTTATGTTAAGTCGTTGGTTTATGCCAACAAGCTAACAACGTTAGAGGAGCTCAGGAACAATATCGAACGCGAAATTGCCAACGTTCCGGCCGATATGTGTGGAAGAGTGGTGGAAAATTGGCTCCAAAGAATCAATCAGTGCAAACGTTCTCGCGGTGGCCTTTTGAACGACATCGAATTTCAGACTTAAATGTAACATGTCCACTACACCTGGAATAAATTTCAGCCCGATATCTCAATTATTCTGTGTTTTATTTAAACACAAAATTGTTATGTCCTTATAGAAAGACCCGATATAAGAGATGGATCCCGAGGAACATCTGTGCTGAATTTCAGGCCAAACAGTTCGTTAGTTTTCCCGGAAAAGTGTACCATAGAGAAAAAACCAATATTTTCGTTAACCCCTGAAAACCTGAACAAATTTTCTCGTGAAGCTGAGTAGTCTTCTTGCCTTTGAAAACTAGAAGACCTCAAGTTCCATTAAACCCGTCAGAGCTGTTTTCGAGAAAAAAAATCACTTATAAACTAGAAATAAAGATATAAAATATTCAAGCCAACAATTGTTTGCTCGTACATCATTTAAATTGTAAATCATTCAAAATAGACTACAATTAAACGCCACCATGAGAAATCCAATCCCTTCTCTTCTGTTGGCGTCAGATAACATATTCAGTTCCCATCAACATGCATAAGCATATCAATTTACTTGTACGATTAGATAATTGTTTGCTCAATTTCAAAACCAGGATTTTTTCACACGAGAATCACTAGCCAAACTTAGTTTGTTTACTATAAGGTATAATATCTCAATAACCATTAACTGTCAAGTCCGTAGTGCAATAATTGTGATACTCGTATGAATCAAGTTAACCCTTTCGGTACATGTTTTTTTCTATGGGTTTTAAAAATACTCTGTATACAAATTAATGATGTTTAAGCTATTAGTATTCATTTAAAACAAAAAAAAAAAATAAATAAAAATTTTAATTTTTTTCAAATACGTCCACTGTGGTCCAGCTTTTTACTAAAAAAATCAAAATTGGGTCAAAAATGCACTTAATGGTGCACTGAATGAGAATAGAGTGTTGAAAATAAATAAATAATAAGACAATTCAAATTTTCTAGCATGATGCCATATGGCATCAAAATACCGAAAGGGTTAAATCTTAAATTTCGAGATGTTCACCAGAATAAGCAATAAACGAGCTACAAATATTTTTCGCTTAAAGATGACCACACATGAAATTCTGTGAATGGGAAATATTGGATGAGTCGCGAATTCGGGAAATTCTCATCATATACAAAGCTTCTTACATTGTAGAACATCCGAAATTCGAATAAGTCTAAAAGTTGAAGTCATAAAGAAAAAATTCCAGCGTCATCATCACATACGGCGAAACTCACACGTAACGTAACACCTGTTCAACGGTAAGATGCTGATATCCCACAACTCACCTGAGTGTCCACTGTTCGCCAGTAATATAACGCCATGAAGATCTCCTTCGCCCTTCGGCCTGAATTTGTGCTGATGGTTTTGGTTGAAGTTAAAAACAGGTAGAAATACGATATCATCATCGTTCTCACCTGGGATTTTGTGGTGTAACTTTGATCTCAATTTCGTAATCGTGCTAAAATTCGCATAACATAAATACAAATCCACCATACAATAGTGTAAGGGCAATAAAGGTGCTGGGGGCCAATCTGCCGGTCCTGGGTGACGACGGATTCAGGTGGCAGACGTGGCCTCACGTAATGAGGTATAAATTTCGCTAAATGTGCGGATAATCAAAACAATTTCTCAGATACCGACATGCTTGGCTGCTTCAGTTGCTTTGGTAGCGTGAACACCAGCATCCATCCATCCAGTTCAATGCCATTCGGAAACCCTTCTCGTTTCACTCCACACTTCTTCAATGGAAATTGTATTCACCTTCTTGGCTGAATAGGGACGCTATACCGGATCTAGCCAGACTACAAGAAATCACCTCAAAGTGGAGAAACTCAAGAAGACTGAAGAATAACATCAAGTACTTCGTTCAGGTATGGTGGATAAATTAGGCGAAGTGCGCAACGCGGTAGCCCTTACGCTGTTTCTTCGTTTCATCGAAACAGCAAATTACTTTTGAGAAGTTCACCTAGGGTACCGACCGACCGTGCTGTAGTGGCATAAGTAAAGACGGAGGGGTGTTAAGATAGGTTAGATAGGATTGTTTTGGCCTCATGTTTAGTTTTATGTTTTACTGCCACCACGTTGGATTTGAATTGGGACGGCGGCAACGGTGGGTGCCAATTTCGCCAGTGGAGCCGGGATCATGTTGCAAAACTTAAGAACTCGTAAATTATGCCAATGAGAATAAAAACATAGAAAGCATACCAAAGAACAAAAGATTGAATTTTGACTAGACGAGAGAAGAGGAGGGGGGCGTCCTATGTGGCACAATTTTAGCGCAGAAAATTTCGGTCCATCATACAAAAAAGTAAAAATTTTAAATGAACAGAAAGTGTGCAGATCGGAGTTCCTGTCGTGGTCTGATTGGGTTTATGGAGAGCGTTCTTGTTGAAATTAACATATCTCAAAAACTTCACCTGAGGCGCATTTTTCTCTTTTGGTATTTTTAAAATTTCAATCACAATAATTATTGATAAAGCATGAATAAACCTGAAAACTCAAGCTTTTTTCGCGAAAGGACTATGGAGTTTTATCTTTAGATCATTACGCCGTAAATTTCCGCCCCGCAGCATCAAACCTTGATAAACCACTGTTGGTACAGCTTAAAAAATTTGGAAAAAGGCAATTTTCCAATTCTTCTATTTTCCTTGAATTTCAGATCAATTTCCATCTCTCCTACATCACCATGTGGGCATTTTCTCTAATATTGGGCCATTTCATAATTTGCAACATCAATAGATATCGAAACCAATTCATTTCTATTTGAATGACTTAACAACCCCAAAAATATCATTTCCAATTTCATCCAATACAAATTCCCATCTCATAATCCCTTGCCGTCCATTTCTGTCCCTTTTTTATGCTGATAAAATTCACTGTATTTACATTACAAGATCAAATTCCCTTTTTTGCACATAGAAAAAAAAATATTTTGTTTGGTCTGTTTGTTACCGGGACTAACATTGCTCTCATACCTAAATCTTCTTCTGTCCCTTCTCTGGACTAACAAAGAAGTATAGCGATTTTCGTACGAACCCACATTGCTGGAATGGGGGGGGGGGGGGGGGGGGGGGGAGGGGGGTTTGTTGCCATTTTCCAACGGATAAACTGGGCCCCGGTTGCGAAGCTCAATCCTCCTCCGGGTTCGGCAACTGAAGGCCAAAAGGGACTCACTACGAATGTAAACATAAAACTCCTTATTGCCATACTGTCGTAACTCGGTGGGGTCGGTGGTCTCGGTTCCGGAGGGCGAAATAAACACATACATATCTTGAAATATTGTTGGGAATATAACAAGTTTTATTATGCGCTTTGAATGGTAAACTGAGGCCAGCCCAACGATAGCATAACTTTTACGAAAGATACAATCGGAATCACAAAATTCCAAAGTGTCTGATCTCGAGATGAAGGACGAAAGGAATGTGGGCTGAGAAATGTATACGGGATGGCATCCGGAAAAATGCGAATTTCCGTTCGTTTCCTAATCCTTGGTTTTCTCTTTTGAAAGCCATTTTGGCAATTTGGGGCCAGCAAGTCAAAAGGGACAGAACTATGGCTACGAGTGTATTCCAATTGTCCATTTACTCTTCATAGATCTTCGAAAATACATTATGGATTTTGGGAGGCACACGGAAGTCAGAGGGTATTGAAATAGGAAAAGGAACAGGAAGACGAACCGGAAGACAAGACACAGCATTAAGTGTAAGTGATTGACGAGTCAATATCCTTAGATTACAACGGGTCCATTCGAATCCACTTCGATGATGCTTGTGCTCAATTTTTCTTCATTTACGTCTCATTCTGGTCAGCTTCAGTGCTTTGTCAGTTTCCTAAGGATCTTCAGCCATTACACACAACAAAAATTATTTTTCCCCCCAATTTGCAACGTTCGACTGTGTACGATAGATTTCAATACACTTGAGTCCCTTTTGAATTATGTTCTTAGCTCGATTTTCCTTTGATTCGAATCGACTATTCTCTATTGAACAGAGCATGTGGATGGGGGATGCCAAAATAGCACTAAACATCGGGGCCAATATTTGCGAATAAAAGGAAGGCAGTTTTTTGAAGCACCATTCAGCAATAGGCAAAATAGTAGAAAAAGAAAATTGTATACCACCTCATCGTCTTCCCTGAGCTCTGGATATTTTCCTCCGACCAAGTGATTTATTTCAATGAGTGCAAAATTACGGAAAATCGTTCCCTGTCAAATTAGCTTTTGTGCCTAAAAGTTTTTCGCAGAACCAAACGTTTTGTGACTTTGAAAGTTCATTATTCTTTTTTAATCTTCTTGAGGCACAAAAACGACCCAAAGATGAGGAAATATTTTTATACCCGTATGGTGAAACCAAAGGGTATATTAGATTTGCCTTACCGTTTGTAACGCCGAGATCCCGTCATCACACAAAAAAATTAATTACACCAGTGTGTTTAGAATAATAAAAAAAATTAAATTTAGCATGTCCGTCCGTCCGTCTGTCTGTCTGTCTGTCTGTCCGTCTGTCCGTCCGTCCGTCTGTGTGTGGCGCGGATTGCGGGCGCACGGATTGAGCTAGAGACTTGAAATTTTGCGTAGATTGGATTTTCGTGAAATGCAAGGCTAAGTTCGTTAATGGGCAAAAATGGACCATTAGAGGGGGTACCTCCCATACGAACGAAAAAGTTTTTTGTGAATATCTTGAATATCTCAAAAACGGTGCATCTTATCAAAAAAATCCAAGAACAAAAGTTATTTAGGATATGATTCTACATAAAACTTCCATACATCAAAATCTGATTGGAATAAATTTAAAAAAAAATCTTATTGGAAAGTTTGACTTCAAAGTGGAATTTTGGTAACAACTGTTCGAATTTTGATACGAATATCACCATACGGGTCTCAATGATCGCCAGATTGGCAATTATAGCTTTTGTTATGTTTGAAATTTCCTTTAATTTTTATTAGAATAAAAATAAATATTAGATACTCTATTTTAGTTTTCCCGGCCTACAATTCATACGAATCTACGGCTGAGGAAAGTCTGCTGCGTCTGAAGAATGTTACCAGCTTCTAAAATAAAATCAGTATCCTAAAACTAGGGTGGTCATATTTATTTTGGGTCAATCGTGGACACGAATAGGGTGGAGGGGACAGGGACGGAGGAGTTGAATGGATCAATGAAACAAATAATTTTATGTTAAAAACAAACCCGATTTGGACCAAAATAATTGACAAGTGTGCCGCAGGCGAAATTTTTTCAGCAGAATACACCGCAATGATTTAAATTAAGAGCTACCCAAGGTCAAGTGAAAATTAACATAATCTTTTTCCGCTCTTTACGAATATAAACATAGATCAACGTTGAATATAAAATACCAATCAATAGAAACGCGCCGCAGGACAAATTTGATAAGATACATGCGCCCTTTGTAGAAAATCGTTAAAAAAATACGCCCAAGGCGAAAAACATGAAATTTTCAGCAGCCCCTAAACCAAGTCGAATATTTTTTTGCATGTTTAGTGATAGTTTTTTCTACTGTTTAATAGATTATAACAACAAATTGAGAAATCCGGGATAAAACTTTAAATTCTACGACACCGTCGGAACATTATCCCTAAATCCATGAATGTGCCGGGTATTCAGTGACGTGTGGTCACCCTACCTACAGCTGACTGTTCAAAGGCATGCCTCAGTCTCCTAATAGATATCTCGTGAACAGCAAGACATATTGGCTCCTTATAAACGGCAAAAATGAAGAGCTATTTATTTTCTGTAATTTTTATAAAACCTTTATTTCGCAAAAAAAATTTCCTCACTTAAAATTTTTACATGCAAATAAAAGGATAAAAAAACGAATCAAGATGATAAAAAAAGTTGTGAGAATTTATAATTTTCTGCTTTTGATTTTTTTCCTTCAATGGTTTTTCTAAAAAAAAATTTTTCTTTCCTCGTGGAAATTTTTTTTCACCAATTTCTTTTCACACCTACTAAATACCGTCAACTTCAGCACAATGTGATACAACACCCTATATAAACCAAAAACCCATGACAGTATAAAATGCATAAAACGTGTGATTACACTTGTGTTTCGGAAAGCTGAAAAGTTGTTGCACTCTAGAAAGACACTCGTTAAGAATCACTTCACCAGTTAGGAGGAGGAGATGGGGTACAGCAAGCATTCAACCTCAGCTCGTTAATATCGCACTTTGCTTTTAACCAAAGAAAATTACACTCTCGGAATTCACACCACACGTCGATAGCTGTAGGGGGAGAAATCCACAAGAATAAAGGGAAGAAATTCTTCACTGTGAAAAAAAAACCTCAACAAGACTAGAATATAAAGCAAACCATTGTCACTTCATCCGATGGACGGGTAGAAAACACTCACAATCTAGCAAGGGGAAAAAGGTTGGAAATCTCGTACCGTACAAAAATTTTGTGGTGTAGAAAACTTGATGCGCTTAATGTGAAAATTCTACCATCTCAAGACTAGTTAAGAGGATGTCGACCTTCTTCTTTGTTATACACACTCCATTTACCACCCAATTCAATGGCACTCGATCCAGTCATACATGATGGCAGGTAGTTGCCCTTCAAAAACCATCTTCTTATCACATTCATCCCCACGATCCCCCCCGCAGTAGCCCCGCCTAGCATACATCTTTACTAGCCCTATAACAACTTTTAGTGAAAAGTTTTGCTATTTCTTAGTCGATGCCAAACACCATTTGCTCCCCAGTTCAGTGAAATTGTGATGTCATCTTGATATAAGGGATGAAATTCATTTTGTCTGCCGTTTCTACATGAATAACTTCAAGATGTGGAATCTTTATAAGTTTTTGTGTGATAGAAATGGCCAGGATGTTTCGTAGGGTATGAAAACTACTAAAGCGATGGCCACCAAGTTAAGCTAGACATTGCATAGTCTCTACGTTGCCATTGAACGACTTCTCTATGAGTATTGCAAGTGTACAACTTTCTTAAACTGTATGGTTCTTGTGTAATGAATGCTGGTGTTTGCAAGATTTTGAGAGTTCTTCAAAGAAAAGTATAACATTCAAGAACCACTAAAACAATCCACTTGAAAATTTTCACTTAACATTAAATATTTTGTTTGCAATCGAAACTTTTTTCCGTGATTTATTCTGTGTAGAAAAGGACTGATAATTTTCAACGTTCACTCTAAGCAATAAAATTGCCACAAAAAAGGAAATAATCATGGCGAAGCTTAGGAAAATTCTCTAAAAACCTTAGACTTTCAAAAACCCGTGACAATGCCCAGACGAGCATCAGAGAAATTAGGAAAACTGTAAAGGTCTAAAGCGAATGACGGCAAAATCCTGCAGTATACAAAAATTCAGGTGCTACGTGCTAGAATTTCTTCTCCTCTTCCGCACCTATAGTTTCATTTGACTTTCAACAGCGTGCCCCAGATCTCGCAATTACAGGCCAAGTATTTTACCACTTGGACCACGCCATTTCACCTTACACTCTGTACCAGATTTTACTGGGAACCCAGTAAAAAGGCAACCACGATTTTACTGTTCTCCCCCAAAACTGAAAAGAACTGCAATTCCTAGTAGTTTTTACTGGGAATCCGAGTAAAATTTACTTGGATATCTTAAAAACCTCTCAGGTTTGAAATTTTTGAAGCATTTGAATGGTTCTGGCAACATTTTTTTTTTTCAAATCTTTATAATTTCTATTAAATCTCGTTTGAAATATTTACTCAATTTTATTGTTTTTAATTGGGTCATAAGAAATAGGCTGAAGAACATAATTTCCAAAAGGACTGAAAAATACGATGGCACATTTTTCATTTGAAAATGAGTTCAACTCAAAAATGACGTAGCGTGAAATGTTTATATGGGGTTAAATAAATACCTTGAATAATATATGAAATCCTTGCGTAAATGTCATATTTCGTTTTTTTATTTTCACTTTTCTTTTATGATTTCCCTTCGTGTTTTATTTCTGTATGCTTTCTCAAAATGTTTTTTTGCGCTCTTGTTGTGAGCACTTTGCCATGAAAGTGTGCAAAATGCGCAAAAAACGGGAGCACTTATTAAGGAAAATTACGGCGATATACTTTACGACAATCCATTAGTCTTAAGCCAAAAAGCACTTTAAATGCTGCAACAATGTGAAAGGGGCACGAAAACTCGTCTCGTTGCAAAGGCATGAAGCAATTTAGGGTTGGGGAATTTGTTGCCACGAATTTTATCGTCATCGAGTCGTCACCATATAACCACCAACGTAGCATATTCCGTATCAAAAGATTACGACCTTGTCGTTAAGTTTTTCCTTATGTTTTATGAGGTTTTTTTTTCTTCACTCCGACAGCAGTTCTCTGGCTTGAAAACTTCTTCAGTTTCTTGGCAGGGTTTCTTCAGATCGTTTTTTTTTATCTCTGAACGGATGACAAGAAGCACCAGCATTCATAGTCAAAAATGATGAGATGAAGACGCATTGATGATGCGCCAAGTGACATGATGATGAGCATGAAATTCATAAAATGCTTTCTTAAAATGTTTATATCAAAACTTTGATGGCTAATGGGAATGTTGTGAATCTTTTTATAGTGTATCGTCTTATACTGGTATTAATTCTGGATAAGTTTTTTTGCTTTTTTGTTGTTGTTTATCTGACTTTTACAGAAGAACGGTTTCGAACGTACAACAATGTTGTTGATATGACATATTTGTGTGTGTAGTATCAGTTATATATTGCTTTAAAGCTCATGCAGCAAAAAGAACTTTTTCTTCAAAAGCTTATAAACAGAAAAAACATTTTGTAGTCCTATTTTAGAAATTACAATCTTTGAGAAAACTGAGAAAATACCGTTGATATGGAAAAGTCAGTAAGGAGTTGTTTTATTTTACACAATAAACAAGTTACCTTCTATATTTCCGAAAAACAAATCTATGTTAACTTAGCTCCAATTATTTTTAAACCAGAACTCAAGAGATTTGCTAGGCATATCGAACTGGATCGACCACCGCACAAGACCGGGTCGTCTGACAATCCTTAGTAGGCAAGTCCTGGCCGGATCACCGATTTTTATGCGCTTGATAATGAAGATGATTTTTTCAATACTACAGATTGGTTAATTCCTTTCATCGGTTCAAAGAAACGGGGGTTAAGTACATAGGGGGGGGGGTGGCTATTATTTTATTGGGCGAAAAATTTTCTTGTGGAAAGGTTCGTCCAATAATGGAGACCGGATCAAAATTCCTTTAATTGTTCAGAAGATAGCAGGGGAGGGGATAAAAATAAAGTGGAGCAATGGGTTAGCGCATTACTAAGAAGTTCCTGGTGAAAATCGCTTGAAACTGTTTCCTGAAATTTTCTGGAAAACTCTGAACATCGATTATATTATCCAGCATAGAACAGCTTCGATTAAATTGAAAAGATCTATCAGAATTACTTGAGAATTCAGATTGATTTATCAATGCCTGACTGAAATTTTAAGATCACTACTTACCGAAAATTTCAAATATCCAATGATATTTTGTAATCAATTTAAGATAATCCAAACAATGTGCCTGTCAATCTGCCAAATATTTATTTTTTCCAAAATTTCAAAAGGGGTGCCAAAATGTATAGAAAAACAACACTCACATCAATCCGATTGTTATGATTTAAACTTGCTACAAAAATAAGGGAATATGTAATGACGTTGAAATTGCCTACAATTTACGTTTTGTCTGTCGGGCATCAGTTATTTGGAAATATCTTAAATTGTTATCCATAAATAAATTTTTCCGGTTGACTGCCTCACGGAATTTAAAGCCATATATATTCAACTTTCTCGCCCCTTTTCGTACTGTTGGCAGTTACTTTTTTTTGCGAATTTTCACATCTACACCAATCCCCAAATTTTTTGTTGAAATTTTTTGTTGAAATTTGGGGATCCCAAAAATCAAGTCAGCCCCGGGAGCGTTGCCTTCACTAAAATTTCAGGGTTGATGACACAATCGTAGCCATTTATCAACATTTGAAAATCACCTCGACATATTTCTCGTTTGTATGTCTATCTGCAGGCCCTAAATGTTGCCACTTTCTCCTAGACAAACCGTACGTTACCCGAGAACATTTTCCCACTCTATTTGTTTTCGACGTGCATGACAACAAAAATTATTAGCATTCCACGTTAGGGGTTGAATTTTACACCTGGGTTGCGAAATCATTTCACGTTTCTGTTACAAATTTTTCTAACGTTTCGCGATTTGTGATTTGATTCACGTTCCACTTAACCCTAGTAGATCGATTCGTCTCCGCTTTTCCTAACCCCGCAAAAAAGGGAATATTTATAACGTGTGGCCCCTTTCACCAGTATTTTTTTTTTCCTGAAGAAATTACGGGGAATTTAAGTCAGTATCGCACCCTGGAACCTTTTAGAACGTGGTGGGCGTTATTTCTGATGACAAATGGAGATTCCGTTCAAAATATGAATAAACTAAGGGAATTTCATTCCTGATGGTCTCTAGAGAATGGATTACCTCCGCTTTGGTTACCACTTTTTGTTCAGAAATAATTTTTTATTAGAACAATGTCTTATTAAGATTCCAGTCACAACAAAATTTTGGGGGTTGAATTACAAAATGAAAAAAATATCTCAGAAATAGTCGAGGTGATTTTTTTTTGTTTTTTTTTTTGTGAAATTGCCAGATTCTCTTAAATTATTGCAAACATATTTTTCAAATTCTTCGAAGATATCTAGGAGGTTTAAATTCAAGCATCATCCCATCCAGACTGTCATAATAGAAGATAGCAACCGATTTTTTATAACTATCCGTTTTAGCTACATAAGTGGGCAAAACGCTAGATTTGTGAGCCAAAGATTTTTGCTTGAGTTTCAGCCTGCAGCCCACACTCAGAAAAATGTCCAGGTCAACTTTTTGTCAGGCTAACTCTGACCGCTAGCTGGCTGACAGAGGTTTCCATTACATGACATTACATCCTCGAAATACCTATCTAAGGTCAACTCGTGCAGCTCCCAATGCCCTACTTCACCTGCTGGTGGCTTAATTTCAGAATTTCTCCGGCCACAGGTCAACACAAGTTGTACATTCCCTCATGCAGGCGAACGCGCGCCTCACATAGGCTGAATTTTCCTGCCCGAGGCCAATTACGCCAATTAATTAGGTCGTCGAGTTAGCCTCAATTTGTCTGAGTGCAATGCATTTCAACTTAACTGGACTTCGCTGTACCGAAATTAGTACTGATCGTCAGTCTATTCTGCTCTTCATGGCAAGCAAAACCTTACAAATGTTGGGATCCCCTTCTATATTTATAAGAGGACCCATGGACAGTCTACATTGTATATTTGAATTCATAACTTCTTATCGTGAAAGCGGTCTTAATTTCTATAACTGTCCAACCCACTTCCGAATGGACTGCTAGTTTTTGTAAAATCCTGGGTAAGTGATAAGTCCGAAAAGGGTATTTTTCCCAAAAATTTCTTGTTTTGCTAACAAAAACTTGTTTGTGTTCATCTTCTCTTCACACTCTGAAGTTCACATTAACCGAGATGTGAACCCAACTACGAAAGCAGTTTTGCTTCCGAAAGGTGTTCCAAAAACGTAAAACTCTTTTGATATTTATTGCAGCATATCCCCAGGAGACGAGATTGGGCTGAACCCCTCCCATGAGGTTTATAAACTTCTTACTTTTCCTCTAGCCGCATCTACATTTTCATACGGACCACAAGCCATGCATTAATTGCAACATTTGTAAGGTTTTGTTATTAACAATCAACCGCCGAGAAAGTAATAAACTAGTGGTTCAAAATTTACTGAAAATTGTAGTAAGCTGTAGTCATGGATTGTTTAGTTTGGTACAAACAAAAAAAACTCTAGTAATAGCAAAAATTTGCATAAAATCAGTCACTCATAAAATTGAGTTGGCGAGAAAGTTCAAATTAAGTAAACACAAGTCTTTCGGGGGTGAGCTCGACCCTTAAAAACAATAAAATCTTAGTTCAACGTTCTAATAAACCAGGCTAAAAATTTGTTCAACTAATTATTTTACGTGTTGAACATAAATCACTATTAGTATGCAGCACCCTTAAAATTCATTCAAAAAAAAAAGAGAGAACCCCAAAATATTTCGAATATCATAAATATATCAAAAACACTTTTATCATTAAATCATCTTAAAAGTTCTGTCGAGGAACAAACGTAAAACATCCCCGTAAATCAGTAAAGGAGCAAAAACGCAGACAAATAATCCAGCCAACTCCTTTTTTATCATTTTAATAATCGCTCATGACATACGCAAAATCTGGTCCACACATGAAATGGAACCCTCATAACCTCAATTTTCTTTTAAGGAATACAAAATGTTTATACAACACGTCTATACAATATAATGTATATGAAAAAGACGATAAAATCCCTTAGCCTAATTTAAGATTTATGAAGTATACAAGAGGGAGATCGAACTGAATTTGCTAAGCCCAAAGCTATCAGCCATTCACCCCAGCCATCTTGGCAAGTATTGTGAATCATCTAATCACAAATTTAGCACTTGGTGGATGAGTATCGGATCGGATCAAAGAATTCTGAAAGCTAGAGGGAGAATATGTTTTCCTCTTCAACGAGCTGGATTCGAATATAGAAACTGAAGAGTGTGTGAAGTACACTATTTAACACGTTTGATATAATTTTTCTACCCTTAAAAACACAGAGTTATGTCATGTAATAAACTCAACCGAAATTAATCCCTTTCATCCTTAAACAATGTCTGAATTCTAAATACCCTAAAGACCCAAACACATCCAAAACATCCAACAGGCAGGCGTTTAGATCTATCTATTCGTGTGTTAAAATGAGTATTCCCGGCCCAAGTGATAATTCTAATCGCTGATTCTATTAATGTCTGAGAGAGTGGTAAAGGTTTTTATGGCCATTCGTCCAGCCTATACCGAAGACATTCGAACTAAATTAGGGATCCTGCTTTGAATCGACGTACTTCAGGCTCCATAAAGTCACCCTCATTTTCGTAAGCCCAACATAGACAGACAAACAGTTGAACGAATGGACCTTCTTGACCGATGCAACATTAAACAGAATCCCCCTCTCCCCCAAAAAGGAATATCCTTAAGTTATTTATTCGGTTGTTCTATAATAGCATCACTTCTAGAGCAAAGGATCCGGATAGGGATTTGGCTTATTGTCACGACCGACGTTGAAGACGGCCGAAATGAAGGATTCATAGTCGGACCGACCAATCCCACGGGCATCACATCTACATATAAATGTTGTTGACCAGCAGAGAGAAATTCCTTGCCCATAAAATATGTTTTCTGTGACGATATAATCTTGTTGTATCCGAGAGAGAGGATGGAAGATACATAAAGATGTGTCACCAGCAGATGAAAGGTACAGCAGTAGATGAGTGGATCCGGGTTAAATAACACATGTTACCGTCTCTTTTAACAGCAACCTGCCTAATGGACCCCATTAAATGATTACATCTTGCTTCAAGGTTTCGGAATGGACTTTTATATCCTTGCGAAGAATGAGTCATGATGGTCACGGAAAAGTCTGGTTTACCTGATGTCGTGTACGTACATGTGTGGGAGTTCGAACATAGTATGGGCTTTTTGGGAAATTGAACTTCTGGTGTGCGACAGAGGGAATTACGAGTTTATTTATTGTTAGAACTACGGTTAATATATTAGTAGGGGCCAAATAAGACGGAAATTGATCGAGAACTGATATTTATTTTTACACTGAGATTGAAATGAAACGAAACTGGCTTTGGGACTAATATTTGTGCTCAGCATAGGGTGATGTGGACAGAGATGTCATAAATATAAGACTTTTGAATGGTTTTAAAATGCCCACAACAAAAGATGAGACATCAAACAAATTTTCAAGAAACTTAAGCGACACAAAAGTGGACGATGAATGGGTTAAGGTTTTAGGCGCTATTTACACCTGACACTTTATTCCGTAAATTTTATTCTTCGACAAACAATTCGTTTTATACAACCAACCGCACACAAAATTCAGAAATTTATTCCTGAAACACACCCGGATTTGATATTTCTCCATATAAAACCGTCCGAATAAATTTAAACTTTGAAAAATTTAGCTAAGCAATTTTATTCTGCGATAGATTAATGAAATTCGCGGAACAAATTCTGAAAAAAATTGGTGGAGAAATTCAAAAAAAAATTGCAAGTGTAAACGGAGCCTTAAGGAAGAGGTTTCTTTGTCATTTATGAAATAGTCTTCGCTTGCACATCTGTGTCTCCAAAATTTTGTCGGATTGGCAAAAATCGGATTGGCTCTTAACAGTATTTGGAAAAATTGGTCTACTTCGGCTAGCGGTTGCTGAAAATCACATTTTTTTCGCCTGCGGCGCATTTTTCCGATGGGCACATATATCTCAAAAAATTCGCACTTTTAGTGTTTTCACAATTTCAGTGACACCTCCTTGTAAACCGTGAAAAATCCCGAAAACTCACTGCTTTTTCCCTTGGAACTCTGTAGAGTTTGATTTAATTAAAAATTCGACTGTGGTAATATTTGCCATCTTTTTTTTTTGCCTGGATTTTATTTCTTGATTCTCACATGCCATATTATGTTTTCCAAAAGAATACACAATTTTTCTATGTCTGTAAACTTTTCAATTCTCAGCTGCATCTCGTCTCAAATTTTTCGGCCCCATTTTTCAAAAAAAAAAAAAAAAAAAATTCGACCCCATTTTTCAAAAAAAAAATTTGAAATGGTTCCAATAATTTGTAGTTACCCTAAACTAAACTGATCAAAACCCAAGATATAAACAGATATACAGCTAATTTGAAATTTCCCCCCATTTCT
Organism: Chrysopilus asiliformis; assembly: GCA_964034945.1. Classification (NCBI taxonomy): domain Eukaryota; kingdom Metazoa; phylum Arthropoda; class Insecta; order Diptera; family Rhagionidae; genus Chrysopilus; species Chrysopilus asiliformis. The sequence continues at coordinate 6,142,043 of OZ035963.1, forward strand.
CTGTCCTTGAATCCAATTGCCACCGTTCTTAGCAACCCCAACATATTCTGATATCGATGCGGAAAGGTAGGAGATGAAATAAATTTTCTGGTTTTGGTCTGATATCTGTCTGGGTTACTTTTGGGATTTGGATCGAAATTCACAAATATCCCATTTGGGCCGTAAATTACCGTTTTGTATTGAATCCACAGCGGTAATTAATTATTTGTGAAACCATACAGATGGCTTAATTGAATCCCATTATGTTTGTCTATCCGACTTTCATTGGGATTGAAATGATTTCCTCTCCATTTCCCCAAAACTTCACCTTTTATTATCGGGCGTGTGTAGCTCCATTGTGTTCCCCCATGGAGCGTTCGCTAGATTTCTAGGAAAACCCTCGACTTGTGTCTGTCTGACAGGACCTCCTCCTCAAATCTTCCGCCATATGATTATTTAGCAGTGGGATTTGCACACAATTCCATTATTAGATTGTTTCGTTCGTCGTCTTTGATTTTTCTCCAGTTTCCGAGGGTTGCAACGTATTTCGCCTTAGTAACAACGAATGGACGCTCCGTTTCGAACGGTCGCCCAAAAGTAAATCACGGTAACGTAAAAACACCCTTGTAATTATGTATTCACCCCAAATGATACAGACGAATAAATGAAAAAATAAAACGAAATTTCTCTGCACAGGATTCTAATCAAAAAAAAAATTCCCATGCTCTGTTTTGCGTTTTTCTTGAGTCTGGTTGCAAGTTTGTTTCGCTTCAATTCTCATCTCATTTCAAGTCCCCAGGGAGACTTTCAGGGATTTTAAGGGAGACTCATTTGTTTGCAGTTCTAGACTATGGCAGTTTTGGGGTTTTGCAAGTTTTAAATGTGAGTCGCTTTTATTCCAACGATTTTTACAGCGGCGCCAACTTTTTAAAGCCACTAAAATTGCTATTAAAGTTGGAGTTTTTGTCCAAACCGCTCAAAAATTGTTGTTTCTCAAAAATTAAGAATTTAGCAACAGAATTTTAAAATTAAAGATTTCGAAAACAACTTTCTAAATGCCGATTTTCGACAAAGTCCATAAGACTATATAATTTTACAATTTTGACGACCGGACTCAAAATTTCAAAGTCACTGAAATGATAGAATTTAATACCCTTCTATAATTTGTGAAGTGCTCTTAGTCTACCGCTTAACACATTTCAAATCGAAGGCCCTAAATGTCTAAGCAGAAGGGTTCAAAATTCCGAATGATCATTTACCCAACATTTCAATAATAGTTTATGGCACCTCAACATTTATCTTTATCATAAGAAACTCATTCAATTTGTAGAACAAATGGAATACTTCCCTTATCAGAGGGTTTATAAAATAAAACTAAAGTTAATAATATCAGGCGTAAAAAAAAAGAAGAAAAAACGTTTCCAGCCTAAGAAGAGAAACCGACAACCGTTGTGATTCTCGAAGGGCCACCTTCGTACAACGGCTTAGTCCGGACGCGTCTATTGGGAGTCTGTGGGCGTAAAGCAATTTACCGGAAATGGAAAAGAGATTAAATCGGATGGATTTTCCCTGTTTTCCTGAATTTTCTGACAGTTTTTTTTTCAAACTTTTTTTCAATCTTGTTCACTTTAGATGCCATTCGTCCTGGCTTTTTCTTCCCTATTCTATCCGACAATTTCTCCAAGACTGTGAATTTCTTGGCCTTATCGATAAGATAGCATGGGACAAGGGAACGACCCAGAATGATTGGTCTCTGTGTACGAACGTTACCGGAGTTGTATCCCTTTCCACATTCCTGCACTGATAAATTCTAATAAATTTTCGATTGAGAGGTTTGTCTGCTGGTTGTGTTCCCGGTTCCTTGTTCCATATAGTCCTTCTTAGTCCCTTGTGCCGGAAGCCTCGGATAGTCAGTCGGATCGGTTTCTTGACTCTGTGCTTTAACATTCAATAGACCGAATTATATATACGTTTGCGAAACGTGAGGATGTCTTCCGGACTGCCTTTGCTACGAAGACAAGAAAAAGGATGATATTGATGGGGATGTAAGGAACGATAAGATAGAATATGAGAAGATAGCCAAGAAAGTTGTACGTTTTGTGTTGAAGGGCAATTGAATTAGTTTGAAGTACTTTGGAGTGACTATAAATTTGAGTTGGGTTATCAGAGTACGAGTTTCAAAAAGGGATATGGCTGTTATGTAGACCGTGAATTGGAAATATGTACATTTTCCCATTTTCTCATCTTCCTTATTTTACTTAAATTCTTTTTTTTCCCATTATATTATGGGTGAATTTCTAAAGATTTCTTTATCTACCGATTGTGAACGCATATGGGAAATAAGATAAGGAATTTCATGCAACATTGCTGCGGGTTATCTAAGGGTTGTGTTTTAGTTTAAATCAATACCTGAACCCACTTATCTGTAGTTTGTTTATTGAAATTTCAAGACCAAAAGATCCTTCAAGAATGCTGTAAAAAGTTTTTCAGCACAGTGTGTAAAACTGTTAGACATGAGGGGAAATCTTGGGTCAATGGGAATATGTTTGCTAGGCATACGCATATGTTTCAAAAATTGAGCCCAATTCGAAATAAAAGATTTATTAGAAGGATCACTAGAATAACACTAATTTCCAGATCCTCATTTTATTTTCTGCAATATTTAATTTCAGCAAAAATATGGAAAAAAAACATTTTTTCGACAGACAGATCGACAGACCGACAGACAGATGCACGGACATCCTCATAGTTTTTCCTGAAACGGATTTCGCACTGATCAGAAATTTTCTATCTGCCCTCGTTCTCGAGTCGGTCTCTACAATACTTCCCTGTTATAGAAGAGGATAGTAAAAAACTGGCCACATCGAACCAAAACCAAACCAGATTTTAAAACAACTGATTTTACCAAATCAAATACTATAATTTTTAGGATCGAAAAATGCTTATCAATTTCTTTTTTGAGCCAGATTTTAAATGTGGCACTTTTTTTTTAAGTTAATCTAGTACCAAAAACATTCTCCATACCCTCTAAAGCCTAAACCCCAATTACGCATTCGTGCGTGCGGCATGATTTTGTTCTGGCATCTAGTAGTTGTCACCGCGTCTAAAAGTAGAAACTGAGCCTACACTACGCGGCACGGACGCGGCAACGCGTCTGAGCAACGCGCAATTATACATTTACTCATTTAAATGCGTAGTTTTTACCTTCACCGCGTGGGTGCCGCACGCACGAACGCGTAATTGGGGTTTAGGCTTAACTGAAAATATGATCAGGAAACGCAAAAATCTTTGAATGGGAACCAAAAACCAAAATTAAAAAACCAATACTAAAAACCACTGAACCATGGAAAATTTCGGGGAACCATAGCCAAAACCGAGTTTTTGAAATTTGAAAAACCAATACTTAAACCAAACCAAATTTTTGTAATTTTAGAAACTAAAACCAAAACTAGAACCAAATTTTCATATTTTAGGAATCAAAATCAGAACACCAGAAATCCGACTCCGAACAAAACTCAAAAACAGAACCGAAGAAAATTCAAAAAACTTTTGGTGGCAAAATTTCTTTCTTCCAACAAAATTCAATTGCAAAAATTTGTTAACAAGCATAAAAATAAAAGTCTTTCTCTTAAGGTGCCGCTCCACATGAGAGTAAATGCCGGCGATAATCTCTCGATAGCAGCTACTCGCAAATGGACACGTCTCTGAGAGTCGCTCGCCGAAACTCGCAAAAACTCGCGAGCTAGTGTCTGCGAGCTGTCAAAAGTTATTCCACTTTCTAGTTGACACGTACCCACTGAACTCTCGGGGAGTTGCTCGCCAGATACAAACGGCGTTTGAATTTCGCTAGTAGCTCTCGAGAACTCGCCAAAGTAAGATGTCAAAAAAATCAAGATATTGGTCTTGAAAAGAGAAAAATCGCCGAAATTAACTCTCAAATGGACAACCTCCTGCGAGTAACTCTCGAGAGTTTTTGAGAGTTACTCGCGGATTTACTCTCATATGGAGCGGCACCTTTACTAAAATAACTTGATTACAATTCATGTATCAATCAGTGTTATCGTTTATGTCCGTTTTCATTATATCAAAAACATAATCGCAATTATCGTTAAATACTTTATGATTCCTTTTGAATAATCTTTATGGCCAATTTATCTCAACAAATTTATGGTGAATGGCCAACCATTAAAAATTTAACTTCTCATAATATGATTTTTCATTGGAAGTCTGTTTACAAATAACCGACGGGCCGAAAAAAAGAAATGGATTCATTTTAAGATTGAGAACTTCTTAGCTTCGCAACCGAAATCAGTCATCATTGAGATGAAATTCAAGTGCCCTGCAATTGAGTTTTTTTTATGTATATTCGAGGTGGGCTTCCCTTGTTCTTCACTTTCAGGACCCCTTTTTCATGACTGTTTTTTTATCCTTTAAGTTGTTAAAATTCTGGATCTCGACACTTGAGTTTTTCGCGTGGATTTCTGGATTTCCAGCCATCAAGAGTGGAACTTCAAGAAGATTTGAACTGAAATAAAAACACGAAAAAAAATCATTAAAAAAATTTGTATCCATACAATTTATTAAGCGATTTTCTGACATTCATGATCCCCAATCTCTTCACTCTTTCAGTTTGTTTCGTTGTAATTAAATGATGGGATCAGATTTATCTGATGGGTCTTTTAATTTCTGTTTTCATCTCTTCTGGAAATCGTCGAAAAAAGGCCAAATTAAAACCAGCAGTGCTTCCAAGTATTAAAACAAATTAAAATTGGTATACAGTCCGATGTGGTAATAAAAATTGTGATTTAATGATCGCAATTAAGAGCTGTGAAATTGAATACCACAAATTTCTACTTCATTTCCAACTGCGTTTTTTTTCATCGTGTCGATTTTATGTCCAAAGAGTTTGCTTTCAGCATGGCTCCAGTTCAAATGCTTCTTAAGATTTTTTTTTATGATGTCGTACTTTTTTTTGTGAGAAGATAAACAAATGCTACCGGGAAAAAAATCACTCTTTGGAAAGCACCCGGAGACAAATCTGGAGTGTACAGTTGATCATAGAGTCGATCTTTATTACGTGGAGGGGGTGAAATTTTCCACTCAAAATCGTTTTTCCAAACGAATAACGAGATTTTGTTACGAAATTAATGTTGGGCAATCGCAAACGCGAAGAAAAACAAAATTAATATCATAAAAACCTGGAGGCAATTTAAGTCTTCTGACAACTCCTTTGGAAAAAAAACCACCACTGGCAAAAAACAAAATATAAAAAATTTCCTCGTCATCGTTTCTTTTTGGTCTCATTCTGCCTTTTTTCGTCTTAACATTTTTTTTTTCTTTTGCCATTTTGTTTTCAGTTTAATGGGGTAGTTGGGGTTGCTATAAACATAAATTCTGTAATTAAAGCAAAGCTTAATTAGCCCCGGGCGAGGATTAAGTGATTGTGTAAGAGAGTTTATTTATAAACACACTCAAAAGGCAACAGCCGCACAGAAAAAAAAAGAAAACGGGGAAAACATTTTCAAATAATAATAATGATAATATTTCCACATTTTCCAGAATTGTTTGTGGGATTGAAGCTGAAACTGTTGCTGTTATTGAGGTCGGTTTATATTGGGGTGGTTTTTTTTTTGGACGTAGCCCTGATGGTGTTATGGTTTCGATGAGGATGAAATTTTCCCAGTTGAAATGGAAAATATTTTGTTTTTCGTGCGGTTAATTTGTTGAATATTACATAAAAATTGTTGTTATTAAAGTGATTTTTGCGTAATTTTGATTAATTGAATATTTCAACCGTCAAAAAATTTTGCTTTCCTCGGAGCAGATTCGTAGCCAGGATTTCTAGTCGGGTGGGGGATTTCTTCTAGGACTCTAAGAACCAAATTTCATCATAATGGGAAGGGACAGATTTTAGCTATTTTTTTAGGATTTTTTTTACTGTTTTACGCATGCCAATTGAATTCTGCCATGGAGTTGAAACACTTTAAATCCATTTTTTTTATAACACAACACAAAGTTTTCGCAAATCTCCTCAATTTTTTATTCAAAGTGGTGATTTCATGCAGCGTCTTCGATGGCGACGACTGTGCAAATGTGTTGCCTCGAATTTATATCAATTGGCCAGTCTATTAATCTAATGTCTTTGGTCCATACAAAATGTTCGCAAAGCCCCAGTTTAGACACCGTGTTTTTTCATCCATTACTCCAAAGTTTGTGCGTGTGTGATGCAGTAGGAATGACTGTCGGAATCATTACCCCTTCGCCCCTCACCCATAAACTTTGAAGTCACGAATGAAATTATGTTACATCAAAAGGAGTCAAAAACAGCGGCAAGGAGGTGGGCTGAGATCGAAACCTGTAAAATAACCAAAATTATAAGGAAGTCACGCAATCCTAAAAAGACCAGCAGTCTTCTACAGCTACCACGAGGGCGATGTCGGACACTGGTAGGAATTTATACAGGACACGTTCTTATAGGCGAACACGCTTTCCGGTTGGGTCTAGTGGACTCTAACCTGTGCAGGAGCTGCAAGGAGCCCGGAACAGCAGAAACCCTAGAACATTTATGCTCCAGCATCTGGGCGGGCACTCGCTTGGAAGCCTAGAAGTAACTTCCAATTTGGACCTGAAAAATCTCTTGAACTTCGCGCTGGCTACGGCAGTCTTTGAACTCACAAGGACATAACCATAACGAAAAGTAGGACTTAGGCATCCTTTGTGGTAGCGCTATGGACCCTAGTGGTCTATGCGAGGCCCTGCAATCTGGCAGGCCGCGATCGAACCTAACCTAACCTAAAGGAGTCAAAGACGATAGAAAAGTCACCTAAACGAATTACAACACAGATAAACTCTCTCTTTTCATGGCAGAACCGTCAGAGTACCTTGCTTTTTGTCACCAGGGCCGTGCCAAGACAAAGCAGCGTCCGGGACGAAACCTGTATTTAGTATTGCCTCCCTTTTTAAACGAAATTGATAAAAGTGCACTTCTGTGGGCTTGGAAATTTGGAATGGTCGATCAATGGCTTTTTCTCAATTTGCGTCGTTATTATCTATGTAGATAAAATGATGTAATAGCATTTTAGTTCTTCGGCATATAACAAAAATTGCGCCGCAGGGAAAATTTAAAAAAAAAATTAGGAAAAAAATGCGCTGCGCCCGATAGTTTTTGAGTGCCGAGATTTGGACGGGGAAATTTGGTTTGCGGTGACAAATTTGGGTTTCATTGCTATTTTCTTCACCGATGCTGCACCTACATTTATGCTTATATTGTAAACCATAGCCATGTTACAAAACTGATAAATCACGGCAGATATTATGAAATCTGGATTATTGCCAACTGAAATTGACTGAAACCAGTAACAGTTGCCCTATTTTTCTCTTTTTTCGAGCCCCATAAATTGCAAAAAAAATCTCTCAACGGTGTTTTTTACCTTCCATATTTATTATAATGACCTCGACGCTTTTATGACATTATCATGTATTTAAGTCATCATAAGTATCATGAACTTTCACCAGACCGCAAGGATTATGTCCAGCAAAAATGCAACACAATTCATTGCAAATTTTACGCTTTCTACCACTTTTTTTGTGTACATTTACAATGATTTATTGGAAAGTCTTCATCCTTTTTTTGAACTAACTCTGCTCACTGCCAACAAATCGTTGCTGTGTGTGTTTTAATGGCATTTTTATTCATCGGTTTAAATCTTAATTCTACTATTTTAAATATCCACCCTGCTGGTCTTTATACCATCTAAAAATTAATTTATTTCCACGTTTTTTTTCTCACCCCATTCTTTTTGGTGATTTTTTCCCATTGCATTTACAACAAAAGACAGAAGTTTTTGAGTAAATGATAAATTAATGCAAAGTCTGCTTTTATGGTCGTTTGCTAACAGATTAAAAGTCTATCGTAAAATTTAGCCGGAAAAAACTGAATCTCAAAGATGTACCACAAATGATAATAGCAATAAAAAAGATTTTATGGTGATATTTCGTTGAATTTCTGTTTAATTTGTTAGCTATTCTGTAGAAAAAAATGCGTTTTTTATAAAGAAACAGAACAATTTTTTGCTATTTAGCATTTTTACTAAATGTATTTTTTCTCTTTTTTTCAGGTATGTAAACAAGATTTGTGTTTACGGTTTAGTAAACTTCGGAATCATGTTAAGGTAAAGTCATAATTTTTCTTTATAGCTTCTTTGGCGTTGGAAACGTTTTTTTAAATGGCTTTTTTTAGCTTTTCATACAAATTTGAGAAAAAAAATTATTTGCTTAATGAAAACGGCATACCTATGTGCAAAAGTTTTAAGTTTAGCATTTTCATTTTATCCAAAGTGTGTGAGAGTTTTTTATATTAGATGATTATTCTTTGATTGCTTAAAAAAGATAATATAAATTATCCTCGATCACGACAGAGAGTTTTTAAACCTTTAAAGTTTCAGCACTCGTATGTAATCCATCAGTAAAATCAAAGAAGTTGTTTCTAAAAAAAAATTCATAAATCACGGGTGTCAAAATTTTGTGCTCTTGAGCAAAAGCTTCCATCAAAAAACGCAAAAGCTCCCCTTAAAAGCGCAAAAGCTCCCCTTAAAAGCGCAAAAGCTTCCCTAAAAAGCTTTAAAGCTTTTCTTAAAAATCTTTAAAGCTACGAAATTATATCGCAATTCAAATCTTGTGTAGATGAGCCTCAGGGATTTCTAAAAACTTTAGGATAGGTTGATGTTTTTGGTAAATAATAAAACAAATTTTAAAATATTTCAAAATGTATTAACGGTGAAATTACTGCTTTTATTCCTCATGATATCTTTGATAATCCAATCAAGAATACCTTTGGACATTAAACATTATTAAAGCGATAAAAACTTGATGACAAAATGATAGATCACTATTAAATATCAACAATAATTAATAAAACATGACTATCACATTAATATATTATAATAGGCTTTTAAAATGCATTTAATATGACGCCATATAACCATCTAACATTCAATCAAAAGGTAACGACAATCTCACAGAAAAACAATTTTAAAAAAAAGTCTTCACGTAATCGTAAAAAAATATCACAATAAAAAAAGGAATTTGTACAAAAAAAAAACTCATTTGACTCCGTCCAATAGCAAAGAACTTGACACATAATTTGAATCACGGATAAGCATAAAAAGCTCATAAACTTCAAACATAAATACAATTAGTGTGGCCAGTGGCTGCGTAGAGTGTTTCGAAATGAGAGAAAAAAATAATTTTCTTTAATAAAAAAATTTACGGCGGCAACAAAACGAAATGGGAAATGGATACAAAAAACCTGTAATGAAAAAAAAAATTAATCATAAAAAAGGCATGAAAAAATGGTAAGGAATGAAGGTGGAAGCATATTTTGAGTGTATTATTTGCATAACGATTTATTTGGTATGGAATCACTATGCGAATATTAATCACTGTAATGGGAAATCAGTTTTTTTTATTCATAATAAATTCGGGTCGAACAATAATTAATTATTAATTAATTCGATTTTATATGATTGGGCAAATGATTTTTTTTCATTCGTTGTCGAATCAATCAAAACACGTTCGACGCAAATTTGGCATACAGAATGCGGTACTATCTGTAAATTTAAATTGGAATTTGGTAAATTTATTACAGCAATTTTCTTTGACAGATGTGTAAACTTTGATATATTTGTACCATAATCGGGCAAAAAAAATGCTATTATAAATTGAGCCATGCAGATTATGCCTGATTTGATTAATCAAATATTGGGAAAACTTTTTTATCTGCCAAAAGATGCGCTGCAATTCGTAAAATTAATTTTCTTTAAACGTTTTGCACATTCACAAAAAATATTTTTTAAGTTTTCCACATTTTCACATCCTGTCAGACCAGAGAGGAGGATGACAAAGGGAGACGAAGTGGGGCAAAAAGGGAGGGGCCGGGATCTAAAATAGCCAAATTTCATGTGTTGTATTTTTTAAGGACAGCTCCTTACGATGGTATACTAAATTGAATATACGTACTACCAAAGATTAAGTAAATAAAGATAAGAATGCTAGAACAAATGTTGGGTCCCAAAAAAAAACCCCAAGTGGAAATGGAATCTTTAGTGCCAACGCACACGGTTCATCTCGTCGCGGCAACTTTTAGTCCTCAAAATGCCTTTCCGACGTACACGTTTCTTCACTTTTTAGTAGGAAAAACTTGTTTACAACAAGCGATCGTTCATGTGTTCACAATTTGGTGAAGTTGCGGCATGCTGATGACCGAAAGTTGCTCCGTGTACGCCCATACTTAGTGTGCCTTGCAAGACAATTATTTTTCCCTTATATTTTGCTGCTTAACTGTCAAAAAATCAATGAAAATACTTGAATTGCATGCGTTACTTGATTGAGATTTATAACAGAAAAATTCTGTTGTGTTTTATCTTTAGTTGCCTAATATTAATACTAAATACTCTATGATTCTCATATAGATTTTAAGAAGTCTAAAAGAAATTGCAAACTAATCTGGAAAACTGGAGCGAGTTCAGCCGAACTATTTTCAGATTCTGCGATGTCAAATTAACCTACAATGATTGAAATATCCACAATAACAACCCAAACATAAATGGGATTTTTTTAGAAAAAGCCTTTTTTGGCTTTTCTCAAAAGCCAATCTGGCCAAACCACTTACGAGTTTGGAGTCAGCGACGTCAAACTATCCTAAAAAGATTGTTAAATCTTTGGCAACACAAAAAATGCAGAAAAAGTATGTTTTTTTATGAGCTAGTGTTATCTCCAAGTGCGTAAAACTAAATTTTCGAGCATACCAAATTAAACGATCAGGAAGCCCACCAATTTCACTTAATCATTGCAATTATTTACAGCAAATTGGTGAAATAACTTCCCATTTAATCGCTGTACACACCAAATCAAATTGGCCAACATAAAAAAAACATCGTCGACCACAACCACCTGAACGAAATCCTTTCACGGTTCGCATAATAATTCAGTTGTATAGAATTCGATCAACTCAATAAAGAGATTTATTTGTTTTGTTTTTGTTGCACGTTAAACAAAAAAGTCGTTTGGCGATTTATCTTACAGATACCTAGTTTTCTTTGGACCTCAAATAATAACCGGGTTTTTCATTGTTATTACTGGTCGAGAAGTTGATTTGTGTGGTACCCAAGTCGGTTGGGGTTTTGATTTAACCTAAACCCATTGTTTTGTGAATTTCGCTCTTTAAAGATGCAGCGAAAATCTTACAAAAATCTCCGTGGAATTACTTTCTAAATAAACACATTTTCAAGAAATTGATCAATTAACGTTGAGCTCGTATCATGGGTCAAATTCAACTACTCCAATTTGATTGTCTATCTATTTATCGAACAACCCTTTTTTTATTTGATTTGTGATGATTTTTGAAAATCATTCTCCTGGCAATTTCATTTGGTTAGTTTAGATACAATTTTCATTTTGGTGTAATCAATTTCATAGTGGAGAACACCGTAATCGTTGTTACTGGAAAATAGTAGATTAACCACACATACGAACAACTATTGTTTACACATAAATCATAGTTGGATACCATCAGAGATAGTTGAACGGATGAATAGATTGAATGGCAGCCAAATAGATACAAGTATCTCGCAGATGAAAAGGATATGAGAATCTATGGCTAGCAACCGTGACCTAATGATGAACATCTCTTCTGTCCAGCAGTGGACCGGGCTCTATATATTTTTACTAAATTATAGACGTTATGCTTTTCCAATGGTTCACCTGGTCTGCATAGACAAATTTCAACATGGCTCCATGCTCAATTCCCAGCTACCATTATTATTGCTGTTGTTGTGGCTGCTGGTGTTTTATGTTGGCCAAAAGAAAAAAACCTTTTGTAGTTCAGTTCAACTAGACACAAGAGACTCATTCGCCTGGCCATAATTTACAATTTCACTCTGATTATCTAACATCACTGCTGGTGTATCTGATCGAACTTTGAGCTAAAATTCGAAATACAACAGAAATGATGATAGGTTTATGGGGCGGTTCCGGTCAAGCCACAAATCTTAATGGACTTTACAGACTTTCCTCTTTTTTTTACCAACTATTCAGCTAGCATTTAACTATGTCTATACGTACCATCTTTCATCTATCGACAACTCAATCAAAATCTTCTTCAATCTTTTGACCGTAATGATCGATTTGATCGCATAGCAATTTCGATTATCTTGATTCAACCTTTAGCCAGATTTATTCACGGTCTCGATTTATTTGAAAATCATTCAACCATCTATCTTATGACGACCTAACGCCAATAAAGAAAGTTTAATTCATTCGGTAGATTTCTTATATTTACCGCTTGTTCTAATATGAGGAGGAAAATTGCTAAATAAGTTATCAAGCATTTAAAGTTAGTTTTAATTATATTGGTGGGAATTGTGCTGTTTATGGATAGTTGATACTTTCCCCAAAAATCTTTATTTTCCAGACGAACTTGAAAATAGTTTAAAAATCCGTCTAGAGGTGTAAGGGTTAAAAAAGGCGCAGAAAAAAATCCGAGTTATGCCCTTTCCTCGCATAAGCGAAAATCCTTATATTCCACACCCCTTAACCGAAAGGGGCTGTCCACACGTTTATGGAAAAGGGGTTTACGATAGTGTGTTGACGAAATTCAAGGGCGTCTATAAAGACGGGGAGGGGGGGCATATCTAAAGAAGTAAACCCCGCAAATCTTTGCTTCAAATTAACCCCCCCCCCCTCCCAGGAGAGCAGCGTACAGGGAAAGAAAATACAGAATGGAAACCCTTATTTAAGGTTACATTCTGCCATTTCTAACATTTTTCGCCTGCGGCGCATAACTTAAGATTTTTCGCGTGCGGCGCAATACAGGTAGAAAGTATGGATTTTTCTAATATAAATTTTCCCTGCGGCGCAATTTACATCATTTTTGTGAACTTTTGCGAAATATCTCGGTGAAATTAAAACTTGTGCGAGTTTTTCCAATATAAAATTGACAGAATTAACAAAAAAACATAACAAAAGCTATAATTGCCAATCTGGCAATCATTGGAGACCCGTATGGTGATATTCGTATCAAAATTCGAACAGTTGTACCAAAATTCCACTTTGAAGTCAAACTTTTCAATAAGATTTTTTAAAATTTATTCCAATCGGATTTTGATGTATGGAAGTTTTATGTAGAATCATATCCTAAATAACTTTTGTTCTTGGACTTTTTTGATAAGATGCACCGTTTTCGAGATATTCACAAAAACCGTTTTCGTTCGTATGGGGGGTACCCCCCTAATGGTCCATTTTTGCCCATTAACGAACTTAGGCTCGCATTTTACGAAAAACGAATCTGCGCAAAATTTCAAGTCTCTAGCTCAATCCGTGCGCCCGCAATCCGCGCCACAGACAGACAGACGGACAGGCAAACAGACGGACGGACATGCAGAAATTAATTATTTTTATCATTCTAAACACACTGGTGTAATTCATTTTTATGTGTGATGACGGGATCTTGGCGTTACAAACGGTAAGGCAAAGTTAATATACCCTTTGGTTTCACCATACGGGTATAAAAATTGAATCTAAATCAGGATTAACTCAATTTAAAAAGCTTATCAAGCAAGCTCTTAGCTATCCAAAGCTTTTCAGCAAACTCGAGAACTAAAGATTTGAATTTAATAAAAGGCAAAAGTGCAACAAAGGGACTTGAATAATATGGATGGCGTTTTTTGCCTTTAATTACCTTTTAAACTACATTAATTTGAAACCCTCTCATTTGTTATTCTTGAAAATTCTTTGAAATTTCTTAAAACTCTTGAATTTTATTTGTAACCAATTATTATTTAATAACAGAAATAATTTATCTAAACGACATTCTCCCTTAATATTAATTAAGAATCAGACAGAATAAAAAAACCTTGAACAAAACAGAAACTGATTAACATCTTATAGTGATGCTTGTCTTGAAAACAATTTCAGGAGGGAAAACATTTTAATTTATCCTCATTGTCAATGTAACTATACTAAAATGTCAAATCATGTTAATTACCTTTCAAAATTCTGTTCCATGATACTCTTCTCTCAGCCTTATTAATCAATCAAATCCTTGCTTCGGGTTCGTATCCACTATCAAAACTATAGTAGAAGAGTCGACAGCGGCAAGAGTGAAAAATCGCTGAAACAGCTTTCAAGACTTACAATAAAACGCAAAAGCACTTGAAACGTATTTTAATGACTACACCGGCCGTCTCGGAACTTCTTAAACAGTTGAGCTGGAAGATGGAAAATTCATTTATCTTGTGCTCCCCACGGTCTCCCGCATTCACATATTCATCGATATTTCATACTCAGATCCCAAAACAGATTCCTTAAAGAAGACCGTAAAACGCCAATCCTACAAAGATAGACCTGGTGGTTTCCTTTTTCTTTCCCGGTAGCCTCTGGCGTCTGCACATTTTATTTATCTTCGCTATATTACTTGACGTTTTTTTCCCCTTATATCTCTTTCTGTCCTCTGGCTCATTGGAGTTTTTGCTGATATTCGAAGCTATTGGATGCCCGTCGCTTCAAGTATGGCCCCCCGGAGTGATGAAATTATGCTCAAGCATTAACTGCGTTAAGATTTTATGTTCTCCGACTAATTGAAAGAACATCGGCACGGTACAAAGTAAATGAACGCAGAGAAGCCACGACAAAAAAAAACTCGCAAATTGAAGAAAATAAAAAAAAACAATGAAATGCCCCACCGTATAGTCTAAAAAGACTTTTCTACGCAAGGAAATGGCAAGAAAGGAGAAAAAAACCGAAGGTACATTAAATCGGAACGGCAACAATGAAGGAAATTTGAGCCGCCAGAAGAGTATTTAAGAAATGACAATAACGTTTAAAGAAATGGTAGGCGCGAAGATGAAGAGATGATTGGCGGCTGCTGCTGCGGTGGTTATAAAAAAATCTGCCATAATCTCATTGAATGGTGGAGAAATCGTAAATTTTCGCTATAAAAAATTAATTATTTTTTTGCGCCATTAAATTGTGAATGAATTGCAAAAGGGAAAAATAAATCCGAATTAACTCAACTTTTAGTTTTTAAATTGCATATTTTATAATAGTAACCATATGATGGCACTAATACGCATAAGTGAATGTAAATGCCACTCTTTTATTACAGATGGGACAGAAATTTTCCACGAATATTCACCAGACACCCAGTTTTCATTTTTGGCGTAAGAAATCTCGAATTCGGTAGATTTTTTACATAGTCGACTAATCTCTCACCCGGAAACTATCAAACCGATTGTACTCAAATATCAATATAATCGTTGAAATCTTAGTTTTCATTCAAAAATCAATTTTTTAAACGCTATTTCCTTCTTGTTTGATTTTAATGCCCGTTTCTTATATTGAAAAAAACGCTATCTTTTCAGAACTTCCGTTTCGAGTTTTCCCAACACCAGTTTTCTGATCAGCGACCCCGAAAACCCGTGAATGATATTTTTCTAGAATTACCATGATTTGTGCCAAAATTCAATGTTTTAAAAAATTAAACCTCCTGCCCGCCCTCGTTTACTCTCTTCCGTGGGTTAAAATGAGGTCACAATATTTGCACCTAACTAACGAATGAAAGTTAATAAAAGCTTGTAAAATTTCAAGCCGCGGTACCTTCAAGTCCAAAGCTTTTATCCGATATCAGAACCCATATTAAAAGCTTATATTTTGATATTATCGAAACTGCAAATTTTAATGCAAAGCGAAAAAATATTCGATTTGGATTGGACATTCTGTTGAGGGCTTTTCGCATTACTTGCGTCTAATTTCTGAAAAATTTGAAAAAAATCATCAACTTTTTTGAAAATGTTTTATATAATCTTTTCTGCATTGTAGACAGTGGCGACATCTTATTATCAATTGTTTCTTTATTCTGGTGGTCACATTTCCCCATCATCAAATGTTTAAAAGACGTGTCGTTAAAGATGAAGGGAAAAAAATATTGAAAAATTGGAATTGATTGTTTTGTTGATAAGCTCATCGGATTTTCTTGTGTTTCGAAGAGGATTTAACATCTTAGTGGTAATAATCACCATCTTAATCATCATTGCTATCATCATCAATTTTCAGTGATATCACTGGATCTTCTTTCATTTTCTGGTTCCCTTCGGAAAGATCTTCTCGGGGAAAAGTGAAGCAATGGATAAACATAAAACATAAAAAGCATATCTCCGTCCATGCGTATCCGAATTGTTGGATCTGACAAGAAAATTATGAAACATCATGGCGGGAAGTGGCGCTCCGGGGGTGATACGACCAACGACGGCTTTGGGAGGTCATCGTAAATTTGTTTTGATGTTTGAAAACATCAACACGGCATATTTATCACTGATAATTATTTTTATCGTTATTATGAATACCCACTTTTCTCATAGTCCATTTTTTCGGCATTTCACAGGCTTTCTCTTGTTTTTGACAGATTTTCGAGATGCCCCATTTTAAGAAAGCCCACATCAAAGAAATCATCATCAAAACGATGAAGAGATTTACCAGAAATTAATTTCATTTGACTTCTTTTTTACTTTTTGCTTCAGTGCCAAATTGCGACGGATTATGCGTTGTTTTATTAACCGAAATTTGTATGGGGTGTGCAGTCATAAATTATTAACATATTTTTTGTCTCTTTGAGGAAATTTATTGCCATGAGTTTGGGATTAATGGCTGTTCAGCTGGGATTCGTTTCGCAGAGGTGGTCTTTGTCGGAAATGAGCCACCATAGGAAATTTATTAACTCCCCATGAAATGAAATATTTTAGCAATTTCCAAAGTATTCTTTGGAATTTAGATTGTTTGTTTGTGAGCATTTAAGTCCTTTAAACGTTTAGGTTTATTTTTTACATGAATTTTGCATGAAAAAACGTTTAATCGCTACAATTTCCCACCGGCAAGCGTTTAGTTGGGTCAGCTCTAGTTTTTTTTTAAATATGCAGTATAGTGCATAAATTTATCGGTATTTATAGATTTCCATCTTTATCTCAAAAACTTGAGCTGACTGAAGCAAACCAGCTTTCGATACAAACTTACCACAAACTTACGGAACAATCGATACAAACTTACCACGGGAAAAAACTCTAATACACTCAGAAAAATTGAGGCTAACTCGACGACCTACATACGGCGTAATTGGCCTCGGGCAGGCGCGCGTTCGCCTGCATGTGGGCAAGTAAAACTGAGTTGACCTGTGGTCGGAGAAATTCTGAAATTAAGCCACCAGCAGGTGAAGTAGGGCATTGGGAGCTGCACGAGTTGACCTTAGATAGGTTAACTCTGACCGCTAGCTGGCTTACAGAAACCTCTGTAAGGTCAGAGCTAACCTGACAAAAAGTTGACCTGGACATTTTTCTGAGTGTATCAGGAAAAAATCTGATTTTGTCGGTCAGTGTAAACTTTTAAAAACTTCCAATTTTAACTACGATAATTAAAAAGTCTAAGTAAAACAAAAGATCTTGGATAAACAAAAAAAAATCAAGCATTCTTAGACCGGATTAAAAAACAGTCAAGAAGTTTGAAATCTTTAAAACTCGACGGGAGGAAAAAAAATGTTAAAAGCATAAAAACTCAACGGACGATTAATTACAAAGTACGTAGAAGTGGGGTTATTTTTTCGTTTTTTTATTACATTACACCTAGCCGTAAATTATTTAATTACTTTAAACAAGGAGTTAAGTAGACGTTTTTTTCCTCTCTACTTCTTTATGTACCTTTTTTTTTATTCAAGGCGAAAGTAAACGAACCGACTAAAAAGATTTATCCTTGCCCATTTATAACCTCCTATTTGGCTTTGGCTCAACATACACAGAATAAGAAATAACAACTACAACAATATAAGAAATGGCGGAAGCGGTGAGCACAACAAGTATATCTGATTGGTGGGAAGTGAAAATCACAAAGAACGACTATCCTTATTTAGTCCATGACCGATACGACACCCCGGAAAACTCTACTGAAAAGTTTTCCTCTCCTTGGCAAAAAGATGAAAATACCAGCAGTCTGTAGAAGGTGTGCTCACTTCTATCGCTCTTATCCTTAATTGAAGGAGTTTTTCTTTCTCGTTCAAGGTTTTTTTTTTTTACCAGCTCCATTTTTTTTTATTTTCTCTCTTTTCCACTTTTTTAGTCGACATTTTCTCGCTTGCCGAGACTCATAAGAACCTTTTGTTAAGTCAAGCAACACAACTTAGGAGCCGTGTAAATTTGCTAATGAGCTCTTCAGGGTCTTCAAAAAAGGCACAAAAAATGAAACAGAAAGCATTAAGGTAGCAAGAGAGCACAAAAAATCGGTCGACAGAAGAAACTGAAGAAAAAAAACATGAAAAACCCCTCAAGCACTAGAAAAGATTCTGTTTTATTCAACCAGCTCGGCCCAGTTCCAGCCCCCCCCCCCCCCCCCCCCCCCCTTTCTGCCTTTTATCTAAACATTGAACCAAAGTTTTAATTAAAGTCTTGAGGAAATTTTCTGCCTTTTTACGATTATTATATACTTTGGATCTGTTGTGAAACAATTTTTTCTCAACCTTTTTTATGACTTGAAAAAAGGCGGTAAACATCTTTCTCTCTAAAACAATGAAACAAAAAATGCAAAAAGCTATCTTTTCGCACTAGATATAAAGGTAAATTGGAGAAATAGGAAAAAGGTTTTTCAGTAATTTCATAAAAAAGTTTTCGATGGGGCGTCTTGAAAAAAAAAAAACTTTGATGAAATTTTCCTCGTTTTTGCAGTTCATTTTGAGGAATTTTGAATAGACTCTACAAAAATATTTAGGATTTTACCAGTTTTGACCGAAATATACATAAACCGAAACATATCGAGGAAAATAGAATTAATTCTTCTTTTTTTAAACGCGTCATCCAATGTCAAATTCATTCCAGTCTCAAAAAATGTTAATCTTTCTGAAATACAATTTAACTTTGGTTTATGAACACCTCGGTTGATAAGTGATTCCGGTAAGAACTTTTTCTGACCCGAAAAAATCCCTCGTTTTATGATCAGTGTTTCGATATTCAAATATGACTTCGTTCGTCGAATGATTTTTTCGGTTTATAAACTACTTTGACAAATAACTCCACAAATAAAAGCTCCAATGCATGTTGAAAAGCGTTACTCTGTATGGTGTGTATGGTTTTAAGCAACCTGTATTTACAAATAATTTTCAATTCTTGAAAAATATTGAAGAAAATTAAGTTCAAAAAATGTCCGTAAATGTCGGGAAATTTTCGATATGATAAATTGAAAATTTTGAAAAGCCCTCGGCTAAAATTATTCTCATTGTGTGCATCAAACAAGCCTTTTTGTTGCTGGATATGACTAGCAAGGCTTTTCCGATCCACGCTAATTTTAAAATTGCAATTGTTTTTAGTTGAAGGGTTTTCAAAATGTTTGATTTTGTTTGCTGTTTCGTGAAACTCGTCATAAAGGTATTATCTAAAAATAATGTGACCCTATTTTTTTGGATCCATCCGGGACAGCTTGGTTTAGGGGGCGAGGAGGTGTTACGGATGCCTGAAATGGAACACAAACGAAACAACAAATTTTACATTTAAGAAAAACTTGATTCAATCGAAAACCAAGCAAAAATAATGCGGAGATGTGTGCGGAATTTGCTTTAAACAGAATGCGGCGCAATCATTTAAATCAAGATCTACACAGTCCCATACGAAAATTAACCTAAATTAACTTATATTTTCGCTCTCTTCAGGTACTATAAATAATTACCGGAAATAGCTTTTGTTCTTGCACTTTTTTAATAAGATGCACCGTTTTTGAGATATTCACAAAAAACGTTTTCGTTCGTATGGGGGGTACCCCCTCTAATGGTCTATTTTTGCTTATTAACGAACTTAGCCTCGCATTTTACGAAAAACGGATCTGTGCAAAATTTTAAGTCTCTAGCTCAATCCGTGCGCCCGCAATCCGCGCCACAGAAGGACAGACGGACGGTCAGACGGACGGACGGACGGACGGACGGACAAACGGACAGACGGACAGACGGACAGACGGACGGACGGACAGACAGACGGATGGACAGACGGACGGACAGACGGACGGACAGACGGACGGACAGACGGACGGACGGACAGACATGCGAAAATTAATTATTTTTATCATTCTAAACACACTGGTGTAATTCATTTTTGTGTGTGATGACCACCAATTCTTTTTAGAAATATGCGTCCCTTGTAAAAAATTGTTGAAAAAAGCGCCGCAGGCGAAAGAAAATGTAATTCACAGCAACCCCCAGGTGAAGTATAGTATTTTTTAAATATTCTGTGATTGTATTTCTAGCGTTTAATAAGTTATTATACTAACTTATTAAACGCTAGAAATACAAAAATCCATGAGACAAATTTAGCTTCCGGGACGGCGAGACAACATGCCGAAATCCGGGTTTGTCCCTGCCATTCCGGGTACGGGCATGCTATCTAAAAAGAATCTCACTTTTCACATAAATTATTTAATCGATGGTTTGCTATGCGTGTAGATGAAGGTGTGGAACGCAAAAAAGTGTTACAAACTTTTAATTTTAAGAGTTTTTTTTGGTTAAAAATCGCCCGCTATTTAGTGGCCATTAAAATTTCATCAAACCCACTTGAGTCTTGAAAAATTCCTAATTTGTAATACTTTACTTATTAAAAATTGGCGGGTACCAAAAATCTGAAAAAAGCTTTCTAAACACTTAATGAAGAACTTGACGAGTTTTATTCATACTTTTTTCTTCACTTAATTTCAATTGATTCTCACAAAAATGGAAGTAACTCGAAATGAAGCGATCATTTTATTGCCATAACTCTGAACTACGGATCGTCTCTGGTTTCCACCACTTACGGGACGACCAACCATTCGCTATTAAATTCTCTGAAGGACGAAATATATCCCGCTTCATAAAGTTTTATTATGCCAACAAAAAAAAATCTTTTTCTATCCCGAATGCTTCTATCAACAGAAAATCCTTTCGCTTATTTTATCGCATCGTACACGAAACCATGTTTTCGTACTTGAAGAAGAAGTTTTTCCATGCATGGATTTTGCCCCTTCTATGTAGGGAAACCCATCATGGCTGCCATCTAAAATCAAAAGCGAAATGAAAATTTCAGTGCATTGAACAGGACTAGTGAAAATGGATCCTTTTACGTTTATATCCTTGTCATATACGGGTATGCGACTTCGTTTCTTCAAATGCAAAAAAGAAAAAAAAATACAGGAAAAAAATTGCTAAACTTTCGGTGGTTTGAAATTCATAGGAAAAGAGTGAAAATATTTCGAATCTCATTTATTTTGTTTCTATATCTGCTTCGTATTTGTTTTCCTCAATTTTCAAAAAAAAACTCACCATTTTCAGCTGCCAGTAAGGCCGTCCGTCATATTCCAAGGGTTTGAATTCTCTTCATAAAATGTACAAATCGGGGCGAGGGCGATGGTAAATTCACAATTCTATGAGATCTCTAAAGTTATTTTCACTTTAGTAGAACAATTTCCATACGAGAAAATAACATAAAAGTTTTGCAATAAATCACATACCGTTTTTTTTTTTGCTTTCCTTATTGTTGCTTTTCCAGGATTGAAGTTGTTTAGGGTTTGATGTAAGTAAAAGCAATTTTTGTGTATATAAAATATATGGGAAAGATGTTAAAGGGAAAATGATCCGGACGGAAGGAACAAAAAAATAAACATAACAGGAAAAGGAGAAAAACGGAGTCATATGAAAGTTTTATGAACCCAATCTCTTCGTTTTCCTCGATTTTCACATCAGATATGCGAATGTCAGAAAAGTTGTCCCGTTTATAAAGGGAAATTTACTGTTTCTTTTATTGAAAGTGCCCATTTGTCAGTTATATATATTTTTTTAAATATCTATAACTGTAAAATAAAATAAGAAGCAACGATGTGCCTGTAAGTAAAAGTTTCAAACTTGAATTTATGGAAATAATGTGAAAATAGTGGTGTTATTTCAACAGGATTTTTTTATATGACCAACGAAATTGGGTTGTTTGAGAAAATAAATTTAAGGGGGGTTTTTTTAAATTTATACAACATGTAAAAATAAAAATGAATGTGAAAAACACACAATATTTCTGAAAATATTTCTTATGGGAAATATTTAAATCATAGGTGCTTAAAAGCACAAGTGGATTGGGTTTTTCATCGCAATTTTCGTTAGAAACGACTGGACCGATTTTAACGGGGGTTTGAGTCGTGTGACATCAAGATTAAACTCTATATAAAAAATCGTGAAAAAGCGTCAGGCAGGGGGGAGGGGTATCGAAAGTCCGAAAATTTGAGTAACGTACACTCAGATACATAATAAAGTTGATCCAAATCAACATTTTGACAGGTCAACTCTGGTCTGTAGCAGGCAAACTAAGTTATCCATTACCTGACATTGCATCCCAGAAATACATACCTCAGATCCACCCGTGCAGCTCTTCACAAGCGACTTTACTTGGTGCAGGTTTTTTCCGCCACAGGCTGACTTCTTTTTACTTTACCTAACACAGGTGAAGGCGTGCCTACCATAAGCAAAATTTTCCTGTAGGAAGCTAATTACGCCGTAAGTAGACGACTTTTACTCTATTTTTCTGGGTGTATTTTATGCACAGTCCTTAGGATTTTATACTTGAGTATTTGAATAAAAATCTATTTAAACGAGATAAACTTTTACGGATAAAAGTTCCCATAAAACATATTCGACTTAAAACCAAAAAAAAAAATTTTGTATGATTATTTAATACCCTTTTAAAATCGAAGGGAAAACACCTCTTAAAACTGTTTAACAAAAAACTGTTTAACAAAACGAATCGCAACACACGTTAACGTGTTTATCTTCAAGACGCTTAAACGAAATAATTACAAAGTAGGGTTGGGTAGGGTGAAGTGGTCCGTAGGGAGAAGTGGTCCACCACCATTTTTTTAGTAATAGTGATATTAGAACAGAATGTGCAACTCTCATCGGTTGCTTTTGATGACAGCTTGTTTTTTATTAGTCGTTGAAGTGCGCAGACGTATATTTACTCACTCTCACAGACCAGTGCAAAAAAAACATTGTTGAAAGTTTTCGCAAGTATTAACATTCAACAACATTTTGACGAATTCTTCATCAATTTCAATAAGCTAATTAATCTAAAATGTTGTTTACATCCGAATTTCTGCACTTTTTTCCACAATTGTTGAAGCAGCGTCATTCCGCGCAAAATAGCGTCGGTAGGGAAAAGTGGTCCACGTTTGGTAGGGTGAAGTGGTCCTCCCTGTCAATGTCATATTTCGTGTTTTCAAGTTTTTTTATGAGTTATTTTGAGTGTTTCAAATCGTGGCCGAAAATCTATGCGTAGCTCGATTATAACTTCTCCCGAAAATCGAGCTGAATTAGAGTAGCAGAAAAAGCCGCCGGAAAAGTACGCTTAACAACTACACCGAAGAAACCAACACCAAAACAGACCAAACGCTCAGTTGTTACTTTCGAATAAATCATATTTTTGATCAAACTTCATCATTATACTTTTATTTGTTATTTAATTTTATGTTTATGCGATTTCTGGAAAGTTTTTGAGGGTGGACCACTTCTCCCTACCATTTTGAAAAAATCGAAAAATCAAAGTTTTCGTTAAATGCCTAAAAATTAAATTTAATGTCGAAAAGTTGGCAATCTGTGAATGCAGAAAGTTAGCTTAGGTCCTGCGATTTAACTATCTTATCATGCAAAAATTCCAATTTTTGACCATTTTGTGGCCAATAATAAAAAGGTGGACCACTTCACCCTACCTGACCCTACTATTGATTAAAACAAAAATTTTATGAAACGATTGTTGTACATTAATCTCACATAAAAGATTGACCCTTACTCAGTTATTGAAAGCAACATATAAGAAACGTAAATACCTGCAGACATAAAATAAAACCCTCAATTATTCATCATTTTATTTTGCGTTTAACGACAAAATCAAATTGATCGAAGCAAATCAATAATTTTGCTATGGAATTTTCCAATTTTAATATCATGGTGAGGTACTCCAGACGGAAAAGTAGACACTCCAGACAGAATTCCAAATTGAAAGACCTTCCCGTTTTCCTGCAAATAAAACATAAATGGGATAAACAGATTAATATGCTTTCATGTTTCTTACTGTTGCTCTCGTCCGTAATTATATTTAACACTGCATACTGGCTGGATATGATATCAATTATTGCATTCTATTAGCATTTCTATACCATCTTAATTCAACTTGCATTTATCCTATGCTGTATGCAAAGGCGAACTAATGTTAATCCTTTCTAGTCTATCAAATTGAATTGTATTTTATCTTTAGTCAACCAGTCAACATTTTGTCTATATAAATGACATTAAGTCATATTATCTGGCTCTGGAATATATCATTTATTTTAATGCTATAGGGTAATTTTATTGTAAGCATCGAATAAATAGTATCTCGTTATTAAAACCGTATAATTTCAATTGAAAATACAATCTAAATCATCAAATCATAATAAATTTCAAACATGCCAATTTAATTTAACTGTAGTTTAGCATAGGCTCTATTTTAACCCCCTGCATTATTTTTATAATTCAGAAAATTTTCAGAAAAAAAAACAAAATCTTTAAAAAGTTTTTTAAAGATTTTACTTAAATTTTTGGGACAACAAAAAAAACATTAGTCTGGCAAACGCACATCTGGATCTTTTCGAGTGAACGAGAGTAACTATAAAATGCGTCTGCTCACTTTTCTTATTATCTTCATTGTTCATTTACGATCCTGTCAAATTAATTAACGCCATAAACAATTTCAATAAAAAAGCCAAGCAAAGCAATTTATAACTCAATATAAATATACGACAAGAATATTATAGGGTCCAGTCCTTCTTTGCCTCCCGCACTCGAGTAAACCCCATATAGCAATCAAAAGAAAGTAAGTCTTATACGCCATGATAGCTTTCTTAGTAATTTCTCGTCCTTTCCTCATCTTCACTTGTCCCCCGCCAATTGCTGTAGAAACAAGAAGGACAATATCCGACAATAAAAGGTTTGGATGGAAACGGCAAACCAAATATAATACAATTCCCAGTTTTTCGGTCGTGAAGCTTTCTGCCATAAAACCTAGGAAAATAACACGAAAATTAAAGGCACCAAAGCTTTGTCGAGCTGAGCGGGCCATTTTCAATGAATATTACGATACACGTTACGCAAGGATATCTGGTGTAAGTCCCAATGGAAGAAGTCCTCATGGAACTCGAAATTGGGGTTGAGATTTTAGCAATTTCCCTTATTGTTGTCATTTTTTTCTCTCTCTATTCTTATAGTTTTGGATTAACCAGAAAACAAGTCCTGAAAAAGAACAAAATGATAAAGAGAACGAAAGAAGCTTGGGGAGAAAACTCGTCCTTTTTTTCAAACATGTTAAGTGCGGACTGAGCACTACTATATGGACAGCATTAAACATAAAATCCAAAGATTATGGCACATCATTCTGCCATTGTTATGGGACAATTTTGCTGGTTCTTCGGTTATTTTAGTTTCACTCGAAATTAAACACAGGATCATTACCAGCCAGCCTAGGATGCGTACATGACGGATTTTCAGAAGGGCGAACAGAAAGGAGTTTCGCGGTGCGGATCCAATGGAAAAGCAAGCAACCATTCAACAATATTTACTGGAGGAACCAGAGAATGGGGGTGGATATTTTGTCGTCAGTACTTGCCGTTTTATTAGTGTTATTAATATTATGATTACGCTTTAACCGCAACACATGTACAAGGGCTGAACAAAATCCAACATAAATGATTTTTATTGCATCGTTTATGACCGCCATAATGGAATATGTTTTGAGGATAACATTAACTTTTTATGCTACGCTCGCCATGTATGATCGTTTAGAATTTCAATTGATTTTGCGGTTAAAATTCTCTTTTAATCTGCAATTTCTTTTGCTTTTTTGTAGTTCTTTTTTTTTTAATTTGGCAAATGAAACCCTGAAATGGCTATTAAAAATGCCGTCTCGAGGCTTTGGAATTATTATTTTTATGGATTTTTAAATGTGTGATGGTAAATTGAATCTTTTTGAATGAATATATTATAAAAACTCTACAGTTAGAAGTTTTTTTTTTGATATTATTTCTGATGTTCTTTTTAAAAATTAAAAAAAAAAATTAAACTGCACCATTTTTTGAAATTATTCCCTAAAATGACTTATGACGCTACCAGCACGACGCTACCGATATCGCTTCCGTTCACTGACAAGTGGTTTGCCCAAGCGATGTTTGAGGGTATAAGAATTGGGGATAAATTGGAAACTTTACAAGCGTTTGTAGAAAGTCAGGAAAAAAAGGTTCCTATCACAAAAATCTTAAAAACTTTACCACGAAACCCAAAAATTTTCGCCTGCAGCGCAGTTTTCTCAAATCTCACTATTTTTTTGCGGATTTTGCTTCAAAAATTTGACTGCGGCGCATTTTCTTGAATAAATTACAATTGTGGGCTGTTTGTTTCTAAAAGTTTTCCCTGCGGCGCTTCACACTTTGTCGTGCCCCCCACTCCCCTCCCCACAATACATAGGCATAAAAAAAATGTCTATGTATGAACTGAAAACAATCTACAAAACTACTTGGAACGTTGCTTGCATCCCGAAAAAGTATCTTTATGACTGTGTTTACATGAGGACTCACTTTGAGGCGGCACGTCATTCGTGAAGGTGAGGGGCGCAGTGGGGAGGGAAACCAAAAAGAGCGAACGAAGTTTAGATTCACTTAAAATTATCGGTCGCGAACCGGTTTTTGAGTCTAGTCGTTGAAACCTGTGTCTTTAGTTTTGTTGATGAAACCGGTTTAGCACATGAAAATGGCGAACTGTGTACACACGACAGAAAAATGAGGTAAGACTTACCGCCTCAAAGTGAGTCCTAATGTAAACACAATCAATGTAAACACAATCAATGTAAACACATTCTATTGGGTACAGGCTGTGGATTGGCATCGAGAATTAAAATGCCACGCATTGACCGTCAATGGGAGAAGGTTTCTACCCATAATGGTCAATTTTTTGGTCCTTTGCTTGATATATTCCTCTACAATAAAGCAAGTGATCGCTACCTGTTTAAAAATTTATAAAACAATCGTTTCATGGATACGAAATTCCAGGAAATGGTAACGTTAACAAGTCGTCAATTCCTGTAAACTAAGTACGCTAAAATTGAAATAAACGAATTTTAACTGACCAAAAATGATGTAAATTTAAAAAAAAAACCAAAACTACTCCATAAATTATTTAAAATTTCCCGAAAAAAAAAATTGAAAATTGATGTTCTCGACAATGTAAATACCCAACACAAATAATTGAAGCGTTATTGAATTTTTTTAATTGAAATTAAAATGGAAAAAGGATCCTTTCTCGATAAATATTGAATTATTAAAACAAAATAAAAATGGAAAAGTCCTTTTTTTTACAAATTACCCATTCACATATCGTAATAACTTTGATGCTGTTCATAAATGGTGTAATACAAAAGCGTTGAAATCATAAAATTGAAAAATACCAAACGCCTCGGAGCAGGAAAAGTAAATTCAATCAGAACAGGAATAACGTCTGTATGTCTAACAATTCCCTGATTTTTCGTAATGGAAATTTTACCCTCGGGTGGTTTTTTTTCAAATTTATATTCCAGTGTACAAGCATGGATATTGAATTTTTCCGCTTGGCTGAATTTTTTATACAATTTTTATCAACAAAGTCTGATGCATACAAAATAATAAACATTTTCCCTGATTTTAAATAATTGCCTCTTGGACGCGATTTTTATGTCCACGCATAAACACCACCAGTGGAAACAAATAGGGGTTGTTTTTTATACGATTTTTCGTACCATAAAGCTTTTGTGGTAGCGTGGAAAAAGGAAGGCGGTATATCGGCTCCTTCTTTTAATATAGTTTTAAACCACCACAATTTTTACAAATCTATTATTCAGTTTTCTTTGATAAAACATATTTTTTGTACACATTGGAAAACGAGTCACGGAATTTCCTACGGGCGTTTGCGATATTTTATTCAATTTTTTTATCCATCATCCACAATAATTTCAATATTTTTATCGCAGTGAATTGTGCCCACCCTTTCTTCGCTACTGTCAGTTTTGGTGAATGTACACGTAGAGAAATAATGGGACAGATTCCTACAAAAATAGGAGTATACGAAACAGTGAAATTTTTTGGTAATGACTTTCAAACAAAAGGAAAATTCATGCCAAAAAATAGGAAATTTTCCCATAATTATAGAAATAATTTCCTATTTTTAGGCATCATTGCAGAAGATTCCACTGTCTCGTATATTCTTATTTGGATTTCTCTCCGTGTATAATTTTTTTGATTTATTTGGAAAGTTTTGCAAACTTTCATCGTTCCGAGAAAATGTTTAAAAAAATTATTCACAAAATAACAGAGGAAACAGGAAAATCGGCTGAACACATTTTTTTTTTTCTCAATTTAAGCAGAAAAAAAAACTTTTTTTTTCTACAATCCAGTGGCAAGAAATCACATTGAATAAACGATAAATTAATTTTCTGATCAGAATTGATTTATTTTAAATATTTCCCGATAAATATGTCAATTCATGTACGGTTTTTTACATTTTATAATAACATAGCAATCATCAGGCAGTCAACCGGTGTTTGATAAAAATTACTTGCATTTTACCAGAAAATTTATCGACATTTCAATTTATTTTCCAGAAAATTGCAAAATATAAACCGATTCATTTTTATGTGGGATGGCGGAAGAAATTTAGGAGGCCTTGTGAGGAATTGAAGAGGAATTGTGAAAGCAATTAGGGGTCGAACTTCACAGAGAAGTTCGACCCCTTAATTGCTT
Source organism: Chrysopilus asiliformis (assembly GCA_964034945.1). Lineage (NCBI taxonomy): Eukaryota > Metazoa > Arthropoda > Insecta > Diptera > Rhagionidae > Chrysopilus > Chrysopilus asiliformis. The sequence continues at coordinate 6,170,900 of OZ035963.1, forward strand.
TCACAATCTAGGTGAATGAGGGGGGGAGGGGTTACAAACTAGAAATGCGATTGATGCGAATGCGTCAGAATAAAATATTAGGGCCAAATGTGAAACGGAAACACATCGGATCAAAATCTTGTCAGAGATTTCGAAAATAACAGGGTTGGGGGTTGGTAGAAAGAAGATGTTTGGGTTATCATAGGGCGATCATACATTCCGAATCCGCCGGAACAGTCCTGAATTTAGGCATGTCATCCTGTCATCCCGGAATCTAAATTTTTCGTTGTTAAACCCAAAACGTTCGCCTGCGGCGCAAATTTTTCATAAGTTTCTTTCACCATCGTGCTTTTTTAAAAAAAAAAAAAGTCTCATGCGGCTCATTTAATCATTAAATGTTTGATTAGGATCTATTTGGGTTTAAAATTTTGTCTGCGGCGCAACTTTTGTCGTGCTCTAAAAAAAACTGCCACAAAAAGTGATAGAAAAATCCCTTAACTTTGAAAAAATAGTTGGGATGTAAAAGAGTTGGAAGCTGGGGTGCGAGGCGCTTCGTACTGTTTTGTACTTTCTGATTATTTTAAAATATTAAAAAGTGCCTTCCCCCATCCCCCCTCTGCGTCCCTCACCAGTCAGCATTGGAACAAAAAATATATGGTCGGCAGCACCTCTTTCAAAGTTTAATCCGAACTTTCATAAGCTATGAAAATCCTTTCTTTTCTCTCAGTGCACCTGTGGCCAAAAAATTAAGTAATTAGATTAATTTAAAATCAATTATACTCAAAAATATTTAATCTCCATTAAATAAACCAAGCCATATTTTCGTATCACGTCAATATTTGAACTAAACTGATTCAAAATGTACAATCGATCGGTGGCGATAATTTACAGTCTTGTTGAAATACAAAATGAACAAAAAAATATTTGTAGATTGATATCACTCAAATAAACATACAGAGAAGGTTAATCGAATACCCGATTAAATGTATAGGGAAAAAAATCTTGAGAAAAAAAAACTGTTTGTTGGATCAACAATGAACAGATTTAAGCGAAAATAAAAATTCCATTGAGTCATGATTTTTTGTAAGAATTTATTCTTTCGGAATACGAGTCTTCCCTTGTAATATACAATCGCGACTCCCTATCAATTGCGGTTCGTGGACATTGTCGACATGCCTTCTGGAAACCTCTTACGAGATCTAAGCGAATAAAAAAGAAATTCAATTCGGACCCCATTACTTCGTGCACGTCGTGATATGTCATTTTTGTGGAAATCCTTGTCGATTTTATGTTTTGATTCACTTGATTTTGGCTACCTCCGAAAAGTGTTCATTTTTATGCTTGTACGTGTCATGTTTATGTAATTTTTATTTCGTATCCAACAAATCGTGAATTCAATTCGAGTAAACACCGAGACTGCTGCGTGATTGAATTTCTCGATTCCAAAAATTATAAACAATCGGAAAAATTCAAAGACACCGCGGTTATAAACTCCCCCCGAAAAAAGCTTCTTCGCATTTTTTTTCTTTTCTTTTTGCATTGGCCAAAAATTAATCACTAAAAATATTTAGGTCACTTGAAATAATTCGCTATAAACTTGAATTTGAAGTCTAATATTTTCTTAGGAATATTCAACATCTTGTGTATCGAGTGAAATCTAACTAATGGCGAAATATAATAAATCACTTGTGCAAATATTTACTCCAGAAATTTTTAAATCCATATTACGCTATACAACCTCCAACACAACATTTGTTTGAGATTACAGTCTAATTGAATAACAAACAGAAACCATATTAGCCCATCTAATACTCGCTAAAATTAACAGTCAATATACATAATTTCCATAAGCAATTAGTCTCGAGATGCTAATCAATTACAGCCCCATGATGATTCTGTAAATAAATTCAAAATGATTTAGAATTGGAAAACGTGTCAGAAGCGTTGAATCTTTGAATGGCTATCCAAGTAAAACTTCTTAGCACCTTCATTTTCTCGCATTGTTGAAGATTTGTTGAAATTGAATTGAAGATACGCGGGGGACGCGGCGATTTTAGTTTAGTATGTTTAGTATATTGGCTGCATTGGATTGAGAAGATCTTGCTTGTCCATCTGGAGATTGAGTCTGACACGGTTGAGTGCACCGTTGTTTAACACATGTTAGTCATGCTGGTAGAGGCCACCTATCCAAAAGTCACGACATACAATTCAGGTAATTTTACACATTTTCCGAACAAATAGACACTGTTGAGCTCTTAAGATTCGTGTAACCGCAATGTTTTACAAAGTTTTGTTTGTTTTTTTCACAGACTTTTGTGAAATGCAAATCGGATATGCTCAAAATAAGCAATTTTTCCCAACAAATCATTTGTTCAACATAAAACTTTAAGCCAATGTTGTCGAATTCAATTTCTGGGCGAAGCGCGTCTGAATTTCTGAAGAAAGCATCTTTTGACATTTTCATAGGGTAACAGATGACTGGTAAGGGGAAGGGGGAGCGGAAACAGAAATTCTTAATCCCTCGAAGTTAATCAAAAAATTCAAAAGCTTTTATATTTGTGATACACAGCGTCCAGAAAATTATTATTTTCTTTTTAGTGCATTCTTTTTTAATAAAAGCTTTTTTTTTAAATTTTTTTTTAATTTTTTTTATTTTGTTCTTTTTAGTCTTCGAATATATATCCTTACATTTGAGATGTCCTTACAGGCTTTTTAACTTTAGAATCGTATTCAGCGACCCCAAAAACCCCCAGAATAGATTTTTTTCCGGAAAATTTGGAAAAAGGGATACTCACGTTATCCTTACAGGACCTTCCGTTATCCTTACAAGGGCGAAGTAGTGAAAATATTGTATTGTCATCGGACTTACATAAGTGTGCAAAATTTCAAGTCAATCGGACAAGTGGAAGTGGGTCAAAATTGGGTTGCAAGATTTGATCTGACAGACAGACAAACAGACAGACACGAAGGCAACCTAAATAAAAGCTTTTAAAAATGAATTACACCAGTGTGTTTAGAATGATAAAAATAATTAATTTCTGCATGTCCGTCCGTCCGTTTGTCCGTCCGCCCGTCTGTCCGTTTGTCTGTCCGTCTGTGGCGCGGATAGCGGGCGCACGGATTGAGCTAGAGACTTGAAATTTTGCACAGATCCGTTTTTCGTTAAATGTGAGGCTAAGTTCGTTAATGAGAAAAAATGGATCATTAGGGGGGTACCCCCCATACGAATGAAAAAGTTTTTTGCGAATATCTCAAAAACGGGGCATCTTATCAAAGAAGTGCAAGAACAAAAGTTATTTAGGACATGATTCTACATAAAACTTCCATACATCAAAATCCGATTGGAATAAATTTTAAAAAATCCTATTGAAAAGTTTGACTTCCAAGTGGAATTTTGGTACAACTGCTCGATACGAATATCACCATACGGGTTTTCAATAATTGCCAGATTGGCAATTATAGCTTTTCTTATGTTTCAATTTAAATCGGAGCTTTTTAATAAGAAGTGAATTTTTCTGCCACACTTTGTGGTGTTTTTCGCCTTTAGAACACAAAAAAAGTCACGTGAAACAAAAAATCTAAAAAATTTTATATCCTTTAAATTTTACTATATTCGGTTTTCCCAAAAGCCCATATGTTTCGAGAAATTAAAAAAAATGTAAATCAAATTCTTTCCCTAAGGACAACACCGTCAACAATTAGTCGGCGTCATTCAACAACATATCGAGATTATCTTGTAATGTCAACAGGCAACATCAGCCACCTACAATATTTTTAACGGGTCGTGATGTTTCCCAGTAATTTGTTGCCTGTTTTAGCAAACGTTAAACAACATACATTTCATGTCAGATAAATTGTGGAGAAAAAGAATCCGCAGTAAGGGCAAATCTTAACATTATCCATAATCCGGCGGGGTAAAAAAAATATTTGTCAAAAATCGTGTCTTCCCTGTACAACACAAAAGTGAACAACCAGCAGTAAAAGCAAAGCAAGTAATCCTAGTCCCTTTAAGACCCATCCAGGGGCAAAAAAAAAAAACAAATCAAATTCTTGGGGAATTTTTTTTTGAATCTTATTGAATGGAACTTCTTGTGAACATCATCCATCTTCCCAGCTTTTGTTGTTCAACATATTCTTGTCTCCGTCGTGGGTCGTGGCGTCTTGTTTGAAGGTGAGTTAAACACACTAGGCCAAGGTATCTGTTTAAACTATTTGCGAATTTGTAAGGAAATACTTTGCTCAGAAAACAATGAAACAGCAGAAACTTCTCTGCATGACACCAGTTAGTCGTGACTCTGGAGTTTCCATTGCAGACGAACACCCAAACTAACCGAATTCACACAACAGAGGGTCGTGTCACAGGACATAACAGCTTAAGGAGTCATAACAGAAATTCATTTTGAATGTCTCCAGCCGAATCGAATAAATAAAGCGTCTGGAGCATGTGCTACGCTGGGATGATGTGGGTTGAAAAAAAAAGTGGGAGTACCTTTTATTCACTTTAAATAAATACCAGAGACGTTGATAACTTTCATCACCCCTAAAAATTCATTCTCTGTTGCCTCGTGCAGCGTAATGGAACACAAATGGAAAATCCACATGCTCGGCTGTGGTAGTAAATAACGAAAAGCTTCCCAAAAAAAAACGCAATAAAGTCAACAGAAGGTGTACAATTTGCCTTTCCAGACACAATCCGCACCGGAACAATCACCCCGCAAATTCGCAAAATGGCAGACAAACGAAACAAATTTCTTGTCTGGTGCGCTGTCTGTGCTTCCCGAACCCTTTCCAAAACAAAAAAAATCCTTTGGAAAAATTCGAACGCCACGCTACGCTCCAGTACTTGTCTGAAATGACGGGAATGAATCTTGCCAGATTCAGATGTGGAAATTTCAAGCTCTGACTATGCTTTTTCCTCTGGCACAATAGGAAAATGAACAAAACCAGTAAACAGGGAAACGTGGAGAGATTCTAGCTATGATACGGGAATCCTACCACCCAGTAAGGAGTTTAATTACACGAAGGATTTAGCACTAAATTGGGTTCATATGAAATCTTTTTCCAAGCTATTTTTTTTTGTTGTATTTGCAAATCTCATTGTTGTTATCCTTTGCACTCCTTATAGCCCTTGCTCCGAATGCCCAATTTTGGTAATGTTTATGACTGTTTTACGACTGGCTACGACAGCTAAAGCCATGGCGACCCTTGGTTTCTTTTAATCCTTTTTGCAGGACTAATATCTCTCCAGACAGATGAGTTCATTGTATTTTTATTGCCGAATAACCTTCGTGCCCTCAAAGAGGATATTTTGCTGTTTACAGTTACATTTTTGTGGCAATCCATTTTGATATTTTCATATAAAACGTCGGGATTTTTTTTAATTCGAGATTATGAGTGTTTCTAGAAATTTAATTGGAAAAGTTAGACATTGCGATGAAACGATTTAGTCGGATTCAGGATATGGATATAGAATTTCGGTGATTTCAATATTCATCCCGCAACATTTTTAATTAAAAGTCATCTCTGAATTTAAGAACTTGTGATATCATCTCTAGGGTTGACTTAATTTTGGTATTTTTTTTTTTTTCAAATTTTCATTTCAAAGTTTTTGTAACTTTCTTAACATGTTTTCAAAATACGTTTACGAATCGTTATTTTAATTGGTTATTTTTCTTTCTATTTCAGGTATGTTTGAAGGATGATTTTATAGTTCCAAAAATACTATTTCAGGTAAAACATTTATTGACTCTATTCTTGAATTTAAAATATTTCTTTTTGACATTAAATATATTTACAATAATCACAAGAATCAACTTTTGCTTCTAATCAAAGTTTATCTTCTTAACAAAGATTAGATAACTGAAGCAACGACTGAATTATTCATAGAACTTTTAAAATGTATGGAAAATACTGTAAAGTTCTGAATCTCAATCAAGTGACGCATGCGGTGCCCATTTTTAGTAAGTCAGCCGCCGGCTGCATTTTTTGAGTCCCCAAAATTTGTTCTAGGTATCTTATCTTTATTTACCCAATCTTTGGTTCTAATTATAAAACTTACATTGCGCCCGTAAGTCTTTTTTAACACGTTCACGCCGGCGCTGTAATTCATGCTCCTCGCCTATTGGCGCCGGCGCTTAAATCTTTTCGCTCTATCGGATGGGAGTTAATCCAGGGTATTATGCAGCATTGACAATCCAAGGGCAAAGGAATTTTTACCGTGAAAATAGAATAGTGCTGAATTTTTTTTCGAATTCGTATCTTTTTGTAAGTGTGAATTGGTTTTTTTCTTATTTTAATTTTCAGCTATATGGAAATTATTTCTACTTACTTAACACTTTGGCTCCCATGTCACCTGAAATCGAGTGACGGTTCTTTTGTCAGAAAATCAAATATTAAAAATGTGTCGAAACGAGAGCGTGACTCTCAGGTCTTCTTTTTCGGTAGTCAAAGTGTTAAAGATCTAAATATTTGGTATTACGTACCGTCTAATAGCACAATCAAATGCGTACCACCAGTGGTACGCACCGCCCGATGAGGCGGTCTAGTCCGGGCCACCGGTGGTACGCGACGTCCGATGAGACAGTCTAGTGCGGGCCACCGGTGGTATTGCTAAAAAGATTACCAACTCAACAATTCTCAGTACACAGAAAAAAATAATTTTGTATTATTTACAAAATGGGTTTAACAAAAAAAAATTCGTAAATATTACTGAAGTTTTGTATATACTTCGTAATATTAACAAATATTTTTTCGTATAGTTACTAAAATTTGTTAATATTACGAAGTATATACAAACTTCAGTAATATTTACGAATTTTTTTTTGTTAAACCAATTATTTTTTTCTGTGTCTAAAACTGAGTGCACAATGAAATGACGAAGTTTTGGCATATAGTAGTGTATGGCGAGGGAATGGCAAACGCAAAGCCTATAGCACTAAATTGTGTTGATCAATGAGCATCAAAATGGCAAAGAAGCATTTATCTCTTCCGGGTCATCGGCGGTTAACAAATTTCTTCGCCATTTAAGTCGGATTCATGTAGCAGCGACTTCCAATGCCGCTAGGGATCGGATTTCTAAAACATTGCGACAATTAAACCATAAAACGTAACGATCACGAAAAAAAACAAATCAATCTCTTGATTTAAAACATAACAAAAGCTATAATTGCCTATCTGGCAATTATTGAAAACCCGAATGGTGATTTAAGTGAATGGCGAACAGTTTTATCAAAATTCCACTATAAAGTCAAACTTTCCAATAAGATTTTTTAAAATTTATTCCAATCGGATTTTGATGTATGGCAGATTTATGTAGAATCATATCCTAAATAACTTTTGTTCTTGCACTTTTTTGATAAATTTCACCGTTTTTGAGATATTCATAAAAAAAAGTTTTCGTTCGTATGGGGGGTACCCCCCCCCCACCCCCCTAATGGTCCATTCTTGCCCATTAACGAACTTAGCCTCGCATTTTACGAAAAACGGATCTGCGCAAAATTTCAAGTCTCTAGCTCAATCCGAGCGCCCGCAATCCGCGCCACAGACAGACGGACAGACGGACAGACAGACAGACAGACAGACGGACAGACGGACAGACGGACAGACGGACAGACGGACAGACGGACAGACGGACAGACAGACGGACAGACGGACGGACATGCAGAAATTAATTATTTTTATCATTCTAAACACACTGGTGTAATTCATTTTTATGTGTGATGGCGGGATCTTGGCGTTACAAACGGTAAGGCAAAGTTAATATACCCTTTGGTTTCACCATACGGGTATAAAAATTGAGCCGCATTCTGTTTTTAAAAAATGTTCCTGCGACGCACATTTCTTAATTCTTTTTCTTTGGTTTTGATCCAAATCAAATTTTATTTTCTATAATACATAAAATTTATTATTTCGTTGGTACTTCTTTTCAGCCATCCCTCCTCCCTCCTGCACCCTTATCTTAGGGGCGTAAAGAGCGCGAAAAAATAAGTCAATCTCTTGATTTAAAAAATTGAGCCGCATTCTGTTTTAAAAAAAATGTTCCTGCGGCGCACATTTCTTAATTCATTTTTCTTGATTTTATTTCAAATTAAATTTGATTTTCTCTATAAAATTTATTGTTTCGTTAGTACTTATGGCGCTCCCTCATCTTGTCCCGAAGTGACCCAAAATAAATATGATCACCGTAATTATTACAAATAATATCTCTAAGCTGATTTTAAATTAAATTTCACTAATAGTTCCAAGCAATATTTTCGCATCAATGCGTTTCACTTATTTTATCGTTATGTGTGTGTCCCGAATACCAATGCCAGAGTTGGTTTTCATTACGTAAATAGAAGTGTACGACTTCGGCTTACGTTTCAATATTCAGTATAGTTGCCAGTACAATAATCGACCCACCATAGGTCTACTACTATAAAAACAATAATTCAATGAAGGTATTACCATCAGGCTTCAGAACAATGTCCAATTTTCAATTTCCATTCAGGGTTTAATCCCTGAATCTCATGCTGGTATGGTGCTGATGCTGATGCTTATGCCAGGACTGCAGCTATTCCCCAAATAGAGTTACTTCCATGGTGAGGCAGCGGGTATCTATAGATGTACTATAGATCCATTCAAAAGATGACTACAAATAGATATAGATATAGACAAAATTATAGCACATGATATTTATACGAATCCCGAACTGAATGGCCAAAGTGGCAGTATAGATAAATCGATATACGAATAGATACTCGTAGATACATTCAGATATTCATGATAGTTGGCTGGTTGGTCCCCATGGACCAAGCAATCGAAGCATTTATGAGATTCTCTTCCCGGTCGCTAAATCTACCTATTCTAGATGTTAAAACACGCTGCATACGAGACCAAAATCCCAGCAGAGTCTGGTTTAATTTGCATGCACTTATGGTCTGTAGTCCTTGTTGGCTGTGCCGACAAGAGTGAAGTGCACTGAAATCCTACCAATGTACACACATGCCAAGTAGAAAGCAGAATATAGAGATTTAGGTGCATTGCTTACCAGTTTCGCTGTTTGTATCTAAAAGCCCCTAGCTTAATTATAATTAGTCGATGGATTTTGCCTGGCTAATATGGTATTGATGTCGGATCATATAAGGCCATGATAAAATGGATAAAATATTCCATCGGTTTGGCATTTATGGCATTATATCAGGCTCAAGCGACCCCCAAAAATGGCAAAAGAGGCACCTGTATAAGATGAGTATGGATTCATGTAGCTTCATATTACCTACCTTTGCACTCTGGTGGTGTGTATACTCTACGGAATGCATTCTCTAACGCTCATTAAATCAATTAGTTGACCATAGTCGTCGATGTAGAGAATTCCTACAATTTTTTTCTTCCTTGCAAATGCTTATATCAGAATAAAGTAGGTTTCGTTTACTTCAAACACTAGCAATAAACCGCAGAACATTCCCTATGGACCAACGATCCGCATAAAATAGTCTCGTTCAGGTGTAGACACTTTATCTAAATGGGCGAAGTGAAATTTCAACAAGATGGCAAAAACCAAACAACGCTCAGAAAGCACGTCAGGTGCGAATAGCGTACAAAAAAAAATACTGCTGTAAATTTTTCTAGCTCAATTGGCGATTATCTGCCCAATTATGGACGCGAAATTGTGTGAAATTTATGCAAGAAGTTGATTTGATGTAATCATCCCAAGTGAATAAGTTTTCTGCGGTTAAATAGTCGTTATAGACCACTTCGGCGTTTAGTTTTTGTTTCAGAGACAATTTAATTATCTGTCTGGTATTTACGGAATTTCCAATCGTCTATTTATGGTCACATCTTTTTTATATAAATTTGCATTTTTGTGTTATTTTTATACTCTATTTGAGAATCATATAGAAGTGTATTAGATTTTGTATGCCATTTGTAACGCATCGAACCAATTGTCGGACACAAAAATAAACTGCACCAGCAGAGTGTTTGACAAAAGATTTTTAAAAGATTTTTGATCGGTCTGTCCGTCCGTCTGTATTTCCGACTGTCTGTCCGTCTGTCTGACTGTCCCGTCTGTCTCACTGTCTGTTCGTTCGTTTGCCCGTTCCTCTGTCCATCCGTCTGTCCGTCCGTTAATATGTTAGTCCATCTGCCTGTCCGCTTATCTATCTGTGAATACCATAACTTTCGACAGGACTGAGCTAGAGGCTTGAAATTGTGTACAGTGGCGTTTCTAGTAAATAGCAAGGCTAAATTCTTGAACGAGCAAAATCGAACCATTCCTTTTCGCTTCCCCACACTCAGAAAAATGTCCAGGTCAACTTTTTGTCAGGTTAACTCTGACCGTGCAGAGGTTTCTGTAAACCAGCTAGCGGTCAGAGTTAACCTATCTAAGGTCAACTCGTGCAGCTCCCAATGCCCTACTTCACCTGCTGGTGGCTTAATTTCAGAATTTCTCCGACCACAATCCAACTCAGTTGTACTTGCCCACATGCAGGCGAACGCGCGCCTGCCCGAGGCCAATTACGCCGTATGTAGGTCGTCGAGTTAGCCTCCATTTTTCTGAGTGCATATAACCGAAACCGTCTTTTACAATTTTCTCGAAAACGGTGAGTCTTATTGAAAAATTTATGAAGGAAAAACGTGTTTAGAATGTGATTTTACATAACTAGTCCATACATCAAAATTAGATCTAGCTCAAGTCGGGGTTTTGGAGCGCAAAATCCCGTTAACCTGTATTAAAACTAGTAAAATAAACATCTAGCGGGGATTTTACAACACCCTGACCTGTTGGAAAGAACTTTTCCGCAAAAAAATATAAGGTTTTATGGACCTTTTCTAAACAAATATTGAGCCACAAATTCAAAAAAATTGTTTTAAATTTTGAAAAGTCGAAAAAAATTGAAACACACTAAAAAGTGTGAGTAAATTACAGAATTCTTTGGAAAAATTCACACATAAATGCTAGTAAATTAAAAAAAAACCGCTTTATCATCAGATAAACAATATTTAATTTATATTTGCTAATTTTTGTAATGTCACAATAATATGATTAAAATGCTTGTGTTTTTCTACAATAAATGAGTCCACTTTAAATCACTCGATTTTAATACTACAGTGATTTTTCACTTAACGCCTTCCATCATTAAAAGACTAATTGCGTTTAATAAATTTATCCCGTTTTTATACTGCAATTCTCATTTTTAAATCGATAAAATCATGAATATGAAAATCACAAGATTATTAAAAGCCATAAAACTGAATGAGATAAAATTTCAACATTAAGTTTTAAAATCAAATCAAGTATACCTAAGTACCGACAGTAGCGCAAACATCAATCTTCAATCATTTTTATGCTTCGGGCGATTTTCATCGTGATATAAAATTTATCCATTTTCTTGTATAAAATCCGCCTAACAATTTATGCTCAAAGTCGCAACGACTAATGCAATTATTGAGAAAATTTATGCAAATACGGTAGCCAATTAGTCTTCAATTAAAAATTAACGTAAATCGAATTAAATTTTAGAAAATCAAAAAAAAATTACGATGAAACAACTTTTCCTTGAAAGTTGATAGCAAGGCATTTTCCTCTCCTCTTACCCCTATGCCTGTGCGCTTTTGCAGATTGCGATTTCATTTGCCCTGCAGCTACTTAAGAAACATGCTTTTAAATTGAGTACTACTAAATGTAATGTCGCTAATTAAGCAGTCAGCGCTATAGCCAAAAAACAAAAATAAATAAAAGCCTACGAATAACAGATTGCAAAAAAAGTTATGTAAAATGGGGGAGGGTAAAGGGGAGAGTTGATATTTTAAACATTTATTCAGTTCCTTTGTATGTCGCAGAAATCATATTTTTTAACCGAAGATACTTTTCAAGCGAATTAACCGCTTGCTCGAGTATATTCGAGCAAACGTTCTTAGACGGTATTTAAATGATCTTGGCTGATATCTCCATTTTTTGTTTATCCGTAATTTGTTACTTTCTTCTACGGAGTATAATAAAGTATTGTAATCATGAAAAATTTCGACCTCTTAATTTTGCCTAAAAAACATTTCCCGATCACTCCTGAGTCGATTGGAGTCATATTTAAAAAATGTCTTTCTGTCTGTCTGTCAGTCTGTCAGTCTGTCAGTCTGTCAGTCTGTCAGTCTGTCAGTCTGTCAGTCTGTCAGTCTGTCAGTCTGTCTGTCAGTCTGTCTGTCAGTCTGTGTACAAGATTTCTCAAAAACTAATAGAGGTAGCGCCATGAAATTTTATAGGCATGTTGGGTCCTGAAATGGGACGATCCTATCAACTTTTGGTGGAAATCCTTTAACCGGAAGTATCCAAAATGGCAGTTTTTCAAAAATCGCAATTTCGTTTTTCTCGATTTACTTCCAAACTACGCGTTTTTTAGTGGCCTTAAGTATGACAAAACTTGGAGAAAATAAAATTTCCCACACTTTTGTCTTTAGCTATAACTCGATATCTCAACCTGTTATCGAGATAAACCGTTATTTCCAAAAAAACGGTTTTTTGCGATTATCTCGAAAACTAACGGGTTTTTGCTGACTGAATGTATGAAATGAATTAATGAGAATGGCATTCTGCACAATTTTGTCTTTTACCGTTATCCGTTATCTTTTACCGTTATTGAGATATTTTCATTAATATGTAAAAAATCATATTTCTGCGAATAATTTGCAAACTAACGGTTTTTCGACAAATCAGTTAAAAGAATAATTAAAGATGTTAACATTTTCTACATTTTTGCCATTTACCGTAAATTGATATCTTTTACCGTTCTCAAGTTATCTCAAATTTTGTACGTTTTTGATATTTTTGAATAAACCAAGAATTTATTGGGAGGTCGTCTTAGGTTGACAACGCGACAGGGCTCTAGCGTAAATTGCGCAGGGTCGTAGATTTTGTAGAAGAAAGTTTTGTGTTGACCACAACTGATATTTTTATTCGTTTTAACAACTTTTCATGGTTTTTTTTCTAAAAAAATGAAAAATTCTACTTTAGAATACTTTTATGCTCCGTTTACCATTTTCATAATCAAAATATTTTGTAAGACTTTTTTTTCTGGCCAATAATAACCTTTTTCAGATCAATATTAATTAGAAAACTATTAGGGCATAACCTATGTATTATATTAGCCTAATAGACTTTTGCATTTCAATTATTCCAGTTGTTGAAGGTGCGTAAAATAAACGCCCACACATTCTGATTGCACATAATCCCATTAAGAAGCCATTTATCCTCACCCATAATATTTAATGGCACATAGAAAATAGGTTGGATAGCATAAATTCCAGTAGCATTTCTGAAGGTTTAAATACAGTCCAAAGTCGTGCTAAAAGTCATGATTCGGCCAACACCGACGGATTTATCCGCTACTGTAATTTCATTTGAAAATGCGTGCTAAGCTATCTGACCAAACGGAGCAATTACCAGCTCTAATTGAATACTATTACGCGCTTATCTGACCATAAACACGGTAAGGTATGTGGATTATTCGATACTTAATAGAATTCATGGAGGAATTACGAAATGAAAATGATCTCATGGAAAAGTAAAACACGCGAAATTTCTATTCATTTGTGAAAATGAAAAACTATTTAATTTGTGCGTTAAACTTTTCACGATTGGATTTTTGATTTGCTGTGAAGGGAATTTCTTAACTAGTTTTTGTTAAGTGCCATTTTTAAAATATAATTTTTGAAATATAAGTGCCATTTTTAAAATATTTAAAAAAAAAAATAACAATTACTCGTAAAACTCATTTACCAAAAATTTTTCGTGAAACTCATTAACAAAAAAATTCAAGTCGGTAGCTCAACGCGTTCTCAATTATTTAAAACTCATAAAACGGACAGACCGACAGATGAATAGACTGACTGACAGGCAGACCGACAGACAGGCAGACCGACACACTGACAGGCAGAACGACAGAACAGCAGACCGACTGACAGGCAGACCGACAGACCAAAAGACTAACAGACCAACAGACCAACAGACCAACAGACCGACTGACCAACTGACCAACCGACCGACTGACAGATAGACCAACAGACCGACAGACCGACAGACAAACAGACCGACAGACAGGCAGACCGACAGAACAACAGACCTACTGACAGGCAGACCGACAGACCAACAGACCGACCGACAGATAGACCAACAGACCGACAGACAAACAGACCGACAGACAAACAGAGCGACAGACAGGCAGACCGACACACTGACAGGCAGACCGACAGAATAACAGACTGACTGACAGGCAGACCGACAGACCAACAGACCGAGAGACCAACAGACCGACTGACAGATAGACCAACAGACCGACAGACCAACAGACCGACAGACCAACAGACAGACAAATAGATGCGCGGACATCCGTATAATTTTGCCTGAAACGGATTTCGTACAGATCAGAAAGTTTCTATCTGCCCCGGTTTCCGAGTCAGTCTCCGTCACGAATACAATACTTTCCCTCTATAGCAGAAGAAAGTAAAAAATCATAACAACGCAGTTTTGCGTATTTAGAAATTTTGAAAACCAAACAAAGAGAAGATGGTTTGTCTCAATTTTTGTTTGTGGCTGGAGAACATTTTTTATCAATCTCAAACACTTTTGGGGCCACAAATATTAAAAAGACATAAAAAATAAATTGATTAGTTTTATGAAATATTCGAAAAATTTAATATCAAATTATTCAAATTGAATACGAAACTGATACGAGATTAATAAACTCCAATAGAGTCAAAATAAATTGGCCATAAATTCCAATAACAATCATTCACTATGATATCGTATTAAATAACCCGGCAATTACTAAATAAATCGATTTCAAGGAATTATATTAGCTCGTGCTCCAGAATTCGTTTCGGTTCCATCGTACATTTATGCTCCACGATTTCACTATAACGTCGCCCCCTTCCCTGAAGCCGTAAATCACCGGCGGTGATGACTATAAGTCTGTAGCATACCGAAGGGGATGGCAGGAAAATACTATGAAACAAATAAAGCGATATACCACAACTATGCTGCAATGTGGGGCCATATTTAATATGGATCTCAATCTTTTGCATTACATCCGTAAAATTATTGAATGGATGATTATATCGCGGTACAGGTCGAAATTAGATTATCCAGTAGCTATACGTTTGCACTTTATAACTCAATAAGCATTCAAAATGCTTGTGTAAGGCAACAAAATAACAATGTTTAACCGCTGCCAATCGACTGAAATCAGTATATAATCAGAGTGAATTCCATTCGTCAAGTTAGTCGATGTAATAAAATCCTTCCTCACAACCCTGTAATCTACACCACACCGGGAGGAGCACCAGCGGACTTTTAACCTTTTCATTATGCCTAATGCTATAGGAAGGAAGGGACGCGGTGCGGCGCTGCCATTTTCTTGAAACGACTTCATTGGATCTTATCGTAACCCATCGAGGAATCCACCTCGCTGTGCTTCCTTGTAACTGAATTCCAGCTGTCGGACTACAAAATGCCCCAAAAGGCCACAGGAATTCATGCTTTTTATGATCCCCAACTGGGAATTTCTACCACCATCGCGTAGCCACCCGATTCTATCCACTGTTAGGCGAGAAACCTTCTTCAGGGCGGCCAATGGGGACTTGCAAGTATTCATTTTTTCATGTTTCTGGTTAACTCTTGTTCGCTGTTTGTTATTATTGCTGTTATTACTCCCTTAAGCTCACAAAACTATTTGTGTAACACGAAGGTCAATTTATTTCTATATAACTATCCATTTCCATCCCTACTGCGGATTCCGCTCCGCCCTATCGTGGCTTTTACAAGTAGCCAATTCTTGTAGTACAACTCTTATGAAATCTCGATGGTTAACTACGATATTCCTCACTTGGGCAAAGTACTGTACCTAGAAATCATACAACAAACGACCACTTATGACTACATCACGATCCGGAGCTAGAAAACACCCTGAAGCCTTAAACATTGGTCATATATTATTTACGCCGCTGCTGTAGCGATGATGATGGTGGTGGTGGTGCTAGCAATGTTTAGCTTTCATAGCCACAACATAAATTATAAATAATAAAAAAATAAAAGTCGAAATGAGGAAAAAATGTTGGATATAATATCCAATTCATGTGATTACTATGCGCTTAAGCTATTTACTCACTATTTATGATTTCTTGACATGCAATCAAAATTGTATTTTATGTTACCTTCACGTAGGGTGACTATATGTTTTTTTTTTTGTTCGAACCGATGGAGAGCGGGGAAGGAAAATGGCGACAAATTTTTAATATTTCGAAATTAATTGTAAAATTTTTGAAAGTCTGTGCAAATGGAATAAGTTTCAATTTTGGTTTTTTTGTTTTGTTTATGATTATCACCCCGATTCTGATAGTCGTGTCATTTTCGACAAGAGTCGGTTTACGTGCTGTTGTCAGTGCTTTTCTACCAACAAAATCACCGAAAACGACTCTTGTCGAAATCGACACGACTATCAGAATTGGGGTGTACATAAAAAGGGTTATGGGTATTTATAGAATAAAAACTATAGAATAAAAACTGCGCCGCAAGCAAAACTTTTAGAATAAGCGCCGCAGATGATTTTTTTAAGGAAAATTCGCTACAGGCGATAATTCCTCAGCAAATTGCACCCTAGTAGGTGAACATTTCTGGGTTTCGAGGTCAATTTTTATTAGTTATTAAGAAATTGCAACAATAATGGTCGTTCGCACCAACGAAACTTACCACAAATTAAATTATTTAAGTCTCAGAATTTCTATGGTTTAAGTTGGCTAAGCACAACTTATTTTGGAATAATTCTCGCAAACGAGCCTAGGTTGCATAATTCCGGGACAAAAGTTTAGTGCATGCCTAAATCCTGCCATTCCGGGACGTACGGTCACCCTACCTTTCAATATGAATCTATGATTTTAACATAAACGAATCCCTTAATCGAGATTCATAACTGTGATCATTGGTATTATTTGGTGAACATTATTTGCAATTAAATGCCTTTAGTATTGATGTGTAATCAATCATTTTTATATCAATATTCATACTAACAACTTTAGATAAATTTAGACATGCCGGAACATCGTTTAGAAATGTTTTAATAAGACATAAGAAAGCCTAAAATTGTGATGGATAGTCGTGAAATATTTAATGAATGGCCGGAACACTCCCGAGTTCAGGCATTTTGTTCCGGAAAGTAAACTTTTGTCACAGACTTTTCAATCTAGTATTATAATGTTTCACACGCTAGAAAAAATGATCGCTGAACATGCAAAAAAAGTCTACTTTTTGCGACTGCGGCGCATTTTTCAACGATTTTCTACAAAAGACACATGAATTTAAACAGGTTTCGCCTGCGGCGCTTTTATCTTTATTGATATTTTTACAATTTGCGTTATCATTATTTTTGAAATACAAAAAGCCCGAATAATTAAGATAATTTTCGCAGCTCTTGATTTAAAACTTAACGCTGCATTCTGTTTAAAAAAATCACCTGCGGCGCACATCTCTTAATTTTTGTTTTCTTTGGTTTTCGTAAAAATAGAGGCTTTTTTTCATACAAACAAACCCAAAAGGCGGTCATCTTGTCCGGTATTTACCCCAAAACAAAATATGGTCACTCTATCTGTAGTAGATATTGTGAAAAAATAAGCAACTTAAGAAAAACTGGAGAAAAAGATATTCTTGCGTTACGAAAGAACAATTCCAGATATTTTACAACATTTTCTTTGTCATTTAGAACTTTTAAGAACTTTTTCTCTTAACTGTATTGCTACAGTTTTCCCCCGTTGAGATTGAATTAGTTTTAAAATCGGTCAAGCCACATAAAATTTATTTCGAATATAAATAAAAATATTGGGAAAAAGTTGTTGTCACAGCAGAAAACCACTCAAACCGCACAATTTAATACACGTCCGAATTAAACATATTCCCTGTGGTTATACGCGTCGTGGTCTTACAGATATTCGTATTAAAAGATTGAAAATGTTAACCGCAAAGTCTCAGTTTCTTAAAGGGAGGATTTATACCCTTTAAGACACTGAACAAAACTTCTGTCGCCACACGTGTTGCCTGATGCACTGTCAACGTCAATTCGCATGTTTTATTCGCGGTTAAATGCATCTCGGGCCGCATAAAATTCAAAAAAAAAAAAAAATAAGATAAAAAAAAAGATTCCAGATGCAATGAAATCAATCCTAAATTACCGTGATACCGATTGAAATGTGGTGTGTAGCCATGCTTTTTGCCCGTTTTCCAATTTAACTCCTATAGTCTGATGGGTGGCTTGCCTTAATTTACAACCAAGAACTCATAAAAGATTCTTTGATTGCGTTTTAAGTGACCATTTTGAAAATTTTCACTGTTCCATTGGTAATAAGAGAAGATTCGCATGAAGTTTCTTAGAGCCATCAGCGTTGACCACTTATCCGGTGAGCACTTATTGAAAGTGACACTTAGAAGGAAACATTAAGATTATATGCGAAACGATGCAGCAGCGAAAAAGAATCTCCTCCATTTCAAAACTATGGAAAGGCGAATGAAACGCTTTGCAAATACGAAGATGTAAATCTTGGCGTGGAAATTGCAAAAATGTCGTAAGACCAAAAAAAAAATATGGCGACTGCAAAAAGGAAGAAACTGAATTGATATCCACTTCGCTGAAACAGCAGAAAGCCAACAAATTCTGCAATTTGTATCTTTGCGGTTACGCTGAAAGATGGCAGTAAGACAGGCAACTAAAGTATAATGCGATCATAAAGTTGGCACTTTAGATGGTGCCAAAGTCTCGACGTATCTCCATTTCATGCTGTGCGAAATGCACTTGTTGTACTTTTGAAATGAATAAAGGATTTGCCCCTGGAACGATAGAAGAAGAAGCTGCGTTGTCTGGTGATTGAATCAATCGATTGACCAAATCTTTGTCAACTTGAAACAATATTTCCTGATACATTTGGAAGATAGAGCGGTTGCAATCCGCATGGAGGTATCTAACAACTACTATTTGTATCTATAAGATTGGCAGTTAAATGTGACAGATATCTGTAACTGTTTGGTGGCTGTCAATTTATTGTCAGCTCGATTGAATAGAATCTCAATTGCACTTCTTTAGTATCCATCCTGTTCAGATACTTTGTTGCGGAATTTCCGACAGGCTTCTTGCAGCAAATTCTATCATCCTAAATAAATTGCAATTGATACACGTCCAGTTTCATAGGATATAGACTTGAATTGGATTAGATTGTCTGATGGTATCGGTTAGCCTTCGATAACATGAAATCAATGTGGCGCTGTTAATGGATGTCAAGTTGAATCCCTGGTGAGATGTCTTTTAGTTTGAATCTGATTGGTTTTGCGAAAGAGGTGTGAAATATTTTAGTATTTCGGATAGATTTAATTGATAACATAACAGAATTGTCTTTATTTATTGCAATACTTCTCGTCTGTGTAAGATTTGAGATAAAATAACAAGAATTTTAATTGGAGTGCCGCTTTATTTATAACTTTTTAATAAATCTTCATTACTTTTAACTCGACTTCTGATTGCTGATAGATTTTAATGACTTAAACAATGTTGAAATCTATTTTAAACTATAGATTCGAAGACAAATATAATATAAATTTAGTGAAGACAAATCTGGCGAATACGCTGGATGTAAAAAGCTTTGAACCTTAATTTGGGTAATTTTGACTCATTGACAGTACTTGAATCAAACAGACCACGACTTGATTTATAAAAAATTGTCTTAACTTGGACCGAGATTTACGACGTTTTTGGTTTGGACCAGGGCACCAATCATGTATTCCGACGCGTCTGTGTCTTTCGACTTCGACGCAGCTTTTAACTCTTGGCTTCGCCATGTCAGCAGCTTCAAATTTCCTGGAGTGACAGTCAGAATCACGTTTCGATTCATAGCGACGGTTCCGCGAAATTTCAAGCTGCAGATATGGCGAAGTCAAGAGTTAAAAGCTGCGTCGAAGTCGAAAGACAGAGACGCGTCGGAATACATGATTGGTGCCCAGGTCTGTTATTTTTTCACATTTATGTCTTAGGCGCCATTTACACCTGACAATTTATTCCACGAATTTTATTCTTCGACACTAAATTCAAGTTGCACAACCGTTTACACTACGACACAAAATTCAGCAATATATTCCTGGAAGACTGCAAAAACAAATTTTTTTTTGTTGGTATTTTTTCAATTTCCATTGCCATTATTTATTTTATTAAATTTTTTTTTCGCTTGATACTCTACAGGACTTGACTTAATTCTTTGCGTCGCATTCTGTTTAGAAAATTTCGACTGCGGCGCATTTCAATTGTTTTTCATTGGCTTTTGCCCAAAAAATTTGGCAAAATTCTCCTTTCCTTCTCCTCCCCTTTTCCTCCCCTTCTCCTCCCCTTCTCCACCCCTTCTCCACCCCTTCTCCTCCCCTTCTCCTCCCCTTCTCCTCCCCTTCTCCTCCCCTTCTCCTCCCCTTCTCCTCTTCTCTCGCCACCACGTTCATCTGGTCTGGGATTAGCCCAAAAAAAATATGCTTACCCTAGCCATATATCGAAACGTCTTATATCGAAATATCGTAAACCACAGACGCCTATATTTATCTTCGAATTTACGGGAATTTGACAAACATCTACTAGAAGATTTTCAATCCAAAAAAAAAAGGTTTTTTAAGTTAAACCGCTTCTCCATTAGATACAAATTGCGATTTTTTTCATTGCTTGCCATTAAAATGTTCTGTGGAGACCGCATTTGTTAGCATTTTTTTGACATTTTGGACAAAAAAGCCCAGTTTTTTTATATTTAGGGCAAAAATGCTCGTAAGTGTCACTTTAATGGTAGGCCATGAAAAAAATCTCAATTCAGGCCTAATCGAGACATAAAATTACAACAAAAAATTGTCTCAACTATCATTACATGCACAGATGATTGGTTTACCACTTGTCAATTGAAATTAATTTTATGTTTACAATTTCCGGTATTCTATTGAACCCGATTTTTTCTTTTATTTTAAATCTACACCGCCCAGTGTAATAACAAATTAGCCAACATTAAATTTATAGTAATTAAGTGAAAATACATTTTCTACCCGTCCTTCACAGTAATATTAACTTATGCTGAACGCTCCTGGCTGAATGAATGGTTGATTGTGGAAAACACCCCATCCGAAATACTCAGACCGCCCCTTGCCGGCACCCAGTCAACCATAAAATGTATGATCACATCACAAATGTGTAATTTAACACAAATACGAGTCCATATAATGGAGAGAGTTATTTCAGAGTCTATTATTTAGCCTCAACTTTTGCACACAACATAATTATGTTTGTCATGCGATGAGGCCCTAAAAAACATTCCATTAAAACCAAACTCAACATTATTATTATTATTATTATGCTGTTATGTAGAAAATGGGAAGAGAATGGCAAAACGAGAATAGTTTTACATTTTAACGTTTATTCGGTGTTTGTTCCGAACTTTTTGCGGGCTAATGCTTCGCAACTACCAGATTCCAATATAGTTTCTGTAATTCCCACCAAGTTGTGGTTGACATTAATTTCAAAATAATATTTTCCAATTCGAAATTAAACTTTTCACTTGTCCAGCCGACGACCGTGAGTGGCAAGCGCACGGACCATGGAGAATGTGGCTGGAATTTCGATTAATATATCACCCCCATATCGTATTATGTACGGCAACATGTGTCCATTTAGCAATTTGGCATGTTCCATAACACCAAAAGTGAACATGCCACTAAATGTGAACCGGCCGACCTGATGGAATCTTTGCTCGGGTGGTTTCTGTGCTCAGGAGTCCATTTTACGATAATGTTTCAGCGCAGTCAGCGTAGGTCGGTGATAAAAGGGTAAAGAAAGGTAGTGAACGAACGGAGAACCACCACTTTAATCTATTATCTTTACTTAATGCCACTAAATTACAATAATCGAGTTTGTGGTGCTAATCGCCCTTAAGAATCTCAATTAAGACCGTGACCACATGTTAGCCCGGTTTCCTTACTTCCAATCTCATGATTTTAGGGAAGTCAGGCCATCGTCATCGTCATCGTCTGTAGAGTTATTGAGCTCCATGGTCGATGTCTTAGATATAACTAATGTTGTGCTCGTACCAAAATTTTGTACACGCTAAAAAAACTTCCAAGCTGAAATTCGAAGATTTCGTAGGGTGGTATAAATTCTGAAAATCGAATACGAGTTTTTGGAGCGAACGATTTTCAAGCAAAAAATTAAGCAAGTCGAATACGCCATAAGTATGAAAAAAAACGGATCAAAATTGTTTTATTTTGAAAAACTAATGACGAATACCAGATCAAAATTGTCTCATCGCCTGGAGGTGGCAGATAATGAGTTCTTGCGAAAGGAATGCGCCGCAGGCAAATCGTTTTTATGAGAAGCGCCCTCCCTTGTTAGAATTTCTCGAAGAAATGCGCCGCAGGTGAAAGTTTTGGCACTTGAAAGTCAAAAATTCCCTTAAATTGAAAGCCTCACATTGTATGTTTTTGTGTTTCTTACACTCAGAAAAATGGAGGCTAACTCGACGACCTACAAACGGCGTAATTGGCCTCGGGCAGGCGCACGTTCGCCTGCATGTGGGCAAGTAAAACTGAGTTGACCTGTGGTCGGAGAAATTCTGAAATTAAGCCACCAGCAGGTGAAGTAGGGCATTGGGAGCTGCACGAGTTCACCTTAGATAGGTTAACTCTGACCGCTAGCTGGCTTACAGAAACCTCTGTAAGGTCAGAGTTAACCTGACAAAAAGTTGACCTGGATATTTTTCTGAGTGTACGTCTTGGTTTTATGAAGTAAATTTTCTAATTGAATCGAAGTTTTTTCACTGGAATTTTAAGAGGAATTCCTGTTTTTTGGCATGGATTGCTATTTTTTGGGAGTAATTACAAAAAATATCACTGTTTTTTTTGTGGGAATCCATCCTGTTATTTCTCTCCATATACAATATTCCCAGTGCGCATCTGAACTTACACACATTTCCTTTCTAATATCCTTTGCTACAACTACACTACTTGACGAATCCCCAAATAAAAAAATTATTCTAATCTCATGAAAATTTCTATATGTGTCTCAGCAGATTCAAAAAAAAAATCTCCAGGCCCAGTCATGCTGATCCTCTTATGTCCCTTCGTGTCTTTCTCTTCCACATACAGACAATCCACTCCTAAAAATCGATCTGACTGCCTCTTAGTCCGCCGCGGTAAGGATTTTTTCTTATTTCCATCGGTTTTGCGGTTAAGCATTGCAGTCGGTGTGCATTTTGCACGGCATCTGATATCGATACAAGATAATTTGCACACACCACTCCTGGATCTTTTACCAAGTCTCCGTGAAGCAGCATAGATCAAGCCAAGACGAAGATCAAGTCCAGAACCTGAGACTCCTCGCTATTTATCTTTGTCAAGGTTTGCCTGTTGGCGCAGTTCACTTCATCGGTATCTATCTTAGCTGCATGGAGGATATCTTTCCGTAAGGTCGCTCTGTCTTGTAGTTAGCGATTATATTGGTAATTTTCTGCACCGAGTATATGTTGGTATGCGAAGAGACCCAACCTTTTTTTCCAGTTGTTCTACTCTTATTTGGCGAATGCTTCTTGTGATTTCTTTGGTCCTGAACTGCACTCGTGCTTGCCTAATCTTGGTACTTGGCTACATGGAAGAATTCAAGACTCTGGAAGATGACTGTCTGTACTGTTAGTGTTGTTTAGCAACCTCTTGGTTCGTGTTTATAGTTTTTTTTTCCCTGTTGTTGTTAAAAAAAAGTGTTCTGCTATGGAAGCACTCGGCCCTTAATCATTCCTCACCGCACCCAATTCGAAAAGAGTTGAAGTTTTTTTTTTACTTTTCTGGTTAATGGTTTTTTACCTATATTTCTGTTCATTTGATGTTCGCGATATGTTCAAGAAGGTGTACAATGAACGAGAGAATGTCTGTAACAAGATACCGGGAACTTCATATCGCATGCCAAAAACCGAATCAACTTATTTCCCTGTATATACTTGTATGAAGTCATGCATGCATTCTGAAATGAACAATTTGTGTTTCTTATATCGTGTTACCTTCTTTTATTTAACCATTCATCTCACCATTTATTTTTTGGTGCGGTTTTTTTTCCTTTAGACTTTTCAGTGTTGCTTTTATTCGAAAATACAGCATAAGACAGCATTAATTTTTATGTTGAAGTATTTTGGCTTTTATGTGATGCTTTTCGCTGTTGAGTTACCACTTAAACGAGGTTAAAACAATTTTTTTTTTCGTTAGATAATGCGATATGCTCAACGAATTAATTATAGTGTCAGATGAATGGTGTGTTAAAGTCAAATAAATGGTTAAATCTTTGTAAATTGTTTGATATTAATTAATTTTGATTTTTCAACTGTACGTTTCATGTTCATTTAATAAACGAGTTTCACTTAAAATGTATATCTGGCATCTACTGTATTTGAAATTCATAAACGAAATATGAAATCGTGATGGTTGGAAGTGAAAAGCCATGATTAGATGCTATTTATATTAAGTATTATTATTTTTGCTCATGGTAATAAAATTCACGACTTTTCTTTTTTAAATTAAAATATCAGTTGTGATCAACACAAAACTTTCCTCTGCAATGTTTAGTTTCGGAGAAAATATGTGAAAAAATGATGTTTTTTCAAATATCTCCAGAACTCTTTTAGATACATAAAACCCGTTAAAGGTGCCGCTCCACATGAGAGTAAATGCCGGCGAGAACCTCTCGATAGCAGGTACTCGCAAATGGACACGTCTCTGAGAGTCGCTCGCAGAAACTCTCAAAAACTCGCGAGCTAGTTTCTGTGAGCTGTCAAAAGTGATTCTACTCTCTAGTCGACACGCACCCACTGAACTCTCGGGGAGTTGCTCGCCAGATACGAACGGAGTTTGAATTTCGCTAGTAGCTCTCGAGAACTCGGCAAAGCAAGATGTCAAAAAAATCAAGATATTGGTCTTGAAAAGAGAAAAATCGCCGAAATTAACTCTCAAATGGACAACCTCCTGCGAGTAACTCTCGAGAGTTTTTTAGAGTTACTCGCGTATTTACTCTCATGTGGAGCGGCACCTTAAAGCAAAAAATGTGGAAAATTGCATTTCCTTTAAATTTGATTCTACGTATTTCTTCATATAAGGTCATAGTTTCAGGGAAATTTTCAAAAAAAAATTTTTTTTCAAATATGTTGAGAACCGTTGAAGATACATAAAAACCGTTGAAGATACATAAAAACCCTTGAAGATACATAAAAACCGTTGAAGATACCTAAAAACCGTTGAAGATACATAAAAACCGTTAAGGCAAAAAATGTGGAAACTTTTATTTCCTTAAAATCTTTTTATATCTATTTTTTCACAAAATAGTATAGTTTTCCAGAAATTTTCAAAATACTGTATTTTTCAAACAAAAATGGTATGGGTCTACCCGTTATAGCTATCGTTACTTTTCGAAAAGTTAATAGAAAACTACGATTTCTGTAAAGCAAATTTATAAAAAATTTCAAAGTCGCTAGCGTTCTCGAGTTATTTAAGACACGTAAAACGGACAGACAGACAGACAGACCGACACACTGCCATCGTCATAATTTTGCCTAAAACGGATTTCGTACTGATCAGAAAGTTTCCATCTGCCTCCGTTCTAGGGTCGGTCTTCGCCAATTTGTTTTTTTTTTTCTTTTTTCCTGGAAAAAAGTTCAGTTTTTTAGAAA
Organism: Chrysopilus asiliformis; assembly: GCA_964034945.1. Classification (NCBI taxonomy): domain Eukaryota; kingdom Metazoa; phylum Arthropoda; class Insecta; order Diptera; family Rhagionidae; genus Chrysopilus; species Chrysopilus asiliformis. The sequence goes on from OZ035963.1 coordinate 6,196,607, forward strand.
AAGATTTTTTTTTCAACTGCCGACATCTATAGACCAAAAAAGATAATGCCTCCAGAAAATTTCCCCCCTCTAATTCAACGTTCATTTTGCTTTCTTTATTCACCCTCCCTGTTTAACACACTATTGTCCAGGTCACCCTTCAAGGAATTTTCTTTTTCAATTTCACGAAAACAGCAATGTTTATGTTGCAAATTATTTAAATCAATGTTATTCACTTTGCGGCTACTCAAACGGATATATTATTTAAGAACTTGAATTTCACATAGTTTGCCTTTTGATGATATCACTTGAATGATCGGTGAATTTAAGATGATTTATCGGATTTAACCGGAACTCAAAGAGGTAAACGATTTCCCAAAATTTTGCGGTTTCTTGCCAAGAACAGCGACTAAAATTCGACTGAGTTCAAAGACCTACACAGATTACGCAAAACTCCAATTTTCAGAGTGGTAAAAACTTTATTATATTAATATATTATGATGACATTTTGTGAACTTCACATATCTCAAAACTGCCAGGCCAATCCCGGATTTGGGTACATTATCCGGTGGCCCGGAAACTAAACTTTTGTCTTGGAATTTTCTATTTATTGTTATAATTTATCAAACGATAAAAGAAACGATCACATAAATATTCAAAAAATACTCTATTTCAGGTAGGAGTTGATGTAAGTTACATTTTTTTCGCCTGCGGTACATTTTTTTAACGAATTTTCACAAATGTCGCATGCATTTCAAAAAATTTGGTCTACGGCGCTTTTGCCTTTGTTGGTATTTTTAGAATTTCTGTTGCCATTATTAATGGAATGTCAAGAGTGCGAAAAACTAAGTTAAGAGCGCGAAAAACTAAGTTAAGAGCGCGACAAACTAAGTTAAGAGCACGAAAAACGAAGTTAAGAGCGCAAAAAACAAAGTTAGACTGTACAATTCTCAATTCTTTGTTATCAGTGGAGGATTGCAAAAATCTGAAAGTCGCGGTCATCTCTAAAATGTTTTTCAAAATTTTGGCGCTTTTATGGATTTGCGCTTAAATTAATTTAGAAAAAAATAGCTTCAAATGTCTTGAAAAAAATCGCTTTTCTAATTAGGGATTTCCTCAACAAATTCAAGCACTCGCGGCAAATAAAAAAAAAGGTTTTCAAGGAGTTTCACGACGAAATCTTCTCAAAGTAAACTTCCCTAAGTAACTCCTCTTTAACGTGGCTCAAGTAAATTCAAGTACCTATTTGAATCTACCTTTTACATTTCTATACAGATCCTCTATGCATGAATCAAGAATATACAAAGAGAATAAGGTTAATGCCACTTGACTTTTACCTGACAATAATTTCTAAGTGGACGACGAGTCTACGTCTGTGCTTAGCTCGAGGTGATTATCCCAAAGTCATGTTCGCTCCTGTGTTTCATAGTGGTTTTATATAAATCTTAAAATGTCCTTCGCCCAAGGCAATTATGTGTGTTTGTTAGAAGTTTTCTCTTTGATTTTTTCCTCCGCATTCGGGTTATTTGCTGATTATCAGGTCTCGCTACAAACACTCTATATATTTTCTAATTAATCAACCTGGAGAGTCTCATAAATAACGAAACACCATTGCCGTCGCATAATTCATATAGAGTAATCTTAAGGAGCTGTTCGTCTGCCACTACTTCACAGGGCTTTGTTCCTTTAATCTCGGCCATCTTTGTGCTTTTTTTTTTGTTGAATGTCTCGACCTATTCGACAACACGGTGGACACTTTTCAAATGTGATTTTATCGTCGGAATTGCTTGTTTGCTCACCATGGCTGTCCCTTCGAAATGATAAAACCATACAACAGTCGTTGTTGCACTGGGAGTGAAATACGACTTAACATATTGGACTTGTAACATGACCGGGAAATACCAAATGAATTCAGAGGATCTTATATTATTCTAGATGGAGTTCATTTCATCTTGCAACTGATTCCAGAATCACCACTTGAGGTCGTTAAAAGAAACTTCCCTCCCGTACTGCACGAAACGCTAATTATGTTAGATACACAACTTCTCCTTGAAGATATTCAACGCAATATGCCAGAGATCTGGTAGCTAACATTGTCCAACTATCGTTTGAGCATTAATTTCATGCTGACAGATTTACTTGTCCATGGATGCGCTTCGTCTAAGACTCTAAGAACTGGTTTGCACAAGGTGGGCTTACCTTCAGTATTCTTAGTCTATTATACACTTGATTGCTGATAGTCAAAAACAACAAATCTTCACTTGGAATGTTAGAAATTTCCTGCTAAAGGTAAATTACGCTGTTGCATTGAGCAAATTATGATTAATTACAAAAAAATAAAATTGTGCAAATGTAATTTCGGACATCCAACTGGGTTAAATATGCGTAAATCAATCAGTAAAGTATAAGCTGATCTTTTTCAGCTTTTTGAAAGAGGTTTTGTGGAGTTTTTACATACGGTCGATAAGTTGGGGATTCGCCCGGATTCCCGGATTCGCCACAGATGTTGCCACAGCATTCCGGAATGTAAATTTTTGTCCCGGATTATTGGATTTAGTCTTGAAATCAAAAATTTTGGTCTGCGACGAAGTTTTTTCATAAGTTTCTACCGTTACCGTGTCTTTATTTTTAAAAAAATCGCCTGCGGCGCATTTTATTATAACATTTTCGACTATAACACATATTTCTCCCAAAAATTTTCCTTGTGGCACAATTTCTTCAGTGTTTTATAAGAAAAAAACACCACAAAAAGTGATAGAATACTTCACTGCTTTTGGAAAAGCGCCATTTTAAATTGTTTCGAACTTTTCGACTAATTTCAATGAATTAAAAATTTCCCCTTCCTCACCCCGCCCCCTCATCAATCATCTATCTCGGATTCGAACTAAAAACAGTATGGTCTGGTCACCCTATTGATAGCTTTATTAATACATTTCCGATATAATTAAACCTTAGACGTTAAAAAGTTGGGTATAATTTTGAAATTGACTACCCAAAAATGAAAATCTTTTGAGGTAGTATACCTCAAATATAGCTTCCAACCAATACCTCTTCTCTGCAAGCTAAGAATCTTTTTCTTTTGGGAACTAGAGGCCATAACCCTTAACGACAAGCGGTCCCTTATTTTCTCTTCGAGTTGGTCTAATATCTCTGTCAGTCTCATACTAAATAAACCTGGAAAATGTATTCAAAACCTCTTCAGATCTCTGAGCGAGAATCAGGGAACTGTTTTTTAGGGAATGGCTGAGGTTAATTTCAGTTAGTGAAAAAATGTCTCGAGAATTTTTTTTTTTCTAGAAAAGAAAACACAATCAAAATTGCGTCAAAATTTGCCTTAAACAGCTGGGGTTTATGGGGAGGGGGTAAAGTAGATTTTAGTGGAAGAAAAATTTACTTAGGCCACGATCTGTCTAATAGTGGAAACCGGCTCAAAATTCCTTCAGCGGTTCAAAATGTATCAGGCAAGGGGATAAGAGGAAGAAGGATTTTTCAATAACGCCTATGTCACATTCCATACTTCGAAACTTGGCCTTCCCTTAAGCATAATCTTATTTAAGGCCTATTTTAAAGTTTATTTTCTCAATAGTTACACAGAAAATTATATTGCTCAGATTTCGAATAATCTAATTGCCATACATAATTAGCTAAGCCAACAGAATCGAATGAAATTATCAAGCCTTATGTAATGAAATCCCGGATGTTCATCAAATATCCATCGAGCTATTAACTTTTTTTTACAAGAATATCAACAGATAACATTTTAAGTGAATTTACTTCATCTAAAGTACATTATTAGCGTCAGTCGTCATCAACGGCGAGCGCCATCATCATCAGCACTACAGGTTAGTGATTCTCTATATGTTTGATATAATTTACCACGCAACAAGAATCTCGTATATCAGTAACATTTAATTAATTACGGAAATCATTTTCTAATCTCGACGTAAACCATCGAAAACTTGAAATTACACACACTTGGAATTAAAATATGTATTTTATTATGCTGTTCAACCTTTATCCCTGTTATACTTACATACCATTCGGTAGATAATTTCCCATAGATACTCTATCTATATATAAGTTTATTGCAATCGCATAAGGATAGTTGGCTGGGGCGGCTGAGGTGTTTAATAGGAAGTGATGATATGGTAATACGATGGTAACCAATCCGGTTCTTGGGCAATAAACATTCTATGCACATACGGCCTAGAAGCAATTATGTTCATTAAATTGCGTTCAGTCGGATGTTATTATACTATGAGCATAAGTTCTAATGTTGCTCAGATTCTCATCCTGTTCGGTTCTCTTCTACCCGGCCCACACCATTTGTTTGGTTTATTTATCTGGTTCTGTCTACTCTCATTTAATTACAAACGCAAATTACACGCCATTGAGAACAACAAATTTATTTAATCAATTACACATTGCACAGCACCACAAAACGAAGATGATAATTATTATCGTTATATACTCAAATATATTTACAAGGATAAACTACATCAAAGTATGTTTTCGAAGCTTTGCTTTTAATCTGCCTTTTAGCTTTGCTACGCTGAGAAAAAAGAGTTTACTTGTGCCAAGTCAATTTTTTGAACAAGTTAACTATTTACCCTCCTCAACCAAACTGATAATTTTTTTTTCTATAAAAAAAATGTGACATTTGTAAGGTTTTTCTATTTTTAAGGATGGACAGGCGAACGGAAATAGTAACATTTCATAATTTTATCTAGATTAAAGGGTTTAAAGAGTTTAAAGTTTTTTACTTACAGTTGGGTATTGAACCTTGGGCTTTCCATGTAACAAGTCTAGCGTCATTGCCGATTACTCCAACGAGACTCAATTATGTAGAACTAGCTTGCATACCCGTCGTTGCCGGGTTAAGTTTTTTTCAATTTTTTTTTTTTATGGTCTATGTTGGAGCTAAACTTTAGGCCAACCGGCTCGGTAGTTTCCCCGCGAAAGGGTAACATAGAGGAAAACTAAGTTTGGAGATTACTTTACCCCCTCCCCTTACCACCCCACCTCTCGGGCTACTTTTTAATGGATCTTTGTTGGGGCTGGACCCATGACGAACATATGTGCCAAATTTCAGGCCAATCGGTTCAGTAGTTTTCCCGCGAAAGAGTAACATAGCGCAAAAACTAAGTTTCGAAATCACTTTACCCCCTCCCCTTATTCCCCCAACCGTCCCCTTACTACCCCCACCCCTCGCGTTACTTTTCCGTATGCCTATGTTGGAACCAGAGCTACCACAGACACTCATGCCAAATTTCAAGCTAATCGGTTCAGCCGTTTTTGCGTGAAAGAGGAACAGACAGACAGACAGACAGACAGACACCAACTCATTTTTATATATTAGTATGATTAGTATGATTGGTACTTAAAAACGAGAGGCATATTCGACTGTGGCACTGAATAGTTTAACTCCTACTACCAAAACAATTTGATAAGTTTACCTTGAGCAGGAAAATTTCAGAAAAAAACATCGTAATAAAAATTCAATTTAACAGTTTTTTTGGGTTTGGTAACAAACAGTAACCCTCGCGTTCAAACTTGTTTATCTGTCGCGTCGGACGGAAAACATTTTCCTTAGTTTCGCTCCTGTGGTATATCGGGAAAGTTTGGTTTCGGGAGCGAAACTAGTTTCCCACCAGGGAATAAACTGTTCTAAAATCTGCCATTTCGTTCCTATATCCAAAAGTTTGTCTGTTTTATGTGATAATTTGAGGATACATACAACTTATAAAGACATAATTTATCTCTTAACCACAAACTAATCATAAGCAGACTAACATTTTCATTCAATCCATTCTAGAACAAAATTGAATTTCGATTTCCAAAAAATAAATACTCATAGCAGCCACTTTAGCCGTAGCAGCCATGAGCTTTTCCGCCAGCAGCACAAGTCTTCGTGATGCAAGCTTTCCAGCAGTAAAAGTTCGATAAATCTGTTCGTTTTGTTGGACTTTTACTGCTGGAAAGCTTGCATCACGAAGTCTTGTGCTGTTGGCAGTAAAGCTCATGGCTGCCACGGCTGGAGTGGCTGCTATGGATATTTATGTTTTGGAAATGGAAATTCAATTTTGTTCTAGAATGGATTGAATGAAAATGTTGGTCTGCTTATGATTAGTTTGTGTCTTAACTATAAAATCAAGATAGTTTTTGCACAGAGCTTCTATAGAACAGAGGTTAAAATCAACACTGAGCGACAAAAATATGGCGTGAAATATGGGATTTTATCATTAGCTCGAAAGCTTTACGAAAGCTTTTTTCTGCTTGTGCTAATGATAAAGTCCCATATTTCACGCCATATTTTTGTCGCTCAGTGTTGATTTTAACCTCTGTTCTATAGAAGCTCTGTGCTTTTTGTGTATGCTAAAGAAAATCATGTAAAAATTATATCACATGTTTTGACCCTGTCAAACACGCAAAAAAGTGAGCTAAATAAAAGCTTTTAATATGTTGTTGGCTAAAAAAATCTTTTTTTTTTGTTGTCCATAAATAGACACATTTATGATTCGCTTCACGGAGATTAACCACTCTTCATAATCAATTTGTGTAACCAAAATGATGGTAATTAGATTGTATTGATCTGTAGATAGCAATATGGCATTGTCTGATAATAATAATAAACTTTTTGAGCGAAGAAGGAGAGTAAATTATTTTTAATCAAGATTAATTTAATCTTTTGAAGATAATTTTCTTCGGCATTTGATTTTCAGACTTTAATTGTGTTTAATAACGAACTGTTACAAATACAAACAGTGGATTTAGATTACCGATAAGAATTAATTGCAGCCCAAGTAAAAGGATTTTGATTGAGTGGTTAATCAACAATGTGGCTTTAATGTGTTTTCTTATCTTAATTTAAACACACCAACCGTAATTGAAATGCGATTAAATTTGATTCGATTGGCCTAATTTGTTCTAATATTATTTCGATATGAATTAATTAGACTAATAAGTTGTAATCAGTTGAGATTTTTATCCAGAATTTGGAGCGGACAAATATTTCGATTGAAAATTATCTTAAATTCTTCTATTTTTGCTCCTTGAAATACTATTCAGAATTTTAAGATAAATTGCTCCGGTTTTAAATCAATCTTTGGGGAAATTTGGTTAGTACGGGAATTAAATCCAGGTTGTTTAGATAGCTAGAGTGCCATTCTGACCTTAAGCCCAATTTAGACTAACGATTGCGATTACAATAGCGATTACCATTGAGCTTGGTCGACCAATGAGATCCAAGCTTTCATGTCCCTATCGTTAACCCTCTAGCCGGAATGCCAACAATTTTAATCGCCGGAAATCGCCGGAACGTGTTACACTGACTTTTGTAAGTTATCGCTTTACATGCTGGAAAAAATTTAGCCCTGTACGTTGTCTTGGTTACGGTCTGTCGCAAGTTGAAAGTCATATTTTGGTGAATTTTTTTCGGAAATATTCCGGTTAGAGGGTTAAAAGCTTTGATCTCATTGGTCGAGTAGTTTCAATCATAATCGCAATCGTTAGCAATCGTTAGTCTAAATTGGCCTTTAGACCACTTTCTTCGCTAGTTTTTTTTCTAGTTAAACAATGAGATGCAGAACACTTGATTTTTGTAAAATTGATCTCCAAACATTGTGGCGCTAAAACAACTATCTGCAACCCCCATATTTTAGTCAAAATTGCATCACAATTTAGAATATAATAAATGCTTTTAAATCTCTTCATTTCCACATTCTTCGTGGTACCCACTTTGCCATTCTTTAGGTAAAAACAACAATATTAAAGACAGTCGTCCATATTCATTAAACTGTTCAAACTTCGATTTATCTCAACGCTTAATCTTCTATTCCATGCTTGCTTCTTCATCTGCCGATCCTGATGAATAACGACAACATGAACGATGGCGATCTTTCAAGATCATGATCGACAAATCCAATTGAGATTGCTATCTTTCATTATTCATTCGCTCAGTTAGCATATAATTTTCTGACCAAGTACGGAAGAATATCTTACGTCGTTTTACCTGAGGGTTTCAAAAGTGCATTTAAAACATAATAAGCGCCTCAGTTAACTTGGCTCAATTGCATTGAGAAGTTTTTCACTTGAAGGTAGTTTTCTGCATAATCGTCCGGCATTCTAAGTGGTGCTCACAAAAGAGGTTGGACCTTTGACCACCAATTAATATGTCGTCAGATTTAAGGAAAATATTTGCAAAAACAGATGCCATAGCCAATTTTATAGTCATAAACAAATTTCAGATACAGGCAACCATAAATTTTTTTTTGATATCACCGACTCCAGGTTGGTGATTTTAATTCACTGCTTCTAAATGCAGCCTTCCATACGGAGCTTAACCCTTTCGGTACATGTTTTTTCTATGGGTTTTAAAAATACTCTGTATACAAATTAATGATGTTTAAGCTATTAGTAGGTATTCATTTAAAACAAAAAGAAAAAAAATTAAAAATTTTAATTTTTTTCAAATACGTCCACTGTAGTCCAGCTTTTTACTCAAAAAATCAAAATTGGGTCAAAAATGTACTTAAAGATGCACTGAATGAGAATAGAGTGTTGAAAATAAATAAATAATAAGACAATTCAAATTTTTTAGCATGATGCCATATGGCATCAAAATACCGAAAGGGTTAACATAAAATTGTTAATTTGCTGTTTATTTCTACAATTTTCTACGATTAAATAGTTTTAATAAAATTACAAAAGTTCATTCTTTACTTTTATTCTTTATAAATTTCATTCTTTATAAATTTTATTCTTTATTATTTACAAAATTTTATTCTTCACAAAAAATTGGTTCTGATTAGGGTGACCATACGTCCCGGAATGGCTGGAACAGGTCCGGATTTAAGGTAGAAATACACGACGAGAGACTTTGGTCTCTTAGACCAAAAATTTCGCCTCTGCATACAAAGAGACCTGTGTATACACTTCGGAGACCGGAGATTTGTGTCCAAGTATCAAGTCTCTAGGGTCTAGGGTCTAGGGTACAAATCTCCGGTCTCCGAAGTGTATACACAGATCTCTTTGTATGCAGAGGCGAAATTTTTGGTCTAAGAGACCAAAGTCTCTCGTCGTGTATTTCTACCTTTAGACATGTTGTCCCCGCGTCCCAAGAATCAAATTTTTGTCGCGGAATTATGAAATCTAGTGTTGTAATTTCTTAATCACTAAAAAAATTGACCTTGGTAACCAAGATTTTTCGGCTGCGGCACAGATTCCTCAGATCTTACTGCCTCTAGCGCATTTTTCTTTCAAAAAATCCGCCTGCGGAGCATTTCATTAAATAATTTTTAATAGTAGGATGTCTGTTTCTGAAAGTTTTGCCTGCGGCGCAATATTGCTGTGATTTAAAACATTAAAAACGCATGGAAAGTCTTATAATAATCACAAACAAAAACATAACAAAAGCTATTATTGCCAATCCTGCAATTATTGAAAACCCGTATGGTGCTATCAAAATCCGAAAAGTTGTACCAAAATTCCACTTTGAAGTCTAACTTTCCAATAAGATTTTTTTAAATTTATTCCAATCGGATTTTGATGTATGGGAGTTTTATGTAGAATCATATCCTAAATAACTTTTGTTCTTGCACTTTTTGATAAAATGCACCGTTTTTGAGGTATTCAGAAAAACCGTTTTCGTTCGTATGGGGGGTACCCCTCCTAATGGTCCATTTTTGCCCATTAACGAACTTAGGCTCACATTTTATGAAAAACGGATCTGCGCAAAATTTCAAGTCTCTAGCTCAATCCGTGCGCCCGCTATCCGCGCCACAGAGGGACGGACAGACAGACGGACGGACAGACAGACTGGATATAATCCAACGCATGGATTAGAAATTTTTTTTAAATATTTTAAATTTCATATTAAAGTTTATATTTTTTTTATGAAATTGCAGAAAATACTACCCGGCTATAGGGTACGCCAAAGGAAAAAGTGGGGAAACACCGCTCTCTTTAGAGAGCTACTCTTTTTTTATTACTACTCTTTAGTAGTATATCAAAATTTTACGAAAATTGAAAAATGTCTTTTACTGTAACCGACCTAGAGGTAGCAAGCTTTGTGGTTTACCCATTGTTCCATACTGCCATTCTTGCCTACTCATATTGGAATTTCATTATAACTCCCGTGATATGTCGTCCTTACACAAACATTATTGAATGCTCACAGAAGTGAATAATAATTTCAAAACATGCTCAAATTTCAATATCAACCTTAATATCATCGAGCGTATGTATTCTGATTTAACAAGTCCTTCAACGGTAATAACAATTTAACTTGTATACCACCACAATATTATTATGAACCCCCGGTAGCAATGCTAAGCTAAAGGATAAAATAACTGAAACCGATATACTGTTTTATACTTGAATATACCTTCCATACAAAGCATTTTCCATTGCAAAATGAATAGCAATATGCCAGTAGCATCAGTATCTGTGACTACTAGACATTACACGGATCTTCTCTTTGGAGTGAACTGCAAATTATCCATTAATATAATTGCAGGATAATATCATAACTAGGGCCCGGATTTAAGGCACTTATAAAATGGGAAAAAAGGCAGGCATAAAGGCAGTATAAAAGACTGAATAAGCATTAATTTTTCAAAAAAAAGGCATTTATTTAAACAAAAGGCATTTTCATTGCACGAATATGACATATCATGTATCACAAAATTGAACGCAGAACGCTTGCAAAAAATTTCAGATAAATTAAATTCATATAAATAAATTTAAAAAAATATATAAAAAGCTAATAGCCGTATAAAGAGTCTCACTTCATTTAAGTAATATGAGTTTCGCTGCTTTTTACCTACAACTTGTTATAGTGACGTTACTTTAGGTGCATATCATAATAGGTAATACGGATCTAATACTGATTGCAAGAAATAATTAAGTGAAGTAATAAAACTTACCTAAAAGTTCTTTTCTAATCCCCGAAATTGTTTCTAAATAGCAGGTTTCCAATTCTTTCGTAACGTTGATTCATCTGGAATTTTTTCATGGCAATATTTTTGAAAAAACTCTTTCAAAATATAATTATTCAATTTCCAAAGTGGAATATTTGCTTTAACAAATGCCATACATAAATCTCTAAAAAATTATGAGTCGCTTCTTCTGCTGATTGCATTTTTGAATAACCCGACTTTTTTTGAACTTGCTTTCTGCAATAAATTCTTGTGTATGGCAATTTTTATGTGTTGTGTCACAAAATACTTTTTTGAATGATTCACTACTTTTTCGCAAATTTTGCAGAAAAGCAAACTCCCGTCTGTCGAGAAACAGTCTTTACCAAATGTATTTACAAGGTTCACGAGTATAAGGCGGTTTTCTCGTGTGATTTTTGGCATTTCTAAGATTTCAATTTACTACCAAAACTAAACTGATCGTACATTGGCGTAACTGTCATAAATATAGGCATTGCCAAATCAAAAAAAAAATAATGATAATTTTTATGGGTACTTAAATTACCCTAAAAGGAATTTATAAATCTTTTTAAGATCGGAATTATTAAAAAAGGCATTAAAAAAAGGCTAAATGGTCGAAAAAGTGGGAAAATAAGCAAAAATGCCTAAAAGGCAGTTATTATACAAAAATGAACGAAAAAAGCAAAATAGGCAAAATGCCTTTTTGCCTTAAATATCCGGGCCCTGATCATAACATTCTGGCCATAAAGGGACTAAACCCCTTTTGGCAATATGGCCACTACATTATCACAAAAGTCCACGTTGAATGTTTCGTTGAAATTTCTCTCTTATTGGTGAACGCAAGGATCTTACCATTGTATCTATCTTGTTGGGTATCACTCAGTCCACCATACAAGCAGGATGACGATCTATTCACGTTGTGATAACCACATGGCTATAGTAATCCTTGTGCATATGTTGTGATTGCTCATCTAGCGGTGCTTTCGCTTCCGGATAAAACGCAAGAGGAAGAACTTGGTTGCCGTGGTGAGTCCTATTATGGCAGCCAGCAGACTATCATCATCAACAGCAACAGCAGCTACTTATAATGCCCTTTAATTTGTTAGCCCCGCATCCCAAAAGGAAGTGAAATAGGAAGTACATCTCCCAAGCAACCATTTGGGACTCGGGTTACAATGTGACCCTGATCGCAAAGTAACAATTGCTAATCTGCTTATGTATCGGTTGCTTTATGACCGGTCGCAAAAAAACTGTCGCAAATGTGTTATTTTGTAACGGGTCGTGAAAAAACGGTTTGGAAAATGGTTATTTTATAAAACCGATGGCAAAAAAAACCGTTGCACATCGGTTACTCTGTGACCGGGTTACAAATTGGTTGCTTTGTAACTGACCGTAAAAAACACTGTTCCAAATCACTTACAAACAGTGCTATCGAAGTATCTTTGAACCAATAAATTTATGCTTAAGAGCCTGTTCACATTGGTTGAAATAGTCCGCCTAATTATGACAGAAACTGGCAACATTAAGGCAAAGTGAGGAAGTGGGACTCATGTTGCCAGTTTCTGTCATAATTAGGCGGACTATTTCAACCAATGTGAACAGGCTCTCACTTCACACTTTATCCAACCCTTCCCCTCGCACTTGTCCCACTTATCGTTTCAATAGAGCTTCTGCGAAAACGCTGCGCATATAACGATAGGCACAAAATAAGTGTTCTGATCAACACAAAACTTTCCTCCGCAATATTTAGTTTCGGTAAAAATCGAAATCGGCAGATACGGTTGCATAAAAGGTGTAGCAACGTTGCTCTGACGTCGCAGCAACGAATTCGCAACCCCATATATTTTACAACTCAGGATGTCACGTAACCGGTATTTCATCATTAGTGGTGACTTGGGCTGCAGCAACTGGGATATCCAAGCATCCAGGAATATTGCTTCCAGTAATGCTATTCTCTGATATCAAACGTTTTGTTGGAATATGATTGTTTCTCGTGTACTTGCAAAATAAGGATGTGCCTTCTATTGCTTCTGTACATATTCTTAACAGAAGTATTGTCCCAACTAGAAGCCGTGTGTGGGTGGGTTCTTGTGTGGATTCCCCCTTTCAAGTCAATTTTAGCTCTTGGCTTTCGTACAACTAAATTTTCTTGTCAGCATCCTTTCATATACACAACTCTACATTGAAAATAGTTTAGCTTTATAATATCTGAATGATGATCATATTGTTTTTTGGTATGTTTTGTGTGCAACGTGGATAGTGTATGTCACGACACAGAACTCTTGATCACTTCAACATCTCCCAGTTTTATCCGCCCTGCCGTATTCTGTTGATTCTTCTACGTGCATGTGTTTTTGCAAATGGCATGCAAGTTAATTGAGTGTATATTTAGACTACTGTTACTACAACTCGTATTCCCAAAAGCATATTCCTTGTGTCCTTGGATTTTAGGTTATATGAATAAACTACCACTTTTGTAATGGGTCGATATAGAATTGCCCCGCATACTAACGTATGAATTTGTGCAAATATTGTGGTTACTGCGTTTTGCCAGACGATAACTACCAGAACTTAAAATACCCCTGGGGTGGCAACGTCATCGGCGCAGTGATATAGGGTGGCTGTAAAGCCAACTTTTGGAATCAAGTACGACAGTTGTATTTCATCCGTTTTTGCTATTATCGTAGTTAATGAAGTACTGTAAAGTAAGTTTTGTAAAGCTACTGAATTGTTTGCATATAATATTGTTGGTAAATTGTTTGTATTCGTTTCAAAATGTTTTCTGACAGAAACGAATTTTCAGGTTGTAAACTTACATGTTTTATATAACAAGGCATTCCAATATTATACCTACTTTTAACCGACTTCTAAAAAAGAAGGAGATTATATTGTTCACACGTGTTTCTATTTTAACCATATTTTTATATAGTGAGTTTCTATTTTCGATAGCATTTAAATAAATCTTTTGGCTCGAAGGTTTCTTAGAGCACAATTCATTCTCGAGTGAATTGTGCTCTAAGAAACCTTTGAAATCTGATAAATTTTATTGTAAGAGTATTCACAGTCCTCTTTTAAATTGCGAGTAATTTTACCGCTCGGTAATTCAGTCAAATTTAACAGATTTTTACCGAGACGGTAATTTGGTTCATGTAAAAATGAATTACCGGATTCGGTCAATGTAGACATTCCTTGAGTCGTGTTTTTCGGCCCGGTTATTCGGTATCAAGAATCAACCGCGAGTGGCGCTAGTAATGTTCTTAGTTGTCAAATTTTCTCGCTGGTTTTTTGTTAATCTCATCGGACTGCAAATTTTTTCAATTTTGATAGCCGTTGCCACAATAGAAATTCAAAAGAATACATCAAACATGGATTTAAAGGTATGTGACATATTTTACAATCAAATTCGCAGTTCACGATTTGGTCACGTATCCAATAAAAGCGCTGTTCTCAAATCTGTGCTGTGGGATGTTCACATTAGAATATTTTCAGTCTTTTAATATTACCGAAAACACCGAATACCCAAAATTAAAAGAGGACTGTGAATACCCTTTGTATTTACATTCTCAAGCAATTTTTTTTAAGATATAGAGTCAATTCTTTTATATTTCAATTTACCATATAATGTATAACCGTGATTTACTAAATATAGCTCGCTTTTTCTTTTCAGGTATGTTTTGGAATAAATATCCATAATTTCTTCTTTGTGGCAAGTATTTCTTTTTTATAATAGAAAAATATTTTTAAGTACCTTCTGTGTGCAGTCAAGCTAAAATTTTCATCTTATCGTTATATAATTCAAAAGTTCACTTTCACAAATGAACAAAGGAAAAGCAGTCCCAACAAACCATTTCCGTAAAATTCATTTAAAAAAAATTTCAAGTCGCTTGGACAATTTCTCCCCTCCCCTATTCAAGCGAAACAGTTTTCTGCAATTTTATCGAAAACGGTGAGGCATATTGAAAAATTTATTAACGTAAAATTTGTTTAGAATATGATTTTACATAACAGTTCCATACATCAAAATCCAATCGGACTACTACTTCCCCTTCTCCCATACAAATGGGACACTTTTTTCCATGTTTCTCGAAAACTGTGCATAGTATCGAAAAATTTATAAAGCCGAAATGTGAAAAATTTATAAAGCCGAAATAAATATGATTTTACATAACCGTTCCATACATCAAAATCCAATTGGACCACTTCGTTCCCCCTCTCCTATACAAATAAATTTTTTTAAATAAAAATTTTGTCTGCCATCATATAGAATATTTGACGATTTGCCCCTGGCAATGGTATAAGAAACGTTAACCGTTTTCGAGAAAATTGCTTTCCTATATAAGGTAACTTTCCTTACGTTTTTTGATATACGAGTGAAAGAGTTAAAAATATTCCTAATTTTTATGCGAAATCAAACAAAATGGAGATATCGACTCGTACAAAACTTAGAAATTTATCTAAAATTTTAATTTTTGCCAAAACTTTTTGTGGTAAAAAAAATGGAATATAAAAGTTATGACTTTCCTCAGGTTTTCTCGTCCCAAACAGGTTTCTTAGACAATTTAGGCCCGTTTGCTGATACAAGTCATAACTATTTAAGTTATGCTTAGCCTACTTAAACCATAGAAATTCTGGGTCTTAAACAATTTAAGTTGAACATAAGACGCTATGACTTATTTCAGCAAACGGGCCTTAAAAATCTGTTTTTAAACACGTCCAGATAAAAATTGAATATAATTGTGAAAAAAAATTATGATATCTTCAAAACGCTAACAATCGCCATACAGACGATCTTTTTAATACATTTTGAAGCAGATCCTCTTAAATATTCAACTTGAAAATTCAAGCAAGTCAAAACTGAGATAAAAAACGTATGAAAAGATCAGTTAAAAACAAGTTCTAGCCCTTTCAGTAACAACATCTAGGGGTTATGTTGAATGCAAATTTAAATCCCCTTAACGAAATTGTTTAAAAAAAAGTGTGGATCACTTTTCTATTCATCAAACGCACCCTTCGACATTTAGATTTCCTTTCAAATAAGATTCGGTCGGTTACATAAAAACTTGTTGTTTACAGGAAAATATGATAAAGAGATTATAACCGAATTAAGGGAAGAATATTCTTATGAAATCGTCTTGTGACACGAAAGTAATCTTTAATGATCGTCTTATTTGCTCATAATATCTTGCGGCCACAATAACTTGAATGATTAATAATAACCGTTTAAGATGCATGAAATTTAAATTTTAAACCCTGTTTAAGAGTTGTTGATATTTCCCAATGATTTTTATTGTTCTCACTGTCGTTTCGATAAACATTTAAAGGAATTGGTTACGCATTCTATTCAAATAGATGAATAAATTTTTGGTTTTGAATTTTTTTTAAGGACACCACGGGAAATTTGATGAAACTGGTTTAGGTTCTCATAAGTGTTACACGATAGCCAAAGTTTTCATCGCCTTTGTAGTTCATGATAAACATTTAACTCGTTACCTCCCCCTTTAAATTAATCGCGTTTTCATAGTAAACCTTTCGCAATTTATTTCACATAACTTAGTCACCGAATCTCAGAATTCAAATTTTTTTCCGGAGATTTTTTTTGAAAAAAATCGACTAAAGTCCCTTAATTTGAAAAAATTGACTAAAGTCCTTTTATTTAAAGAAATCGACTAAAATCCTCCTGAAATAAGTTTCTGGAACTTTGTATCGTAGAATTAGATTCGCAAAAAAAAACTATCAAATGTAAACAGCCCCTTAGTTGTAGAAATTTTTTAATAGAAAATAATTTATAATACAATCTATTTATTTATAATTTATTTGGACACATACACACACAATGATCAAAAAATAAATAACCTGTTACATTTCAAAATCTCCAAAACTGGATAATCGGCATATTCGCATAACTTATGCAAAAGTGTTGAAATTATCCCATAAATATTTGACTAAAAATATTAAACGGGAAGGGCTGAGTATTTGTTGGTGGTTTTCGAGTCGTTAACACAATAACAAGTGGACCTTTTTCGGGACGGCCTATGACTTGAGGGGATCCCCCTGTCCCAGTCGGGGTTATTATTTGACTTCCTGATCCAGTTCCGGTTCCAGTTGTACTCCCCAAATTACCCAAATTCACGACATAGGTGTTATCCGAAACGCCATTTACAACACTCCCGGGTGCTGGTCCTGATCCTCCAGGTCCAATTATCGTTCCCAGTGATCCGCCACCGCCATTCCCGCCTGATCCTCCGGCACCTCCTGCGGATACCACAATTTGGGGTTGCCGTCCCACGATTTCGTCATATTCATAATCCAAATTTTTATCTGTAATTTCAAACTGCTGTAATTTCCAAAAATTATCGTAAATTCACAAAAAAAAACTTTTACTAGAATTATTTTTGGTATTTTGAATCCTTAAAGACTTTCGCCATGATCGCAACTTATTTGAGTGTCGAAGTGGGCCGCACAAGGACTCTTGAACTTAAAAGAAATTTCATCACATTATTTTACAAATCACTTGAACATAAAATTTTACCTGTCACACTTAACAACACGAACAATAAAAACTTTTTAGCAAATTTCATTTTACCTTTTCCGATCTGAACAACTCGACGGAATATTACGGAATGAATTCGTGTGACTGAAATTCTTGTCTTTTATAAATGAATCCATTAACAAATTTCTCTTAGAATTAATTTGAATTTTGATGAATCTTTATTAAAAATCTCGTTAAGTTTTGAACTGTGAAAATATCAATCACACATATTGATTGTAATTTTCTTTTTGATGGTGAAGAATTTTTACTATCGTAAAATGATTTTTTTTTTAATTTTGTTTTCACGGAAGACAGGTTTTTTCCAATAAATTCAAAACAAGCTATCAGGTCAATAATATTTATGGGGCAATATTTAAATATGACCAAAAAAAGATTGTCACGTGAAAAATCCAACCCACACATTTAACTTTTACGATATTTTCACTGAATTTTTAAATGCAGTTTTATAAAATGTTTCGTTTCGGAATCACCTTTCTTTTTTTTAAAGAAAACTTCATCACTAGGATGTAAAATCAGTAGTGAAAAGTAGTCAGATACAAGGTCAGATACTTTTATCAGTGTCCGGGAGTCATGATTAAGTTTATTTGCATACAAGTCCCTCGAAAAAGTGGACACTTGTTTTCGTTTACTTGGGCGAACTATACTTTCCCCTCTACCAGCTAAACTTTTCCTCTCCTAACTCAAGTTTTTCGCTATAGGTAGGTACGAAATGGCATTTTTATAAAAAATATTATCTGTATTTGCATTTATAAACAGATCACTTTGACTTCGTCTGAAAATTGATTTACGCTACAACATCTTATTACCATATATGGCGTTAAAAGCTAGAGTGGACCAACCCACATGTCGAAATCGTGAATTTTTTTGTGTTTGAATCACTATTGCGAGTGAGTTTCTAGATAAAAATGTTTGGATGCACAAAAGAACATTTCAACATTGAGTAATAAAGTCCACACAAATTTTTTTCCAAAAATTTACAGTAAATAATAGGAAAAAAATGGAAAAGCTTCAAAAACTCGATTATGTGGCTTGGTCCACTCTAGCTTTTAACGCCTTATATTAGATAATATGAACAATTTTGTTTATTTTATAAGAACAAATTGGTTTTTTTGTTTGAAATATTCAGTGGTTTGTACGGGCATTAATGGGTTAACAACACCATAGATTTGCGGCGTTAAATGCGCAGAGCCGAGAAACTTTTATTTAAGAAAATTGCGTGATATTCACTGTTTTTCTGTCATGCTGTCTCAAGCTGCGACTTACGCAACACTACAAACCAAAAATCAAAATCAAGAGCCTTTCTTATTTAAAATCTTTAAGTATTATACTGATTTCATTATTCGTTTTATAATTTCTTTGTGCCGCGCATATAAATTCAAAACATTTACTAAAACAACAAGTTTATTGACCCAGAATAGTTTTTGGTAATTACGGAAAGTTTGAATGATTCTAAGGGGAAATACTATCTTATTTTAAAATATTCAAAAACTTAAAGCATAGTAATGAAATTCTATAGAAATTTGCATATTTATTGAGATGTGTTTGGAGCTCAATTTTTTATATCACTTTTGGTGTCATCAAACTGGTACATAAATTTACACAAAATTCAGTTAGATACTAGTTTAATCTAGAATAAAATTGTCTCACGTATGCATTTTTTATACAAGCGATTGTAACGAATCGAACATAAAAATTAACTTATGTCAGGGATTTGAAATGACAAGAGATTTTGATTTCCACGTGTCGGTCCGTCCCTCTGTCCGTCAAAAAGATAACTATAAAAAGTGAGACTAAAGGCCCAACTATGATAGACATAAGAACGCATATGTTAATGTCAAATTCCCAACGTATGTTGACATACATAGCTGTGAACAGAAAAGCTAATCTTCATTTTACCACAAGTGGAAATTAATATGGCACCAATATTATTAAATTCATACTATAATTTTAGGTTATGTTCACTATTTCACATATGCCAGTTCCATTTGTATCGAATTATTCATACTTAACGAAAGTTTAACGAAGGTTTGAAAGTGGCACATGTCTATTGTGGGTAAAAACATTGACTTTCTTATTCTGGAAATGACATATGCAGCTACATATGCGTTCTTATGTATATCATAGTTGGGCCTTAAGTTCATGAACGGGCAAATTCAGACCATTCATGGAAAATTTTCTATCAAAATTCGGTATGTTCTCATATAAAATACTAGCTTGCATACCCGTCGAGACCGCATTAAAGTTTTTTGGGATGGGTGTTGACGAGTCAATCAGTAGTGTCAAACGTGGCAAAAAAGCTAAACATCTTTATGGCGGGTTTCATGAATTTTTTAGCAATCACTAAATCGAGTTAGCGAGCAAATTTAAACTAACTCGATTTAGTAGCTGCTAGAAGTTTCCTGAAACACGCCATTAGTCAATTTTCAAGCGACGCCAAACTGATCTGTATTTAGATTTTCACACAGATCACTTTGGCTTAGCCTGAAAATCGACTTAAGCTACTTGAACTTATTACCACAGATATCCAACCTAAGAAAATAGCGTGTGAAAGTTTTTTTGAATTCTTAAAAACTCAGGATAGGCGTTAATATTTTATTAATTTCTATAACTTACAAAATGTATTCAATCAATGGTATAAAACTTTTTAAATTGTTCAAAATAAAACTCATCCATTTTTAGTAAAATTAAAACTTCTAAAATTATTTAAAAGTGTCCCGATTAACCACGGTTTCTGAGTAGTGATTGGTGTCTGGTCGGGTATAACAATCACGATTGGCTGGCCATTTGCTGGTACTGTTGTTGCGGGTATCGTATCTGGTGGTACGGTTGGTGATGAGGTAGTCGGTGTTAGTGTTGGGGAGCTGGTCGGTGTTAAAGTGCTTGGAAGTGGCGATGTTCCTGTCGGAGAAGTAGTAACACTTGTAGGGCTTGTCAGACTCGTGGGACTAGTTGGGCTAGTGGCATCAGGGCTAGTTGGACTAGCAGGACTAGTCGGACTAGTGGGAGAAGTTACCTGCTTACCATCCAAGCTAGCCGGGACTAGCCCTTGCTCCTGACCCTTTGTTATGATTATCCGGACAGGTTCATTAAGTCGTTTCCGATTTTTAATTGTTGGTTCCATAACAATTTGGTTATTGTTTTGAACTGAAATCTTATTACTATCCACTTTTTGAGTCGTAATAACACTAATAGGACGATGTTGTTTCACCTTTTCTATTTTTTTCATTCCATCCAATACTGGAGTGTCATTTGCGTGCAAATTCTTATTTACATCTGCTTTGCTACCATTTTTTCTTACACCGTTTGACACTGGTACGTTTCCTTGAAAAAATCAGGTATTAATTTTACAAAATCTTTCACAAAAATCACAATTTTTCTACCATTTACTCCACACACAGCAATTAGAATAAAAATAACCCCACTTGCCCTTTTCAACTGCATTTTAAACTGCATCAAACAACACTTGTAACCTAAATGAGAACAAATTTGGGAAAAAAGCCTTTTATATGTTGGGAAAAATAATACAAAACCCGTCTTCTAAAGTTCATTTCCTGCTGATCATAATTTTTTAATTCTTTTAAGATGCAACAAGCCGAACTAAAAAATATTAGAATCAAAGGGAATTTAAATAACTTTGGAACATTTGTTGTTTGGACCCTAAAGATGCTGTTTAATCTTGAAACTTGTTTTAATATTTTTTCTTTCTTTTTTAGACCGGATAGGTATTTTACACATGTAACGGTTATAATATTTTTTTTGTGTGTTTTGAAGTTAGTTTTGGAAATTTTTTTTATTAAAAAACTCCAAAGTCATCGAATCAAATGCAATCAAAAAATTAATGGAATCTGTTATGAAATTATCATATTTGCTGCTAACTGGTTTTGTAGGGAAATGCATTGCATGAGAAAAACCAGAATTTTTTGATCAGAAAAAAACTATTTATTTTTTTAAAATCTAATATCGGTGAATGCAACGTTGCCGTTTAGGTTTTAATACCTCGGACTACATGATGCACAAGTTGCCAACATTTTTTTTATGCCCAGAAGGTAGATTCGCGTTCTGTGAAAACTGAAACGAAAAGGTTTTCCCATGAAATGAAAAAAGTTCATTCCGCGAATTCACCCCCGTGAGGTTTTGATAGTTTCTAGTAGATATTAGCTGATAACTAGGACGAACTTATAGTATTGTATTGTCAGCTAGTCTTTGAACTGATTTTAAACCAGTTGGGAACATCAAACTTTTGTTCTAATTGGCAACTGATGTCGACTTGCGACTAGCCTAATATCAAAGATTAGATAACTAAAGATAAGACGAAACCTTTCATAGAAATTTTAAAATGTGTGGAAATATACTGTAGAGTTATGAATCTCAATCAAGTTATGCATGTAATTTCAATATTTTTATTAATTTTTTGATAATTGTGGGTCAAAATATAAAGAAAAATAATCGTTTTCCAAGTCATACTAAAGATTCCATTTCCGCTGTCGGATTTTTTTGGGACCCTAGCATTTCTTCTAGGATTCTTATCTTTATTTACCTAATCTTTGTTAATATCAACTATAGGCATTAAGATAAAGCCGGGTTATAAGAGGGTGACTTGTACACATGCCGAAAAGAATGAGGGCGAGTTGAACAAAGGCTGACGAATTTGGACCGCTATTGATGCCTAACTTGGAATTTGTGTGAAATTTTATTATCACCCCGATTATGATAGACTCTTCTACTAGCACGACACGACAAATGTCACGTGAAGCGACTCGGACCATTGTGATTGTCGAATCTAGCGGAAAATTGGAAATAGATACACCTTATTTATCAATATTTGGATAATAATATTGCAATTACACCAATTTTTAATGAAGAAATAGTTTTAAAAAAAAATTCCAATTGCAATATTGCGGACGGTGGAAAAACTTGTGGTAAAATAATTTTTACGGCTTTTTAGTAATAAATTATAAAAAAACATGCGTCACATTTAATTTTCTTCCCCAATAGTAGTCGCGATCTGGTCAACCATTTAAAATTTTTATGCGAAACTGTCAAATTTTCATAACCTTTTAATAAGCAATTTTTTAATAATCATAAATCTAAAGACAAGATTTTAGTTTTTAGTCGAAATCACAAAATTAAAAACAATATAATCACAATTTTAATTTTTTTCTGATTATCCTTTGTTGAATAACGAGGGCTTGCTATAACTCGGAGATGGTGCTGGGGCCGGCCCTGGAACGGTTATAATAATCGTCCCCGGTGACGTTGGTGCAGATGTTGGGGCACTCGTTGGAGCAGTCGTTGGTGCAGTCGTAGGTGCAGTTGTCGGTGCAGTCGTAGGTGCAGTTGTCGGTGCAGTCGTAGGCGCAGTTGTCGGTGCTGTAGTTACAGGTGGTGATGTTGTCGGGCTTGTCGTTTGTCCCAATCGGTCTGGAAAATTTGGTCCAACAGGACCATTTTGTCCCACAACTACGAGGATTTCCCCCATTTCTGGTTTGGGAGTAACAATTGTTGGTGTTGGCGGTAGGGCCGCTTGATTCATCGCATAAAAATAATTCTGCAGAGCTTGCATCATGGCCGGATCAATTGCCATCTGTTGCAATTGCGGTGGCATATTAATAGTGCTCACTGGAACTGGCTGTTGGATCACAGCCATTGGCTGGCCAGATTGCACAGGAACTGCTAGATTTATTGGTACCGGGGCTGCAACGTTTATCGGTCTGGCACTTCCTATATTAATTGGGATAGAGGCTCCTAAATTTATCGGTATGGAAGCGGTAGAAAATTGCGTTTGTCCTGGAATCGGTGGAGAAATTTTTGTCGGCACTGCATAAAGGGATGAGGTCTCAACAATAACAGATCCTTCGGGAACTAATCCATTCACCGATCTATCACGAATTTCAGTCGTATTTTGTTCCACATCTTTCACCACAGTTTCATTAACTGCATTTGAAATGATATTTTAAAAGAAAATCCTAATTTTTTTGTATTATAATTGAATTGATATTACCTGGCACTGCAGAAACTGCTGTTGCTACAAAAATCACTCCGAGAAATTCTCTTACTCTCATATTGCTGCTTATCACTGCAACACTCAATCGTTTATGACATTAGAATTAGAAGTGGTTCTTTTATATATTCCTATCCCAGTCCTATTCGCCAATACGCCTGAATACATTTAGGTCAATCTTTTCTTCTCGTCTTTTTTCTCTATCAAAACAAAAGACTAAAAACTAATGATAGTCCACTACTAATATATTAAGTGACAGGTCCCGGGGTTTTTTTTTTTATTATTTTTATTTATTTTTTTGTTTATTTGCAAACTAGTTCTGAAAACTACTTGCAACTTTCGCATAGATTAAAATGTTTAGAAAGACACAGCTAAGCTTTTTGTTATGAAAATCTTACCTCTTACGAAAATTTGATTTATCAAACAAATTAATTAATTCAGTCAAGTTGATTAACCGTTTTGAATTGATTTGAAAGATTTTTGTAGGTTCTATAGATGCCGTTCTGCTTAAAAGATTTCGATGCAAGAGGTTCCAGATATTTGTCTCCAGTTAACCTACAGATCAGCCTGGTTTCCGTGTGGTTCAAACCTGTAATATTAACATGGCGCATCGTCGTTCAAGGAATCGGGTATCTTTGCGCACTATCTTAGTTTTCTTAAGAAATTCTTTCATCTTTTATTGAATCTGCATATATATGGATATACACCACAGAAATCAAAATGGTTTACAAATGCCCTGGGGCCACCTAAATTATAGTAATAGAAGTTTTTTTATTTCAAATTTTGGCGTTTTTTTCGAATTTGTATTGCTGATTGGAAAGATTTCTGGAATATCAAGCAAAAAATGTTTTTTTTATCACAACCTCAATAAACTAAAGTATAAAAAGTCGCAAACTAACGTGTCGAGATTTGTTGGTTACGGCCGAAACTTAAAATTTGATTTTTGACTTTTCGATGGTATTCGGTCTTTTATGGAGCTCGTCTCTGTTTTGTACAAAACTTCATTTCAAATTCAAATTTTTTTGCTGGATTCTCTCTACAAATAGTTATAGAATTCCATCTTTTTTTTATTTGCAGGTTCTACTTCATTGAGCACCACATTATCACTTATAAAATTTTAAAAATCCATTCTAGAAAATTATCTTTTTTTCTCCGTTTCCAGACTAGTTTATGTATCATAAATAGGGTGACCATACATCCCGGATTGAACGGGAAATCCCGAATTTGGGAATGTTGTCCCAGCGTCCCGAAAACTAAACTTTTGTTTCGGAATATAGTAATCACTAAAAGCTCGGTTATCACTAAAAAAAATTGACCTCAATACCCAAAATATTCGCCTGTAGCGCAGTTTCCTCAAAAATTATTTCTCTAGCATATTTTCCTTTGAGAAAATTCGCCTGCGGCGCATTTTATTTCATAATTTTCAATAATGAAATGTTTGTCTCTAAAAGTTTTGCTCGGTTGTAGTTTGAAAACATAAAACATCCATAACACTATAATCACAAATAAAAACTTAAACAAACCCCCTTCCCTCTGGTCGAGCTACGAAATTTTTATGATTAATACCGTTAAAATTGACAATTTCGTCGTACTTCGTCGCTCGCACACCTGTTCTGCTTTCCACCCTTAAATAACAAAAATCTGGTCATCCTAGACACAAAAAGTCAATAAAAGTTATGCTACATTTACACGAATGACAAATTTGTCATTTTTTTCTTGTCATTATGTTAATTCCCGTGTAAATGGCATAATTTTTGTAATTTTTTCTGTCAGAAAATGTCAATCTCTCATAAAAGAATGAACTTGTCCATTCTTTTATGCCAGATTGTCATTCGTGCAAACGCAATATTAGTTATGACAACTTTAGTATTCAACTTTTGTCATAAGTTAGTCATAAGTTATGACAAAAGTTGAATACTAAAGTTGTCATAACTAATATTGCGTTTGCACGAATGACAATCTGGCATAAAAGAATGGACAAGTTCATTCTTTTATGAGAGATTGACATTTTCTGACAGAAAAAATTACAAAAATTATGCCATTTACACGGGAATTAACATAATGACAAGAAAAAAATGACAAATTTGTCATTCGTGTAAATGTAGCATTACGTGTTACAACTAATCGATAGTATTTGCAGACATTCGAAGTTTTTTGCTTTGAATTTCAGAAAAACCTCTACATATCACACAAAGTTTTCATTACGTAAAAAATCGAATCTGATCTCAGGATTAATTTTTCGTATAACAATTTTCTAGACTTCAACTATTTAAATTTAAAATAACACGAAAGTATGAAATCGAAAAAAATTAATTAACATTGGAAAATCAATATATTTTGAGATTTTAGTTATATATACAAATTACTCCATTTTAAACATCATAATCACATTTCAAATAATTTTTTCTCTATTTATCCTTTGTTGAACAACGAACTGATGGATGGCTTACCTGGAGATGGTGCAGGAGCTGGTCCTGGAACGGTTATGATAATCGTTCCTGGTGATGTTGGTGCACTTGTTGTAGCTGCGATGGTTGTAACTGCCATGGTAGTAGCTGACATAGTCGTCGGTGTTGCGGTCGTAGGCGCTACAGTGGTCGGCGCTACAGTGGTCGGCGCTACAGTGGTCGGCGCTACAGTGGTCGGAGTCGCAGTTGTGGGACTTACCGTTTGTCCTAATCGGTCTGGAAAAGCCGGGCCTATGGGTCCATTTTGCCCAATGATTATCAAAACTTCATTGCTGGCATTTCCTGGCTGCTGTGTACTCGTTATTGTTGGCAATGCCGCCTGATTCATTGCGTAGAAATAATTTTGCAAAATTTGCATGACGGCTGGATTAATTGCCATCTGTTGTAATTGCGGTGGCATATTAATAGTGCTCACTGGAACTGGCTGTTGGATCACAACCATTGGCTGCCCAGATTGCACAGGAACTGCTAGATTTATTGGTACCGGGGCTGCAACGTTTATCGGTCTGGCACTTCCCATATTAATTGGGATAGAGGCTCCTACATTTATCGGGATCGAAGCGGTAGCAATCTGAGCTTGTCCTGGAATCGGTGGAGAAATGTTGGTCGGCACTGCATAAAGGGATGAAGTTTCAACAATCACAGGTTCCGATCTATCACGAATTTCGGTCGTATTTTTTTCCACATCCTTGACTATAGTTTCATTAACTGAAATTAGGATTATATTAGCAAAAATGACTACAAATATCATTGTATACAATTTTTATTACCTGGTCCTGCATTAACTGCTGTTCCGACTAAAATCACACAAAATAATTCTCTTAAACCCATGTTGGTTTATTTTGTTTGGCCCAAAGTCTTAACCGTTTATGCAGTTAAAAGTGCGTGCGAGTCTTTTATATATTCAGGCCTAATCGAACTAGGATTTTTTTTTGCCTAATCCCTAATTTAGGCCAAACGTTATGTTCTTCTGAACTATTCTTTCTCTACCAAACAAGCGATTAAAAGACGTTTGATTCACCACTAATATAATTCACAAATCTCAATTTTTTTTTGTTTATTTGCAAACTAGTTTTGGGACCAGCTTTTACAACTGTGGCATGAATTTAAAATTCCAGAAAGATACAGCTAAACTTCTTGTTAGAAAAAAAAACCTCTATTAATAAACTTTGATCAATCTAATGAATTAATTAATTCACTAAAGTTGACTGAACTTTCTTACTAGTGTTGACGTTTTTTGCAAATTTTTTTAGACATTTAAGATCTGCAATAGTTTACGGGGATTTCGTCCGAAAATTATCAAAAAAAATATGACATTTGGTGCACCAGAATGATGTTTTATGGCACTTCGCCATTCGGGTAATGACACATTTTTCGTCGTTGATTTTAGGGGATTTTACATCATTTACTGTATTTCGAGAAAATAAAAACATAAAAAAATGTTCACATTAGCCACAGCCACAGCTAGTATTAAATTCTAAAGAATTTATTTTTCCTCATTAGCATTTGATGCAGGTTTATTAGTATTCGGAATTGGGTGAGAAACAAAAAAACAATAAGTTTTTGTATTAAAACATTTAACAGGTCTTGATTTGACCCTTTATTCTTTAACATCTTTTTGATGTTTTTTTGCTCTCGTTTATAAAAAAATTGTGTCTGCCATAAATATTTTTATCAAAAGATTAGACCGCAATTCGCTGGATCTGTGATACTTTCTTATTCTGTTTAACAGAATCTGTAAAAAAAAACATTGCCAGCCAAGAGTATAATATAATAATACGATAAGTTTATTGACTCCCTGCATTTAACACTTTCTATCGAATTTGTGATTATCAAACGCATATGTGAATTTTGATGAAGTTCTTTAGTACATTCAATTATCTTTTTGCAATTGTCAAAGATAGAAATTTAATCCAATATTTTTCGGAACTATTTTCATGGGGTTTTTTAGTAAAACTTTTTAGGATCCAGGGGCCTTTTCTTAAAAAATTCTTCACGGAAAAAAATATTTGGGAGTGATTCCTCCGAAATCTCATGCTGCAGTCCCATATTTATGGGAAAAACGGCATAGTGGAAAAATATGACAGTCAAAAAAAAATTTTACGTCACCAAATTGTTCAAGAAATATACCAAAAAAAATTATGGTACTATTTCTTCATATAGTACGCATGGTTTTTATACCCGTATGGTGAAACCAAAGGGTATATTAACTTTGCCTTACCGTTTGTAACGCCAAGATCCCATCATCACACATAAAAATGAATTACACCAGTGTGTTTAGAATGATAAAAATAATTAATTTCTGCATGTCCGTCCGTCTGTCTGTCCGTCTGTCTGTGACGCGGATTGCGGGCGCACGGATTGAGCTAGAGACTTGAAATTTTGCGCAGATCCGTTTTTCGTAAAATGCGAGGCTAAGTTCGTTAATGGGCAAAAATGGACCATTAGGGGTGGGGAGGGGGAGGGGGGGGGTACCCCCCCCCCCCCCATACGAACGAAAACGGTTTTTGCGAATATCTCGAAAACGGTGCATCTTATCAAAAAAGTCCAAGAACAAAAGTTATTTAGGATATGATTCTACATAAAACTCCCATACATCAAAATCCGATTGGAATAAATTTTAAAAAATCTTATTGGAAAGTTTGACTTCAAAGTGGAATTTTGGTACAACTGTTCGAATTTTGATACGAATATCACCATACGGATTTTCAATAATTGCCAGATTGGCAATTATAGCTTTTGTTATGTTTAATGAATGGTTTTAAATTGCGTTTCTTCCGCCCGTAGATAGCAATATGTAGACATAAATCGTAGACATAAAATAAATCCAAGAAAAAATATGCTTCTTGCAGGGTTTAAACCGTTCTCTCACGCATTGTCGAAGCCAGAGGTGAGGGAAAAGGGGGTCTGTGACCTTTTCTGATCAAATTTTTGTCTCAAATTCTGAAATCTCATGATCTGTCATTTTATCAAAAAATATTAAAATTTATTACCTATTTTGTTTCCTGCGGCACATAAATTCGTTTCACAACACACCAAACCCACAAACACTTTTTGAGAAGAAAAAATAACCTGAACTGATCCCGACATTCGGTTTTTAACACAATTTAGACTTGAATTTTGGCAAACTTTACGCAACAAAATTTTAAATTTGAAAATCAAATAAGAACACCAATAATAGTTTTTTTCAATATTTTAATTTTTTGTCGAAATTCTGCTAGTTGTATTATAATTCACAATTTGAAGTTTTTTTATTCTTTTATCCTTTTATCCTTTGTTGAACAACGAACTAATGGATGGCTTACCTGGAGATGGTGCAGGAGCTGGTCCTGGAACGGTTATAATAATCGTTCCTGGTGAACCAGTTGGTGAACTTGTTGGTGCAGTTGTTGGGGAAGTTGTTGGAGAAGTTGTTGGAGAAGTTGTTGGTGCAGTTGTTGGTGCAGTTGTCGGTGCCGTGGTCGGCGCTACAGTGGTCGCCGCTGCAGTGGTAGGAGTCGCAGTTGTGGGACTTGTCGTTTGTCCCAATCGGTCTGGAAAAGCTGGACCTACGGGACCATCTTGTCCGATGACTATAAACACTTCATTGCTGGCATTTCCTGGCTTCTGTGTAGTTGTTATTGTTGGCAATGCCGCCTGATTCATTGCGTAGAAATAATTTTGCAAAATTTGCATAACGGCTGGATCAATGGCGATCTGTTGTAATTGCGATGGCATATTAATAGTGCTCACTGGAACTGGCTGTTGGAGCACAGCCATAGGCTGGCCAGATTGCACGGGAATTGCTTGATTTACAGGTACCGGGGCTGCAACGATTATCGGTCTGGTACTTCCTATATTAACTGGGACAGAGGTTCCTAAATTTACCGGTATGGAAGCGGTAGCAATCTGAGATTGTCCTGGAATCGGTGGAGAAATTTTTGTCGGCACTGCGTAAACGGATGAAGTTTCAACAATCACAGGTTCTGATCTATCACGAATTTCGGTCGTATTTTTTTCCACATCTTTCACTATAGTTTCATTAACTGAATTTGAAATGATATTTTAAAAGAAATTCCTAATTTTTATAATAATTTAATTGTTATTACCCGGCACTGCAGAAACTGCTGTTACCACAAAAATCACTCCAAGAAATCCTGCCACTCTCATGTTGTTGTTTATCACTTTAAGTCGTAATCGTTAATGCGTTAAAATTTTTAGAAGATTCTTTTATATATCAGGATTTCAGCGTTTTGAATAACTTTTAACCAATAATAATAATAATAAAATATATTCTCGCCAGGCCAATGAAATTTTCTCGAATTTGCAAACAAGTTTTAAAAACTACTCACATATTTAGCATAAATTTAGAATTTGAACCTGTGGGGTAATAAAATTTTCGATAAAAAAACATTCAAGAATATATTAGGGTTTACTGAACTTCTTCCACTTGTTTCGAAATATGCGTAAAAATTCCTTAGTCGTGAATTGATACCGAATACCTTGAATACGGAGTAGGTTATAAGATTAGAATCGATAAAACTATTGACGAAGTTAAGACTAGAAATTTAAATAACATTTAAAAGTACTAAAAAGCTACAGACTCACTCAAATTTTGGTGAATTTTTTCCAAAAATATACAGTTGCCAACACTCTATATGGGGACAAACACGATTTTTTTTTTTCAGAAAACTACATTTGTGTAGGCAAAGAGCGAAGGAGTAGTCCGATTGGATTTTGATGTATGGAACGGTTATATAAAATCATATTCTAAACAGATTTTACCTTTATACATTTTTCAAGAAAATGGAAAAAAATATTCAATTCGTATGGGGGAGGGGGAAGGAGTGGTCCGATTGGATTTTGATATATGTAAGAGTTTTGTGAAATCATATCCTAAACACATTTCGTCTTTATAAAATGTTCGATACGGTACACTGTTTTCAAGAAAACTGCTAAAAACTATTTCATTTGTCTGGGGGACGGGGGGAAGGAATGGTCCGAGTTTGTCCGTTTAAGAACTTAGCCACACTTTTTACGGGAAACTTTTCAAGTCTGAATACCTTTGAAAGTAATCGTGCTCAAGAATAGACGTACGGACAGACAGAAATCATAATCTTCGGTGACCCTAAACACCGGACAATTGTTTCGATGCGTTATAAACAGCATACTTAATCGAATATACTATTATATAATTCTCATATAGAGTATCAAATAGAACATAATTAAGCAAGAATCACAAGCCAGATTTTTATAACTGTTTGTTGAAACCGGTTGTAATATCAATATTTATTATAATGGAATTTAATTTGAAATTCTAAATCAATTTTCGATAAAATTGTTTTAATTTTTTTCAAGTTTTGGGAACTTTATTCGCTTTGATCAAAAACTTTGTCAGAAATGAATGTTTCTTCTAGCATACTTTCCTGTTCTATGCGTTCTAAAAGCATGTAAGTCGATTCAACTCTCTCCTTTACTAAAAGTGTGTCATGTGCTAAATTACTAGCTGAAGATTTTTTCTAACTATGAAACAATTTAGATAAAATTTTTGTATGTTTTAGCTTTTTTTTTGCAAAATGAATATTCCGTCAATAATGAATATTTATAGACCTAAATCCTAACCAAGACTTTGAGGAGAAAAGTTGTGAGAAAAAATGAATCAGAACCAAATCAGTAACTAGAACTGAGCACTAAGTCAGACTGAAGATGATTCTGCACATTGGTTCAAAACTCTTCTTCTTTGTTACCCTTCTCCGCACATTGTCGAAAAGTTTTGATGCAATTCGTCTTTGCAAACTCATCTTCTAAAGATTTCCACCAACAGAAATCTTTAGAAGATGAGTTTTGCAAAGGCGAACTGCATCAGAACTTTTCGACAATGTTTTCTACCAAACGTGAAACCACAGATTGCACCTAGAGACTATAGACCTGTACAAAAAAGGATGGTGACAGTCTCCAGGACATATGTCCAGAATCTTGACGTCTTTTAACTAGGGTGAAGATTCCAGAACAGTCCCGGATTAAGCAATATTGTCCCGGCATCCCGAAAACTGAACTTTTGTCCCGAAATCATGCAATCTAGTGTCAGTAAAAAACTTCACTTCGAAAATCAAAAATTTTCGCCTGCGGCGCAGTTCTCTGCGAAATTACTGCCCCTGGCACAGTTTTCTTAAAATAATTTACCTGTGGCGCATTTCATTAAATAATCTTCAATAGTGGGATGTTTTTTTCTAAAAATTGTTCAAAATCACAAACTAAAAAAAATTGGAGTAAACCCTCTTTCCTCTTATCATGTTTTCACGATTAATTTCGATATATTTAAAATTGCCTCAAACGTCGTCATCGACTCTTCCACCCTCCCCCTCCCCCCATCCATCCTCCTAGTCCTTTATACCGTTATTCTGTCCCTGATTCACACAAAAAAAATTGTCACTCTAGGTATATATCTCAAAGAATTTCCCCTGCGGCGCACATTTCTCAATTGTTTTTCCTCAATTAAAGAATTCTTAAAATTTTCTAGAATTTTATGACCAGTACCGTTATTAATGGCATAAAGGCCCTGTGATGCGGGAGAAGTTGAAATTTTTGAAGCCTTAAAAAGGTTTTTCAATTTTTCAACAGATTTAACACGGATTTTTACTTTTGGAAGGCCTACAAAAACTTTTCGCAATTGCCACAAAATTTATAATTATGCTACAAGGAAATTCAAACGATATTCTTAAGTAGTCTTAAGTTTTTATTAAATTCCCATAGATCTTACGTTTGTCAACAATGGAATACACCATTCTATTATTAAAACTAAATTAAGTAACATTTTTTTTTCAGTATACACTGGTCAAAATCTTCCATAACCAGGACGGGGACGACGTCTGCGTCGCCTCCTTTGGGGGGGTCGTCTTCGGCGTCGTCTACGCTGGGGTCGTGTTTGCGGTTGCATTGGTGCGGTTACTTGCACTACTTGGGCTTTGTCTACGCCAAGTTGTTGGGCCAATCCAGCAGGCAATTGTTGCATTACTCCGCCAGAAAATTGCTGCGGTAATCCTCCAGAGAATTGCTGTGTCAAACCTCCAGATAGTTGTTGCATTAATTCAACGGGTATTTTTTGCGTTAATCCACCGGGTAACTGCTGTGTTATTCCACCGGCCAACTGCTGCGTGATTCCGCTCGGCAATTGGCCATTTTGTCCCGCGTAGACGTATTGTATCGAGGGTGCGACTGGGGAACCACTCATCATCTGAAATTTGTTCGCTGCAATCTGCTGAATTAGATCCATTGTAGAGGGCCTAGGCGTTGTGGTTGTCGTCGTAGTCGTTAGAGAAGTTGGCGGATACCAGGAAGGATTCGAGGGCGAAGATGTCCATGGAGACGATGTACCCCATGTGGGAGGAGTTGGTGTGGATGTGTCCGTTGGGTTCAGCACCACAATAATTGGTGAGGGCGTTGTCATTTGGAACAGGCTTTGAAAGAGTGCCCATTTGCTCGACAGACCTCCCGATGTTGTAGAATTCTGAGAATGGTATTGGGAATCAATGTTGCCCAGGTACAAAACTGGTGGATAGGATCCTAATTGCCTGTTAGTTTCATCGCCACTTGTTTCAGGTTCCAGATTCGTTTCTGCGTCAGCTTCTGCAATCAAAATAATCCATTACTTGTTGAATAAGTAAACTGTATCCGTTGGTAGCTGCACAGTACACTTTCATTGTAAAATTGCATCAAATCGAAAAACTGCCAATTTTAAAAGTGCAGTTTTGCTACCAGTAGACGACAATAGTTTAATATAAATTTAATTACCTTTTTCGATACTGACTGCAAACACCACTGCAATAGTGATACCGAAAATCGTCAATAATGTTATTAACTTCATTTTACCGTCAACATATCGTGCGTAAATTTCTTCACTAACTAAATTTGAATTGTTCACTACACTAGCTTTTTATATAAAAATTTTTGATCTTAGGCCAACGCATTTATTCCATTTCTAATAGCAATTTCATATTACCAAGATCAATAACTCTTAATGTCCGATGAATCAAGTTTTAAGCAATAATAACGTCTTCTAAGATTCGTTCATTGATCCTTTGTGTGGTTTTGACGATAACGGCTGTCATTCAATTCTTATCCAAATATAACACAACATCTTTTTCAAAACGTGCCCATAGATTTGTGATTTTATTGAAATTTTCCTTGTTTGATAGAATTTATGACACTTACGAAAAGAAATCAGAAAAGACAGTGTATAGAATATCAAAGAAAGTCAGTTGGTGGTGTTTTTATGAGATTGCTATTATTATGAATGATATACATATGATATCAGTCCGTAATATCATATGATTTTTATATAAGCTAACAAGATTTTTGTTTAATTCTATATACAAATTTGTGGATTCTCTTGAATGGAATTTCGTCTTACGATTATCGAAATAGCTTAAGAGTGCATGACCTCAAATATCTGAACGGTGATAAAAATAGTCAATAAATACGATCGAAATATTTTTTTGCGAATCTTTTAATACTAGTTTTTAAGAACCACTGTTAACTGTCTAACCTTGTTTTGATTGTCAAATAAATGGTTTTCTGATTTACATTCAGCTTTTGTTTTCAAAATGCATCTGACCCAGAAAAAGTATATTTAAAGTGTTCAATAACGTCTATTAATGTTCATTTTTTGAACAGGACCGGGCCATAAGACATCTAATAGGTGAAATACATTTCTGTCTCATACATTCATCAATCTTGCGACGTATATCGAAACGCCCAGCGTAGTCCAAGTGGTAAAGTACTTGGCCCGTGTTTCGGAGGTCGGTGGTTCTGTCTCACGCTGTGATTCAAGTCCACTCGACTCTCTTTACGAGATGGGTAGTGATAGTTGCCGCTTGGTGTTAACGTCATAATCTAATCTCTTGCTATCACGGCCTCTGATGTTGATGGGTTGCAACGTAAAAACCTCACAAATGTTGTAATTCATCCATGGTTCGCAATCCATGTAAAACTGTAAGTGCGATGCAGGGAAGAAATTGTTATGAAACCTCAATTGAGGAGACCCAGGCTCTTCGAGAGTTGTAGCGCCGAGCATGGATGGATTGAAACGCCAACAAAGCTACGCATTTGGTAATGTATTTAACACGTTGGCTACCATGTGAGTCACCGGTGTACACACACTATTGTCATTACCGTCAGTTTCTCAAGTTCCATGGCTGAGTGCAGTCGCTCGTGCGGTACAAAGGGGTTTTTTTTGTCCGTTATATTTTATTCGATTCGTTCGTTTTTGTCTGTATTGATCTTGTGTTCACTGGTGACTCACAAAGTACAGAAATGATTTTTGCGTTTTTCCCAGTGTATACTAGCGGAGTAAGCATTTTTTTTGGCTGGTAGCCAACGTGTTAATTAATCACAGTGGCTTATAATCCAATATTCACCGATTTCTGAACGTATATCGGGCCAGCGTGAAACGCATTTCGAAACGCAGATGAAAATTCAAAAAGCGCAAGACCATATAACGAGGTATAATACACCCATACCACGTCATAAGTAGTAAGTAATATATTTTCTACGTATTGGCTCGTATATATATGTAAAACCTCCCTAATCGGGACACCGACGGGACCGCGAATTTCTGTCCCAATTCTGAGATGTACCGATTACAGAGACTGTTGTCTATGGAAAATGCGTGGGAGGGCTTAGAGGGTGTCCCGATTTAGAGGTGTCCTGATTTTAGAGTGTCCCAATTAAGAGGTTCTACTGTACTTATATTTTAACCTGGCAATGAAGGGTACGTCATTGCCAGGTTAAAGTAAAAAAAAGTTTTTTACACCAAAAAGACCGAAAAATAACTTGAAACTTTTGTCACGAAACCCTCATCCGTGGGGTAAAAGCCCAAATCACGTCGAAGAAGAAGAGCCACTGATTTCTATTTTTTTTTTATTTTCTGTAAATTTACGTTCGTTACATTACATTAAAATAGATAATACTTAAAACCAGCCACCACATATTTTTAATTATTTTAATTTTCCCGATTTAAAACACAGTTGCATGAATACCCTAAATAATTTATTATTTTAACACACTGACTGGCATTAAGATCAACGGTGATTCTCAGTAGAAAAAAGTTTTTGCTGTGCGAACGTTTTCTTGTTGTGATAATCGCCTTATGAATACGTGGAATTATGTTAGTTATCGGTGAGTTTTATTATGATCCCTGGCAGCCAATGTGTTAATAAAAATTATCTTCATATCCTACGCCTTTGACCACGTCGCCGCCGTCGCCGCCTTCGGCTGCTACTGCTACGCCTCACGCCGTCTCGTCGCTTGCGGCGGCGTCTCCGGCTTTGTGATCTGGGTCTTGGTTCATAATCCATTTGCCGCCCAGAGTTCACTTCTACCACTTGAAATGAATTTTGTGCCAACCGCCTTAATAAGTCACTAGACAGTGTTTGGCCAGGATAAAGAACTTGCACTTCAGCGCCATTCATATTGGTTCCTTGGAATTTGTTGATTGCCAACTGCAACAGGTCGGGCGTTGGCGATGGAGCAGGTGTAGTAGTGGGATAAGGAGTCGGTGCTGATGTAGGATACCATGTTGGATGAGATGTCCACGGATCTGGGGCCATTTGTGTAGGGCCCGTTGGATATCTAGGATAACCCCACCATTGTGGTTGCGGGGTTGTCTCTGACGGATTCAAATACACCACAATCGGAGATGGTGGTGATTTCTGGAACAAATTCTGTAGTGACGTCAATGCGGCGGTAATATTGAATTGATTGTATTGTTGATTATTTGAATATGGATAAATCACTGACGAATTTGATCCATCAACATAAATAATCTGCGGCTGCGGCTGTTCTCGCAACAGGGAAAAAGTCCGACTTAAACTCTGTTGTCTATTGCCTGAAACATTTAAGTAAACATATTAAAGAAAAAAAATTCTTCGGAATTTATTAAATATTTACCATATCTCGTCCTTCGCGCCGATGTTACAGCAACGAGGAATATTAAAACAACTAATTTCCGTAGCAAATTCATATTACACCATCGTTGATGCACACTCACATGACGATTAAGTTCGAAAAGTTTTTTCTACCGGCTTTTATTTAAAATCAGTAAATGCGTGACACTTAAATATTATATTGCCGATTCTATCTATATTCCTTAGTTTATAGTTCAAGTTTGTTCTATCAACTCATCATTTACCAAAGACTATCTTCCTTCAACCGTTCTTCGCAATAAACGCCATCCATATAAAGCCACTCCCTTAATAGCATTCTTAGAGTTCAATTCATCGTTCCAGAAAATCGCAAATTTTCGCCTGCTTTTCTCTCTAAATCGATCCGAAATCTGCATTTAAATAAAATATATTTTTATTTAATAGAACCACTTTTTAGATTTTTGGTCAAATGTGTAATTTAGATCGAAAAAGCAACCTTAATTGAACTTTTGTGAAAATTATTTACTATACTATCGTATAAAATATTCATTCCAGATTTGTGTTTTTATAAGTTTTTCCGTTAAGTTTTAGTTAATTTACCATCGTAGGAGGGCTCCATGTTAATATAGTAGATGTGGGCTGGAAATTTTTGCAAAAATATTTAAGAATTATTTTTTTCTGATGAAAGAAAAAATAAATCAATATCTATTCTCACAGGGAGAAGAAGTTGCTCGCGTAGGTAGCCAAAATATATCATACAATTAAGAGATTAAAGCTCTTAAATTTTGAAGCTTTAAAATATTTTATAGCATCGTGTAGATGAGACCGACGAAATGTTGGCTTTAGTTAAACTTAATGCTCAGTTTGTGCTTTCAAAATGTTCAAAGATCATCGCTTTACAACTTTATGGTAATTTTGCATTTGTCTACCCTCTGTAAACAAAAGTCTATAGCGATAAAAGTCCGTCAGAGACTAGAGTTTCGTTAATTTTTTTTTGAGCATAAAAACACTATTTGTAACGAAAATTTTAAAAACAAAGTGATATGAAAAATTTAGTAATAAGAGTTACGAGTAAGAATACGTCCTGGATAACCCGGCATTGACCCGAAATCAGGCATGTTGTCTCGGCTTCCCAAAAACTATAATTTTTAACCCAAATTATTCAAGTTAAGGTTACAAGGGGTTTCAAACCAAAAAGAAACGATCACTATACGTGCAAATCAAACATTCCTTCGTAAATTGTATTTTTCTCGCCTGCGGCGTATTTTTTCAATTTGTTTTTTCTCAGGGTGCAAATTTTTTGTAGTTTTTCCACTGCGGCGCAATTATTTTTATTTGTATTTTCATAATTTCCATTGAATTTTTTATAGAAAATTGAGCTATTATTCGCTTGAAATGTGATAAGTTCTCCGGTTTTGACCCGGAGTATCCGAGGTTCTACCCCGAATCTCCGGGCTCCGGATTTTGTTACAAAATCTCCGGGTTACCCTCTGCTTAACACCAAATGTTTGAGAAAATCGTTTTTTACTTTACCTCTCTGGAAAAATTCGTTTTGATTCAAAAACATTTCTCCTGCGGCGCATATTTAATACAATAATGTAATGTTTTATTGTCTAAAGGAACACACAAATGTTCTGTCTCTGAGTTCTTTTTTCCTTTGCGCCTCGTCTCCGTCTTGTGTGTCGTCTTCTCTGTTATAGGACAATTTTCCTAAATTATAGTTAAATTGTCTGTTATAGGAAAATTTGGCATCCTTATTAGGGGAACAATCTTTGACGGCCACCAAAAACCTGAGCCCGTATTTTTTTACTTCTCTCACTTCTCTGGCATTTGTTTTAATTCTAAGAAACTGAAATTTTGTGTGACAACTGTGAGTATTGCCAGAAACTATTTCTTCTGTCGACAGTGGCGAAACCCTGAACTTATTAATCTTTTATAGTATGTATGAAAAAAAAATTTTTTTTTATATTTTTGTTATACAGTTTCGTAAAATTGGGCCACGAAAGAAACCTAGAAAAATAAAAAAATAGAAATGTTTTGTAAATTTAATTTTTTATTTATTTATTTAAAACATTGAATTATTCTTGGTACAATTATGTTCTACCCCCTATTCGGATTATAGAAGAAATCATAATTCTGGTGTTGAACATTTGCGGCAAGTCGATTATTGTTTGGATATCGATTACTTATAGTAGGTTCATAATAATTATTTGGGTTTATAATCCTATTTGAGTTATAGAAAAAATCATTGTATTGTTGAGCTGTTGCAGGGAGGCGATTATTGTTCACAGATGGATAATTATTAGGATTATAAAGGTCAAAGTGTTGTTGAGCGGTTAATGCAGGACGATTGTTCGAGTACATCGTTTGTGGGCTGTTGCTTACTGTTGATGCAAGTCTCAACGGTCTCCTTCTGCGTCGTGACGGTTTTCTTCTGCGTCGGGTCGGTCCTCGTCTCCGTCTTGTGGGTCTTCCTCTCCGACGCTTTGGTTTTCTTCGACGTTGCGTTGGCCTTCTTCTGCGTCGTGTTGGCGGTGTTACTGGTATTGTATTTCGTGTCGGAGGTGTTCTACGCGGTACTACTGGTGTTCTACGCCTCGTCGGAGGTGTTCTACGTGGTGTTACTGTTGTTGTGCGTCGTGTCGGAGGTGTTCTACGCGGTATTACTGGTCTTCTACGTGTCGTCGGAGGTGTTCTCCGTCGACTTGGTCTTGTACCGCGGGTTGCTCTGGTATTGGGTATCACAAACGGACGAGATTTTGTTGGTCGTGGTCGGGATGAAGATGGGTTCCACTGTGAATTCGCTACTATAATTAGAGGTTCCTCCGGCTCTTGATCCTGCTGGGCAGCAGATACCTCGAGTGCACTTGTTGGTGAATTGGTAGGTGAACTGGTAGGTGAAGTTGTTGGCGCTGTTGTTGGCGCTGTTGTTGGTGAACTGGTTGGTGAAGCTGTTGGCGCAGTTGTTGGTGAAGCTGTTGGCGCAGTTGTTGGTGAAGCTGTTGGCGCAGTTGTTGGTGAACTTGACCCTGATGGATACGTTGTTAGCGTATCAGTAGGAGCGTTTGTTGTTGTTGTTGTTGTTGTTGACGTAGAATTTACCACAGAAATAATCTCAGATCCGATGGGTTTCTGGAATGGTTGTTGAAGTAGTATAAAACTCTGATTGGGGGGCGTTGTGCTGTTTGTCGGAGCTTTCGGGCTGGACTCCTGGGCTTCAAAATTTAAGTTACCAATGAAAAAAACTGGAAGACTTGCCTGCTTTCCATTTTCATCTTCTGAGGATTCACGCTCTTCTAAAGTATTAAATCAAAAAGTTCAAATATGTTTACTAAAAATATTGTGTATTACCATTATCCACTTTTTCCGGTTCTTCCGACGCTAATCCCGAATGCAGTACATTTAGTACAAGAATAATTGTTAATATTGTAATTGATTTCATCTTAAAGCTCACATTTCACTTTGGATTTTCGAATTCGAATGATCTCACATAATCGAAAACTTCAGACTTTATATGGAGAACTATCCCATTTTTGGCAAGATAGGTTTTTTAACCCCTATCAAAATTTTATTATGTATGTTTTAGAATGCTGTGTAGATTTCTTCTTAATCTTCCGCACGTTTCCCTGATTGAGGCGATGCTCTTGTACATGATCTAGCGATCATAGTAAGAATGTTATTAAATCAAGCCTTCTAATGGAAATACGATCGGTTGAACCGAATTTATTTGGCAGGTTTATAGCTAACGTATTTCAAAAGCCATCGAAACAAAGATTTCTGCTTATGTGTTTTTTTTTTCTTAAAAACCTATTCGCATTTTTTCAAGTTCTTGTTGTGAAAAACAGTTCTATCAAGAATTTCTGACGTTTGATGGAGAAGATTCAACTCAAGGTTTTTTGTCGAAGAAGAACCACTCACAGTGACTACTTAATTTTTTATCATCAACAGCGAAGCTCAAAATTTGTGAAACAATTGATCTTTAAGTCTCTTGCAATGAATAGTTCTAGTCCTTTAAGAAAGGAGTTTTTCTTTTCAAGACTAAAAACCAGAAATTTCAGACATTCATCAATATTCATGAAGCAGAATAGAAAATGAAGCAGAACAAGGGAGGGCTGTAGCTTTTGACATAACACTGTCATACAAAACTTGGAAAACCACATAACCTAAATGTTTTTCTTATGTGGAGCATTATGAAAGCCATTGGGCAGCCTGTGAAAAACGTGCCTATTCTAAAACACACCACGAATATGTTTAATTTTAACCATTAAAACTAGAAAACCATTTTTTATAAAATATTATTAAATCAAAATATACAATGGCTTGTATATACTCCACGATTGAGGTTCCTGCCGAATGTGGGTAAACCTAACTGGTAGCCTTTGTTGAACGGCACCATTTATTTGCAAGAAATAGTCAGGCTTAGGTGAAGCTCGCCTACGTGTCGGTCTCGACGGTTTCACTGTGGATCGAAGGATCACTTTTGTAGTTTTTGGCAAAGCTGTTGTTGTTTTGGAAATTGATGTTGGCAACGTCATGGGACGTTTTGACGGTTGAGCTGTTGGGGTTGTTGATGGTACCATAGATGGCGCTATAGATCCAGACACTGTTGTTGCTGCAAATAGTGTGGCTGACGAAGCAGCAGTGGATTCCATTTCTAACGTAGATGGCGTTGTTAAAGCAGATGAATGTTTTAAGACTATTGCTGTATTTGTTGACTCGGTTTCTACTGGTCCGGTTGTTGGCACCCACCATGGATACGAAGTCGATTGTTCTGTCCGATCAGCTTGACCAAGCCTGGTTCCAATTTCGATTACTGTATCTGTTCAATATTTAAAGAATATATTTTTTTACATCAACATATGAAAATTCAAAGGATATATGGAAGTTTTTTTTTATAGATGACCAATTCTACAAAAATTAGATTTTTTTGGCAAAATTTAATTGAAATAAATACCTTTTCTTGATTCTGATCGCAGAGAAAACCCTTTTACAAAAGCACAAAGATTTAAAACCCAAAATACTCGAATTTTCAAGAACATTTCTGATCAAAGTTCGCTACAAGATTAGCTTGATTCGCTTTACGCAGCCGACTTTTATCTTGGAGGCATTTTTTACTAGTCAACCCTAAAAGAATCACAAAAAAAATCTTTTGGCTAAAACCTAAATTCGCATTATTTAAAACCACAAATATCTCGGAAGAAAATAAAAGATGTTCGGTCTTTTATAATTCTTTCAGTTGCTAATGTATTCAAATCAAAGCTTCTTTTCATTGAAAATTCACAATACATATTTGAATGATAAGCAAAACTTTAATTCGATAAAAGTCTTTATTCTTTCAAGATTTTTTTTTAATATGCAAAAAAATATTAGTAAATTCATATGCAAACATAGAGACGTTTCTTAATTACTCGATTAGAAATACAGGAATTCAAAGACATCTTGCGGGAAATAAAACTTGTAACAAGAGGGAACTTTGTCAAACGGTAATGAGGATCTATTTGAAAATAATACAGCTGTGCAAGCTTTTTTGCCGAAAATCAATGGAGAATTTAGTAGACCGTCAGTACATATGTGTAGCGAGAATAAGACAACATGCAATTCTTCACCAAAAAAAAAACACAATTTCTTTATTGTTTTTTATTCATATAAAAACTAGTTTAGACTATAATCTTATATCCTCTAATCAAAATTCTTTTGCCGTTTTGACTTGAAAATTCTCCTTCCACTAAAGGGAAACCATTGCCTTGCTGCCTGCTGCGGCTTTTTTAGTATTACCGGAAATTGTTGGTGATATTTTGATCGACCTTGAGTTAAGAAGAATTCCTGTGCCCCCTGGGCAAGAGGACGAGCCTGACTCCATTGTCCACTATGAGGATTTTGTTGGTAAACATTTAGTTGGAGAAACGTTTTTTCAGTTGAAAGACTATGACGTCTTGCTGGACGTGGCGGCGTCATCGGATTAGGCGTTCTAGTCGCTTGAGTCCGTGGCGGCGTCATCGGATTAGGCGTTGTAGTCGCCGGAGTCCGTGGAGGCGTCATCGGATTAGGCGTTTTAGTCGCTGGAGTCCGTGGAGGCGTCATCGGATTAGGCGTTTTAGTCGCTGGAGTCCGTGGCGGCGTCATCGGATTAGGCGTTGTAGTCGCCGGAGTCCGTGGAGGCGTCATCGGATTAGGCGTTGGTCGAGTCGATTGAGGTGTAATTGGACCTCGTGTTGTTCGAGTCGGTCGAGTCGGTGAGGGAGTTATCGGAATATGTGTTGGTCGAGTCGATTGAGGTGTTATCGGCCTACGTGTTGTTGAAGTCGGTGGCGGAGTTATCGGCCTACGTGTTGTTGAAGTCGGTGGCGGAGTTATCGGCCTACGTGTTGTTGAAGTCGGTGGCGGAGTTATCGGCCTACGTGTTGTTGAAGTCGGTGGCGGAGTTATCGGCCTACGTGTTGTTGAAGTCGGTGGCGGAGTTATTGGCCTACGTGTTGTTGAAGTCGGTGGCGGAGTTATCGGCCTACGTGTTGTTGAAGTCGGTGGCGGAGTTATCGGCCTACGTGTTGTTGAAGTCGGCGGCGGAGTCATCGGCCTACGTGTTGTTGAAGTCGGCGGCGGAGTCATCGGCCTACGTGTTGTTGAAGTCGGTGGCGGAGTTATCGGCCTACGTGTTGTTGAAGTCGGCGGCGGAGTCATCGGCCTACGTGTTGTTGAAGTGGGTGGCGGAGTTATCGGCCTACGTGTTGTTGAAGTCGGTGGCGGAGTTATCGGAATACGCGTTGTTCGAGTCGGTCGTGTCGGTGAAGGAGTTATCGGAATACGTGTTGTTCGAGTTGGTCGAGTCGGTGGCGGAGTTATTGGCCCTCGTGTTGTTCGAGTCGGTGGTGGAGTTATCGGATTACGCGTTGTTCGAGTCGGTCGTGTCGGTGAAGGAGTTATCGGAATACGTGTT
Source organism: Chrysopilus asiliformis (assembly GCA_964034945.1). Taxonomy (NCBI): domain Eukaryota; kingdom Metazoa; phylum Arthropoda; class Insecta; order Diptera; family Rhagionidae; genus Chrysopilus; species Chrysopilus asiliformis. Next base: position 6,240,377 of record OZ035963.1, read on the forward strand.
GTTCGAGTTGGTCGAGTCGGTGGCGGAGTTATTGGCCCTCGTGTTGTTCGAGTCGGTGGCGGAGTTATCGGATTACGAGTTGTTCGAGTCGGTCGAGTCGGTGGCGGGGTTATCGGATTAAGCGTTGTTGTAGTTGGACGTGTCGGTGGTGGAGTTATCGGATTACGCGTTGTTCGAGTTGGTCGAGTCGGTGGCGGAGTTATCGGATTACGCGTTGTTCGAGTTGGTCGAGTCGGTGGCGGAGTTATTGGAATACGTGTTGTTCGAGTCGGTGGAGTCGGTGGCGGAGTTATCGGATGACGCGTTGTTCGAGTCGTTCGTTTCGGTGGCCGGGTTATCGGTTTAAAAGTAGTTGGTGAATATGTTGTTAGAATAAGTGTGGGTGCCAATGTTACTGATGATTCTGTTGTTTGTATTGTTGTAACTGTATAATCCGTTATATAAGGCCATTGCGTAGTACTGGGTTTATTTATAATTACAACAACTGGTGCTTTCGTGGGCTTCAACCATGATTGTATAGAAGACCCGCCTCTCTGATCGTTGCGCTCCCTACTTTTCTTCTTATTTTCTAATAGGACACGTTGATTCACATGCTTAACTTTCTGATTAATTAATGGGGCGTTCACTGTTCTTGTTGTATATTCACGTATGCCTGAAATAATTTATTATTGATATTCTGTGTAACAAAATTGTTCAATATATTTTATGTTTACCGCCAGTGGAGTGTGCACTATTCAGTAACCTTTCACTAACAAATCCGAAAAGTAGATAAAAAATCAAAATTCGCATTGCCAAGAACTCGCTTCCTCAAGCTTAACTACGAGAATGGCTTATTTAGTTCTAAATTATAAGCTTTTATTAAGATTTTGTTTTTCTAATTCATTTATCTTTTTTTTGATATTCCCTGGGGAACAAACTTTCGGTCAACGATTCCCGATTCGAATGTTAAACTGCTGTCTATATTACTATGGAAAGCTGCTTCTAAAAGAGAGCTGCAACACTAACAGGTCTTTGTAGTCTATTCGAAATAGGATCTCCATTTTTTATGGTCTTCGCTAATTTTTGAAAACCTATTTCTGCAACTTAACACATAAATTCGAAAAACTCTCAACTCACAAGCATATAAATAAGATCCGAACAAAAACGATTAAGAATATTTGCAAAATGGCAAGTCAATAATTTAAATTAAAGATTTTTAAATTCCAAGAGCCATTAACCTTTTAACGGGGTAAGTCGTTGAACGATCAACGATATCACAACTTTCGAGCTTCGAGATATTTAAATTATTGGGAATAACAGGACTAGCTGAACATATATCTGAACTTTGCGAATCAAACTAGATATAATTGGGATCTCTTTTATTTACGTTATGCAAAAGATTGATATAAACTGTACGATCGAGAACTGTATAGAATTCTTTGCAAAAGAAAGAAAATATTATCATTTTTTTCATAACCGAAAGTAAAAGTTGTCAAGTGTGGGAAAATATGGTAACTATTTTGAAAGTGCTTGCGTATAAAATTTGTTTTTTCGATTTCCAACAAGACTAGGTTAAAAATCATCAAATTTCCGTGAGTAGTTAACTTAAAACTCACATTAACCCAACTTTATGACCTGCCGAAGTAGCGTTGCTTTTTGTTGACCAATCCGAGGCAAGATGAACAACAGATTCTATATAGAAAATAAAATTTGATGTGGACGAAAATCCAAAAAAAAAATTATAAATAATCACAGCAGGCGAATTTTTTTAAACAGAATACGGCGCAGTTATTTAAACCAAAAGTCCCAATACACAGTCCCAAGCGGAAATTGACTTAAATTTTCGCGGTCTTTACGTTTTACATATAATTGCAATGGAAATTGTAAAAATACCAATAAAGGGAAATGAGCCGCAGACGAAATTTTTGGAGATAATGCGACTTTTGAAGAAAATTGATGAAAAAACGCGTCGCAGGTGAAAAAAAAAAGTACTTTGGAGCAACCCCCAGTCGAAATAATGATTGTTTTCTCTAGCGTTAGAGAAATTCTCAAACTAAATTTTACAAATCCGGGACAAAAGTTTGGTTTCGGGGATGCCGGCACAACCTACCTAAATCTGTGACTATCCCAGACATTCTACGTTAAAAAAAGTCGTTGCTCCTAAAATACCCTCCAACTTCTAGACGTCTATTTCATAATAAATAAATGCTACTTTACGATATTTCAAAAACTATTATTTTTAAAAACAGCAAAACAACGAGTTTTTTATTTTTTCATCAAAACCCACTGTTTTTGATTGACCTGCAAGCGGCATGGCAAAACTTGCCCTGCGTATGAAATAGACGTAATCTCGAGACTTTGTGGGCCACTTTTTGCGTCTTGTGTTACTAGAAAATATTTTTAAATTATCACTAAGGAAGAAAACAATGACATCCGATTTGATCTTTATTAGATAAAAAAATAATCACAATATATACATATGTATATATATTAAAACTAATACACATATATCTTATGATGTTAAACTTTGCTTTTTTGGTTTGAAGATTCGACGATTTGACTTTTGCTGCGGCTTCTGGGGCTGGGTTCTGTCCCTTTCATAACCCGAAAAATTTGGTAGTTGCATTTTCTGCTGGCGATTGCCGGTTCTTAAACTTTTTTGCCATTGCTGTGGTCGAATATGAAAATGTCTTCCCAGCGGTTTCTGCCGCCATTGGGGTCTTAGGTTTTGGCCTAATCCTTTTATCGGCCGTTGCAGCCCTTGTCGTTGTGGCCGTTGAGGTGTTTGAAATTGTATCACAAGTTTTGAAGACGCGAGTGATTTTGCCGTGGGTGGATTTTCTGTCTTTTCTGATATCACAATTCCTTGTTGCGAGTCCTCTCCGAATTTTGAGTCCTGCACGGCTACAAATTCTTGACCCAAACCTTGTGCCCCGAGCAAAAATGTTCCTTGCTGATGTTGAATTCCCTGTCCTTGGTTTTGTGGACTTGCAGGAACATTTTGTTCTTGACGAAAGGTTAACTCCAGAAAGTGTGGAAGAGTTGGACCCGCTATAGAAGGTGGTCGAATGGATGGTCTGAATCCTACAATCGGCATTGATGTTCTAATTGGACGAATTCGACTAGGTCGATATATCGGTTGTAAAGTCGACGTCGACGTCACAGGCGGCAGATTTATTAACCGATTTGGTGTTGTTGGGCGTACATAGGTTGGTGTAAGCCTTGTTGTTGATGGTCTTCTTCTTGGTGCAATCGTTTGTCGTATTGACGGTATAATCGCAACCGGTATTATTAGTGGCGCTGTTGTAGGTGACACTATGTTAGGTGCACCAGTCGTTATAGCAATTGTAGGTGCGAATGTTGTTGGCGACAATGTTGTTGGTGAAAAAGTTGTTGGAAAATCCGTTGTTATTATTGAGGAGTCTGTTGGTAGGAAAGTCGTTGGACCCCATGTTGGTGGTATGTTGGCCACAATCGGTTTAGGCGGCACAGGAGTAGTGGAAGTATTGGAGTTGTCAAGTATAACAATTAAAGTTTCCGGTGTTGTATTCGATGTGTTATGTCTTTTGAATAGGTCCTGAAAGAACTCCCAACTTTCATCTTTTTGTATGTAGAAAACGGTGCTGTTCAATGAGTCTGAAGTACCATTTTTATTGTCGACAAATAAAACGTTTGTGTGATTTATATTCCTCGGTATAAATATCGTCTCCTTGCCTTAAAAATATTGGAATTATTGTGTAAATTATTAATTAAAACATTCTTTCATACCTTCGTGAATTTTCGATGTCTTCACAACTATTATTACATGGCCAATACACACGAGAAAGAGAAAAAATTTTAAAAATCTCATTGCTAAGAACACCGTTACTCAAAGACTCTAGAAAGAATAACTTTATGCCGTCCCAAACATTCGACTTTTATTCAAAATTTTTTTTGTTTAAAAAAATTAATTCTTTGCATATGCAAATATCGTATGCAAATTTTCGATTGACCGTTCGACAATCAAGAAGAAGATGTAAACAAATAACGTTGGTATAAGCCCAAAATGTTAGCCAAAAAAAACAACGAAAAATTTTTGACATGATTTTCTTCTCTAAGAGAATTTTGGTGGATATTTCTTTCTTACCAGTTGATTTAAAACAAATATTTTTATTAAATACAATTTTAAATTTTTTTTATTATATACAATTGTTATTAGTTGAAATTTTAACCCTTAGAATATGATTTTACATAACTTATCTATACATCAAAATCCAGTTGGACCACTGCTTCCACCCTCCCCTATACAAATGGAATACTTTTTTCTATTTTCTCCAAAATGGTGAGTCGTATTGAAAAATTTATTAACACGTTGGCTACCATGTGAGTCACCGGTGATCACAGCGTGTCACCCACAGGGACAATGTGAGTCACCGGTGTACACACACTATTGTCATTACCGTCAGTTTCTCAAGTTCCATGGTTGAGTGCAGTCGTTCGTGCGGTACAAAGGGGGTTTTTTTGTGGAGCATATTGTGTTCACCGTGAAATAATAGTTTGAGTCACCGGTGACTCACAAAGTACAGAAATGATTTTTGCGTTTTTTCCCAGTGTATACTAGCGGAGTAAGCGTTTTTTTGGCTGGTAGCCAACGTGTTAAGGTAAAATCTGTTTAGAATATGATTTTACATAATCGTTCCAATCGGATCACTTCTTTCCTCCTCCTATAAAAATGGATTTCTTAAATTTTATCATATAGAGTGATTGAGGATTGGGTAAATAAAAAAAAAGTCTTCGGTATTAAACATCTTTATTGAAAGATCGCATTTTTGTTAATTTAAATTAATAACAATTATTCTAAAGACCTACTACTTGCTTTTTTTTTGGTAGAAAACTCCTTTATTAGACATTCGCTGTCTTCTCTTGTGATGCTGTCGCCGCCTTTGTGGACGGGAGATTTGTCCTTGTTTGTTTGGATTTCTTTGCCACTGTACAGGTTCCCTATGTGGTCGGCGCTGAGATTGGGGCCCTTGCTGTATGTTTGGACGTCGTCTTATTGGTCGTTGGAGTCTCTGTGGCCGGTGAAATCCTTGGGGTTTTTGCAATTCTGGAGCCCGCTGATTTAACGTCGGTATTTCTTGACGCCTTTGAGGCTGTACCGGAATTACTTGAAACTGTTGCGGTTGTATTGTTAGTACTTGTGGCAATATAGGTGATTCTTGGGTTAGAGGAAGTATGGGCGGGGCTTGAGTAGCTGGCAGTGTGAATAACCCTTGAATTGGCGGAGGTGTCGATAGGTTTTGCAAATATTGTGGAGGTCCCTGTACCCCAATTGGTTTTTGCAGAATATGCGGCTCTAGAGAAATTATCGCTTGTTCAAATGGCCGCAACGCTTGTGAAACTGCAATCTGCTGCTGTGCATCCTCTCCGAATTTCGAATCCTGTACGGCAGCAAAATCTTGTGCCGGACCATGTACTCCTTGCGAAAATGTCCCTTCTTGAAGCTGGGAGCCCTGTCCGACATTTGGAGGATTCCCAGGTACATTTTGTTGCTGATAAAAATTCAACTGTAAGAAATGTTCAGGATTTATCGGTCGCGTGCTGTGCGGCCGTATATCCGGTGGCTGTGTCAAGTATTGATGCGGCTGTACAGGCTGTTGATTTGGTTGAATATCCTGTTGAATCGGTGGCGTGAATTGTTGACTAGCGTCTGGGTTTTGTTGACTTATTTGGGACAACTGTTGATCCGCTTCTGCAAAAACGGAATTTTGTTCCAGAGAAGATGTTGGTGACTGCGTAGAATGTCCCGCAGTCTGTATCGGACGCGTTCTGCGGGGAGGTCGAGTCGGTCGTGTAGATTGTGGTGTGGGTGTTGTGGTTCTTCTTGTTGTGGTTCTTCTTGTTGTGGTCCTTCTTGTTGTGGTCCTTCTTGTTGTTGTCGTCGTAGTAGTTGTTGTTGATGTAGGAACAGTAGGTACTATTGTAATTATAATGGTTGTTGCCACTGCTGTTGGTGCTCCTGTCGTCGGAAAAATTGTGGATGGGAAAAATGTGGGTGGGAAAAATGTTGGTGGTATTATTGTTAATGGAGTAATAGTTGTAGGCGATCCCGTCGTTCCTGGTGAATTCGTTAGTGTAATAATCGTCGGAGCTGATGTTGGTGCCGTCGTTGGTACTGTAGTAGTTTGTCCGACTGATGTTTGCGCCGCTGGTGTACTGCCTGTGGTTGAAGTGTCAACTACCACAATTATAGTTGCCGGTGTCGTTGTCTCTGGAGTACGTCTTTTAAAAATGTTATCGAAAAAACTCCAACTTTTCTCATACTTCATAGTTTTTCTAGTACTACCGAAATTCTTTATGTTGCCCAAGTAGAGAACTGTGTCGTTTCGAAATGTTGAAGTATCATTCTGATTGCGAACGTATAAAACTTTCGTAAAAGTTATATTCTTAGGTAGAAAAATTCTCCGTATACCTTCAAAATGTTTAAAAGATTTTATTGTGTAAGTAAAAACCTTATTTTTTTTTTCAAATACTTTTGTCTGGTTTTGATGGTTCCGCATCTATAATCACTCTGCCAAAACACCCAAGAAAAAGAATGATGCTCAAAAGTCGCATCTTCGCGAACACTTCCACCCGAAAGCACTAACTAGAATAACTTTATTATAGTCTGAACAGTCAACTTTTATTCAAGAATATATATTTTTCTTTCCCGAAATTTAGACTGTATATGTTTTTATTCAAACATTTTTTTATTAATGTGGAATCGAAATGAGTTCATTAAAAAAAGAACGGTTTTCTTTTTTGCTATAAACTCAAGAATTAGGCTAGAGAACGTTCAACAGTGGAATATCTTATCCTGTAAAAAAATCTCTAATATATAGAGTTTTTGCAAATTAATTTTTGACATGTATGCAAACGACTTTGTAAATGTAAATTTTCGATATCTCATCTGAGAACGAATATTAAATAAATACGATTGATTAATTCCTCAAAAACCACAAAAACTAAATTAAAATAAACGGCAAGCTTTTTGCAAGATTTTATCTGATCTATTAAAATGCCTAACTAATAGAAGCGGGGAAAACCAAAGGTAAAAAAAAGTTCTTCTTTTCATTCTGGAATGTTTATTTGTTTTTGATTTTAAAAACTCAAAATAGACTTTACAAAATTTCAATACCTCTAAATTTTCAATGTAGCTCTAGTAAGAACAGCACCTGAATTAATAGTTGGAACAACTCCATATCCGAAATTTTGTTGACGGTAATAGCGATACCGGTGTCGATTTTGCCTCCTCCTCAACGGACGTCGCCAGCTATTCCTTTTGGAAGGACCTCGTCGGTTATTTCTTCTAACAGGACGACGGCGTCGATTCGGTTGTGTACGTCTGCGATTTCTGAGTGATCTTCGTGGATTCTGACGTCCGAATGGTTTATCAGAGATTCTGCCCTTTTGTGTACTGAATGCTCTCGCCTCTATATTTTGCGGCGTCGGAATATTGATAAACTGAATTTGGTTTACGCTCCCAGATGGCGCCTCTCTATTAGCATTTAATACGAAAAATCCATTTTTAGTATTTTGATCCAAAAACGATTGTGTAAATCCTTTTAATGCATTTTTCACCAATAATATATTTTTTCGTAGCGATGGTCTTTCTATTGGAGTTGTTTGAACACTTTGACGGATTTCAGAAGGACCTTTTTAAAAAAACACACTTTGAAGAGCTCTTGTATAAAATTATCGCACAATTTTTACTTACTGTGATCGGGCTTCTCCAATCCAAAGGTACCGATTACTACAGCACTTAAAATTACGTATGCAAAAATATCCCTACTGATTTTCATTTTGAAGAGATCATTACTAGTCGAAGAATTCTTAAAGAATGATCGAAGTTGTTGAATAAATTACCTTTATATTACTTTGAAAGTATCCGAACTAGGTCTAAAAAAAAGATTTCCCATCAATATTATGGTTATTACGAAGAAAAAAGCCATCCCACCTTTTATCAATTTCAATAAACTGGCTGAAAATATTCTTTCGTGCCATCAAGGTTTAAATATTTTACCCAATTTAGAAAAAATCAACAATAATAGACAACTGAAAATTTACACATACCTATTCGGTTTTTTATACAGAATTAATTTGCATATTTTCTTTTACGATCGGTAGCTTAAGAATTTTTGATTATGTCTCGATTCGTGAGGTGTAATCTATTTTTTTTACCAGTGAAAGACTGACCAATTATTTTCGTGGAGACATTCACCAAGATGACAAAGATTCTCAATTGGAACAAGTTACAAACAAAAGAGAAGAGCAATATTAAAAAAAAATAAGTTTAGAACGTCGCAGAAATTTCAATGAACCGAATTTTTAAAACCCTCCAACAAAATACAATTAGCCGACAAAAACATACTTTTTACTTTCTTCTACGGAGTATAATAAAGTATTGTATTCATGAAAAATTTCGACCTCTTAATTTTGCCTAAAAAACATTTCCCGATCACTCCTGAGTCGATTGGAGTCATATTTAAAAAATGTCTTTCTGTCTGTCAGTCTGTCTGTCAGTCTGTCTGTCAGTCTGTCAGTCTGTGTACAAGATTTCTCAAAAACTAATAGAGCTAGCGCCATAAAATTTTATAGGCATGTTGGGTCCTGAAATGGGACAATCCTATCAACTTTTGGTGGAAATCCGTTAACCGGAAGTATCCAAAATGGCGGTTTTTCAAAAATCGCAATTTCGTTTTTCTCGATTTACTCCCAAACTACGCATTTTTTAGTGGCCTTAAGTATGACAAAACTTGGAGAAAATAAAATTTCCCACACTTTTTTCTTTAGCTCTAACTCGATATCTCCACCTGTTATCGAGATAAACCGTTATTTCCAAAAAAACAGTTTTTTGCGATTATCTCGAAAACTAACGGGTTTTTGCTGACTGAATGTATGAAGTGAATTAATGAGAATGGAATTCTGCACAATTTTGTTTCTTACCGTTATCCGTTATCTTTTACCGTTATTGAGATATTTTCATTAATATGTAAAAAATCATATGTTTGCGAATAATTTGCAAACTAACGGTTTTTCGACAAATCAGTTAAAAGAATAATTAAAGATGTTAACATTTTCTACATTTTTGCCATTTACCGTAAATTGATATCTTTTACAGTTCTCAAGTTATCTCAAATTTTGTACGTTTTTGATATTTTTGAATAAACCAAGAATTTATTGGGAGGTCGTCTTGGGTTGACAACGCGACAGGGCTATAACGTAAATTGCACAGGGTCGTAGATTTTGTAGAAGAAAGTTTTGTGTTGACCACAACTGATATTTTCTTTCGTGGACTCGATATTGGAGTGAATTTCCAACAAACTTACTCTCATTCAGGGTATTCACAGTCCTCTTTTAATTTTCGGTATTCGGTGTTTTCGGTAATATTAAAAGACTGAAAATATTCTGCTGTGAACATCCCACAGCACAGATTTGAGAATAGCGCTTTTATTTGATACGTGACCAAATCATGAACTGCGAATTTGATTGTAAAATATGTCACATACCTTTAAATCCATGTTTGATGTATTCTTTTGAATTTCTATTGTGGCAACGGCTATCAAAATTGAAAAAAATTGCAGTCCGATGAGATAACCAGCGAGAAAATTTGACAACTAACCACATTACTAGCGCCACTCGCGGTTGATTCTTGATACCGAATAACCGGGCCGGAAAACACGACTCAAGGCATGTCTACAATTACCGAATCCGGTAATTCATTTTTACATGAACCAAGTTACCGTCTCGGTAAAAATCTGTTAAATTTGACTGAATTACCGAGCGGTAAAATTACCCACAATTTAAAAGAGGATTGTGAATACCCTGATTAATTCCTTTTTTGGTAATGATTTGGGTCTGTCAGTTACAGTTTTGAAGATACTAGAGCGTGTTTTATAAACTGGTTCATACATTTATGACTGTCTATCAACATGCATATTTTAAAAGCTAGAGCCAACCCGGTCAAACCACTGCCTGATTTGGGATCAATGGGCTTGCATCAAAATGAGCATATGCTTATACTCCCCTTTTCTTGGGCCATTTTTCAAGTTTGTATGCGTTTGCAAATGCGTTTGCAAATGCGTTTGCTTGGGATTCGACAATTAACACAAAGTATAGCATTTTCTCCCAAGTAAAAAACTCGGCCTACACTCAGAAAAATGGAGGCTAACTCGACGACCTACATACGGCGTAATTGGCCTTCGGCAGGAAAATTTAGCCTATGCGAGGCGCGCGTTCGCCTGCATGAGGGAAAGTAAAACTTGTGTTGACCTGTGGCCGGAGAAATTCTGAAATCAAGCCACGAGCAGGTGAAGTAGGGCATTGGGAGCTGCACGAGTTGACCTTAGATAGGCATTTCGAGGATGTAATGTCATGTAATGGAAACCTCTGTCAGCCAGCTAGAGGTCAGAGTTAACCTGACAAAATGTTGACCTGACATTTTTCAGAGTGTACTGTAATGGTCGTGCGAAGGCAAACCGGCTCCGAAGAAAAATCTATTTCTTGATGAAAATTACAAACAAAACTTGATGAAAATTATTTTTTGTACACATGAAAATTTTATCAGAGCCAAGAGGGTTTTTCGATTTTTAATTGCTTTTATTTAGTTTGCTTTCGTATCTGTTTGTCTGGCTGTCTGTTTGTCAGGGTCAAATCTTACAATCTAATTTTAACCCACTTGCACTCATCCGATTAACTTGAAGTTTTGCACACACACGTAACTCTGATAATAATACAATATTTTCACTACAAAGTGCTTGAAAGGACAACGTGATTATCCTTTTCCCCAAATTTTCCGGAAAAAGATCTCATATGGGGGTTTTTGGGATCACTGAACTCGATTCTGACGTTAAGAAGTCTGTAAGGATAATAAAAGTTCCTGTAAGGATAACATGATTATCCTTCACCTCAAATTTTCTGGAAAAAAATCTCATCTGGGGATTTTTATGAAGAAATTTTTTTGTGAAGAAGTGATAGGGTAAAGGGCCCTTGAAAGAGGCTTTCAATTTCTGTTTTTTCTTTGATTGTTTCATGTTTTCAAATGTTCTGTTTTATCTTTTCAAAATACACCAAAAACTGCGCCGCAGGCAGTACTTTTATTAACAATCATGAAAAGTTATTTAGTAAAATGCGCTAAAAGCAGTAACTTTTAAGGAAATTGCGCCGCAGGCGAAAATGTCCTGATTTCGATGTCATTTTTTTAGTGGTTAAGAAGTTACAATACCAAATAGAAAAATCCGATACAGAAGTTTAGTTTCCGGGATACCAGACAACATACCTATGTATATTCGGGTCTGTCCCGGACACTCCGGGTCGAATGGTCACCCTATTAATGAGGAAAAAAATTTGTTTTTTGAGAAATTTTTTTATTTTTAGTTATTCGAATCGTGTTGATAGGTTACAAATAGCATAAAATGTATTTTTTTTTTTGATAAAAATAAAAGCTGAAATATCAGTTTCCGCCAAGAGGCTTCGTACCCATAATTGGCTTGTTGTGGTATTGTCTAGGGCCCTGAACACCGGGTGGATTTACTTCTTGTAAATTCAAATCAACGTCTTGTAAAAGTAATCGCTTGCGATATTGGTATTCCTGTATCCACTGATCATTTATCTCATTTTGCTCACTTTCAGACATACTTCTTGCTGGTCGTGCAACTGGCGAAGGGGCAGGGGGTAATGTTTGTGCTATGGTTGGCGCTGATGTTGGCGATGTTTGTGCTATGGTTGGCGATGATGTTGGCGATGTTGGCGATGTTGTTGGTGATGTGGGTGCTATGGTTGTCGCTGCCACTGTGGTGGGGGGCATTGTTGTAGGTGGAATCGTTGTAGAATCTATTGTGGTTGGTGTGTCTGTGGGTAAAATAGTCGTTGGAGCTGATGTTGTTGCAGTTGTTGGTGAAACTGTCGTTTGCGGCGCTGATGTAGTAGTGCTGGTTGGCCTATCAATTATTACAATTATTGTTTCCGGTGTAGTTTGAGCTGGAGTTTGTTTTGTGAACAAATTGTCCCAACTTTTCTCATACTGAACGTTTATTCTAGTTTTACTGGAATTCTTTATATTGCCCATGGACTGAAACGTGTTGTTCTGATATGCTGAAGTATTATTCTTATTTTCCATATATTCTTCCGTGGAAGGGTTTGAAGAATTATTCCTGGGTGGAAAAACTTCAAAACGTTTTAATTATTTTTCATTGTATGTAATTCATTTTTCTTAAATTCACTCTTTATTCACTCTTAATTCACTCTTACCTAATTTTGATAGTTTTGCATCTATTATCACTGCACCAATGCATCCAAGGCAAATAAAAATAGTCAAAAGTTGCATCTTTGAGAACTTTTCTATCCAGAGGTAGTCACTAGAATGACTTTCTTATATTCTGGAATGTCGTCTTTTATTTAATTATTTTATATATATAATATATATATATACAGGGTGCGCCATCTATTCCTCCGGTATGAGAATGTTGAATAACTTTTGAAAGAAACAATAGATTGCAAAAAATGGTGTTTTTTTATTTAGTTCAATCCTTTACAATTTATGTGGACTACTTTTTGAAAACAACATCGATCAAATGACCACCTTTATTGGCCACCGCAAACTGTGCTCTTTTTCGGGCATTTTCCATCACTTCTTCGAGCATCTCCGTCGGTATGGCAGCTATTTCGGCACGAATATTGGTCTTGAGCTCGTCAATGGTCTTCGGGTTGCTGGCGTAAACTTTACTCTTCAAATAACCCCACAAAAAGAAGTCTGGGGGGGTTAAATCAGGGGATCTTGGTGGCCAGTCAATATCGCCTCTTTCCGATATCACACGTCTAGGGAATTTTTGTTGCAAAAACCGTATTGTTTGGTCCGCTGTGTGGCATGGCGCCCCGTCTTGCTGAAACCAGAAGTCAGTCAGACCTTTTTCACGCATTTTCGGACACACAAAATGTGCCAACATCCACCGATATCGATTACCATTAACTGTTTCACCTTCATTGAAGAAAAATGGCCCAATGATGGTTTTTGCGCACACGCCGGCCCAAACAGTCACTTTTCGATCATGCAATGGTATTTCATGAATCTCGTGAGGATTTTCTGTCGCCCAAATGCGGCAATTTTGTTTATTAACACCGCCAGAGAGAGTGAAATGTGCCTCGTCGGTCATTAAAACTTGCATCCAAAAGTCCGGCATGGTTTCCAACATTCGGCCGACTAATTTGCCGTATTCTATACGACGCGACTTGTCTGTTGCCAATATTCTTTGAGTTAGTTGTATTTTGTAAGGAAACAAATTGAGATCGTCCTTTAAAATGCGCCGCAACGTGGTTCCACTCATTTTCAACCGCTGAGTTCGGTGGCGATACGAGACATTTGGGTCCTCGGCAACACTCTCTCTCACGGCTTCAATAATTTCATTGGAACGTCTTGGGCGTGGATGATTATAGGTTAGATTGCCTTCTGTTCCATGCTCAAAGAAATTTTTACCCAGCGCCCGAATTGTTTTGTCGGTAGGCGCTTTTTTGCCACGATATTTTGCACGATATGCACGTTGAGTTAGCACAATTGAACGACTATTTTCAATGTACATCGTCACTATTTCGGCGCGTTCTTTCGGTGTGAAGCGGTTCATGGTTAAAATTGTACTGGTTTGACGTTTCCAAAACGTGTCTAGGAAAGCAAATCGGTTGACAAATGGCGAAGTTATTGAATGTTTACATACCGGAGGAATAGATGGCGCACCCTGTATATACAATGTTGTTTGTTTAGTCCACAACTTTTAATTGATCAACTCAGAGCCGTATCTAGTATTTTCAATGCACTACACAGACTATCAACTTTGGGATCTTTTATTGAGGAATTGTAACATAAAAATACTTTATTTTAAAGGTACACTGTCGAAAAAGCGGAGTCGATCACGCAATGAAACGGAGTTTGAGGGAGTCCATCACCCTTCGGAGAAAATCGACTCCGGGCTAGGGAGTTTACAACAGTTGTTGATTTGTAACAATTTTCCGGTGTTAAACACACTTATTAGGGGAGTTTAAGAAAATCACAAATAAATTTTACCCCACAAATTATTTTTTTTGCTAGCATTTGAGATGTTTTGATTTTTTCCGTGTTTCCAAGTTAATATTTAGTTGCTAAGAACTTTTCTTACATGTCTCTACCGGGACTCGAACATGGCACCTCTCGATTTGTAAACCATCCGCCTTCCCAATAGTCTATTCAAGCCAATTGGAAAGTCCCTTCTAAACATAAACACCCTTTACAATGGAAATAACTTCTAAAAGGAATTCGAGTGAATTTTTGACACCTTTTCGGAGTTAATTCAAAATTGAGGTCAAAACGGTGTTAAAATGAAAATTTAGCTCCTTAAAAAAGAAATGTCAAAATTCCTCTGCACTATGGTGTTAATATTTTTCTGAATAACACTGATTACTTTTAGCTATGTTTTGAGGCGGTGTTATTTTGTTCCCGCGTTTTTTTTTTTTCAAGAGTGTACTTGCTCTATAGTAGTGAAGATTCTTTCTATTAACATTTGGTAACCAATGTAAAAAAGTGACAACCTTTAAAAAATTGTAAAAAAGTGACAACGTTTTAAAAAAAATTTGTTAGAAAGCACTCGTCGTTTTGGGCCCTTAATACGCCTCTGGATACACCTAAATTAACCAATATATTTTAATTGTTTTTTTTTTTTATTTTAAAATGAAGAACTTGATTAAATATGCTCCATTGATTAACATTTATTCCTTTCAGCAATAAATTTTCAGACGAATTCCTAATTCTATGTAAAGAAAAACACTATGTAAATTTTTAATAGACTGTTTGATAACCAAAAAATGTAAATAGTTAAAGGGGTATTAGGCTTTTAATGGGAATTATAAAAGAAAAAAACATTAAAACTACCAGTTCGTTGAATAAACAAACAGTATTGTTTTAACACACACATTTGATTTTAATACATAACACAAACAATTTTTTTCAATCCTACTCCCAGTTTAACGATTCAAATGCGTATATGTTTACGGATTGGTGCGTATGTTTATGTTTATAGACTAAATAATGTCAACTTTTTATGTTTTTAAAATATATACAAAGCTTTTGAAAACTCACTCCTGGATTTGACATTACCACCAAAACATGTTTTCGACCTTTAACTGCAGTCGGGTCGGACCGCGGCCTCCTCTCACACCCCTCTCCCAACTACATACACGCTTTCTCTGCCTCCCTAAATGGATTCATTTTTTGTCTGTACGTTAATTCACTATATATTAATTCCGTGATTTATTCGATATACATTAATTCGGTAACACATACAGCCATGTTCAAAAGTGTTAGGCACCCCCATTTTTTACAAAAAAAAATCATAGATTTTGATAGAGCATTTCTGGAGTATTTTGAAGAAAAATATCCGGAAACACAAAAATAACATCAGAAGATACCCTGAAAAGGGCTATTCAGGAGGAATGGGATTTTATAAGTGACGACACGAAAATAGGCTTGTAGCGACAATGCCGAAAAGACTCGCTGTTGTAATAAGGGCTAGGGGTGGGCCCACCTAATATTAGTCAGATAAATAAATTTTGATATTCTTAAAATCACATTCAGGGAATTCACAGTCCTCTTTTAAATTGCGGGTAAATTTACCGCTCGGTAATTCAGTCAAATTTAACAGATTTTTACCGAGACGGTAACTTGGTTCATGTAAAAATGAATTACCGGATTTGGTAATTACATGCCTTGAGTCGTGTTTTCCGGCCCGGTTATTCGGTATCAAGAATCAACCGCGAGTGGCGCTAGTAATGTTTTTAGTTGTCAAATTTTTTCGCTGGTTATCTCATCGGACTGCAATTTTTTTCAATTTTGATAGCCGTTGCCACAATAGAAATTCAAAATAATACATCAAACATGGATTTAAAGGTATGTGATATATTTTACAATCAAATTCGCAGTTCATGATTTGGTCACGTATCAAATAAAAGCGCTGTTCTCAAATCTGTGCTGTGGGATGTTCACAACAGAATATTTTCAGTCTTTTAATATTACCGAAAACACCGAATACCCAAAATTAAAAGAGGACTGTGAATACCCTGATTGTTTCACTATCATATTATATACACGTAAACAGGAAAAAATTGATTTTGAAATGGTGCCTAACACTTTTGAACATGGCTGTATATCAAGATCCCATTGGACTACTCTTTCCCTCTTTCTCCATTAAAATGGGTTTATTTTAATCAAAATGCAGTCTGTCCTAATATAGAGTATTTGACGATTGCCCGTAGGAATTGTAGTTTTCTTAATTTTTTGTGCGTTGCCATACACTCAG
The DNA here is from genome assembly GCA_964034945.1 of Chrysopilus asiliformis. Classification (NCBI taxonomy): domain Eukaryota; kingdom Metazoa; phylum Arthropoda; class Insecta; order Diptera; family Rhagionidae; genus Chrysopilus; species Chrysopilus asiliformis. Next base: position 6,256,690 of record OZ035963.1, read on the forward strand.
AAAAATGTCCAGGTCAACTTTTTGTCAGGTTAACTCTGACCTTACAGAGGTTTCTGTAAGCCAGCTAGCGGTCAGAGTTAACCTATCTAAGGTCAACTCGTGCAGCTCCCAATGCCCTACTTCACCTGCTGGTGGCTTAATTTCAGAATTTCTCCGACCACAGGTCAACTTAGTTTTACTTGCCCACATGCAGGCGAACGCGCGCCTGCCCGAGGCCAATTACGCCGTATGTAGGTCGTCGAGTTAGCCTCCATTTTTCTGAGTGTAGGAAGAAAGTATTGTATTCTTAACGGAGACCGACTCGAGAACGGGGGCAGATAGAAACTTTCTGATCAATATAAAATGGCAATGTCCGTGCATCTTTCTATCTGCCTGTCTGTCAGTCTATCTGTCCGATGTTTTACTATTTAAGAATCCTTAATAAGTCAAGAATGTGTTGAGCTAGCGACTTGAAATCACAATGGGTCATTTCTGGCCTAAGTGTGCTTTCTGGCAGCTACTCCAACCTAGCGACTTGAAATTTTTCGTGGATGAGTTTCACCAATTTCGTAGCTTTCTATAAACTTTTGGAAAACTAACATTAACTATAACGGGTACATTCCATACAATTCTTTTGACAAAGTTTTTTGAGAATTTCTCAAAAACTATGCGCTCTTGAGAAAAAATGCATATTACCAAATTTAAAGGAAATAAAATTTTCCACCTACTTTGCTTTGACCGTTTCTACGTATCTAAAGCATTTTTTTTACTGTCTCATATCGATTTTTCCTAAATCTTGGGACGCCTGTATTCGAAAAAACAATGTGAGGCGTACAAAAGTGGTAGTTTTTTTTTTTTTTGCGGCGTTTATACATTTATGTACCCGATAAATGCGTTTAATTCGCCAGAAATTCACTTTCTTCAATAAAATTCAAATTTCCAAGCTTAAATAAACGCTGAAGTCCAGCGGAGTTCCCTAAAAATTGAACTCTCTCGCGTCATATCGTTTTACCGATCAACGCAACATTGCGAATTGTCCCACAAGAAACCATTGCGTCGATGCGACGCAATGTATGCCATTGTAATTTGACCTTTAAGGTTCGATTTGGTATGTCGACCAAATTACGAAGAAGATATTAGAAACTGTTGTGATTCCTTAATGTCTAGTTGACATTAGGCTGGTTTTCCAGCTGCTAGTCAACATTGCCTTGGAACTAGGGTTCATCTAGTATAGTTACAGCTGATTTTAGCATTAGCATCTAGCTAGTTGAAAACTTCCTACTTTTTGTCAGTTTTCGTGATAGTGTGACAACTAAAATGATGGTGACGACGAATTAATTTAGTGACAGCTAAATACTAAAATTCATAGAGATACATATATTTGAATTATCAAATTTCAGATAATAAAAATCGTGTTTTAATTTTTTACCAGCTATTAATTTTGTGCTGGTAATGTTAACTGCAAAAAGTTACTGGTGTACTAGTTGCTAGTCAATTAGCAGCTGGCAACCAGCCTAATGTCAACTTGGCTTAAAAGACGACTTCGGATAATTCTACAACATACAAATCAAAACAAATTCGCATGACTCAAAGATATTTGAGATACATTTTAACGAAACTTGAGGGTTAAACCATTGAAACATAGTCGATTATCAAAAAATATGTATATATTATAAAATAACTCCAGTTAGGTACCAAAATAACAGCCGCTTTATATGAATATTTTTCTATACTAAATTTAACCTGTGATAAAACATTACTTATTATACAAAGCTATTCTACTGTTTTACTTTTAAGAAGTTCTGAAATCGCGATGCGTATGACAGGTCCGACTCCTGCTGGAAGGTCGGCTGCAATGTAGTTGTTGTTGTAGTAGTGCGTCTTGTTCTGGTTGGTTCTGTACGTCGTGTTGGTGTAACACGTATTGCAATTGGGGTAGTATTTTCATGATGATCTTCTATCGAATTTGTTGTTCTTGGAGACGCGGTAATCCTTTGAGGTCTGGGTGTCCTGGTTGTCCTCATTCGAGTGGTCCGTACCGTAATATTGAGAGTTGTTGGCGTTTGCTCAGTTGCCGGTCTTCGCGTTCTTGTCGGAAGCGTGGAAATCGATTCAGTTGTAGTGGTTGTCGCTGGCCTTCGAGTTCTTGGCGAAGGCCCGGAAACTCGTTCGGTCGTAGTCGTTGTCGGTGGTTTTCGAGTCCTTGGCGGGGATCTGAAAATTCGTTCAGTTGTGGCTGATATTGAAGGCCTTTGCGTCCTGGGTGTGGAACTGGTGATTAATACATCTGGCGATCTAGTAGTTGTCGTTGTAGGGGTTGGAAAGGCTGCAGGTAACCTTGTAGGTGAAGGCATTGGTGCAGCTGGATAAATTGCAGCTAAAAGATACTCTGGTGAAGGCGATTCTGCTACCGCGGTCGCATCTGGCGAAGTTGCGTCTGGTGAGGTAGCGTCTGATGAAGTAGCGTCTGGCGCGATCATATCTGGTGCAGTGGCATCTGGTGAACTTGCATCTGATGAAGTTGCATCTGGTGAAGTTGCAACTGCGGAAGTTCCAGTCGGGGCCATTGAGTCTGGCGAAGTGAACATAGTAGGTGGCGATGCCGTTGGTGAAGTTGTCCAAGTCATTGGCGCTAATGTTGGAACTGGTGTAGAAGGACTTCTATTGATTAGAATTATCAGTTTCGTGCTTGGGGCTTTTGTGCGCGGTCTAAAAATTCTTTGAAATATATTCCGTGGCTTTTCAGTAGTCGGTTCTGAAAGGATCGAGTTTAAGTTGCTTATGTAATAAATTGGTGCACGTGAATAGTCAAAATTGGTTTTGACAAAAACGGGCCGTGGCTCATTACGCCCTGCAAATGAAAAGTTCAATTATTAATCAAAAAAAACTTACGATTTAAATACATTATTCTTACAATAGTAATTGGGATTTGCTGCCCCCAATACAAAGATCAGAGATGAAAAAATCACTAAAGATCTCATATTGTAAGATCAACTATTCTTTAGAAGAGTCTTGAAAGAATGGCTATTTATCATAAGTAGGACCTCTTTTTATAAGCAAAAAACGCGTGGAAAAAAAAACAGTTTACCCAAAAATTGAAAAAATAGCACTAAATAAACGGAAACAGATAATCGTGAGTGTAAGAAAATTTAAGAAATAACAAAGAGTTTTCTAAGCGTTCGATTTTGGGTGTATTTTATTAGTCAATAAATTGGATTTGCTTTGAATTTGGGTTGAATCATTAAAAAGCATTCAAAGTTAAACATGTTCTCGTAAAATTACTGAAATGATGCAAGATCATGTTTAGAATAAAGGCGCGATAAACACCATTTAAAAAAATGGGTCATTTTCTATAAGAGCTTAAAATTATTAAATGATGACCGCAAAATTCAAATCGAATTGCTCTAACGTGTAATTCTTATATTGTTATTCAAAATAAATGTTTTTTTTTGCGATTTTGATTTCAAACGGAGAAATGATCTCACTTAATACCAAAATTTTTTGGCAAAGACTCAAGTGAAAGTATTATCTTGTTTCGATTTTTTACACACCTTTTTATATGGTATTTATCGATTCTTCTGTTGCTTTCCACAAGTGGGTGATTTGCAATTCTCTTTTAAACAACTTCTAATCAAGTCGCAATTCAAAAAAATCAGATATAGTTTGGTAAATCATTACCACGAAATTTGCCCCAAATTCAAAGAACTATAAGAAGACTTAATGCCCATTAACGAAATTTATTGTGCAATTTTCATTAAGTAGTCACCTTATTTACATCGAAATTTGATATGTTGAGAGGCCTATGTGGGAACTAGAAATGACGAACAGCTGTAGGTATGAACCACAGATATCGTACTACTAGATCGCGGCACTCGAACAATTCCATAGCAAAAATATGGGACAGCGTGACTATGGTTGTCTCATTTTGTCTTCGAATTTTAGTGATGTCAGACGTTCGAATCAACAAACTCAATAACACTTGAATTATATGTTTTACGTCGAACTCATAAGACTTATACACGGTTTAGGGAATTGCATATTAATGTACAGTGGCAGCTCTGAATATTAACATGAATAATCGGTATAGGGATTGAATAATATTCCGTCGGAGACCTGCATAAGCATTTTTTTCCAGAATTTTAATTTCCCAGAATTACTAGCTTTGTCCCTTTTTTTCGTCATAGCTTTTTGACGTTTCAGTGGCCCATTTAAGATAGCAAATGGCTTGATCTAGTAGTAGGATATCTGTGCTATGAACAAAAATACGCAACCCTTGATAGAAAAAAATCTTATAGTTAGGGTGACCAGACGTCCTCCTTTTCAAGAACAAATCCTGTATTTGAGAGACTTTTTTTTTCACTATTGTCAAAAAGACAACGATCTGTCCACTTTTGAGACTTCTAAACTCACTGTTTCAAAAATTCGTTCCAAAAATTATAGCAAAACGAGTTCAGAATTAAAAGTTTTTCTCCAAAGTTTAATTTTTACCTTTCTCACTAAGAAAAATATTAAAATCATTTAAAAAATCAGACAAAATATCTGTTGTGAACAGCGCATGACTTTCTTATACAGAATCTACGTTCCTTCGCAATTTAAACTACGTTTTTCGGAAAACTAACGCGACGATAGTTTATCTGAGAAAAAGAATTTTTTTTTTTGGCGAAATCTGAAATATCTCGATAACGGTTAAATTTATCGATTTATGGTAAAAGGCAAAAATGTTGTGAATTTTAATATATTTACATCTTCCTTTGAATGTTTTTTTTTCGTAAAACCATAGTTTTGCAAGCAATTTGCAAAAATCTATTTTTTATTGCACATTTTAAAGAAAACATCTCAGTACCTGTGAAAGATAGCGGATAATGGATAGCCAAAATTGCGAGAAATATTACTCTCTTCAATTCATTCCGTACTGTGGACCGCCAAAAATCCATTCGTTTTCCAGAGAATCGCAAAAAACGTACTTTTTTTTAAATAACGGTATATGGCGATACCGGTTTGAGATATCGAGTTCTAGTAAAGGACCAAAGTGTAACAAGTTTTACTGTCTTCAACTTTTTTCATACATAAGACTACTAAAAAACCCTTAGTTTCGGTGTAAAGAACAGATAACCACCAAAAGTTGATAGGATCGTCTCACTCCTGGACCGAACATACCTGTAAAATTTCATGGCTCTAACTTCACTCAAAAAAATAATAACAAAAACCTCGTTCCTATTGACAAAATTTGTTTTGTCGAATCTGAATAACTTTTTTTTGTTAAATTGATAAAGAAATTGTCTGAAAAACAAAGATTTTGTAAATATAACAATTTTTTGTCATTTCGACAAATTATTATTAATTTCATAATGGTTTTATTGATTTAACAAAACATAATTTGTAAGTTTATATTTATTAAAACAACCATTTTTTTGTTAAGCAAAGATTTCCCTCCAAAAATATTTGCTCCAATTGACAATTTTTTTGTGAGTTAACAAAAAAAATTTTTAATTTATCAATGATTTTATCCATAAGACCAATTTTTTCTCTGAGTGTCATACAAAAAATAGCGAAAAGGTAAATTGGTGGAGGTAAGAAGAGGTCGAGAAAGTCTAAAATTAGGGTGACGTATTTTATGGCTAGCCCGTAAAAAATACCGTTAAAGGAAAAAGTGCAAAAAACTGTAGTTTCTTGGAATTTAGCCATACTACTGTGGACAAAAAGTATCCGAATTGGGTCATTTAAACTTCGCGGAGATTTTCTATTAAGCTGGTAGCACTGTGTTTGACATCTACGCAAAATGTCATGACATTAGCTTGGTTAGTTATTGAAACACGTTTATTTTTTCTAAATAAAAAAAAAGTGCATTCGTCGATTTCCAAAATCCCTGATTTTGTTGAGCAAAGAACTTGCATTCTTCTCGCATTCGACCAATATCGTCCCGCAGCCACCGTATTCGCCTGATTTAGCACCGTGTGATTTCTGGCTATTGCTTAAACTCAAAAGATTGCTCCGGGGACACCGTTTCAAGATCGTGAAAGAGATGCAACGTGAACCCCTGCAAGCTTTTTGAAGCCTATTCCGGAAAGTGTATTTTTGGACTGATTTGAGAATTGGCAAAAGCGTTGCCATATGTGTATTGTATAGATTACTTTGAACGCGATGAAATAGATTTAGAAGGATAAATAAAGATTTTTCATGTTATAGAGCCAATCACGATACCTTTTGGGCCCAGTAATATGCATTTTTTTCTCAAAAGGGCATAGTTTCCGAGTAATTTTCAAAAAACTGTATTTTTTAAAAAAATTGTGTATAACTAACGTTACTTTTCCAAAAGTTGATAAAAAACTACGTTTTTCGTAAAACTAATTCACAAAAAATTTCAAGTCGTTAGCTCAACGCGTTCTGGAGTTATTCAAAATACGTCCAACCGACAGACATACAGAACAGACAGATGGACAGATAGACACAGACAGACAGACGGACACACAGACAGCCAGACCGAAAGACCAACCGACCGGCAGACAGACAAACAGACAGAACGACAGACATATGCTCGGACATCCTCATAATTTTGCCCGAAACGGATTTCGTACTGATCAGAAAATTCTCGAGTCGGTCTCCGTCATGAATACAATACTTTCCCTCTATAGAAGAGGAAAGTACAAAGTCACACCTTGGGTAAGGGTCTCTAGAGTGGCAGGACAAAGTCGGTTCACTCCTTCTATACGAATAAACGCAGACGTTTTGTGATATTTTTCAGGCATAACTTTTCCGTATATCAGAATCAAATTTCAAGAACTCCAATCCATTCCCAAAGGATTGAATGACACTCCAAGGTAAAAGAAGATCATTTATAGAATTCACCATCATAAACCAAAACACAGTTTCCTAAAACTAATTTATTTAATAACCGAAATAACTAAAAACTGATTCACAAAATCTTCAAACTGTTTTAGTGTCGTCGCCTGTATCTATTTTTCGAACGATTTCTGCGACGACGCGTCCTATTCCTGTGATGCCTTCGTCTTGGTCTGCTTAGTGAGAGATCGCCCTCATCATCATCGGCAGGATCTATTTCTATCGGTATTGTTATATATCGAATTGGTCTTGTTCTAACGGGTTGTGTCTGCGCCGGATATCTTTGTGGCCTTCTGCGGGGTGGTACAGGATCGTTTTGTGGAAATGGCGCTGGGGGCCATGTAATTGGCGATGGAGTCGCAGGAAAAACTGCTGGTGGCCAAGTAATCGGCTGTGGAGTCTCGGGAAAAACTGCCGGTGGCCATGTTATCGGAGCGGGATTTGGTGGGAAGATCGCCGGGGGCCATAATACTCCTCCACCACCTCCTCCACCTCCACCCCCTCCTCCACCTCCACCACCTCCTCCGCCACCACCACCACCTGGACCAGTCGGCCAAGTTGGATAAGTTGGGTAAGTTGGACTAGTACCAGTGGGTGGACCAATTGGTCCCGTTGGATAAGGTGGCGGATATGATGTAGCTTGGTCCTGATTAATTATAAGAATTATCCTTTGGTCGGACTGTCCTCCCAGTTGTTCACTAATTAATGATCCAAGTTTACTAAAAATTCCAAAACTTCGATCATCCAATGATTTCCTATCAATTTGCAACGTTTTCTTCCTTGTCTTGTTGAATCCTTGGAAACCTAATGAAATGAAATTATTTTCTAAATTTTCATCGATAGTAAATTCAATTATGTACATACCTTCAATGTTTATTATCAAACATTCAACCATCAAAACCATAAAACAAATATTTTTAAATCTCATACTCTGGCAGTCTTGTATGGTAAAAGTGATCCCAGTTCAACAGCTCGATACCAAATGAGACCGATTTGTCATTTACAATCCTCTTATATTTCGAAAATCAATTTTATATTTGAATTTTTGTATCATCGTATAACAATATGTTATTTAACATATTTCCAACTAATCATAAAGAATTTTATTGCAGTGCTTATCACCATTTCTTATTTCCCTCTAACGGAAATTTTCTCGTTCTTGTGTGAAACAATCAGACGAAAATTTCATTTTGGCGGTTTCTTAAAAGGTGCGGTGGACGAAACGTTATCACCGTCTTTGGTCAAAAACAACATAACGTTTCAAATAGTACAAAGTATTTGTTAAGGAGTTTATTTATTAGTATTGCTCTCTATTTAAAAAATCAGGTCTAAATCATTGGACAGGTTGAATACAATCCAAAAGAAATCCGCCTAACAAACTTTTGATAAAATTCCGTTTGTTTTTTCCAAATGTGGATATTGGCAACTTAATTTTTGCGTTGAAATGCGAAATTTTTATCTTCTATTCTAAACGACTTTTAATTCTCAAGACTTTTTTTAGGTTAATAGAGTGCACTTAACCCAATTTTTGATTGTGTTCAAATGAATCAACTTTGAACATTTTCAATTTTAATAGTAATTTGCGGCTGTGAGAATTTAAAAATACGTACCCACCAAATACTAATCAAAAATCCATGTTCAGTAGGTAGAAGAACCAATAAATGTTGCTTAATTTGACTATAAACATATTAGGGAAACCTGTCTTGTCTTCCGGGCCATTTATTTGCAAGAATTCCACACATGTGTACAACGAGAGGCTTAATTCAGTTTTATGCCGCGGTCACACGGCGCCAGCCGCTGGCTGCTGTTGGTTAGTAGCGCTGGCAAGTGGCAACAGCAGCCAGCGTACTGAGAGGGTACACACTATTTATACTTTAATAGTAGCAAAACAGTGGTTTGACATTTGAATTTGGAAGATTCTCATGAACGATTCTGTCTAGTGCCGCATTTTTTACATCTCTTTTTAAGTAACACGCTGAAGAAGCATTCCATAAACATTCGTATTTTTGATACACTTTGAAAAAATTTAATATTTGGTCTGCGTTCCACTTTGCTTCCATGATACCGTGGTCTTATTCTCTTCTCTATAATAAAACACACAAATTTAAATAAATAAACGTAAAATAACAACTTACAATAAACAAACTTTACTACTTATCAAACTTTTGACAGCTCAGAAACCATGTGACATGGTCACGTGATCCCTAGTAGCGCTGGTAAAGTAGAATGGTCTCTACTTTACTGGCGTTACTAAAATCATCGCGCTGCTGCTGGTAGTAGCAACGCACTAGGGTTCGTACGGCGCTGCTGAAACGGCTGCTAACAGTCAACAGCGTCGGCGTCGTGTCGTGTGACCGCCGCATTACGCAAAATGTTCAAAAAACTTGATTTCCTCGTATTACTACATTGTGCGCAGTCAAATAGAGCCTAGTTGACATTATGCTAGTTGCCAGCTGCTAGTCAACATTAAGGAAACTTCCTACTTTCTGCCAGTTTTTGTGCTAGTTTGACATCTAAGATAACAGCGAATAAATTTAGTGACAGCCAAACATTAATTTTTTTATATAAACAACATGAGTGTCTCTGGAAGTATAAAATTTCAGACTATAGAAATTGCGTTGTAATTTATTGTCATCTTTATTTTTGTGCTGATAATGGGCGTTTTCCATTGAACACTCCGTAGCGTCGCAGAGCGTTGAGGGGTAGATCACCAAAAGAACACTATTTGGCGGTATCAGGGGTACTTTATAACCTGACATGGACATGAATATCTAGTAATTTTAGAATTTGTCCGAGTTTATAAGAATTGCCGATCTTTTTATTAAGTTGAAACATTTTCGCAATTCATTTTTTTGCTAAAATTTTAATCTAAATATAATTCAAGAAGATTGATGTGTGAATTTAGTCCTTAGAAGTTCTGCATAAGGGAATTGCCATCTCGCGGAAATTTTTGAATTTAACTACGCCTTATCGAACTCTATGACCGGGCTGGAGTCGTTCAAGACAGCGGTTGCTACTCTAAAGCCCAATTCAGACTAACGATTGCGATTACGATTGAAACTTCTCGACCAATGTGATCAAAGCTTTCAGCGATAGGAGAATGAAAGCTTTGATTTCATTGGTCGAGGAAGCTCAATCGTAATCGCAATCGTAGTTAAGGCAAATCGTCTTGTTTTAAGAATTGGCAGAAGCGTTGGCAACCATAGTTAAGGCAAACGGAAAGCGCCTTACGTTAACTGCAAAAAGTTACTGGTGTTTTAGTTGCTCGTCAATAAACAGCTGGCAATCAACCTAATGTCAACTAGGCGCAAGGTGTTGGCCATTGGTTGGTTTCTTTTTGAATTAGGTATTATTTCGAAATTTTCAACACCAACGCAGTCGAAATATCGGACCATTTTTAAGAAAATCTCATAAAACTTCTCATTTTTATTGAGGATGCTGGAAGGGATGTTCTAATCAACGAACTTGGCCATCAACGAACTTATAGCCTTCATTTTTTTAGAAAAGCTACTTTTGTCAAATTCAAACCAACTGTTTCAACTAACGGTTGTTTTGACTTCAGGGGGATGCAAAACGACTGAGGTAGCATTTATGTGTTCCGTGTCGTTGGCGGTTAACACCTTTCTTCGCCATTTAAGTTAGTGCCATGTAGCAGCGATTTCCGATGCTATTTCGTTGCGGAAATGTGGTATTGAATAAGATTATTCCCCCTAGACCAAATATTTTCTTGATGGGATCAACCCTTCGTCTTCCTCCCCCTACAAAAAGAAACCCAGTTGGAAACCCTGATTTTGAAGGAGATGAAAGAAATCAAAATTGATTCGCAAAAGCCATTTTTTTAAATTTTTAGGGAATATTTCAAACTCTGAGTGTCAAGATACGATTTGATGGAACTACCCCTGCAAAAAAAGACTAAAAGACCCAATCATCAAAAAACTGTATATTTATTCGTCAATATGATCACAAAACAATCAAATTTAAAAATTTGATTGGTTTTTTTTTAGAATATTTTTTATTAAGATGTAATATTAATTTTATCTTGATTGTAATATAAAAAAAATGTTGGTTGTTGTATTTGTTCGGTTAATATAATTAATAGATGTGATTTTTAATGGCGTCTCCTACGTCTGCGGCGTCTTTCATTTATTTGGCGTCGAGGGAGTTTATTATTACGAATTCTATTGCCTCGTCTCCTATTTCCCCATGGAAATCTATACATTGGGTTCCTGTAACCAGGATTCATAGACACGGGAATCGCAACATAACGAATTGGATTCTCATAATTCTCCCCATTTTCATAATTATTAGGCGGCTTTGCATAATTGCTTGGTGGTGGATCATCGTAATCGATTGGGTCTCTATAATTAAGCGGGATCTCGGCCAATTGTTGTGGGTCTCCGGTTTCCGGTGAACTTGGTGGATTTTCAGGAGCATGAGTTGGTGGTGCTGCCGTTGTAGGATTAATAAGGATTACAAATGGAGAGTCATTGTCAGGATCTTCACCTTGGAAGAACCATCTGACACGTTTCAAAATATCTAAACTTCGATCCTTGAGTGCTGCACGCCATGTTTTTTTCCCAGAGATTCGCGACACTCGTCCTGGAAAATAAATTTTCAAATTAACACTCAACTATACATACTGGATAAAAATCAATTCACCTTCTGCTGCATATATGAATAACACGCAAATTATCACAAGTACAAAACTTTTTGAATTCATTTCCGTGTGGCCGATCGAAATCCACAAAATCGAATAACGTAAAAAATTCTTACTCTATTGATTTTATATAAAAATTTTATACAGTACTTAAGGTGTGTTTTCTGCATTTCTTTTTTTTTTTTTAAATAGAATCGATCGTAAATTTGAATTTTATGTACTATATCCCATATTTTGGTTTAATGTCAGTTACCACGATTTGTATCTTCTCGATGTTCACTGAGTCCCAAACTTTCATGATCTACTTCTAACCGATTTTAAGACTTTCTAACGGATTCTTAACGATTTCAATCAAAAATTTATTCAACCAAATTCTTTTAAACGCCAATCGTTGCCAAAATTTATAAAATAGAAATGTAATTTCATGGACATGGTTACGATTATTTGATACCTATCGATATATCGAACTAGCATATTTTTAGCATTCAGGTTATTCAATAGTATCGATAAAAATCTTATTCTGCCCACTCTTGTTTGAGATTCCGGTGTTTTGAACCGATGAGAAACTTCTCTATGACCAAAAGAACGTTTGTATAGAGTGTTAGATGGCACGTGGCATACATTACGGGGTCAAAACAATTCTTAATAAATTGTGATTTTTGGATGTCAATTTTATTATTATTTAACGGGCATTGATAATAGAGTACGACGAATCACTCGAAACAGAAATCATAATATTTTGATGTTTTACCTTATTTAGCTATGCCTTAGATTTTGTAGTATTTTATATGCGCTATATTTTTTTATTGAATCAAAAATAAATTTTTTTGCGATTCCCCAAACAGGAAGAGTCGATGCGTTCAGTTATATCTATCAAAAAAGGGTGTTCCCCTGTAACTTTTGTACTCCTCAATAGAGAAAATTTAACCAAAAAGCGTTAGATTGCTTGCGATGGCGCGAATGTTTTTAGCCATTTTTGCAGCGGATTTCCACCGCCCCCCTCGGATACCCTCATCTTCTACCTCGAAAACAACTTAACAGATTTTTATGGAGTTTCCTGCGTTGCATAGAGACCTCTTTACACTCAGAAAAATGGAGTAAAAGTCGTCGACTTGCTTATGGCGGAATTGGCTTCCTGTAGGAAAATTTAGTCTACGCTAGGCGCGCATTCATCTGCGTTAGGAAAAGTAAAAATCTGTCAACATTTACGTCCTACTTTACTTTGCTCCCAACTTTGCCTTGCGCCCTAATTTACCTTGCGCTCTACTTTACTTTCTGCAGGCCTAATTTTTGGGAAAAATTGAAAAAATAAACCTGCTGCAAGTAAAGTAGGGTGTAAGGAGCTATACGGGTCGTTCGGAGGTAGGTATTTCAAGGCTGTAATGTCATGTAATGGATAACGTCGTCTGCCTGCTACAAGCCAGAATTAATTTGCCAAAAAGACGACTTGGATTAGTTTTATTACTTTTTTGAGCGTAGAAAGCATATAACCCAGAGAAAAATCCGCCATCTTCCTCCCCTTCTGATCCCCTCTCCTGCTATATCTGAAACTAGCCAACGAATTTTAATGGGGTTTCCGGTATTTGATAGAGAATATTACGACAGATAGATGTAGACAAAAATGTACACCATTTTCCTTTCTGTTTGCATCTCCCATAGATACCCATAGATAAATCGCTCTTTGGATATAAATGTTTTTAGTACTCGTAAAATACTTCGACAGCTAAATAGGCTACAAAATTTAATTTTCAAAAATTGGACACAATAAAATTTCCCACATTTTTGTGTTTTACAAGAACTATGTATCTCAAGCCGTTATCGATCCAAAGAATATCTCGAAAAATACCGGTTTTTCTTCGGTTATATGTACGAAATGACATTCTTAATAATGGTAAAAGATAAGAATGCCATTCTCCACAATTTTGTCTTACACCATTATACGTTATCTTTTACCGTTATTGCAATATTTTAATTAAGAAGTAAAAAATTAGATTTTTGTAAATTGCTCGCAAACCAACGGCATTTCGATATATTGGACCGTTATAGAGATATTTCAAATTTTGTGAAATAAAAATTCATTTTTTTATATAAATCAATATTTTTTTTCAGAAACCTAAATTTTAAGAAACCTAAATTTTGTATAATGCCTGGAGCCCAATGAACGCAACGCGAGCGCAGAAAAAATAACAGAGATAGATATAAAGACCAACAAAGCAAATTATCGCTTCAAAATTATCCATTTTTTGTAATTTTGCCAACTTTATACCACTTTATATTATGTCACTTGTACTACTTCACGAGATGCCATTGGGCTCTGCCGCTGAAATGTTGCGCTGCGTGACAGTTCACAGCGTTAGAGTTGCGTTCGCGTTGCGTTCATTGGGCTCCAGAGGTAAGAAAGTCATTGTACAAGAAAAAAAATTTTTTTAAGTACTACTTAAACACTTGATAAATTCTTTGAAGTCAATTCTTTTGAAAAATTTTGATATTGAAAACTAAATAAACACGAAGTGAAGTAAAGCTGGAAATTTCATGGTTAAGAAAAACGTTATTTTTATTATTGTTTACATTGGTGTGACAAGTAGTTAGATGTTGACAAATTCTGGTTTAGTCCCGGTATGGCAAACTGTTGACAATTTATGTGTTGAAACACACGTTTTACACGTCACCTTATCGTATTATGAATGTTTAACCAACTGTTATTGTAAATATTTACTAAATGGCTTTACCTCGATTATTATTCAAGTGATGAATGAAGTAAAATCCACCCCTCTTTACATGAAATTCACCTTCATTTCGCTATTAGCATAAATATAGCAGTAAAATGTCAAATCAGTTTCACTTAATTTAAAAGGGATGGTAATTTCACCCTTGCTGCTTGAAATTTTTTAATGATAAACTATTGCGCATAAAAAATCCATTTTCATGTCAATTATTGATCGGTTATAATTACTTTTTTTTAATCCTGCCCAAACAAAGAATGGCTTTTAAAAGGGTTTGCATTTTTGTGGTGTAAAATTGAGGTGCATACAAAAATATCGAGTTAATATTTAGGGTTACCATACGTCCCGGAATGACCGGAACAGTCCCGAACTTAGGCATACCGGAAACTAAATTCTTGTCCCGGATTTTTCAATTTAGTGTTATAATTGATCAAACGCTAGAAAAAACGATCACTAAATATGCAAAACGTATTCTATTTCGATAAGAGGGTACATTTTTTGCACTTGCGGCGCGTTTTTCCAACAATTTCCCACAAAAGGGGCAATATCTCCAAAAATTTGGCCAGCGGCGCATTTCTCTTTATTCTTATTTTCACAATATTCTTTGCGCCCACTTATAAAACGAAAACAGCGTGTAAATGTAAATTAATTGCATCTCTTGATTCTTAAACCTGCACCGCATTCTGTTTGAAAAATTTCACCTGCGGCGCACATTTATATTTTCCTTTCCTTTGGTAACCAAATATAGAATTTGTTGTTCATCTTGTCTCGGATTCATTTAAAAAATTATGGTCACCCTATTAATGTTACTTGTGCTACCCTCGTCCTTTAAGATATCAGGGGTAAATTACCGAGAAGAGTCACGGATGAGTAAGAAGTTTCAATTGACAGCTGTTCGATTGAATATTAATCGATTTTGGTTGTCGAAAAGGGATCAGCTGTTTGTAATCTGATGTGGCATTATTAAATTACGATTAACAGAAGCCCTTTGGACTTATTGATATGAAGACTTCTATAGATGTGTGATTCGTATTTTACTTTAATATCATCTGATAATCAAGTGGCATTAGAATCGAACAAAAAATTCTTTGAAAAGGATTATGATGGATTTAATCGAGTTAAGTCCGTTGGCTTTTATGGCCTTTGCATTTATTTATTTGCCATTTCAGTTTGTTTATACAACATTTCTATGAAATGGGGGAATTCTTTGGAATTTTTTTAATCTTTTAATGTTTCTATTATTATTTTAATGGTGGCAGTTTATATTTTTAGGTAGTAAAGTTTTAGAAATACGGCAATCAATTAAAAAATTAAAAGCTGAAGGATATCCGGCTATTTTTTCGCTTATAAATCCATAAACTTTTGAACAACTTAAAGATTTTTTAAAGCCTTAAGCCTAGTATGCAGTTCGAGTAAAATGAAATTTTAACGCGGTCTCCAAATTGGCACATTAAAACCGAAGTAAAAACTGTTTGTGGAGAAAAAACATTGACAGCCGAGCACACACAATTAAAAAACCACACTCGTTAAGAAAACTGGAAACAGAACCTCTATTATTTTCATCTGTCAAATTTTTACCTCGAATTTAATGTACCGAACAGTTAAAATGCTGGTAAAATCAAGTGGAGACTTTCTACACCATCTAGTGAGGCAACATTGCAACATGAGTTTTTCACATCATTTTACCAGCGAACTTCGTACCGCTTGGTAAAATTTCTGAGGTTAAATTTAAGCGCAGTGTTAAATTTGTATGGAAAATTCCATTTTACTCGAACTGCGTACTACGCTTTAATCGGCTACCGACAAAAATTTTTTGTAGGGGTTGCGATGCGCGCCACAATTTTTTTTATCAAATTTTTTTGTGTATAAAAAATGTTAGGCTATTGTATTTTTCTTCTGGCATAAGTTTAGATTGACGTCACAAATTTACATTGATTTACCCCCTCCCCCCCCCCTCCCCTCCTCCCAACCAACCAAGTCCCTGTAAAAAAGAGATTCTGCGAATACCATTGCGCAACAGTTTTTTTTAACGATAGTCACAAAAGAGTTTCTGCGGTAATGGTTCCATAACAGTTATTTTGTGATAGCCACAAAGAACTGCGTAAAAATGGATGCAACAACGTGGCTGTAACGTCGCAGCAACCAATTTCTAACACCATACATTTTGCAACTCTAATTGAGCGACCATCGCATAACCGGTATGTGACCATTTTTGGTTCTCAAGTATTTTTGGTACTTGAGAAACGATTTGTAACCGAGGTTGTAAATCGAATTCCATTCTCCAAGTAACCCGAAATAAACCTTTAAGTAACCATTGATTTTTTTCTCTTACGTTGCCCCAACGTTTTTTTTTTTAGTTTCTACAGTGAACAATAAATAGGCAAGAGCCCTGAAGTTACATTTTTACCTGAAGTTACAGAAATGACGCGATATTTGCCGTACCCTAATTTGGTTAATCGGGAATATAGAATCACACTCCGAGGAGCACAATAGGTCGTAAAGCTGTCGTCGCGACTTGAATTTTGTGACTTTATAGTCACTACGACCGTTTTACGACCTTTCGTGCTACTTGGGATATTATAATCACAGATGATTTTATCAGACAAACTTTTAAAAAAATAAGTATATAATTGCGGAAAAATTCGTTTAATTAATTTATCGTACTTGGAGTTCATTGCCCCAATTTTTTATCTTAAAATAGATACAATATCAGCACCAGATTTCAAAATAGTAAAATGAAAAAATGCACTTAAAATAAATATTCATTTAGCATTAAAATTTTTCAAAATGATTCATTAATTTAACGTTTTCCCACTGAAAAATCAATATAATTTAATTACCAATTCAAATTCCATATACAACACGTTCATTTATATTCATATAATCATAAAATCATAAAATGTGATACAGCGAAGTGATTTATTATTGATTCGATGGATTCTTCATTCGCCCTCCCATACAATAACCACAATCAAGTTAAGCCAGTGGCTATAAAATCTGACATACTAATACCCAATAAACGGTTTCTATTTAGAATGAGCTTAATCCGGTTTTGTAATTTGATTCTTCACCCAAATTTTTTGATTTCCTCGAAATGCGCCAAATTTTGGTGAACACGTGATCTCTGATCTTTTCTATAATAGGTTTATGGGGCACTTCTGAATTATTAGCGAATCAAATCCCACAACGAGGGCTTTGCGAAAAGTCAATGGAAAGGTTAGTCTAAAAAAGACTGGGTAAAATTATGTTAAATAATGGACTTTTAAACGTTAAAATACAATCTTGGTTATATAATAATATCATAGTTTTAGATTCTTTACGAGAAAATATCAAATTCAAAAAGAGTTAGATTATCTGACAGCGACTTTTATTTTTCAGTTCCAATATTTATCACACGAATTTATCTTACTAGCAGTAGTGCCTCTATAAATAATTGATAAATCTCTGGATTTGGTTTCAGCGAACCTACGACTGAAATCCCGAAGATCGCACATTTGAAATTCACAAATTTCTGGGCTGAAAAATGCTTTGCCCAAAACACTTAAAAATTAAAAAACATTTTGATTTACGTTGACTAGATTAATGTTGATCTGGTAACGCTGTTACGATGTTTCATTATCGATTAGAATATTTCCTATCGTCGGGTGATTCGATCTTGATTTTTGTGTGCTGGATAAAAAAGAATGTTCAGTTTGAGATACTCAAATTTGGCGGCTAACGTTTACCAACGTTGCCAGATTTAAACTTATTATTTTATTCCATTTTTAATTGTGTTGCACCACTTGAACTCTCCGTAAAATTTTATGTTACACACTTTCAAAGAAAAATTCACAAAAATTTGAAAACACAGTTTTCCCCGAAAACTCCCATTTTGTTTTAAAAAAAAACCTTTTTTTCTGAAGGCTATATACTTTTTCGCTCAACCATAGTTGATAAGTAAATTTTTTATGTAATTATTTTTAATATCACTTAAGGTGTACTAAATCCTTTGAATGTGACACGATGGAGAGGGAAACTTCATACAAAAAATCGAGCAAAAGTACGACGGAGGGGTGGGGGGGTCCGGTTGCAAGCTCGAAAATTAGCGTGACGTATATTTTATATACAACCCCTAACTAAATCCAGTCAATTTTTCTTGAAAATAAAAACAATTTTAAAAGAAAAAGAAATCTTTTTCACTTTCCAGTTACATTCTTAACAACCCACGAACATCGATCATCTTCTTAATCTTAATTCGATGGCGCCGATCGTTTTATTTTTTTAAATATAAAAAAGGTATTTAGAATTTCAATCCAAGTATGGCACAACACTCGTATCAATTTGTAGCCAATCAAGCTTTCTTTTTTAAGAAATACTACGCTATAAGCCTATTTTTGTGATATTAACTGGCAAAAATTAAAATTTGCTTTAATTTTCATACCGAAAAAGCCTAATAAACACATAAATTATACTCGAAATTACGAAATATCAAATTCCATTTTTGAACGCCATTACAGAATCATAAATTCCACAATTTATAATATTAAATTAAATTTAAATAATTGATTTCAGATTCAAAAAAACTAGTCCAATAAATTTAGTCACAATGGGGTTCTTAAATTTTATTACATTCTAAATTATGCGAATTAAGAGAGACAAACTGTTAGCTTTTTGAATCGTTAAAAAAAATTTTCATTGATGAATTTTGAGATGTTATTTGATGAATTTTGAGATATTTTTTGATGCATTTTGAGAAGCTTTTTTAAGCTTTTGAAAGTTGTGTTTAGTTGAAGCTTTAGGCCGATTTAGCTTATCCCAAAAATTTTTTCTTTCTTTCTTTTTTTTGCGTTCATTGCACTACCGTCTTTATGCCTAGATCAGATATAGCTATTTTCGCTGCGTTGCGCGAAGAAAAAACTGTCAGAAAAACTGCGGCGGCTGCAAAAATTGACAGTTTTCTTCGTGTAGCGCAGCGACAGTAGCCATATCTGATCCAGGCATTAGACCATTCAAAATATTTTTTTTTTAAATCTCTTTAGGGTGACCATGTTTTTTGTTGTGAATCCGGGGAAGATGCGAGGGGGAAGGGGTTTGTGGGGGGGTGGGAGAGAGGGAGGGGAATGAGTGTCAGACAATTTTTAATGTTTCGAAATTAATCGTGAAAATTTTGAACGCCCGATCAGAGGGCAGAAGGTTTGTTTCCATTTCTGTTTTTTGTTTGTGATTATACATATAAAAAGTATAATTATGCTTTCAAAATATAACAAAAAATTGCACCACAAGCAAAACTTTTAGAAGCCAGCATCCTATTATTGAAAATTATGTAATAAAATGCACCGCAGGCGATTTTTGCCCAAGAAAATTTCGCTAGTGATAGTGATTTTTGAGAAAAATGCCTATTTTTGGGTCTCGGGGTCCGGTTTAGTTCCCAGGCCCTGGGAAGTTCGATTTCAGTGGCGCCGAGAAAACATCCCTAAATCCGGAATAGTCCCGGTGGTTCCGTTACGTATGGTTACCCCATTATTAACTGAAGTGGTCAGCCCACTCAGCCCTACATAAAAACTTTACCATTGAAAGTGGTATTGTAAAATAATATCATGTTACCCTTGCATAAAATTACTTCATCTTTTGTGGCAAGCGTTCAAAGCAAAAACCATTGCCCATATAATGTTGCCCTGAGGGTATTTCTTTTATTACACCGTTCATATTTAGCAACTATAAAATATCTTTAACTGCGGCTATGTTTATCTAATTTTTTTTAAAATTATTCGTAACTTTTTTGAACTCCGTTTTTATCCTTTCCACATGGCAAGGAGTATAATAACAAATGAATACCTTTTTTATACATGACAATTTTAATAAAACTTGTTTTTTTCTTATTTCCTTTCAGGTACGTGTAAATCTTTCCTGTTTTACCCGAGGAATTTCCAACAGAAATCAAATCGTTGCCTGTAATATTAGTGATGGTGATACCAGAATGACGGTAGGTTGCCATTAACGATTCTGTTGCTGTTGCTTATGTTGATTATGATGATGTTGATGAGTTGAAACGGTAGCCAGCAACCACCAATTATTGTCTTTTTTTTTTGTTAATAAATTTTCACCTTCTTCGCTGGAGCTTGTCTTATATGATGATATGCGGTAAGACGAATACCCAGTGGGATACTACGAAAGGTACATGATGAACGCCGGTAGCTAAACATATTTTTGTGGTCATGTGAATTGGGTGCGGCGGCTACTGAATTTATTATAGGCTAGAGAATCAAATCGAGGGAAAATGCAATATCAAACAACATAGCTTTATTGTACATGCGAGCATATACGCACAAAAATATATCGATATCATGCTCGTAATATAACTTTTTTGCATAGTAGCAACTCGAATTTATGGTCTATTCAAAGTCGATAAACCGCAAGTACACCAAGTGTCATTTCACTAAGAAATTCTGTACACACAAATACGTATAAAAAAAATAGCATACCTCTTAGAGAAATAGCATATTAAAATTATTCCCTACCAAAAAACAAACTCCAGGCTTTCCAACAAAGCTTGCTAATAATTTGAAAACCTTAGTGCGAACGCACACGCTTCTTCTCGTCGCGGCAACTTTTGGTCCTCAAAATGCCATTCCGACGTACACGCTTCTTCACTTTTAAGTACGAAAAACTTGTTTACAACAAGCCATCGCTCATGTGTGTGTGGTTCTCATATATGTGTTGTATTTCCAGCTCATTCCTTTATTAGCTAGCACCGAGGAAACATCAATTGCCACAATCAAAACTGCCAACAATAGAAGAATAAGGACTGGTTATTTTGTTATTTACCTACCTACCTGAAAAATAAAACTACCTGCAATTGGTATTTCATTATTTGCATCCCAATGTTTACGAGTCGGTGGCTAAGCATCGATTGACTCAATGAAATTACGCCCACATGCATACTGACGTGCTCACGAGCGACTTCGTTTGTGTGCGTAAAAGAAGAAAACTTTTCGAGTGGCAACTTTTCCCCTCTTGCCGCACTCGTTTCTTTCCTACAATTTGGTGAAGTTGCGGCATACTGATGACCGAAAGTTGCTCCGTGTACGCCCTCGCTTATATTTCCAAGTAGTTTTTTTTTTCGGGGTCCCGCACTAACGTATAGACAAAAAAAGTAATTATACCCCCCTCCCTTTAGATTTTCCATTTAAAAATGACATTTACTAAGGGAGAGGAGGAGTGTGATAAGGAAAGGGGTGTAGGAGGTTGGGAGGGGGTGTAAGGGGATGATGCTGAGTTATGGTATCTATATGCTAATTTATTTTTGTGTCTATACATTAATTCGGTGACCCGTTCTTTTTGTAAACGTTTATAAAGTTTACGAACTTGATGCTCAGATTACCGGAATTTTTTCATTAAAATGATAGGTTTTTTGTTTTGAATTTGTAATCTATGTATTGATTGAAGTCCCAGATCGGGGCTCTGACAATTGTAGCTTTTCTTAGGCTTATTCGAGAATCGATTGTTTTGATGATTCTAAACCAAAGGCTAAACTTTAATCCTTTCACCATTAATAATTTCAAAGATTTCTTAAAGTCGCATCGTTGCAGAAGAACTACAACAATGAAGTGACTAGCTTGAGGAGAATAGAAGTGAAAAAAAGCGCCGCAGGTAAATTTTTTTCAAACAAATATGACGATTTACCGTGGGCGAAAGTTCTCACTTATTTATGGTCAAATATAACCCCTTATTGACCCCTAGCCAGATTAAACTGCCAAAAAAAATTCCCACTCCCCAAACCGTATCGACAATTTGGTTTTCAAAAATCACTTCTTTAAAAACAAGCTTTTAATATGATTTAAAGTTATTTTTTAACTCTTTTGGAATTTCTTGTCTTACAGGTCATAAAAAATATAACAAAATGTGGAAATACTTTTAATAGGTCAGGCATGTTTGCTCGGAAACTCCACTAGGAGTCTGTTTCTGGTTAGTTTTTTAAGCGTTTGGCGACAAAAAAACGAATGAATTTTACCCAAATGCAACACACATTACATTTAGAAATTTAATTCAGCACACTTTTTGTTCAATTTAGAATATTTTATGATCAATCCAGGACATTTTATGCCCACTGCGGCAAAATTAGCGTCCAATGCAGGACACATTATTGCCAAATAATAGTTGCCAATGCTGGACGGACGACTGAAATTCGGAATTATCTCTCTGGTCATCGTATGTAAAGGTGACATGTCTAATAAATGTCTAATATTTACTACAATAAATTATATTAGTTACCAATTTCAAAATATCGCATTAATCAAACACAATTTATGCACTTAATCCAATATGACTTGTTGAGTTTGTAAAAATTTAAATAATTCAATATTGTTAGTGCATAATGAATTAATTTTAATTTGTAATTCGTTTTTGAAGTTAATATTACTTTGTTAATCATAGGTGTTTGAATTTATTTGCTTTTATTAAGCGTCATGCCGGTCATATTAACTTCATGTAGGTGGAAGGCGTATATAATCCAGCGCTCTATTCTAATGGTGTGAGGTGTGTCTCGTTTATTATGAAGCTGATAGTTGGTAATTAATTTTGTCAGATAGCCACTTTATACATCCGACTATCTGATATTGTCAATTAATAGATACAATTGACTAGGTGGCAATTTAATGTTCTATCCACGCGATTAAATTGATTTCGATGTAATTTACATGCTAAGCTGTCAAGTATTTTCCATTTAAATGTACATATTTATGTACCATTGTACATATGGGGTAAACAGAAACTAAAGACACCCCTTATTTCATTTATCTCCTCCCCGATAACACGATCTATCGACAATGTGACAACAACTATACATTGATCGAGAATAATGGCCATAAAATGTTATTACGATGGTTTATGGCGGTCGGCGGGAATTGTTCAAATTGAATGGAATTTATTTGAATTTATAATTTTTCAATATATGATTATCGTTATGGTTGTCGAAGCGAACAGGCGGATAGTTTTTTTTTTCAATGTTGATGTTCTATAGAGATTTTTTTTATGTCGTATTTTGATGTTTTAATGCTCTCTTTCATAAGAAGATTATGGTAAACATATTTCCAGTTTGCTTGTAATCGGATGAAATTTAATTCCATGTGATTTTTCATTTCTAAAAACAATACCGTACAATGAAGAATATTGGATTAAATTTTATTATAATTGCATACAAATTACCATGAATGATATTGGAATTAATGAACCTATTTATGTAGTGCTCATATAAACTAAATACTTTATTGTGTTAACATGATTTTACCATTATAATAACTGAGTTCTGTGAATTAACCTTTGCCAATTTCATAATGGCAGACATTTGAAATCTATTTTAAACCTGGCTTATATGCCGGTCGTTGACGGGTCTAAGTTTTTTACATAAGTTTTTTGGTATCAAAACAACCGAGAAATAACTTAAAACTTTCAAAAAAGAGTCGTTATGTCCTCAGGACTTCCATGTCGAACATCAAAATTCTAGCAAAAGATTTTCGAATGGGAATTCATAGTTTTTGACAAAAAAGTCAGAGATTTATAATATACTAGCTTGCATACCCGTCGTTGCCGGGTTAAGTTTTTTGTCTAAGTTTTAGAATACGAAGAAAACCGGAAAGAACTTAAAAACTTTTTAATGGGTCTATGTTGGGGCCGGACCCCGACAAACATCTATGCCAAATTTCAGGCCAATCGGTTCAGTAGTTTCCCCGCGAAAGAGTAACATAGCGCAAAAACTAAGTTCCGAAATCACTTTACCCCCTTCCCTTACTCCCCCCACCCCTCGCGCTACTTTTCCGTATGCCTATGTTGGAACCAGAACTACCACAGACACTCATGCCAAATTTCAAGTCAATCGGTTCAGTCGTTTTTGCGTGAAAGAGGAACAGATAGACAGACAGACAGACAGACACCAACTCATTTTTATATATTAGTATGATGATCTGTATTCTAATAAGAAAAATGTTAAAAATTTATTCTAATAAGAAAAATGTAGTGAGAAAAGAATTACTGTTCTCGTTAAACTCGTAAAAAATTACATATTTGTATAAAGAAGGTGGAAAAGAGTAGTTCTATTGAATTTTAAAGTATGGAAGAATTATGTAAAATCACATTCTAAACACATTTTGTCTTAATAAAATTTCCAATACGATGCACCGTTTTCAAGAAAAGTACAAAAAAGTGTTCAAATTGTATGGGAAGGGCTAGAGGGATTAGTTTTTTTTTAAATGTGTAGCCTGTGCTTCCTTCCAATATATAATTAACATAACTGTAAATTTTCATTAAAATCCGTAAAGTTTCACTAAAATATTATCTCTACTTTTCATACTATCTCTACTTTTTATCCTCCAATTAACCCATTAATGTCCGGTATCGCCATCTGGCCACAGCAAATTTACATAAACTTTTTACGCTAATACATAGATTTTCCTAATTTTAAAGCTGCATTTTAAAGCTCTAATACAAGTAATAAAACTTTCTATGACGCTAAATTATTATTCATTTTCTAAATATGGAAAAATATACTTTTTTTTCTATAAATGAGATACGTTTTTTTTTTTGAGTATAGAAACTGAGACCTAAATTCAACTTTAGGCAAATCTGTACCAGAACCTAACTACCAAAATTTTCAAAAAAAAAAAATTCCGATTCCTTGAGTGCTATTAAAGTAAACATTTTCATAATGCTGCGAGCTACAATTAAAATGCCTCTCTATTTTTATTTTAATGTTTATAACTCAAAATTCTTCATGTTCGTTAATTTATTTTCCTAGTTTCAACAAAGTAGAAGAAATAAATTTTAATTTTACACCTTCGCGTCTTCATCGCTCAGTTTTTATAACCTCACAAAGTGATTTAATTTACGATGAGTTAAAAAGCGAATTAAAATTTTGTTAGTTTGCGAGAGAAACAATAAAATTCGTATGGAAAAAATCCTACAACAGAAATCGATTTGAAAAGGCAAAATTGAAATATGTTTCTACTTAATTTGAATTGTTATTTATTTAATGGAAGTGAACATCATTTACAATTTGAGTGAAATATGCGATGACCGTGAATGAAAATAAACTTAAGAGGTTTGTTAATCGAAAGAAAATTTTTAAGCCATTAAAATGATTTTCCCAGTAATATTTTTGAGGTTGCCTAAGCAGAGAGATTTTTAATCAAAATAAATGCAAAGTTTCTTCTCTCAATATTTTTTATTTACTGAAATATCGATTTAGCAAGGGTAAGGGTATCTTAAGAAATTTTAGAAAACTTTTCTTTCCGATGAAAAGTGGAGGGATGGCCGCCCTAAGCAATTTTAATTAAAAAAAAACATTTGTCAGGAGGTACTTGATGGCATAATGAAACACTGCACACTTTTCATAAGTTGACCTTCCCCCCTCGTTCGAATCCCCTCACGTGCTAACTTTTAAATGGTTCAGCCGATTATCATTTGGTTTTCTGAAATGGTCAAAAAACCTATCAAACAAGTAGAAAAAACTTGCCCCATCGTTTCCCCTTTAGCTCTCCTGTTCTATAAATAATGCCATATAGGATGTGATCTGCGCATTTGCTGATTTTAGTTTAAATCACTACAACATTTTATCATTAATCCTAAATCATTAATGCAATTACATTTGTCTTCCGTTACTTCTTTTTAATAGACTATAAAACATGATAATTTATTGTTAAATGCAATTAACCTGACTGTAAAGCATTTTTTTAAGTTTGAACTTTCATGTTCAAATTAATAACTTCGTCAAATATTTCATGTGTCAATCTCCACCCACTCTCAATTGCCAAAACCCTGATGATTTTATGTCTGCAGTAAAAATTAACATTTTTAATAAAATCTTAATTAATTATGACATTAATTTGAACACGGCTACTAGTCCGGTAAAAAAAACAATCCCAAATTGCAAGAAGTTAATCTTCACCATAATAAATCAGTTTTTATGAACATTTACAATAAATTTTAGCATCTTTGAATATATTTGACGAAAAAACATGTGTGGGAAGTACTAAGAAACCGAAAAGGAGAATGATTTTTCAGTTTTTTTTTCGATCATGTAGATTTTTTTATGTATTCTCTTCAGTTCTTTTGCCTGCTGTTATATGTTACGCTAAACATACTCGGTATCTTTTTGTCGGTTCTTGAAATATGAAACCCCATCACTTCAACTCTGTGAAAACATGATAGAAAAAATGTAAACAAGAGAAATATGTTTGAGGAAAAAATCATAAAATCAAAATAATAACATCATCGATGTGATGCTTTGAGGGAACGGTGTCAGTTTAGTTCGGATAAATTTATCTCCCATATTTATTGTTGATGGTATTTATGGCTTCGGGTATTGTAACTCATCCCCTTAACAGCTATTAGATACAAATATGTTGTATACATATTTTCTCATATCGCTCTGACTTCCATTAATCAATAATGTGTATCAATCAATCAAAGTTGACGGCACATTTATGAGATTTCAGTGGAATTACAACAATTTTAAGTAACTTCAGCTCTACTGTATAAATGATAGAGAAGTTTTCATTACTTTTTATCAGGTTAGAATTGTAGAAAGGGTCTACTTTTTATTAAAAACGGGTGTTCATCATAGATAATAATAAATTGATTTTATAATAAAAAAAAATTTCGTCAGAGGTTTATAATTGGGGCGCTCTTTCTGGTAAATTTTCGGTTCCATTAAAAATAAAAGATAAAAATCCCACAAAAAAGTTTTTCTTTATAAATCTGCCCTAGTTTTTTGCATCTGTGACATTTATAAAGAGTCGTTCAAAGTCGATAAAGCCGCAGGTACTCCAGGTGTCCTTTTAACATAATTCTATATATCAAGATTTTTCGTAAATAGACTCTGTTTTCGAGGCAAAACAAAGGGTAGCCGAAGGGTCCCAGATTTAATTTCAGATGGTGGCATTGTACTTTCAACCATATACAACTTAAGCCTCCATTGGTGTGATGGGGTGTGACATATCCCACAATAGAAACGAGGGATTAAGAAACCGCCATTTTGGCCACTTCTGATCAAGAGAATCTCACCAAAAGTGAACAGAATTGACCCATTGAATTACCAAACTTGTGTGTAAAATTTCATTACTGTAGCTCAAGTAGATTTTGAGAAAGTTAACCCTTCATTACTGTGATGGGGTATGTCATATCCCACCACACCAACGAAGGGCTAATTGACTGAAATGACTAGCGGTAAAGTACCAACTGGTAACACCAATTTTTTTCAAAATTAACACAAAATCTCATGGTTGAATACAGCATTATAGAAATTTTCCTTATCTCTAAAATTACTACCCTTAAAAATATCATTTTTGACTTTGTTAATCTTTTAATGATTGATTTTTAAAAGTGAACATAATAAAACATGATATCAGATTTTAACTTTTCCTCGAAAGAATCTCTTCACCAATCTTTTTTAATTAAAATTCCAAAATATAAGGCATAAACCCGTCAACCCAAACACACCCCTTTATTTGAATAGTCGTGAGATTTCAATTGAAAAACAAGACACGTTACCAATCTTCTAAACTTTTATAAAGATCTTACGTTAAGATATCTTAAAAATATATATTTTATAAACATATCGCGTTACCAAATGCTATCAGTTCTCCATTATAATAACCGCAAAAATTTGCAATGCGGCATTACTGAACGACGCTTCAATGCTAAACTGCACGGTGGATGCAAGAAGAAGAAGACGAATAAGTTCAGAAAGACGCAACTCAACCTCCAACCATGTTATAAAATGTCATAGCAACCGCGACCAATACAATATGAAAACCTTGTGCAATTCAACCACTACTTTTTAAAAAGGAGAGCGATAATATAGCTATATTCTGCGTATCCAACATTCTTCACTGTGTAAGTGGATTGTCATGAGGAAATATTGGTTATTTCCTAGCAAAGAAATATTCTCTCAATTTCATGCACATGCGTTGTTCAAAAATATGCACAAAGTTTGACAGAACATCTCTTTCTTTCCTACTCCAAATTCAAAAAATCGAATATATACGAGGCCGGGCTGAAAAGTAATCCACACGAAAACACAGCATATTCGGCAAAACTCATTATATTTCGTATGATGATCTCCTTTTAGGGCAAGACACTTCGCCCAATGATTCTCCAATTGTTTGATACCCCCGAAAAATGCGATTTCTCGAAGCCATCAAAATAGACGTCTGTTTTAGCGATGAGATCCTAATTCGACCCAAATCTCTTACCACTGAGTCATTTCTTCAAGTTTGGAAATAGATAATAGTCAAAGGGGGCCAAATCTGGAGAATATGGTGGATGAGGGACCAATTCGTAGCGCAATTCAAGAAATTTTGCAATTGCGACTGCGGACATGTGCGATTGTGCGTCGTCCTGGTGGAAGAGAACTTTTTTCTACACCAAATGTGGCCGCTTTCACTTCAAAACGGCGTCGAATCGATGCACTATGCATAATATACGCTGGTGCTCGGTTTGCCCTTTTCAAGGGAAATAATTCCGTGCGCTTTTCCAAAAAACTGGCCATGACCTTGTTGACCGTCAGACCCACCTTGACCTTCTTCGACTTCGATTCGCCAGGAGAAGTCCACTGTTTCCACTGCTACTTGATATCTGGTGTGTAGTGATGGATCCATGTTTCGTCCACGGTTACGAAAAAGTCCTTGTCGCGATTGAACATCGCTAAACACTCTTTGCAGTCGCACAGGGAGCAAACGCGGCACCCATCTGGCGGTGAGCTTCCTTATTCCCAAATATGTATTCATGCAATACATTCTCCACTCGTTCACGTGAGATGCCCATACCCTCAGCGATCTAGCGTATCTTCACTCATCGATCGCCAATAACCATAGATTTTGTTAACCATTTCAGGTGTGGTGGCCCCTTTTGGACGGCCTGAATGCTCTTTATCAAAAATGCTCGTACGAGCGCCTTTAAATTCAGCTGTCCAATATTCTATTTTTTGATATCCATAAACTGTGTTCAATTCGGTGTTCATATCATCATTCGTTCTCTTTTTCAAAACAAGTATCTAATCATTGCACCATATTCGATTTTATTGATTTTTGTAAAAATGCAAAGGTCTGCTTTCAGTGACTGCTAAACACAAACGAAATCGCGCAGCTGGCTGAAAATTTGAAACAAGTCATTTGACGGATAGTATTTACGAAAATCAACATTGCTTTGATACTTGTGGCCTAGACCGATTACTTTTCAGCCGGCCCTCGTACTGCAACCTCTTTTTAGCCAGCAGCATAACCGGATTTTATAACCAATTTCCTGAGTAGGTATTTGTACAAAAAAAAAACTGGTCGGATTTGCATGCAAGAAGAGACGCACACCATGAAACATTTTAGAAAAGAACTGTAAAAAATCGTAGACGCGACGTATCGATATTTAAATGTATCTCACAGGCCACTCTCGAAGCTGCCGCTGGTAGTGGTGGTGGTTTGATGGCAAAGTTCAGTGAACGTAATCTGTTTTACATAGTTCAGTGTTCTATGAAGGTAAACATGATTTGGTTGAGTATTTCTTGTATCTGGCCGCTGATCTGGCGATTTCGTTCTGCTGCTGCGTCTACAACCGTCGCCGATAATTCTTTTGAATTGTTTTTTGCATTTAATACATTTTGTTTTGCTGTTTTTTTCATCAGATCATTTTTTTCTGCAAGCTTGAATTATAAGCCATGTAAGGTGATGTCTTTTTGTTTCGTCGAGGTAAAGCTTTATCATTATTTTTTAATTTTCTTTTTCTTCTGTTGACTTCATTTTCATTTTAGCAGTTAAACAAAATATTTTTTTCATCTACAAACAATTAAGAACGCTGAAAACTACATTTGTTTAGAATGTGTGAAATACTGATCACTATACTACTGAAGAAAATTTACAAATTCATTGCAATGCAATGGGGAAAGGTGTTGGATTAACGAAACAATTTTAAACTCTCGACTAAAGCGTATTCAAAATTTTGTGATCCACTAATTCAAAATGAAAGTAACTTAATTTCAATCAAGACTGAATTTATAAAAAAAATACTATATTTTACACCGTAAAACTGATTTTAATTTCGCTTTTCTTTCTATATAATGGCCAACTAAAAAGTTATGTTGAAATAAGTTAAAAAAACGTCACAAAGACGCTGTATGAAAATAAAATCCACACAAAAATAATAACAATAAAGGCAAATTCATTAAATTCATGTTAAGTGAATTTTCCAAAGGAAGCAACACTACGTCCTTCTCAGCGGCAACACCGCGAAACTTTATTCCACGAAAAAGAAATCATGATGGCGACCACCATCTACAGATGGCTGCTGAACACTAAAAAGAATAAAAAAAATACCCTTTTCGCGGATTCGGCGCTCTGTTTTGGAAAAGTGCTGCCACTTCTTGAGAATCTTTTTTCCGCGACTAATAATCACTACAAAAACGCGACGATATGAAAATTGGGGGCTATGAATGCGTTACTTTACTGCCTTTTCGTAAATTCATATACGTTGTTAAATTGATATACACATTCAAACTAGAAGATTGTGTGAGTACTGAGAGAGGGAGAAATTCCACACATTTAAACGAAGTTAAGATGATAGGTGCGCAATGTTACTGAGTAACAGGGGTGCCTCACAACGAGTAGAGTATTCGTAGTGATAGGACGTATCTATGTCGACTTACTGTTCTATGTGAAAATCTTTCGATAATATACAAAATTTAAAGCGTTTCCGCGCGCGTTTAGTGGTTTTAATACTATTTTATGATACATCCAATTGTTCAGAAATAAAATCCATCTTTAAAATTGTATAACTGATTTTAAAATACATATTTTATAAGATTCATCAATCCAAAGTGATAAAAAAAATTTTACTTCTCGCTAAAGCATTGTGATTTTATTACGAAATTCGATATTTTTCGTTAGCGAAAGTAATTTTATAAGGTTTTTCAAAGTAATGTGATAAAATGTAGTTAAACTACACATTAAGAAGTTATAGTTTCACATTTCTGAATAAAAAGTATAGTTGTTGTTTTTTGGTGTTTATACAAGTAAATTCATACAACGTTTAATTGGATTATCGCACACCAACGATGGTACTTGGCCGAACCTCTAGTTGGATATATACATTTGTTACTATCAGTAGCTATTCAACATCCGCCATTCATTGACTATGCAATTTTTCGAAAGTCACGAATTGTTTGCCATATTTGCATTGCCGACGGGCAACACTGTTTTAGTGTTTCAAAATGCTGGCGAAAATGTTTTTACAATAAAGTATACGTAAAATAGTGGAGTGCCGTGCATATCAAAACCTTCCTACACTGTATGAGTATTACCTACTTATTGTAGAGAAAAAATTTTGCTAAGTGAACAACCATAAATATTTACAATATTTCTCAATTTGTTTGGCATATCCAAAAGTGAACCAATAAACTCCACGAAACATTTATTCAAACGTAGCGTGGGCACGTCTAACCAACGACCCCATCATGTTGTCGGCAACTAACAAAATGTTTTGGATTAATCGTCAAGAGGATTAAAGTGTTAATTACATGGTGTCAATATTCATGTCTAATTACTAAAGTGGTTAATTACAAAGTGCTTTTGTTGTGTGTACCATAATTATACACACTTACTATAAAACAACATACAAATTGATAAATATGCCTATAGGCATTCTATGTTTTATAATAGTGATATCAAATTAGTTAAACTACACGATCCCAAATGTATGCTGGAGAATTTTACATATTTATGTGAATACAAACATACATATTGTTTATATAGATCCGCATCCGCCACAATCATGGAGTGTTTGCTTTGAAAATATGTGGTTTTAATAGCAAAATGCCATTCCGTCTAAACGTCGCTCCGCACCAACAGACCAACCCATTCAAATAATGTGTTTATAGCATGTGGTTGTGATAATAATTTCGGGTTAAACATAAATACATAAATGTATATTGTTCTAGTGTAATTCTAATTCATTTTGCTGGGCAATTACAATTTATTATCATGCAATAAAGTTTATGCTGTTTGTATAAAAAGTTTTTTATGTTCATTTTTTTCGATTTTACCAAATGTTTGGATAATACATGCGTATTATGGGTTATAATATGATTGAGAGGCATATTACCATCTGGTTCACATGAAGATTCAATGTTTATTGATAAAAAAAAATATGAAAACAAATAAATTTCCATCGTGATTGTGAATCAATAATAATAATAATAATAAATTCTGTACCTGCTAAGTAATTGGTTATCAAGGGTGTGTGCAGTTATAGAGGAAAGATTTTTCCGGTCAATAAATATTTCAGTGGAAAGAAAGTAAATATTGATTTAAAATATTTTCTTGATAATGGCACAAACAGTATGTTTAAAGAAATGAAAAGGGGCGGTTATGGATACTCTGAGATTATGAAAAAAAAATTTAGTTCGAATGAAAGTTTGTAGGCGTTTACCCGTTGTAACTTTTTTGATTGCAAACAGATAGGAGTTGTAATACCATAGTGTATCTCACAAACTGTTAACTCTCAACCCTTAACGACCGCCGTACACTTAAGTTAGCTCAGCTATGTGCCTGTTTAGATGTGCACGGTTAGCGGTTCATATTATCCTCACTTTGATACGTGACGAAACACGGCACGTTAAGCTCTAGACACATAGCTGAGCTAACTTAGCTCAAGTGTACGGCGGGAATTAAGGAGCCTCCACACGTTCAATATTACTTGACAATTTTACTTGAATGACTCATGTTTCAAGTAACATTGATGGTTTGGATGCTCTTCAATGCTACGTGTGGAGGTAATGTCTATGAATGTTACTTGACGGAAATTTTCATCAATTGTGTGAAGTAACATTGAACGTGTGGAGGCTCCTTTAGGCTTGGTGGTATACGCGATGTACCACTTTTTTCACAATGTACCACAAAACTTTGAAATTGTACCACTATGACCCCGTTTCCACTTGTGATTTTTACTTAAATTTCTACACAAATTTTATTCGGAATTTATTCTGCGAATTTTGTTCATCTATTGGAGAATAAATCTACTTAGACAAAAGCTGCCAAAATTTCAATTTATCAACTCAAATAATGAGGGGAACATAAACACAGTGGCGTAGCGAGGGGGGGGCGGGGGGGGCGGTCCGCCCCGGGCGGCACTCTTTATGGGGCGGCAAATTCACGACATTTCGGAACAAATTTAAAAAAATGTTTCAACACATTTCGGAACAAATGAAAAAATTGGGTGTTAAAAGATAGTGTCTTTGATATAGGAAAGTTTACGCTATATAGGGACAATGGGCGCATCCAACTACCAGAGCGGCTCTGGAGCGAAGCTCGGCTGTCAAAAAAATGCTCAGCTGAGCAGCATTTTGTGTCCTGAATGCACCGCTCATTTATATATGAGCTGTCACTGAAAGAAATTATTGTTCAAGATGGACCGCGATGTAATTATCCCCGTAATGTTAGAAATTTGTGCTTCTGATACGATAAATCTGGAAGTTATTTAACTTTTGGTTGAAGAGTGTAATACTTCAGTTGAAGTCGCCCCAATCCGGAATGCGGCACCCGAAAGAAACCGGGATTATTTAGAGGTGACTATGCCGAAATACACTCCCGAACTCTTTCGCCAACATTTTCCGCAACGCCGACTATTTTCATTCCCGTTTGCTCAGCAAGAACTTCCATGAGGCTTCCCGTATTATAAATAACATAAATAACTATAAATATTATAAATAACACCATTTATGTATTTCCGTCGTCGTTTTTAGACATGAATTGAGGTTCTGTAATTCTTCATTTGACATTTGCTCAGCTACTGAGCGGAGTTCTTTTACGCTCAGAAAAAATGTGAGCTGCTCAGTTGAGCCGCTCTGTAGCGATTGCGTTCAGTAACTGAGCACCTTTTTCGCTCTAGAGCGATGCTGAGCCGCTCTGGTAGTTGGATGCGCCCAATGCTTCGAATCTTTCTAACAATAGGAATAAGCGTAGCAAGTTGCGAAAGGAGTTTTTCGAAGCTAAAGCTTATAAAAAATTATTTGAGATCGACTATGAGCACGTTAAGATTAAGCAACTTGGCTCTTTTGTCAATTGAGGAAGAATTAACCAAAGAAATCGATTTCGACAGCATAATAACAGAATTTTCAGTCCAAAAAGCCAGAAAAGAGTTTTTGTAGAAACATGTGAAATACATTTTTTTCTTTTAAAAAAAATTGAAATTATTGCTTACAATTTTTAATATAACTTTTGTACTGGTCAATCAGTTTTTGAGTAACGTTTGGTTTAAACCGGTCTTCACCTTGAAACATAAAAAAGCCTTATTTGCCAATCTGGCAATTATTGGAGACCCGTATGGGGATATGACATTTTTTCAAGTTTAATTGAACGGCGAAGGGTGGTATCAAAATTCCAATTTGAAGTCAAATTTTCCCATAAGATTTTTTTAAAAGTTCTTCCAATTGGATTTTGATATATGGGAGTTTTATGTAAAAACGTACCCTAAACAACTTTTGTTCTTGGACTTATTTGATAAGATGCACCGTTTTTGAGAAATTCGTAAAAAACATTTAGTTCATATGGTGAGTCCGTTTTTGCACATTAACGAACTTTACCTCGCATTTTAGGAAAAACGGCTTTGTGCAAAATTTCCGTGGGTCCGCAATACGCGCCACAGACGGACGGACAGACAGACAGACGGACGGACGGACGGATATCCAGAAATCGACTTTTTTGATCATTATAAACACACTGGTGTGTGTGATGACGGGATCTTGGCGTTACAATCGGTAAGGCAAAGTTAGTATACCCATTGGTTTTACCATACGGGTATAAAAAGAGTGATACAATTGATATTTAAAAAATGTGGTGCTAATTGGTATTCATCCTCTTTATGATTATCGTGTCGTTTTCAACAAGAGACGAATTATTGGTCGACATTTGCCTATCAACAAAAACTTTACTTGTAAACGACACGCCAATCGAAGTACGCGTCATTTTCAAAATATGGATTTTTCGGTGGAAACGTCAGTAATAGAAAAATCATTTTAGGGCGGCAAATTTAACTTCCGCCCCGGGCGCCATGAACCCTCGCTACGCCACTGCATAAACATAACACTTTTAGGGGCCTAAGAGATTTGTCGACTTAAGAAATGTTTTTACCCGATTCAAACGGGTTATCCTTTGTCCAGATAGATAACAATATATCACATACTTTTCTTCATTTAATGACTTTCTTGTGTCCAATTATTTAAAATAGTCACAAATTGATCCACAAATGGATTCCATGGATCATAAAATTGTGGCAACATGTATCTTTTTTATTACGTGAATGCGAATACAAATCATGTTAACATCATTTAGCGCCAGTTTAAATCGAATTAAAATTGCATGATCATAAAATGTTAATCAAGCCAACCGTAAATAATATTTAAACTTCTTATTCGTGTTTAAAACCATAAACGAAATAAAAATCTGAACAATTTAGCACAAAAACCAACAAACATAACACAAATTTCCATCAACCCAAACTTATGAATTGCTCGAGTATTTTACATGCAACTGTCATTCGATTTAATTGCAAAATTTGTGCCAGAAAATTAATTTTCAGACCATTTAGTGAGCCGACATCAGTTTTGATAAATATTTTTATTTATTTTATGGTTTCTTTTCTTTAATATTTACGGTTGGTCGCATTCTCTCGTTTAAAATAACTTGAACGTAATGAATAGCAAGCTATATCTACCTACCCATGTACCTTTTATATAAATTTCTAATAAATCATTTTGAGTTCGAAACATTGGGCGCAGCTCCAACAGACAGAACTGTTTTTGTTCGCCTCTATAGTATATCCACCTAAGGCGCCGTTTACACCTGACGAATTTTTATTCCTCGACACTAAATTCATGTGACACAACCGTTTACACTACGACACAAAATTTTTGCGTAAAAAATTCCCAAACTCAATTTTTTTTTATAAAAACCCATCAAAAAAAATTAAATTTTGACAACTTTCGCTAAGCGATAGATGAATAAAATTCGCGAAACAAATTCTGAATAAAATTCAAGAAAATTTGCAAATGGAAACACGACCTAAGGACGATATCCCAGTCACATCAGTTTGTTTGCGCTTAACTAAAATGGCGATCAGTTACAGAAGTATTGCAATTATAAAACGAAAACATTTAATACCGCGGTTGTTGAAACGCCCAAATGAATGCATTTAAATCATTAAACTGCCACTGTGCCAAGAGAGTTTTGAACAACCAAAAGGCAAAATTTAATAAAAAGAAAACTGCGACCGAACATTTCATTATTTAAAGGCATATTCATATTTATCGCAACAGGGGAATTTTCTTGGACGTGAAGTTCAAAACGTGTGTAGATTAAAAGGGAAATGAGAAAATTAATATGAAATGTAAATGACGATCCATAAAAATTATGCGGTAGCAGATGGTCTGAATTTTATACTAAGGAAAATTTTATTTTTTTCCACTCTAGACATACTTTCACGGTTGATGGATAACTTCTTGTACTCTGAAATGTTTTTCGAAAGAAGTATTTTTTTTTTCATCGCTATAATTTTTTGTTGTTGTCATATCTTTAAGCGGGGCTATCAAACTCATTCACCACCAAGGGTTATATTGAGTTTTCTACACCAAAACGCGGGCCGCATGACAAAAAATAGGAGTTTTTTGAATCAGGTTCTTTAATATTCGCACTGAAATTCAAATTAAAAGTGTGCATACTTTTAAAACGTAAAAAAAAAGAATGCGCCGCAGGCGAAATTTTGTGAATGATCTCCTCTGAACGAGAAAATATTTACACAAAATGTGCTATAGGTGAAAATTACTACGTATCGTGTTTAAATATATACCTTAAAGTTGAAACCCGCATCCCAATCCGGTGCTCGGGCTGCAAAAACACGCGCTAAGAGCCGCATGTAGCCCGTGGGCGCGATTTTGACACCCTTGTCCTAGAGGAACGGGAGGGAGGAAGAAATTATCCAATTTTGCCCGTTCAAGGACTTATTCTAGCTATTTAAAATTTCAAGTCTCTAGCTCGATTTTTTCGAAACTTATGATGTTCACGGACGGATGGACAGATGGACGAAAGCTTCTTTCAAGGTAGAATAAAACCTCCTGAAATTCTATTCCATAATACATTTCTTCGCCACTCCCGCACCTCCAGTTTTACATGGAGTTCAAACCCTAAGGATGAAAACTATTAGATAAGAAAAAATCCTTTAGAGTATTCGCCAAAAACGATGCGACCAGGTTTTATTGCATAAATTTTCCATTCGAGTGAATGAATAAAATTTTATCGGATTTAATTTTCATTCAATGCGACATGAATTTGTCCATTTCACTGAATATTTCGTACATCTAAAAACATACAACTTGAACATGGCACGTCTATTATCTAGGGTTGCTTCCATAAAAGTTTCTAGGATATAGAAATAAAATAGCGCAATTTTCTCGGTCTGTTTTTGGACTAATGTCGAGTAAAACGTTATGCTATTCGATTTACTGTATCGGAAATTGCATTCCAGGTTCATTTGGTTTAACGAAAAGCTCCAGTTTTGAATTTTGGTCATAGTTTGAAAATATTGCGCTAATATTAACATACGACTGATTTTGCTTTTGATGATTGTGTGTCTGCATCATCGCCGGTTAGAAACGCAAAATTTGAATTTAATTCCTTACTAGAGACGTAAAGAAAATCAAATTTTCTTCGTTTCTGTGCAAATTTTATGTCTTGCGCGCTATAAAATCAGGATAAATTTTCATAATCTCAGAGTGTGCTTAAATTAATGCTAATTTTAAAAATGGTCATTGTGTTAAAAACCTTTCTTAGTAGTAAAAGTATTAGGAATTAAACAAACTGTGTTGTGCCATCATCGATGAAATTGTAATCAATATTTTAAACAAATGTGTTTGTTTCTTACAGGTATAACAATTAACATTAACTTTTCAAAAACTCTCTGAAAAAATAAAATCAAAACAAAAATCGTGTAATCTAAATCGAACCCAATGCCGTCAAATAAAAATTTGGATACTCAAAAACAAGGATTAATATCATCAAACCTGTGGATTACCATTAGATGGACATCAAGGATAATTCTTAGACAACTCTAAGAAAACTTTGATAAAAAAATAGATAAGATTTGGATCTTATCTACTCTCCTCTCAAATCCTTTACTCCCTGGATTCCATTTTCTTTTTAATTTTTCATCTCAGAATTTATTTGAGATTAGTGTCCTTCTATCTTAGAAGGATACTTCTCAGTCAATAACCATTGCGATCATAGTACGTGTAGAACCCTCCGGTACCCCGCAGGATGATTCTGCGGGACCACAGAGCCCCAAAAAGTTGGTCACACCGCAACAACAGCAACAACCAGCCAAACAGGTAAGAATTATCCGAATCCAAAATACATATTTCTGATATTCACTTCTACATTTACTCATTGTAGTGAATTATAACCACATCCCAGCCACTAATAACTGAATTTTGGTTAAAATTCTAATTCAACAGTCTTTTGGTCAAATAAGTTTCCGAAAGAGAAATTTTTATGTGAATGAGTTCTGTCGGGTTAACCTACTTCCCTGGATGGTTAAAAAGCCACAAAGTAATAAAGTCATTCACTCTACGTTCATCCCTTAGCCTTATTCCTAGTTATTTAAATATTTCCTCATTACGTATTGCTAAAACCACATTATATATTTAGGGATTTTGGAAGCCATCTATTATAGGATAGTATCATCACCAGCAACATTTTTCAGCATGTGGTACCCATATCTGACAACCATTACCACAAAAATTTATTATTTAGGTCGAGACCGCATTTTTCTTGGGAAAATAACATTGAATTCAAACTATTAATATCACAAAATAGTCATTAAGATCATTGAAAATGTTTAGATCAAAAAAAGAGCCGATAACTTCTGCTTAAAGGTTCGTGAAACCCGCCATTAGTTTTTAAAAATTCAGGTGTGGTAACGATACTTCTTATTCCAAAATGTTTATTTTAAAAAATTCATTTGTATAGGAAAGGGGGTGGTCTGATTGGATTCTGATGTATGGAACGGTTATGTAAAATCCTATTCTAAACACATTTCGTCTTTATAAGTTTTTCGGTACCATGCACAGTTTTCGAGAACACACGAAAAAAGTATTCGATTTGTATGGGAAAGTGGGTAAGCAGTTGTCCGATTGGATTTTGGTGTATGGATGAGTTATGTTAAAACATTTTGGGAATTATTTATATAAGAGTCTAAGATATTTTCGCTCTAGGTTTGAAATGAACAATGAACTTATTTCTCTACTCGTTGTGGAAATTCATTTTATGTTCTCTACTCGTTGTGGAAATTCAATTTATGTGGTGACATTTATTGTCATTGTAGGCTGTCCATAAAGTACGTCACACTCATTTTCGACCTTTCAGACACCCCTTCGCCCCTCGTCCCGAATTAGGTGCCGCCAGACACCCCCTATAACTGTGACTACCGCAGACACCCCCGAAAACTGTGACGTAATTTATGGACAGTCCCTTAGTAATCTACTTCGATCTGATTCGAAAAATCCAAAAAAAAAAATGATAAACAAAATTAACCGCATATTTAATAAATTCCATCGACATTTTCTAA
Organism: Chrysopilus asiliformis; assembly: GCA_964034945.1. Lineage (NCBI taxonomy): Eukaryota > Metazoa > Arthropoda > Insecta > Diptera > Rhagionidae > Chrysopilus > Chrysopilus asiliformis. The sequence continues at coordinate 6,296,518 of OZ035963.1, forward strand.
ATTACTTTTAATTTCATCCCTCTAAATCCTTAATGGTGAATTCCTATTATCACAACCAATAATTGTCTTCTATTCGCTGAACTATTATTGTTAACTTGATAATCCAATAATTCATAAGTCATAAATATAACTATACAATTTGTAATCTCCCCTTTCAATTCCATCTAAATTGAGCTAATGATTTCCTCAAAATCATCAGGTGTTGACATATTATCCTATCCGGTAATTATCTTAACTGAAAATGATTTACCACCATAATAATATACACCGGCAAAAACACATAATTCACATAAATATCGAAATGTCAAGACATAATTATTTCGATACAAAACACATTTCATATTACAATATAGCTAAATAAGCAACAGCAAATATGTTGCTTGTCTATTTTCATTATGCATGTCTGTTAACTTTTGACTATATGTACAAGAATGCCTGTGAAAATCCTTATCGCAAACAGTTAATTATTGAAATATTTCAGCAATCTGACAGTTCACAGAAAGGGTTTACCCTTTTTACTCGGTAAATTTGCTCGCTTTTCACTTTTGTTAACAACAAATCATGTCAGCCATCACGAAATCGTTCAACATGATATTTTTGTACACAAGACTTGTCTGTGTGCGTGTGTGTGTGTGTACGAAAAACAATTCATATAAAAAGAATTTCGTATCCTGTAAATCTAGACTCGGTAATAATCCCCTTGCCCCTTTTCTGGCCTGTCAATCGATAGATCGACCGACATGCTTGGCCGTCTAAATTGTTTTGTTTCTGTGTTATGGGGGTAATATTGTGGGTAATATTGTGATTAATGACCGATAATAACCTATCGAATTTATTGACTATACGTTAAGCTCTACATTATTTCTATTTTCAGTTATTATTTCCCTCTCTGATATTCCGCATTTGAGTTTATTTCAAAGCTATTACATTAATAAAATCATAAAAGTCAATAAACGAATCGAGTGGGGTAATAATTGACATTTAGAATGTACCCAAACTAGTGCAAAAACAACAAGTTCAAATTCACAACCTCCGATTGACTTGATTGACTGTTTTCACCCCTAAACTGTGACCAACCATTGCTATATTTTGCACTAAACAAAATAATGGCCGGATTGAATATTTCCGACATCCCACACTCTTGTAAGGCTGTAAAAATACCATCAAATGGGAGAAAATAACAAAAAAAAAGTCGCCAAAATTTTATGCTTTTTTTTTATGAAGCAACATAAATATGTATAATGTAGTCCTTTTATAACGTCACGTTCTAGGGGATAAAAAGTCTTCGCTGTCGTGTAAGAAGGCATGTTTTCACACACGAACGGACAAACGAAGGAATGACGAGCCATTTAAACATTTTTTAACTGTGAAAGCATAAAAGATCTCCCATATCCACGTTCCTTCCTGCTTTAACCCATTAAAAAATAACTTAAACGACTTGAAAAAAAAAACATCTGAAAAGTAGTAAATGTTATTCATAAGGGATTTTTCGTTTGTTCACCCTCATATCGCTTGATAGGGAAAAAAATGTGTGGTGAAGTGCGCACAAATAAATCGTGAAGTAGCAACTAAGTGGATGATATCAATTGCACTTAGATAAAAAGGGGTTGAAGTTAAAACGTTAAACCGATACGAAATACCCTTCATCACAACAACATTCAACACTCAGAGCTGTAAAACGAACTCCTAATATCGCATCTACATGCCGTGTGCATATCGATCAAAAAGGGGTTGAAAATGTGAAGAGATTACATTATGTTTCTACCATTTATATGATAATATAAAGTATAAAATTTCTAGCACATATTTCAGTGATCTTTCGATTGGACATTTTATTTGCTCACGAAAGAGAATTAAGGGACCGGAACTGATATCCTTCTTTTCTTACAAGATTGATAGCCAGTCGAAATGTGTGCAATTTAATCAAATTACAACACTCAATAATCCAATTGTATTCCATTTAGACTTATGTTGAAATCGTAGAGAAATTCTTTTTTTTAATTTTTTTATGATAATTGGGGTGAATATTTTTACATAAATTCGCATTACAAAAATATGTCACACAAAAGGGTTCCTTTTTATAAGTTTCACCGATTTTTTCTTTCTTTTCTTTTGTCAAATTACATCTTTGAGTCATACCCCCTCCCCCCTTCCTTCCTCCCCTCCCCCCCTTCCTTCCTCCCCTCCCCTTGTTCCCGACACGGCAATTTGTTCCCAAATTTTTTATGGAGTTGAGAACCATTCTCAACTTTTTTTTTGCTTAGTTTTTGCTAAATACCCAAAAGAAAACTTCCGTAGCTCTAGTGTTAAATTATTGCTTTGTGCCAATACCTTAGATCTATTTATTTCAATCCATCAATTTAGAACAAAAAAAAAACGATTACGAATTTTCAATATACGCTGATAAATTGCCATTAATAAAAAAAATATATTTAAAATTTTATCTTTGGAATAAAAACCGATTATCTCTTCTGCAGACATAAAAACTGACATTAAATCAATAATAATCTATTGCGTTATTTACATTTGATGTGAAATTCAACAGGAAAATATCTTTGCGTGTACCCACATAGCATGGCGGTTGAGAGTGTTCTTCCTTTTTATGGTATTTAAAACATAAAAACTGAATGTGTGCGTGTGTGGTGCAATTTAATGTCACATTCGCGAAAATGCTAAAATCGGAGAACGGGTTTTTAAAAAAAATGAACATTTTTTATGTCATTATTCCACATAGGTTTTTACGTTTAAAATAAAATAACAACTTTTACGTGTATAACAAACATTTATGATATCATTTCCATTTGAAAGTACTTCCGATTCGATTTTATTGTTGTTGTCGGCTTGTACATATTTTCCATTTTATTGTGCCCCCACACGTCTAAATCTAGTCGCATTTATATTTGACTCCCCGCATTTGCCATTCTACCACCACTAATTCCCTCCATTAGGCTTGAAACTCCAGATATCTCCCGGGGGTTGAAATGTATTTATAAGCTGAATGGTGGTGATTCGCATCATCAAATCGAAAAAAGGACATGAACATTTGCTTGTTCACAGACCGCCGCCGCTGCGCCATGAAAAGAAAAAGTTGCCTCCTGATGTGAGAAACGCAGATAAAATCATATTTTTATATATGACGATATCATTTTTTTATGCTTTTTTCACCATGAATTCTATCTGGAATCATTGGAAAGGGATTACCCACTGAATGTTGCAACTCTACTGTACAAATCCCAGGGTAGTGGGTTGAAATAGTAGAAAAAATCCAATGAATGAAAAACTTTTTTCCTCCTAATACAAAAGAAAAAAAATCATGGTGCAAGTATAACACTCGGCTTTATGGAATTTGTAGAAAATTTTAATATCTTTTCAACGATAATATTATGAGTCGAGTCGATGTCACTCTCCAGCTCACCAACTTTTTTATGTCAAGGACATAAAAATTACCATTTAAAAGTCCCATAAAAGCTTGTTTTTATTTGCAGGTCGTAAAATAAGACAGAGGTTAATTTTCTCCTATACTAGACGTTTAGTTTTTCAGGCATAATATCACTAAATGATAACGAAGAATGTGGGGAAGGGAATATTAAAATTCCCCAACCAGATAACAGGTAAAAGTTGTGATTACGGATGGAGCAGATCAAATGCCAAAGGATGAAGACAATAAGTTGGCTCTAGCTGTTAGTTTAATGGCTGATTATGGTTGTATCCGGATATGTTGAAAGATTTAGATGCTAACAAAGATTAAAATCTGATTATATGACTTTAAACGACTTTTTTACGACCCCAAAGGTAAAAGGAAATTAAAAATCAATAGTAATCGTTATCGTCTTATTCGATTAGCATTTTAAACAAGAGAACAAATCAAAAGGAAGAGTGTGAGTCTTTTTTTTTTAAATTTATCAAAACAAATACAATAAAATTGGTCAACATTTAGAAAAAAAAATTTTTTGTTTTGTAAACACCATTCAGGTATGGATTAAATTCATAAACCGGGATTCCTCAGTATTAGATCTTTTGATATGCGAATTATATTGGAAAATGTGGTTGTAGACTTTCAAACTGCCCATTTTTCATGAGGGCGACGTTATTATCAAACAACACCAAAATCTGTTCCCCTTTGGCTCGTGCAATTCTCCGATTTTCTCAAAAGCTACGAGTTTGACAAATATCTGTTCGGAAACTCTAAACCAAAGATGTCTAAATGGTGGTCTACGACCTGAAAAACCTCCTAATGCTAATTTTCTCAAGAAAATGTTTAAATATGATTTTTAGTGTTTTTTTTTACAGGACCTAAACGAGTTTTTCCGAAAATGGAACCTTTAGGAATCGATTTTTCGAACCTGAAAACAATTTGAAAATGATTTAGAAAATTTTAGCGCTGATTTTTGAAAGGCAGACCAACTTCTTTGATAGACAGGTTCTCTTTTTATTTAATAGTTATGGCAATGTATTTTATGTCATGACGTTTATTATTGTTAGTACCAATTTTACCTCGTGTCTTTGAAAGCAAGTCAATAGCTTAATAACACCGAACCGTCAGCCTCGGATCTAATTTTTCAATGGATGAGTTAGTGTACGAAAGCTTTCCTCAAAAGCTGACATCTGTAATGGTGAGGCCCGGATAGAGATCCATTCAGGATTGCAGAAGATAGCAGGTGAGGGGTTTACACCCAAGGGGATGGTATTAGGGGGCGAAAGTTTCTCCTTAAGGCTGATTTATCTAATGGTGAAAACGCATCCAAATCCCTTAGGCGGTTCAAAAGGTATCAAGAGAGGGGGTAGGAAGATAGAAGGGGGTTCTAATGGCCGAAAATTAGCGTGATGTATTTTATGGGTAGCACTTAATAGAAACCAGAGCTGGGCAAAACTCAAATACTCAAGTATTAGTACCAGTATATGGTAATGATACTTTTAACCTCATTCCAGTATCAGAGATTTCAGTACCAGTAAATTTTGTACTGGTATTGCTCTGACTGAGCAGTACAAAAATACCAACATCGGTACTGGTACTGAAACTCCAGTACCAGTGCTATGTACTTGAAAAATATCAGTACTTTCGCGAAAAATACTTGAAAAAATTCCAGTACTTTTGCAAAAGTACTTGAAAAAATTCCAGTACTTTTACTACAAAAGGTACTGGTACTACAAATACCAAAACCAGTACAAAAAGTACTGTTATTGCAAAAAACCAATACAAAAATACAAATATTGTAAAAAACCAGTACCAGTACTTTTTGTAGTGGGACTGAATCCATGCATCTATTACAAGTACTTCAAGTACTGGTACTGATCGTGCAGTACCAATACTTAAGGTACTGATACTGGTGCCAAGACCAGTACAAGTATCTATGTACTGGTACTGCTCGTGTACTGCAGTATCAAATGTACTGAAGTATGCCCAGCTCTGACAGAAACTTTGACTTATTTGTGGTAATCAAGGCTAAGAAAAAGCTAGTGGTCGAAAAATCTACCAGCGGACGTTAATGTGTTAATAGAGATCATGCGCATAAAAAACGAGTATTTTCAAATTAGATATGAATAGATTTTTAATAGATGTGTAAATACAAACTGTTAAAAGCATGTAAACTATTTACACAAACACAATTCTTGTCCGTCATTATAAAATGAAAATGAGAAGGTAAATCGGAAAATTTAAAAAAAAAAAACAAATCTAATTTCACGCCAACCACAAATTGGCCGGAAATACAATAATGTAACTCGAATTCCAGATAGTGTAGAGAAATTAATCCAATTTCGATAACAAACATAAAACCAAGTAAATAGTGCGATACACATCAATTGCACAGGGAAAAAAAAGTAAACATTTACAGCCATAAATTGCCCAATTTCACTATTGTTTGTCACCAGGCATGCCAACTGCCACACAAACAAGACAAGAACAAAAAAAAAGGGTCGTTCGGGAAAACTACACAAATCTATTGTCGTTGGTGATTATGTTGATCCCTTTTTTATGCGCACTGCGAAACTAAAATTGTACGCTTTTGTTTTACAAAAACATTTTATTTGAACTAAACGCAAAGAAATTTGGAACATTTCACACCATAAAAGGTGCGGCTCAGTTGAGTGAACTGTTGCAGGGTTGGCCGCTAGTTCATAGTGGGACCCCTTTCTCATCGAAAATTCACTCACAAATTTTAATAAAGTCAAGACGGGGAATGGATTTTTTTTTTTTTGGGATGGATTCAATAGTGAAAAGAAAACTCTTCCCGCATTCTCGTTGTAGGGTTAAATGGGTGCAACCGTTACACGTAATAAGCCATCGGTGAGCATTTATTTCGACCCCTTGTCAAATGACACTTTCTGACGAGTATTTGTCGTGTTAGTCGAATCGCTGTCGTCGTTCAGCAGTCGTCGGACCCCTATTTTTTTTATCTCGAAAAGCATTTCGAGAAGCTTATTATAAATCTAACCGAAATATGAGCTGCACACGAAGCAAAAATGAAAATTAATTTCGACTCGACAGCGACAACTAAAACGGCTGCCGTTTGAAACTACTTTACTCTGTGTGAACCCCAGCGAGGGTAATTTCTGTTTTGAGGTTATGTGTATGAATACACTTTGCGTGTGAACGAGTTGTTATTAACCCAAGGATCGTACAGCCCATGCCTTTATCAACGCATATATCAACTTTTTGTTGTTCTGTAGGGCAGAAAGGGATCGAAGAAGCCGAAGTAGAAACGATATTCCGCTCCTCCTATACATTTTTTTTGTTAATATTATCACAAATTTAAGTAACCGTTTTGTGTGTGATGGAGACAAATAGTTTCAGGTTTATTCCGTAGCACCCCTGGGACACACTCAGCGTAATTTCAAAAATGACAAAAAAAAATTACCGACTGCCATCTAATCTGAACGTTTGCGCCTCATAAATGTTATACCCTTAATGCCAGACAGTCTCAACTTATTATGAAATGGGGAAAAAAAGGTAAATTACACCGGGGTCCATCAACCACATTCACTCCGATAGAAATAAAGAGGGTTGTGAAATGATTGTTGTCTGCATATTGAACCTCTGTATATTCCGGCGATGTTCATAAATTTACAATTCCCCCTCATCAAATCTAAACCCAACAAACGTTAGCCATTGTCGAAATCCGGTCACGCGTGCTATTATTCTGATTAGGCCCAACAGGGATGACAGTCAATGGTGATGCTGCTGATGATGATGCCAACAGGGAAACCGAAAAAAAAACCACCCTTAAAGGCAGTTATATAAATTCGCCCCTTTTCAATGGTTAAATTGGGATATTTGAATAATAGAATGCAGAAACAGCAGCCGAAGCAACATCACATAATCAAGTCGAATACATATTTTGGGGTTATGTTTTGTGAAGTTTATTTCTGGTTTATTCTGTCATTATTAACACTGAAGTCTGGAGATTGCAGGGAAGCCGTCCTCGATCCTTGCACGCTGCTGCATATTAATAATTTCCAGTGAATGGCTGCATTGTGATGACATGATCTCACGCCATTGGATTCGGTCCTTATAAGATTTATGCTCACTCGATTGAGCTATAAAACTGGACATCCCTCTGGGATATTGTTGCATTTAGACGCAATCAAGGGTACAGTAGGTAGTCGAAATTACCCCCTGGGTAAAATCCATTCAAAATGGACGTTCCGGCATGATGACTCTCATATTTGTTAGATTCTCCCTGAGGGATCTCACGTTGTTATGGATATGTAATACGCGTCAGAATCCATCCCCATTCAAATAATCAAAAAAAAAAGGAAGGGTGTCCGGAAAATGCTTTCATGCTTTTAATTCTAAAGGGCATTCAGGAAGTGCAGCCAAAGATCGGTCACAAGTGTACGTCGCCTGGCAAGGATTCTTCAATTGAAGTGAAAGTGACTGCTTATGTGTACGACCAGGTTTTTCCATTTCTGAATATTAAAACTGCACACCCATAAAATTGCATACTTTGCGATTTATAGGGAAAAAAACTACCACCACTGAGGGTGAAAAGAGATGTTTTCGCAATTATGAACGCCATTCAGTAGATCTTGTTATCAAGATCTTGCATGCGGCGTTTCCCAATGGGGCGGCTAATCAAATATTCATAAAGGTCTTATGGGCTTAAATTGTTTAGAATCAAGGTTATTATATGCGGTATGTGATAAAAGAGGGAAATATCCTTTAACCGAGGAGGTAAATTAAAGCCCTTTTGTACAAGTTGCATTGATTTCTCGTAAAAGGACATTTTTGACTTTGGAATTTTTTATTCAAAGGACTCTTTATGAGTTCGTTTCTTTTACCATTCAACAGTGACACGAGTTCATTTTGTTGCCGACATATTGTATATGTTTGGTTATTAAAAAATTCTAAATTAAAATTCCTTTGAGTTTTGGTTGCTTAGAAATGGAAATTGGGGGACAATTTTTATGAATCGAATTTCGAATTAATGAAATTTTCATATACAGATTTGTTCATTAAAAAAACTCCACCCCAATTTTTTGGTTACCAGACCACCTTTCCGGTGGACGCACTTTTTATTACAGTTGTACGTAGATTGTAACGAATTCTCATAAGATCCGTTGTGTGTCCGAATTTTTTTAATTAACGTAATGAATTCATACCTACGGTGAACATACGTCTCGGAATCTCCGGACAGTTGCCGGACATTTAGCCGTGAAACTAATATTTTGTCCCAAATTTTTCAATTTATTGTTAAAATTTGTCGAACGTGAAAAGAAGCGATCTCTAAATAATATATACAATAAAAATACTCCACTACAGCTACGGTTTGGTGTAGATTACATTTTTTTCGCCTGCGGCGCATTTTTCACCGATTTTCCACAAACAACACATGCATTTCAAAAGGTTTAACATGCGGCGCTTTTCTCTTTATTAGCATTTTTAGAATTTCCGTTGCGATTCTTCATGGAACGAAAAGTGCATACAAAATTATGTTAATTTTTGCTTGGGAGTATTTGAATGAGTTTTTCATAATATCGATTACTCTCTCATTTTTTTCGAGAAAGAAAATTCTAAAATCAGTTTGTTCTGAAATCATACTAATATATAAAAATGAGTTGGTATCTGTCTGTCTGTCTGTTCCTCTTTCACGCAAAAACGGCTGAACCGCTTGACTTGAAATTTGGCATGAGTGTCTGTGGTAGTTCTGGTTCCAACATAGGCATACGGAAAAGTAGCGCGAGGGGTAGGGGGACTAAGGGGAGGGGGTAAAGTGATTTCGAAACTTAGTTTTTGCGCTATGTTACTCTTTTGCGGGGAAACTACTGAACCGATTGGCCTGAAATTTGGCATAGATGTTCGTCGGGGGTCCAGCCCCAACAAAGACCAATTAAAAAGTAGTTCGAGAGGTGGGGAGAGTAAGGGGAGGGGGTAAAGTCATCTCGAAACTTAGCTCTTTCTCTATATTACCCTTTCGCGGGGAAACTACCGAGCCGATTGGCCTGAAGTTAAACTCCAACATAGACCATCAAAAAAAAAAAAAAAAATTGAAAAAAATTGAAAAAATGCAAGCTAGTTATCTATAAAAAACATTAATTAATAGAACTTATTCAAGAAGTTATTCAACTCCCGATTCAAGAGATAAATTCTGAGATAAATTTCAGCCTATTTTTTATTTAATATTCTATATCATTATTTAATTTATTTTCTGATGTATTTTTGCACGGTTAAGTCATGTTTAATCCTTCCATTAAAATTTTAATACTCGCGCCACAAAAAAAAATGTATGAAAAAAGTTAACAGACACCTGCAATAAAACCAGAAAAATATTTTAATCCCAGTCTGCCGCAAAAAAAAAAGCCTCTCTGAAAAAAAACGCCACATCGAAAAAAGCACCACTCAAAAGATTAGCGATGTTAAATGTAAATTTTTATATCACACCCAAAATATGTGAATAATCTTTTGATTCGTTTGTTTTTATTTTAAATTTTGTTGTTTTTGCCCTCATGAAATTTTATTATTTTCATTAATTTCCATTTTCAGAGGATTTTTTTTTATGAATTTCACTTTTTTCCGGTCTGTGTTCCAATGTTTACCGGAGTGTGGAATTTTTACATGTAAAATTCAATGCTTTTTTTATTATTTATTGTGGTATCTATTTTTAGTATGCGTATAAATATTTTGGCAATATCTCGTTTTATTGTTGTGGAAACACCACCTTCTTTTCCCCGGACATTTTCCAACATTTAATTCTCCAATGGCGACGATTTTAAATATCTGCCTGTTGTATTCTGGTTTTTTATTACGAAAAATCTGTAAAATTATTCACAATCTGTTGTTTTTTCCACATTCAAATTTAGTGGAGTTTTTTTTATGATATTGTAGTCAGATTTTTTGTTTATTTTTCACTGTTCGTTTATCAAACATTTTAATTAACAAAATTTATCGCCAAAGATAATTATTTTCGTCCGTTAAAGATATAACTTTTTTTCTTTGACTCGACGATAAAAAAGAAGTTTTTCAATCGCGATTTTTCTATCTTTTATGCCATTAACACTAGTTTTTTTCAAATCTTTGAAAGCTCATGGAAATTTAAAACTAAATTGCTTAAAATTTAAATCGTAATTTTAGCATAGTTTTATTGAGATTTTACGATATTATAATCTAAAATTTAATCGAACATTATCATAAATTAAATGATTTTAGAGATTTTATAGCTTTTGTTTATTAGTTTTCATAAAATTGAGGTTATTATGTCGTATTTTATTCAACACTAGATGGTAATATAATAAAATGTCCCACTGGAAAATAGAAATCAAATTAATTTTCTCAATTTTATTGTAACCTTAATTTGAAAATTCCTAATATGGGATACCGAAAATAATTTTCGTTGTGAAAATTATGTCTTTTGAGTTTTTACTCAGTTTCAACAAATTGATTGACCTCGAGCCAAAATCACACGTTTTTGTCATTAAAAATGTCCTATCGAAAAAAATTTTACGAAAAGTTCAAAAAATAACATTTTTTTTGGTTTCCACAGCCAAAGTCCTCCTTAAAATTCGAACTTGGTTCGTTGCGTCGTCGCATTGTGCGACTTTTAAAGACAGCCAAACGAATTTAGTAACTTTTCCTTCTGCAAAAGGTTCTTATTGGTACAATATTTAGTTATTATTATTTTATTCGTCTGGCTGTGCAAATATAAACCTTTTGTAGAAGGTAAAACATCTAAATCTGTTTTACTGTCTTTAAAAACCGCACAATGCGACAAAGAAACGCACTTGGTAGTCCATAGCTCGAAATTTCAGACGGTAGCACGCGCCAATTTCCATTCCACTCAACTCGCTTGGCCCGCGTGAGTAGTTACATCTACTGCTTGGTGCCACCGACATAAAATCAACATAAGGCCTCGTTTACACTTGCGATTTTTGAAAACCGGATCAAAATCCGTTCAATGGTTTAAGAGATTCTCTAATAAGGTTGGGATTGAATTTAGTGGGGTTTGTAAACCACCTCCCAAATGATGAAACTCAGATCAAAATTGCTGCTCGGGTTCTAGTACACTCAGAAAAATGGAGGCTAACTCGACGACCTACATACGGCGTAATTGGCCGCGGGCAGGCGCGCGTTCGCCTGCATGTGGGACAGTAAAACTGAGTTGACCTGTGGTCGGAGAAATTCTGAAATTAAGCCACCAGCAGGTAAAGTAGGGCATTGGGAGCTGCACGAGTTGACCTTAGATAGGTTAACTCTGACCGCTTGACAGTTGACCTGGACATTTTTCTGAGTGTAGAGAGATTTTCATTCAGTTTTCACTATCAGGCACCAATTGCAAAGCTGTTGTTTGTGTTTACACCACTATTCATGTGCAATTTCGACTTCTTCTATTCGTTTTAAACATCCATTAACAATAATATAAAAAATTAATTAAATCCGAACTATTTTCAATACCCATTTGTACGAAATATCGTGATTATGTTTTGGGCAATTTTATAACATGCAAAACCAAACATTGAATAAATTAAGCCATATTCCAATGAATGCAGCGAAGCATAAAACTTTCAAACCACAATACTAGGCACTCTAGAGATTGATTTTTTTATTAGATCCTTTCATGTGAAACAGAATGAAAAAATTCATTGTTCCTGTCATAAACAAAATCCATTCACGAGCAATTTTTAAGGTTTGAATTTTATAGTATTCGAGTGGATAAAACGAGAATCCAGCAGACATTCCACATGACTTCACAGATAAAATAAATATCAACTGTATTCCCAATTTGATTGGACAACTATTGATTGTAAAATGAAAATTATATTCAACATGGAAATGCACTCTACTTTAACCACTCGTCATCGAATCGTCCTTGTACGCGACCCTGGTCTACCTGATCCTTTAAAATCTTATTGTACGACATTTACAATTTGATGTATGGCTTTGAAATACAAGAAAAAAAAGCTTACCTCAAAATAATAGGGTGACCATAGTTTTTTTTGAGTCAATCCGTGACAAGACCAGCGGAAAGAAGGTGTGCGAGGGGGGGGGGGGGGGGGGGCTCCTGATACTGAAGACCAACAGAACTATAAATTTTATAGATAAAATAAAATTTAATTTCGACAAAACCAAGTATAAACAATTAAGAAAATTGCGCCGCAGGTAATTTTGTTTTAAACCGAACCCAACTCGATACTTTAAATCAAGATTCGCAGAGTCCCAAGCCAAAATTAACTGAATTTTTCGTGCTCTTTACACGTTCTATAAATAATCGCAACGGAAATTGTAGAAATTCCAATCAACAGAAACACTCCGCAGGTCAAATATTTTGAGGTACGCGCAGAGATCTAGCTGCTTGAAACGGTAAATCTAACTACTTTGTAATGGGAAATCGGAACTACCAATAAAATAGTTAATTTAAATTACAAAATAGTTGATTTCGATTTTAACAAATGTCAATTTAACTACAAGATAGTAATTTTTACTACTAAGGCCCGTTTGCGCGTATTATTCTTAAAAAATTAAGTTGTGGTTAGCCTACTTAAACCGTAGAAATTCTTCGACTTAAATTTTTTAAGTTGTACATAAGTTGCTAAGTTTTGTTGGTGCAAACGGCACTAAGTAGTTAAATTTCTTACAAAAATTGTCGATTTTGACTATGTTTATGATCAAAAATACCATTTTAGTAATAGTCATGAAAATCGTTAATTTTACTACCTTTTAACTGCGTGTACATGTGCCCTGTCGGGGAAATCACTGAAAAAATGCACCGCAGGCGAAAAAAAAATGTAATTTACAGCAACTCTTAACCGAAGTAGAGTATTTTTCACAATTTTTTTGATTCTTTCTTAGCGTTTATCGGAGTTATGATAATAAAGAGAAAAATTCGGTGCAAAAACTTAATTTCCGAAACGACTGGATCCGGGACTGTCCCGGCCATTCCGGGACGTATGTTCACCCTACCAAATCAAGTAGATGAGATATATTTTATTATATTATGATATTCACATTTTTTAATATATTTTCTCTGACATCGTATTCCTAGCCAATAAAAACATTCAAGGGGTGTATGTGTATAAAATTGGAAAAATATTTTAGTCTCAAAATGACATTCAGATAAGCTCCTCATATCTTTTTAGATAATTTTTTTTATGTTTTTTATTTCAATATATTTACATTCGCATATTTGGTCCCTGCAGTGCCAGTATTCCAAGGATATAAAACTTTGTTTATTGCTTTTACCTATCCATATGTCTATGATATCTACTAGAGATATCCTTATACGTGTACCTGTCTACCAGTTTTCTATTCAATAGTCGTACTTGCCATGCTACCATTTGCAAGGAGTAAATCCACATTTTTCCAACTTGTTACCATTCCATATTTAACGATAACTCATATTGACTTGCTCTACCAGCAGAACGTTTCTCAAATATAAAAATTTTATGTATGGGGAAATATTTGGCATGAATTTTTACCTTTTCCCATATTATATCCCCGTGAAATTGAGTGGAATTCATAATAATAATATAAAAAAAAAAACTTTCCAACAGTACTTTAGCGATACTTTTGAGTTGTCGCTCGTGTTTTACTTATGGTCCTTCAGCGAATGGTTTAAATTCCATTTGGGAAACGATATTGCATTTCGATTGCATGCCATGTGAAAGTTTTCCCTCAAATTATTTTCAAACTTTTATTAAATTCAGTTCAAATGGTTTCTTTTTAAATGAAATGGAGTTTAAAAGTGACTTATTTATTTGCTTTTGGGACCACGGCAATTGGTTATTCTAGAGAAAAATTAAATAATAATGAGAATAAATATCAGGAAATAGAATTTTTAATGGAATTAAAACTTTTGGGATTTTTTTGCGATTTAAAACGTCTCTAGATTTGTGATTTCAACTTAAACACATTATTGTTTTATATGCTTAAACGGGCAAAATCGGGCTATTCCTCCCCACAACCTCCCCCCACCCCCTTCCCCATACTATTTTCCTTAATTACTTCTTTAATATTTTTTCCTGCTTATAATAATTACTTTTAGTAATTTATACTAGATCAACAAAACTAGTGGGTTTTTTTTCTATATTCCACCCTTATCTACTTATTGTTGGTACAATTGGATTTTTAAACCCACAACCGAATATCCGGCGTCATTCTGTACGCCGAAAGGAAGCTTTCCACTAACAGCTTATATACAAAAGATATTTTCATCGTCGTTTAACTTTCCACATGTTCAAACGTTGATAATCCTTTTTGTCTTTACCGTATGTAAATGAGGTGCCATAAGCATGCTGTTTAGTTGATTTTAATCGTGCCCGGCTTTTCCATAGAAAACATTGATATAGAAAACTATTCACCAGCCAGAGACATCAACCAACCGATTTTGTAATGTGAGACATACAAATCCGATGCAAAACTCTGTACGTATAGCGTAGATCAGTGTTTCCCAACCAGTGGTACATGTACTCCTGCGGGTACTTCGGTAGGTTTCAGTCCAGTGGGTTTTCGATATTTCTTCGGGAAACAACTTATGTGAGTAAAAGAAGGGGTTGCCCTATTTTACGGCAACCCTTAGTACTATTACCGCCTTTTCTATTGACGTTTTATTATAATTATCGATTCGGATCAGAAATAATTTTTTCCTCCGGCGCAAATCGTTCGCTTTTAATTTCTTATAAATTTGTCAGTGCGGTTTCGAACATCGGAAATAATTTTCCCCTGCGGCGAAAATCGTTCGCTTTTAATTTCTTATAAATCACACATCAGAAAAAAATTTCCCCTGCGGCGCAAATCCTTCGCTTCTCTTAAAAGATTGGCAGTGTGGCTTTCGAACATCAGAAAAAGTTTTCCCCTGCGGCGCAAATCGTTCGCTTTTAATTTCTTATAAATTTATCAGTGTAGTATTTGAAGATAATCATATAATGCTTAATATGTATACATTTTGTACCAACATTTTGTATACAATGGTATAAGGGAGTGCACAAAAAAAAACTAGCTCGCTAGGTGGTATACCAGTAAAAAAGGTTAGGAAACACTGGCGTAGATGTCTGTTGTAGAGTTGCCGCCATAGAAAAGCTTCTTAATTCTCCTCTTTTGGAAGAATCTACCTTTTTCTGGTTAGCATTGTTTCACCTCTGAAGTTTCTTATTCTATTGAAAATTTTATGTTGTTTTTTGTTGCTATTCTTAAGCCAACTCACATGCATGAAGAAATTGATATTCTTATAGTTGTACGGCTACCCATAATATTTTCACAACATAAGACGTTGCTGAACAGACGATTTAACTTGGCTTTTGCTTTTGCTATTTCCACACCCACCACCACCTTCGTCCATACCGTTTGAATATCCTAGCCACCACAAAATAAAATCTTTGACTTCAACTACTCAATACCAGACTTTGCGGCGTATTGTCGGTATCCGTGCAATTTTGTAGTGCTTCACCCTAACTTTCTGACCATTGGAGCATAAAAGGAATTTCCTCATTCTTTAAGAACTCCATTTCGAAGGGGTTGTGACACCTCCATGGCACTAAACTTCTGTTTATACACACGCCCTCCTGAAACGACTTAGTGAGTTATTGAGATTCTTAAGCTTTGCCACCACATACTGAGCTTTCATGTTCGTTCTGTTAGACAAAGACACCTGGGGGTCAGGTATTATTGAAATTTAAATCCAACGTAAGCCATACACGGTAACCAAACAACTATAAACAAATTAGTAGGTGTTGTATGTGCGGTGAATTTAAAACACGACATCAACATGAGACGATGCCAGTCACACCAAAAAAAAAAGGTTAGAAACCTTTTATGCTGTAATTTTTAATTCTATCCAGTGAAAGGTGTTATATATAGGGAAGGTTGTT
Source organism: Chrysopilus asiliformis (assembly GCA_964034945.1). NCBI lineage: Eukaryota > Metazoa > Arthropoda > Insecta > Diptera > Rhagionidae > Chrysopilus > Chrysopilus asiliformis. The sequence goes on from OZ035963.1 coordinate 6,312,814, forward strand.
TTAAAAATTAGAAGAAAAAAATCGTTTCTTGATGATGCGAGCCAACCGAAACGAATAAATTAACCGCCCGCCGCTACTACCATGACCATATAGGCGTACACCCTTCGATATATCTTTAATGTTTTAAATTATTTGCTATGCTACTTCATCTATTGTTGGATAAAGCCTCCAATTAATTCGGTTAATTACAAGATAAATGCCTGGAAACGACTCAACTCTTTCAAGCCACATCCACCGTACTTGCCATATCTGGCAGTTTTTCACGTTCCCCTCATCGCATCGTCGAGGCGAGACCCATTTTTCCATCGCATCATAGCGTAGATTATTACGTGTGAAAAAATGCCCATCGTTATGTTGCTCATGTTGGTTATGTTGGACTCTGGCCCGAGTTTCTGGGATCTTCTACACAATTATCTTGTTTTGTTGGTTATTTTTTTTTTTTCGTTGGAATTTTCTTTTTTTCGTCGAGCCCATTGAATTGCATCAGTGAAGCTATGTTTCTAATTGAAAATAATTTTGTTTGGTCACGAACTTCTTTCATTTCCCCGACTCATTCCACCCCGGTTCGTCTCTCATCCGCACAGATTTTATGCTTTTTTTCTATGCGATGTTTCTCGTGTTTAGCTGAATTCCGAATGTATGCCGTTGCGGTATGTTGGCGATCCATTGATGTTTTGTGAACCCCAATTTTTGTGTTCGCAGAGGTCTTCGTCTAACATTAAATTGGTATGTTAAATAAAAATTTGTTGCGGCTTCAAAAGATAAATTGGTTTAAAACTGCTATTATTCTCGTTCTTATTGTTGCTGTTACGTCAATTGATTAGAGTCAACGTGTTGATATACACATATATTTTACCACCATGCGATATAATAGTACAATTGAATTCAAATTCTTGAATTGAATTTCATCGAAAGTCGTTAGGAATTCTTCTTCAAATAAAATTATCAAAAAGGTGGTGATCTTTAGGTTTTTTTTAGTCCCAATTAAAGGGAAATTTTGTTACAAATTATTTGGAACATTTAACGGTTTTTAAATGAGAAAGTTTTATTGTGGCTCCGGAAACATTCCGGATATCGGGTGACCCATTTTTTGTTTTTTGGCAATTGTGGTCAAAATGATAAGGCATGCGTAGGTGTGATGATGGCAAAAACGGAACACCAACGAAACAAGACTTATCCTTGAGAACAATTTTTATGTCTGTACCTATAGTGGTTAATCAAAAAATTTTATTGAAAATAAAACTTGACTTGGAAGAATACCAAGCAAAAAACAATTAAAAAATCAAAAGCTACAGAATCCCAAGCAAAAACTAACTCAACTTATCTTGCTCTTCACGCCCAATAAATTAATCCAATTGAAATTCTAACAACATCAGTAAAGGAATGCGCCGCAGGTGAAAACTCTTAAGTTGCATGAGATATAGGTGGTAAATCGCCGAAAAAATGTTTTTTCTAGCATTTCATAAATTTAGACACTGGATTGAAGAATTCCGGATAAAAATTTAGTTTCCGGGATTCCGGTACAACATGCCTAAGTTCGGGAAAATCCCAGCTATTTCGGGACGTGTTTAGATAAAAGATATGAAAATTTGTTTTTTGAATGATTTTTTATTAAAAAATGTGGTCACCTCTTATGCTGGCTCCAAACTCTTAACAAATCCAGGTGAATAAATGTTTGCCGAGTGATTTTCCACATTTGTTTAACTTATTCCACATTTGTTTAACGTAACCACCTTTATTACGAATTTGAGTGGCATATTCAGAACGAGTTCTTTCCTAACAATAGACCAAGGTACTTTATTAAAGATCTCGAGCACCTCTACTTAGAATTTCTAAAAGAACAAGAAGAAGCATAAAGCTAGAACCTGAATCGTACGTCGATGCGTCCGTCATGCATGCGTCCGGTTGACATTTCGAGTAGAATCAACGAGCTGCTATGAGTACTCCCCTAATAATACGTTTTCCGATGCGGCAACCGCATAGAGTAGGTCGAATTTCTACTTTTACATGCGAAAACGCACGGAAATGTCATTTCGCAAAAAAGTTTGGTTACCATTTAAGCAATTTAAGTATGGAACAAATTGAAAGTAATTGTTTGGACGATAAACTAATAGAAGAAGTGCAAAACAATGAATTAACTCCAGATTCGTTGCCGTACCCAACTGTCACCGCCTAAAACTGTCAACCGGACGGACGCATGACGGACGCATCGACGTACGATTCAGGTTCTACCTTAAAACAATTTTGGATTCGACGCGATTTTGGTAGCCTTAATCTCAAAAGAGTGATTCCATCAAGTTTGTTATTTAAATCCCTTTTAAATAAATTAAAAAATCACTTTAAATGTTTTTGTAATTTCTAATAAATTTTTCTTTTTTTTCCAGGTATGTGTTCACAGTATTTTCTACTTGCAAATCAAAACTCATCACAAGGTAACAAGTTTTATACAAAATGTTGCTAAAGACACTAAATTGTCATATTGTAAAACGATAACAAGAATGCAAAATATATTTCTGCTATGATTTGCATGCAGATTTCCTCATTAGTCAACTCATCGAAAATTTATTAAAATTCATAGAGTCAAGAAGTCAAAAATTGCATTCTGCATACTAATTGAATAAAATCTATTCAGTCTGCATAAATTTCATTAATACTCATTCGGATTCATTTGAATCATTAAGCAAATGCAATAAAGCAAATAAATGAGTTTTATCGTGTGCAGACATAAAAGAAATAAATCTTCACCCACCATTCAAAATGCACTTTAGATGACTTCGTCTGAGGGAATTGCTTCATTAAATCAAAAATGTATGCGGAATATAGTGTCGTAATTTAGTTTGAACAGGCACTTGGATTATTTTTTTTATTACAAATACACTCCGGAAAATTGAGTAACAGTCGTGAACGTAATTGGCATAATTATCTTCCTGCAGGACAATTTAGCCCATACTAGGCACGCATTCACCTGCGCTAGGTAAAGTTTAATTCGGTCATCCTGTGGTGGGTGATATTGAAAAATCAAACTTGCAGCCAGCAAAGTAGAGTTTAAGCACGGTTTAATCTGAGATTGGTATTTCGAGGATGTAAAGTCATGTAAAGGATAAGTTCGTCTCCCTGCTACAGGCCAGAGTTGACTTCTATCAGCTTTATTATTTCTCTGATTATGTCCTCAAAAGAAAGTTTTTGTTTACTTAACCGAAAATTTTATCGCCACAGTTTTAGATATGAAATGAAACCGAAATTGTCGTTTGATGCAACTAATTCCATTGTGAAATTTCAGATCCCCAAATTCGACTTTTTTCTCTGCTGCCGAACCTACAGTTTCATACGAATTAAGAATTCTGAAAAATAAAACCTTCAGAATTTCTTTAACTTGACTTTCGCTGTTATTACCATATGATCTGCAAAAATATTTTTTTAGATTTTTTTCTATCTGCTCAATTCTTAAAGCTCCATAAAGAAAAACTCGACGTACTCATCCCTACGTAGCCTGAAAAACTAGCAAATACTCACATGTGCCTATAATATAAGGAAGATTGTCTATAGCTTCCATAAATTCCTTTCTTTATCCAACCATTAGGCACTCAATGAAAAACATGAAAGCGACATAGGAAATATCCTTCAGATGACATAACATAAAATGAGCTTATTTTCGTTCCAAACTACTTGTTCCCGGGATATATTTAGACAAATACATACATTTACATTTTATGCGAGTTTCTTTTTTATGCGTTTTAAGAAATTTTCATACACACATCCCCCAAGCTTTTTCCAACATTGTTAAATAAAAAAACAGCATATATTTTTTTCTATTTTTTCGTTTATTTATTTTTTTCCCTTGTTTTGTGAACTAAAAAATCTTTCTAGCTTCTAGAATCAGAATGACATTCACAGACTAAAACAAATGAAATATTTCCACTACATTCAACGTCTTTATTTCATCTTCAGTTTTTTTCCCTTCCCTGAACATTTTTTCTCCCTCTGTATGTCAAAACTTGCGGAAAAAAATCAGCAGAAAAAGTAGACAAAAATCGAGAAAAAAAATGTTGATATAAAAACTGAGAAAATAAACCGAAAATGTTGTTAGCAAGATTAGGATATAAGGAAGAAAATCCTACAAGGACGATAATCTCAACATCTTGACGTGCTGTAGAAAACAAACTGTACAAGATAAGAAAGCGAAAAAATAGAAAGACATGCGAAAAAAAGTTTTTCCTACCATCTCTTTATCTTAACGTCTTCTTGTGGTGTCATCATGTTTTAGTCTTATCGCATGGGATTTTTTCCAACAAATTCCATAGCTTGACATATTTATGTGATTTTAATGCACAATAAATTAGGAATTAATTAACCTAAAAAGAATTTTTTTTTGTTTGCTTTTCTTGTTCTGTTTCAGTGAAATATAATAAAATATACTAGTGTTGAGAAATATGATGAATGGAGGGCAAATTAATGGGAAAAAGTCAATGGATATTTGGACATAAACATAATTAGTCAAATTATTTCTGCATGAAAAAAATACAGCCTGGTTAAAAAATATTTTCGTTATCGTCTCCTTTTTGTAAGATTCGAAAAAAAAACTTAAACTTTCACAATTTTTCTAAAACCCTGTGAACTTTTTCATCATTTTTCCCCAAAAATAAAAAATGCAGCTGAAAATGTTTAACAGCCAAGCAGACTGCAACGTGTTGTTAAGGCCTGTGTCCACATGGAAGTTTATTTGCAGAAGTCGCTTCCAGAAGAGATTTCTGGTGTCACAACTTCTGGAAGTTCACTTGCAGTTAGTGTTTCCACGGGAAAGACTTCCAGAAGTCTCCGCTAGAAGCGACTTCTGCAAATAAACTTCCATGTGGGCACAGGCTTTAAGAGGAAATTTTATAAAATCGTAACTCTCTCTCTTTCTCGGCACTACAACTGGTTTCTGGTCTTGGCCTGCCGCAATGTCTCTCGCCAGAGGTCCCAATCACGTGCCGATGTCCTCCAGTTTTGCATCCCAATTCTCTTAGCGTCCTAATCAACGCCGTCTTACCATCTGAGGTTGAGTCTTCCTCGTCGTCTTGGCGCGATATTACACACGGCAACTTTCGGGCTTACTTAAGCCGATTTTTGGGAGAAACGACTGAGGAGGGAAAAGTTGCCACTCGAAATCATGGCTTATCGACAATCTGCATACATGCAAAGCGTGTGAACCGGTTTGGGAAAAGTAGTAGGGAGAAATCACTTTCTTTCTGACCGTCAGCAGGTAAAGATCTTGGGAAGTATGTATATGAGCAGCAGCAATTTCAATGGTTTGAGTCCACACACACACATGTAAACTTGTGTAGCATATGCAAACAGGATTGGCTTATTTAAGCCACAAATGTAAGCACATTGGCTTATTAAGCCCAAAAGTTGCCGGCTTAAATAAGCCCGAAAGTTGCCGTGTGTAATACCGCGCTTGTTGTGACTAACTAACATTTGTTTGCTTTAATAAAATCAACCGTGACTATCCCTAAAAAATCGGACAACATGCTTCCGTACGAAATTGTATGATAAAGCATTTTTGTTTTAATAAAATGTTTGGATATGACGCACCTTTCTGGAGATAACCCATGAAAATCGGTGTGAAAATTAAAAAATTAGCTGAAAGTTTCAAGTAAACAGAAAACAGCATTTTGTTTTAGGAAAAATTTTCTCAATTACCTCATAACATAAGGCATAGAATTGCAGTGATTTTGATAGACGCACAATGCAAAATTAAAAAAGTATATAGGCCTTTTCAATAATTTACACTCAATAAACCACCCACCACCAAAGTTATTTTTTTATGTTTCACACTTTTTTCACCTCTCATATTGTCATCAAGTTTTCTGCAAATTAAAAAAAAATGTGAAATCTTCATCTCTAATTTATTTTAATATCATTTTAACTTCCTTTACCCCATAAAATTTTTTTATATAAATAAATGTAATTTAAGATCGCCATAAAAATGATTTTAATAAAACACTCGTAAACCACAAACGGTGGTGATATATTGAAAAAAAAAATGTAAAAATCACAAAATGAAAATTAAATAAAGTGAAATCAACAGCTTTATGAGTAGGTTGTTTGGATTGTGGTGCCTTGTCATAAAAATTATGTCCGAAGCTATAAATTGCACCGTCTAAAAGAATTACGAGCTCCAAGACAAAAATTCTTTAAGTTTTTTTTTCTTTTATTTTTTCTTGCGAATGGTTGAAATGTTCTTCACTTGTCGTTTTATAATATTTTTATGATTGTTGTTATTGTCACTTTTTTAAACGTTAATAACATTTAAGTATCCACGGACTGACCATGAATTACGATAACGATCTGGCACTGTGGTCAATTTTGCTCATCGAAAAAATTACCCTCGTCACCATCTTTAAATTTTATGACCCCATTCGCGCCGTGAATTTGATTAAGAAATGGGATTAAGAAGTGCGACGTTCCAAGTTGGTGGGTGGGTGGTTAGTAAGCCTTTGGTGAAAACAATGGCTTTATTTTTTCTTCTTCTCTAGCGGACAGTGGTCAGTTATCGTGAAAATAACACTTGGATCAAGACAAGAATAAAAATGATCAAAATAAGAAGCGATTAAAAAAAACGAATTTCACGAACGTGTCCAATTCGCTGTGCTTTATTCTAGATAATCATCAATTTATTATTATCTTCTTATCTTGTCACTTAGATATCACACCCTATAGTGGTCAGGGAGGAGCTTTTTTATTGCTTCATATTACCAAAATGACCGTTTAAGTATCATTAAAATGCCAACAGAGTCACCATCATGTCGCGATATTAGTGTTATCGTCTTAACGTCGAAAACGTTATTCAATTTGTTTGTATTTTCAGAAATGGATCGCAAATTATTTTAAATTTTAGGACCCATAACGAATGTTTTACGTGATTGAATTTATTGAAAGATTACCCTGTCACAGGTTAAATTTATTCCTCTCAAGTGTCAAGATTATGACTGACATTTTAAGAAATATACATTACTAGCTTGCATACCCGTCGTTGCCGGGCTAAGCTTTTTCAAATTTTTTTGATGGTCTATTTTGGAGCTAAACTTCAGGCCAATCGGCTCGGTAGTTTCCCCGCGAAAGGGTAACATAAAGGAAGAGCTAAGTTTCGATATCACTTTACCCCCTCCCCTTACTCCCCCACCTCCCGGGCTACTTTTTAATGGGTCTATGTTGGAGCTGGACCCCCGACGAACATCTATGCCAAATATCAGGCCAATCGGTTCAGTAGTTTCCCCGCGAAAGAGTAACATAGCGCAAAACTAAGTTTCGAAACCACTTTATCCCCTCCCCTTACTCCCCCACCCCTCGCGGTACTTTTCCGTATGCCTATGTTGGAACCAGAACTACCACAGACACTCATGCGAAATTTCAAGTCAATCAGTTCAGTAGTTTCCCCGCGAAAGAGTAACATAGCGCTAAAACTAAGTTTCGCAATCACTTTACCCCCTCCCCACACTCCCCCCACCCCTCGCGCTACTTTTCCGTATGCCTCTGTTGGAACCAGAACCACCACAGACACTCATGCCAAATTTCAAGTCAATCGGTTCAGCCGTTTTTGCGTGAAAGGGGAACAGACAGACAGACACCAACTCATTTTTATATATTAGTACGATATGATTGACCAATAAAATTGGGTCTGGGGCCGGAGCCCGAGTTTGAAATGTGCACCAAAATTCTTATGCAAATTATATGGAAATTGCGTGGCTATAGAAAAATTCACTTTTACATAGGGTGACCAGGCCTAAGTAGAGGACGGTGGCAAAAGACCGAAAAACCTGGAGGGATGTATTGACGGGTGGCGGCGGCAAAGACCCGGCCTGTAACAGCCAGTGATTATGATGAAATACATCGAAAAGTACGAAAGAAGTTAAAAAAGCGCGCCCGGAAAAACTATTTTGCGTCCCAACTCTTTTCCAAAAAAAAAGTGAATTTTTCTGTCACTTTTTTTGGGTTTTTTTTTTGCTAGACCACAACAGAAGTTTTTAAAGAAGCAAGAAAAAATTGTAAAGATAAATATATTTCATAATTAAAAAAATATGATGATAAAATGCGCCGCAGGGAACTTTTTTTTTCTTTGAAAAAGCACGATGAAGTTAGAAATTCAAAAAAAAACTGCGCCGCAGACGAAAGTTTTTGATTTCAATACTAAATTGAAAAATTTGGGGCAAAAATTTTGACTCAGAGACACCGGCACAACATGTCTGAATCCAAAAAACTGCGCCGCAGTCAAAAGTTTTCGATTTCAAGACTAAATCAAATAATCTGGGACAAAAATTTAGATTTGGGGGCTCCGGGACAATATACCTCAAATATTTATGTTGAATCTTTTTATAAACATTAAAAAAAAATAAAACTCGACAACTAATTGAGGGAGAAAGTTTAAATTTGGCACAAAACAGGGTTTTACCGAAAATTTCGGGATGCCGGGACAACGTGCCTTAATCTTGGATTATTCCTTCGAATCAGGGACGAACGATCGTTCTGCGCTTACCAAAATCGGCATCTCTATTATTTTTTTTTACCCAGCACGATAAAAAGTCGCAAAACACAATTTGCTGTACCATTTCTTACTTACTATCTGATAAAGTTAAAAAAATTAGTTAAAAATTTTAATAAATCAACTTTTTATACGCTTTTATTTAAATTTTAATTGATTTAATAAACGATCTTTAAACTACTTATCATAATAATTGGATAATTGGCCACAAAATGACTCCATTTTCAGCAACTCAGGTAATATAAATTACCCACAATCAAAAGTTTCCTACCCTATCCCTATATTAATAAGACTGTTGAGTGGTTTAATTAAATTAATAGCACTTCCTTGACTTGATCCATCCCTATCGATTTTACATATTTCCTGCTTTTATTGCTCAATTAAATTTAAAACGCACTGGACTGGCGTTCAAAGAAAATGAAAATAACAACTTGTTTGTTTCACCTGCCCGTTTTCTGTGCAACACGAGACAATTTTCTCCACTAAATGTAATAATCATCAATTTAAATAATTTAAACGACCGATTATTCAGCGATTCACAAATAGTTTGGTTGAAAATTTATTTTCCTTTTGACAATGTCTTGGCGCTAAATGATCCAACCATCGAAACTGAATTAATTCAAATAAAATTATGCAAAAAAAATCTATATTCATTAGAATGTTGGCTTTTCGGCGATGAAAATACAATCCCATCACCTGTCGTAATCATAAAAGTACTCAAGTTTTTTATACCCGTATGGTGAAACCAAAGGGTATATTAACTTTGCTTTACCGTTTGTAACGCCAAGATCCCGTCATCACACACAAAAATGAATTACATCAGTGTGTTTAGAATGATAAAAAAAATTGAATTTTCCATGTCCGTCCGTCTGTCCGTCCGTCCGTCCGTCCGTCTGTCCGTCCGTCCGTCTGTCCGTCTGTCTGTCTGTCTGTCTGTCTGTGGCGCGGATTGCGGGCGCACGGATTGAGCTAGAGACTTGAAATTTTGTGTGGATCCGTTTTTCGTAAAATGCGAGGCTAAGTTCGTTAATGGGCAAAAATGGACCATTAGGGGGGGTACCCCCCATACGAACGAAATCGTTTTTTGCGAATATCTCAAAAACGGTAAATGTTATCAAAAAAGTTCAAGAACAAAAGTTATTTAGGATATGATTCTACATAAAACTCCCATACATCAAAATCCGATTGGAATAAGTTTTAAAAAATCTTATTGGAAAGTTTGCCTTCAAAGTGGAATTTTGATACAACTGTTCGAATTTTGATACGAATATCACCATACGGGTCTTGAATAATTGCCAGATTGGCAATTATAGCTTTTGTTATGTTTTCACTTAAAATCATGTACCGTCTGAGTTGACGTCCACTTTTGTGGACGACGCAACCACCTATAAATATAATTGAACTGTAATAAAAAATTACCCTTAAAAGAAGTCCGAAAAAAAACTCGGTGGAATTATTTTTTTGACACGCAAAGTCGGTAATTATCCTTCGCAATCAAACAATTTAGATCGCACAGAATTAAGAATCGGACGGAAGAAAAATTGAAGGAAAAAATTGACCACTTTACGTTCAAATTCATCGCATGACTGCGAAATGTGGTAAATCCCTTAGAATTGCTTAAGGGTAAAAAAAAAGTTGCGGCTTTCTTATGGTGGTTTAATCAAGACGTATAATTTTCCATTTAGTTACCGGCACTAAAAGTATAAATTAACTTCTTCTGCTAATATTAGGCTGGCAAGCTGAGTTAATTTAAGTACATATGTAAATTCCTTACCAATTTTTATTATGGCCGAAAAAATTGCCATGCAAGGAGTAATAAAGTTAATTATGATTTCAGTGTGGAGCACCTTTTTTTTACACACACACACGGTTCAGTTTTTCTGATAATTTCGCTTTGAGGCGATCATCGCCATTCGGTAAGTTGTAATTTTAAACTACAACTCATCTGTTTAATGAGTGGTTTCAACGATCAGAGTATTTTGTTAAATTTAATTATACTGAAGGGAAAAAATTCATTACAAAATATTACTTGGTCGTCGTGAAAGATGTCAGGGAATAATTTTTATTTCGAATAACTTTTATTTTGGCATGTTTTTCGATGGTATTTTAATTTATGGCTTGTTGAAATAAAGACAAAGAGTTTTTTCTTTGTAATTTTCTTGAAAACGGTTGGGTCAAATTTAACAAACATAAAAAAAGCTACAAATAGTCTATATCGCTTCGCGATTCATCCCCTCACCCACAGGTCGGCTTTCGGCCTCTCTGACCACGTCGACCGGCGGCCTCCCGCGACTCCTCGGCCTTCAGCCTCGAATCATCACTTCACCCCCCTCCCCCATACAAAACAAAAAGTTATTTTCAAATTTTCTTGAAAACGGTTGATTTTTTACAAAATCGCGTTCCATGAGGTTCCCCATGGCAAAAACTTAAAGGTCAAACACAAAGCCCTCAAATTCTCTCTTGTAGGTACTACCAAAATAAAATTAACCTAACAAAAAAAATCTTCCAGTTGTTTCGCAATCAAACTAATCACTAAAGACCTGATTTTCCGAAAGAAATAAGATATTTACAGCCCTCGGAAATTACCGGATTAAGAAAGATAATCCAAACTGCAAAATAATAATCCCTATTGAAAATAAAACTGCACTTCTAGTCCTAATTCCGTTTTTGTCCTAAAAAAAATTCCCATGTTTCCTTTCCCGGATAATCTTGTAATTTAATGAAGGCAAAGAATGAATTATTACTACGTACCTACCGACCAATTCCTCCGGGGACTAAAAATCGTACATCATACTTAAATCTAAGAAATTTTATTTATTAAGAATAAATTAACATCATTATGGCAAAAGAAGTAGAAACAGTCTAAAGGAAATAAATTATTAGCGTATTAAATATTCCATACAACTAATGTCGGTTTGTGCTTTCAATTACCATTAAAACGTTCAGTTCGGTTAAATACGTTCGGCATACAAAACGCCTAATGGTCTTCTGGGTACCGGGAGTGTTTGTTGGTGGTTTAGTTATATAGACTTGGCTAATAGCCATGCATGACTTTGGTTGCCTATGCGCACGCTACATAATCATAATCTGACAGCTAGCCAGACAAATAGCCAGTTAAAAAGGTACCCTTCTGCATCTTAACCCCCCCCTGATCCGAGGCTCTTTCCGTACGTCCGTTTGTCCGTATCGTAGGTATACCCAAAGATAGATAAACTCAAACATGGTATGCATGAACAAATTGTCATTTTTAATTCTGTCCAGGTATGATTGCAACAACAATTAGCAGCACACAAGAATTTATTGTAAATGCAAGCGAATATATTCGTATTGTGTTCGCATATGTCTTTAGATATTTAGTGGGCAGACAAGCAATTGGACACCTATGGTACTCATGATGAATATCTATTGGTGATTTTATTTAAAATGCAACTTGTGCAACTTGAATATGCAAACCTGGTACGATTCTATGATCTCTGAATCAATAAGTCATCAGCCTACGACCAACAACCGACAACTGATATCAGTGTCTGGATGAAACCTCAACAGGATTCAAGTATAAGTGGATTCAGTTCTCCTTTCAACGGATACCACCTTCGGTTATATTACCTGGAATCCGATCGGAGTAGAGTTCATGGCGTGTACAAACAAATTATTGTTTGGGAAACTCACCTTCTCACCTTTTAGTAGGCAGCAACGTTCGGAATCCGTGGCACAACAATTGCTGCCAAGGTAGTAGACGTAGACAAATAGTCTGACAGCTGGAGTCAACGATATTAGCCGCCGATAAGATAGTTTTGCGTCTATCTAATCCATGGCGGTACAATTTGTAAACAAAAATCCAATAGCAAACTAAATGCGACAGCCTCTGTAGGTAAAAATTCTTCGGAATCGTTGTCCCCATGGAACGCTAAGACAAATGTGGACACAACTCCACGGGATTAAACAGAAACAACCACAACGAGAGCCTCACCCAACTTGAACTCCCCCAAAACCGTATTCTACGGATCCAATAGACTAAACTTGCCTATACGGTTTCCGTATACGTCCAACACAACCCAAATCCGACCCGGAGCTTGGGGCCACAAAGTTTTATGTTGTCCAAATCGATATTTATTACCGAGGCATTTATTAATCGGTCGTTTCTGTTTGTTTAACATATTTATGATTGGATTAAAGATTAATTAGTTGATGCGACTTTATATGGCGATAGGGTATAAGGCGAGAATGCTAATGAGTTTTCGTGCCGCAACCATACAACAATTCAAAAGGTGTTCATCTATATGCCAGAGAATAGTAGATACGAGCGCCTATACCGGTGCTGGTAGATCAACCTTTGCCTGGGATTCGCAGAGTTTAACGAAGTGTAACTTCTTGGGCTGGGTCGGGTATATTTTTTGTGTTTCGCTATAATAATATCTGATTTGTTTACTTGATACCTCATGAAATGAAGGATTCGGTATGGCAGCGAAAAATGGTAACAGAAACAAGTCTAATGCTTTGATTGATGATTTAAGTGAAATCGTTTGGAAATCGCTCAAAAGGTGTTGTTACGATAATGTTATTATGTGACAAAATTTATAATATGATATTTTATAGAACCATTTTTTCTGGATTTTTATCTATCGTGTTTGTTACCAGTGACAGCGAGATTTGAAGAAACACCATTAAAACGTTAATGACGGGAATATTAAAATTTTAAACAATACCGAGAAAAAAAATTTTACAACGAAATTATTTACCCTCCTAAACCAAACTGATAGTTTGGCCCCTAAGGGCAAATTTGTTTATATAAAGAAAAAAAAAATGTGACTTTTATAAGGTTTTTTTTTATTTTTAACTCTTAGCGCGGTATTACACACGGCAACTTTCGGGCTTACTTAAGCCGATTTTCGGGAGAAACGACTGCGGAGGGAAAAGTTGCCACTCCAAATCATGGCTTATCGACAACTTTCTGCATACATGCAAAGCGTGTGAATCGGTTTGAGAAAAGTAGTAGGGAGAAATCATTTTCTTTCTGATCGTCAGCTTCTTTGGAAGTATATGAAGCAGCAGCAATTTCAATGGTTTTTCCCATGTTAACTGTCTGGCAACTGAAGCATTAGTCGTGCTTGAGTCCACACACACATATGTAAACTTGTGTAGCATATGCAAACAGGATTGGCTTATTTAAGCCACAAATGTAAGCACATAGGCTTATTAAGCCCAAAAGTTGCCGGCTTACACGTGATGTACCACTTTTTCGTAACAAATGCTGAACAGTGGTGCCAAAATTGTACCACTGATTAAATCGACTGCCATTGTTGCATGGAAGCTTTGAAATCTCTCGCTCTCTCGGCACTACAACCGGTTTTCGGTCTTGGCCTGACGCAATGTCTCTCGCCAGAGGTCCCAGTCACGTGTCGATGTCCTCCAGTTTTGCATCCCAAGAACAATCGATTTTCAGGCGAAGCCAAACTTTGCACTTCGAGACCCCTTTGGCTCCGCTAGAAAGTCGACTTAAGATATTTTGCCTTTTCCGACAAATATATTTTTCCGCAAAATCGTGATATTTCCCAAAGTAACACATCAAAAAGCTCAAATTCCAATCATTTTTATCTTCATTGACTGTTTTAACTTAAATGACAATGTTTACCCTGTTGACCTTTTTCGTTTAAAAAAAACCCCCCGCATTATAACAAAATGTTCCCAAGTAAATTTATCGAGAAATAAATGACATTTTTCACTTTTAACCTTTTCAGCCTTTTTCCCCTCAGCACAGCACAAAAAACAATCCCAAGATCCAATTCATCGTCAACGAATCATCCGACAAAAAAAAAGCGAACCCAAAGCCCTCGCCAGCCATTTTCGACACGTTTCCACCAGATTAGGCACAAAAGAAATATATTTATGTCTCTGGATCTTGGGCTAACGTCGAAAATTTGTCAGGAGTTAAATTACGCTGAAAGGTGACACAGTGCCCATAAAAAAGGGATCCCTTACAGTTTTTGTGGTTTCGAATTTTTTTCTCCTTTTTTTCCGCTCCCAAGTCCCTCAATTTTTGTTCCGTAGCCCCCGGAAGCGTACGCAACAATCGACGACTGCTACCGATTTTGCTGATGTTCCACTTCCATTTGAAATGTTCTGAGCAGGAGCAAAAAAAAGTCCTGGCTTTAGCTGGAGTTATCTTAACACCATAATAACATATAAACAGAAAGGGACGCGCCACAAAAAAAATTTGGGCTAAAGTCACCTTTTTTTTATCTTGGGGGCAAATGTCTGGTGTTAATGGAAGAAACACAAGCGACGGATAAGCGAATGGCAACCACCAACTAAATAAATGCGGTTCCGCGTAAAAAGGCTGCGTTGCTGTTGCCTCTTCAGGTCTCTGTCGATTGCTACATTGTCAGGGGTTCCAACGATAATAAGATTTTTACAAGACATCATTTTCAGTTTCAACGATCGTCTCCTTTTCCCTGCTGCTGCTGCTGCTACGAATCCTTCTTTCAGTAGTCATTTTGCACTTGGAACCACAGTTTATCTTCACGCTGCGCAGCGTTTGTTTCGAAATCTTGGCACTACCAACCATAAATAAAATGGTTTCCGACTTTTTCGTTATTGCGGAAACCGACCGGAGGTTTGGGAGCCACCGAACTTCTTGCCAAAAAAAAAATCCAAAAAAAACCGAGCATGGGGAAAATGTCGAGAGTTTCGCCACCATCAGCACAGCTGAAAATTGATGTCAAGTTCCAGAGGATTAATGGGGCCCTTAGACCGTTATATAGTACTGGTAACCTCTGCAGCCATTATCATGGCTGAATAAACGTTCGTTGGTGGTTTCAGTGTGGCCTTTAGACATGAATTTCTAAGTGGAAAATGAAAAAAAAAGGAAAATCGCTTGATGCTCTGCTTCCTTTTTTTTGCCATCCTTTCTGCTATTTTCCCGCACAATGAAGAAGTTTACAGTACCACCACCGTAACAGTTTTGCACCCCTTCTTCTTCGGATCCCCAATTTTATCCGATGATCTTTTTTTTTCTTTAGACTGCAAAAGGGTTGAAAATAAAATTTATGAGGTGCGATATCAAGTGTGTGTGTGTGTTGTTGTTGTTATCGTATCGTCGAAATAAATGTACAAAAAGGATTATAATACCTGTACCGTCCCCATATTTTTTGTGTCGACCATAAACAGGGCACTCGAGGGCAAAAACGATGAAACTGGAAAAAAAAGTCCAGCAGATGGTCGTTAATTATTTATAAAATTGCTACTTTTAAAAGGGCGCAAAGTTTAAGACATGTTACAGCGGTAGTAGTCAGATACATATTTTTTTTAAAACTAACTGGAGGTACTTTTGTAGCACAGGGAAAATTTCACATGGTTGGCAAGCGAAACAAGGTTAATTCGTATGAATTTTTAACAACTTTTGTGATAAGTTGATGTAAATTGGGTTTTCTTTCTATAAAAGGGAGGATAACTTTTGAATTGAGGTTTTTTTTTGTGTGATAAAATAATGAAATTTTATGATGAAAGTAATTTTATGTTACTGCTCGAACATTGATATTTTTAAATTGATAACAATATTTGGATCGAATAAAATATGAGCTTACGAAGTAATTATAACACATTGCCAATGGCAAGAGATGATATAAGACAAGTAGGAGATGTAAAATATGTAATATGAATTGCATCGAGCTCCGCCTGAAGAAGGTCGCTGGCTTTTAAACTCTGTAGCCCAGAGATAAAACGTCCAGTTGTTTTCAGAATCCGGTTTTTGGTGGGTTTTGATACGGATTTTTATACTCTTTCTGATGGCATATTACATTTGTTACTATCGCAAAAACTTAAGAAGTTACAGAAACTTGCTTTATTGAAATGAGTTACTGATTGGTGCTAACGACACCAGTCTAGGCTGTCACGGGCTCTGCTGTTGATGGCTCGATTCTAAGTACTGACTTGAAGAACTTAACCTGAAAATTCTAGGTAGAAAAACTCTTCGTATGTCTTGTGTTGCAAAAAAAAGTGTTATGAAATCTGGAAACCTCAATTTGATATAACCCCCCCCCCCCCCCCCCTCTCTATCTCTCTCTCTCTCTCTCCCTCTTCCTTCCCTCAAGCAGCTTTTATGTCAATTGTGACGTCACGACTGACATAAATGCGTACCTCCTGTCAAAAACGTCATAAATATCGCAAATAATTTCGTTATCTCAATCTAATATAAAATCCATATTTAATTAATCTAATCAAGAAAATCGCGTCCGTAAATATTTGATAATCATGATTATCCTCATCATTTCCGACTAAATGAAAACCTTCCGTATTTACCTTTCTGGGGGAAAAAAAATATTCTCCATTGATAAAATTTTTCCCATTATCCGGAAATCTTGGAAACGAACTTTATACGCTGTATAGATTTACCGAAATTCCCTAAATTCCTGTCAAAATTTATGATAAGAAACCATTATATCAACATTTTTATGGCCCTTTTTTCTCCTTCTTGTCGGTCTTTTCTATTATACCAACTTACATATAGATATTTATTGCTAACCAAACCATTTGACAACCATTTTCCTATTTGACCGAAACCCAATCCCAATTCGAATAGCGAAACCAACCAAAAACCCGAAGCAAACACAATGAAAGGATGGTAAAAAAAAAATAACGCTCCTTTTTAACAAAAGCACCGGAAAAATCAACTCCCAGACTTTATCCTATGGCATCATGGCTCTTCCTTTTCCATTTTATTCTCATCTTTCCGACTTTTTGTTATGTCAAGCATATCCGGAAAAGTCAGGAAATAAAGCCTCAAAAAGGACCGAAAAACCCTCAAGCTTTGTCGACATTAGTTTTGGGCGAGACTAACTGTTAAGGGAAAAAGGGAATATAACATGAAAAGCTTTTCTTTTGCCAAAGTCTGGCTAACACAAATGATTCATTTATTGGTTTCGTGTTATTCAAAGTTCTTACTGTGTCTCTTTCATACCCCCGCCCCCTCTCCCTCTCCCGTGACGCACTCGTACGGACGCACAGTGGACTAGAAAACTTTCAAAAAGATTTTCAAGTCTATTTTTTTCAAAATAGAGTTACAAACGATTTAAAATCTTTTATGACTGTGTTTACATTGGGATTCACTTTGAGGCGGCACGTCTTTCCTCATTTTTCTGCCGTGTGCACACGGTTCGCTTTATCTGGATTAATAAACCGGTTTCATCACCAAAACTAAACACAGGTTTCAACGACCAGACTCAAAAACCGGTTTGCGACCGATAATTTTAAGTGAAAGTGCCTGTTTACATTGAGACTCACTTTGAGGCGGCACGTCATTCGTGAAGGTGAGGGACGCAGTGGGGAGGGAAACCAAAAAGAGCGAACGAAGTTTAGATGCACTTAAAATTATCGGTCGCAAACCGGTTTTTGAGTCTGGTCGTTGAAACCTGTGTCTAGTTTTATTGATGAAACCGGTTTATGAATCCAGATAAAGCGAACCGTGTGCACACGGCAGAAAAATGAGGAAAGACGTGCCGCCTCAAACTCAATCCTGGTGTAAACACAATCAATCTAAACTTCGTTCGCTCTTTTTGGTTTCCCTCACCACTGCGTCCCTCACCCTCACGAATGACGTGCCGCCTCAAAGTGAGTCCTAATGTAAACACAGACTATGGGATCCGACTATCATCTTTTCCACCAAAGTTTTTTTTTGTTTAAAAAAAAGCTTTAAAAACCTAAAGCTTTTCTTTGTTTATGGACAAATATCTTTTTGACGACAAGATAAAAAAAATACTATGGAAAAATTATTTAATTTATTCATCGATTGTGCCTTTCTAGTAATTTTAGAATAGAAAGCCAAGATTTCTTTCTCACATTTAAAAAAAAAAAGCTGAAGTTACTTACGCCCCAACCTAAGAAATTTCACATTTTTCCACATTTTCCCAATATTTTTTCCAGTATTTCTGCTTACTTCGGGATTTTCCTCATACACGCCACGTCGGTGAAAACTTTCTATTGGCAAAGTACATTCGATTTTAATGGATTTTTCCTAGTCGGCCGATGATCTTTCCAACTTTTTCAGTTCTATTTCGTTACGAATTTCTACAACGTCCGCCGAGCATCAAAAGTACACATGCTCACTTTGAATTCCCACTTCTGTTTCTCTTTGCGGATATAAAAATCGAACATTCTTTGGTATCTTAAGCGGAATGTTTTTCTTTTTTGTCCTCGTACAGCAAAAAAAAAGCATTAAGGGCTACAAAGATTTCTCGGAGGATAAAATTCCATCACACAAACTGCTAATATATGTTGTTGTCCGTGTAACGTCTGTCGGTGCGCAGCAATTTGGATTATGTTGTAAAAGCTTCCATTGAGCAAGAGATGTGCTCAACATATGTCTGTAATCCCGAATCAAATCCATTGGTTTAACAAAACTAAAAGGAAGTTGATTTTTCAATGCAGTTACATTTCGTTTCAGTTGAAAATCCTTTAGTCGCTACTATTTGAATCCTTTTAACTGTATGTCTTTACATATTTTTTAAAGCTTTCAACAACTTCGATTTGTTTGAATTTTCATTTGAAAAATGGAGCTTGTTCTCGAATAAATTGCAAATAAACTGCAATTTAGCTATAGAATTGCACTTCCAGTTTTTCATAATGTCCTTTATTTTTACGATCTGAATTTCCGCAGGAAAAAATTAGGAGATTCTTCGTATTCTCGCGAAAACTGGTCGTAAAATACGTTGCGGTTTTATGAGGTGGTGGGGACGGTCTGTGGTAATGTGGCACAAAAACGTGTGCCGAAGGAGTGGGAGGGAGGGAAGGGGGGGGGGGGCAGTTCCTCAACTGTTGATGAAATTCAAAACCTTACAAATGTCACAATACCATTCGTTGTTCGTAATTTATGTAAAACTATGGTACTGCAATCATTTTTCTACACTACTCATCAATGAAAACAAATATTTTCCATATTCCCCATCTATTTTTAACTCCGCCACGCTCAAATAACCATTCACATCCATGTGTTAGTTATAGCCGGGTCATTGACACATAGGAACACTTCATAATACCTACTTTTATCTGATTCCCAGAGGATTTCATTTATAAAATCTTATAAAACCCAAGCCATTATCATTATCTGTGTGTCCAGACAAAATCGTTCATAGCCATGGCCATCATCTCTGGAACTCCTCCCCATAATAATTCTGTCATTCCACCCGGCTCTCCTGAAACCGTCACCATTCTGCTCTTGAAGGACCGCTTGAAAAGAGCAGAAAAGTACATTATTAGGGTATTCAACATTTTTGGCATTCCCCAATTTGGAGTGTTAATTAGTGCTTGTCATTCACAAGTTGGAAAATTCTTTTTTTTTTCCCCGCTTTCTTTTTGTGCTTTTTTTTCCACTGTTTGTTCGTCTGTCTTTTGGTCTGTGGAGAGTGAAAATATCCCCAATTATTCCAGGATGCCTGTTAATATGGGACAATTTTTGACAGGGGCCAAAAGGGCTGACATTCGCCTGTGTTAAACGTCAGTGAGGTCGAAATAAATAGATTAATTCCAGTGGTGCGAAATTCTGTAAAACGTGCGGAAATTCTATCATCCGATTTTTCTTCCTCTTGCTTTTCGGTCGGTTCATTTTCATCCCTTGCGATGGAATGGAAGCTTTTGTGTATCTCCCCAAGACCTCAATCACTTCATGTCTGATCCTTCTCGGCAACATTATCCACTCGAACGTATACCAACGCAAAACATACGAAAGAAAAAAAACGAGCAAAATAATAAATGGATGGATTTTTGGTCGCGTACTGTTCCAGACTTTAGAGAGACTACGCAGGGTTGGAGGTGATGAGGATGGATTTTATCCACAAATCCGAAAAACGTTGAGTTGAATATAAAAAGATTTGTTTTTTCTGAGGTAACATGGCGAGGGTTGAGAATTAGGGATTCGAGTTTGCGAACAAATATAGAAAAACATATAAGTTGAAAACACACGAGGAATGATGATTTTGTGATGATGGTAAATTGAAGCTGAAGGTATGATTTCTCCTCCCCAGACTGTATAAAGCAGTGAGCTGTCAGCTGAAGGAACTAAATGACATATCAAAGTGAATACCGGAAATTGAATCGTCTGTCGAAATGTAATTGAGGAAACAAAAATTTGATAATAGAAAATTCTGTTTTCAAGGGTAAATACCAGGAAATTGCCAGGGATGATGATTTTTTATGTGTACTTGGATATAATTTTTTTTTTTTCGAGGGTTTTTTTATGGATTTACAAATGTGATAAAATTTGGGGTGATATGATATTAAATCAATTATGTTCCGTTCTTCAAATATGTTATTTGTGAAAGCTTCTGCAATGGAAGCTCCCTTGCGTGATTCAAAACAAAAATTTAGAGTTTGAGTACCTACTGCTTAAAAATTCTGTCTCCCTGCTAGAATTTTTTTTTATCCGGTTGAACTATTCCAAACAGGGATATCCACCCTTAAAAAATCCTTTATTTGACAACTTACATCAGTTTTTTCAATACTTTTTGCAAATAAAAAAAATATTTATCCTCATTTTAAAATTTCTCATTTCCAAAGCTCTTTCTTTTATTATTTTTTGCTTGTTTCTTTCAGATTAGAAAAAGTTTTTACTTTCAATGTTTGTAGGTTATATATTTTTTAAACAAAAGCAAAAAACAATATCAAGGAACAAGAAAAATGTAGAGCAAACCAATTTTTTCCGCTCTTATTTTCTTAGCATAAAAATCACCCAACAAAAAATGCATTCATTTCGCTGTTTTGTATTTACTAGTAGTGGCTGTTTTTTTCTTTAGTAAAAAGAAAATCTAGCCCAAAATGCATTGAATTTTCCGTTTCTAGTTTTTGTTTCCTTTTAATTACGGAATTTTCATTTACGATATGATTTTATCGCCACTTTTTCACAATTTTCCATCTTTCAACACTTTTTCTGGCTTTAAACTAAGCGCCCATTACTTTTTTTCGGTTGAATTCAGGATAAATTGCCGGAGGAGAGACGAGCGGGGAGGGATGGAGAGACGAAATGTGAGGAAATTTTTAATGCTTATAAACTAGTAGTAAAAAGTTTAAAACTCCGATCAAAGGGAAGAGGGTTTTTTTTTAAATTGTGTTTTTTTGTTTGTAATTGCATAAAAAGTGTTATGGGTATTTTATGTTTTTAAAATACAATAAAAATTGCGCCACAAGCTTTTCGAAAAAAAAACATCCCACTTATTTAAAAAAATGAGCCGCAGGCGATTTTTTTAAGGAAAACGCAGTAATTTCTAATGGTTTCGAGATCAATTTTTATGGTTATTAAGGAATTAAAAGACTATATTGCACAGTTTTCGGAACGCCGGGACAACATGTCAAAATCCGGGACCATCCCGGCAATTTTAAAATAGGTCACCCTACTTTAAACACCTTCGTTTAGAATTCACCCTCATTTTGATAACAGAATTCCGCCTTATATCCAGCATTTTGCTTTTGGGTAAATTTTTTATACTTTTTAATTCATCGGAGCCAAGAGTGACATCATTTTCACCATTTCTAGTACGTCAAGTCCTGAGACTTTTCACTTCTATTGCACTCTGCAAGCGCTTGTCCCGGTACGCTCTCTTCGTATCCTTTTATTTCTTTTCCTCATCCTGGCGTTATTTCATAGATTTTGATGAAAAAATTGATATGGTATGTTCTCAACATATTTGCAGTGGAATATATGTTTTGCCATCATCCTATTTTACGGATATAGAACTGAAAATTTTCATTCCAGGAAGTGTGTTTATTTGCACTCTACGTGTTTCTAAGGATTCTTTCATTTCTATGCAACGGAGAATACATCCATCGCTATCAAATGTCGTTTTTTTTCCAAGTGGAAAAATTTAATTTCTTTCATTTGTTGTTGTTTTTTTTTTCTCTTGCAGTTAACGACACTGAAAATGTGTATTAGTTATGATTTCATGTTTCAAAAGAAACTGTCAAGAAAAGGAGAAAGTTTTCAGGACGTGGTGACTGAATGAAATGACAAGAATAGAATAAAAAAGACTGAGGATAAAAAAATTAAAAGGATTTTTTAATTAAACATTAAAAGTGTTGATTTTAAGGGTTAACGAGAAGTGTGACATTGCCAGATTAGAAAAAACATCATTTCTATAACAAAAACTTTGACAGATTTAGAAAAATAATTTGATTAATGTTTCAAAAATCCGTTTTTGGAAACCCCTTTCCTCGATTGTTAGTCTTTCATGATTTTTTGTATGAAATTAATCATCGTCGCACTCCCGCGCACCTCCCTTCCCTTAATTTTATGGACAGCCATGTTTTATCGACAGTTTATTAGTCAATCTGACCCTAGGTCAACTCGAAAACCATTCGACCGATTGAGATGGAATTTTGAATTTATATCTTTTGAGAACCGGTTATAAGAACATGGTTTTTTCGCAAAACCGTGTATCTTTTTTGCCAGGCTTAAAACTGTTCACAGTTTTCTGAGTCGATATAAACTCCTAGCACATTTCTCGACGTTGATTGGCAACAGCACCTTACAAATGTTTTAATTTCAATAAACTTTTTGCCAAAAATTTGAACTATAGGTTTGGCTTTAACTACGTAACTACAAATACTACCCCTTTCCCCCGCGAAAAATGTTTGCAAACCCTTAAAATCAAAATTCCTGTCAAATCTTCATTCGACGATCGATACTTTAAGGACATTTTTTAGGCGAATGATTTGCGGGGACCCTAAAATTTTAAGGCTCTCCTTCTTGAATTGTGGGATCTTCCATTCCTACATACAGAGAAAAAAAATAGTTAATCTATTTAGACACAAATAACTGTTTGTATGGTTTAGACTGCTCACTTAAAAATGTTTAGGTTACAGGAATTTATTACCTGGGTTCGCATTTTTGCTGTATGAAATTACCCAAAGTATGAAACTCTTCCACCCTTCTTTCCGAAGTGGTCTTCCGATGACCGTAAACTAAATTTTTATGACGCCCTTCCGTTCCTTACTTTCCTTCCAAAAAAAAACCAATCAAATGTCCTGAACCACGCTATTAAATTTCTATTTATGCAAATACGTACTCATAATTATCACAGAATGTTTATAGTTTTATCGCATAATCCATTTATTATCAAAGACTTTTACCGAAAACATGAATCAAATATTATAACATAGATATGAGTCACATAAATCCCACACCATTGGATTCCCTGGACATCAAAGAACCATATGGCCGAAAGGAAGGAAAATCTCATTCGATATTCCGACAAGCCGCACGTTCCCGTCACACGATCGCATTTCATTTACTCATACTTTCCGATCTCGGTTACATTTTTTCCCCCTAAATGAATGAGAATATCTTAAACAAAGAAAAAACCATCATAATTCCATAGCTTCCTGAATCAATTCAACGAAACATCAAACGTAAATACGAAACTCAATGCCATTTGCATAGGCGGCAGCATAAGTCAGAAAAACATACGACGAGTACAGAGGAAGGCAACATAAAATCGGAAATATGAGAACTTACATAATCATCAAACATGCATAAACATGAGCTCCTTTTTCCCCCAAACTACTAATTTATGTATGTGCCGACATTTATGTTTTGACGTCTATACGATTATGATGATAATCCATATTGAAACTACTGTACGAGTACTCCGTCTATGCTTGTTTATGCTTCTCTATGTTGTTGTGTTATGTTTTTACATAAAATGAATATTCACTCTCCGCCATCCTCGACAATTTTCATTGGCAAACCCTTGTACTGGAAAATCTCCTTATACGACTTTCAATATGACAATATCACCCCCGGATTTTCCTATTGCCCCCGATTTTCCCCGACAGCTTAAAATTGGTAAATCTCATATACAATATTATGGAAACAGAAGAGCCCTATCAAAGGTACTTGTAATGTGTTTATCCATCAGACTGAATAAATAAATGGGAAAACGTACAGCTGAATAAATGGATATGGATGGAGGTTTGAAAATTTCGGGTTTTACCACACACAAAAAAAACTTCCCGAAATTGAATTTGGGTGCGGTTTGTAAATCTGTTCGAGAAATAATTTAATAATCGAAATAATAATTTCCTTTTTTTTATGCGACAGCGAAATTAAATCCCCCAGCATTACATAAACGAAAAAACGCAGCCGAAAGAATTACCCCAACGTGTTCCAAACCCACCCACGCACATTGAAAAATATTATACAACCATGATTCTGATTCCAAAAAAAAAGTCTCATTGACCTCTGATGCAAACCACACATTATTAAAATATGGTCAAAACAATTTTTTATATTTTCAATCCCAAAACGTTTCACCCCCCCATATATTGATGTGATACCAACCCACGCTTGTCCCGAAAATCACCCCCGTTTTCATTTACTTATGCCTCCTATCCGGGTTCAATGTTGATGTTTATGTCTCATTTTAATTACACCGCAATCAAATGCAATTATTGTTATTTAAAAAACAATTTGTTTTAATTATTAATGCCATGAGTTTGATGATAACCGCATGTGTATAACAAAATTTATACTAGTGGCCAGACTGTTAACTAAATTAATTGTCCGTTTCACGATTTGTTATTTTCGATTATAATGTCCAATTCTGTAATACAATCTGATACCGAAAATAAGTGCCTAAAGAATACCAGTTTCATGGAATAGCAAGTAATAAAATGTTATTAAAATGTTTATTTATTCATATCTGGTAGTTAAAAAAAACAATGAGGTAATAATTAAATATTATAATCAATATTTCAATCAGACATTTATTTTGTATACCCCATCATAATGTAATTATTTCAAAATTAAACATTTTAATCTGATGAAAAAGTGAAATACACTATGAAATTAATAAATAATTTTTATGATTTGTTTTCCTTTTTTTGTATTTTTTTGATATATTTTTCTACGCTCGTGTGGCTTTCAAAAATTTGTGTCTATTAGTGAAAAATTTAATACATTTCGAATCAATAAAAAAACTCAAACACGAGCCATCTGATAAGATATTTTTTAAAATTCCGATATGGGTTTTCTAAAAAATTTGTTTTTCTTCAAAATCGACGAAAAAAAGATCATTTCACGGTGATCTCCGAGTGGTAATAGAAATTATCGAATACTGGCTGAGATTTCAGCCATAGAATAATAATGTGAGCAATAATTGCATGTTTGTATAAAAATATTTATCTTGAAAACGGCTTGAAAGATTTTGATGAAAGAACGATGCACGATTTTGCCCCTAAACTAACTTTTGAATCAGTGAAGTTTTCACTTTGGTTGAGGACTTTTTGGAAAGGGCACGGTCTCTACACTCAGAAAAATGTCCAGGTCAACTTTTTGTCAGGTTAACTCTGACCTTACAGAGGTTTCTGTAAGCCAGCTAGCGGTCAGAGTTAACCTATCTAAGGTCAACTCGTGCAGCTCCCAATGCCCTACTTCACCTACTGGTGGCTTAATTTCAGAATTTCTCCGACCGCAGGTCAACTCAGTTTTACTTGCCCACATGCAGGCGAACGCGCGCCTGCCCGAGGCCAATTACGCCGTATGTAGGTCGTCGAGTTAGCCTCCATTTTTCTGAGTGTAGTTTCATCCATATATGGCTTCAAGAGCCACCGAATTGCAGAGGGATGGTGAGGGGTTAACGAACTTTCTCGTGATTTTTCACGGAAATCATGGCATAAATGGAAGTTGTGCCCACGAGAGAGTTCGTTAATCAATCACCATCCCCCTGCAATCCGGTGGCTCTTGAAGCCATATATGGATGAAACTAAAGACTGTGCCCTTTTCAAACTCAACCAAAGTGAAAACTACACTCAGAAAAATGTCCAGGTCAACTTTTTGTCAGGTTAACTCTGACCTTACAGAGGTTTCTGTAAGTCAGCTAGCGGTCAGAGTTAACCTATCTAAGGTCAACTCGTGCAGCTCCCAATGCCCTACTTCACCTGCTGGTGGCTTAATTTCAGAATTTCTCCGACCACAGGTCAACTCAGTTTTACGCGCGCCTGCCCGAGGGTAATTACGCCGTATGTAGGTCGTCGAGTTAGCCTCCATTTTTCTGAGTGTACACGGGTCCAAATTTAACCCAGGAGCACGAAAAACGCTATTTCTTGCATGGTTCTTTATGCTACCCATAGCCTATAGTTTTCGAAAAGGCTGGCGCACTAGGTCTCAACTTTTTGAAAAAATCGTTAAGGTCGTGTAAGCATAGGGTGACCATATTTGATTTGGGCCAAGCCGAGAAATGATGAGAGCGGGAGGATCAACGAAACATCAACTGAATCGGAACCCCAACTTGTTTCGTAGAAAGAAAATTTTATAGAAAGAAAATCTTTATTTGGACAAAAACCACGGATAAAGGTTTAAAAAATGTGCCGCAGGCGAAATTTTTTCAACAAACTGCGGCGGAAAGATTTAAATCAAGAACTACAGTTAAATTGACTTAATATTTCACGCTCGTTACGTTCCATAAATAATAGCGACGGAAATTGAAAAAACATAACAAAAGCTATAATTGCCAATCTGGCGATATTCCAGATATGGTGATATTCGTATTAAAATTCGAACAGTTGTACCAAAATTCCACTTTGAAGTCAAACTTTCCAAAAAGATTTTTTTAAATTTATTCCAATCGGATTTTGATGTATGGGAGTTTTATGTAGAATCATATCCTAAATAACTTTTGTTCTTGGACTTTTTTGATAAGATGCATCATTTTTGAGATATTCACAAAAAACGATTTCGTTCGTATGGGGGTACCCTCCCTAATGGTCAATTTTTGCCCATTAACGAACTTAGCCTCGCATTTTACGAAAAAGGGATCTGTGCAAACTTTCAAGTCTCTAGCTCAATCCGTGCGCCCGCAATCCGCGCCACAGATAGACAGACAGACAGACAGACAGACAGACAGACAGACAGACAGACAGACAGACGGACAGACGGACGGACAGACGGACGGACAGACGGACGGACGGACAGACGGACGGACAGACGGACGGACAGACGGACGGACAGACGGACGGACAGACGGACGGACGGACGGACGGACATGCAAAAATTAATTATTTTTATCATTCTAAACACACTGGTGTAATTCATTTTTTTGCGCGATGACGGGATCTTGGCGTTACAAACGGTAAGGCAAAGTTAATATACCCTTTGGTTTCACCATACGGGTATAATCAGCAATGAAGATAAAAGCGCCGCAGGCGAAATCTTTGAAATGAATACATACGCCATTTGTGGATAATCGTTATGATTTATGATAACACTGTTATAACACCTAAGTGAAAATTCCGGCCCAAAAGTTAATTAAAAATTAATAAATTGAAAATTCCGGGACAAAAGTTTTGTTCACGGGTCGCCAGAACAACATGCTGTATTTTCTTAAACAAGTCGAACCCGGTTCCACTTCCGCCACCCCCCTCCTCCTCCTCCTTACCTTGAAACTTATTTTAAAAATAATAAAAACTGCCTTATACAGGAGTCGACCAAGGGCCCAATAATATGTCGTTGCCTAAAAGAGTTTAACAAAAAAATTTATAACTAAAAAATAATTTTTAAGCAAAAAAAACAGCAAACATTTGTAGTTGGAATAATTTACACTTTATTTTCTACGCCAAGAATATGTAATTTCTAATTTTATCATCTATACATTAACTATAATAAAGTGCCACTATTACTAACGTCATAACAATTTCGACTTATGATTCATCAGAGAGACATCTTGCAATCTGTTAAACTAAGAATTAAACAGCAAAAACTTATCGTATATTAAACAACTTTCGTCTGCTAGGAAATTCGATAAACCATACTACCTAACACGATATTACCACATCTTATCGGAAAATCCATTCCTAAATCCATGTACCGACACCTCCGAAATACACGCCAAGTTAACACTATATAGTAATGATAGATAACTTTGCACGAACGACGACCCTTCGCTCGTCTCTGTGCTAAAGTTTAATTTACAGCTTTACACAATTTCACTAATCAAACATTAAGTTTCCTTTAAGTGTTTTCCTAATGAGTTGGCTTATAAGTACGAACACAGACATTTATCCTATCCACAAAATAAGTACCAACTTCTACACCACCATCAGTGCCGTATTCACAGCCGTCAACCACTGAAATACCACCAATGTTATTTTCATCCCCTAACTTTCCCGCATCAGATTTCTAGAGTTTCACTCTCGACATCATTGAAACTATTTCAGTTTGTTGGTTCTTTTTCAAAGAGGGGGCCTAAGCACTTCGCCCACCTAACAAGGCTTAAAGGACTAAATGAGATTTTAGCAAAATCATCCTCGCTTACCCCCATTCAAGCTTATTCGTACAGTCGCATACGAAATTACCACCATTCTCTACCCCGCACTTTCATTGATAGTGCAATATTTATCATTCCACACCGTATTAGAAACTCCGAAGCATATGCTATGCGAAAAGTTTGTCTTGACTTTACGTCGCTATTCCAACAGTCGCATACAAAATTAATCGAAATAATTAATGGATTAGTGAGATAAACACTACCATTACTATATAAATATGTGGATATAAACCGCCCTTCTAAATAAATTCATTCTCTATCACTTTATTCTGTCTGTTGTCTCATGTCGTATTTTGTTAGTTAAACTTACGCCATGAAAATGCCGGTCGGAAAAGGAAAATAAATAAATAAACAGACAAGCTTTGACACAATCCAACAAATCTACTTTATACCGGGCTTACATATAAAACACTAAAGTTAAATAAATGTTTTTATGTTTACTATAGACTCGTACTAACCTCCAACCCTTAGGAAACATTTATCTCATACTTTTAAGGGACATTAAAAGGATATATACACATCCCTGTAAATGGTTGATTATATGGCATATGCGACTTTACTACTTCACCATAAATATTTTATTCATGATTTCTTGGGATAACAGTAAAGCATATAAAAGTAGCAACAAGGATCGAAGAATTGTGGATTAACGTACATCAAGAAGTTAATATTATGCTAGTTGTAGGTAATCTTTGGGGTGGCATCAATTGTTCTTTTCTAGTGAAATTATAGTTAGTTGAGGGCGGTGGTTTTCACTTCCTATACTGTTTGGGGCTAGAAGTCAACACGCAAAGCAACAAACGGTAGAAATTTGTCAGTTTGCTTGCACTTTCCTGGTGACGCTGACTATAGTTTGACGGAAAATTGTTTGAAAGGGACACGTTGTTACCAGGGCAGCAATCATGTATTTCGACGCGTCTCTGTCTTTCGACTTCGACACAGCTTTTAACTCTTGACTTCGCCATATCAGCATCTTCAAATTTACTGGAGTGACAGTCAGAATCACGTTTCGATTCGTAGTGACGATTCTGCGAAATTTCAAGCTGCAGATATGACGAAGTCAAGAGTTAAAAGCTGCGTCAAAGTCGAAAGACAGAGACGCGTCGGAATACATGATTGGTGCCCAGAAACATGGAAATGCTAATAAACGAAAATATTTCACAAGTTTTGAGCAAATAAAAAACATTTACCTTTCGGTATAGACCGGTAGAGTGAGCAAAAATCGTTGAACAAATTTTGCAGCAACGTTGCCGCGACGTCGTAGCAACCAATTTGTAACCCCATATATTTTGCAAACTCAGTGGTGCAACCGTCGCATAACCAGTATGTACCAATTTTTAGTTACTCGTGGAAGCATCTCTACCTCATTTCCGCTACAAAATGAAAATATCCTACAAAGCTCGTGGGCGTTGCCTGAAGGAAAAACTTGTCGTGTATTTAGACGAATTTAACTGTTCCCGGAATCGAAAAATGAATTTACCCAGCTTATATTCCTTTATACTTTGCCAAATTCAAAATTTCCTGCATGTCCTGAAAAACTGTTGGCAGACAAGGGGTTTTCATACCAAACTGGAAGGAGTTTTCCATCTAAAACTAAACACGAACGGATTAATTTACCCAACAAGAGTGTTTATCACAAAAGTTTTTTTTTTTGAAAAGTGTTTTCTGTTTTACTTTCTTTCAACTTTGATTTACGAACAGAACTTTTGTTTAACATACGAGCACTTGCACAAATATATCAAGGGTGAAATTTTATGAGTTTTCCGCATTAATGGTGCCTTGATTTTCACATTTCCTTCCTGGCTGGGTCCCCTTAGCCAGACGAATAATTCACCGTCATTTGAATCGGCTTTGCTTGATTATGCCTCGGTTCCCAGATTGTGTGGTGGTGTAAAATTCAAATTACTGTGGAGCCTTCGTAAGGCCCTTAAATTCCAACAGAATCAAATACATACCTACCCGAGAGGGCTCACACAGTGAATTAAGGAAAGTCTAAAATACCCTATGGAAAATTTCAAAATAGAGGGTGGTTGGTGTACAAAAAATATGTAAATATAAACCAAACTTAATTCGTAAACACTTTTGACTAATTACTTAATGGAATTTACTAATGAAATTATTTAATTATTTAAATGTTTTCATGGGGACTTCGAAAGAATTTCCCTTTTCAATTTTTTTCGCATTGATTTTCCGTGACTTTCTCAATTTCCTTTTCAATAATTTTTGGTTCGGCTAGAAATTCTCTCAAATACAAGCCGATGGAAATCTATTGGAAACTTTAAATGGTTCTTTTTTAGAATTTTTCTTAGACGGATTTATGAATATCGGACGACGGAAGTCTTAGGTAATAAATTAAAATCGAAAATCGTAAGAAAAAAAAATCCATTGGTTTGTAGCAAATCTGAAATGGTGGCCAGTGGAGAACCATCGAAAATTATTAGGAAAATGTATGAGTCAAGAAACAGAAACCATTTTCATGTAATGAATATTAATGAAAAAATACTTTAAAACGATTAAGTGATAATTTGTAATCGTGAAGTGATTTCCATTAAGAAATTTATGTGATTGACATTTTTAAGAGCGATTAGATTATACTCTGAATAATTTATTAGAATGAAGTTTTAGGGTTTTACACAATTATGTGTAAAAATTACGTTGCAGTAGCGCTGATGGAAGTGATTTCGGCAGGTGCGGTAAAAAGAAATGCATACATTCTGAAGTGAGGGGCATGACAAGAGACGGGGGGCATTCAACTGGCGGTATTGTTTCTCGTTCATGCTCTTGAGAAAAGTGTCGCTTCTCGCTAGCACTCATGATGTCAAATGGAAGTGCAATTACTTGGATTGACTCACAGAACTATATAACATAGAACAACTGTCACCATACAAAGCTCTGCTGAAAAATGGTCCCAAAAGTATTTCCCTCTTTATCGTAATTGAACGCATCCACTGAACTGTATAAGGTCGCGAAATTCAAATTTAGTTTGCCGCGAAATTCAAATTTCACAAGTTTGAGACTAACTTTAGGCGCAAACAAATAACTTTAGGCGCCAACACCATTCCGAAAGTCTATTTTCCTTTGACAGCTCACGGTTTAAACGAGAGGACTATATTTATTTTCATACGGTTATCTCGCTCTTACTTGACTCGTTTTGATTCACTGAACTGTATTGAAATGGGACCATTTGAGACAGCAAATCGAGCGATCTAGTATATCTATGGATTGACTATACTTTGTTTCGTGATCGATTTTCTTCTCATCGATCGGTCAAAAACCTCCCCGTTTTTTGTTAGGGGTAACGTCTCAAGACAGACTCAAAAATTCGATAAGAAACTAAAACTACACTCGAAAATATCTACAAAATATCAGACTAGGTTAATTCCGTCATGAGTTTATGGGGGAAAAATAGGGTGATAATAAATCTCCTACAAAAAATTGCGAAATAGCATATTGTTGAAAAATTATCGCCACGGACAATATTTTATGGAAAGTCCCTTACCTCAAAACTATTTCAAAAATCTCTCAAACGGAAATTTAAAACCACCGAAAGTTTGGAAGTCTTCTTTACATGAAACCGTAATATTATCACAATTAAATTTCAAACTTATTCTCTCTATGTATTAGTATATCTTTCGAAATGGATATACAAATTTCCCATCCTCATAACATTGAGAAATTCACAATGAAATTATCGCATCATTTAATTACAAGCGAATACGTTAATTACTAAGTTCGTAGTTAAACGTGAATGCCCCCAAGGGCTACCGAAAACTGAAATCCAGAACTTATTTAATAAGTTTCATACTTGGGAATTCACAAACATCAAGTAGAAATACACACAAACAAGTATCTACGATTAAATTCCTCACAATTTTGGTCATTTATAAATAGGGTGTCCATACATAATTGGGCTCGTTAAATAAAGCATGTCGTCCCGGCGTCCCGGAAACTAAAGTTTTGTCCCGGATTTTACAATTAAGTGTTATAATTTATCGAACGCTAGAAAAAACCATCACTAAATGTGCAAAAAATGTTCTACTTCGGCTGGGGGTTGTTGTAAATGACACTTTTTTCACCTGCGGCGCATTTTTGCAACGAGTTTCCAAACTAAAAAAAAAGAGTGTATCTAAAAAAAATGTGATCGGGGGCACATTTCTCTTTATTGGCATTTTCACAATTTCCATTACGATTTTTTATAAATCGTAAAGAGCGCGAAAAATTTTAAAAAAAATTCGCTTGGGAGTGTGTAGCTTTTGATTTCGCTCTCATTTCTCAATGGTTTTTCCGTGGTTTTCAGTCAAATCAAGTTTTCATCTTGTCCCGAAATGACCCAAAATAAATATAGTCACCCTAGTTATAAATGAATTCATCCCTAAATGCATTTTCAGTTCAGTAAACAGTAACAATAATAACCGAAATTGCACATTCTATAGTTCATGTCTCATACAATATTCCATATTTACTTAATTTCAAATTGCCATATGTGCATTATTTCGATCGCATACATACATTCATATTCATAGTATCCCAAAATCCTTCCGGTGAGAATATAGAATTTACTGAATATTATTACGTGAAATTATTGGGGCGAGTTAGATTTTGAGGATATCAAGGTTCTTGATTTCAAAGAAGGGCGAGTCGAGTTGTGTGTAGTTATGTGGTATTATGCTTCTATCTATTGTCGATTACAAAAGGACCAAACCGTATTAGTCCGAAATATGCAGAACAGTATCATTATAACTGCTGGTATACTATTAATATTTTAGTTTAATGTAACTCACTTGATAATTTTATAGTATCGGATTTGTACAATACAATTTATTAGAATTTGCAATGCATTTGACAAAAATATTTCATTAGCTTTTGAAATTTCAATGAAACTGATTGAACTTATCGTCGAGAAATCGATTTTTTTCGGGTTATGGCGAAAAAATTTATTTACGCATTTCCATCATATGTTTGTTTTCCTAAAGAAGGTTAATTTGCGAAAGGAACTGGACTTCCATATTTATTCAGCTAATGGTCGACTATAATTTGAATTTTTGGGATTCAAAAGTTCTTATTATTTTTTATTAGCGACCAAAATTATTTGACATCAATCTATGTACACAAAAAACCGTCACCATGACGTCTAACTCAATATAACTAATACGACCAGGAACTTTGAAATTTTAGAAATCAAAAGCAGAACGAAAAATTCAAATTTTAGGAACCAAATTTTTGGAACCAGAACCAAATGTTCAAATTTTTAGAACCAAAATCAGAACTAAATTTTCAAAAATTTCGGGGACCAAAACCAGAACCAAATCTTCTAATTTTTGGAACCAAAATCAGAACTAAATTTTCAAATTTCGGGAACCAAAATCAGAACCAAATTTTTAAATTTCGGGAACCAAAACCAGAACCAAATTTTCAAATTTTTGGAACCACAACCCGGACCAGATTTTTGAAATTTTACAAACAAAACCAGATCCAAACTTTCAAAAATTTTGAAAACCACAACCGAGAACCAAGAATTAAATTCAACCTTCAATCAAAATAGAAACACCCTCAGAAAAGTTTTTGTTTGCAATCTTTGGGATTTCTGCCCTATGGGAAAAATCTCCCAATTTTTAAACACAACAGGATAACAAATGTTGCCCCAACTCATTCAAATTTAGAGATTTTTGGCGATTTTCTACAACATAACCATTACTAAAGTAAAGCCAGACATCTTTGCCTTACATTAAAAATAAGAAGAGGCCACTAAAATCCGTCGACAAATCGACGACGAAGGAATCCGAAAATTCTGGGAGGTGTACGCAGGATGAGACAAAAATCCTGAAAAAAAACCGTCTACGAAATCCGGAACGTTAAAGATTGCCTTGGTTTAACTCCGGAGTATGGAAACGATTTGAGAGATTGCAAGAATTTCCCTTTGTACTGGCAGCCACTTGTCCCTTTTTGTGTGACAGGAAAAATTCCTTTATCGAATGTCGTCTTCCACATAGATTTTGCCTGGCCTTCCTTTGCACTGCGAGACCAATTTAAAAGGCGTATTTTTTTTACTTTCTTGTGCCATTCTTATAAATTGAACGTGATAAGATTGTTTCGTCTTTTGGCATCGTTTTCGATTAAATCTTTTTCTGCGCTTTTAGACTGTTTTGGACTCTTTTTTTCTGGACGTTTTTGAAAGTTTTTCTGATTAGCAAAACTATGTTTAGTGCGCATATCTTTAGTGATTTCTTGGCTCTGTATCAGATCGAGAAAATGTCGGCATCCGCTGTTTGCAATATAAGCAACTTCATTGCCATTTTGTATCGCAAGCACTTGCAACCAACAATAAAACAGAACAAATCGAAAAAACCCCTTGTGAGACATAAAAGGAAAAATCAAGAATTCATTTCAGTTTTGTATCAGCGAATCGATGGTTTGCAGGTTTTTCATGTAAAAATACAAGAATGGCAAAAAAAGACACAACTCGAAATGCGAATAAAATTCAAGAAAATTGCAAAACATTTAAAAGATCTAAAACAATGCATATAAATATTCAATTTTATCGTTTTTACCATCGTTAAATGGACAACATTTTTGTGATATTTTCTTGCATATTTTTAGATTGTCTTTTAAATATGGCGGGTTTGGGAACAGAAAAACAAGGTCTGCAAGAAAATTTCAAGGATTTAATAACAGCTAATATAGAATTTCAATCATAATCTGCTAATATAAGAATTCAATGTTTTTTATCGTCTT
Organism: Chrysopilus asiliformis; assembly: GCA_964034945.1. NCBI lineage: Eukaryota > Metazoa > Arthropoda > Insecta > Diptera > Rhagionidae > Chrysopilus > Chrysopilus asiliformis. Next base: position 6,348,370 of record OZ035963.1, read on the forward strand.
TTTCTTTTATTCTTTTAAGGCTTATTTACTGTCAACACTATGTGAGAATATGCACTTTTTGAAGATCTGTGTATTCGATATTTTAGTCATAATTTGAGTGAAAAAAAATTTGAAAAAAAACCTGTGGCCTTGTTAGATTTTAAGGAGACGATATTTATTTAAAGATACAAGTAAAGAGTTAACACAAATCACCTGCAAAATCGTTGAAAAAAAGCGCCACAGCCGAAAAAAAAGTAATTTAAGTTTAGTTTCAGGGACTCCGGGACAACATGCCTAAATCCGGCACTATCCCGACCATACCGGGACGTATGATTACCTCATCTAAAAACAGAACCAAATTTTTGAAACTTTAGAAACCAAAGCCAAATTTTCAAATTTTAAGAACCAAAACCAGAGCCATATTTGCACATTTTAGGACACAAAAACAGAACAAAATTTTCAAATTTTAGGAACCAAATTTTCAAATTTTAGGAACCAAAACTTGAACCAAATTTTTGAAATTTCAGAAGCCAAAGCAAGAACCAAATTTTCAAATTTTAGGAACCAAAACTTGAACCAAATTTTCAAATTCTTGAAAAACCAAAACCAGAATTTTAAAATCTTAGAAACCAAATTTTCAAATTTTTCGAACCAAAACCGCAATTTGTACCACAAGCGAAATCTTTTGAGACACATGCGCCCTTGTTAGAAAATCGTTGAAAAAAAGCGCCACAGGCGAAAAAACATGTGATTTAAGTTTAGTTTTCGGGACGCCGAGACAGCACACCTTAATCCAGGACTGCCCCGGGTATGACCACCCTATCTACCAATTAACTTTCTTCCTGGGTTAAAATTCTTATCACATTCCTAAAAATTTCTCAATTTAAGCCTAAACCACAATTACGCGTGCGTGCGTGCGGCATTATTTAGTTTTGGCATCCTGTAGTTGTCGCCGCGTCTAAAAGTAGAGACTGAGCCTACTCTATGCGGCACGGATGCGGCAACGCGTCTGAGCAACGCGCAATTATACATTTACTCATATAAATGCATAGTTTTTACTTTCACCGCGTGGGTGCCGCACGCACGCACGCGTAATTGTGGTTTAGACTTTATTTCTATATTGATTTTGCTTAACAAATTTAAATTTCTATCAGAAACCACACTTTCAGTGTGACAACTCAATTTTTATACCCGTATGGTGAAACTTTGCCTTACCGTTTGTAACGCCAAGATCCCGTCATCACACACCAAAATGAATTACACCAGTGTCTTTAGAATGATAAAAAAATTGATTTTCGCATGTCCGTACGTCTGTCCGTCCGTCTGTCCGTCCGTCTGTCCGTCCGTCTGTCCGTCCGTCTGTCCGTCCGTCCGTCTGTCCGTCCGTCCGTCCGTCTTTGGCGCGGATTGCGGGCGCACGGATTGAGCTAGAGACTTGAAATTTTACGCAGATTCGTTTTTCGTAAAATGCAAGGCTAAGTTCGTTAATGGGCAAAAATGGACCATTAGGGGGGGTACCCCCCATACGAACGAAAAATTTTTTTTGCCAATATCTCAAAAACGGTGCATCTTATCAAAAAAGTCCAAGAACAAAAGTTATTTAGGATACGATTCTACATAAAACTCCCATACATCAAAATCCGATTGGAATAAATTTTAAAAAATCTTATTGGAAAGTTTGATTTCAAAGTGGAATTTTGGTACAACTGTTCGAATTTTGATACGAATATCACCATACGGGTTTTCAATAATTGCCAGATTGGCAAATATAGCTTTTGTTATGTTTTAATCTACCAATGAAAAAGTTTTCCATTTTTTACGGGGTATTCAAAAGATTTGAGACTCCCGTCGATTTTGTAAAAAAAAAGGTGTTCAAACTTTTGGTCCTCTAAAACAGTGCTCCGCAACCTTTATTTGCATACGGCCGCGGCACACTGGTTGCGGAGCACTGCTCTAAAAGAATATCTTCAGACTTTCGCAAAGAAAAATTTAAAAAAAAATTAAAAGGGGCTTTGAATAGTTTTTTCGAGATGGGATCACAAAATCAGTAGTTCCGTCACAAGATTATTTGTAAAATAATCATCGATTTTAGGAATCAATCTATTAGCTGCAACCTGCATAAAAAAGTGGCTACAAGATGTGAAACAACAAAATGAAAATAAGTTAAAACTTTATCTTTCTAATATCAAATTTCCTAACAAAAAAAATTGTTTCTGATTTTATCTTTCCACCTTTTTTGCCTGCATCATGGTTTGAAAACGTAAGAAAGAAGAAGAAAAATATTCTTCCCTTTCCATCGATTCCTGTGATTTCGAGTTCACGTTTTTGTTGACGCACGCGGCTCATCGATTATTTACCTACAAGAATTGAATTACATTTTAATTCGTTTTGACATTAAGTGGAATATCACCGGGGGTTACATCAGCATCAAACGGGATCGACATCCAGAAAAACAAAAATATATTTAAAAATTCTTCACCCATCCCAGAAATAATCTACAGAATACACAACGTCTTCTGCCAGTAGCAAAGACAGATGCTTGAGATCCGAAAAAGAAACTGCCGAGTTAAGAAAAATATCGAATCTTAAAGTCATATTAAGAAATTCAACTCACCCAAACCACCGTCGTTGCCGCTATAGATTCACCATGAGTTCGCACAACAAGCAAATTTCAAATTGACATTATTTTTTGTATAATTTTCAATGTTTTCTTAACCGATGCCGTCATACGTTCAAAGTGTGGTCAACGTCTTTAGCTTCTGCTGCTCCGGCAAATGATCGCTAAATAATTCAACGAGCTAAATCGGATGGAATTTCAAGAAACAATTTCTTATTCATGAGATTGCAAATTTTATAATGCCGTTTGCGTGTGCTTTCAGCTATTCCGGAATGACTTCTCCTTTATGCCTCGTTCAATTGTCGTGATTTCTTGCATTCTTAATTGGGAAAGAAATCAAAGCAAGCAAGCAAAAAAAAATTGTGGAAATGATGCACAGAAATGTCGCGAATGATAATTTCCAAAAAGCGGCTACAAGAAATTTATGCTCATTGATGGAGATTTGCGACAACAAAATAACTTTGTTCGAAATAAAAGATTTGAAAAAAAAGTTTTCGATCAACGAATGGCACCCCAAAAAGTTTAAATTTGAAATCGTGATGCGATATCTTAAGGCGATCCTTAAATAGTAATCGTTCGATCGGTTTGCGGGTTTTTATCTTGAGATGCCTTTCCATTCGTTTTTGGGAATTTTGATCTTCAGTGATCGTCCGTGATCAAAATTCTGTCACACAATCACTTTGTAATTCAAAAAGAATTGCGATCGGCTCGAAAGATCTTTTAAAAAGAGTTTTTATGTCTCCCTAAATTGATCACAGCAAGTGCTGTTGCGCAATAAGACATTGTAGCAAGCCGAAATGATTGATTGATCGCTTAGTGTCGATCAATTGGAGAGATCGATCTGTTTGATCTTCGCTGCCCTACATAATCCAGTTAAACCAAGGAATATCTTAAAAATGCTCTTCGTCTGTTGTTGCTTTTTTTTTGTCCAGAAGATATTCTTTTAGCTGATCGAACCAATCTCAAGACGTCAAGATCGTTTCGTTTATCCCACTTCTGATTTTTTCCAATTCTTATTATTTTTTAAGCGCCCCAGATTTCCAGCGATACTAAATCGGAGAATTAAAATCCAATTACCTTTTTAACTGTACACGAAAATGGGTTCTACAAAAGAGTAGATTTTTATCCCTTATTAAATCCATTTCCACGTTTCCCTCGTTATTATCCCAACACTTACCACCAATCAAAAGCAAACAATTATCCTGGGAGGAAATACGTACAACAAAAGGTAATATTTATCATAGATAGCCGTGAGTATTAATACAATTTATTTCATTGTACGACTTATATTCGGGGAAAAAATAACAATAAGAAAATGTAATCAAGGTGTGTAATCGTGTATACTTGGATAGCAAACAGAAAAAAAAATTTATCCAAACAATATACGAATCCAGGATGGATGGATGTGTACACACTCGAGTGTTACGAAGGAAGAAACGTGCATTGTATTTGGGGAAGGGCACAGACAAAACTGATATCCTACGGCATTAGCGCGGCTGCTGTAAACATAGAAAAAGTATCAAATAACATCCTTAAGATATACTTAAGATGGAAAGTGTCAAACAGTGTTTAACAATGGCCCCAGAAAAAAAATACGCCCAAAATAAGAACCGGCGGCAAACAAAAGACCAGACGTTGTATAAAATAAAAGCGGCAATCAAAAGGACGCTTAGAGGTTATTGCATGACACAAAAAATAAATAAATAGATGAAGGATCTTGATCTAGATCTGGGAAATTGTGAAGCGCGTCTCTACCATTTTTTTTACGCTATTTCTAAAGAGGTTTGGTTAAGGATTTGAAAAGGGGTGAGAAATTTATTAACATTTCTCCAGATGTTCTGTTAGAATTTTTATGACTTTGGTGGATAGAAATATTTTGGTTTTTTGTGGTAAAATTCATGAGAATAATTAGAAGAATTTTTTTTAACTTAACGTCCCGAACAAAAATGGTTCTAAAATATCAAATAGAGATTATATTAGTTTTGTGGTCATACCAAAACATGGCAACACCCGTTAAAGAAAATTTAAATTTTTTTATTGCTTGTATAAAAAAGGGAAAGAGTGATTCAAATTGGGCCAGTGACGCTACAAATGATATGGGAACCCAAATATCCTTTATACAGTGAAGGCACCAATAAACGGACACTTACCATTTTCGAAGTTTACCCTTTTCCCTTTATCCCAACATTTGTGATATGGAGATCACGAATTTGGGTAAGGAAATTTCCATCTGCCGAGGGTGTCTGCACAAGGACGTTACGCTGTCTGCATGTGGTTGGTTTCACAATATAGGGGAAAAAACGCTTGATTGACCTATTAACATTCGATTGCTTTTCAGTTTATCAAACAAAGATTTGGTGTCTTTGAATGATATTTTATCTAAAAAATTGACCTTTTCATCTTCTTATTTAAGCGTAGGCGCGCACTTTGATCATAAGCATGTGCTAAAACGACGCCTATTACATGCGCAGGGCAAGTTTTGCCATGCTGCTTGCAGGGCTCAATCAAAAACAAAAGGTTTTGATAAAAAAAAATAAGAAACCCGTTACAATGTTATTTCTAAAATTAATAGTTTTTGGATTATCAAAAATCAAGTTCGTCATGTTAAGCCCACTTCAATTTTTTGGAAAATTTTCTCAAATTCCTGCCTTGCAAAACTACCCTGCATATGAAATAGACGTGCTAAAACGGCAATTTGAGTTTTCACACACGTATAATGTGAGCCCCCATCGAAGTCTACTCAAATAACCAAAAATCATACTAATATATAAAAATGAGTTGGTGTCTGTCTGACTGTCTGTCTGTTCCTCTTTCACGCAAAAACGGCTGAACCGATTTACTTGAAATTTGACATGAGTGTCTGTGGTAGTTCTGGTTCCAACATAGGCATACGGAAAAGTAGCGCGATGGGTGGGGGGAGTAAGGGGAGAAGGTAAAGTGATTTCGAAGATTGGTTTTTGCACTATGTTACTCTTTCGGGGGGAAACTACTGAACCGATTGGCCTGAAATTTGACATAGATGTTCGTCGGGGGTCCAGCCCCAACATAGACCCATTAAAAAGTAGCCCGAGAGATGGGGGGAGTAAGGGGAGTGGGTAAAGTGATCTCGAAACTTAGCTCTTACTCTATGTTACCCTTTCGCGGAAAACTACCGAGCCGATTGGCCTGAATTTTAGCTCCAACATAGACCATCAAAAAAAAATTTGAAAAACTTAACCCGGCAACGACGGGTATGCAAGCTAGTAGTTACATATTAGTTACGCAGCGGTCACTTAACGGGAGTTGGAAAATATATCGGTTCACAAATTGGTCACACTAACGTCCCCTAAGCTTAAATCTACTTTGATCTAAGCTATCGTACTGGTTTTTACGTGTTTCAAAAACTCACCATTCTAAATGCTTGCCATCGCAGTGCGCGCCTGGATTAATAAATATTTGCAGATCAGAAAACCCTGCCAGAAAATTCGAATCCATCAATCAGAATGTTTTAGGACTTGAAAATCCACACTAACTTTTATTTCAATGTCTCTAATTTAATTTTACAAAAAAAAAGAACTCAGAAAATACTTGAAAATAGAAAAGAAATCCAAAAAAAAAAAATAGAAAAGAAATCTTTCATTATGAAGCTTAATTAATTTTTTTCTCTTCCCATTCAAAACAGAATTTAAAAATCAATCCATCAACGTTACAAATTAATCCCCAATTTCCAACCAACCTAAAATTGAAATGTTTTCATGGCTTTTCACGGAGTTTATAAGCTTTTCGTATTTCATTTCTTTATTTTACGCCAGCTTTTAGTGTCGATTTCTTGTTAGTAGAGAGAAATTGTGTCTTTTTTTACTCCTCTATAACAACGATTTTCTGAGGGACAATTAAGTCTTTTTATGCTCAAGATGAATCTTCCATCCGACATAATTATCATCATCATCATCAACGTTGTGGTCTTCGTTGGGCATTCTTCTTTTGCTTCCCTTCAACATTTCAACGTGTTTCACTTCATCTAAAGTTTCACCCCGGCTTCCTACAGTGTTTACCTATTTACGTTTCCCGAAGTGAAAAAAAAAAACAAAACCGTACAAGATATTTGCTCTTCACACACCGTATCTAATATCTCACCCAATGTGTATCTAAAATAGGAAAAACAAGAATTTCAATGTTTTTTTTCTGCTTCCTACTTTGCTGTTTTTTTAATAAGTCTTTTGTGTGTAGTAAAGAAAAAACACGACAAGAAGGTTGGTATCCTCTTCCTGTTTAGCTCTTTAATTGTCTCTGTTCAGTGATGCCAGGCAGCCACATTCTCTCTATTGCCATGCAATCCGTATCACATTTTTAGACCGCGCCATCCATTTAAGGGGCCATTAATTCTATTCCTATTAAGTAGATCTTAATTTGTATTTCGTTTGTTCGTTTTTTTTTCTTCTCGCTGTCTTATTTAGCCTCTTTTTTTTATTTGATGAAAAAAAACGGGAAAAAAACGCCATGGCAAGGGAACAAAAAAAAATACCCCAACATAAAAAGAACTGCTACTACGATTTCTGCATCGTTCTGTGTTAATATTGGGAATAAAGCTGAAGAGAAAAGCAAAAAAAAAAACTGGAAAAAAGAAAAATAAATTCCCGGTGGCTGTTTTTATAGCAGCAATTCATCTATAAACACTCTGGGCTTTCGACTCACAATGGATTTTATGGTTCGCTATTTGCTTTGATGGAGAACTTAACGAAAATTTCTTCAGGGAAAAAAAATCGGGGCCAATTTTTTTCGCCTCACTGAATTAATCTTTTCTTCGTCTTTTATTTCTTAGATATTTTTATACATTTTTTGCCCCCGAAACATTTCGTTTTTTTTTGTTTCGTTCTGCACAGTCGAGTGATTTGCTAAATTAATAGACGAATTAGAGACATGGTCATAGATAATAATAGAGGGAAGATATTTGGAAACGGGGTGGGGTTATGGCCAACGGAGATGAAGAATTCAAAAGAATTATAGCGGAAAATAGTAAAATCTTATTATTTGAGGGTTGATATCATTTTATTGTTTGTTGCCCATGATTCCTGTGTTTCTATTCGACATGGCCGAAATTACTATGGCTAGCAAACAGGATGTTGATGTGTCCTTTGGGAGCTCTGGAATCGCTTGGAAAAATCTTTTCTTGCAATTTCCCACTTTCACTCTTGGCTGATTTAGTCTATTTGTTTTTGTAGCCCGGTATATTTCTCCTTAACGATTATTGCCGAATTGTAAGAAGCACCAAAAACGATTTTTTTGCTGCCTGGAAGACTTTTATTTCGATTCATATTTGTGCTGATCATCATACCAGATAATACGATTGAGATTTATAGGGCTTTTAACTCCCCCTAAAAGAATGAAAACGAATTGCAGGATTTTTTTCCTGATGTTGCAAAAATATAAATATTGTCATATTTTTGAAATAAAACGACTTTTTGTATTATTTTTTTGATATTTTTATTGAAATTTTCTCTTTTATTAATGGTTTCTCTTTCTTTTATTTCAGGTATGTAATTCCACATCATTACCTCGACATTATTATGAGTGTAACGTCAAGAATTTTACGGTAAAACTGTTTTAAATCCTATATAGCTAAGTAAGAAACACGAGAGCTGTTCGATGGGGACACATATTTTTTCCGTCTCTCAGTCCGTCTATTTTAGGGAACTTAAATAACTCGAGAACGCGTTGACGTAGCGACTTGAAATTTTTTGTCAATAAGTTTTACGAAAATCGTAGTTTTTTCACCAATTTTTTAAGAAAAGTAATGGTAGTTGTAACAGGAGGTACCTACCATTTTTACAATACAATTTTTTTGAAAAAATACAGTTTTTTGAAAATTTCTCGTAATCTATACGCTTTGGGCAAATATAAATGTAGCAAAATTTAAAGGATATAAAATTTTCTACATTTTTTTGCTTTACCTCATCTTCTCTGTCATTGCCCAGCACTAGCTCAACGCAGAAGAACTCATTTGGGCAGTTTCTTCCTAAACGATCTGGCAGACCTAAGCGCCACAAGCGTCGCCGATCTACTATACTTCATCAGAAGCTCCAAATGGTTCGATGTATAGGAAAATGGATCGTCAAGATTCGCGTGGTATCACAATGTGTCATTTCTGGCCTAAGTGTGCCTTTTTGGCAGCCACTCCAACCTAACCTAACCCAACCTTGCTTTACCGATTTTTTCTGCATCTTTAACCGTTCTCAAGATATTTGAAAAAATAAGTTTTTTGAAAATCTCTCGAAAACTATGCGCTATTATGAAAAATTGCGTGTAACCAAATTCAAAGAAATTGAAATTTCCCGCATTTTTTCCTTTCACGATTTTAACGTATGTCTAACGGTTCTCTAGTATTTTAGCGGAAAGTTTTGTGTTGATCACAACTGATATTATTCTGTCTTTGGGCTGACTATGAAATAATTTTTAAAAGTAAAGTATGTTTTGGATACAAAACTAAAGAAATGCGCCGCAGGCGAATATATACAAAAATAAACAAAAAGAAATGCGCCGCAGGCGAATATTTTGTCATTTCAGTAGTTCTGTTATAAAAAACAAATGCATATTTCTGTAATGTTTGTTTTTCAAGTAAAGACTCCCGTTTTGCGCAGTTTTTGATAGTCGGTTTCATAGCTTTTATAGTGATAAAAAGCAAATGGATTTTATTACTATAAAAATCTTGGAATAACATTCAATAAAAATTGACGCAATTACATAGAAGGGAAACCTTAGAAAAACTTGATCACTCTGAAATGATTAAATTAAGATCCTTGTAATTCCTCAAGTGATCGCCTTCACTTAAGGCGGACTTAGAAATCGACTTTAAAGAAATCCGCTGCGAAATTCAGTGATTAAAAAACTGCCGATTCACACAACTAAAGAAATTCCGATCTTTTTAAGGAAAGATCACTTGTCCCCATCGAGCACATAATTCGTTGGGTAGCCATAAAACGATCCCAACGAGTCAATTTACGTCATGCGGTGACAAAAAATCAACGATCAACGGCACCAATAAACATAACTTCTTTTTCACCATAAAAATCAGTCATTGGAATCATTGATGTTGGTGATATGATAGTTGATTGCCTACCAATTGACAACTCAAACGGTTCGCGGCGAAACATCAAACAGATAATAGTCGTCCCCACAGGCGATCCTCAACATCATGATCATCTATTTTATCATTGGCCATCCATACCACATCTCTATCTCTCGTTCTTCCTCTCGCGAGATCATCGAATAGAGCAGCTTTAGATTAAATTCATCGTCCAACTGCTGTGATGCACTGTTGGCAATCATTAAAAGTTAAATTTATTGAATCTACTAATTGCACTTCAATCGCTCGCCTTCATTTAATCCAATATGTTTTTATTTCTTATCTCATCGCCATTATTATTTCATGTTGGTCAATTTATCGAATAGAGCCACATAGCTATCTGGACATAAGTAGCATCACTTTGAAGCATTAAAAAAAAACGTTGAAAAATTAAACGAACCGGACGGTAACTCGCCCGGCAGGTAGTAAAAATGAAAATTGCTAATAAATTAAACTCTACTGCATGGGATTCGTCGCCGGCCAACACCTGAGGGTTAGCGGTTTACTTAATAAACAAAAATTGCTCACCCATTTAGCGAAAATTGGCAAAATGTTTTTTTTATTAGCCCATTCGAATAATTTTTATCCAAATGTTTTTTTGTGTCCTGGGTTAAATTTATATTAATTTAACCCGTTTTTTGTGTGGCACACGGTGGTAAAAATAATAAAAATAATCAAATTCTGAATTGGGATTTCCACAAATTTAATATTCTCGAAAATTATGGTTATTATTGTAATTAAATGGTCAGATAAATTGATTTTGGAAAGGGTTCTTGAAGATTTGTATAAATATTCATTTTTTTTCTTGTCTAACTTTAAATTGATTTGTCAAGCAGAGTTTTTATAGAGCAAAAAAAGACATTCCACATATTCTCAAACGCCTAAACCACCTATTAATTTTACCTGGCTCTTAATCGGCTTTTAATATGGATTTTTTATTTGCGTTTTGCAACTAATTTAATGTTTTTATTTGCTAGGCATTTAATCGGATTAAATCTATGAGTCTAATTATCTATAAAAATATTCAACAGCGACAAAAAAAATAACCGACACTAAAAGACCTTCTAAAAATGTTGAACTGAAATTAATTAAGGTTTTTTGTGGCTTTCAGGAAAAACTTTTTAGTCGATATTATTTAATTTTATAGTAAATCCAGACGTGTCAAAAAAGTTTATTTTTTGAGCATTAAGTGTGAACAATTATCCATGCATACGAGGGCAGTCCAATAAGTACTTAGCCTACAAAAAAAACGAAAATTTTGGAAAAGTGACCATTTATTTCTCAACATAGTCTCCTTTTAGCTCGATACACTTGACCCAGCGATGCTCCAACTTCTTTAACCCGTCTGAAAAATACGTTTCCTCGAGGTCTGCAAAGTAGGCCTCCGTAGCGGCGATGACCTCCTCATTCGACTCAAATTTCTGCCCGGCGAGTGACTTTTTCAAGTTTGGAAACAAAAAGAAGTCGCACGGGGCCAAATCTGGAGAATACGGTGGATGGGGCAGCAGTTCGTAGCCCAATTCGACCTATTTAACCGTGGCGACGGCGGAGGTGTGAGCCGGTGCGTTGTCATGGTTGAAGAGCACTTTTTTCTTCGCCAAATGGGGCCTTTTTTCTGCATTTCGGCATAGAATCGGCCCAATAATTCGGTATAGTAGAGCCCTGTGATCGTTTTGCCCTTCTCCAGGTAGTCGATGTAGATCACACCTTGTGAATCCCAGAAAACGGTGGCCATCACCTTTCCAGCAGATAGGACAGTCTTCGCCTTCTTCGGAGCACGTTCGCCGGGTGAAGTCCACTGTTTCGACTGTTCCTTAGTCTCTGGTGTGTACCAGTTGCGCTTGTTGTCCGGAGTAAACAAACGCGGCACCCATCGCGCCGACAGCTTTCTCATGCCCAAAATTTCATGCAGGATATGACCCACGCGGTCTTTTGAGATGCCTACTGTCTTAGCTATCTTGCGCACCTTCAATCGGCGGTCTGCTAATACGAGATCGTGGATTTTTGTAATTACCCAAAAGAATATAACCCAATTTTTTTTATATACCTACTTTAAATTCCAATATAAGTAGCTCTGAAATTTCTTAATACCATACTTGCGCATCGGTGCATTCTTAGTACAATAAAAAAGGATCGAATTAGACAAGTAAAGAAAAATCCAAATCAAAAAGAAAAAAACACCTTAAACAATTCCAATCAACGACAAATCGCCTGGAATTTTCATCATTTTTTCCAATACCAAATTAGTTCATAAGACCAAATCTGGCATGCGTATAGCTTCCATGACACTTTAACTATTAACACGCAGCAAATGTCGATATAAACAGAAAAAAATCAACAAGATTTAATAAAGTGTTGTATAAAAAGATCTCAGATGAAAACGCTTTCAAAATAGACCTCCCCCTCTTCCTTATCCTTGCACAGAGAATCATTTGTGACTTTCCGAGTTTATTTCATAGACAAGCAATTTACTTAATTACTGAATTCCAAGAATGGCAACCATCGACAACCGATGGAATTTCAGTAAAAACTATAAAAACCAGTCGATAGACATTTCATGATGGCCTCCTCAAGACAACTCTTGCTCATTCCAAAGTAGTAAGAAAAATCTGTATTTTATTCGTGGAATTCTTCAATCACATTACATAAAAGTTAAATGATCATTTGATCGTTACTACAGAGAAATATTTATAGTCAACATGGCTACTTAGTAGGAGAAGATCGTCGGTTACTATTCCGGGAATGTTGATTTTTTTGCTCCAGGGAAACTTAAATCCAATGATACGATGTTGTTGCTTGCAAGAAGATTGTTAGATATCGCAACTAGTTTGACTTACTATCATTTCACAATCTTTATGTTGCAGATTTTTTCCATTTTCGCAGGTTTGAAAACCATTATTATTAATTTGAATAGAAATTTCGGCACTTTACGCTATAAATGTCGGAGAAGAGCTACGAATCTAATGACAAGAACTAGATTATAATCTTTTCAGTGGTTGAAAAAATGATTTAAGGACGACATAAGTTGAATTTCGGTGCGTTGAAAAGGGGTATAGTTAGAAGTTCAAACTATACCAAAATCCCTTTAACGAGCCCCTTAATAGCGGGAGAGGATAATTGGGGGACAGGAAAGAAGTGTAGGTATGTGAAAGAAGTGTAGAAGTGCATGTAAAAGTTAAAACCGTATTAAACTCCATTAAGAGATGAATGGAATAGAGAGGGTTCTAAAACTATCCTTGATCGATGCCTCCTTTCATAATGGTGAAAGCAGAATACGAATTCCTTCAGGTTTTTAAGAACTATCAGGAGAGGGGGTCTTAAAACTAAGGGGTGAGGTAGATTTTATTAGGTAAAAAAGTTCCTTGTGGGATAAGCTGTCCAATAGTGAAAAATTCAACAAAATTTCTTTACCGATTCAGAAGATAACAAGAAAGTGGGTCAGATAGAACCTTTTTTTAAATATTGACAGTTTCCAGATAGACGGTTTCCCACATCAAGCATTCCATCTAGACGTTATGACATCAAATGTTTCAAAAATCCAGAAACGAGCGTGAAAAAGGATTTTCAATAAATACCATTCCAAATATCTAAACTTAAAGTGTTCAGGCGTCCCAAAATGGCCGGGATAATCCCGGATTTAAGCATGTTGTCACGGCGTCCCGGAAACCAAACTTATATCCCGAATTCTTGATTTTAGTGTAATATTTTACCAAATGGTAGAAAAAACGACTCAATGTTGCTTCAAATTAGATTTTTTTTGGCATGCGACGCATTTTTTCAATAACTTTTCACAGAAGGCGCATGAACCTGAAAAAATTTGTCTTGCGGCGCATTTCTCCTTACTGGTTTGTTAACAACAATTGATGTAGTTTTCTCGATCGTTTTCCATTATTTATCATACTAATACATAAAAATGAGTTGCTGTCTGTCTGTCTGTCTGTCTGTTCCTCTTTCACGCAAAAACGGCTGAACCGATTGACTTGAAATTTAGCGTGAGTATGTGTGGTAGTTCTGGTTCCAACATAGGCATACGGAAAAGTAGCGCGATGGGTGGGGGGAGTAAGGGGAGGGGGTAAAGTGATCTCGAAACTTAGCTCTTCCTCTATGTTACCCTTTCGCGGGGAAACTACCGAGCCGATTGGCCTGAAGTTTAGCTCTAACATAGACCACAAAAAAAAATTTATCCCGGCAACGACGGATATGCAAGCTAGATACTTAAAAAACATAAAGAGCGCATATATTTTATTTAACTTTCGCATGAGACTGTGTAGGTGTTGATATAAAAAAAACATTGCGCCGCATTCGAATTATTCTGGCATTGGATCCTCCTTTCAGTATCGATTCCATCGATTTTTTCCCATTTTTATATAAAACAAATTGATTTTACAAATAAATTTCGTATTTTATGAATGCTAAGAATTTTTCTGATCATTTTAACGATTCTCTTGCACTCAACGCTAACGATTATAATTACGATAATAATGATTATTATGGCAAATATGATTACAATGTCCTCGAATCTCAAAATAACCTGTTGACAGCAACAGCAAAAACAGAACCATTCAAAAGATATTTAGCTCGCCTGAACAGCATTTCTATCAGTTGAAAGATGGAGAATTCCGGCATAAATGTCCGATTGAATTTCACAAATTGATACGAAGGACGGCAAGAAATATTCCGAGATGATGAGTTTTTTAAGATTTCTCCTTCGATGACTTTAGAGTTAATCACTGAAAAGATTTGCAAGATGGTAAAATGTTTGTTACTTTCTTATACGAAGTATAATAAAGTATTGTTTTTATGAAAAATTGCTACATCTTGATTTTGCCTAAAAAAAACCTTTACCGATCACTCCTGAGTAGAGATGGAAACCAAAAGTGTTTCTGGGAAATTTTGCGTGTGAAAAACCATCAAAGTATTAAAATTCTTTACATTTTTGCCCTTTACCATAAATTGATAGCTTTTAGCGTTATGGAGATATTTCAGATTTCGTCAAAAAATCATATTTTTATGTAAACTAAAATGCGCAGGAGCGTAAATTTCGTATAAGAAAGACATGTGCTGTTCACATCAGATATTTTATTTCTGATCAGTGATCACTTTTGAAACGATAAAACTGCACCATCAGCGGGTGAGCGAACGTGTAGTGAATTCATTGCGATAAAGACGTGAACGTTTTGCGTCAATTAAAAATTTTAACGTCTCCATTAAATGAAATTACCTGGGCTATTACTTATCGGATCGTCTTAATTAGGAGTTCACAACTTACCTATCAAACCCACCTCCCTAAACATGGCATCGTCAGATTTGTTGATTCGCCAACACATTGGAGTGAACCGAGTCTGTACAACTATCAGAACGAAATGCTTGTCGGTGAATCGGGTGGGAGGTGAAAGACGAGACTGATCTGAGATTGGTGCCACTCAATCGCAAGAATACTTTTTTATTTAAAATTCTGCTGTTATTCACAACAGCAGGGGGTGAGATCTCTTCACCAGGTAGATGTATCAAAAAAAAAACGTACGAGTATATTTTAGTTAATCAGTGATCTGAACCGGATTGGCATGAGAGGAAAAGATACTCGTTGTCATCTTGTTAAAATAAGCACTTTGCTAATCAGTGTCAGGTTAATGATGGCTGGTTTTAACCGGATCAACGATTATCAGAACTTTCGGAATCGTTAACTACTTTTCAACATTTGATTACCACAAATACATATTCTCGATCACCTTCCCGGCATTTTTGTTGTATGTCACATATCTGCCACAAGAATAGTATAGTTGAATTTTCCAATTAATTGATTGGTCTGAGAGAACATTTTGTTAACATTTTCCATGTACCTCAGATTGCGCCAAAAACCACCTTCCAACAATTGATGTTTTTCTTATCACTTATTTTACAGGCTGTCACTCAATTAGATGGTTTCAGTATACGAATCTTTGTGGATTCATTTGGTGTCGCTGATACCAAATCTGTCAGTGGTTTGGCTGGATCAGCTCTGGATTTTGAGATACCCAGGGTGGTTCATATTTCCACCCAACGGGGATTACCCGCTACATCTCAAAAACTAGAGCTGACTCGTCGAAACCACTTCCAGATTTGGAATCACTGATGCCAAATTACTCGAAAAAAAATGTAGGGTAAATTACGGATAGATGCCCCGGTGAGGTAAACGCCTCACCGCCCCGGTTCCCATTCGCTTCGCTCCAGGATTCTGAAATTTGACAGGGATCTAGTTGAATGATGAAACTATCGTACAGATTTAAAATGATATGAGTATTTTGAAAACTGATATTTTCACAGCGTTTTTCCGAAAGGTGCGACGTCTATCCGTACCTTACCCTATATTGGATGCACCAAAAAATATCTGTTTTTTTTTTGTCTATGTAATCAATAGCGTTAGATTCGAAATTGAGATTTTATATCAATTTTCTTCTCTGCTTTAGCACCTGTTTTAAATCAATTATAAATCAAGGCTGAAATTACAACATTTGCAAATTATTAAAACCGGTCAACAATAAAGGCGATAATAACACTCCCTTCGCCATGCGAATTTTTCTATTAGAACTTTATTGTTTTAGAAAGGTTACAGAAATATTCCGTCGTCCCTCAAGTTTATCAAACATATTGATCTTAAATTTCAAACTTCATTTTGTAAAAGTTTTCTGCTTGATTGCGTTTTTAAACCTAAAAGTTAAAATGAGTGAAACATTTCTTTCAGACTATCGTATAATAACTCATTTATGTGTCCAGAAAGTAACACAAACATGCTACTATATTTAACAACATCAATCTAAAAGTAAGTTAATAGATAAAATCAGGCCCAACCCATAATTTACTGCAACCATACTTGGTAAAAACATAACCTCAATTAAAAGTGACTTATATTCACTTTACCATAAAACCAGCTACAAAATGTTTCAATGACTTTCATAAATAAAAAGTTCTCCGAAAACCTGTAGTCATTCGATATGCGTTATTAAATAAAATGTCGATTTCAATTATGCACTGAAATTATTTTATTCGAGAAATCCACATTAAAATAAAGCGAAAAAGTGAGATTCAAAAGGAAAATTAAATCACAACGAATGATCGGTGATCATTTTATGTGATCTGGTAATCATATGCACTTAAAGTATTGAAATTGATGGTGGTCTGCCTGGAAGATATGAAAGGTGAGAGGGTGGCGGGATGAGGAAGAGGAAATACCGCCCAATGAATCAAAAAGTACACAACAAGTCAAGGAAGTGAATTTTTGTGTCACTTTTTGTGGTTTTTTCTTTAAAAAACAACAGAAGTTGCGCCGCAGACAAAATTTTTAGACGAAATTATACGTCATGATCAAAGATTTTATGATAAAACTAGCTTGCATACCCGTCGTTGCCGGGTTAAGTTTTTTCAATTTTTTTTTTTATGGTCTATGTTGGAGCTAAACTTCAGGCCAATCGGCTCGGGAGTTTCCTCGCGAAAGGGTAACATAGAGGAAGAGCTAAGTTTCGAGATCACTTTACCCCCTCCCCTTACTCCCCTACCTCTCGGGCTACTTTTTAATGAGTCTATGTTGGGGCTGGACCCCCGACGAACATCTATGCCGAATTTCAAGCCAATCGGTTCAGTAGTTTCCCCGCAAAAGAGTAACATAGCGCAACAACTAAGTTTCGAAATCACTTTCCCCCTCCCCTTACTCCCCCCACCCCTCGCGCTACTTTTCCGTATGCCTATGTTGGAACCAGAACTATCACAGACACTCATGCCAAATTTCAAGTCAATCGGTTCAGCCGTTTTTGCGTGAAAGAGGAACATACAGACAGACAAACACCAACTCATTTTTATATATTAGTATGATATACCGTAGAAAATTTTTTTTTAAACAAAAACACAACGGAGGTAGATCTAGTTGAAAAAAGTGCGCCGCAGGTGAAAATTTTCAATTTCTATACAAAATCGAATACTCCAGGACGAGAATTTAGATTACGGGACGCAGAGACACCCAGACAACAAGCCTGAATCCGAAATCGAAATTTTTCAACCAAGAAATTCAACTTTCTGAATGAATTTTGCAAACACCGCTTAACGCCTAAAACGTGCGGCTTCACTGCATTTTGGTTAATGTTTGGGTCTCCAGTTACTAATAGTTTAAGTGCCTCTCGACAATTTAATCGGCGCATTAAAGTTTAAATGACTGAAGTGATAATGACACATGTGGCTATTAAATTAAAATATATTTTGTGATCAGGAGAGTTGTTTGTAATTTATTACAAACGGCTATTAAGTTTCTTGTTACCTGGAGTTTATAGGTCTTCTGGGCTTGCTTATACGGCTGGTTTTTTTCGATTCCCCAAAGATACCCTTGTGGCTTTGATCATGTTTTACACCAAAGTCTACACGGATCGAGTAACAGCCAAGATCTCTGAAGCTGTTTTACCATTTCTTCTTCTCTGTCCAATCATTGGTCTTTATATACGATTATAACTCACCTCACTACTGCACAACAAACCCCAATCAAGTCACGGCGAATATCTTGCCTATAGTTGGTACTAATTTACCTGCTGCACTTTATAACGACTCGCATAGGTGCAACCGAGCATGAATTCCATCTCGAATTGAAAAATATTTACCATGTGTAAGTGCGGCTGCTGTTTTTTTCACCATAGTTATTAAATGATACACGGGGAAAAAAATCCCATAATCGTTAATTATACGAACCAAACAAAATGCGAGTTGGAAAAAAGTTGAAAATATTTTTTATTGAAAATTTATGTCTTTTTTAATGAAAAACTAAAATGAAATACTCGAATAAGGAGCTAAGAAAAAAGTTTACAAGCTGCTCCAACCAGCGAATCGATGTTATTTTTTTTTTTCATTATTCTTTCGTGTATAATAAATAAGCTATTAACATTTTATTTATTTTGCTGGTAAAAAAAGGTAGTTTTTCATGCTGTTCAAATACAATGCCCCACACAAAACGCTTTCAATAGCCATGGAACGTAATAAAATTTCTTAATTCATGTTATTTGCAACAATAAAAAATGTTTAAATAACGTTTCAAATAATTGCAACAACAATACGGCTCTTTAACAGCAGGTAGGCAAAAATGATCAACGTAAGGGTTATAATGTTATATGAGAACCAGGTAACGCAAAGACACGGGCGAAACCGGAGCAAAGCAACAAAAAAAAACCCAGAGATCGGTTACCAGTAGATTTGGTTCACATTGACGTGGATTGGTTTATCCACTGGAGCCCCAGTGGATTGAGGCTGCTTAAGTATTTTCTTAATGCGTTTATTTTCTTACCCCATATATTTTTTTTACAGCCACGGTACTTGCGAACCTCTCGAATTTTCTTCACAAAATTTTACGAGTCCTAACTGGAGGCGATCGGTGCTAAACGATAATTACCCCTAATTGACCCATGTACGATGATTAATTTATCTTTTCGACTTATGTTACGAGCATAACCATCAATTTTTTCTTCTTATTTTTTTTCAAAGAATTTTTATTCCTTTTTATGTTTATCGTACCAGAGACCTTAAGCAGTTTACGCTGTCGTTAACTTACCAACAACAACATAGCATGTACAAGCAAAATACGGAATGACCAAGTTAATAAAAAGTGATGGTAATAATTGAAGGCATGTCGATCATTGCGATGAAGATAGCGATCCACTTTGAGTAAATGAATGTCCGAGCATGCCGATAATAATTGGAAAATTGATCTTTTCCAATGAAACTGAACGGCAAGAAGTTTTTAGCGATAGGATCGTATCAGATTGGATCGTATGAGTATCGAAAAGTAAAAAAAAAAAACATTTTGAAAGTAAGGTATTGAATTGGCAATACCTATTTTCTAGTTAACAAGAAAATTGCCCGGAAGGTAACATGAATTTTCGGTTATCTAATTGATCTGAATTTCGTTATCTTACAATAGCAACGCTCGTGGCTTGTGCCGGTTATCGTGTCTGTCGCAACAATTTACTTTTACTTGATGATGAATTGGAAACAGATGGAGGAAGATCTTAGAAAGTACAAATATTTTAACAATTGTACACGGAGAGAAATCCAAATAGGAATATACGAGCCAGTGGACTCACCGGCAATGATCCTCTAAAAATAGAGAATTATTCCTATAATTTTGGGGAAATTTTCCTAGTTTTTTTTGGCATGAATTTCCCTTGTTTTTGAGAGTCATTACAAAAAAATATCATTGTCTGGTATATTCCACACATCAAAAATCCAGTTGGACCACTCTTTCACCCCACCCCCCCTCCCCACCCCTTACCGCAAATGATTTTTAAATAAAAATTTTGTCTGTCCTCATCTAGAGTATTTGACGTTTGGCCCCTGAATTGTAGCATTTCTTAAGTATTTTCGATTAAAATTGCTCAATGTTACTTCTGTCAATCAATTTTATGGTTTTTGCTCGAAATTTTGACTTCTTTTTGTCAAAAAAAAAACTTTTTTTATTGAAAAAGAATTACTGTACTTCTTATGTTGTCTCGTGCAAAGTTTTATATGCATTAGACCCAGCCGCAGAATTCCGGCAATTTAAGGAAATTAAGGAAATTCCGGAGACTGGTCTACTGGGAAAGGATTACAAATTTTTGGCTCTCCCAAAAAATTCTATATATGTTAGCGTGGCCCAAGTGGTTAAGCACTTAGCCTGTTTTCCGAAAGTTGATGGTTCAAATATGGCCTGCGGCATGCTGTCATTCAAGTTCACTGAAATTTCTTTATCAAAATGAATATTGATAGTTCCTGCTTGGTGTTCGCAATACCATTAATGGCCGTATCACACTGACGATCGCGATTGACGATCGGCCGTTGACGTTTTCCTATCACACTCCCAATGATTCGATTTCCGATTGCGACTGCCTAGCATTTAACTTTCGGTGGCATTTTTTTATGTTATCCTTTCCAACAAACAAGTTCACTGAAATTTCTTTATCAAAATGAATATTGATAGTTCCTGCTTGGTGTTCGCAATACCATTAATGGCCGTATCACACTGACGATCGCGATTGACGATCGGCCGTTGACGTTTTCCTATCACACTCCAAATGATTCGATTTCCGATTGCGACTGCCTAGCATTTAACTTTCGGTGGCATTTTTTTATGTTATCCTTTCCAACAAACATTTAACTGAAGCTATTTAATAGAACCTCAACAAACATCACATTCAAAGCATAGAAATCGGCCGATTTCATTGGAATGAGATCCATTGAAGTGACAATTTTGTGAAAATTGGCGACAATTCACTATTGGTAGAGAATTGCTAAATTAATTGAAATTAAATTCTCAGTTTTTCTATTAAATAACAAATAGCCAATAACATTTACGATGCAATATTTATGTAAAGGTTAAAACCTGCGTCAATAAAACTGATAGATATTACTATTATTTACTATCCAGGTCTATAAAATCTTAATTCAAATTCTTAACAGTCATCCTAATCAACTCGAGAGATTTTATGTTCCGGGAGGTTATTCTCGCTGCTAAAATTTTCATCCGAAAGAAAATCATTACTCAGCATATTAGCATTGAAGACCTCTGGAGTGTCTATATTCATTTACAACTTTACCAATCGCTGTCATTATCATAACACCTTAAAAAGTGGAGTCGTCATTATCTCCATCATTATTATTATTATCGTCGTAGTCAGACGTCTTGTCTTTGCTGCCATTATTGTTATTATTATTGTTATTATCATGAAAACCATTGGGTAGGGTTGTGTCATCATTTCCCCATTACACCATCCCGCAGTCAATCGTAACACCAAAGGAGTTATTTCTCCGCAGTTGACTGTGCAGACGCAAATGTTGTCTGTTTAATGTTTTGACACCGCTTGCTAGTAGTCAATATATATTTTTTTTTTTCGTTAAGATTTCACCTGTCTCCACGTACATGGCAATGCCTCATATATAGACATCGATAATTAACCTCCTCCTGGCAGGGTATCTCAACTACCACTTCGACTACCATTTAATTATGCGTTGAGTGACGCGAGATCTCAACTTAATCGTCCGAAGAGGATGATGTCCAACTGAGCACCACCAGGCATTACCTCATTTGGACGTGAACCATCTAAACAGCAATTAAGGTTGCTCTTAACTTCATTCCAAGCCACAAAAACCAGAAGTAGATACGTTCGTCCGTCAGTCCGCGTCGGACTGGCCACGTTTATCTTCGCTACCATTTACACCTATATCTAAGGCGATTATGGCGATGGTAGTTAAATGGGCATCCAATGTTGAAAAGATAAGAAAATTACATGTCTGTTGAAGACAACATCTATCACCAGATAGTCTACATGATAGGGTATTGAGCTACGTTTTCGGATTTGGTAACGACCGATTTGTCATTATGATTTTATCCACGCGATGAATACGTTTCTATTTGCCTTTTTATCTACAATGTACGAGTTTCTAGCAGGTTATTGATACAAGTATCTATAGTTACCATTTTTGTACAGTGAAACTAATTTTATGTGGACTCCGAACGGGCAAATCCAACTTGAAGCACCGCAGCGCATGGGTCGCCCGTAGCTATTTTTCCAGGAAAGTGGGCTGTTTTTATTTAAATGCTTTTAGAGTATATTAAACATCCTTATTTAAAAAAAATAACAATTCAATTTCAAACAAAAAAAAATGAGTGGGTAATCAAAATTAACTTTGCTTCGAAAAAATTCAAATTTTCGCGCCTAAAGAATCTCTGAAACCGAGCTGACGCAATTAAAATTTTCGCGTCGCTTTAGCGCGCGGTAATTACCGCAAGCATTGTGAGCGGTTCCAAAAGTCCAACTTTCGACGCTACGCAGCGCACGACGCTTTCACTGTAAATTTAGCTTTACTCAAGAAATGTAAAGAACCAATAGTTTTTCTTAAATAGAGTGGGGGGAGGGGGGCGTCCATAGCTCAGAGGAAAAATTTCGTTTGCTGGAAAAACCCATATTTATCTATTTGAGGTTATTCGATATTTTGTGTATATTGTGTGTCATGAATTTTAGATAAAATTGCGTAAGAAGAAGACACCATTTTGTAGTAGGTTTTCAATACGAATTGTTCAAGCAAATACGATTTGTTGTTGATATTTTTAGCGCAATTTGAAATATTTAAAAAAAACCTGCAAATGTTTGTATTTTTACGCAAATTTCTTCAACGACTCAAAAGTTAACAGGTGAGGGGTTACAATCGAGGGGCATGGGAACCTCGATATAAATATTATATTCTTTGGTGTGAAATTCAATTAATGTGTGAAAAAATTTCGATAAAATGCGGTTGGCTCATATTCGAATGATGAATTAACAAACATTTGTCTGCCTTTTCATCCCCCTGTCTGCCTTTTTCATCCCCCTCCCCGTTCGTGACTCCTTACCAGCTAACTTTTGAATTTTTTGCCCGATTGGAATGTGGTTTTCACAGTTTTATAGGGAATTTCGTAAACAGATCTGTGGTACTCAAAATATTTACTACATCTTCTCCTCTAAGGTTTCCGGGGGCCAATTTCCACAAACGTGAGTTTCGGAATGCCCATGAAAATTTGATATGATTTAGATCTGAATTTTCGTGCGCATATCAAACTCACGCTTATACGGAATCCAGCTGTTAGACTGTTGAATCCAGTTTAACTCTGTTTTTAACGATTGGGAAGCTACAGACCGATACGCTTAACCTTTACACTACCGGCATGGCTCCATTCAAGGCCAAATACAATTTCGGCAACTCCAGGGAATATGTAGATTCCACATACTTATATGACAAAAATTTAAAACAAAAACCTATGATTTTAATGAAAAAATGCCGGTCGTCTATAGGTTAAAAGTCCGTATGTCCCCAATTCCAGATGGTTGTTTTTTCTGAAAATTTTTGTGTTGAAGATATATTTTTCTTGCAATCGCCGGATTCCAACTTTATCAGGCTTCGTCGTCCTGATAGTGAAATTATAACGAGAAGTCTCTATTGAATTCTGAGTTGTGCCATTTCTTTTTACGACCGACTCGATTTTGTGGTGAATATCGACAAAGAACGCCGTGCATTTTCTTAATCAAGCAATTCCCAGTTGAGGGATTTATCTGTCTTCTCCTCAAGACGATGAAATGAGCGTCTTGTCACGTCTAAATTAGGAATGACTCGAATAATGAGCAGGAATTGATGTAGATAATCTAAGTAAGTGATGATAGTATCCTTCTATACTTATTCTCTAGCGTACCAAGCACTTCACATTTTCACTTGTCGTCATTGTATACGTTCTCAAATCAAAAATACCCTGGAGCTGCTGGGGGGTTTTTTTCACCTTTCTGCTGGATGTGAAATTGTTTCCCAAGTAGTATAGTACAGTGCCAAGGCAAGACATTTCGTCTTGGGCGTTTTTCTGGAATTATGTGTGCATCGGTTATGCTGAAATGCTCATTGCTTCGTTTTCGTAGAGGAAAAACAAAAGGAAAATGGACCAAGAGAAGTGCAAAACTGGCATCGCATCCCCAGAATACCAAAATGAGCAAAGTGGAAAACAACGAAAAATACATTATAGGGAAAAAATTGGCCAAGTAAAAGATGATTATCTTAAAATCACGTACACGATCCGCGACTATGTGCTTGAAATATTAATCGATCAGGCAACCTCGAAGGTTTGGCCATTTTTGTCGTTGCGATATATATATGTATTTGTATCTATATGAAATTTCTTATACGATTTGCTATTTCGAATACGACATCATCATGATGTATGAAAACCATACATATGAGATCGATAGATAGATTGCTATTCTTGATTCGAAATTCGACATACGTACGAAGTATGTTCAAGAATTGGACAACAAGGTACTTTGGTGAATTATTGTGTAAATTAACTCGTTCGTGGAATTTTATTGCAAACTGTTATAGGATGGCAATAGTACCAACTTCTTGAGTCAATGTTGCAAGAAAAATTGAAGTTTCTTGCTCAAGGGAATTCGAATACGAGATGAGATTCTTTTTCTGTTCATGCACCAATCGATTTAAGATTATATTATCGTGCTATTGCAGGCGATAGATTAGAAGTTTTGAAGTGGTTCTGACTAGTAACCGAAGGAAATTCAGGGAAAAAGCATCCGGAATTCTAAAAGAATGTGGATTTTGTAAATGGTAGCTGTTTTTTTATTGCAACGAAAAATACCGCCAGACATTTTAAAAATATTTCAACTAAAGCTAAGGGGTTTAATACAAATCCTTCGAATTACTTAATAATTGATTGTGAAATTTATGACTTTTATCGAAGAATGTGGAATTCTTATCTACCTGAAGAGTTATTTAAGAATATTAAAATGTTTTCTTCGTATAAGTTGTGAAAATACCCACAAAAGTGACATCAAATATTGACCATCGTTTTAAAAACTATAAAAAAATCATTTTGACCGATTTAAGTTTTTAAAGCGTCATTTAGAATACTTAGGGGTTGTCCATGAACTACGTCACACTTTAAAATGCGTGGGGGGAGAGGGGGAATTATGGTAACAATATATATCCTTTTTCGTATGTTTCGGTTTTTTTTTGGGCCGGTTATTGTTTGCTCCAGTACAAGATATTTATATATATTCAAATTTTCACCAAATTTCCACTAGGATTATCATCTTTAACTAAACCGTGTCTCGTCATTGCGTAAATATTTGAAAAATTCAAATTTATTTTCCCAATTACTTTCCAATTTCACGCATGTCTCAGCAAGAGTCATTTCACGGATGTCTAATAATATTTAAGAAAACTGTCTCAAACTAAACATGTTCACATCGATTTATCCATCAGAGATCAAGCAAAATTATACCACGCGATACTTTTCATCTTCATGTGATTTCTCTCAAATCTTGCCTCACGCGGAAAAAAATATTTTTAGTCAAAGTCTATTTCTAGTGAAACTACACAAATAGAATGAGAAAAAAAGAAGAATTTTTGTAAGACATTTAGTGTGTAAGAAAGATTTCTGAGATTCACTCGACCAAAGAAAGAAATTTTCTTGAATTCCCACTCTGTTGATTTTTGACTTTAGCCCAAGTTCCACTCCTTCTTATCTCGTCATCGTCATTTTCTTGGCAATTTTATAGAGTTTTCAAATTTTCGAACATGTCGTCTTAACTACTGTAAAATGCGACTGACTCGTGGTAGTTTTTTTTTTTTATTAGTTTCGTTTATGGTAGATACCAACAAGAAATATTTTGCCATCACTTTTTGTCAAATAACTCGTTGACGTGTTTATTAAACAATTTTCCGTGTTAGCGAAATTAGCGACCTCAACTTCTTGAACAAATTACTTGGCTTTAGTCGATGATTGATGTTAGCGCTTGTTTAACATTTTCTTTTATTTCTTTTTCTATTTTTATCTATCAAAAAAAAAATAGTAAAAATAGATTTCTATTCGCTGTGAACAATATTTACAATCGTCCGAGGGAAAAAGATTGAGAAAACATAAATAAAGCAAGCAAATTTACATCGCCACCATATGCGAGATGCTGTCCATCTTTAAAAAATTTCAACAGCAATTTTGAATATTTTAACGTGTGCTCGTGTGGGTTGATCCGACCGACATTCAACCCAATTCAAATAGACGGGCAGACAGAAGATATTTGTATCTTTTATAGTGGCATGATAGTTAATTTTTATCTTTATGGATCAGAATTTCGTTCCGATGTGTTTCCTGATGAATTTAAATTGTCATAACTCAAAAAATAAAACTTATCTCTAAGATTTACAATTTTGGTCAGATGTCGGGGAACAACATATGAATCGGTATTTTTTTGTATTATAATTTTTGATACATTTTTTTTTTTCAAAATACATATGGATGAGTTTTGTGTCATTCCCCTAAGCTGCTGATTTATTAGATTGACAATTTTTTGTGTGATGCAATTTATCAAATCACATTTAACAAATTTGGTTACGAGCATAAAAAAATGTCTTCGTGAAATAATTTATGACATTTTAAAATGTGGGTTTTCAAATCGATTTGATAGAATCAACAAACGGGAAAATTAGAAAATTACCATTCGATTGGTAGAATTTTCTATGAAATTTTGGCATAAATGAAGCATCATAGTGACGATTTCGTGTTGTATGTCGTCTTTTAGCTCCCGAAGCATTCTCCACTTCAACCCAGGCGAGTCACTTGGCATGCCTTTATGGAAAAAATTCTAGCAGAATCGTTTTAACCATCAGGGATCAAGTAAAACTTTAACCCGCGGTTCTTTTCCAATGCGACGACGTCTTCATGGGATTCCTCTCAAGTCTTGCCTCACCCGAAAAGAAATATCTGCAGTCAAACTCTAGCAGTATCAGATCACGCATTTTGTTTCAAAATGTATGGCGGAGGATCATATCATTTAACATCGCACAATACCTTCTGCAAAACTCATTAAATATCGCCCGATACCTTCTCCCATTGACGGCTAATGTTTGACCGTCACCATTCTGAAGAAACCAATTCTACAATACAAGCCAAACCATAACTTTTTTTCGAATTCAATGGATTTAGTGGATCGTGTTAGCCCTTACATAGAAATTTTGTTGGTTTGCCCAAAAACGGTTTATGTGCGTGTGATGCGATTTATCAAATTGCATTTAAATTCCCCTGGGCACCTTCAATAGTGGTCAGTGTCTAGGGAAAACAGGACAGAAAGGCAACCCTACCTTAAATCTACCTAACAACTGCTATAGAGAGGCGCATCGCTATGCTTTGTCTTTTCTGAGGTATGAATTTGACACAGTAAACTTCCAAATGTCTTAAAATGTCGCCTGAAGCGCCGCGCCACCTCAAAAATATGATGGGTCTACCATAAACCCAGCCCCAATGGCTAGCCGATTAGCTTGCTAAAGGAAATTTATTAAATCATGGAAGAAAATTTCGAATTTATTGTACCAATCTAAAATTGACAGCCGGCTTATCGCCTCCCCCTCCCCTCCCCCTCCTTTCCCCACCCCGTCCCCTCCCCCTCCCCTCCCCCTTCCTCACAAAAATTTTGTGTTTTTTTATTCCAACTTTTTTAGTTTGTGTTGAAAGTGACAACTAAAGTAATGTCACCTGGAAATTGTCACTTTCAGGTGACAATTTTAGTGATTGTAACTTTACGTGATTCCGACCCCAGTGATAGCTGATAGTCACTACCACTTGTCACCCACCATACACAATTTCTAAAACTAAATTCAGATAAACAGATTTCTGAAAAACTTGTACTATTTTTACAAGGTGTGTGGTGGGGTCAAATTTGTAGTTACCATAAATAAACAACTTAAGATATTCAAATTATTCATAATTAAAATGTACTGCACAAAAACTAAAGGTTTATATAAAGCCCGTTTTCATGTGGTTTTTACTATCAAATGTAGAATGAGACGAACAAACATTTGCAATAAGCAATTTTTAATTTTTTAAATGCAAGATTTGCAAAACACTTCATAATTTTATCCGAAATCTCTGAAATGTGTTAATAAAAAAATCTTGAGTTTTTTTTTGATGAAACAAGTTTCATCAGTTTTTTTGATGAAACTTGACTTAAAGCTTTTCAAACTTTAATTAACAAAAAACTCACAATTTTTAAAGCAAACAGAATATTTGAAAAAAAAACAGTATTTATTGTTTGAGTTTCCACTGCTATTCACTATTCTGGGAAAAAAATGCTAACACACAAAAAATACCCATGAATAAAACCGTGAAAATTTCTTTGGAAAATAAAGCCCGAAAAATGGTTTTTTTTAGTACCTACCCGAGATTACAGGTCCACAGGAAAAAATATTATTGTACTGCTTGTGGAAAATCACAACTGCAAAAATATACATATGGCTCGGCTCGTTGATTGAACCGCAAAAAAAATTTGACAAAAAAAAATCACGGCAAACACCCAACATTGTTCACATAAGGGTTTTACATTTGAAGTTCCACAATTTTTCACATCTGCATTTTAAGGCTATCCACAATCTCATGTACAGAAATTCCATAGACCACGAAAAAGGATAAATTAAAGCAAAAAACCACCCGATTTTTTACTCGCTTAAATGTGATTTTGTTCTTTTTTTTGTACTTAAAAATTTGTTGCGAAGCAGAAATTCACTTTTTCCACCTACAAAATATGCTTTGTAAAAGCAGAAATGTCGACGATGTTGGTTTTTTTTTTTTTTTGTAAATGCATGAAGGCATATTTTTTTTTGTTAAAAGCTCATTCACAGAATTCCCCATCTATTCAAAGGGTATACCACCTCTGCAAAAAATCATTCTGGGAAATATTTGAAAATATGAACATAAAAGGGAGACTCCCGAAGCACCTCCGGAAAGTAAAGCCGCTCACAGAAAATTCATTGAACGGAGTTGAATTTTAGTCGACCTAGGAATTCATTTTTTTTTCTTTTTGGCTAAATGCTCGAACGGTCCATTTTCCAAAGTGTAAAAAACACAACGAGGAAAATTCTGCACGTCGGTTGGTTTAGTTTTTTTCATGTATTTTTTTCATTTCGCTCCACCAGTATTTTAGTTAGTTTTTTTTCTTTGTTTTGTAAAAAAATCTTTTTCCAGCACATTTCAAGAGTATTTTTCATGTTTTATGCGGAAGTATGTGTGAATATTCATTTTGCATGGTACATAATACATTCATACCGCGAATAATTTATTGCTCAGGAGTATTTTGTAAATTTCCCTCTGCCATCGTTGCTGAGAGGCATTATAACAGCCATTTACCAAATCTACCGACAGACAGCCATTTTCCAGCTTTTCCGAATTTTTTTTTTGTTTCTACAATATGTTTTTTCGGGATATTCATTTTTGTTTCTACGTTTATTTTCCTTATGTGAACTTCCATATTAAATTTTCGCAAAAAAAGACTGTGAAATAGTCGCATAAAAATGCTTTGAATCTACTTCTATAAAAACTTGAAAGCGGTGGGACTGAATTTACAGAGAAACCTATATAACAGGGCGAAAAAAATATTAGCATTGCTGGTTCAACTGTTTTGGTGGTATAAATCAAAAACTCACCTATAGTTGCCAGCTCAACATGAATTTTCCGATTTTTCAAAAACTAGTTTTGTAAAAAAAACTCATAAAAAATGTTGTGGAAAAACCGTTAGAGATGTCAGTTTTGTATCTTCGATTGAGTAATAGATAGGGTAACCTTAATCTTTTGTTTGAAACCGGAAGTGATGATGGGTTAGGGGGGAGAGATGAGGAAGGGGAAATCTTTAATACTTGCCTCGAGATAAATTGAAAAGTCCGAAACAAGTCAAAGCGGCGTTAATGGGAAAACCGTCCGTCCCAACTCTTTTTTTAAAGAAGTGAACTTTTCTATCAATTTTTATGGTGTGTTTTTCTCTTTAGAATTCAACAAAAGTTGCGCCGCAGGCAAATTATTTAGAGAAATATACGTAATAATCGAAAATTTTATAATAAAATGCGCCGCAGGCGTTTCCACATTTTTCTGTTTTTATCGATTTTACGTATCTCTCAAGGTTCTTGCGATATTTGAAAAAAAATATATTTTTTCATATTTTTCCGAAACTAAATATAGAGACGAAAGAGGAAAGTTTTGTGTTGATCACAATTGATATTTTTATTTTACATTTTTCTTTTGAAATTTTAAGCAAATTTGAGACTACTCGGTCGAATATGCCCGATAATTAAAAAACAATCTGTACGCCACTGAACAAGGTTTAAGTTATTAATTTAAAATTACGATTTTTTCGGCTTTCTTCCCATTCTTTTGAAAATAAATAATTAATAAAAAATTCAACACAATTTGTTTTTCATGCTAACACGAAGCACGAAAATTTTCACGTATCCCACTGTTCTTCATTGCCTGCCCAGCAGAATCCTCCCATATTGTGGCCCGGAAACATTCTCCTCTTTTATATAAATTCATCCATTTTACCAAGTTTTATGTATGTTTATGTTTACAGAAATTTGCATTGCTAATGGAAATTTATGCTCTTGAAAATATGGCATATCAAGTACAAAGCCGAGTACTCTTGTTTTTTTCTGTTAAATTGAATTTGATAAGTGGCACTAAGGGATCTCTCTTCATCATCCTCTACCAAAGTCACACCATTTCACAACCCCTGCATAGCCATCCGCCTTCCACTGGAAAATTCACAAAATTCTAAAAATATTTTCCAAGCGTACGCGCAAATCCGACATCATAACGAATTTCACGTCGGCAAGTGAGACTAGGGGTTAAACATATTTCGCTACTGGCTTCTTCGTCATTCAAATTGGATAAGGGTTAGGGTCCTCCGATACGATGTACGAGAAGTTCAACATTCAGAGGGTTGAATTGCTTCCTAGCCTTAAATTGATGTTACTATAGAAATTGTTGAAAAAAGGGAGCAACGCCACGCCGCCGGTGAATAATAACCAGGTTATGGTTGTGCAGAGTGTTTTACGTATAGAACAACATAACGTTACGCTATATTCACAATATATATTTTAACTCAAATGCTGGGCTGAAGCCGGATCGCCGTGCGCGTCAAAGAATGGATAAAATTATGATGAATACGCAGGGGATGAACAGAATAGCAACCAACCCTATACAAGATAGATATGAAAAAAAAAGAAATTTCTTTAAGAGCCAAAGTAGAGTTTCATAATGCCAAGCACACACTTTGGTACTTGAGCTCTTGAACAATTCGAGTAACATCACCCTCAAGTGAGTTGATATAAGATGAGACGACATCCCATCATCAGCCATCAAATCATCAAACCATCGAAAAGTCATCCAATTGCAACCTTCCACAGCCACTTCACTCAATATGCCGAGTCTATATATGATCTTTTCTTGTAATTCTTATACGGGCGGGGCACTTAAAATATCGGATAGATACTTGGATACTCGTAAAAGGACTCAAATCACTGGTGCATGTTCTTTCTTTCAAAATTAAAATTTAAAGATGGGAACAAACTGTCGTCGAAGCGACAGCGAGTCCTTATACTAACGGCGCTCCTTGATGATAGATTTGTTGGCAATAATATGCGAACAAACACACTAGACTCAACGGACAAACTCTCGAGAGCTTCACTCGAGTCGATTCAGTTGAGCGCTTCAGGGATCATCATTCGTCCTGGTAAGGCTTTGTACTAGTATTTCAGAGAAATCCAGATATTTCAATTTCTTTCCATGCTTGGAATTAATTTTAACCCACTTTGACTCTTCAATCCACCTTGAAATGCCCTGCAAAAAAAATCTTCAAATTGGGGGAAATTACAAAAGAGTGTACAGGTCGGCATACCTACGCCACCCCTGTGCCGAGATTATGATGAATCACTAAGTAAGGTGGCGTTTGTCTTCAATTCGAAACAAACCTCAATCCACCACCAACAAAACACATCCCCGAACTTTGAGTAAATCTTCAACAAACCCCCGCATTTGTACTCTGCAACTGCCGTCCTGCATCAATTCCCCCACAAACACACCCAGCATGGCTTCTGGTTTAGAAAATTCATCCCCCCACATCAGAAGCCTTGTTGAATCTCATTCGTTTCTTATTTTTCGGGATGTTGCCAAGGAAAAGTTTAAATGCTCTTAAATCCCCAAGAGGGATGAGATACGATATAATAATTCATCGCAAAGTGGATTTTGTGTTTAAATTATGCATGAATTATGTTATTTGATTTTGTGAAATTAAATTTTCCACAGAGTTTCACGAGTGCCGCAAGTTCCTTAAGCTCCATAGCGAAGGATCTCTTCTCATTCCAGAAAAAAAATTGATATTCGTTGTTGTCATAACGAAGTGAAAAAGTTTTTTCCCTACTCTGGTGAGGGTGGCTCCACCGACCACCCCTCCTCCCCCAAAAATCAAACTTTTTCTTGCGTTGGATCTTTTTTGGTTTCATTGGTTTCGTGTATTATCCTCCAGCCTCTCATTTTGTTTCCATTTTATTTTCAATTTGCACGAATTTCCGTTTCCTTTTCAGCAAATTGACGTTAAAAATTTCCTCTGGGTTTCAACCCTATCTCAGATGGGGTTGCACACAATTGTACATTCGTTTTTCTCGTTTATGGGGTTGATTTGCTAAAAAAAACCACTCCGCAGAAATCCGTGTGCATACGAACAATTGTTATCTGTTTTTGAAATTAATTAAACAAGTGTGTGCAGTCAGTGGGGTGTAACTTTAGTCGGATTACGTATTTTGATTCCAATTTAGCAATGTGGCAATTCTAAATGATGATAACAGGCATTTCTGAAATAGATAGGGTTGCATCCATTAAAATACACCCACTTAAATTTAATTCTCCTAATTCTATTTGTCTCAATTAATTTATTACATTCAGAATTATTATAATTTGAGATGATTTTATTTGTGAATTTTAAGTTTTCCACGCTGTTGACTGCAAAGGGTTTATTTTGAATTTGATTGACTGTATTTGTTTGTACGATTAGAATGAATACTTCCATATAGATAGGCACTAAATATTCTCTTCTTTTACAAAAATTCACCGACACAACAGAATTGCTAAATTTTTAGAAAATTTTCCTATAGCTTTTATGTATACCAAAAGCAGCTCCATAGTTTTAAAAAAAAGTTGAAGAATGTCAAACTCACGTTGTGTTTTCTTTAACTTCTTAACCCTTTAACTACCATCGGGACAATGCGTCCCAAACAAATATCGAAAAAAAAATTCAAAAAACAAGTTTTCTAATCTTATACACTTTCAAAATGCACTAAAAATTACAAAACAAGATTTCCCACAATTTAAAAAAAAAACTCTTAACACATTACTTTTTAATGCTTTTCTTTGTTTTTAGAATTGATTTTATTTTACACTTTTTAGTCTTCATTCCCTTTGACATATGCTTATGGACTTTTTGACATCATAATCAGACTTTTTCCGGGAAATTTGAGGCAAACGGATAATTTTGTTATCCTTAGAGTACCTTTAATTGTCCTTACAAACTTCCTAATATCAGAATCAGAGTCAGCACCCCCAAAAATCCCTAGATTTGATTTTTTCCCCGGAAAATTTGGGGAAAAATTTAATACCTTATCCTTACAGGACCTTTCTTTGACCTTAAAGACTTCTTAACATTAGAATCAGAGTCAGCACCCCCAAGAACCCCCCAGATGAGATTTTTTCCTGCAAAATTTGAGGAAACATTCAATACCTTTTCCTTACAGGACCTTCCTTTGGCCTTACAGACTTCTTAGCAACAGAATCGGATTCCGTGACCCCAAAAATCCTTAAATCCGATTTTTTCCGGCAAAAATTGAGGAAAAATATAATACTGTATCCTTACAGGACTTTCCTTTGGCCTTACAGACTTCTTAATACCAAAATCGGATTTAGTGACCCCAAAAACCCCAAAATGAGATCTTTTCCCGGAAAATTTGGGGAAAAATACAATGCTTTATCCTTACAGGACTTTCCTTTGGCCTTACAGACTTCCTAATACCAGAATCGGATTTAGTGACCCCAAAAATCCCAAGATGCGATCTTTTTTCCCGGAAAATTTGGGGAAAAATATAATCACGTTATCCTTACAGGACTTTCTGTTATCCTTAAGGCCTGTGTCCACATGGAAGTTTATTTGCAGAAGTCGCTTCTAGCAGAGACTTCTGGAAGTTTTTCCCGTGGAAACACTAACTGCAAGTGAACTTCCAGAAGTTGTGACACCAAAAATCTCTCCTGGAAGCGACTTCTGCAAATAAACTTCCATGTGGACACAGGCCTTTACAGATTTCTTATTGCCAGAATCGGATACAGCGAATGCAAAAATCCCCAAATTTGATTTTTATTCCGAAAAATTTGAGTAATATCCTGGCAGGACCATCCGTTACCCTAACAAGGACAAGCTACTGAAAATATTGTATTGTCATCAGAACTATCCAAGGTTACAAAATTTCATCCTGCTAGGTTGCATCGTTTCGGAAATACAAGATTCCAACAATTTGAAAACGTAGGTAGCGACAAATCAATTTAATAGTTAAAGTGTGTAAAAGCCATTACTTTTGCGATTGCGATTTACAATTAGACTCAAGTCTAAACTGGCAATCGTAGCCAGCTGTGCTCTCATTTGTCGAAAAGTCTAATCGTAGCCTCAATCGCAAAAGTAATCGTTAGTGTGACACGGCTATAAGAAAGCTTCTGCAATTGAGTTTTTATGTGTGGAATGATTATATAAAATAACTAAAATTTCAATGGTTCGGTAGTTTTTAGTTCGATTCAAAAAATCGATTTGCATCCCTGATTATTATACAAAAATTCTATGATACAATAAATAATTATGATTTTTTAGTCAAAAAATCTTCTCAAATTATTTGATTAAAAATTGTTAATTTAGTCTTAATGACACGCAACCAGAAGCCGCAACAAATCTTACTTCTCCCTATCAAATTTTATTTCGAAAAAAAATCACTTAAGCGATGATCTCACACTCACTGAAATTTAGAAGACCCACATCGAAGTCTTTAAATTAACTGTTTGAAAATGCAAGTCATATAATTAACTTACAAGCATAATCAGATAATCAGATAAATCCAAAAGAGAAAAAAATACTTAAAACTCGTTTTCCTAAAGAATGCATCCCAATGCCACCAAACCAAATAAAGAGTCGGTTGGACAAAAAAAAATTGGAAACACGATAAGTAATCAAATTGAAATCCAATCTTCTTTGGTTAATAATTAAGTTTTTTTTCCTCCAGTTTGTTTTTTTTACTCCCCACATTATGTTATTTTTTGTGGGGTTTTAAAATTTATGTATTTAATATCCATAAATCACAACAATTTTGTAGTGGAATTAAAACATGCTTTTTATGTAATCTGTAAACCGGGAATAAATTTTAAATTATCATAAATCAAATGAAATATCTCTGAAATTCGCCCGGTCGTGATGGCACCATGAATAAACCGTGAAAAATTAAAAAAATAAATAAATAAAGGAGCAAAGTGCGTATAAAAATTAAAAAATAATAAAAATATATTTACCTATAATTCACATTTCATATTTAAAGCGGAATAAAAATTTTACCGTGTGAAGTGTCTCAGATGAAAATATAAAGATCTCTTGAAAAATACGACATCAAAGTCAGTAAATTAATTTTGCTTTGATGTGACAACCATTGGAATTAATGTTATTAGGAACCGAAATATAAAAATAAATATTAAGCCGAAATAATACAATAAAATTCCAAGAAATATACATCAGAGATATATTCCATTAGTCTTTTTATATGATGTTTAAAAACCCATAAAAAAGATATTTATTAATTAAGAAATATTTATTTTTAGCATATGTTTGTCGTTTTTTCTCCAACTTTATCGTCGTCAAATTTTTATGGTTTTTTTCTGCATTTTACTAATAATAACAAACGACCCCAGAAGATAAATAAATTGAATTAATTTTTTTTCTCGTCGTATTCGGCCATCAATAAACGCAGACGAGAATAGAGACGATAATATTTTTCTGCAGAAAAAAAACGAAATTCACTGAAAACGCCATTATTTATGAACAGCTTGTCTTCTTTGAAAATTATACGACCTTCCGGCAACACCGTAGTTAAATATTCGACCAACAAATATAAAAACAATCAGGGTATTCACAGTCCTCTTTTAATTTTGGGTATTCGGTGTTTTCGGTAATATTAAAAGACTGAAAATATTCTGCTGTGAACATCCCACAGCACAGATTTGAGAACAGCGCTTTTATTGGATACGTAACCAAATCATGAACTGCGAATTTGATTGTAAAATATGTCACATACCTTTAAATCCATGTTTGATGTATTCTTTTGAATTTCTATTGTGGCAACGGCTATCAAAATTGAAAAAACTTTGCAGTCCGATGAGATAACCACCGAGAAAATTTGACAACTAAAAACATTACTAGCGCCACTCGCGGTTGATTCTTGATACCGAATAACCGGGCCGGAAAACACGACTCAAGGCATGTCTACAATTACCAAATCCGGTAATTCATTTTTACATGAACCAAGTTACCGTCTCGGTAAAAATCTATTAAATTTGACTGAATTACCGAGCGGTAAATTTACCCGCCATTTAAAAGAGGACTGTGAATACCCTGAATAAAAAAAAATACTTTGTGTTAAAGAATTAATATTTTTGAAATCATTTCGAAGTAATTTATTGGGCTTTCTCTGCTAATATATTAAATCCTTAGGGTGGGATTCAACTATTCGCAGAAATTTATAATTTCAAAATTTTTGGCTAGAGGGTGACGCGGAAAATACTCGCCTGTTTTTTTACACAAAAAACTTGCATTTACATCCCTATTCGGTCGTTGTGACACTTAAGTCATCGGTCAAAAAGTTTATAGAATTTGAGGCTGTTGGGACCGAGTTGTGACTGGTCATCTGTCACTGGGCGCGTCTTAAAAAATATCATTTGTGATCAACACAAAACTTTCCTCTGCAACATTTAGTTTCGGAAAAAATATGTAAAAAAAAATATTTTTTCAAATATCTTGAGAACCGTTAAAAATACGTAAAAACGATTAAAAGAAAAAATACAGGAAATTTTTTTTTCTTCGATTCTCGTTATTTGTATTGTTTCATAATAGGGCATAGTTTTCGAGAGAAAGTTGATAGAAAACTACGATTTTTGTTCAACTTATTCACAAAAAATTTCAACTCGGTAGATCGCCGCATTCTTGAGTTATTTAAGATACGTAGAACGGACAGACCGATAGACAGACATACCGACAGACCAACAGAAATTTTGAATAAAACTCGCGGAAAAATTCAAGAAAAATCGCAAGTGTAAACGAAACCTTAGAAATGTTTCCCTTGAGCTCTCGCTTAAATTAAATTTAAAAAAAAAAAACACTTCAACTGAAATTAATATTTGCTTCCCAAATTTGATGTTGGCGCCAGTTGAAGAACAACCTAATGTCATCAATGAAGTCACAAACATAAAGATATTAATGTCAAAATTAATAATAAAAAGAAATAACCCCGAACACATCTTGTAGAGTCGAACGGGAAGCCAAGTCAGCCATCAAAGAAAAGACGCCATGCTGCAAAGGAAGCAAGACACCAAGCAAAAAAAATTATTATGAAAAGGCAAATTGTTTGTAATCATAAAGCACCATGAAACCAATAAAAATCGTTTGAAGGAAACAAGTAAAATTTTCATAAAAATCTGTTTCTTTTTATATGCAGATAATATGTCTAAATATACAGACGGCATATTTATAAAAATCTACCCAAAAATTTAACGATTATAGCACGATTGTGGGGTCGGCTGAGGAGAGCCCACAGAACCATCAAATGAACATTTGAGATAGGCTCGTTATTATTATTCTTTTCATAAAGCAAGCAACAACAAAAAAAATAGATACAAAATTCGTGTATCTTTTTTTTGGCGTTTGATGTTTCTTTTGCGATTAAAATTAATTCGTTTCGAGTTGCTTGGTTTCCTTTATCGCTGGGAAAGTGATTTTTATTGTTTCTTCGTTCTTTTCTTAGAAACTCTTTTTTTATTAAGACTTAAGATTGCTTTTGACATGAATTTTTTATTTGTATTAAAAAAAACTGTGAGAAACCTGCTCCACGTGCTGCTTAAGTGGATCTCCTTGACTTAAAATAGAGAGAACGGTAAATTTTTCTAAGATTTTCGAATCAAATTTTTTTTTTGACTAATTTTATGTATACACGAGTATCAATCATAAATTTTTTTATTCGTATAATTTTTAACTGTTGCACCTGTGTCGTTATTAATTGGTTTTCGTGTTCGAATATCTCTGAAAATATCTTAATTTTTTTATTAGTCATTTTGAAATAGTCGAAGTTTTATAGCGATTAAAAGGTCATTTAAAGATTCCATTTTTTTTGCGTGTGCAATGAATGCCATTAAATAACAGCTCGAAAAATTTTGCCGTGTATTGGTGGCTTCATTAAAAACTAGTAAAAACGGATATTGATGTGTATTAATTTTTGATCTACTTTCCGCAATTTCATCCACTTTTCGTGCTATTTTTTGTAAGGTACAATTCAACACTTTTTTTTGCGAAATTTTATAACACACTAGCTTGCATACCCGTCGTGGCCGGGTTAAGTTTTTTCAAATTTTTATTTGTTTTTTTTATGGCCTATGTTGGAGCTAAACTTCAGGCCAATCGGCTCGGTAGTTTTCCGCGAAAGGGTAACATAGAGGAAGAGCTAAGTTTCGAGATCACTTTACCTCCTCCCCTAACTCCCCCACCTCTCGGGCTACTTTTTAATGGGTCTATGTTGGGGCTGGACCCCGACGAACATCTATGCCAAATTTCAGGCCAATCGGCTCGGTAATTTCCCGCGAAAGAGTAACATAGCGCAAAAACTAAGTTTCGAAATCATTTTACCCCAGCCCCTTACTCCTCCCACCAACCGCGCTACTTTTCCGTATGTTGGAACCAGAACTACCACAGACACTGATGTCAAATTTGAAGTCAATCGGTTCAGCCGTTTTCGCGTGAAAGAGGAACAGACAGACAGACACCAACTCATTTTTACATATTAGTATGATTTACTAACAAACCACTGAAGCGTAGCAAAATTTTTCACCTGCGGCGTATTACACCTTTCAATTACAATTTTAGTCGTTTGGTTGTCTTTAAGAATCTCACGATTCGATAAAACAACACTGCCCCCTCTCCTCTGCACTCCACTTCCGTCACTTCATTTTTGCAATCTTTTTCCAAACATTTTAAGTCTCTGAGAGAAAATCTTCTTATTGAAAATACCACCTAATTCATCTGATTCACCGACTGATTAGTTTTCCATCCTGTATGACGTCTCTAAAGATAAAATTCGCATTAAGAGAAATTGTTTTTGATTCCC
Source organism: Chrysopilus asiliformis (assembly GCA_964034945.1). NCBI lineage: Eukaryota > Metazoa > Arthropoda > Insecta > Diptera > Rhagionidae > Chrysopilus > Chrysopilus asiliformis. The sequence continues at coordinate 6,387,843 of OZ035963.1, forward strand.
TCAGTGCAGGAGGGAATTTCGCGTACAATTTCTCAGAAAAGACCCTGAAAATGGCAATTTTGAACGTATTTTTAAACACAGTGAAACTAATTATTTTATAATAGGGAAACGTGTCTATTACTAAAATAGTTGATTTTAATTACAAAATTAGTCAAACTAGGATATTTTTTTAATAAATTTAACTAACCAACGACTTAACATAACCCCATAAAAAGAAATCCAACGGCGTTAAATCGCATGAGCATGAGCCATTCGACCGGACCATTTCTCGAGATTACACGATTACCGAACTTCTCCTCCAGCTGTGTAGCATGTAAACCTAAAAAAAACCTTAAAAATAAAAATGTAAACCTTGACTGACGTTTTAGCATTGCCAGATCATAAAAAAAGTTTTAGGGTGCGTTTTTATTAAAATACAAAATTGTTATGTCCTTATTGAAAGACCCTCTATTACTAAAATAGTCAATTTCAATTACAAAAGTAATGAAAATCAGTTATTTTTCTAATATATTTAACTACTTAGTAGTAAAACTTACCATTTTGTGGTTAAATTGACTATTTTTGAAATGAAATTAACAATTTTGGATCAAAATTAACTATTTTAGTAGTTGTCACTATTTCGCTTTAAAAAAAAGTTAGATTTACAATTCACGCATTGCAACCCCACGTAATCTCTAACAAATCCCAAAATTTACTCAAAACTTAGAATTTCAAAAGTAACACAATGTAAAAAAGCGATTTAATATTTTAAAAGCTCCTTAAACTTTGTATAAACTAGAATAAAGACTCTCAGAGACTTAATTGATAAATGCTAAATATTTAAACGGTTAATCCGTGCTTAAATGATTTTGAACCCATTTTTAAAATTGCCTAATTTTTGATAACAATGAAATTCTTTTAAAGCCTTGGCTTAGCTTTTGTCTCAGATTCTAAATATTAACATAACCCTATTTCACAATAATTCCGAACGTAAATAAAAGAAATTTCAAGACTCTCAACAGTGTTTTAAATTATATTTGCTTAGTGATGAAAAAAAAAACATGGAATGAGAAAGAATCTATTTGGGGACTTTTATTATTCGGCAAATATTTATTCAGATATTAATCTCAAGAGCTTCTTGTGATGCCACCTTTCAGAAGTAGGTAGTGAAAAAATCCTAACGAATGGTTCTTAATTGTTAGTGAAACTCAATCTGTCGTGGTAGAGACTCTTCTGAGAGGGTCTTCGAAACGATCTTGACGATGAGGATGAAATGTTTTTTTTTTCTTCTTTGAATTGTTAATTGTTCCATTTCACTCGCGATCGTCACTACTATAAGAAGGGAACTGAGAACTTTAAGTTGGTATCTACGGACACGCATCTGAAATTCAAACTAAGGTATGCACACTATGATATCATTTACTTGTGATCGTCTTAGTTTAGCTGAGGATCAGATACGATCTTGAATCTTTCGTTGCAAGTCAAATTGCTGTAATCGTGTAATGTTCAACCGAGAACCAGGTGGCAGAAACCCTTTTCAATTGCCTTGTGTTTAGGATATTAAATGCAAATGTTCGTGTTTACTGTGAATAATTGTTTTTTTGTTGCCATCAAAGATCGTTCGACGGTACGACTTGGTGCCATTTGCTGTTGCCATTTGGATTGACGGGCGCTCCGATCTCAAGTTGCCAAGATCAAGATGTTGAAAACAATGAAATATCCGTGGTATAAAAATGAATTAGATACAAAGAATTAGATACGTATTTTTTCGTATCTTTTTTTTTTTGTTTCGTCGTCTCATTGTTATTCAAATTAATCCAACATTAAAATGTAAAAGAAGTGATGGAAATGATACTGATCGTGGTTTTGCTAATAGAAGCGTTTCGAAGCGTGTTAAGTGTTTTTTATGTTTCTGTTTCAATTTACATATTTGTGTGATAGATATATGTCTATACCGAAAAAAAAGGTGAAAGAAATAAAGATACCTAGTGGAAAACAAAAAAATTCAACCTTAATAGGTTGTCGCCTGAGTATTTATTTTCAAGTGGAGCGAGGTTACCCCATGCTATGAATGTCAGTTGGTAAATTTCAGCTACCCGTTTTTTTCCCCGTGGCATTTTCGCAGCAGTAGACACCAAGTCTCTCAAGAATCAAAAGATTTTAATCGGCGTCTTAACGTCGTTCATTAAGTGATTCACAAAAGAAATATGCAGCGAATTTTGATTTAATTATTCATTTTCGCTATATAGAGTGAGATTTTCGCTCAGATAACCAACAAAACACGATTTTTTGAACAGAAAACAGTCAAGTTTATCATTTGATCTTTTCTTATTCGCCATACATCAGCGAGAGTCTAAATGAATTTTAAATTAACATTTTTCATTCTCAATTCATTTAAATTATCTCGTTAAATTTATCTATAGATTTTTTTGCCTTTCTGTTTTCCTTATTCACTTTAGAATGTCGAAAATTTATGTGGTATGTGTTTTGATTGTTATTCACGTCTAGATAAATAAAAATTAGACATGTGTCGATAACAAATTGATGATTAAAAAAAACTTTGAAATATTCCTTGTGATTTTTTTTGCAAATGGTAAAAAAATAATAATAATAAATGCATTTATGCAAAGCGAATCTAATTCGAATTTGTTTCAAAGAGCTTTGAATTTTATGCCTTACTAGCTTGCATACCCGTCGTTGCCGGGTTAAGTTTTTTCAAAAAAAAAAATTTTTTTTATGTTCTATGTATATTGGAGCTAAACTTCAGGCCAATCGGCTCGGTAGTTTCCCCGCGAAAGGCTAACATAGAGGAAGAGCTAAGTTTCGAGATCACTTTACCCCCTCCCCTTACTCTTCCACCTCTCGGGCTACTTTTTAATGGGTCTATGTTGGGGCTGGACCCCCGACGAACATCTATGCCAAATTTCAGGCCAATCGGTTCAGTAGTTTCCCCGCGAAAGCGCAACATAGCACAAAAACTAAGTTTCGAAATCACTTTACCCTCTCCCCTTACTCACCCCCCCCTCGCACTACTGTTCCGTATGCCTATGTTGGAACCAGAACTACCACAGGCACTCATGCCAAATTTCAAGTCAATCGGTTCAGCCGTTTTTGCGTGAAAGAGGAACAGACCGACAAACACCAACTCATTTTTTTTTTTATATATTAGTATAATACTTGCGTTTTTTCAATGTTCTGAAGCAGTTCAGAACAAGCTTTCCATACAAAATCCTGCACCACCTTTTCATCTCGAACAGCGCTTGGAACAAAGGGAAATTTTATACGGTAATGTACGGTAATGAAATGCTGCTGACTTCAACATAATAAATCTGACATTTTATTCTCAATTGAGGATTTTGTGTTGGTGGTTTGTTGGTTCTGTTCGACAGCGAAATAGTTTTAATCATGGGAGATAGCGAATCGTGATTATATCAAGAAAATATAGCAGTAACGGCCTACTGATGTAACCAACGTGAAGTTAGTTGCCATTCGAACTCAATGAAATTTCCCATTTACTCTGGATCGTTTTTTTAATGTTCCGTGCTCTAAAACATTAAAAAAACGCAACTAATGATGATGTGGAGTACGGGGGGAGCAATATGTTCGCCTCACAGTATACCAAGAGGTGCATTTGAACCAAGCCGAAGCCTGCGGCGCAGATTTTTTGTAATTTTTTTTTTCTTTATCGTGTCTTTATTTATAACAAAATCACCTGCGGCGCATTTTATGATGTAATTTTTGATTATAACGTAAATTTTCTCTAAAGAAAAAGTTCTAAAGAAAAAATAGAGTTCTAAAGAAAAAATAGCAAGAAAAAATGGCAAAAAAAATCGATTTTTTGGAAAAAAAAATTGGGACGTAAAATAGCGTATTCCGCTTTAACTTGTTTCGTATGAAAAATTTATTTTTCCTCACTCCCCTCCTGCCTCACAATTCATTTGTCCCGAATTCAAAAAAAAAGAAAATAAGATCACCTCCTAGTTAGAGCTAAAGAAATTTTCGAAATTTTAAAACACCAACAAATTTATGTCCCGTCTCGTGTTAATTAAAAACTTTGCTACTTTAAATACCTAACAGCCACCTAACTTTTTTCTTATTTCTGTTTTAAATATAGCTAATTAAATTGCCCTTTCACGATGACCATTTAAATATCTTACGAAAAATTCCTCTCATTCACTAAATCCATTTCCCATTCATTTAGCTTAATTCCAAGTAATAAATTTAATTTAATTAAGCTAAAAAAAGCCGAGCAAAGGAGAAACAGAAAAAATGTGTTATGTTCGGGCAAACAAAGCAATTTAAAAGATTAAAATTCCGAGTGAATTCAGAAGAAAAAAATACTTTGAATATCGTCGCCACATCAAATGAAAAGATTAAATTGAAACTAAATAAACAGAAAGGTTTCGACCCAATGGCTGTCAACTGTCCTGCATTCAATAAATATTTGGCATTCTGACAACATTTTATAACCGCACATTAAACAAAATTAGCCCAAGTGTGACTGACTGACTGACTTTAACAAAATTAAATGAATCATACTAGCGAAATATTCAGATATATTAACTTGAGGGAATTTTGGGCAAATTTCCTATCTTAAATTATTTTTAATTATGATTTTTTTAAAATTTCGGTTTGAAAATGCTGGGCACCAATCATGTATTCCGACGCGTCTCTGTCTTTCGACTTCGACGCAGCTTTTAACTCTTGACTTCGCCATATCAGCAGCTTCAAATTTCCTGGAGTGACAGTCAGAATCACGTTTCGATTCATAGTGACGATTCCGCGAAATTTCAAGCTGCAGATATGGCGAAGTCAAGAGTTAAAAGCTGCGTCGAAGTCGAAAGACAGAGACGCGTCGGAATACATGATTGGTGCCCTGTTTAAAATTTTACAAAAAATCTAGGATGAAAAAGTTGCAAAAATTGTACAAAAAAATAATCACTGAGAAAAACGGATTTTCATTAAAAAAAAGTGTACTCAGAAAAGTGAAAGGGGACTCAGAAAAGTGAAAAGAATCAATCAAAAATGCGATTTTAAAAAATTTAAAATAAAAAATCCTTTATGAAAAATGCGGTTTCATGCAAAACTTAACGAATGTATAAAAGAACATAGAAAAGCATATATTAAAAATTGGGGTAGGTTTGAATAATAGTAAAAAATGTCATATCCTCAGAAAGTTGAAAAAATATCTATATAATGTTGTAATGTAGCCCTACTAGTTATACCCGTCTGGTGAAACCAAAGGGTATACTAACTTTGCCTTACCGTTTGTAACGCCAAGATCCCGTCATCACACAAAAAAATGAATTACACCAGTGTGTTTAGAATGATAAAAATAATTAATTTTTGCATGTCCGTCCGTCTGTCCGTCCGTCCGTCCGTCGGTCTGTCCGTCCGTCTGTCTGTGGCGTGGATTTCGGGCGCACGGATTGAGCTAGAGACTTGAAATTTTACGCAGATTCGTTTTTCGTAAAATGCGAGGCTAAGTTCGTTAATAAGCAAAAATGGACCATTAGGGGGGGTACCCCCCATACGAACAAAAACGATTTTTGCGAATATCTCCAAAACAGTGCATCTTATCAAAAAAGTCCAAGAACAAAAGTTATTTAGAATATGACTCTACATAAAACTCCCATACATCAAAATCCGATTGGAATAAGTTTTAAAAAATCTTTTTAGAAAGTTTGACTTCAAAGTGGAATTTTGGTACAACTGTTCGAATTTTGATACGAATATCACCATACGGGTTTTCAATAATTGCCAGATTGGCAATTATAGCTTTTGTTATGTGTTTTATTATACAAACAATTCCCCTTCCCCTCTTTGCTACAGAACCCCTCATCTGATAACGTTTGAGCGGCTCAACCGATTATGATACGGTTTTCTGGACTGAATAAAGAATTTTTAGGCAAAATTCTGTAATTGAAGAAATACCCCATCCTCAACAGCGAAATCAAAATTAAAACCCACCACCTCTCACCGTCTCCTCTTCCCTTACCATATGTTATACCTTTGATGGGATTTTGATCGGGATTTCGCCATCAAATAGAGCGGGCTGAAAAATTACCTCCCTATCTCCGGTAAAACTAAACGGTCCAACCCCCCCCCCCCCCTGCTATCTCCTAATTTCCCGTTTTAAAAATATACAGGGTGCGCCATCTGTTCCTCCGGTATGAGAATGTTGAATAACTTTTTAAAGAAACAATAGATTGCAAAAAATGGTGTTTTTTTATTTAGTTCAATCCTTTACAATTTATGTGGACTACTTTTTGAAAACAACATCGATCAAATGACCACCTTTATTGGCCACCGCAAACTGTGCTCTTTTTCGGGCATTTTCCATCACTTCTTCGAGCATCTCCGTCGGTATGGCAGCTATTTCGGCACGAATATTGGTCTTGAGCTCGTCAATGGTCTTCGGGTTGCTGGCGTAAACTTTACTCTTCAAATAACCCCACAAAAAGAAGTCTGGGGGGGTTAAATCAGGGGATCTTGGTGGCCAGTCAATATCGCCTCTTTTCGATATCACACGTCTAGGGAATTTTTGTTGCAAAAACCGTATTGTTTGGTCCGCTGTGTGCATGGCGCCCCGTCTTGCTGAAACCAGAAGTCAGTCAGACCTTTTTCACGCATTTTCGGACACACAAAATGTGCCAACATCCACCGATATCGATTACCATTAACTGTTTCACCTTCATTGAAGAAAAATGGCCCAATGATGGTTTTTGCGCACACGCCGGCCCAAACAGTCACTTTTCGATCATGCAATGGTATTTCATGAATCTCGTGAGGATTTTCTGTCGCCCAAATGCGGCAATTTTGTTTATTAACACCGCCAGAGGGAGTGAAATGTGCCTCGTCGGTCATTAAAACTTGCATCCAAAATTGAACGACTATTTTCAATGTACATCGTCACTATTTCGGCGCGTTCTTTCGGTGTGAAGCGGTTCATGGTTAAAATTGTACTGGTTTGACGTTTCCAAAACGTGTCTAGGAAAGCAAATCGGTTGACAAATGGCGAAGTTATTCAATGTTTACATACCGGAGGAACAGATGGCGCACCCTGTATATTTCAATTTTTTCTGAAACATACACAAAAAGAATCAAATCATTTAACAGAAATAGACCATCCAAAGTGTAAAAAAAATTACAGCCCTGATGGCTGTGAATTATTTTCTCAACAACAAAAAAAAGGTTATTTTGTTGCACATTAATAAATTTATGGGCCGAAAGATCGTGAGGAACATCTGTAAATTGCAAAAACTACTTTTATTGCTTGAGCTTTTACCTGCTTACGAAAACATGTTATGTTATGTGTTGCGACAGTTCCATATTCCCCCCCAAAACTATGAAAATTCGGAACCAACGTCCAGGAGACACTCGAACTTTAAGAATATGGAGCGATTGCTCCTTTCCGTTCTCTCGATGTGTCTACTATACCGTGGACTGGAAACAAAACGAGTTCACATCGGACCCTTATACGTTATTTGGGCCATGCACGGCTGAGTTGTCTTAGAGCTCCACGGTATACAGACAAGATTCTAGTAGCTATACTTCTTAAGATATTCTGGACACGTAGCTTTTATGGTTCGGACGTTTCGAAATGTGCTATCCATGTCCATCGAGTGTACTAAAGTAGCAAACAGCAAAGATATATATGCGAATAATGCTGAATGCGAATTCGTTTCAATTCGGGGTAATTTTTTATGTCAGTCGCTTTGCCAATATGCTCCTGTTCTGTTTGTTGTATGTTTACTGAATTGAGAAAAATTCCTTAAGATACTCCTATCTGATCCGCCAGCTACGTGCCTGTGTGTGATGAGATTTTGTTGTTTCTTCAATTTCGCTTATCCATTCCAGAAACATTGCTCGAATTTAAGTTGGTTTTTTGTTTTGGATGTTTCCCTTATTCCTGTCGAAATCTTTGTCGCCCGTGTCGTATCCACACTCGTATATCATCATCAAACCAGATCTGTTGAACCTCGTGAAGTTTCTTCTCCTTTCGAGGTTTTTTCCCTATGTTTTGCTGGGATTTTGTCAGACTCAAATCTTATGTAGACATTGATTTATTTAAGGATACAATCGACGACAAGCAACTGACCGCAGACGACAGACGGGAATTTTTGTCTTGACAAAAAAATACCGCGTTGCGGCAAACTTGTGACTTTTGTATGCTTGGCTGTTCCTAGTTTGCGGTTGTACGGATGCTTTTTGGCTCTCTGTTCACTTATGTTGCTTGTCAACGATGTGTCACATCAATATGCAATCAATTCAGATGTTTGCTTTATTTATTTATTTGGTCCTCCTTTTTTTTGCTTTCTTACCCCTGATTCACCGCATCCATTCGGAAACTGTAGAATAACTTTAGAGACAATTTTATTCCATTTCAGGCAGAATATCCAGAATTTTTATGTTCCATTTGATTTTTATCGATCCGACCGCTTGCTTTAAAAAGAATCATGCAGAAGTCGTTGGAATACGTGGGTTCAACTGGGTGTTTTTTGCCACTATTTTTTTTTAATGTGATATTTTCGAAAACTATGTTGACATCCACAGATAATCTTCATAATGACATTTTTATAGCCAGTTGATTCACAAAAATTCAGAGCACTTTGCGTTTGGGTGGCATCTCACATTTTTTGTGAATTAGTTTATATTTTGCTGTTGTATCTGAGGTTGGAACGCTACAACTTCAGAGCTATCCAATTTTCCGTATTTTTTTATTATTCGAATTCGATGACATGTCTTTGCTTTCCATTGCCTGCAATTTCAAGACTATTAGTGCTAAAATTTTTAAGTTCATTCAAAACGACGCAATTTTTCGCAAGTACGAATTATTATATGAATGTCAACATTGAAAAAGGTGGCAGAAGGAACTTTTGATTCAGGGGTGGTGGGAGAGGTGGAGGAGAGAAGGGATTAATTTTATTGTACAAAGATTTTCCTTAATGGATCGTTTACATCTGACACTTTATTTCGCGAATTTTATTCTGCAACAGTAACTTTACGTTTACACGGAAAATTCAGGAATTTATTCCTGAAAAACGCCGAAACTGGAATTTTTTTCATGCAAAATCGCCGAAATCCGTTAAAGTTTTGACAGCTTTTGCTAAGTGAATTTGTTCTGCGATAGAACTTTCGCTTAATCTTAAGTTTAGTATTAACCTCTGCCTAGTTCAAAGAGTCGAATCTTTACTAACTCTTATTTTCTCAAAAGCATTTTCTTTTTTCTGAAATTGCATGCTCCCCCCCCCCCCCCCCCCGCGTTTATTTACTTTGTTTCTAATTCACTTAGCATGTGTTTTTTAGCCTTGTTTCAACCGACAGCCATTAGTAAATGCCTCAAACTCTGATCAATTTACATTAATTTTCATGAATTGCTACTTAACTTGAAGAAATTGTCCGATATGTGAATTATAATGCTAGAAAAATCAAGTTTAAAACATGAACAGACATAGGAAAATATTCTTTGTTTAAAAAAACTTTGCTGTACGGAATTTATCTATGAAATTCACAAATTCACCATGAATTTCCGAATGGAGCTTTAAGTTCTTGCTGCGAGAGAACTTCCAATAGGAATTTCCGTGCAAAAATTCTGCTGAAGCTTTTCATAAGGTAAGAGCTTTAAGTGGATATGAAATTTGCGATGACAGTGGATATGAAATTCGCAATGAAATATTTCATAAAATGAATTATTCCATTGCTGTTCGTGGGAAACTTATTACGAAATATTTCCTATTCAAATACAAACAATTCCGAAAAAATTTCGTTGAAAATGTCCACTTGGGACCTTTTTTTAAAAAACTTCTAGACGGCGATGACGGATTCTTCGTTCTATCGTCCGCCATTCTGTTTTTCTATAAGATTTAAATAAAAAGGTATCTATCTCGACTATATTGGAATTACACCAACATCAAACAATTTCATGCATCGTTTATTTGGTCTTTGGGCAACTCACCTACCCATAAATTATCCATCAAAATGAAATATGCTTTCAAACACTAAAAACTAATTACTGTTAATCAGAGTGCAAATTTCGTTATTCTTCAAATGTAGTCATTCACCTGTTTATTTTTTTTTTCTTTTATAGCTTGACTAGAAATCGATTAGGAAATCATGTTGCATTTAAAAACTATTAATTGACGTAATTATTCATTTTTATTACCGTTCCGCTTTTCAGTGAAATCGAAAATGATATACACAGTAAAATAATTATGAAAATAAATCTGAAGATTTGATAATTAATCGTTTATACAACACTCGACACCGATACCAATTATTTCAATCATTAAATTTTTCGAAACGTATAAAACATCACGTTTCCACCTCATTGCACTTCATTTCACCTTTTTTCAGTGTTGTATTTTTTCCATGTATATTTTTTAATGTCGTGATGTGCCAGAAACCAGTTAAATTGTTGAATTATTATGCAGTTTTAGCTTCGGTCGGTCATTAAATTAATATATTTCTGGGTTTTATCATTCATTTCTTTCATAATATTTTATTGCAAATTGAGGAAAAAACAAAAAAATAAAACTGCCCGAAACACCGCTGGCATGTCGGCAGTCAACACACACCTTAATCAAGAAAATACCAGAATTAAAACCCCCCAAAAAAAAACAAAAAATCTTTCATATGAAATTATTAATTGTGGTGGACAAGAATGGGTGCAAAAATATATGAAAATCATTAATTTTGTCTCGCTGTGATCCGCGAACTCTTAATTTAATGAATATAATTATAAACAGAAAAAATATTAATATAAGTTTTTTTTTGTGTATTAGCTCGTCTTGTCCAAGCTAATTAAATTAATATTCTCATATGCTAAATTAAATTTATTTTCCTCCTTTCAATGCTATTCATTCATATTTAAATTGAGACACGAAATAACAACATGTTTTGATGACACAAGGACTAAAAATACATTCGTTGAGCGTATCTTGAAATGTTTTCAGGTAGTTTTCAGCAATTTCAACGTCTTGCAAATTTTAAGAAGAATACTGTATTAATAACCATCAACTAATTTATTCTTTGCTTAATCATGTCGACAATTCACTAAAATAATGCAACACTATTAAAATATGTATTATTAGGGAGACCATACGTCCCGGAATGGCCGGGGCAACCCCGGATTTAAGCATGTTGTCCCTGCGTCCCCAAAAACAAAACTTTTATCTCGGAGTTATGTGATTTAGGCCCGTTTGCGCGTATTATTCTTAAAAAAATAAGTTGTGGTTAGCCTACTTAAACCGTAGAAATTCTTCGACTTAAATTTTTTAAGTTGTACATAAGTTGCTAAATTTTGTTGGTGCAAACGGCACTTAATGTTGTAACTTCTTAATCACTTAAAAAATTGACCTTGGAACCCAAAAAATTTCGCCTGCGGCGCAGTTTTCTTAGAGATTACCGCAACTAGAGCATTTTTCTTTAAAAAAAAATCCCCTGCCACGCACTTTATTAAGTAATTTTCAATAGTGCGATGATTGTTTCTAAAAATTTTGACTGCGGCGCAATTTGTGTTGGATTTTAAAAACATAAAACACTCATAACACTTTTCTTACAATTAGGGTTGCTATGGCGTCCTCTTTTTCCTCAAGCGCTGTCCTCTATTTAAGGCGTCCGGGGTATTTTTGTTTTTTCGGAGTGTCGGCAAAATGCCGCCCAATGGAGAAAAACAGTGTCTTAGACACATTAGAAAAATTTCCGGACCAAAATATCTGGATAAAAAACTACGGGATGGCAACCCTACATAGAGTAACAAACAAGTATTAAAACAAACACTCTTTCCTATGATCGTGGGCTTTCAAAATTTGAATGACTAATTTCGAAGGATTAAAAATTTCCTTAGATTTCGCCTTCCCCTCCTCTTCTACCCCATTCGCCTACGGCAATGTTTCGGATTCAGATAAAACAAATGTGGTCATCCTATGTATTATATGCTTTTTTTGCAATGACTTTGCTGAATAAACAACCAACCGAATAATGAACCAACCCCGGAAATTTATAATACCAGAATTCTTCCAATATTTTTGCCGTGATGATTTTCTTGGACTTTTGCCATTTTGGCAGCCAGCTCCAAATAAAATATCACACAAGAGATTAGAATGTTTAATGTACCAAAAAAAAATTATCCATTTATGTCACATTTTTATAATTTATTTATAATTTTCTCTCAGAATTAAAATTTCAAATATCATTGATGAAGTTTTCAGACGAACCAAAGGTATTTCAAAAAATCTTTTAAAATACGAAAATTATGTGGATTACGCTTTAACTTTTATTTCATTTTAAACAAATTTATTTAACATTTTTTTTAAATTAAAATTATGAACGCTTGACGCAATTTTCTAAATAAAATTTTTCTTTTCTTTTCAGGTATGTGTAATTTTTTTTTACTTCTTATTGGACTTGGAAATTCCTAAACTTTTGTAAGTAAAGACAACTTTGCAATTTATATAAAAACAAAATTTATGTATGTCTAATGCATCGTTTACACTGAATTTTTCAATTGAAAACACCCAAAATTCGCCTCGCAGAATTTTTATTTTACCAGAAAAAGCATGAATTCTACGAATATCAAATGTTTCTACTTGCGAAACTTTAACGAGCCAAAATTGTACAAGTTTTCTTCAGTGGAAACGTGGCGTAAGATAAAATGTGTCTAGATTGCCATGATGACTAGAGAGCTTGTAATCTAGAAAGGTGCCAATCGGACAATAATGGATTATGCAAACTAGAACAGTCTGTAAATATTTGTTATTTTTTAAAAAAGTACAACTTCCAAAATTTTTCATTACCTCAATCATGAAAGCTTTATTAAAAACTTTTATTTAGCTAACTTTTCTACTTGTTTGCAGGGCACCAATAATGTATTCCGACGCGTCTCTATCTTTCGACGCAGCTTTTAACTCTTGACTTCGCCATATCTGCAGCTTGAAATTTCGCGGAATCATCACTATGAATCGAAACGTGATTCTGACTTTTACTCCAGGAAATTTGAAGCTGCTGATATGGCGAAGTCAAGAGTTAAAAGCTGCGTCGAAGTCGAAAGACAGAGACGCGTCGGAATACATGATTGCTGCCCTGGTTTTTTGGTCTGTTTGTCAGGTTCAAATTTTGTAACCAAATTTTGGCACACTTTTACATATCCGATTAACTTGAAATTTGGTACACAATCGTAAGTCCGGTGACAATACAATATGTAAAATACATGGTGGTTTTTAGACCTATTTATTTTAAGTCAAATAAAAACCCAAGAGTCCGATTGAACGAATCGCCGCCACTGAATAGAAAACCTTATAAAAAAGGACATTTTTAACCACAAAAAAAAAACTCGGAAATTTTACAGAAATAGACTAACAAACCCAACATAGTTCTATGAAATCCCCGAGTAGATGTTGAAATCAAATAAAATTTCCAACACAAGAAAATTAATCGTCGTCATATAACTCCGACTAAATCAAATATTTTCCATCCAGCAGAATTAACTCAATGAAAATAAATATAACTTGATTCGAAGTGATTTCGCTCATGTTAAATCCAATTAGTAATAGAACTTTACTCTTGAATAATGTCAACGGCGGCATAACGAACGTGATGGGAACCTAATCATGAGGATTAACCTAAAATGTAGGGTTACGAATTGAAGTTTTCTATCTGTCGTAGTGTTCGCCCTTTTGCTTCCCAGCACTAATCTTCTTATATATTGTTGCTTGTTTGAGTAAAACTGCCAGAATTGATTTGATGAGATACTATGGGTAACAACTGCCAATAGGAAGATTCACTGGGATTCCGATTGGTCTTCGGCAGTGAAATCCATTCGAAGTGAATGACGGTGTAAAACATTCCAAGTAAATCGGCTCGATAAAATGCTACAGCATAGAAGCATAAGCATAATCCTCAGAAAGGGAAAATTAAGTACCAGCCAATCTGTCGGAAATTGTTCATGTAATCTGTTAACCTAAGCCCTCTAAGCACTCTGCTAAGTTTATGGATATACGAACACAATTCTGTATAAGTTCGTATAATTCCGAAACACCAAGCCAAGTAAATGTCTTTCCAGCACTAGCTTATAATATGCTATGCTGTCTTCATATCGAGCGTCTTAAGGAAGCATGAAAATACATTTGTTGACGAAAGATTTTATGGATCTAATACCATTTGCAACACCCTACTTTCTTAACACCACATACCAGTATGAAAAGAGAAAATGTGCCAGTAGCTTATGCTATTATCGTAATTAAGTATCTCAGAGAAATTGTCTTTCATGTTTAATATGATGGTATGGTAGCATCACACTTTTCGCAAATATAGACAACATTCAACTGAATCCTTAGATAAAATGTTGAATATCTTTATTTATGTAGCGGAGCTGAGATTTGTATAGAATTTCGTAGAAATTTATATATTTTTCAGATTATTGTGGAAATTTATTCAGAATTCTACTCAAGATATGTGAATAATTGGAAATTTTCAGAGGGAAATTAATAATATGACAGGTTCATAAGAAAAATTAAGGTTTTTGTAATGAAAAATAGAGAATTTAACCTAAAATTGTAGGGAATTTCCTTTTTCTTTTAGGGTCAACTGAGGTAATTATAAACAGAGGCCCGAACTGTTACTCATTCGCGGCATATCTTGACGAAATATTGAAAATTTATGATTTTTTCACTCCTGTTACATGGCAACCCTGATCAGATAAAATATTATTAGTGTATCATCATTAAAATCAGAGATTACTTAAAGGACGAGCTACCCAATGGTGAAAACCGCGTCAAAATTGTCCCAACGGTTCATAACATAGCAGGGAAGGGGTTAATATGCAAGGGAAGTGGTTAATATGCAAGGGAAGTGGTTAATATGCAAGGGAAGTGGTCGATATTTGTCGATACCCAACGGAGATACTTGGAGCCCCCTGTCCCATACAAATGATTTTTTTCAAAAAAAAATTTTGCTTGTCCTCATATGGAGTATTTGACGATTAGCCCCAGGCAGTTGTAGCTTTTCTTCTGTTTTTCCCAAGTTTTAATAGATGACACGGCGAGGAGAAGCGCCTAAAACGAATCTATAAAACGCTTTTAAAGATTTCTTATTTATTTCCTGAAAAAAACTAATATCCAAGCACGACAGAGGAAGTGAGGGGTTATCACATATATGTATATTAGATTTAAAAATTGAAACATAAAAATCACCTTTATTGTACGAAATCTTATATTACAAAAATGTTGCAGCCCTAAGCTTGATTCATTTTTCCAAACTTACAATCATACTAATATATAAAAATGAGTTGGTGTCTGCCTGTTCCTCTTTCACGCAAGAACGGCCGAACCAATTGACTTGAAATTTGGCATGAGAGTCTATTGTAGTTCTGGTTCCAACAACGGAAAAGTAGCGGGACGGGTGGGGGGAATAAGGGGAGGGGGAAAGTGATTTCGAAACTTAGTTTTTGCACTATGTTACTCTTTCGCGGGGAAACTACTGAACCGATTGGCCTGAAATTTGGCATAGATGTTCGTCGGGGGTCCAGCCCCAACATAGACCCAATATGAAGTAGCCAGAGAGGTGGGGGAGTAAGGGGAGGGGGTAAAGTCATTTCGAAACTTAGCTCTTCCTCTATGTTACCCTTTCGCGGGGAAACTGCAGAGCCGATTGGCCTGAAGTTTAGCTCCAAGATAGACCATAAAAAAAATTGAAAAAACTTTACCCGTCAACGACGGGTATGCAAGCTAGTTAACTATAAATAATAAAAAAATCTTAAAAGATGCCTTTAAGTATTACAAAATGTGCATAAAAAATGGTTTAACGCTAAACGTACCTAAATGCTCCTTTATTTCATTTGGACGCCAAGCTAAAAATGATAGCTTGTTGACCTACACTTTAGGTGGTTCTACAATTACTAGAACTGACAAAATTAATGACCTCGGTGTCTTACTTGACGAAAAGCTAAGCTTTAAATTTCATATTAACAATATTATTATTCGAGCTAATTCTATGTTAGGTTTTGTTAAGCGTTGGTCCAAGGAAATTTCTGATCCTTATGTTTTAAAAGCTTTGTTTTGTTCGCTCGTTCGTCCCATTCTTGAATATGCATGTGTTGTTTGGAAACCGCACTATATTATTCACATTTCTCGTCTTGAATCTATTCAAAAACGATTCCTACGATTTGCTTTGAAATTCTTGCCATGGGAGAATCGTTTATTGCTCCCACCATATGAGGATAGGCTAAAGTTACTACATATGTCGTCTCTTAATCACCGTAGGTGTATACTAAGTGTGCTTTTCATTCATGATTTGTTATGCGGTAATATTAACTCACCAAACCTTTTGAGTCTGATTAGTGTTAATTCACATTTTCGTACCACCAGAGACAAAACATTTATTTATTTGGATGGTCATAGGACGAACTATGGTCATTATAAACCAATGTCTGCCATGAGTAGACTCTACAATGACTATGCTCATGATGTTAATTTTAATTTAAGTAAAAATTCAATTAAGAATGCATTGTACAGCTGTAAATAATTTTTTTCCTAATATTTCATATATTTGTATATATTTGCATGTATTTAAAAAGTTTCCTTACTAAAACTTAGTATTCAGATGGTCCAAAATGTACCTGTTGAATGATAATAAATAAATAAATAAATAAATAAATGAAAACCAACTCGATTTTTTATTTGAAATAACAAATTTTCAAACTTGAAAAGCTCTTCAAATGTTTTCTGGTCATACGGAAAAACTTTTCCAAATATTACATCATTTACATAAGTTTGGTGAAGAAAAAAAAATGAAAACTCATCCCCCCGCAAATGTTTGATGATAAAATAAAAACGAAATAAGAAAACTTTTTCCAGCAAACTCAATAAAATTTTCGATTCAAATAACTTTTCCACGACTTTTGACACACAAAAAAAAGAAAACTGAAAATGATTTCTAACTCTTTTTTTTGCCTTTTTTTCTTGTTATCATATCGACCCTATCATCATTTCAATTTCAATATATATTTAAGTTTTCACGTTCTTATATTTGGCTTACGGACAAGTACGATAGGAAAAGTTGATTGAAAAACGAGGAAATCGATAAATGAACAACGAAACGGGAAAGAAAAACTCACAAGAATAAGGAAAAAGTTTTCTTGCTACACTTTCAAACTTCAAATTTAAGTTAAAAGTTTCGTTCACCGTGCGATTTTTTTTTTTTTGCTATTCTCGACATATTTTCTGTATCTTTTTCACCATATGAAAGTTTTTCTGTTTACTGGAGTTTCCACAAAGGAAAAGAAACAAATCAAGAACCAAAAAACACAAAACTGTCGCCACTTTGAAACATACAAAAACAAATTGGTAAAAAAAAATTTATTTCAACATTAAAAAATTCACAGCTCATTCATTTTTATTAATTAAATTTCCTTGTATACACATTAAACAACTTACAATCACACCCAAAACTTTTCGAATTCGCATTTTCTAACTTTGTTAAAACTCTTTGAGAATCCCCTTACAAAGTTAATATTTAATTAAAGTGCACACCATTGAGTTGAATTTTAAAAGCATGAAATTCTGTAATAAAGTTTAACAAATACCAGGATTTCTTGCACATCTGAACAATTCTCAAACTTAATGCAATCCTTTTTAGCTTCGGTTACAATTTGCCAAGTTTTTTGCGTTCCAAATCCGGGCGTTGTAATTTCTTCCTTTATCTGCTGAGAACCGTGGAATTTCTGTATACTGAGGACAAACTTTTCATCCAATGAAATTGTTTTAAGATGTTCGGGATAAAAGAATTTTGCTGCAACTTGTTTAAGATTTTAAAAACGTCTGCGAATTACAAAATGTGGGCGAACTTTTAGTCAGTGATAGTTTGATTTTTTTTCTATTTTTTTTTCTCTTTCAAGTCTCTGTAAGTTATTTTCTCTTTATTATCATTGGTAAAATGAAGTAAATTTGTTGTTATCGTACCAAAAGTTCCTACATCAGTTTTGTAAAGTTTTTAAACTTGAGCTTTCTCAACGATAACGATTTAACTCTGTTACCAAACGCAGATGGCTACAAATTATACAGTTAAAATTTATTAAATCACTTAATACGGGTTATCTTATTGCATAGAAAAAAATGTAACACTATTTAAAAAATGTATGGAAGGTACCCGTTGTAGCTAACGTTACTTTTCATAAAACTTATTTACAAAAAAATTTAAGTCGCTAGCTCAACACGTTCTCAAGTTATTTAAGATCCGTAAAACGGACAGACCGACAGACAGACAAACAGGCAGACAGACAGACATTTTTTATGCGCTCCCCCTCCCCCCTCCTTCATAGACAGACAGACAGACAGACCGACAGGCAAACAGACGGACAGACAAACAGACAGACAAACAGACAGACATTTTTTATGCGCTCCCCTCCCCCACTCCTTCATAGACAGACAGACAGACAGACAGACCGACAGACCGACAGATAGACAGACCGACAGACAGACAGACCGACAGACAAACAGACGGACAGACATTTTTTATGCGCTCCCCCCTCCCCCACTCCTTCCTCACCCTAACAATTTTTTTCGGGATTTTTCGTCACACTATCGCAAACCGCCCCCCTCACTCAGAAAAATGTCCAGGTCAACTTTTTGTCAGGTTAACTCTGACCTCTAGCTGGCTGACAGAGGTTTCCATTACATGATATTACATCCTCGAAATGCCTATCTAAGGTCAACTCGTGCAGCTCCCAATGCCCTACTTCACCTGCTCGTGGCTTAATTTCAGAATTTCTCCGGCCACAGGTCAACACAAGTTTTACTTTCCCTCATGCAGGCGAGCGCGCGCCTCGCATAGGCTAAATTTTCCTGCCCGAGGCCAATTACGCCGTATGTAGGTCGTCGAGTTAGCCTCCATTTTTCTGAGTGTACATAACAATTTAACAGCAATTACGATCCATATCACAATAAACTGCACTCAAACTTTTTAAACATTAAAATATAACGCTGACATCATCAAGTGTTTAAAATAGTCTTTATGCCAGCTTATTAAAATCTGTGACTTTTTCGATAAAAGATAAAAGTTGACAAGATTTTCACCTCAGGTCCAAAAAGTTCAGCAATTATTCTCCGTTATTCAAACTATTATTCAAAATTAGCAACAATAACTCAAAGTCCCAAAAATTAAATTACCTTTTTCTCTCTTCATTCTCATATAATTTTTTTCTTGAAAGTTTTCTTGTAAATTCTAGCGCGATACAGTGCGAAAATAAGTTTCATTTTAAAATAATCTGAAAGATCTTCTAAACCCTATGCAAAGATTTAAACTTCGCTCGATTTGTATCTTCATGTTGATTTTAACACAATTTAACTTCATTATCCCACAAAAAGTCACAAGAGCAGGAAAAAAAACGTTTTTGGGCCATAAAGTGTCGCCTTGATGTCTACCGGCAATCTTCTCTAAGCAATTACTTTATATCACCAACAAACGTTTGTTGTGTCTTGAGAAATTTCATGAAACCGTTTTAAGTGCCAACATCCTCCTTAAACCTAATTCTAGCCAAAACTAACTGCCGCTCTGTTTCGGCTGTTTTTTTTCTTCCTCATTTTTGACGTTGAAGTTTGCTACTGTTTGCCTGACTCCTAGCAAATGTACTTAATTTTAGCAAATTGTTGACAATTATGCGAAACCATCGTTGTCACCACTCATTCCGCCCCGTCCTCCACCCGGTGAAGAGTTAATGGCTGTTTGAGCCGATATGACTAACAATCCAGACGCTACCTAATACCTATTTTCATTTCTAATGCTACCAAGAGGATTCTTGCTGATAGCTTAGCTGATCACATTGTTGAGTGTTGATCCCACTTCTTATATGCTCATATAATGTCGTTTCAACTTGTCACTTTATATTACCGTCATTCAAGTGATTCTAAAAGATTTCAACTTGTCTACATGTGTATCTTCTTCTTTTTACCCCAGTTAGCTTTAGGCTTTTGCTGATTTTAGTCTTGTTAGAGATATGTTTCTTTCTTCTCCTTCCCCGCATTCGGAATCACATCATTCGGATCGTTTAGAGAACGGTTTGATGTGTGCACAAACATCTATTATATCTTAGAACAAAAAATAGATACATATACGAATATGTAGTAAAAGTTGATAATAAATGTATGTTAAACACGGCAAAGTGTGCAAGTATTCAGAATAATTCAACATGAAAATCTCATGTCAACCGCCATTAGCAGGAAAACATCTGAAAACAAACGATTCGAGTGCTAACAACTCACTATAGATGAGTACAAATCTTATCTTCTTACCACACCGCTTCTCTCTTTGAAAACTAAGAGGACTCTGAAAGTATTTTAAGCTGTGACTCTACTGCTTAGTCATGATGAATTTAGCTTGACAAAAATATCTATCCACCTATTTATCTTTTTATGTTCTCAGGATAGAACGAGGGTCACGACAAAAGTTCTCATACTAATTTCTTATTTTTTTATTCTGAGAACTTTTCCAGCACACTCAGAAAAAATGTCCAGGTCAACTTTTTGTCAGGTTAACTCTGACCTTACAGAGGTGTCTGTAAGCCAGCTAGCGGTCAGAGTTAACCTATCTAAGGTCAACTCGTGCAGCTCCCAATGCCCTACATCACCTGCTGGTGGCTTAATTTCAGAATTTCTCCGACCACAGGTCAACTCAGTTTTACTTGCCCACATGCAGGCGAACGCGCGCCTGCCCGAGGCCAATTACGCCGTATGTAGGTTGTCGAGTTAGCCTCCATTTTTCTGAGTGTATATCAGCATATTTTTATCATTCCGTCTTTTTGTGCTTGTACTCGTATGTAGGTATATCTACATTATCCCACAGCTTTGAGCACAAGTTATATACAATATTTATCTACTTTTTATGCCATACAGTAGCATATCCTTAAGGTTTTACGTGTGTCCTACTTATTCAACATTTGTGTCCTACATGGGGGTGATTCAGATAGAAAAAAAGCACTCACGTCTTATTTGTAGCATGACAAGAATGTGTCAGCTACATGTCGAGAAGGCAATTTGTAACTGTTCCCTTCAATGAAAGCATCGTAATCTTCCAGCACGAAAATTGTGAAAAGAAATTTGTGAAATTTCCCTAGCAATTTTCTGTGTTTCCAGAATAATTTAAAAAACCTGGAAAAATGACAAAAAAATTCAAATATGTTGGGAAAACAATCACTTATTTTTAAAAGCTTTTAATTAGCTTGCTTTTATGTCTGTTTGTTCGTCACAGTCAAATCTTGTAAAAAAAAAATGGCGGTTGTCAAATAGCTTGCTTTATGTCTGTTTGTTCGTCACAGTCAAATCTTGTCAAAAAAACAAAATGGCGGTTGTCAGACGCCATATTGCATAAAAAAAAGTATCCGAAGTGTATCTCAAATGAAAGGGCTTAGAAAAACAATCATAAATTCGATTTTCAAACCTCGGGAAAAACAAAATGACAGACAAAGAGCGCCATTTTGTCGAAATCATGCGAATGAAGCACTCATCATGTAGGGTCTTAAATAAAAAGGCTTTCAAACTTCAAAAAACACCAAAAATAAAAAATTTGAAAAAGGTTTTCTTAAATGTAGCCAAGTTTTTTGGGCGTTGTGTATTTATTTGTGATTGGGCGTTGTGTATTTATTTGTGTAAAAGCATAAAAAAATTACAAGACATATTAATTTCGCATTAATTTTTTTTCCTTTTTAGTACAATACATTTTATTAAGCAAAGCTATTTTGAAAAAGAAAACTTTAAAACAGTCCATTTCAAGAATTTTTTTCAAAAAAATTGAAAACTCGCACCGACTGACTTTCTATGGTAAACGCCAGATCATTTAGTGTAAAACAACAAAAAATTAAATAAGAGAAAAACCTCCAACAAGCTACCAAACCGCACAAAAACGGAATAAAACTTCATTCTTTCGATGTGATTATCCTGTCGTCACTAAACAAAACCACAAAACAAATCCCTGTTTAGTTTGCGAAGCGAACAACAACACAAACAGAAGCACATCCTTCCTGAGCCCGAGACTTTTATCCTACGACTGTACAAGGCTTTCACTTCTCCTGTACGTGAAATGTACTGCCGACAAACGACCCAAAATGATGATGATCATCGCTCAAGCATATATAGTCTCGATTCGATCCATCTACTATATTCAAACAGATCCTTGTGTAGTCCTTATGGAGCCAGTCAGTCCGTGTAAATATTGGAAGCTCTGTATCACCCAACTATGTGAGCAAATATGTGCCAGCGAGATCGTACATAATTCATACTAAGGATAAAGGAAGGAAAACAGAAGGATGATATAAGTTTTTGTACACATCCCATATGATAAAAATATACATCACTCTATCGGAGCATATGTAAGTTCAGCAGATTTTCCTTCTACCGCCTCTGCGCCCCATTTTTCCCCTCTGACTTGGTACCGTATCGTATCTAATGCTACGTACTCTCGTATATCTGAATGTTTGAATAAATCAGATAATGTTATTTGAGGATATATCAGCTTGGAAAATCTCTTCTATTAGCTTATGCTTTTCCCAGCATCATTGCTCAAGCTTTTCATACTAACTACACACAATTTTCTTCATCCACACGAAGTATCATGTAGCTCGTGTGTGTCTAAATATCTGTTTAACAGAACCAAGAACGCGTATCACTTCTCATCCTGGAAGTTTTTCTTTTCTTTTCTTTTTTATGTGAGATCCGCATGCCTGTCTGTCGTGTGATTATATCAGACGAATTCAAGTAGGTATACGGAAAATTCAGCAAATATCATCCTTCTGTGTGTCTTCTTAAGGGACAAAAAAGACAAACAGACAGGCAGAAGGATGGCTCATGTGTGAGTGGGGTATGCCGAAAAAGGATATTTACAAAGGAAATGTTAGCGGAACGAACTGATACGAGATAAGCGAACATTCAGTCGTTCATGTATATAAATATCTATGGAGAGCTTTAAATAGATATTTTATTTGTCTCTTCTATACACTGTGAGTAGATTTTCTCGATCCCCTAGCCATAGGCAACGGGAACTGACTGTCATGAGAGGATTTTCCTTTTTGTGTACCAGACCTTATTCTGTTGTTATTCCACTCTAAGTGGATGGAAGAGGATCCATTTGCAATTTCATTTCAACTTACATATTTATTACCGGATATTTAACAGTGTTAAGGTATTCATCCCTTTTCCAATCCAATGAGTCACTAGGTGGAACAGTGGAACCCGAATTACAAATAAATCTACGGAAGTTGATCTGAAAGGAATGTTCTAATGCTATCAAGAACATCAATATAACTGCGGCCACGCACATTTAAGGCACGAATTCCCTTTTCGACCTTTGGTGTTACTTGGGATCTTCAACATATCAAACATAAGAAAAGCTGCAATTGCCAGGCTATAATCGTCAAATACTCTGTACGAACACAGAAAAAAATTTTATAAAAAAAAATCCATTTGTATAGGAGATGGGGGAAGCAGTTGTCCGATTGGATTTTGATGTATGGAACAGTTATGTAAAATCACATTCTAAACACATTTTGTCTTTATAAATTTTTGGATACAACGCAATGTTTTCCAGAAAATAGGTAAAAAATATTTCATTTGTATGGGGGGAATTTTTATGTATAGGTGAGCTATGTAAAATTTCATTCCAAACCGTTTTCGAGAAAATTCCACAAAACTTGTTGATAACCCGTATGTTATAACAATAACGTTTGAGATCACGAAAACCTTACCACCTAAAATAGTAAGGCCCCGTTTACACTTGCGATTTTTTCTTGAATTTCTCCGCGAATATTATTCAGAATTTTTTACGTCAATTTTATTCTGCTATTCCAAAAAAAAAATTACTTAGCAAAAGTTGACAATCATTTCGAAGGTATGGTGTTTATGGACAGACAGACACACAGACAGACCGACACACAGGCAGACAGACACACAGGCAGACAGACAGACACACAGACACACAGACAGACGGACGGACATGAGGAAATCAATATCTTTTGTCATTTCTAACATCCTGGTGTAATTTATTTTTGTTTCAGACGATTGGTTCGATGCGTTACAAATGGTACACTAAATCTAATATAATTCTATATGATATATCATATTGAGTATAAAAAGACAATTTCGCATATTATCTTTCTTTAATTGTCTTCAGCTCCTGCTATTTTATACAAATTCTACTGTTTAGTAACAATCTTAGTCAAATAAGTAGCAGATGCCACCTTTGATACAAGACCTACCTAAATCTGTCGGAATGCTTTCGCGTAAGACGATTTAACTCCACAAGGATCAATATCTGTACATACTGATGCTACAAATTCCACCGATTTCGAGTAATACACCTTAACATAATTTCACCGTTTCTTTATCATCCCCATTTCCCTTATAGCGACATTCAATCTCTAAAGAAAAAACCTCTCCATGTACACCAACATATCCAAGCACATTTCGATAGGGTGTCTCACATACCGACTTATATTTTATTATGCTCATATACGGCAATCACATTTGTAGCTACCAAATAAAACATAAATTCAGAACGGAAAAGCTTGTCAGAATTTTCAACGAGCTTAAGAATACACACATTATTGGAGTACAACACCCTCAAGTTATACAAGATTGAATCCATTGAAAAAGAAAATATAATGTTTCCAATAGAGTAGCAGCATAAAAATAAGAAAATCTCAAGAAAATGTGAATTGATATTGTAAGTAAAGACGGTCGGGACCGGGCAGAGCGGTGGTACAACAGAATTGGTAAAAATGGGATAAATCGACGGAAAATGTGGAAAATATCACGTCAGAACGATTCACAGAAAATTCGATAGTACCTGATATGTGCAATCAATATACACATACAAACACGAAATTGCTAAACAAACACACGAAAATAAGATAGAAAGATTTGAAAAGGAAAAAAAGAAACGGTTCACAATATCATATGGGAAAATGATTCCTGGCTGTGCGGCATTCTTATAGATTTTTCCTCTTTTTCATACATTTTTTTTTAAATATTTTTTTATATTATTGAATATTTTCTTTAGTCTGTTGTTATTCTTTTGAAAAGCTGACACACAAACAAATAAAATGTGAAACACACATAAGTATATCCTTTTTCCGCTGCGGAAGGAAAACTCAAAGCATTTCCCTTAACTGTTCTATTTTTTCATATTTTTTATTTTTGGTTTCCTGAGGCTTTTTCTCTGTTGTAATACTAGACGAATAGTAGAATATTTACAAGGAACATATGATTTTCATTCATGTAGAAGAAATAATTTCCTTCTTACATATTTTTATTGTTCTTGATATCGAATTTTTATTGTTTGACAATTTTCTTGTTCTATAAATAAATACTGGTCATCTGAGGAAAAAGATTTTATTTTATTGATCGGTTTATCAGTTTTAAACAGTGTGGAAAATGATAATAGAACACATTTCCTTTCTTTCGGTTCACTTAAAATTACTTTTAAGGGATAGAAGACCAGAAAAAATCTCAAATATTCCTATTTTTATTTCTCTCTGTGTAGTGGTTTATCAAAAATTTCACCTGCGGCGTATTTTTTTTTGTCCTCGCAGCACATGTTGTGGTCACTCAGTGGCGTAACTGCTTTGAGGGACTTTCTTAGTGCTGGAAATTGTTCTCTGCTTCCCGAATAGTTCCAAGTGGTTCCGAATACACAGGCTACCCGTCCTCCGAATAAATAATTCAGATTTGATGCTAAATTTTTTATCTCTTTAACACGTTTACTGCCAGACCAATTTTGTAAAAATGTAAGTGAGATGCCAACACATGTAGAGTATGTAGAATGTACGTATGTATGAATGTATGTATGTATGCATGTAGAGTAGACCCAGCTATCGCCTTGGTCATGAATCATAGTGCCAATTTTCACTTGCTATCAAAAATGATAGCCATGGTTCACTGGCTATCAAAAATGATAACCATGGCAGTCAATGTGTTAAAAAAAATCCTCCGAAAACCTACTACACCCTTTTTGCTACATTTTTCCACGAAATGAAAGCCGTTATCATAATTTATCTTCAACTACTATCGGTATGTTGCAACTATCTTTGAATTCCAGACCTCATTACCGACAAGCGAAAGGGGAGTCTATTGTTTGGCAAAGGAATATTGTCATTTAACCTTTCCGTCCTATTTGAGTTCTTCTTCCTCTTCACTTCACTTACAGTGCTAAATTGACTCCTTGACTATAGTTTTTATCTTCGGTTGAATTGGATAAAGTGCTTATTCAAAAGAAAGGGAACTTGGAAGGATCATCCCAGATTTCATTACAGAAATGTCTTCGGTCCCCAAAATTTTCCTTAATTTCGTGCTTTCCTTCCTGCCTCTACTCTTTACTATGTTCGTATGTAGAACATTATTGTGAGGCAAGAATATAATTTAGATTGAACTCTGAAGTCGAAAGGATCGATCGAAGGAAGCTATAAACAGAGATTTGTGGGTGTCAGTTCATTTCTTTTGTCTAGGATTTGTTTTCTTATTTTTTTTTCTCCCATCTTTCATTCTTTATTTCTGTGTGCTTCATTACCCAATCGCTCCTTAGGTTTCGTACTTTATCTTGGCCCGAATAACATAAGTTTGAAGGGATATTACCCATCACCAGGACCTCTCGCTTTTAGATTATGTACAAAAGAGACTTTTATTGTTTGATTTTTGTTGTGCAGTCGAGGATATTCAGGAAAGCAAAGGGAAGAATTCACGGAGAAATAGAAGATTTGTAAGAGCATGGCATTAAAGTAACTTCCCTTCCATTCACGAATTACGGCTCCTTAAGCATAGGCAGACACATGGGCCGAAAAAAAAACATTTTATTGGAATTGAAATGAAGCGTTAACTGAGGGCGGGCTACTCTCCATTCTTTTTTGCCCCCTCAAAGAAAGTTATCTATTCCTTCCGAGTATCTTAAGAATAGTCGTATTTTGTATTTATTATTCTGAAAGGATGAATACTTAAATCCTGTAAATATACTGAGGGGAATAAAGTACTATAGCGCCTTAAGGAAATGAACATTTCAACTTCAAATAGATAGAATTCTTTTGGTTCTTTATGCAGTCATGCGCTTGGTCATAATTTTAAAATTTACATTTTTATTAGGCACATAAATAAAGTTATTCAAATACGATTTATTACAATTAGTCTGTGGTAACAGTGCATTGTGATAAAAGTCATTGTTTTGCCATGAAGAAGGAAGAGATTTAGTGAAGTCTTAATTTTTTCTCGGATAAATAAAAAAACATTTTATTGGAAAAATACGTCAAATTGTTTTTTTTTTTGCTGTAATTTATTGAACCTGGGCACCAATCATGTATTCCGACGCGTCTCTGTGTTTCGACTTCGACGCAGCTTTTAACTCTTGACTTCGCCATATCTGCAGCTTGAAATTTCGCAGAATCGTCACTATGAATCGAAACGTGATTCTGACTGCTACTCCAGGAAATTTGAAGCTGCTAATATGGCGAACTCAAGAGTTAAAAGCTGCGTCGAAGTCGAAAGACAGAGACGCGTCGGAATACATGATTGGTGCCCTGTTCACATCGAATGAAAAAAAATGTGATTGAATATTTTAGAGATATTTTAACAATCAGAATCTGTAAAAAAAGAGTTGATCAGCTTTATTACTATTCTGAGTACTCGCTAAATCTTCTTTCGACGACCAAAAAATCATTGATCTTATTTAGGGAATCGATCTTCGTGTCACCAAGATCTCGTAGGGAGAAAATTATCAGAAATTGAATGTCGAAAAAGCAAACTCGAAAGGCATTTTGTTTGATATCAGACTTGATTCCAAATTGTAAAAAAAACTCTCCATTTTATTGAAATTTTTATTACCACAGAAAATTTTGAATTCTCAAATACGGAGCCAACGAAAAATTCCCTTTCGATTTCAGAAAAAAAAATCCCATAAAAAACAGCACACCTTCAGTGCAAACACTCTTAGGATGTTTTTCTGCTTAGTCAAGAAAACGAAAGGAAAATAAAAGGAA
This sequence comes from Chrysopilus asiliformis, assembly GCA_964034945.1. Taxonomy (NCBI): domain Eukaryota; kingdom Metazoa; phylum Arthropoda; class Insecta; order Diptera; family Rhagionidae; genus Chrysopilus; species Chrysopilus asiliformis. The sequence continues at coordinate 6,415,825 of OZ035963.1, forward strand.
ATTCATGAAATAAAGCTTTCCCAACTTCTTCAGGGAAAGCCTTCATAAAATCTGTTTAGTGACTAATTAGAAAAAAATTACAGCAAAGCTCAGCTAATTAAAAATGTATGATGGCAGGTACTGTAATTATGCTCTACCGACTCGAGCATTTTGTGGGTTTCCTTCCTTACATATTTCTTACTTGACGGTTTTTTTTCTGTGTTTCCGTCTGCCTCAAATACGATATACATCTTTAAACAAAACAAGAATCCGCTTTTTGCTTCTCTCCAGCCGTGAATGCTTATATATATACTGTGTATACAAGGTATAATAAATGAGCATAATAACATAATAAGGAACAGCATAGCGATGCAAAGTCGTCGTGAATTGAGCTTAGGCTGAGGTGATTCAAGTAGCTTATTGTCTACCTTATATAACTTCATTGTTCTGTAATATTCTGACTATAAGAAATATATACTGTTACCACCTACTTTTCCATCCCCGACAACTCGTCCTACGTTCGGTTTGTTAGCTTTCGGCTGTGTCCCTACGATATAAACTTCCACATTTTTTAATTCTATAAGTTCTCCTCAATTCTGTGTCGTCCCGGATTCTATCCCAACTCGCCCTGTGTTTACTTTTTTCCTTAAAAAAAATTAACGCTGAGTCTGAAATTGCAACAAAAAAGAGAGTCAAGTCCCTTGAAACACCGCCAGTCCCGACATCTTCCGTGACTTACTAGGGACTCTAAGCTTCATGGATCTCTATGGAAGCATCCTGAAAAAGCGGAAGCTGTCGCTTTTTATCCTTGGCTCATACTTATTCATTTCACTTACTTTGTACACCATTCTTCGTCAAGAACACCATAACTAGTTACAAAAAAAAACCGCCCTTCCTCAGACTAATGGTGAATTTACCATCTTAAGAATTCTTAAGCGACTCACCCTCTTTTTCCGGCTATTGTTTAAAATTTCTTTACTTTTTGTATTTTTGTGAACGCGTTGTAAATGAAGTAAGGAGGATCGGAAATAAATGGCATGAGGCGAAAGTAAGACCGTAAGAACTGCGGGGGGTACTGTTCCAGCACGAAAAATTCCCCTTTTTTCTTATACTCTTGAGGAGCTTCAGGAATTAATTAGGGCATTTAATTAAGAAAGTTTTAAACAGTCTTAACGGAAGACGATTGAGAGGGTGAATTATTTTTTTAATTTTCATAAGAAAAGAAAAAAAAATTATAAAAGGAAAGATGAGGATTGAAACAAGCGGAAAACTCTTAGCAGAAGCTTACAGTTCAGGAGAAAACGAACACGCAAATACCAAGGGTGAGGGGCAGAGGATTATTTAAGAAGTTTTCCTTTTTGCGGGGATTTAAACTTTTTCTTCAGCTGGGATGAGAATCGAATTGAATAAGGAAAACTTACAAAAGAAAAGAACTTTTCGCTGATGTTTTTTCATTCGTCTTTTTTTTTTTGCTTTTTTACTTTAGGTACTTTCTTTGAGTGAAACTTTCTGTAATGGTTTTGGTAATTTGTTTAAAATTTAAAGTAATTAAAAAATTTAAATAAAGTTTCACATCTTGCAGAATTTTACTTCTGTGCTGTGCTGGTAGTTTTTTTTTCTTTCTTTCCTTTTTCAAATATTAGATGAATCATTGATTAATTTCAAGTTGACAAAAAGAAAAACATTTTTTCAGCTGTAACTCAAGCAGATTTTCCGAAATTTTCTTTTAATTTTGTTTTAAACTGAGAAACTTTGCCTTCGTAAGGCACATTAAATAATTTAATCAACATCTGCTAATTAGCTTGTAAAACTTTTGACATCTCTGTAAAACGCGTTTCCCAAGTCTTTCTAACTTCCAACATGGCTACAGAAATGTTTTTGAATCATGCTTAGCACAACAAAACAAAGTTGGAAAATTACTTTTTAAATGTCTCGCAAATTAAAATGTTAGAATTTAGAGATTTTTGATCTTCCAATGTTGATACTTAATTAATTGAAGATGAATTTGTGTGGGTGTTTTTTTTTTATTTGTTTTGGCGTTTATTTAATACGTAGAAGAATGAGAATATAAGTCATAAAACTCTCGTAAAAATTATGAAGAAAATTCAATAACTCTGTAGGAAGTTTTAAAATAGAATCAATTTTAAATCTTTTTAAAACCTCGTCTTGATCATATCATATCATCATCATGCAAATACAGTAGAATCCCGATAATTCATACCCCGATAATTCGTATATCCCGCTAATTCGTATGAATTTACTAGTCGCTTGAAATACGAATTATCAGGATTCTACTGTATATAAAAATGAGTTGGTGTCTGTCTGTCTGTCTGTTCCTCTTTCACGCAAAAACGGCTGAACCGATTGACTTGAAATTTTGCATGAGTGTCTGTGGTAGTTCTGGTTCCAACATAGGCATACGGAAAAGTAGCACGAGGGGTGGGGGGAGTTAGGGGAGGGGGTAAAGTGATTTCGAAACTTAGTTTTTGCGCTATGTTACTCTTTCGCGGGGAAACTACTGAACCGATTGGCCTGAAATTTGGCATAGATGTTCGTCGGGGGTCCAGCTCCAACACAGATCCATTAAAAAGTCGCCCGAGAGGTGGGGGGAGTAAAGGGAGTGGGTAAAGACGATGACCGACCTGTGGGCGGGGGGTGAACCGCAAAGCGGTTCGGGGCGTAGCCCCTAGTTATACATAAACTGGGATTTTTTCTTTACGAACCCGTGCACGGACAAACAGGTGCATGGACATCCTCATAACTTTACCTGAATGCAATTTCGTATTGATCAGAAAATTTTTATCTGCGCCCGTTCTCAATTTGGTCTCCATCACGAATACAATACTTTCCCTCTATAGCAGAGGAAGGTAAAAAGCGAAGACAATTCGGTTTTTTTTTGGAGTTCGACTCGGAACCATTTCTCGGTTACTGGAATCGAAACCCACTATTCGGTTTTGGATTCTTGTACTCAAAATCGGGTACCGGATTGTTATCAATAGCCCTGGTATCCTATATCCTATAAACGATCTGTCAATCACTTGAGCCAGACAGACAAAATTAAATTTTAAGTATGTTAAATTTTTCGTAAAAATCGAAAATTAAAAGATTAAGCCTAAACCACAATTACGCGTGCGTGCGTGCGGCATTATTTAGTTCTGCCATCTAGTCGGTAGTTGTCACCGCGTCTAAAAGTAGAGGCTGAGCCTACTCTACGCGGCACGGACGCGGCAACGCGTCTGAGCAACGCGCAATTATACATTTACTCATATAAATGCGTAGTTTTTACTTTCACCGCGTGGGTGCCGCACGCACGCACGCGTAATTGTGGTTTAGGCTTTAAAATTTCATGATACGCATAGATTCAGGTATTTCATAATAACTTCACTCAAAATATCAACAGTTAAAGTGCAATTCCGGGTTTTAACAAAAAAACTGAAATAAAATTAATCTGCATTGACCACATAAAAACGGTTCAGCAAATAAATTTCAAACCAGCATCGAATTTATAATAATTTTACAATCTTCAAAATACAATCCATCGTATAAATTAACATAACCGCAATAATGTTATTTACCAACCATTAATCGATAGTACACTCCTCCAGATACTTCCATAAATCCAATTACAATCATAATCGCTTAGCTTTCAAATATTTATTCGATAAACTACATATTGACGCTGAAATGTACATCAAGTACCGAAAGAGTTTTTCTAGACTCCAACAACAGCTAAACGCGCATAGAGTCGATTTTATTCAAGTGAACAGCATAATCTTCCGATACCAACATGGAAAATTTATATACTCGTATGTATATCTACAGAATATAAAATATTCTCGATGCACATCCAATTTAAATTGGTAGCCCACGTGAATATATCGAATATATACAAACACGAGACGTTCACCCGTACAATTTTAATCTTTTCATATGAGTAGCATTAAGTTTAATCAGTCCTCATATCCCGGATTAGTACCCAACTTTCAGCAAAAACCGCTCGCTGCAAAATGCAAAATCGATGGGTCGAAATGGGATCATACTTTACTTTGCTGTTATTTTATTACATCGAGTTTCGATGAGGAGCCACTGAAGTTGAGAGGCTTATTAAGTGTATTGATACCACGGATAACATAAAGCTATGGACATTCCGAGTATTCATTTCAAAACTTGGATATCTGACGTTAAACATAACTAGTAACCACCATAAATTCACTTTTAACCAAGAATCACAAGTTATATGGAATATTCCATGGTGGTTTAGTGTCGTTCTATTTATCCTATGGAAACTGACGGTTAAATGTAGCTCTATAATCGAATTACTTTGTTCAGTCATCGTAAATTGCAAAACTCGCCCCATGCGGAAGGTTCATTTATCTGTCACCTGATTGTTTCCACCTGGAGGGACCAAGTGATATCGACCAGTTATGCTCTAATCCTCAATACTGTGCTGGACATACGAAGTTGTTTACATTCACCTGTGGTGCAGGTCATGAACATGCATCGTGAACTAATATGCATGGTGCCATCAAATAGCGACAATGTGAGGTGAATCAGGACCAAATTTATCAAAAAAAATTGTTTGTTTTAATTCGTCACCGCTTTTTTCGGAAATTTTAACATCCAGTATGATTTTAAGAATGCACATCTCTTACAAAACTTGGTGTTTGAAAATATTTATTAACACTCGCACTGCCACGACAGTTTTAAGCCTTTTTCGAATTTTTAGTTGTCAGTCAAAACGGCACTAAGAGAAAAAAAAATTGAAACAAAATTATACCTAAATGTAATTTTATTGCCATAAAATGTGTGCAACTACAAAAAATCGTTGCGGTTGCAGCGAACACTTTAATAATTTTCATTGTGGCCGTTGTGTACAATTAGGCGTCAGGTCTTTTTGACTGGCGTGGCAGTTAGAGTGTTAATAATAGTTAGCAAAAAAAATCATTGTGCACGATCCTAAAAAAGCGATAGACCCTATCCTTGCAAAAAAAACGTACACGAAGAGAAATATGGAGAAAATTGTTTTTCTGGCATCATTGGAACAAATTTCTTAATGCCGCCCGCCGTCGCCGCTGCCGCTTGCCGCCTTCATTGTGGTTGAACCATAACAATCGTAAGCGTTGATCAAGGCTCTCTATCTACAGAACGGCTCTCACACACTCAGAAAATTGAGTGAAAATCGTCGACCTGCGTATGGCGTAATTCGCGTCCTGCAGGAAAATTTAGCCTATGCTAGACGCACATTTACCTGCATTAGGAAAAATAAAAATGTGTAAACCTGTGGCGGGAGAAATTCAAAAATTAAGCTTTCAGCAAGTAAAGTAGATCAACCTGAGATACGTATTTCGAGGATGTCATATTTAATATACCTACTTTAAGTTTAATCATGTTCTTTCTAAAAAAAAATCGGCGGTGGCGCTTTTTTTTTGAAGTATTTTATGACTTTATGTTATTACCTTTTTTTAATTCATTTTACAAACCACCCCGCCACCCCCAAATTAAATCCTGAGTTCGCCACTGTGCACAATAGCAGTGAAGTTCAAAAGAAAGATAGGAAATATTAGGTATCACCTAAAATTCTACCCTTGACACTAACAAGCTTATACTAAGGTTTCATTCAAATCGGTCCCGCAGTTTCGGGGTCACAAGCAAACAGATTTTTATAACAGATTCTGATAATATTCACCATTTAGAAGCCTTCCTTAAAATACATCACGCTAATTTTAGGCTTTTTGGGCAGTTTTTCCCTCCTCCCCTCTCCTTTTTCAAGATATTTTGTGTGGAGTTTATTACCACCTTTACACTTCAGCAGTCTCCCCTTCCCCTATAAAAATATGACGTTTTTTTATTAAGCACTAACATGATTATTATGTAAAACCGCCTCTTTAATAATTTTATAACACACTGTAACATAACAAGCCATCCACATTGTAACAGTCGGTTACATAATTCAATTGATTTAAAAGTAAGTACAAAGATTTATACGGCAATAAACATGGTGGCTGATATCAAGAGCTCATATAACTAATTCTTTAATGTCCTATATGCAGTTACTTCTTACTTTGATCCTCTTAACTTGCCACTTTATGTTGGGCGATGTGTTTACTCAAACAACAAATGCCAAAGTAAACAAACATCGAGATGTACTCATTTGCATGTTAACCAAAGTAGAAAAAGTAAAAATAAATAAAAGACTAACTCTAGTCGACAAGACGATATAACACTTTGGTCTTATTGCATTTACAACAAGACGACCAACCGACGCGAACATAGCAAAAAAGGTAAAGTCAAGTCTTTTCAGTCACTTAACTTCTTCACTTTTAACCATTTACCTTTGTGGGATCTCGGGTCCTGTTCGTCTTTATATTTAGTCGCTGCATAAAATATGTTGCATTGCATGCATGCATATCTCAGAAAGTGCATCACAAAAGTACAATGCAAACAGCAATAACAAAAACGACAACAGCAACAACAACAACAAAAAAACTTTATGAATAAGAAGTACGACTACGAGAATAGTTAAATGCATATCACCCTATAAATAAGTATAGTTGAGGACAAACATTTGAACACACTTTTGGTATGTTATGTTGTCCGTATAATGACTTGCAGTGCAAAATAAATGAAAGAGAAATAATTCTTGAATTCTACACTTTCTATATGCATAGTTATAGCATATTATAAATAAATACATGGACTGGTTGTTTAAGAGGTCTTTAAATGTGATGTTAAAGATGTATACCTAACCTAAACGCTAGTTGATTTCCCTTTGAACTGGGGAGCGTATGCTGAACAGAAAAGCAGAAAAAAAAACTAAGGGGTCCGTGTCGATGGGGAGGTACAGAGTACGACTACGTGTCGAATATATGTTTTGCTACTGTATTTTAAAAGCTAACACAACATAGCTCTGCCTTAGATATCGTCTTGGAAATCGTTTCGCTATGCTAGAGCATTTGTGTACATATGTTTCACTCTCATTTCTTATGTTCACTTTGGCAACATGATCATAATTTTCTATGTGCAAACAAGAACCCAGAGAAAATGATCACATATAGCCATGAAAAAGATCATGAAAATAATATGAACTTAAGAAAACACACAAAATGGCTTAAGCATATAAATATTTAATAACATTCTTGTTTCGATGGTGGAGAGTATTCAGAAAAAAGTAAGAATCATGAATATGATGTGATCATTGGCATGAGGTGCACCACCAACCTGCAATTCTTATACTCTATATGAGAATAATATAGAGGTATATTAGATTTAGTATACCGTTTGTAACGCATCGAACCAATCGTCGGACAAAATTTGATTTCCTCATGTCCATCAGTTTGTCTGCCTGTCCGTCCATCTGTCCGTCCGTTTGTCTGTCTGTCTGTCTGTCCGTCTATCTGTCCGTCTGTCTGTCTGTCTGTCTGTCTGTCTGTCTATCTGTCTGTCTATCTGTCTGTCTATCCGTCTGTCCGTCTGTCTGTCCGTCTGTCTGTCTTTCCGTCTGTCTGTCCATCTGCCTGTCCGTTTGTCTGTTTACCCGACTGTTTGTCCGTCTATCTGTCCATCTGTTCATCCGTGAACACTATAACTTTCAAAAAGATTGAGCTAGAGACTTGAAATTTTTTATAGTTGCATTTCTGGTAAATTGCAAGTCTGAGTTCTTGATTTTGCATAATCATTCCACACAAAAGAATCTAATAAAAATCTAACTCCTTCCCCCCTCCCCCGTTTTTTCATAAAAATTTTGTCGTCCCTCATATGGAGTATTTCCTGGCAATTGTAGCTTGTCTTATGTTTTATCTCGAGATATGAACAATTTCTCTATGGTGGCAAAGTAGGTGCAATCCATTCTAAGAATTGTGTAAATGCATTCCGGCAAATCAATTTATGCTCATCGGTGTTTTAATAAGTAGTAATAAGCTATGTTTCAAATTGTTCAACACAACTATGTTGGCACCAATGAGAGCCACACCATATCGCATCCTTCTAATCGACAACTCATACCTATTGCTTCTTTCATAAAGGAATTGTAGGAATTTTTGCCAGCTTTATTTATACAACATCGACAAACATCAACAGAATCGCATAAATTGTGCTTATTTTAATTTAATATTGCCGCACGTACCAACATAAAATCGTTACGGTGACCCTCCTCCCCCCAAGCATGTGCTGTGAAAACTTTGTTTAAATCCACCGAATTTTAACAAAGTAGTCCTCCGTAGTAGTCTCAGAGCAAATTCTAAAAACCGGTAGAACATTTTTTTTTCGAGTTCCGCATTCAATTTTCGTACCTATTCGAAATTTAGTTATTCACATTTTTCAAAATCCCAACATCCTCAGGTCCGTCTGTGTACGTTTGAAATTTATGTGCCTTGCTTTGTACTTAGCCTCAGGAGTCCATGAGCATTAAAATATCAAAAACTATAAAGAAACATTTTGTTGGATAATTCATACATAAAAAAAACGAACGATGCCGACCATGTACACCGTTTAGTTTTGAGAGGGCTCCCTATATAGCCACCCGTATACACACTTGAGTTGCCTTTTGTGTATCATTAATAGCGCTATTTATTATTTTAATGATATGCTCTTGAAGCTATAAAGTACTTTCAAGGTACCATAACGTATTTAATTTTTATGCCATTTTTATGATCATAAACGCGTTACGGTTTTTCAGACATTTCATTTCAATTTCGCTATAACGCTGCCAATTCGAATCTTGTGTGCATAAACATTTTATTTCTTTCAAGATGTGTAGTTTTGGTTTATTTTCATGTTACCAGAGTATATGTTTTGTAGTACTTCATACTAAAATGCTTATAAAATTTTTCATTTTTTTTCCTTTTGCTACTCACATGAATTGCTAGTTTATTCCGTCCGTACGAGGACCTATTTTTATGCGTTCTTGAGTACAGGAGAGTGTTGTAGGGTTCACAACTAATTTACAGATTTTGACATGAAGCAGTTTGTTATTAGTGTCGAAAGGTTAAGTAATTAACGAGTTACAATGACTTTATCACAAATTATAGTCTTTTGATGGTAACTATTTTTTTAGCAGTGCAGGCAGTGCAGGGGCCCTATCACCGAATACCGAGTGGTTCCAATCGTTATTTTTATATTGTTGTTGGTGCTTCGGCATTAAAGGGTCTTCCCCTAAGCTCTGGCTTGATCTATAAAAAAAAAAAAAAACTTACAATTCGAACCATTCGTATTGTATTCGGCGATAAGGCCCCGGAACAATATCCTTAATATCCTGGAAAAATACCTAAACCACACTTGAAAACTCTGAACAATTAAAAATTGTGAAAAAGCAATACAAAAAAAATGCTTTTATTAAAAGAAATCTTTTGTTTAAAAAAAGCTTTTATTAAAACTGCCCCCCCCCCCCCCATCGCCATCCTTCCCTCGTCCCACAAGATTTAATTACAATATAATCTTAATTCTTCATGATTCTTCATAATTCTTCCACACTCAGAAAAATGGAGGCTAACTCGATGACCTACATACGGGGAATTGGCCTCGGGCAGGCGCGCGTTCGCCTGCATGTGGGCAAGTAAAACTGAGTTGACCTGTGGTCGGAGAAATTCTGAAATTAAGCCACCAGCAGGTGAAGTAGGGCATTGGGAGCTGCACGAGTTGACCTTAGATAGGTTAACTCTGGCCGCTAACTGGCTTACAGACACCTGACAAAAAGTTGACCTGAACATTTTTCTGAGTGCATGCATCAAAATTCAATCAAACAATTGCTTGCTCCCTCCTCAATACAAATCAAAATTTTTTTTTAGTTTTAATTTTAGTCTTTCTTATATTACGAGTTAAAATCTCAAAAAAAATACTAAATTACTAGTAAAATTCTACACAATTTTTTTGCTCCGACTAACAAACTTTTTATGAAATTTTTCCGCTTTCAGTGACATTCATAAATGAAACATGTTAATTAAACGTTGAATTTATCTGCTTTTAACTCACGTAATCAAATCAAACTCGGATAGGATCGCTTTTATGAGGAAATCAAAAGAAAACTTTAAAACTTTTTCATTACCTAATCAAAAAGTTTCTCGTTCTATGAATTTTCCAGTATTCTGTTTCCCCATTCAGCTCAAAACGGAGCAAAGAATATTTAGCTTAAAAAAAATGAAAAATCCATGTTGGACGATGACAAAAAAAACTCAGAAAATGTAATACTAGAAGAAGGAATATCAACACTTTTAGTCTTTTGAAAACTTTCCGAACGAAAACTTTAATTAACCACATTTTCTTAACCAACTTCTTAAGTCTGTTAACGTCTTCATAAGGAAGACCAAGTTGAAAATTGTAAGAGATAAACTTTACCATAGACAAAGTAAGAAATGAAAAACGAAAATCAACAAAAAATTTCGTTTTTCTTTTTTTTTCCCTTTTTTTTTGAACTAAGCAAAAGTATTAAAAAGAATCAAAACCAACGGAATGAAAATGACGGCAAAAAAGGGAAAATTCATGCCCCGAGTTTAAGTAATAAAATAATAAAAGGAAAACTTTATTGAAATTTTCCAACCACTCGACGACGACTTCGAGTCGTTTTTAACTTTTCCAAAACTACTTTGTATTCAGTTAAAGTAATCACCGTCATCATCGTCGTCATAGTCCTTGTTAGTCCTTGGCTTGGAAAAACTCGGTAGCTTGTCTTGCGGAAAAACTTTCACGGTTCAGTATTTCCCTTGCTATTTCTGGGCAGATTGCAGATTTTCTGCCATCGTCTCAGTTATTCGTTCTCCATAAACCCTCCCACCTTTCTCTCAGTAGACTCAAACTTACGTTCGACATAAGAAAGTCCTCTTATAATATGAATAAAACTCGTTTGAAAAAGTTTATTTTTCTTTGTCATACACGAATAAAAAAAAGCTCACATAATATTCATCTCTTCCGTTTTCCGTTTTACAAGAAAATGAAAAGTTTTTGAATCAACTTTCCACGCAATATTTCCCAGGATATGAATTTACAAACAGTGCAAGACGAAAGTCAATTTTTTTTCGCTAGCTTCCGACCGATATACCGACAATTTTCACGAGACATGGAAAAAAAAACCCCTTTTGAAGTTTTCATTGTTATTGGTATTTTTATTTGCCTCGTTTTCTCTAGACCAGACGTAAAAAATGTCGGAAAAAGAAAAATGAAAATCCAATTCAGAGGATAAATGGATGAAAGATTATGAGGTCGCCTGTAATGGTGAAACAAATCGACAAAAGCACCATAAGGAAAAATCTAATAAAAAAAATTTCCAACTGGTTTATTACCCACTCCAGAATTGTTATAATATCCCTTGTAAGTCAAAAATAAAGATCGAATGTTTCCGTTTCATTCAAATTCTACTGTATAATATGGCCCAACCCTATAGGGATGTTAGGGAGTTATGGATTTAGGAAAAAAAAATTGTGTATTTTCGTCTATCGAATTTCCGGGAGTGTCACCAAATCGAGTCGAATGTTGTTTAAGAAATGGTTTTGTTGTGTGTTTATTTTGCCACTTGAATAACTTTACGACTGATCGTTATACAAATTTACCTGGTACAGGTTTCCCAAAGGGAATTATGAATCCCATTTGTAGAATTTTCCTTTATACGCTTCAATTTTCCTGTTCAAATTTTCAGTTGTTGATGGTTTTCTCGTTGTGGCGAAATTCTGGTAAAATCGATATCCAATATTAAAGAAAATTGAAAAACTAGATTTTTTCCAACGGTTTTACATTCAAAAGCGTATTTTTCATGAGTGTATTTTTCAAAAATTTCACAAATATTTTAAGTTTTTGTGACCAGGAAAAAATTCAAAAATTTCAAAAATATTTCAAGTTTCTGTGATCAGGCAACCCCCACTGGTTGGGAAAACGTGGATTTCAGAAAATCGATTCCCTTAACACGTTGGCTACCAGCCAAAAAAACGCTTACTCCGCTAGTATACACTGGGAAAAACCGCAAAAATCATTTCTGTACTTTGTGAACACTGGTTCAATACAGACAAAAACGAACGAATCGAATAAAATATAACGGACAAAAAAAACCCCTTTGTACCGCACGAGCGACTGCACTCAACCATGGAACTTGAGAAACTGACGGTAATGACAATAGTGTGTGTACACCGGTGACTCACATGGTAGCCAACGTGTTAAGATTTTCTGTAACGTGTAACTTAATAAATCCTTTTAAACGCCCTAGTGGCCCCTTTTTTAAATTTTTTTTGACATCCGAAGTTCAAATAGAAGCCCCTCAGTTGAATAAAATTGTTTCCTAACCAAAACTCGGTAAGTTATGAAATTGTAGCTATTGAACATTTTTTTCCTACTTTCAATTATAATATACGTTTTTACCACAAAACATTTTTTTAACATCAAAAATTTTTGGGATCCAAGTTTTTGCTGCTAAATAAAACTGTCCCGTCCCGACTACTAAAAAAAATCGTGTTGAAAATCTACAAACACTATCGCGAAGGGTAAAAACCCCATTAAAAAAATTTACGACTTTTTCTGCCATTTCGGCTGCTCCAAATGCAATCTAACGCTTTATTTGATAGAATCCTGTGGAAAGGGTTGCAAATCTAAATCCAAAAAACATAACTATAGGATTTCGAGGATTTTACTGAGCGTTTTTTGTGCTAGAATTTAAATTTTTTCTCGCCTTTTTCGTTTTCCTGTTTCCGCTACCTTCCCAGTCACTATCGTTCATGCTTCCGTTAAACATCCGTGCAAACTTTCCGCATAGTATTGCCGAGGAAATCCGTTTTTCATCTCTAGTTACCAAAATATTGTCCAATGGAATCTAAAAACTGGTAGAAACTACTCCAATGGATATTTTACGTAAATCAAAACATAAAAGTCCGTCGACCGTTTATTTTTTTCGCCCAAAAATGTTCACCAGTAGTAGTTTGATAGCAGGAAAAATCGAAAATAACGAAAGTTTTCACTATCCGGTCGACCATCCCGGGTTTCCTTTCATCCTCCCACTGGGATTCCGTAAAATCAATAAAATATGGTGCTGGCTGCATAAAAAGGACGCGAACTCAACGAAAATTGCAAAGCACAATAGAAGAGAAAGAAAATCCTAAAAGAGGATCGAAAACCCAACCCCAAATAACCGTCATCCCTAAAAATTTCGTGTATCCATGGTCCGGCGCAACCGTGACGGGTGAATAAACGAAAACCAGCCAAGCTCACCGTACCGATTCGAGTGTGATAAGGCTATGATTGCAGATTTGCCTTTTCCATGTCTGTGGTTATGTAGTATAGGTTGCTTTGACATTTTATAGTGCTACCAACATGGCTCCGATAAGAATTCTTTTGCCCTCTGGAATATTGCCGGTGAAACGAATGGACGTACGCGAATTGGAAATGTCTCCAGCAGCGTTTAGTCTTGATTGTAACAAAAAATCAGAAAGAAAGAAAAGTAAAAAAAAAAACTTGGCGGAAAAAACCAATGATGGAAAAGTGGAAAATTTTAATCAAAACGCCTTTTCCCCGAAATGGCAGCAACGAATTTCCTTTTCAAATTAAAATGTAAAACTTTTGTTGTCTTTACTTATAAATGTGTCTGTAGATGTTAATTGAATAAGCAAATTTCAAGTATTTTTTTAACGTTGATTTTTTCTTCTTTTTTCAGGTATGTTGATGTTCAGTACGGTTTCATGGTTTTTCTATCAAATCTTAAATGGATAAGTATAATTATATTAGAATCTAGATACGACTATAAAGTGTGAGTAGGAGAAAACTTGTGTCGGAACAAAGGTCTAACTTGATACATATTTTACCCGAGTAAATAAAAATAGTCACGTGCCGATTACACGACGATATCACGCAACCTGAGCTGTAAAATATATGGGGTTACAAATTGGTTGCTGCAACGTCCCAGAAACCTTGCTGCTACATTTAAGCAACCGTTTTTGCCCAATTTTTTTGTGACGATAACTACAAAGTAACTATTGCACCACCGTTTCCGCGAAAGCAGTTTCCAAAATTCCGGTTGCACAAACGCTTTCGCGAAACTGTTCTGTGACGAAATGTGACAAAGGGGAGAGGGTAGACAGATCATGTGTGGCGTCAATGTAAACTTGTATTCCAATTGTAAATCAAAAAATGCTATAAGTCTGATTTCCTTGGTCCGATTTGCAACGATTTATTTGTGACCGGTCACAAAGTAACCGATTTGAAACCGGTTTCATTGTAACCGGTCACAAACCAACTGTCACACACATGGATTCGCCACCGACACTTTGCAACCAGGGTCACAATGTAACCTAAGTTGCAAATGGTTCCCTGGGTCATCCTCACTTCATCCACTTCCCCCCCCCCCCCCCTCTTCCACCACCAATCTCTCCCCACCTAAGAGTCAAGTTTTCAATTGGCTTATGTCCAAACTCTTTGAATTTCAGGCTAATTGGTTTTGCCGTTTTAACAGTGGAACGGACAGACAGACACCAACCCATTTTTTAAAAAGTCGAAATATTTTAATGTTAACCTTTCCTGTTAAAATCTATTTTTTAATACATTTCTTTATTGCAACTTTAAGTTTAAATATTCCCGACGCCTCCTTAAGACAATTAGTAATTAACTTTTTTTTAGATTAATTGCAAGCAATTAAAAAGATTAAAGTGGAAACTTTGTTCAGATCGACACCTTTTCACATTTAGTCAGGCAGTCACGTAAATTATTATCAAACAAATAGCTAAATAAAAGGCCTTAATCTGCAACGATACAAATCACAATTAAACAGCATCATCATCACACGTCTAATTTTTAACTCAAATGCATTTCACGTCTATATCTCACCATTATTAAACCATTTCCTTAATAGCTTTCCCACAATTTTATCATGGCAATTAATTTTCCCTCTTACACTTCCACTCTCGTCGACCATCAAGCAACAGCATTGGAGTCATTTTCCAAGCAATCTAAACTCAACCATCCGCAAGACAAGAGGTTTGAATTGCTCACGAAAGCTGAAAAAAAATGTTATGGAAAAAAAAAACGAATTTTTACAAGTGATCAAGGCGAAAAGTAAACGATGGCAATGGGAAGAACAAGCAAATAAAATTAATTGGAAACAATTAAAGAGTTAAAAACAAGACGACTACATACCACAAGTCACAAGCCAGAGGTTAAAGTTTAAAACGAAGTTATTTTATTTTCTATTTGGTTTCACAAATGCAACAAATCGGAACCGTAAGACCGTAAGAAGTGGCAGACTTTGAAAGTCTTGCTACAAAGCTCGAAATCACCACTTAGGTGAAATAAAATCAACACAATTTTCAACGTGGTTATTTGAATAATTAAGACTTTGTTCGGCTTTTGGGCCGAATTTGTGAGTCGATAATTTGGGAGTCTGACAATCAAATTCTTGTCAACAGTTGGCTTCCTCAAGGAAAATAAAGCCTATACTAGGCACACGTTCACCTGCGTTAGGTAAATTTATAAATGTGTTAACCTTTGGCGGGAGAAATTCGAAAATTTAACCTGCTGCAAGTAAACTAGGACGTAAAGAGCTGCACGGGTACCTGGGATAAGTGTTTTGAGAATGTAATGTCGTGTAATGGATAAATCCGTTTGCCTGCTACAGGAAAGAGTTGTCAAACAGTTGACTTGGATCAGCTTTATTATGTTTCTGAGTGTATGTTCAAAGCCATCCGAATAAGATTTCTATTTTGTGGTCGTTACCATTCGGGCGTTATCAAAAACCCTATTGACTAGTAGAGCAATCATCAAGTTAAATTAATAATATTGAGTTTCATATACAGTCACTTGGCTTCAAATCATGCCAATGCCACTGGCAAAAAGCGATAAATGATACCCGGCTTTATGCAACCGCCATACCAAATGCCGAGTGCATCTGTAAAATACTGTGTTTAAAGTTACCTCAAAGGGAACATAATTAAGACCAGAAACCATTCAGTAGCTGGCAAGGTTCAGCGCAATAACCTGAAATAAACCAATAAATGTTACGTGCATTTCAATGCATGAGACGTGCGAATTTACATCTATTGACCAAGTTTTGTACCTGAACAACTCCACCTCTTTGTGTGCTCTTTACCGACCTTAGCTAGGGGTGCTTAGGCCATCGGGGACTTACGTAATGAAATACCAACCGAAACCCTAATACCTCTGGGCAATTTGAATGGCTGGAATTTCCTATAATGTTTGCCCTATGTGCACCTTTTCAATGAAAATAACCAAATCAACACCTGCCGGTTTTCTTATATAGTTATTCTGGATGTTCGTCGTGTATCTGCCTGGCTCTTCACCTTTTTGGGCAACGCCGGGTTGCATCACGCACCTATCTCTTAATGTGAAATGAAAACGAGAATATAGTGGAAAACAATCTTCTGAGAGTTTGGGTTATCACCTTCGACAACGATACCTCAACAATTTCAAGTGTTTGAACATTATCCGGTTAATTGGATGGTCATGTTTAATTACACTCGACCACTATTCAACACTCGACTTTATGACCTGGCAATATGTCTACATATCTTTCTATCTCAACAACTCAAGCGTAGATAACCACTTGAACCATAAGAGAGTGGGAAAAAAGGTGCCGCACAAATGCAGGCAACATTAATTTCTACTTCGTATTTTTCTTGAAAATAGAAATTTTTTTTTTAATAAAATTTACGATCGAAGTAAGGAGAATATTACGAAATTAACAGACAGGTGAGAACTTTTTTTCCTCGATTTTTCTCCAGCGGTTAAATGTTTGTGGTTTAAAAGAATTCTAATTCGATTTACTAGTGTTAATCGATTTCACGCCAGACAGCTCAAATTATGATCATAAAAATTATTAATTTTTTTCAATCCTTTTATTTTCATATGCAAATTTTAGTTTTTTTTACAGCTTAACCCACCTAACGGTGAGAATATGATTTTACGTAACCGTTTCATACATCAAAATTCAATCGGACTACTCCTTCCCCACTCACCCATACAAATGGAAAAGATTTTTGGAATTTTCTCGAAAACGGCTTATGTTTTCCAAAAATTTCTTTAGACTAACACTGTTTAGAATAGAATTCTACATAACTCCACCATACATCAATATTTAATCGGCTCACTACCTGCCCCTATAAAATTTCATGACTCTAGCTCAAGTGGTTTCTAGAAAATCTTGTTACACAGACTGACAGACTAACCCGGCCCTTACACGCGTCTGTAGAGCTGACACAGTCTCGTGTAAATGCACTGACTGCCAGTTAGCTAAATGTCTTCTAATTCGTTGTCAGTAATTTGACATTTGGAGTATGTGCTACTGACAGACTTTACAGTCGCGTGTAAGGGCCGGGTAACAGACAGAAAGACATTTTTGACATAATGTTTTTTGGACAAATTTAAGAGGTCAAATTTTTTTATGAATACATATCTTTACTATACTTTCGTACCAGAAAGTAAAACAACCAGCACTTATCAAAATTATATTATTGATCAATTTCACGTAACTGATAAAACCATCGCCTAAAACAGGTGTGAATTTACAAGATATACCTTTCCTATTCCAATTACACTTCACAACATTGACGATCACATCATTTCAAGTGGAATCGATTTATTACACCTTAATTACAAATGTACAATTATCTTAAATACCCTGTAATAAATTATCCAATAACAAAGCAATAACGATTGACAAACCAATTAAACTGAATGAATTCGATTACAGCGGAAAACAGATGTCACATTTCACTTTCAATCTTTCAAAATTCTCATCCACCCTGTCCAAACTGTCATATAAATAATTTGTCAGCCAAATTATTTCAACCCCAATAAATTTAAGTTGAGTCCAAAAATAAAACATAAAGAAATTCATGTTTCGATTGTTTTCTCCGTTCGCTGTCAACATCATCAATTGCCATTTGTCTTCTCACCTGATTGAGCTGAGTCCTTGAACCCTTTCCGAGAATGTAACGCATAAACAGAAAAATCAGCAAATCGAGGTGGAATTCCTTAAGAAAAATCAATCAATGTCTTTTTTTTAAAGATTTCTATCTTCTGATTGACTTGAAAAAACGCGAAGAAAATATGAGAAAATTCGGTTAGCACTACAGAAGTAGGTTACACGTCAATCTTTTTTTTAGAGAACCTTGAATGCCGTTACGCATTCCGACTGTCGAAAGATAGACTTTGGAAAATATTCTCATATTAGCAAAATATTTTCCTCATTGGACCGATTTATGTATGTCCGATTTGACAGTTTTTACTTTCTGATACGAAGTATAATAAAGTATTGTATTTATGAAAAATTTCGACCTCTTAATTTTGGCTAAAAAAACATCTCCCGAGCACTCCCGAGTCGATTGGAGTAATGTTACAAAAATGTCTTTCTGTCAGTATGGGTACAACATGTCTCAATAACTACTGGAGCTAAAGCCATGAAAATGTGCAGTCGTGTTTCATCCTGGAACGGAACTATCTGGATTTCCAACGGATTGGTGGTAATCCGTTAATCAAAATGGCGGCTTTTAAAGAATCGGAACTTCATTTTTCGTGATTTATTCCGAATTTACGCGTATTTCACTAGTATTATGAACGATAAAACTTGGAGACAATCAAATTTCCAACTTTTTTTTCTTCCACTAGAACTGCATATCTCAAGCCGTTATCGAGATATACCATTATTTCAAAAAATCAGTTTTTTGCGATTATCTTGAAAAATAACGAGGGTTTGGTGATTGAATGGAGAAGTTGAATTGAAGAGAATAATTTTTGCCACAATTTTGTCATTTGCCGTTATTCGCTATCTTTTACCGTTATTGAGATATCTTCATTGAAAGGTAAAAAAAAAAAGATTTTCGCAAATTGCTTGCAAACTAACGGTTTTTTGAAAAAAAAATTGTTAGTATCTTTGATTTTTCAAAAGAAAAAGATACTAAACTTCTCTACAGAAAGACATTTTTGTAAATAGATATCTGTTACCGTTATCGAGATATTTCAGATTTTTGAAAATAAAAATTCATCTATTTATATTAACTAATATTTGATTCGTATTGTTATAGTGCAATTTGTGCAGATTGTAACACAATTTGTTTTCTTCTTTCTAATTTATGGAAAATACCAAGCTGTAGAACTGCCTATTACTTTGGTGAAACCCGCCGCTGCGCCCCTTGTTGGACGATTCCTGAAGCCTAGGGTCAGATCCACTTCCGTTTGTGAGCAACACTTACTGACGCTTCAGCTACCTCTCAACCACAGCGACGGGCTACCATAACCTCACAACCTCTAGTGTTGTCAGGGTGGCAGTTTTTCAATTCCGTCGGGGATTTTGACTTAATTTGCTTACAAGATTTTGTATAAGAAAGTCATGTGCTGTTCACGTCAGATATATTTTTTTATAGAATATCCAAAGACTTTTTTCTCAAAAAGTCGATATTTTTAATAATCAACATTTGCCTTGGAATACAGAAATATACGTACTTTCCACGATCATATTTTTCACATGATATTCCAAAGTGGAATCGGGAAATCAGGACATGTGTAGGAAGTCAATACCTCATCTCTCTGTATAATCTTTTTAACAATCTGCTAGTAAATGATTTGTTGAAATGTGTGAAAATCCTAGCAAATTATCGCAAATTTCAACTGAATCCAAAATATTAAAATCTCACCATCAGCGGGAAATCATCCAGCAACAGCATCAATTTGATGTTTCATTATTCGTAAATGTCATGGTTGTCATCCGAATATGCCAAGAATCACAGCCAGTAGTCGTCTGGATGATATTTACAATAGATACCTATCTCTTGGTATAAGATGCCACCACAAATAACCGGAGGTGGTGATGGCGATCATGTATCTACATTTGTTCGCAACAAGATTTTCATGTATCCCCAGCCATGCTGAATTACAAGGAGTGAGACACGTTCTTTTCTCATCTTGGATGGTTGTTATGGTGGATCCAGACCAATCCAATCCAATCCCCCATGCCACCACAACATGATTCTTTTTTATGCTGCTTCAGATGTTGCCTTGTCATAGCATATATAGCTGCCAACTGACAACAAAAAATGAACTTTTTTTCATCCTCTTCGTAACACATCGCTGTATCATTTTTGGAGCAAAATACCAAATGATTGAAGCAGTTTTTCGCCGTGTTATGCTGGCTTCTCGGGAAGAAGGTTTCTATCTATAAAAACGTTCATCGGATGATGATTCTATGTTGTACATGTACTTAGTTAGATATAAAACGGCTATATTTTGAACAGATACATTAAATTGAGGGATCTGTGCTGCCTTTGGTTGGTGAATTACAAGACACCATTTTTGTTGTTAGAACGGTGTTGTCGTTCAACGGCAATCGTGAAAAATAAATTTGTGAAATATCCAACCCAGCAGACAGAAATCTTCGTAAATGAATCAGAAGTGAATCGGCTTGACGAAGATGTTGTTAATTAACGAACACGCAAATGATTCTTCAACGAATTATTAAAGATTTGCGAAAAAATATTTAATTTCAGAAAAAATATGTGAAAAAATGATATTTTTTCAAATATCTTGAGAACGTAAAAACCGTTAAAGGAAAAAATGCGGGAAATTTTATTTTCTTTTAATTTGGTTATTTGCATTTTCTTCAAAAGCGCATAGTTTTGGTAAAATTTTCAAAAAAACGTATTTTTTCAAAAAAAAAAAAATTGTATGGGAGATACCCGTTATAGCTAATGTTACCCTACGATATTTGTAGAACTGATTTACAAAAAATTTCAGGTGGCTAGCTCAACGCGTTCTCGAGTTATTTAAGATACGTAAATCGGACGGACATACACACAGGTAGGCAGACAGACAGTCACACAGACACACAGACCGACAAACCGATAGACCAACAGGCAGCAGACATACCGACTGACAGACAGATGAACCGGCATCATCATAATTTTGCCTGAAACGGATTTCGTACTGATCAAAATTCGTTCGTCATTTTCTCGAAAATGGTTTAAACTTACAATTTTTTATACCCGTATGGTGAAACCAAAGGGTATATAGGATTTGCCTTACCGTTTGTAACGCCAAGATCCCGTCATCACACAAAAAAATGAATTACACCAGTGTGTTTAGAATGATAAAAAATGTTGAATTTAGCATGTCCGTCCGTCCGTCCGTCCGTCCGTCCGTCCGTCCGTCCGTCCGTCCGTCCGTCCGTCTGTGGCGCGGATTGCGAGCGAACGGATTGAGCTAGAGACTTGAAATTTTGCGCAGGTCCGTTTTTCGTAAAATGCGAGGCTAAGTTCGTTCATGGGCAAAAATGGACCAAAAATGGACCCATACGAACGAAAACTATTTTTGCGAATATCTCAAAAACGGTGCATCTTATCAAAAAAGTCCAAGAACAAAAGTTATTTAGGATATGATCCCACATAAAACTCCCATACATCAAAATCCGATTGGAATAAATTTTAAAAAATATTATTGGAAAGTTTGACTTCAAAGTGAAATTTTGGTACAACTGCTCGAATTTTGATACAAATATCACCATACGGGTTTTCAATAATTGCCAGATTCGCAATTATAGCTTTTGTTATGTTTTTAAAATGAAAATTTTAGAATTTTTTAAAACATGG
The DNA here is from genome assembly GCA_964034945.1 of Chrysopilus asiliformis. Classification (NCBI taxonomy): domain Eukaryota; kingdom Metazoa; phylum Arthropoda; class Insecta; order Diptera; family Rhagionidae; genus Chrysopilus; species Chrysopilus asiliformis. Next base: position 6,437,358 of record OZ035963.1, read on the forward strand.
CTTTTACAATTGCTGTATATCAAATGCTTCGCGTGAGTTTTATTGATGGTAAGCATGGTGGCAATTCGAGCTTTTGTAGAGCTAGTTATATGGATGTTTCCCGGCAACAGATTATTGCACTGCTAAAATGTTCTAATGCCGAAATATTCCTTCATCATTTTTCGCATTAACAAAAGCTTTTTTTGCTTTGTACAAAGAAACAAATTTCAATATCAATTTAAAATTAATTGAATTTCTTAAGAGAGAAAAATCCTCAATACCGTTTGGAATCCCTTGAAACAGCAACACCGTCCAAGAAGAAACGTAGACGCTATGTTAAACGAATAAAAAATCTGCCATGACAAGTCAATAAATCATAAATTCATGGATCTCCTGCTGCTGGTGAGCCATTTGATAGAATTCTACTTGGGATGCTGACGACTGACTACCAGTACTCCTCACTTGTCGGCGGGTTCCGTCAGGAGTTATGCCAATCATGCATACATAACGCTCCATGAGAAAAGGATTTACAACATAAATACGCTCGGCATGTGAGTTACGAACATACTGTGCGCGTATACTCGAATTATCCACCGTCATTTCCCGTATATCAAATGCAATATGTAAGTAATAATGTCACGGTTCCTATACTACACACCAGGACGAAGTGAAATACTAAACAATTTCGGTATTTATTACTTTCAAATAATGCCACACACTCACTTGGGATGTGAATTCCAATTATTGGATTGGAATTGAGGAATGTCTGATTGGGAACGAAGTGAATAAATATGTGGATTACTGCTCGGTTTCCTAAGGCGTATCTTACATGATGGATGAATGCCACTGGTTCAATTACCCCCTAGTGATTAAATGCCACTGCACGTCTAAATTGATGCAGGCTGGCAATCGATTGTACCAAGGAATCAAGCAGCGACTTGAGATGCCCGAGAATTTCTTGGTGGACCGACCTTATCCATCATTCAATCGTCATATTATTAATAATGGTAATTTTCAAGATTTCTTTCTTATGTTTACTCGATGTCATTATACGTTATTCAATAACATACATATCTGGTACGACAATCGTGTTTTTTTTTGCAGACTCTGTCATTTAGAAATCACAGATGGCATGCATGTCATCCAGCGATGACTGATTGTGCAAATTTTCTAAAGCCTTTTTCTTCAATGATTTTTCGATGTCTTTTTTTTTCATTTTTTTCTGTTTGCGAATTCAATTGACAGTGAAAAAATACCATCAATCGAGATATGTGAGAACGATTAACGAGTACTCGAGCTACCAGTTTGTCATTCAGTTTGTGTTTTTTCCCCTACCTGTATTTTTTTCTGTACCTTAAATTGCCGGTTTATTGATTTGTTTCGGTTCGCATGAGCTCCCAGTGCAGACGCCGCCGGCCGTCATCACATAAAATGTTAAAATATGTTTGGGTATATGTTATTGAATAACTTAACATGAGCATCGTGTCTCTCTTACATAAGTGATGAATAAACTGGAGCAAAATAATTATTGATTAGACTCCAAGAATGTATTTTAAATTAGATTGAAGCGGATGTGTGGCGCCAACTTGAAGATATTCTGCTAATGCTGTTTGTAATGTTTCAATTATTGATGAACTCCGTTTTAGCATTGAAATACATCAAATTTCTTGTAATTGACGATTGTTTCAAATTCAACAGAGTCAAAGAAACATTTAAAATTCCTGATAATTTACTTCAAATTTTTGAAGCATCGACCAACTACACAACGCAATTTTTGGCAAATATAAAGAACTAACTTACATTCCCGTCGTTGAAAGGTTAAAGTTTTTTCTCCCAAAAGTTTTTCAGTTGTTTCTTTGTTTTTTTTTTTGGTGCAAAAAAACTTTTTTACTGACATTTTTTCATTGAAATCTTAGGTTTTTGTTTTGAATATTCGAAATCTACATACACTCAGAAATATTGAGTAAAAGTCGTCGATTTGCGTGCCGCGTAATTGGCTTCCTGCAGGAAAATTTAGCCTATGCTAGGTGCGCGTTCACCTGCGTTAAGAAAAGTTGAAACGTGTCAACCTGTTAGGGGGAGAAATTCAAAAACTGTACCTGCAGCAAGTAAAGTAGGGCGTAAGGAGCTGCACGGATTGACCTGAGATTCGTATTTCGAGGATGTGATGTCACATAATGAATAACTCCGTTTGCCTGCTACAGAACAAATTTGACTTGCCAAAAAGTTGACTTGCCAAAAAGTTGAGTTGGAACGAGTTTATTATTTTTCTGAGTGATATTGCGTGGTATCGCCGAGATTGTATGTTCAGGGCCACCCGGCAGTCTAATGGTTAAGGATTTATCTTCCCAAAATGTTAAAAATTACGCATTTTCGTATAAAAAATTAAATATCAAACAAAACACAAACGCTTTCTTAAAATTTAACGATCAAAATTACTTAAACCACAATCCAAGTGACGATAAAATTGGTGTAAAAAGAGTAATGATTGAAATTAACATAAAATCATCAATTCAGTGGTTAACGTCATTAAATAAAATGCGAATTATTTCCAACATCACTTTTAATCGGATTCCTCTGGTTATGTCTCCAATGGAAAAATTTAAATAGGGAAACCATTTACTTGATACCAGACTAATCCATATTATAATGATTTGCATTTATATGTATATCGTTCCGCCGTTAACATTTGCGATATTCGCTGTTATATTTCCCCCTAAATCCCTTTATCCTTTCTTTAGTATTAGTACGACAATAACGATCACTCAAAGAACATTACATACAATATATATTCCCAATTCTTATTGGTGGAGTTATACTATCTATGTTGGTATAGCGAAAATGTGTTCAATTTCAGTGGCTCTGGCTTTAAAAATGAAAATAAACTCATTACATGGGCTGTCACTTAAAATGACAACAACGTTAGCGCTATAAATTCCATTAAATTTCCCTTCAATTTCCTTAATAATCCCAAAACAAATTCCCAGCAGTATTCTGTTTGCCATCATCATTTCACTAAGTCTATCGCATAGACATAGAAAAGCTCCCTAAAGTACTGCGTTTAATGCCTTCGCCCTTAGCGTCTATATACTTATTTTTTTTTTACTGTTATGTCGTTTTCTCGCTATGAAACCATGCTAGAGTTGATGTTTAGGTATTAAAATCTCCCACGGAAAATTTATCCAACTGAGAAAGTCCTTAGAATCTGCTGGTTACTTACATACTCGATAAAAACCGGTCCCGGATCCATCTAAGGCTACATTTTGAGATTCCGGGATGGGTCGTCTAAGTCGATGTCGTTCATCGTTACCAGGAACAGTCGTCAACATAACTGGCGGCCCAGCGGGTCTCTCTCTCTGTTTTTCAGTCTTTTTTTTCTGCAATAAAATGAAGCTAAACGGAGCTCCATTACAAGGATTTCGAATGAAAACTCGTTCTTTTTACGGCCGGGGATTCAGTACAATTCGCTGTCAGCCATTCCTTCTCCATGCTGTTAAATTCTTCGCTCCATGCAGGGAAATGGCGGCTGGTACGACATAGATTTTTGTATGTCTCCTTTTTTTCCCGTTGATCCTTTAACTAAGCCTAACATGCTATACACCATAATCCATCCATCTGCCGGTCCCTATATACTAACGCTATACCAACGATGGTGATTCAACTTTATCCATACAACATATAGATCCATCTTGCCCGATTATGCTGCCGGAAAAGGCTCAATGAGCGGAAAAATCCGGGCTGAAGAGAGATATTTCGACTTCATCCGAGGCCATATCACCACCAAATCCAAAAGGAAAACACGAAAAGATCGCATTTTCCTCGCGCCATAAATTGAATTCGTGAACGATGGTGCTATGGTGGTGGTGCGACGGCGGATATGCTTGTGTACAGGACAACAACACCAAAGACAAAGTTGAGATATTTCATTTCAACAGATCCCAGCATATTCCACCGTCATCCAACTATACAAAGACGATGTCATTTAATCTCTTCTCACTCCTATCTAAACTGATATTCCATCAAAGTCCCTTTGGATTCGTATCCTTTCCGGGAGCAAGGAAGACAAGAGATTACGACAACGTCAAAGGCAACATCGTCAACGATGTTCGCTGTTATGTGAGCGTTAAGCTTCTTTTATGGCCGGCAATAAAGCAACATGCAGTCACTACCGACAAACAGACAAACGAAGTCAACCGAAAACCCCATCCCCAAAACGTCCTTACTTTGGATTTGCTTTCCTGTTATCCCAATTTCACCGGGGCGGGTGAATTACTCCTGGACATCCTTCCGCTTTTCAGCTACTACAGGATGCTACACAGCAGGATCCATGTATACCCGCACTCATCTATCTATATAGAGTAAGTGTCTGACATTTCAGGTCGGGAGTTCGGTTCCGTACAGGAATTCACCAGGATAATACACTATCTCCACCCCGCTATCGTACTTCTCACCCTCCTATCATATACCATTACATTTTTTGAGAACGTAAACCCGTAGACGACTACACCACATTTATAAGGATGTAAGGATAAAATATTCTACAAACACATTAAATCCTAACGCTTACTTGAATCGCTAACGATGCGCGACAAAACTTGCGCGTTTTTTGAATCTTGTTAGATGATGACGTCGAAAATGGAAGTCATCTTGGAATTTCTCCAAAGAATGTGACGCGAATCCTGGATAAGTATAGGATAATGGCGGTACACAGAAAAATGCACGATAATCTGGATTAAGGAGACTAATGGAAAATGGTGAATCCTAGAAATTTTATAAGACTGGGATAAGTACGAGGTTTTTTAGTTTTTTTTAAAAAAAAACACCAAAACCGAATAAGATTTTATGTAAGTAAAAGTTAAGGGGATTGATTTTAAGAAGATAAAATATAAAACACGAATCGACATTAGTATACATTGTTGCCAGATTTTATCCCTGTCTTTTTAAAAGTGAAAATTTTTACAAACTTACTCATTGTAAAATTTGAATAATTGGTCGTTGCAAAATTCTAATTGAATCTTGGGCAAAACAGAATTTATCAAAATATTTTAAAATATTTTTGGCCAGGGCCACTCATGAAACTTGTGCCATTTTTCAATGTCTAACAAAAATCAATCAGGGTATTCACAGTCCTCTTTTAAATTGCGGGTAAATTTACCGCTCGGTAATTCAGTCAAATTTAACATATTTTTACCGAGACGGTAACTTGGTTCATGTAAAAATGAATTACCGGATTCGGTAATTGTAGACATGCCTTGAGTCGTGTTTTCCGGCCCGGTTATTCGGTATCAAGAATCAACCGCGAGTGGCGCTAGTAATGTTTTTAGTTGTCAAATTTTCTCGCTGGTTATCTCATCGGACTGCAAATTTTTTCAATTTCCGATTTCCTCGGCATTTTTTTTACTAAAAAATTTTCAATTTTGACAACTTCAATGGATTCCTGTGGTCTGACAATCAAATTCGCAGTTCATGATTTTGTCACGTATCAAATAAAAGCGCTGTTCTCAAATCTGTGCTGTGGGATGTTCACAGCAGAATATTTTCAGTCTTTTAATATTACCGAAAATACCGAATACCGAAAATTAAAAGAAGATTGTGAATACCCTGAATGTATTAAAAGTAGACTGTCTGAAGTTTTCATTTCTGCAATCCCAGTTTTATTCTCCTTAGTTTGAGATTATACTCCCTGCACACAGAAAAATTTGGTCTGAATTTAACTCCAAAAGTGTCTTAATAGGGTTCATCCTTTTGGATAACTCCATTTCTAATCCATTCAGATAAACACAAAGGAATAAAAAAAGGGATCCATCAGGAATTACGGGAGATTTTTTTTGTACGCTTATCACAAAATTTGTAAAATCGCTAGAGGGCGAAATTCAGATTTTATAGGACTTAAAATTTATACCTCCCATACAATTTTTTTTAAAAAACAGTTTTTTGATTTTTTTTCAAAATCTCTGCGCTTTTACGTACAGGTTTTTCGTATCTCCAACGATTCTCGAGGTACTTGAAGAAATATTATGTTTTACATATTTTTTTCCATTACTAAATATTACAGAGGAAAATTTTATGGTGATCACAAGTGATATTTTCAAGTGTTCTAACACTCGATTTTTGGTTACTGCCCGTTTGACTAGTCGGGCTATATATTATATTTGTCAACTTCCAGACAAATAAGGAAAATCACGAATAACTACAAATTCGTTGAAAATAACACCATTAACCTTAGAGCCACAAAGTAATTCATTGGAGCACTTAATTCACATTAATTACTTTGAAGATTTACTGATATTATCTTGAATTGAAACCGCAAGTAGTTATCACATTAATTTTAAGTACGCACTTCATTATTCCTCCTAATAAAAACTAAAGTGTCCAAAGATAAATGAAGACAACTCATTCTTGCGTCTATCTATCTGGCAGTGCAATTAACCCAATCCCATAGTATTTATAATCCGACGATAAATCTTAAAATCTTATGTCCCATTGTCTCTCATCTATGGTCGTTTCGTCTTCTTTTCTGGGATATTATTATTCTGACTGAGTAAATACGAGTACTAACCCATCTTCAACTTAAATATGGCCACGGTTTAATGGTAGCCAAGCCGCAAAGATCTATCTCATTATCACTGAATCCTCCTCCTTCATTCTTGGTTACCTACAATAGTATCTTCATCATCTGCACAGTACCAGTAGGTACTCTCAGCATATTTTTTTTTCGTTTGCCTGTTTTAGGTTAGAATTCCATTGGTTTCATGCATTTGGCTATGTTTGCCTCGAACTCTAAGTGCACAATTGTGTTACGTCCGTCACTTGGCCATTAGCTGGTATTTGCACAATGTCACTCTACTCATTCTTCATTCTGCATCTCTTTATTTATTCCTCGTTAGCCGTCAATTCTAATGCTCCAAGTGTTAGGCTTCATTGCATTTCTAGCAACTGCGACAGAATTCCTGTGGCATTTCATTGAATTCCATTTTCAAATGTCCAGGAATATCACTTGTTTTATTTGCCGCAAATAAATAGATGTGTCTACCATGAAATTATTTCGTTTAGTTTAAGTTTAAAAGTGGTTTTAAGCGAACATTTTGTGTGTGTGTGTGACTTATGTTTGTATGGCTTAAAAGTCGTGGACATTTAAAAATTCCGACCATATTTTATGATATTTTAGATTAGGGGATGTCCATAAAATATTTCAATCATTTAGAGAAAGACTCATTTTTTATTACTGCATATCAGTTTAAAAACCTGGGACCTGTTCCTAAACTAAAGAATTTTTCGAGTACAAGAAAATTTTCTGATCACGTTTCAGGCAAAATTATGAGGATGTCCCTGTAGCTCTGTCGATCTGTCAGTCTTGCAGTCTGTCTGTCTGTTACTCTGTCTGTCTGTCGGCCAGTCTGTCAGTGTCGGTCTGTCTGTCTGCCGGTTTGTCGGTCTGTTGGTCTGTCTGTCTATCTGTCTATCTGTCCGTTGTACGTATCTTGAATAACTCGAGAACGCGTTGACCTAGCGACTTGGAATTTGTTGTAAATAAGTTTTACGAAAATAGTAGTTTTTTATCAACTTTTGGAAAAGTAACGGTACCTATAACGGGTACCTCCCATACATTTTTTTTTTAAATATACAGTTTTTTGAAACGTTTTCGAAAACTATGTGCTTTTATGAAAAAATGCATATAACTAAATTTAAAGGATGTAAAATTTTCAACATTTTTCGCTCTAACGGTTTTTACGTATCTCTAACGGTTCTCAACATATTTTTAAAAAAAGAAAGGTTTTTGAAAATTTCTCGGTTTTTTGAAAATTTCTCGGTTTTTTGAAAATTCCTCGGAAGTTATGCGCTATTATAAAAAATTCATATAACCGACTTCAAGGGAAACAAAATTCCTTACATTTTTTCAAAATTTCTTGCACGTATCTTTAACGGTTCTCGAGATATTTGAAAAAATATTATTTTTTACAATTTTTTCCCTAAACCAAATTTTTAGAGGAAAGTTTAGTATTGATCACAACTAATATTTTATAATATGGCATTGCACTAATGTTAATAAAGCTTCATTACACGAGTGCAGTCGCAAGGTGGTGGGGGGAAGGGGGGGGGGGTGGATTGGTAAGGAGACGCCGAAATTGACTTACATCGAGAAGAAATTATCGTGGCGTACTCGTATAGTACCGGAAAGAAATAATAGGACAGATTCCTACAAAAAATAGGAATATAAATACGAGACAATGAAATTTTTTGGTAATGACTCCCAAAAAAATGGAATTCATGCCAAAAAATGTGAAATTTACCCAAAATACTAGGAAAAATTCCCTATTTTTAGGGAATCATTGGAGAAGCGTCCACTGTCTCGTATATTTCTATTTGGATTTCTCTCCGTGTATATTTTGGACAGATCCTCGAAGGGAAGAAACGGCATCCAAAATTTTACCCCGATTTAATTCCATAAAATTCTTACAGCCCGTTTAATTGACATTTGTGTGAATCAACGTATCCAGCTTAAATAAAATCATTAAAAATATAGATTGCTTACGCTTACCTCGAACTACCACCACCTCCAACTATTATGCATCTAAAATTGCACATATTTGGCATGATTGCAACCATATCAGCCTACAACAATTTCAATAGAATAACTTCAAGATATCGATTCTTTTTATGGTATGACATTAGATACATTTCAATGGATTCTCTGTGTACAATTCACTTTGGTTCGTAAGCCCAATGAATCACCAATGAACGACCATTTTAAGAGCTCTATTGCGGCCGACTTCACTCGACAAGAAGTTGTAATGACACTTAATAGTAAATGACTCTGTCTGTTGACGTTTATCAATTGGATAAAAGCCTCTCAAAGATATTCTAGAGTTAGTTGACGACACCAACATAATCTCTTGACTATTTATTTGTTTTGTTCGTACGTTCGTTTATTTTGTAAAGTGCTATTGTTTTTTTTTCATTGTCCGCTTCTCTTCTGGACAAGCACGTCTTTGGAACAAAAAACAATTATCGAGTTAATTTATGTTGACATTATTTTCAGGTTAATTAAGCCTGAAATGCTAATGCGGCCAATCAACATGGTCACTCTTTCAGTTATGTTAATACGTCGATATACTAACCCCCTGACCACCACTCAACAACATTTTCTCTGTACGATTTGAATTTCCATTGGAATAGTACGCTACAAGTGCGACTTTTATGCTCAACTCGCATGTGTAGAGATCTGTATGTTTTTTTTCGATTTCAAATCGTATTTGTGTATCGCTAAACGCAATGAGCAAAATTAATGGGTAGATAAACAAGTGATTAAATTTAATGCTGAACTGACAACAAGTTGATTATTTAGACGACAACAATTTCGACCAATGTTGACAGCGGTTGCGGCACACTGGCAAACATACAAATAACACCATTCACGTTTGATTATTTTAACATATACATATATTTATTATACGAGTAGAATATGTTTCGGTTTTTACTATAATATAGTCTAGATTCAGATTAATTGATATAAAAAAGTGTCAGCAAATAAATATATTTATCCAGACCAATTGTTGATAGACGGCCGGGGGTGATGAAGACAACAAGGACAGTTAAAAATTGGTGGTTAGATAGTAAGCATTAGACGGTCTTTATCTAAATTGATGGTTGTTAGATCAATTAGACTATAGCACGCGTACCTTTGTTTAGTTATATCTAGAATAAATACATTTTTTTTCTCTAACTGTCTAATTTGATTTTGTATATAATTGTGTAATGATGATTAATTAAATGCTTATTGTTTTATATCAAAAAAAATAGAGATATATACAATTTATTTAGTATTTTGTTCGAGAACCTATTCAAGTGGATTTATGTCAATAGCAATTAAGCTTATAAAGTAGGTACCATTATTTATGTTGGCAATTTCATCATAGCGTTTTATTTACATAAATAACCGTACCGAGCCTGTATTTAATAAATTGATCATATTGTGTTCATACTATGTCAATTTTCATAAATTCATTAAGTGAATTTAATTATAAAATCGAGGTTAATAACAGTATTTGACATTTGAATTGGCCGCAATTATAATTTAACAAAAATGTCGATAAAACACACTTCGGAAACATTCAGTTCGCCAAGAGGCAAATGGGTTGTAATGTAGAAGTGCGTACAAAGACATATATCTGATGTGAACAGCACATGACTTTCTTAAGCTTGATCCACACTACACGATGTACGGGGTACGAGTTTGGCACGTACCCCGAACATCGAGTGTTTGGATGGGAAATTTACACATGGTTTCACCTAGTGAGTAAAATCAGAAGCTGTTTGAATTTCCTCGTACGTGGTAACATCGTAGGTGTGGATGGAACAGTTCGGGGTTTTCCATTGACGTAGTGGTATTTCGAAATGGCGGATTTTCGTAATTTTCCAAAAGAATTTGTATTAGAATTTATTGAACTTTACCGAAGTTTTCCTTGCGTATGGAAAATAAAAAGTAAAGATTATTTAGAGAGCCATTTTTTACGTTTGGTAATTTTTGATTTTTCTTTTACACATAAAACCACCGCCACTGCTAGCAATATGTCAGCGTTCATCACGCAGCTCAAAATACGAATGAGCAAACCCAAAATTTTTTTACAAAATTTGAAATATCTCGATAGCGGTAAAAATGTATTGATTTATGATAAAAGGCAAAAATATGGCAAATTTTAATATCTGTAATTCTTTCAAATTTTTTTTTTCGAAAAACCGTTAGTTTACAAGCAATTTGCAAAAATCTGTTTTTTTTTTTATTTTTAATGAAAATATCTCAATAACCGTAAAGGATAGTGGATAATAGTGGAATCAAAATTGTGGCAAATTTTATTCTTTTCAATTCTTTATTCTTTTCAACACCAAAAATCCCTTAGTTTTCCAAAAAATCGGAAAAAATTGATTTTTTTGAAATAACGGTATATCTTGATACCGGTTTCAGATATCGAGTTCTAGTAAAAGGTTCAATTTTAAGTCCAAATTTTTAGTGCAATTTTAAGACCAAATTTTAAGTTCTATATTAAGACCGAATCATCTTAGGTGTGATAGGGCTTTTAAGGAGCGACTTTTCTGGAGCGACTCTTCATTGGAAATGGCAAGAAGGGACACTACGTACGGCATTTTTTGGCTCAGTTTTTCAGAAATCCGGTTTTTAGTTACATTTTAAAATTTTAGCGCAACCGTACGCGCAACCGTACGCGCAACCGTACGCGGTTTAAAAAAGCTCTAACTCGAAAACCTCCCAACCGATGAAGCTGAAATTTTGTCGCACATCCTTTCAGGAAAATTGCCCCAGGGGGAAGAAAAAGAATTTGTCACAAATCATTCTTTGCCGGTGCCAGGTACAAAAGTTATCAGTAATTGCGGACATCAAAGTCGTCCCTCTACACTCAGAAAAATGTCCAGGTCAACTTTTTGTCAGGTTAATTCTGACCGCTAGCTGGCTTACAGAGGTTTCCATTACATGACATTATACATCCTCAAAATGCCTATCTAAGGTCACCTCGTGCAGCTCCCAATGCCCTACTTCACCTGCTGGTGGCTTAATTTCAGAATTTCTCCGACCACAGGTCAACTCAGTTTTACTTGCCCACATGTAGGCGAACGCGCGCCTGCCCGAGGCCAATTACGCCGTATGTAGGTCGTCGAGTTAGCCTCCATTTTTCTGAGTGTAGGTACAAAAGTTATCAGTGATTGTGGACATCAAAGACGTCCCACTAATTGCCTTTAAACGTATAGTCGAATCCGTTTAACTAATTAAACAATTTGTTCCACAATTACTCCCTTTTGACCTGTTTCTTCGTTATCAGCCACCATCTTCTTATTGTCGATAAACAAAATACAGAATTTCTCAGAAGTTAGCTCGTATAAATGTTTTTATGTCGCCATAAAAAATTAGCATTTTTCCTATCCTGATAGATTTTTATGTTTTATATATCCATTTACCAGTTCATTGCTTTTTTATCTCGTTGAAAAACGACTTCCATCATTCAACCAACGTTAATATCTTCGTCATCAAATGCTAGTTGATCATTTTTTTTATATATATCTTGGAATATCTCATTTCCTTGATTTTTTTTTCCAATTTTATTGTTTTTTATCGCTTGCTCAATACTCTATGCACGCATAGTTGAATCCAGGCGAGCCACAATATTTAAGCCATTTAAATGAAATGCCAGAAGAAATCAATAAATTTGTAAATTTTATTATGTACGAATAAACATTAAACTCCTACACAACTAGCATTAACTATTTAGTAACACATGGATCAATAAGTCCCGAGACTAACCCAGAGATGACGCTCGTAGTAAACCAGTAACCACGTCTTTCTAGAGTACTAACCTTTGCTTGAAACGTGTCAAAATTTTAAGTCGATCGGACCAGAAACAGCTGAGTTATCGAGGTTGGAGTAAAGTCGTTTTGTAGTTTGTTTAAAAAATGGAAAAAACCGAGTTTCGTGTTCTGATAAAACATTGTTTTTTAATGGGTAAAAACACCGTGCAAGCGAAACAATGGATTGAAAAATGTTACCCGGACTCTTGTCCATCAAAAGCAACGATTTGTCGGTGGTTTGCCGAGTTTAAACGTGGTCGTACCGACACAAATGACGCGGAACGCTCGGGTAGACCTGTGGAAGCCGTTACACCGGAAAATGTGAGTGAAGTGACAAAAATTATAATGAAAGATCGTAAAGTGAAGCTCCGTGAGATTGCTGAGATAACACAGATATCATATGGAAGTGCATTTACTATCCTTCATGAAAAATTGAGCATGAAAAAGGTTTTTTCCAAGTGGGTGCCGCGATTGCTTTCGATGAAACAAAAACAGCAACGAGTCGATGATTCAGAAAGCTGTTTATCGCTATTTACTCGCAATAAAAAAGATTTCTTGCGTCGTTACGTGACCATGGACGAAACATGGATACATCACTACACTCCAGAGTCGAAGCGGCAGTCATCTGAGTGGCGCACAGCTGGCGAAAGCCGTCCGAAGCGTCCGAAAACGCAGCAGTCAGCTGGCAAAGTCATGGCGTCAGTTTTTTGGGATACGCATGGCGTGACGATTGTATCACCCTAAAAGGTGATTATATTGATGAATAAAAAAAAATTTTGCAAAAAAAATGTTGTTTTCATTGTTAGTCTCGGGACTTATTGATCCATGTGTTACGTTATTAATATTATTATTTGCGCCACTATTATTATTATTATTATTATTGTACTACTAGCTTGAATTTCTATACAGCAATGGCGTGCCTGTTTTCACTTCAGTTTTTTTATTTTATTTTATTTTATTACCAGTCATTTTCGGCAGCAAAAAATTGGAAATGGGACAGTGGCAAACTTTGAATGGAGGTAAAATTATGTATATTTAGTGTCGTAAAATAAACGACATGATGGGAAATGCTACTATAAGCCAGCCTCAATTGCCTTGCCGTACAGGAATAATAAAAATGAAAATAAGCATCGTGAAATAAATAAAGAAATATGCAAAAGTTATTTGGAACTCGGTGAATATTTGCCGAGGTATACATTTGCAAGTTATAATGACGTTGTTACTTTCCTATTGCCACTACTTTACACCCAGTGGGGGACTTTTTTTTTGCTACTAGATATTTCCCTGAATCAGATGAATGGTATTTGGCACGTTAGTCTTAAGTCATTAGGGCAATTAAAATTAATTAACGTTAAGTGGATATGGAGATTATAGCTATTTTCAGTTGTCTTGCTTCAAGCCTTTCTAACTTCTCTACAATCAGAAAGTTAAATTATTTTACTTCTTTTGCCTTGTGCACATTTAATTGAGATTGCTACCCAATTGCTCTTAGCTGATTATAATCTTGTGATTGTTAGATACGAATTGTGGGCAATTTTGTAATGTATTTTTGTGGGTTTTTCTCTGTAATTAACCTATAAGACATGTTTGAATTATTTAACACGTTGACTGCCAGACCAATTTTGCAAAAATGTAAGGGAGATGCCAATACATGTAGACGTGTGTAGAATGTACGTATGTATGAATGTATGTATGTATGCATGTAGATTGTAGACCCAGCTATCGAAAATGATAGCCTTGGCCGCTCATGAATCACAGTGCCAATTTTCACTGGCTATCAAAAATGATAGCCATGGCAGTCAATGTGTTAAAAAAAATTATTTATAAACAGGCTAGCTTGCGTACCCGTCGTTGTCGGGTTAAAGTTTTTTGCACCAAAAAAAAAACAAAAAAATTACTTAAAAACTTTTGCAAAGAAAAAAAATTACGCCTTCAAGACCTCCCGTTTCGAATTTTCAAATTCTAGCACCAGATTCGTGATCAGAGGCTCCGAAAACCTCCTATTGCCAGACGAAAAATGAGAAGACAAAAAATGAGAAGAAGAATATTTGAGTTATCCTTACAGGACCTCCCGTTTTGAATTTTTAAATTTTGACACCAAATTCGTGATCAGCGGCCCCGAAAACCTCCTATTGCCAGTTTGTCCGAAGAAAAATTGGGAAAAGGGCATTTGCGTTATCCTCACAGGACCTCCCGTTTTGAATTTTTAAATTTTGACACCAAATTCGTGATCAGCGGCCCCGAAAACCTCCTATTGCCAGTTTGTCCGAAGAAAAATTGGGAAAAGGGCATTTGCGTTATCCTCACAGGACCTCCCGTTTTGAATTTTTAAATTTTGACACCAGATTCATGATCAGCAGCCCCAAAAACCCCTAGTTCCAGCTTTTCCGAGGAACAATTTGGAAAAGAACATTTGCGTTATCCTTACAGGACCCCCAGTTTCGAGTTTTGAAAATCTAGTGCATTTTTAATTTAAAAAATCGCCTGTGGCGGATTTTAATAATTATTTTTTAATAGTGGGAGATTTATTTTCAAAAATCTTGCCTGCGGCGCAATTTTTGTTGCATTTTAAAAACAAAAAAACTTTTTACATTTTTAACAATGAAAAAACTAAAATTGACGCAAATCTACTTTCCTCTGAACACAATTTTGACGATCAATTTCGAAGTTTTCAAAATTTCCTACCACTTCACCACCTTCCCTCCCCCCCCCCCCCTTCCCCCCCTACTCCTCCGCTCACCACCGGTAATCTGTCCTGAAATCACACAAAAAATATGGTCACCCTTTTTTTTATGAAATTTTCCAAACCTTTTCCAGAAATTCCTAGCTCGAATTTTTTAAATGCAGTCTTAATCCTTAAAATTGTTCATGAATAGTATCTTAAATGTGGTTTTTGCAATTATAAAAAAGCGCGTTTGCAAAAAGTGTTAACAGAAAACGCTTCCCTTCAAAATCGTTACCATTAATGGGGTCGCACTTTCCGACACGTTTTGATGTATGAAAATTTACCACCACTTATCACTTTCATAATTTGATATTTTTTTTTCTCATTCACCTGAAAGAGACTTTCAGACAGTTGCAAATCCACCCACATATTTCAATCAATGAACTCATTCGAAAGATTTTTAAAAGGATTCTTTCAAAATTTTAACTAAATGATTTGTAGCATTTTTAAACACGCTCCCAAGTGTTATGCAACATGAAGTGTTTTTTACCTTTCAATACGTTCATAGTGTAACTAACATAAAGCGTTGAGTTTTCTTTATCAAATGCTTTGATGTTGCTACCAAAATGTGTCAAAAAAGTAATTTTACATACACTCGTCGTATTTTCCCCACAGCAATTTCACATTTTCACGTAATACATTTACTCAAACACACACAAAAAGAATGAATAAAAAACCATTTTTCATTCTGAAAAGCGAACCAAAGGGAACAGAAATCCCTTGAAATGAAAAAAAGGAGTGAAGTCACAAAGTGTAGAAAGAAAATTTCTGTATAAAGATAATACTTTTACACTTGCAATATGTACTGCAATAAATTATGAAGTTATACACGAGAGTAGGTACTTCAAAAACTTTTAGCAGTCATAAATCCTTAAGGGGCCATGTTTACACCAAGAACTTTTCTTTTATTTGAATATACTTCGCATGTACGAGCGAGTATTTTGTATATGCCCACATAGATATAATATTATGATGCTGCATAATGCAAGTGAACATTTTTATTACACAAAAGTAGTGCTAGATGAATATTATGGGGTTTTTCTCAACATAAAAGAGAAATAATTCTTTTATTTGTAACTGTAAATGTCTTTTTAAATGACAGAACGATTTCTTTTGCTATTTTTTCGTTCCTCCTTTATTTCCGTGTTACAAAACTGCTTCTGTTAATGATAATAAAATTCAATGAATGGACCAAAATAATGAGGATTTTTTTTTTTTAGAATATGAGGTTAGGAAACGTATGCCAACATAAATGTGCCCATTACCACTTTAAAACAATCACCACCACCACAACTTTGTTAAGTCTCCAAAATCAACTTTATGGTGTTTTTTTTTTCTTTTGCAATATTTGTACATCTTTTATGTGCAAACATGTGGATTTTGCACAGAGAAAATTTACTGCTCATGTACAAAAAAAAAATAAAAACTCAATGTTTAATGCTTTTTAATGCGACGAAAGAAAAAAAAATGAGAAAATCATAAAAATAAGTACAGAAAGTAGGATACGTTGAGAACATAAAATTAACGCCGTACAGTTTTATTGGTGGTTATAAATTTTATGACAATTCAATTTGCCATTTTGTTATGTTAGTGTTTTATGAGACTATATAAAAAAATAACCCTCTGTGGTTTCCGGCCATTTGGATTTGTTTTTGCGACTAGTCAAAGAAAACGTCGGTATGAAGCTGTAATAATGGCGTTAAAAAGAGATTTTTTTTCTTTTTGGAACACAAAAAGTGTTGAGACTTTTGGCAGCCAAGTTAAGTTATTTTAAATTCATTTATTGATCTTTAACCTTCTTCCGTCCCTCGGGTCTAATTTGACCCAAACAGAAATTAGTTTGCTTGTACCTTTAAAAATATTTATATTACGAACCTGAAATTTTTTGACTTTGCCTTATTTATTGTAAACTAGCAGTATGCAAAAATTTGGCAACTTCCGATTAACCGTTACAGTGCTACAAAAATAGTCACACTAAAGACCTTCGGGTCTAAAATGACCCAAGGCAGTTAATCGTATAAAAAATGTTTAATTTACTCATATTATATTATATTCGTTAGTGTTTGTAAACTATATCTAGAATATGGATCTAAAATCTTTGACCAAACGGGGTGAGTTCTCGGGTATAAGAAACCGATTTTGTTGGATGTCAATTGGGAAAAACTCAACTGCCATATTTCTCAATTTTTGTATGAAGTTTTTTGACCGCTATTTTCGGAGAGAGTTCATTAGAACAATATATAAGTCTTTTGGGTTATACATATGTTGTTGTATGTTGTAAAAATTTCCAAAACATAAAAAAACTCGTTTTTTGATTTTTGTATACACTAAACCTTTATGGGTCAAAATAGACCCGAGGAACTTTAGTGTGATTTTTTTTGAGGGACGGATGAAGGTTAAATGGGGGCTGGTATCAATCATACTAATATATAAAAATTAGTTGGTGTCTGTCTGTCTGTTTGACTGTTCCTCTTTCACGCAAAAACGGCTGAACCGATTGACTTGAAATTTGGCATGAGTGTCTGTGGTAGTTCTGGTTCCAACATAGGTATACGGAAAAGTAGCGCGAGGGGTGGGGGGAGTTAGGGGAGGGGGTAAAGTGATTTCGAAACTTAGTTTTTGTGCTATGTTACTCTTTCGAGGGGAAACTACTGAACCGATTGGCCTGAAATTTGGCATAGATGTTCGTCGGGGGTCCAGCCCCAACATAGACCCATTAAAAAGTAGCCCGAGAGGTGGGGGGAGTAAAGGGAGGGGGTAAAGTGATATCGAAACTTAGCTCTTCCTCTATGTTACCCTTTCGCGGGGACACTACCGGCGATTGGCCTGAAGTTTAGCTCCAACATAGACCATAAAACAAAATTTGAAAAAACTTAACCCGGCAACGACGGGTATGCAAGCTAGTTTATATATACATAAATGTCATTTTTCAAATCATTTTATATCGCTTTTATTGGTAAATGCCTACACTCAGAAAAATTAAGTGAAATTCGTCGACTTGCGTACGGCTTAACTGGCTTCCTGCAGGAAAATTTAGCCTATGCGAAAAATTTCGCCTGCGGCGCATTACTTTATCTCATGTTTCGATAATATGTACATTTTTAAGTTAAATTCCAGTGCTAATATTAAAGAACTGTTACAGTAATTTTTTTTTGTGATGCAGCCGGCGGTTTGGTGTGAAAACTCAATTGTGACCCTTTGTGGAAATTGAGTTTAACAGCTCTATTCTACAAAAATACCCCTTCTTCCCCCACCCCCCCCCCTCCTCCTATGATAAATCTATAGCTACCCCCCTGTGTGGGCGCAAACGAAATTCTGCAAAAGGCTAGCATTCTCTCTGTCTAAAGTATGTTTCAAATTGCAATGTAAATTCACCTCCGCCCACACACAAATCTTAAAAAAAAACGCACTAAAAACAAATGAAAATTCAACTCCAGAGTGATGAAAATACAGAAAAAAAACACATCATATTAACGTCTTAATGGATATTTTATTTATGGTAGCATTTCATCGTCTTATCATGATTTTACCAGCCTACAGAACAACACGACAAAAAACCGTCGTTTCTAGGACGAGGAAAAATTAATTTCAGGAAAATTTAAATCAAAACTCTGCAAGAATAATGGAAAAAATCACTGTTCCAGTGAATAAAGATTATGTTGATGATAGCCGTTATTTCATCTCATCTGTGATCATGACTTCGGCAATGGTTATGGACTTTTCTTATAGACTTCTCCTTTTGATGGCAGTTAGTGCGATATCATCATGTCGACTTCATCCTGGAGGCATATCAGGATTATCATCG
The DNA here is from genome assembly GCA_964034945.1 of Chrysopilus asiliformis. Classification (NCBI taxonomy): domain Eukaryota; kingdom Metazoa; phylum Arthropoda; class Insecta; order Diptera; family Rhagionidae; genus Chrysopilus; species Chrysopilus asiliformis. The sequence goes on from OZ035963.1 coordinate 6,456,221, forward strand.
TTCAACGACACGAAACTCATTAGGATGGAATGGACGGAGGAATATATTTTAGTGTGAAGAAAGGAGGACGTTATCTTTAAAATTTTCTTGTTTAGCGAAAAAAAATTTAAATCGAGATACGAAGTTCTCAAAGAACAGAAGAATTTGAGAAAAACTTGAAATTTTGCCAGGGCACGACGATTCTAGGGCGTTGAAAATGCTGTCACTATCTCTGAAGTGCATTTACCAACCGAGGCATTTTTTTTTGTCTCAAAAGTAGTTAACAATCCGAACCATTCACCAACCGAGGTTCCACGGTACAAGAAAAATATAATTTTCATAACTCTATAATATTTTTAAAATTAAATTATCGTTCCAGAGTGAAATTTTTGATGTGGAAATTCTGGAATTGTTCACAAAAAAGGGAACATCCTTCGAATTACCCAGCATAGCATAATAACAGGAATTTCTTATCATCTTCTGCATACCCTCTTAAGTAGTTTAATCCAATTCCATGAGAATCTTTTCCTAACAAACTTCATCTAAAAAAAGGAGCCTCCCAACAACATTCTATTCTCATAAAATTTTCCCACAGCAAATTCCTAACGATGATTAATTACTCAAAGTGTCTTGATAAATTAATTAACTTGAAAAATAATAATTTTTACGATCTACTAAAGAATTAGCTGAGAATCCAGACGTAGAATAAAAAAAAGGATAAAAAAACTGTAGCTACGCGAAAATCAGACAGGCGTTCAACGCGATGCTAAGGAATTTCTTTAAACATTGTCTGGATGATAAAGTTAAGAAATGGAGAAACAGTAGTAAGGTGTATTAAGTCTGGGAGAGCGTTTCAAAAGTCATAAAACGTTATAAATTCGTAAATCTACAAACTCAATGTTACTAGGGAAATTTCTTCACTTGAACGCCTTAAAAGGGGGTTTTTAAATCCGCTCTACTTTAATTATTTTAAATTAGTATAACTAAAAAGTACATTAAACAATGGTTTTTATAAGAAAATCTTCTCTAAGAACATTTTTTGATTAAAAAATAGTTTTTTTCTTAGTTATTTTTAGCCAAAAATATTAATTTTCTTTTTTCTGTCTTTTCAGGTATGTGCAACATTCACAAATGAAATACTTTTACCCATCAAAATCGTAAGTAGAAAATTCAGAAGTGGGATATAAATATGTTAGGGGGTGTCCTCTAATCTACGATCTTTCGAGCCCCCTTCCTCTTCGTCACCCTTTTTCTGATTTTTGGAGTTTAGCACCGCCATCACACTGCTGAAGACCATCCCCCCCCCCCCCCCCCTCCCCTAAGGGTGTGACGTATTTCATGGACAGCCTCTTACAGTTTAATAAGAAGCAAATCGTCATGATAAAACGACGGAAATCGCTTCAATCAATGCAAACTCAAGATCTAATACCAATTATTTAATTATCTTTTTTTAGTCATTTCAAAATTTTGACATCCCACTTCTGAAATGAGAATTCTTACTATGCCTGAAGAAAAAACTATTAATAGAAACTGTCTCATAACCAAATTGATTGTAACTGATGCAGAATAACCATAAAATTAGACAAACCTGCCAATAAATTCTAAAAATTCAGCAATTAAAATTAAGAATTCCGTTCAACAGCTAGAGAAAATCAATAAAAAGATTCTATGAACATTTTAAGAAATATATTATTCTTTACATTTTGTAAATAATCCAATTTAATCAATATTATCGAAGCGAAAATATCTTATCATCACCCACTCATTAATTTCAACAGACTTCTCCCCCAACACAGCGCCACCTCGTTAACCGATTTTATCCGTGAAATTCAAATTAACGTTATTAATTAGGTTTTCATTAAAAGTAGAATAACCAGCCACCTTCGTCTTAAGTAAACTTCACCTCAATTTTCATTTTGTTCAGTTTTCATTCAAAACAATTCTTTGGCAACCCTTTAAAAACTTTGTGTAAATAATGAAAAAAAAACATATCTTTCAACATCTTTCAATCGATATTCATAATAAACCGAGAGCTAAAACTAGATATCATGAGCTAAAAATTCCAGAAACAAAATATTTACTTTCATGAAGTCTATATTCTTGCCCGGTTTCCCCGCTAAACACATTCCGCCTCAGATACTTTCGATTTATATTTGAAAATGTTTGTGTTTTATTTTGTACTTGGAAGTTTATTTCTTCATTTTCATAATTAGAAGTTTGGCGAACCAGAAAAATCTTCTCATTAGCAGATTTCCTTATCACATTAAACATCAAAGCGAAATATATTTGTTTGAAAAATGCGGATAATTAAATTCATTTTTATACGCTACGGTGAGGAAGGTGGAGGGCATAGATATGCCAGCATTGGTTATTGAAGAATATTTGATCAAAACCATCCATAGTCAAGTGATAAAATTATAAATTACTAGCTTGCATACCCGTCGTTGCCGGGTTGAGCTTTTTGTCTAAGTTTTAGAATACGAAGAAAACCGGAAAGAACTTAAAAACTTTTTAATTGGTCTATGTTGGGGCTGAACCCCCGACGAACATCTATGTCAAATTTCAGGCCAATCGGTTCAGTAGTTTCCCCGCGAAAGAATAACATAGCGCAAAACCTAAGTTTCGAGATCACTTTACCCCCTCCCCTTACTCCCCCACCCCTCGCGCAACTTTTTCATATGCCTATGTTGGAACCAGAACTACCACAGACACTCATGCCAAATTTCAAGTCAATCGGTTCAGCCGTTTTTGCGTGAAAGAGGAACAGACAGACACCAACTCATTTTAATATATTAGTATGATTTTTCTAAATGTAGTAATTTTCTAATCACACCATGGTCCAAGTACCCAAAAAAATATCGTTTACGCGACGGTCGCACAATTTGGGTTGCAAAATATATGAGGTTACAAATTGGTTGCTGCGCAGTCACAGCAAAGCTTCTGCAACATTTATGCAACCTTTTTGCGCAGTTTTTGTGGCTATCGTTATAAAATGACTGTTCCCGCCGAAACTCTTTTGTGACGAAGTGCGACAAGTGGAAAGGGGGAGGGGGAAGTAAATCCAGTGTGTCGTATCACAAATGTTTATCAGAAAACGCTGTAAGTATAAATTCCTTGATCCATTCTTGACTATACTTCGGTAGCAATGTCTGTAAGTGAATTATAAACGAGCAACGAATAACAACAACAACTTTTCGACTTGACACCAAGGATATAAAATATTCTACATTTTTTGCTTTTCCAGTTTTTATTTGTCCCAAACGGTTCTCAAGATATTTGAAAAAACATTATTACAGAGGAAAGTTTTGTGTTGATCACAACTGATATTTCTATAAAAAACTATTGACATCACAGCAAAATTTGCACAAGAACAAAACTTACTTTCTATTGTGAAATTACCATTTTATATCTCTTGTATTGAAAAATTGAATTATTAACAAATGTATGTCAAATAGCGTCACTTTAATGACAATAAATTCTTGTCTGTTTGTCACAGCAGTATGTCAAGTGGGGACTTATTCAAAATACCAATTAAAATTCATACACAATTATTCAAAGCGAAGCGCTTCAATGAACATCAAATCCATAGTTCCCAGCCATTTGTACATCAAACGACCTTTGACTCCAATTTTGCAATTATTCAATATAAACTGCATGCGTCCATCATTCTTGAATTACCATAAACTAACGGCCGGCGTAAATTTTAGAAAACTTTCTCAAAAAATTTCTATAAAACGCTTATTGTGTATAAAATCAGCCGACCTCACCATCCGAAGAAAATCACTTGACTATCAAATCAGCGTGGACTCTGTCAGTCTGTCTAGGATTCCAAAAGTAGCTGTCGTCCCAAGCCATTTTCCAATCATGAGGATGCTATTTTTCCATCTTATAATCATCTTGTCTCAAGTAGTTGCCAGAAAGTCATTCGGCAGAGATTAGTGGCCACATGCAAAGCTACTCTTTATAAGAGGACACCAGAAGGGTCCATCAGCAACTATAACTGTCTATCCATCTGCGATTGGGCTTTGTAGCATTTTTGAATAACATTCTTATGGCTCGTTTAGACTACTCAGCGGTTGATGGGATTATAGTCACAGCATGTGGCACTGAATTGAACATAAAACGTGTTTATGCTTGTCATAAATATTACAAAATATTTAATCGAAATAATCTACGGGTACGGCTTGTCGCGCACACGTCCATCCGACCGATACGTCCGTCTAGTCTGCCGTACCAAGTAATAATCAACGATTCGAGGTTCGAATAGACCGCCCCAAAAGATTGCCTTCAAGTCACGGCGGCGGAGTCAATCCTCCGCTTCTACAATACATAACACAACGTTTCCCTATGAACGACGAAAATCCACCGTCAAATGTGTTAGGACGTCATCTAGTGGCTCAAAAAACGCTGGTTAGCCAAGCAGATCGGCGCTGCTGTGGTAATTTATACCTGGCTTGACTGTTAACCATCTCATTAGGTATATCTTAACGATCTAAAACTCTCAAGACTTTTTCTGTTTAAAAGTGCTTCATGTACACACACTTATCGACGCGGTCGATCTCGACGAAACCGCCGAATCCATCCATAAATTGTTAAAGTCAGCAAGGGATCCGTGATCTTTGATTCCCCAGAGCGTTCGATTCGATTCCATTCCACCACCAACAGCAATTGCAGTCACAATTTCCAATCTAAATTGCGCAGAGTGTCGTGCTTCCAATTTGAATAATTGCACAGATGGTAACGATTCATCGAACCTCACTTCCAACTGTCTTCGGTACGGTCCATCTTGGAGTGCCGTAAGGCTCTTGTCTTTGGCCCATTTTATTTATCTCATATATTTTGCAGTGCTGCACTGTAGTTGATTGCATTCACTGTGAATTACGAGTGATTATACCATTGAAGATGATTATATGGCCAGTTGCCGGTACTTATTTTCTTGAATAAAGTCACCCATTCGTCTTACTCTTACTCACCACCCATCATCCATGCTTTAATCATTCTGTCCCGCCAGGAATCTATACAAAAGACAATAATTGCAAATGCAAATAAATTTCTGATTGAATGGCCTGCCGTGCAATTTATTTAAATTATTTGTTAGTTTATTATGTTGTTATATGCGATCGGAATAGAGAAACCCCCAGCGTGAAAAGTTACGTGGTCGATGCCGTAACGACCTCAGGTACACTCTCGGGGCAATAACTGTGTCTGTGACCAACCGATCATTTGCGAGGTGAGTTTTTTTTCAGTTTTTTTATTTACTTTGGTTTATGATCTGTAGGTTCTTGTGTTCAATATAATGATAGCAATAGCCAGGAAGGATCAGGGCGGCATCTTCAGTCATCAATGCTAACGATTGAATGATGATCAAAGAAACAAATGTTTAACCCATTTTTCGCCACTTCTGAACTCGTTGCGGTTGCTTTTTATGATGTGATCGAAATATGGGTTAACCGCAAGCTAGAAACCAATTGATTTGATGATCAGAACCTTATCGAACTGCGATAAAAGTTACTACAAAGATATGGATTTGTTCATAAATACTATGAAAAAGTTTAAAGTTTTCAACCAATGAATTTATTCATAGTATTTATAAACTATTAATGAAATTGTTCATAAATATTATGAAGTCACCGTTCTTAATTTTTATGAACAAAATTTCGTTCAGTGTATGGTGGTCACAGTTGTAAGGTTTGTCTGTTCTGCAAAACCACAAAAAAACTAACTTTGCCAGAACTCTGCATCGCAAAATTTGTTACGGGCGGCCCTTTTCGTCTCGGTTCGTCGTATTTCAGCTTCAAACATCACATCCGCGGACATATTCAACCGTGACGCAATGATTCACGTGCATTATGCATGAAATTTACGCGCATTGATGTCGAAAAGATGGCATAAATGAACGAGAAACGAATAACAGCGAAAAGGAGCTTTACAAGACCGTATTAAATTGTCTGAAATTAACTGCACGTCGAGCTTTATGCTAGAATTATGCGATAAAAGTTTTCCATTTAACGGCTGTTAACTTGTTTATTGCGATCATTGATTTTTTATGGTTTTTAAGTTGAATTGATTTTATGGACATTGAGCTTATCGAATTCCAAACCGCACCATTGATATACGAGTTTATTATTCTTAATCAATTTTTCATGTGCACAATTGTTTTTTGTTTTATGTTAAGGTCTGTACTTTTCATCATTCCCTGCATAATTTATTGCATTAAAGGATATTAAAGGTGAAATTGATGATTAATAAACACGATTTTAAAGAAGAACAAAACAAAAACTAATTTTAGGGATTTGAATGGAAAAATGCTTCAAGTTTTGTGTTGATTTAATGAGTAGAGATCGTTTTTCAGTTTTTTTTTTTATGCAATGTATTTGAATTTAGCGAAGAATTAGAGATGAAAGTGGTCTCAAGATTTTAGGTACCCCTGAAGTTCTTCTTCTGTGTGTCACTAGATTCCAAAATGGTGCTGGGTCTTCTGAATTAAGGGTCCGTAACAATTTTTTGCTGTTCTGTTGCCCGCTCTTTGTTTGCATTTTCAAATATCGCAATATTTGTGAGGCTTTTCGTTGCCATCCATCAACAGCAGAGGTCGTGAAAGCGGTCTAAACTAATGGTGTTGTTAGCACCAAGCAGTAACGATCACTATTTATTTCGATAAAGCAAGTTTAGTGACCTTTGGTTCTCATTCTCACCACGTACGGGTTCGTCAAATCTTCAGTCTTCGCCACACTTTAGCCTCCTAAAAACGGTCGTCAAATTTTCAGCCACCTAAAAATATTCTGGAAATTTTGGATAATCGAAAGAAGATTCAAGAAGGATTAAAATGTTTAAAGGGTCGAAAAAATATTTTTGCATAAGGCCCAAAATTTCGAGTTAGAAATTTTCTTAACCCCACTAAACCTCACACAAATAACTCGGACAAAAATTGTTTGGATAAACGGTCTAAAAATAAATTTAAAAAAAATCTTTATACAAAATTAATCACAATTTAGCCTAATTCTCATTCCACAAAATCTATTAAAAGAAACATTGTTTTATTTACAACGAAAACCAATTAATGTGTCTTAATAATTTGTTAAAAATGATGTGGCCATAAATTCTACTATACATTCAGTACCACCATATAATCGTGATGTTTTGTAAACAAAAATTCTAAGAAATTGATCTGCTATTGCCTGGAAATATTAACCCAACTAAACTGTTGGTTCTTTTTGTTTCATAATGTTTTCTGTTTACAAAATTCTGTTGTAACGACTACTTAAATTTTATTGCCTCATAACATGTTCCGTTCCCTTTCCATCGTTGGCCATCAATGTCTATAATGTTAGGGTAATTTTAGCCCCAATAACCTCGTAAATATTTAAATTCATTACAATTCTGGACAATCAAATTTGGAGCAAAACACAACCAAACATTTCATTTCAATAAACATTATCGGGAATTACCAAGAAAACGTAAAAGTTTACTTCATATGAAAATAATCGGGGAAAAAAATCAATCGATGTTTTCATTGTTTTTTTTTTCAACCTGCAACCCATTTAGATTAAGACAGAACCAAAATAATGTGTAATTTGAAACAAGAGCGTTGATTAATTCGAATCCCCACTTGAGTTCGATTACCGCAATACAATTGTTTAATTTAATTGAATAACCCCACATTAGGGGGTCGTTATAAACATCATTAGGGGGTGTTTAACTGAAGCTCATTAGGATTCGAAATTTTTAAAATAGCTCCAACTTCCATCTAATTAAGATATCGGCGCCGAGTATGTTTAAAGTGAATTCCGCTGCTTAATTTAGACATTTCGTGGTCCAGTGTACTGACCTCACAGAACAACAGGTCATAAAGTGGACGACTTGCCTTAAATTCGAACAAATTCCTTGACCTCATGGTCGCGACGTCTATTTTATGCCCTCTTGTGCGACTATAGTGGGTGTCATTGATCGTCGCGATATTAACATCATGGTTTGTCTAAAAATAATCCTTTAGATTTTCTGTGCAACTCTTGATATCAAGCTTTGCGCCGCATTCTGTTTAAAAAAAAATTCACCTGCGGCATGCATTTATTTTTTTCTTGGTTTTCGTCCAAACAAAATAGAAATGTGATACAGGGATCACATTTTGCAACTTTTAAAAAATATGAAAGAATTTCCCCTGCCAAAATGAAAATCATTTCCCGGCGACAAAATCTGTACCTACTGACTTATGATGACGGAAAAACTTTCATGTAAAATGTTGGGAAAAGTCAATAAACCGGCTATAGCCAACAAAAATCCAAACGATTACTCAGAAGTGAATTAAATCCAATTTTTGCACATAAATAAAATCCTTCAATTTGATAAGTTTCCTACCTTCTACCATGCCAAATTGGCAATTATTCATGATATCGTTCCTTGCATGTTTCGCAATTCCTTCAATTTACCATTTTCCAAGCCTTTAAGACGTTCTTTTGTTTTTTGTGCTTAGAAACGATATTATAGCGACTTAAGTAAAATGAATTACAAAGTCTAAGAGCAAATAGTATAAAAACGATGTCAAATTCCGATAAGAAATAAATTGCACCCAGTCAACTATAATTTTGTATTTAGCTTCGAGTAAACCATTTAAATAATAATGATTTCATGTGGCAAAATTCAATGAATATTTCAATTTTGCTGGGGCGACAAAATTCATTCTAGGGAATTAATTTATTTCAGTGGAAATTCTCTGCTAAAATAATAAAGTTAAAGCACAGGTCATCCAATGTTGGTTACTTAGTAACAGATTTATTTGTAAGAGCGTTGACGTTTTTTTTACCGGATTTTTTTATTTTCATACTTTTTATTTCTCTTATCAAACCCTTGAGATGGATTTCTCAGAAAAAATTGTTTTAAACAAGCTTTTATAGTGTACTAAAAATTAGCCATTTTGTTTTTTCTTGAGTGTCCAATACACATTGATAATTATTTTTCGAAGTTCTTTCATTTGAGACCCCACACGATGTGTAATTCGTGTGTTCGATTTGGACAAAAAGCCGTCTGTGGTCCGCCATTTTGTTTTTTTTTTCTCGTACATGCATACACACATATTGCATTGTTATCGAAGTTACAAAAATGTGCAAAATTTCAAGTCAATCGGGTGATTCCACAGAACTATATAACATAGAACAACTGTCACCATACAAAGCTCTGCTGAATGGTCCCAAAAGTATTTCCCTCTTTATCGTACTTGAACGCATCCACTGAACTGTATAAGGTCGCGAAATTCAAATTTAGTTTGCCGCGAAATTCAAATTTCACAAGTTTGAGACTAACTTTAGGCGCAAACAAATAACTTTAGGCGCCAACACCATTCCGAAAGTCTATTTTCCTTTGGCAGCTCACGGTTTAGTCGAGAGGACTATATTTATTTTCATACGGTTATCTTACTCTTACTTGACTCGTTTTGATTCACTGAACTGTATTGAAATAAGACCATTTGAGACAGCAAATCGAGCGATCTAGTATATCTATGGGTGATTCGAAGTGGGTCACAATTAGATTACAAGATTTGACCTTAACAAACAGATTTGAACCTAAAAAGCTTGTAGACAAAAATAATTCAAATTGTTATGGATTTTTTTCTGTGGCATCAGCAACTTTTGACTATCTAACAAATGTGATCAAGTCAAGAAAGTGGCGTCTATATGTTAATCGCCCTTTCTTTTAAAGTCATGGGTCGATGGGTGGTTGAGGTGGACGGTTGTGCGTGAGTACTAAATATTCTTGGTGCTTAAGTGATGGGGGAACGTTCGTTTACCATGGATTACTCTAATTAGAGGAAATTTACTCTGAAATTACAAATAATTCTAGACATTAGTAATGGGAAAGCATTTATTTCTATTCCACACAATATTTATTTTTATTTTTGTGGTGTTTCGTTTGCTTTATGTCTACGTCTTATTATATTTAAAATTTATATTCATTTGTTTCTGTCGAACTGATGACCATTTTTTCAGTGCAAATTCGTAAATCCCAAATCCTTGTAAAAAACACGTAATTAGTGTTCAAAATACCGGTAAAATTACAGGGAAAAATTAAGAAGAAAATTTTAATATCTAAAAACACACGGCTCGTTTCCTTTACCATAAACTTTTCCTTTATCGTACACTTTTGTGTAAAAATCAGACTTTTCTTTGATGTTCCTATTTACGGATAATATCACCTTTACCGACTTCCGTGTCATTAATAATTAATAAAGCTCAATAATTCTTCTACACTCTGAAGCTAAACAAATTGTACACGTCCAACTACCATTTAGAACATTTTCCTCGTCTACACTTGATTCAAGTTCCGGCAGGATACGCCTTTGTTGTGTGTGTTTTTTTACGGCTTGATCCCTTTTTTTTAATAAAACAGCATGGAAAAAACGAGTTCGACTTGTTCCCAATGAAAAGTGCAAAAAACCTGAACGGTATAAAACTCAATTATTTATTCGCGCAAAAAAAGGCCGGGTAATTAAAAAGCTCAACCATACCAAAGACTTGTTATAAAAGCAACTACATTTATAGGTGCCGCCAACCTAACCCTGGTTTTCAGCTATCCTGGTTCCTTGTCCAAGTGGTAAAACGGCCAATTTCCATGGCTACTTACATACATATGCGTATGCGTACAATAAGTTGAATGTGTACATTTGCTAGCGCCAGCCTTTCCAAGCGTGATCCTTAAAATTTGCTTTATAGGTGCACACTGAAAATTCCATTATAGCGCCACGGGGGTGCCTGTTAAAGTTGATGAGTGCAAAAATTTGCCTTCTATTATACAATGAAAAACATCACCCAGGATCTCTGAAATCCAAAGGATAAAGCTTTTGGGTGTGTATTTTTTTTTGTGATGGAAAAAAAACTTTAACTACATATGCCGACATTTTTTCATTTGCATTTGAACGTAGCTCGCGATACTCCGGCACTGGTGCTTTTTTCACTTGGCTGGATGATGTGCTCACATTTCGTGCATTTTCCGGTCCGGTTGGTACTTCGACTGTAAGTTAACCCCCGGCGACGGAGTTCGGGAAAACAAGGGATGGCCACTTTTTTTCTAAACGACATGAAGCTATGCCTCCCGGTAGTCGTAAAAACATCATAAAACCTTTTTGTTTATCACCCCAAGGCACAGCAAAGTGATGTTAGCCATTTTTACGAGCTTCAGGATGTTCCGTCTCTGCTGTCCATGTCAGACGTCTAACTGTCAGTGAGTCTTCTTCCTGTTCGCAGGTCCTTCGCCATGGCAACCATCAGAATACGGTCGGTCGGACTATACCCACCAGAAGTTTTATTCAATTCTCGGTAGCTCAAAAAACTTATCAGCCTGAGTAGCAAAAAATATACACCGGATTCCAGTTCTTTTTTTGTCCGCTTGAATTCCCTGTCGACAGGTCTGTTAATTTAATATCCGTGTAAGTAGAGGTTAATGTTGCCACAGGGCGTTGTTTAATTTAGGCGTTATATTCCAGAATTATCAAATCATCAATTAATCGAGGAAATAAACTCAGACCGTACATTTACCTCAATTTCGCTTCAAATGGAGGCGTAATCCTCCAAGTAATCACCAGATATTCTGTTATACCTTTATCTCTTCGATTCATTACCGCAGTTTAATTACCTGACTGGACTCTATCGACTCTTTAACCATACGTTAGTCGTCGACTCTGATAAATTAACGTAATGATTAGATAAAACTACGTCCATTGGGTTGTAACTACCACGTTACGACTATGTAGCAAGATTTTAAGGACCTATTTGTATAGAATTTTCATAGTAATCACTATAATCATTTTAGTTCCATAAATCCGGATCGCAATGAACGGGTAAACTTGCAGGGGAGCACCCCATTAAGTCGTTGCGAGTTAAACTAATCTCATCACAGGCGATATGTTCGCCGTTAAGTACTGCAAATTGCTACAACTATACTTCCTGCGTCTGTAGCTGCGTAATTATGATGCGGTCTGTATCGGATAATGCGAGAAAATACTCAACAGCTCCGCAAGATGAGAGTGAACCTCGTTAATAAGTTTAATTACACGTCTTGCAAATTATCTGTACGACTATCTTTAACCAGTTTGGTACCAGCCTTCCTGGGCCACTTATCGCTGTACATACACAGTTAAAAATTCCATTTTACAACGCTTTCACGGTAAAATACTTCATGGTCTCTTTTTCCTAAAAAAAAATTTGCTGAAATAAAAATAAAGTTTCATTTTGGCTTTGAAATTTCTTTCCACACGCCAAGCATTGATCAGAACACTATCCGTGTCAGGTCAGGTTATCGTAACACACTTAATATTGGAATTACAAATTCAGTCATAGGAAATATGTCCGTTTGCGGGAATTTACCACCTTTCGGAGGACCGTAGAAAAGGTTATTGCGATTTTACATCTATAATACAAGGAAACCGTGTTCCATGTCACTTTCGATCACTTCTACTTATTCAATTTTAGTATTATCAAAATTGTAAAATTACAGCGAAACACTGAATTTCACACCAAAGTTCTGTAATTTTACAACAAAATTTTTTTTTTTACAGTATTTGTCTGTAATTGCAAAAAATACAGAAAACAATTTGTAGTTTTTACATTCTTGTTGCCATTTTACAAAGAAAATGTTGTAAAAATGTCCAACTTTAAATGTTGGAATTGAGGCGTCATTTATAACCGTGTATGTTTACACAGTATAGTTTATTCCTAACAATATATGTATATATGACTTCCCACATGATTTTCAACTCTTGTTGCGCGATCTTTTACAACTTTTGATTTAATTATACGTTTCACATCTCATCGCCACCGTCTGCATCATCACGCCATCATCGGTGCCAAGTGCTGCTCCGTTCTTGTAGTTAATGAAGTATCCCTTCCTTTTAAATTTAGAGATACAAACAAAATTTATACAAACCTATATCTTATAGCACTAGTATTTTACTATTCTGATAGATATACTAATAGCCATGCATGCCACAAATCGGTGCAAGGCGGCAGTGACGATTTTGCAAGCGGTAACGTCATCCGTTGCGGATATAACATAAAATCTGAGTATATGAAAATTATAGAAGAGACGATGATCAAAGATTTTGTATTTAATAAGGCGGAATATTGTTTTGCGTTGATTATTTCAAACTAAGTATCTGCTTGTATCTTAAGAGTTTGTCTACAACTTCCTATCTTCATCCACATACTCGGATAGTGTTAAATGCGGCATGGAAATCGAAAGCATATTTTAGAAGACGTAGCCGAATCGGGTGTAGGCTCCTCGGGCAACCCAGAGACAACTTTTCAAGTGATTTTAATTTAATTAGACATTCACGTTGAAGCTTGAAGACAGACTTCAATGATATCTAAGCGAGTACAACATTTACCATTTGCCATCGACTTGTCTTAATATTAAATTGGAGCAAATTGGAAATTATTTTGATTGGATAAAGACAGAGGAAATCCAGATAATTGCCTTCAAATCACCGCTAATGCGATCAAATTAGTTGACTATTCATATTCATATCAAAAGATAATATTTTCGTATATAAATCATACTAATATATAAAACTAGCTTGCATACCCGTCGTTGCCGGGTTAAGTTTTTTCAATTTTTTTTTATGGTCTATGTGGGAGCTAAACTTCAGGCCAATCGTCGCGCAAGGGTAACATAGAGGGAAAACTAAATTTCGAGATTATTTTACTCCCTCCCCTTACTCCCCCCACCTCTCGGGCTACTTTTTAATGGGACTATGTTGGGGCTGGACCCCCGACGAACATCTATGCCAAATTTCAGGCGAATCGGTTCAGTAGTTTCCCCGCAAAAGAGTAATATAGCGCAAAAACTATGTTTCGAAATCACTTTACCCCCTCTCCCCTTACTCCCCCCCCTCTCGGGCTACTTTTTAATGGGTCTATGTTGGGGCTGGATTCCCCACGAACATCTATGCCAAATTTCAGGCCAATCGGCTCGGTAGTTTCCCCGCGAAAGGGTAACATAGAGGAAGAGCTAAGTTTCGAGATTATTTTACTCCCACCCCTTACTTCCCCACCTCTCGGGCTACTTTTTAATGGTTCTATGTTGGGGCTGGACCCCCGATGAATATCTATGCCAAATTTCAGGCTAATCGGTTCAGTAGTTTCCCCGCGAAAGAGTAACATGGCGCAAAAACTAAGTTTCGAAATCACTTTACCCTCTCCCTTTACTCCCCCCGCCCTTCGCGTATCCCTATGTTGGAACCAGAACTACCACAGACACTCATGCCAAATTTCAAGTCAATCGGTTCAGCCGTTTTTGCGTGAAAGAGGAACAGACAGACAGACACCAACTCAATCATACTAATATAAAGGGTGGTTAAATTTTAAGGGCCGATGTTGAATGTGAACCACACCTAAACGTCAAGTTTTTTTCTGCATTTCATTTGACATTTCTCAATTTCAGACTAACTCAATTTGAACCATGGAAAGATACACAATCGAGCAACGCGTTAAAGTTATTCAGGCTTATTATGAAAATGGGCGTTCAAATCAAAATGCATATCGTGCACTTCGTGATTTTCTCACTTTTGGTCAGCCCATTTTCATCTCAGTGGCTTCGTCGCATTTTGGCTGATGAAAATCCAAGGACCATTTATGAAAAACCGATGCACCTACAAAGAGTGACTGTTTGGTGCGGTTTATTTTTTTTAGGCTGACCAAAAGTGAGAAAATCACGAAGTGCACGATATGCGTTTTGATTTGAACGCCCATTTTCATAATAAGCCTGAATAACTTTAACGCGTTGCTCGATTGTGTATCTTTCCATGGTTCAAATTGAATTAGTCTGAAATTGAGAAATGTCAAATGAAATGCAGAAAAAAAACTTGACGTTTAGGTGTGGTTCACATTCAACATCGGCCCTTAAAATATAACCACCCTTTATAAAAATGAGTTGGTGTCTGTCTGTCTGTCTATCTGTCTGTTCCTCTTTCACGCAAAAACGGCTGAACCGATTGACTTGAAATTTGACATGAGTGTATGTGGCAGTTCTGGTTCCAACATAGGCATACGGAAAAGTAGCGTGAGGGGTGGGGGAGTAAGGGGAGTAAGGGGAGGGGGTAAAGTGATTTCGAAACTTAGTTTTTGCGCTATGTTACTCTTTCGCGGGGAAACTGCCGAGCCGATTGGCCTGAAGTTTAGCTCCAAGTTTAGATCCAACATTTAGCAGAGATGCAAACCAAAATTATTTTGATCATACACTCAGAAAAATGGAGGCTAACTCGACGACCTACATACGGCGTAATTGGCCTCGGGCAGGCGCGCGTTGGCCTACATGAGGGAAAGTAAAAATGTGTTGACCTGTGACCGGAGAAATTCTGAAATTAAGCCACCAGCAGGTAAAGTAGGGCATTGGGAGCTGCACGAGTTGACCTTAGATAGGCATTTTGAGAATGTAATGTCATGTAATGGAAACCTCTGTAAGCCAGCTAGCGGTCAGAGTGAACCTGACAAAAAGTTGGCCTGGACATTTTTCTGAGTGTAGTTTGGTTTTTGTTCAAGGATGAATCGGAACACGCAAGGTCCCAGAAATATGCAGTTAAGCTTCAAATAAATAGTTTAAAGACAAAATTGAAATTGATTTTTTTTGTCGTCTAATTATAGCTATATGAGCTATATGAGCCATTAAATTCACCTTCACCGACAAACAAATTAAAAAAATTGAAGTACCTAATTTTAAATAAGTTCAAAATTAATTTACACTTCAGAAAATTAACACTTCGGACGCTAACAAAGTTTCAATGAAACAATTTTCACATTACGAACTTTTTTAGTCCCTCCCCCTCCTCCCTCTTCCCCATTTGTGGTAAATTACACTCAATTTACAATCAAGTCAATTAACGTGCAAAATACCACAAATTTAAATCAGTTAAACTGCTGTTCGTACATTTTGTGCACATTTTGCGCATTTCACTTTGGATATTTCAATTTCAACGTGAGGGGGTTGGGATGGGGATGCGATGGGGAGTAGCAGAATTACTAACAACAACAACAAAAACATCACTAACAGCTACCGTTTAAACATAAAATTAAATGAAATCCGATGCAAACGAGTGTTTTTTGTTTTTTGTTTTTTGCTCGAGTTTTTCTCAGTTAAATTTGGATTTCTTTTACAAAGCTAAAAGGTGTATTTACATACTTGTTAAGGAGTTATTCACATACAATGAATAAAATAAATGCGCGACACATTTAAACGATTCTCATCAGTGTCAAATTACATTCTTAAATACGAGCCCAGCTGCTTTTAATTAAAATCAAAATCACTTTTGAGATTATATTATATTTGGAGTAAAACCGGTACAAGGAGAACATATTTTAAGTACCTACTCGTTTATATTTATAAAACTCTTATGATATCTTCTTGCTATACCTTTGAATATCTTCTGCAACACAATTGTGGATATATGTAGACCTTTTCTGCACGGTTTGGGAATTTCAACATTGGTACTCTGAATGTTTAACAAGATTTCGCTAAAAAGGAAATTAAATGAACGTAAAAACTGAATGAGAAAAAGGATCTGAGCATTTGTAGGTATGTTAAAAAAAAAATATACACTCGTTGTATCTTCTTGAGTGTGTACTCTTGTATTTAGTATATCTGGCAGTCACTTTATGAAAATTATAAGTATTCATCTCACCTGAACATACTACAGTTGAAAATTCCTATTTTACCAACAAAGTCGAGCAGATTTTATAAAATTTGCACATTCTGTATAGTACTTGTGTATAACACTTGACAAATTAACGAAAATAGCACGCATCTACCCGATCTAAATATACAACACGTTAATATGTAATCCAGTTCATTTTATGCACGTAAGTACAAACCTGAGTAAGTTTACATCACACAACGATGGTTGTTTCATGTCGGTCGTTCCGTTTAGATTTGAATTTGCCCAAGGATATGTGGAAATCTGCATGTTTACAACTAAAAAGCACTGCTTATATTAACATTTCTCGTATAATCGCGGATTACAAAAAAAAAACAGTTTCAAGATTCACAAGAGCAAATAAAATTTATTAAAAAAACGGAAACCGGTCGCAAGATAAAGCGAGTAAAGAGCGAATAAATAATTACGCGACAAAAATCTCACGTAAATTGAGCGCACTGTGGAATATCCTTTTGATGTGTGTGTTTTTTTTCGTGACGAATTTATCACAAATATTCCATTCAAAGGCATCGTTTTTCCAGTCTGGGGTGTTCACTTACGTATTTACAGAACGTACCGAATCTGCTTCTGTTTATGCAAATCGAAACTTGGCGTAAGTGCAACAGAAACGGTAAATAATTCAAAAGTTAAGTGCACCGACGACATTTTTCTTCATTCATTTGCATTAAGTACAAGATAATATGAAGCATAATTAAATTTCTACAACGTACTTTGCATTCTGTCCAATTAATTTGTAGAGCAAGTGGCCCATTCAGGTTCGTGTTTTCTAGTTTACCAAGCAATGTTCATTGCACGCATGCTATAATTATTATCATGCCTATGAATTTATGCGTTTTTTTATTAATTTAAAAAAAATTATATCACATGTAAACAGGACATGTTTGTCCTCAGGAAAATTAAAAAGTTTCAGAAAAAATATCTAAAAAATAATATTTTTTTCAAATATCTCATGAACCGCGGTAAAGATATCTAAAACTTCTTAAAGCAGAAAATGCAGGAAATTCTATTTGCCTTTTTGGTCAAACCTAATTTTACTCCGTATTAAAAAAAATTGTATGGGAGATACCCGTTATAGTTAACGTTACTTTTCAAAAAGTTGATAGGATTTTGGTAAAATCACACACAAAAAATTTCAAGTCGCTAGCTCAACGCGTTCTCGGGTTATTTAAGATACGTAATTCGGAGAAACCGTCAGACAGACAGACAGACCTCCAGACAGACAAACCTACAGACAGACAGACCGACAGACAGACCGACAGACAGACCGACAGACCGACAGACCGACAGACAGACAGACCGACAGACAGACCGACAGACAGACCGACAGACAGACCGACAGACAGACCTACAGACAGACAGACCGACAGACAGACCGACAGACAGACCGACAGACCGACAGACCGACAGACAGACCGACAGACAGACCGACAGACAGACCGACAGACAGACCGACAGACAGTCTTATCCACGGACATCTTCATAATTTTTCCTAAAACGGATTCCGCATTGATCAAAGAGTTCCTATCTGCCACCGTTCTCGAGTCGGTAACCATCACGAAAAAAATGGTAGGAGAAACCACTGACAAGCTACAGCCAAAACATTTTTTTTAACCAGAAATTTTTTTTCCACGACTAAAAATATACAGTAATCCCTCCGACTGCCAGGTAGATACATTCCACAAAAATAGCGCGCAAACCGAAACCGCGCACTGTTAACCCTACTTTGTATGAAATTTTTGGGTTAGGAACATGTTTTTTTAAACGAAAATTATAAAAAAAAAACCGCGCAGCTGCGAAAATTTTACCGCGCAGTTCGAAGTTTTGGTTTTAAAAACTTAACCGCGCAGTTGGAGGAATTACTGTACCTACTAAATAGAAAATTTACATCCTCCAAGGTAAGAGGGACCAAACATTCCGGGTAAGCAGGAACAGTTCCCGAATCAGGCGTGCTGTTCTACAATATCATCTCGGAAAATCGAAATATAAGCTTCACACGGATGTGTTATTATGTTAGGGACTATATTTTATAGCTTTTCAAGCAACATTTTATAGGGACAAGTCCTGCATTATATAGGAGTAAAAATTTAGCACACTAAAAAAAGTATGATGGTTCTTGCAACATAATTCGTATATCCAAAAGTTCGCCATTGATTCAGTCCTCACACAAGTGGACAAAAAAATCTACCGATCAAAAAGAGAAAACACAGAATAAAATATCAGTTGTGGTCAACACAAAACTTTCTTCTACAAAATCTACGACCCTGTGCAATTTACGCTAGAGCCCTGTCGCGTTGTCAACCTAAGACGACCTGTCGATAAATTGTTGGTTCATCCAAAAATATCAAAAACGTACAAAATTTGAGATAACTTGAGAACGGTAAAAGATATCAATTTACGGTAAATGGCAAAAATGTAGAAAATGTTAACGTCTTTAATTATTCTTTGAAGTGATTTGTCGAAAAACCGTTAGTTTGCAAATTATTCGCAAAAATATGATTTTTTTCATATTAATGAAAATATCTCAATAACGGTAAAAGATAACGGATAACGGTAAGAAACAAAATTGTGCAGAATGTCATTCTCATTAATCCACTTCATACATTCAGTCAGCAAAAACCCGTTAGTTTTCGAGATAATCGCAAAAAACTGTTTTTTTCGAAATAACGGTTTATCTCGATAACAGGTTGAGATATCGAGTTATAGCTAAAGACAAAAGTGTGGGAAATTTTATTTTCTCCAAGTTTTGTCATACTTAAGGCCACTAAAAAACGCGTAGTTTGGGAGTAAATCGAGAAAAACGAAATTGCGATTTTTGAAAAACCGCCATTTTGGATACTTCCGGTTAACGGATTTCCACCAAAAGTTGATAGGATCGTCCCATTTCAGGACCCAACATGCCTATAAAATTTCATGGCGCTAGCTCTGATAGTTTTTGAGAAATCTTGTACACAGACTGACAGACAGACTGACAGACAGACTGACAGACTGACAGACAGACTGACAGACAGAAAGACATTTTTTTAATATGACTCCAATCGACTCAGGAGTGATCGGGAAATGTTTTTTAGGCAAAATTAAGAGATCGAAATTTTTCATGAATACAATACTTTATTATACTCCGTAGAAGAAAGTAAAAATCAGACAGTTAAGTTAACCAATCAATAAAAGTTCCCGTTTAAAAAATAATAAACCGAAAACTAATTTAGTTTTCGACAATCTCGGAAACAATCTCACCGATTTTTAATCATAATTTAAGAAATTTATTACATCATCTGAAAGTTTTCCACAAAATGTCTGCAATTTTTTATAATATTTATTAACGGTTTACTGACTGAAAAATACCGATTGCGGTGTTGAAATGTTCCATACTAAAAATTACCCTAAGGCGGGTTATTTGTAAAATTTAATGACATACAACAAAGTAAGAAAGTAAAAATGCCTGACAGCTCATAACGCAAGTCATTTGTATCGAATGCGAATATCTTATGATGATCTTGGTTGCAATTAACCTCTCCATTATCAAAAATCTTCAATCAATGTAGTTAATTGACTATCATGGCATTGGTTATCATAATTTCCAATCTCATACCTTTCGCATTTACGTCGATTTTAACCTCACTTTGCATTCCTTCCAGGTGTATCTTTTTTTTTTACCGCCAAAGTGAAAACTTGTAATGTTCGCGGTGTGATCATCATCGTAAGCTTAGTGACGAGTTTTTTGTTCGCATTTCTTCTTATGAGATTTCTTTTGATTTCATCGTTTTTGTATTTTGTATTAATAAATGCAAAACAAAAAAAAAACCACAGCAAAAAATTGCAAAATTGGTATCTTCGCTGTTCAACTGCCGCAAAACAATTTGCATTTTAATTAATTGCCAATTATTGCCTGATTACAACATTAATTAAGCGAATTTATTAGCTTTGACAGATCTCGCCGAGACTTGATTATATTATGAATATTTATGACCAAAGCTGAATAGACAGTCAAAACACAATCGGACACAATAAAAATAAATAATTCTCAAAGATAGAAAAAAAGTCGTTATATTGAAGAGAAAAAAATAATTAAAAAACATAAATATATATATTGAATGGCAATCACAACATGATCTCTGACAAGCTATATAACCTTCGCAACCCCCCCTGCTTGCTATCTATATTTCAATTTTTTTTTTCAATCGAGAGAAATCGGTTCCAATTTGGCCTCAATGGAAGTGGCGGCACCCCACTGGGTTTCTGAACAGCCGACGATAATCGAAACAAGTATTTTAACATTTTTTTATAAATACATTAAACATTTATTATCTGCTAACCATTGAACACATGTTTAATTAAAATTAATTACCAATCAACTGATTTATTAATTTGTCATTTATATTTGCAATATGTTATTTAGTGTCCGATTTTTTTCAATTTTATTTAAAATGAATTAATAGACTTTGGTTGTTGTTTTTTGAAATGAAATAATATTGAATTATTTATCAATAAGCATTCATGATTTCAAAACGCCTGGAGATTTTTATTCATTCGAAATTTTAAATTGATTTTCAATTTTAATCTTTTTTTTTGTGTGCATTTCAGGGTTCTGATGGAGGGTCAGTGGTGTTTGCGTCGACACCAACACAAGTTACGAATACAACGCCAAGTCCGGCAGCGCCACGTAAATCATCAGAGTTCCCACAGACGGGTCTGCCTCTCAGCAACGGACCATTGGGGCTGGGGGGCAGCGCTAGTCCAGTACCTGTTCCACCAGGACCAGGTCCAGCACCACCCGCACCATCTCCGGCTCCGGCTGCATTACCGCCACCAAGCCTGCCACCGCCTTATCCAACACCAATGCAGGTAATTAACAGGAATTTTTTGAGTTACTTATTTTGGGAAAATTTTGGGAAATTAGATGAACAGAAAAACTTGTGCTGTTCTCATCGTAATTTCGCCTGCTTATTTAGGGGTTACAAAAATGTAAATAAGAACCTTTAGTAGCAGAAAAACCGTCTAAATTTGTTTAACTTTCTTCAAAAACCTCACACAACGCACGTTATACTTGCTAGCATTTTTGGTGTATGGCACGTAGCTGCCGCTAAAAGTGTGTCTTATTTAGTGGCAGTAACAATGCTGGTAGGAACAGCTTTAATGGGTTAAAAAAAAAATTTATACGTTTTGACAAAATAATCGCATTTGCTAAAAATATAAGTTTTTCATTGTATTTATAGAAGTTGTCAATAATTTTTATCATTTTAATTGTACATGAGAGTTCACTTTGATTTATTACTGCTAAAAATCTTAATCTACACAAGTGTTTTGAAATGTCAATTTGTATCTCAAGTGGTTATAATGAGTAGGGAAATAAATTGATTCTTCTCTTCAAAAATGCGTTGTGATAAATATTTTGAAGTGTGCGATAAGGGGAAAACTTATAAAGTTTTGTGTCTTTATTTAGCTGAAAATATTTATTTTAAAGTTAAATGTTTAGGTTTATGGGACAGCTGCTGACAAAATTTGTCACATTAGAATACTATTATCCGTTTTATCCGAAAACGGCCAATTCCCATTAAAAATTGTCTTCATAATTTAATTGAATCACAAAAAAATGTATTTAAAAATCTTATGGCGAGTGTCACGAAAATTTTAGCGACCGCTAAATCAAGCTAGCGGCCGAATTTCAAGCAAAAAACGGGCGACTTCCAAACAACTTGGTTTAGTGGCTGCTGAAAGTTCTGTAAAACCCGCCATTAAGTTTGTCGGTCTGTCTGTTCGCTTAAAACTTTGGAGCCATTAAACCGATTTGTATGAAACTTTGAGGGGAGCTTTATGATATCAAGGATCGGGATTTAGACAATAAACTAACTAATTATTCCCCTTCATTCAACGTCCCAGCCCTGCTAGCTCCTGTACCGTTAAACCATTAACCACTAGTAACAAAATGCGTCAAATCTCTAGTAATGTCACAGAAATTTAGAAAAAAAATCGAACAAAACGCTCTTACCCTAAAAACCAAAGAAAAAAGTTTACAAAAAACTATATCTTACATCTAGATCGCTAAGCTGTATATCGCTTTTGTGATTTCTTAAGTTCTCTAAATGCAAAAAGAATCCCGCCGGCCGTTTATCATTCGATGTTAAGAAACACATTTTACACGATGTTACGAAAGCAACTCCAAAGAATATAAGTGAAAAAGAACCGAGAAAACAAGATAAAAAAAATTTAAGACCACAATCTTTGCGAAAAGCAAGTCAAGAAAATTTACCTCTTGATATTCTGATAGCCTGGTATCTGAGAAGTAGTTGCAGGTCGGGAAAAATCGGGATCATGTCGATGTTGTCCCGAAAATGAAAGTACGAACGAATCCAGTGCGATTTTAAATTATTATTTCGAAGAGAAGAAGCAAAGGTTCTTCTGGAAACATGGTTCTGGTTGACTTGGAATGGTATGTTGATACTGGCCAAATTATTCCCATCTTCGTATTTCGTTGTTTGTAGATATTCCAAATTATTGCCGCAGCGGGAGCAATTTTATGCACTGAAACCTGTATAACACGGACCCTGGATAAGACGGAAACCTATCTAAGTCGCACACCTTTCAAAATCTCACGATTTTGTTTTCCATAGTAACAGAACCAATGTAAAACCCAAATCAGACTAAAGCCCAATTCAGACTAAAGCCCAATTCAGACTAAAGCCCAATTCAGACTAAAGCCCAATTCAGACTAAAGCCCAATTCAGACTAAAGCCCAATTCAGACTAAAGCCCAATTCAGACTAAAGCACAATTCAGACTAAAGCCCAATTCAGACTAAAGCCCAATTCAGACTAAAGCCCAATTCAGACTAAAGCCCAATTCAGACTAACGATTGAGCTTCCAATGAGAGCTTTTATGTCCCTATCGTGGAAAGCTTTGATCTCATTGGTCGAGGAAGCTCAATCGAATTTGCAATCGTTAATCTGAATTGTGTTTAAGCCAGGCAAATTTCTTGATCCCTCGCGTATGCGGCTTATACTGGTTCTACTGTACCCAGTTTGTAAGCAAACGTTCATTAGGCATTTTGCCAAACTTTGTTTTATGGTCAAAGTTAATATCCCCTTTTTGAAGATCTTCAAAATTATCCCTGGTTTTCATGTCGGATTTGTTTATTATGATTTTTACTAACAATCGCCATCAGTTCGCTACACTAATATTGTTAATCATGAAATTATTTATAATTTTTGGTCTTATTTCACTACAAATAGAATTAAATAAAATTCAGGTTTTTCTTATAAAGAGCCCAGAATCTAGCTCCAACTATAGTATATTTGCCTTTCAATACCTCAACTTAAGCATTGTCTGAAATACCTCTTGTGTTTTTGTTCTTCGCGTAAGACGGCTAAGTTTATTTATTCAATAAAATTCAACAGTTTTCCAAGTTTTTATTGCCTGAAATGGATAAACGATAAGCATTTTCGCAAGCATCTCGAATAGAAGGTAAAGATGAACTAAAATAAAAATAGAATAGTGAATTTATTTTTGTACGGTTTGAAAACTATTAAAATTCCAAATTGGTATCCCATCCGTAAGCTGGTTAATGTTTGGAAAAACAAACCGATGGTTTATGGTACAATAATGTGTTAATGTTCATTGAAAATTAGCGAAACCTTTTAATTTTCTACTCCGTTGAAGCATGTTGCATCGATTAGCACACTTGATGATGGGATTATGTTATGTTGATACATCGGCCACACTACCATAAGAATATAATCAAGATGAGACGCTCTCGTGCTCAACTATAATTTCGGGTCATTATCATTATTTATTTTTCTTTCATTTTTTTTTTTGTTTTTTGTTTTTAGATATTTTGTTCAAATTACGTTTGTTTACAATGAGTAAGCATTAGAAATTAGCATTTTTTTAATTAACCAAACGATCGTAAAATGTGGTAATATACATACGAATCTGGGGGTCATTAGCATTTCATTATTGATATTTTTTAGATTTTTCTTTTAATTAAAATTTGAAGAAATGTGAAGTTATAGACCCGGCCGGCAAGTGTAGAAGCACCACA
Organism: Chrysopilus asiliformis; assembly: GCA_964034945.1. NCBI lineage: Eukaryota > Metazoa > Arthropoda > Insecta > Diptera > Rhagionidae > Chrysopilus > Chrysopilus asiliformis. The sequence goes on from OZ035963.1 coordinate 6,480,927, forward strand.
TATTTTTTTTTGTTTAAATTAGAACCAATAGCGTAGACATTAAGACTGCGGGCCTAATGTTTTATATATAGCGGCATAACTGAGGCATAGGAAATTACCCACGGACTGGGGGACGAAATTTTGGAACCACCAAAAGTCGATCCTTTAGCGAGGACGTACACGAAGCAACTTTCGGTCATCAGCATGCCTCAGCCTCACCAAATTGTAGGAAAGAAACGAGTGCGACAAGAGGGGAAAAGTCGCCACTCGAAAAGTGTTCTTCACGTCTTCTTTTACGGACACAAACGAAGTCGCTCGTGTAGCACGTCAGCATGCATGTGTGCGTAATTTCATTGAGTAAACATATCCCTCGTAAACATATCCCAAATAAACAAAAATTGAATGCAAATAATGAAATACCAATTGCAGGTAGTTTTATTTTTCAGGTAGGTAGATAAATAACAAATGACCAGTCCTTATTCTTCTATGGTTGGCAGTTTTTATTGTGGCAATTGATGTTTCCTCGGTGCTAGCTAATAAAGGAATGAGCTGGAAATACAACACATATATGAGAACCACACACACATGAGCGATCGCTTGTTGTACACAAGTTTTTCCTACTAAAAAGTGAAGAAGCATGTACGTCGGAAAGGCATTTTGAGGACTAAAAGTCGCCGCGACGAGAAGAAGCGTGTGCGTTCGCACTTAGAGATATTGGCGATCTGAGTCCGGGAGCCGATTCCAAGTCGAAAACCATAACAAACTGGTACCAAGTCGAAGACAAAAAACCCGAACTCCTGCTATCTTTAATTTTTCCCCTCGTAACAAGAGAATTTATCTTTGTTGATCGCAGTAAAAACTCGTTCCCAAATCTAGTTCTCAGAACCAGAACCGGGTACCCACCCATTTTTTGCAAATTTAAATACTTAGTAGTGAAATCTACTATTTTATGGTTAAAGTGACTATTTTTTTGATTAAAATTAACTATTTTGTAATTGAAACTAACTATTTTAGTAATAGCCACCATTCCCCATTATAGCATAACTAGATTTACTATTTTTTTTCTATGCGTGTGGTCTAAAAAAAAAATAATTTTTGTATTTTTTTTTTTAATAAAAAATTAAAGATTTGTTACACAGAATAATCGAATAATTGTTAACGTAATTAAATGAACTTTAGTCTGAATCCATAAATAACGATAAAATACTTAATATGTCATTTGCAATAATTATATAAACTCAGTATCTGAACAAAGGGTTCATAATTTGATCAAATCTCCATGAATTCTAAAGCAAAATACCGAAAATCTGGAAATCAAAAACAAATAAACCCCATAACTTAATTTTGTGTTTCATGTTATGGTTTTGTGTTTAACGTTGTCGATATGGTTGTATAAATTTTTACGAAATCCTTGATAACTAAAATTGCCCAAATTAATGCCAAATTAATTACGAAATTTTAGCATCGAATGATTGTGTTTAACCATTATTCATACATATGAAATTAGATACTCGTACTCAGATCCGAATTCCATCGAAAACCGAAATCATTACAATTACGAAATTCTAAATAGTCATACCATTTTAGAATATCTGATTCCAGTAACATTTCATTGTGCGCTATCCAATCGAAATTCGATTATCTTTGCATAGCAATTGTGGAAAACTTATATACGGGTTGATTGTATGACCAAAACTTCCCCAAGAGTACAGCAAACGAACGCCCAGACCAGTGAAAATATAAATGGACCAACATCAAATTAAATGTGAGCTAACGTTCCGGTCCGGCATAGTCAAAATATTTCGATACCGCAGTATTCAGATTGTAGTAGACATTTATACAAATATACAACACATAAATAAAGCCCTTGGGTAAATTCATTTGCTTAAACCCAGTGATTTCCATTGCCATCTGGAAACCACCATCAACCGAAAGCACTATCTCACCCCATATCGTAGTAGCAACCGACGGACGTCAAGAATCCCAACAGGCAAGAACCAATTTCGGTTGTAGTCATGGGTAGTGGTGAAATTTGACTCGAACCACTCCCATTTGCAATGCACAGCTCTGATCTAGACAATTTGTAGGGTTGAATATGGTGTGGACGATAGGAGTGAATTTGAGGTGTTGAAAGGATGTTGTACTGAAAACAGCGGTTATTGTTTACACCCAAACCAATTTCTAACCTCAAATTCTGTGCCAACTTCACCGTCGTCCCATCCCCGTTATGACACAAAACTTCCAAATCTGGCCATAACCAACACAGAAACATCGCAGTCACTCACTCACTCAATTTCAGTTAAAACCCAAAAGCAATGCGGATAAATGAAATGTGAAAGCGCAAGCAATGATGCCGAGTCCACATTCAAAATAATTCGCTCTTGGTTGAATGTTAATTTGATAATTTGAAACATAGCCTGGGACTAATTACTGTTTGCTAATTAACTCGTTTCTGTTTAATTTACCCTCTCTGGCAATTTGTCTTCACTTTTCCTGAATATTTGCTGATGAATAAAATGTTTTTTGGCATTGAGTTGTGTTGTAGGTGGTTTGTAAAATTTATATACATTTACTGCAGTCTCGTTTGTCTTGACCAATTCTGTGCCTCGATGTGTCTTATTTTATTCAAAAAAGGGGTAAGAATTTCTACAAATCTTAACCAGAAAAAAATACTTCGGTCACCAGTTGAACTTCTTATAGTTAGATATTTCAGTAGAATGAAAAGATTTCGACAATAGTTCAAATTGAAAGTACGGGTGATTGTGTTAGACACTTTACGATTGACTAAAACGACTCATGACGCTACTGGACAAATTTGTACTATCGAACAAAAGCGGACCGAAAAGTGAAAATCATTTACAATCATACTAATATATAAAAATGAGTCGGTGTCTGTCTGTCTGTTTCTCTTTCACGCAAAAACGGCTGAACCGATTGACTTGAAATTTGAGATGAGTGTCTGTGGTAGTTCTGGTTCCAACATAGGCATACGGAAAAGAAGCGCGACGGGTGGGGGAGTCAGGAGAGGGGGTAAAGTCATCTCAAAACTTAGTTTTCCTTCTATGTTACCCTTTCGCGGGGAAACTACCGAGCCGATTGGCCTGAAGTTTAGCTCCAACATAGACCATCAAAAAAAAATCGAAAAAATTTAACCCGGCAACGACGGGTACGCAAGCTAGTTATTCAATAAATTACAAATAGATGGCTCTCCATAAATTGAATTTGAAGCGAACAGACGAAAATTTGAATTGCCAAATATAAAAGACAAATATCACAGACTCTCCCTAAACCGATTGTCATGAAATTTTGCGCACAGATTCATTTTACCTCATAGGTTCTCGCTAAGAAACGGTGTTTCAAAATTCGAAACGGAAGGTCCTGTAAGGATATCTCGAATATCTTTTTTCCCAGTTTCTCTCCGAAAAACTCTCATTAGGGGGGTTTTGGGGCCGCTGATTCCGAATCTAGCGTTAGAATTTCAAACTTTGAATCGGGAGGTCCTCTGAGGCATACCGATTTTTTTTTCAAAAACTTTTAAGTTTTTTTACCAACAAAATAGTAAATTTGACTACTAAGTGGTCAAATTTCTTATAAAAATTGTCGATTTTGACTGTTTTTGTAATTGAAATTAACTATTTTAGTAACAGTAACGACTTCTAATTATAAAATAGTTAAATTTTCTATTTTTTCTAAGAATATTCTGAAATTACAATTCAACCACCTTGGAGAGCATCAAAACTCCCCACCAATAAATTCTGTTCCGGAGGAGAAAATTTTGGTATTTTCCCCCCCAAAAAAAAGTCAAATTTCCACCTCCTCTGTATTTCTTATTTTCGTTGTGATTGAATATACGACTTCATGTTTGAGTTTGTGTTGATTTTCTCTACCCATCAGCACTTTTCCTTTTCCCTTTAGCGTAACAAAATGATGGATTTATTCCATTTCTTGATATTAACTCAAGGGATTAGTCAAATTATATTGATAATGAGTTTTGTAATAAGTTTTTGGTACTGTCGGAGATTTATTATTAAGACTTAATTGTTGCTGTCAGAAGTTGTGTTAGAATATTTTCGACCGACGAACATAAATATATAAATATTCCCAACGGATAAGTTTATATCATATAATAAAAGATCAAGTACAAATATACATGCTGGTATAATAAAGTATAGACATTTTACATACAAACTTTCCAAAGTTGAGAAAATTTTGTGCTACGAAGCCATGGTATGAATTATGAATGGTTATGTTTTGGTATTTGATTTAACGAAATTGAATTAATTTTGCAGACTTAAGTGCCAGGATTTAATCAAATATATTAATGCGAATGATGCCAATAAACTTGCTTTTAGTAGTTATCATTTTGTAGCTGTGGGCATTTTTTGATTATGTATTCTGTTCTGTTTGGGGGTAGATCGATAAACCTTTCGTATAGTAATTATTTAATATTTACAAATTTGATTGGACTTTGTAATAAATTTGTTAATTTATGCTGCTATTTGCCTACGGAGCTTAATAATATTTATCCACTTTAATAATATGGGTATTCATGAAACGAGATAAGTTAACATTTTGCATACTTTACGGCAGTGTTTCATGAACACACCTTTCTAATAATTTTTTAAATCAACAAAATTATAACTAAAACATAAGAAAAGCTACCATTGCCAGGGGCCAATCGTCAAATACTCTATATGATGACAGACAAAATGTTTATTTAAAAAAAATCAATTTGTATATGGCAGGAAGAAAGGAGTGGTCCGATTGGATTTTGATGTATGGAACGGTTATGTAAAATCATATTCTATAACTTTTCCAATGTGACTCACAATTTTTGATAAAAATTTCAAAAAAGTGTTTCCTTTATATAAGGGAGGGGGGGGGGAAGGAATAATTCAATTTTGTCCATTCAAGAACTTAGCCTCGTCTTTTATTAGAAGCGCAACTGTGCAAAATTACAAGACTCTAGCTCAATTATTTAGAAAGTTATGGCATCCACGGACAGTCAAACGGACGTATATGCGGAAATCAAAATTTTTTGTCATCCCAAACACCCTGGTGTAGTTCAATTTTGTGTCCGACGATTGGTTCGATGCCAATAAAATATAATTAATCAAAATGGCACAAAAGAAATTCTTATTTTTGCAATTGAATTTCACAATTCCTAGAAATCTTCATATTTGACGCTTGCGCAATTTTACACGGTTTTTTGCACACCAAAACCGTCGCGTAAACTGACAAGAGTAGAAGATTTTCCATAGAAATTCTGAGATTTCATTTACAAAGTGTAAGAATACCACTTCGCTATTTACGAGACATTTCCGAGATTTCATGAATACCCCTAATATGTACTTTGCAAAGAGATGTTTAAGTAAATACTACCAAATGTCTGAATTAAATGAAGTGCTTGAAATGAACGGTAAATTTGAATGTCCACCCTGGAAGCTTCACCACTCCTAGCCATCTATTGGCACCAAACGCCACTACTCTCTAATATCTCCTATTAACCGCAATATTCCGACAAATATTTAGATACAAAATCTCACATATTAAAACTGTTCTATTTACTTTGAGTGAATGTTTCCCCGCATGGGATCAATAACCGTAACAAATTCCATTTCTCGCAATTATCACATGGACAGCACAATGAACAAGATATCATTTGGCAAAAAGCATATACTTAAATACGAAAAATGTCTGCAAGGAGTATTAGTGACGTGCAACCGGAAAAGTAGTTTACCATTAGTTAGTAAAGAGCGCAAAAAAATGATGAAAAATAACCGCAACTTGGTCTTGGCATTGCGTGTCAAAATTCAATTTATCAAATATGTTGAATGACTTGAACAAAACAAACATACTTTGGTAGCACAACTTCGCCTTCTTTTTGTAGTATTTTGAATTTATAACGACTGTATATTTTATGTACGGGAAAAAAAACATTGACGTGAAACATAAAAATGGGTAGCCAGGAGCAGAACTTCACACATCCGCATCGTAATAATAATATGCATGACCATTGTATGTTTCACCCTTGCTTCTTGCAGATTTATTTAGATTTTATTACGATCCATGATGGTTTGATTAATTTACTAAATATTTTTTATGTTTTTTTGTGTTTCAGGTCTCAAACGGTCCAATAAGTACACATTTAACTCCGATCTCAAATCAGCAACAGCAAACGGGTTTGGTAAAACCACTGCCAGCGGCTGCGAAAATTCCTCCGACCTGTACGAGTACTTCACCCCTGCCCTCGCTGAAGCAATCATCCCAGCAGCAGCAAGCGGCATCGCCGACATCGGCGGCGTCAGCGAAACAGCAGCAGCCAGCGACCCAGCAGCAGCTACAGCATCAGCAGCAGCAAGCGCAACTGTCCGCGGTGTCGATATCCAACCTGGTTGGGCCACCGCTGACCACACTCGCAAATGGTTTCTCATCGTCGATGCCACCATCGATAACGACATCGCATCCGATCACAAGCTCTCGGGTGTCGCCGTCATCGCCATCGCAGCATCCGCAACATCAGCAGCATCCGCAAAACCATCATCCGCACCATCAACCCCCGCCACATCAGCAGGGGCAGCACGCGCAGCAGCAACAGCCATCGCAGATGCAGGCGACAAATGGCGGCGGCGGCGGCAACAGCAATAGCAGCGGCAGCAACATTAGTAATAGCAGTAGTAGTTTAAGTAGTAACAGTTTAGTACAACTACCAGCATCGCTATCGGTGCCAGTGCCACAGCCTCCGCCGGCCACCGCACCGACAGCCCCGCCGACAGTTGCGCCGCATCCGGGACTCGATAGTGCGGCCTGCGTCGGCGGACGGACAAATAGTCCGGCAGTGGCAACGAGCGCGGTCCACTCGGCGACAGCGCCAACGATAAACGGCAGCAGTAATGCGCCGAATCACGCGACAAACGGCAGCATGCCCCCCTCGGCGTATCGGACACCATATCCAAACTATCCACTGTATACGCCGTACAGTAATCTGCACCACAACCACAGTCCGTATTTACCACCAGCTGTGCCATCACCGACCGCATCCCCGCGAACGACCGTCGACTCACGAACGAACCGTGAATCGCCACTGATCGCCTCGAAGCCAGTACGGCCGGTAACCCCTTCAAACGGTGGGATTCCTTCTTCACCGATGATGGGTGTGACAAATGGATTGCAGCCACCCTTACAACACCAATCCCAGCAGCAGCAGCAAAACTCGATGCAGCAATCTGCCGCTCAGCAGCAGCATCAACAGCAGCAGCATCAACAGCAGCAGCAGCACCATCAGCAGCAGCAACAACAACAACAACAATCCCAGCCACCGCCGCATTCGCAGCAGCATCCATCACATCAATCTTCACATATGATTGGCGCCACGAGTAGTAGTAATTTATGTAATAGTAGTAACAGTAGTGGTCCACCGCCAACAGTGCCGCCTTCAGGTCTCAGGGATCAACAGCAACCCCAGCTGCCACCGCATTCACAGCATTCGACGGCCGCTCCCCCATCTGTGATTCCAAGAACTCATTCACCGAGAGGACATAGTCCGAACCGGGAAAGAGACAGTTATAGGTAAGCATTAAAACGGATTTTATTAAATAAGATTTATGGTAGTCAGAGAGGATAGAGACTGTCCAAAAGAAAAGCACTTTACTTATCTAAAAGGGGAGGGAAGTCACTGTTATTGTATGGGTTTCCGGAAAATTTAAAAAATATTGAGACGTATTTTATTGACACCCTCCTAGAAGAATTACCCCTTAAAAGATTTATAATTGCACCACGCTGCGTTTAATTTAACCAATATTTCGCTGACCAGTAATGCTAGGATCACATATGGCTAGTTTCGCAGGACAGCACGCAGAAAAACTGCAGCGAGTGCAAAAATTCACAGTTCTTCTTCGTGCTGCGCAGCGAAAGCAGTCATATCTGATCCAGCCATAAGATTGCTACAATTTCCGCAAACGTGAGTTTTAAACTCCCATATAATTGTCACAAAAAAAAAACTCTGACGCGTTTCAAAGTCACGCTCGCAGAATTTGGCCCCAGGAAATTCTGAATTGGAAAATTTTAAAGATTAAACAAGTTTATAATTCGCTCCAAAAATGGCTTTTACGCCAATTTTGTGTCAAAGAATTTTCCATAATCCTCTGCCATGAACCGCTTTCAACCCGTTCCATACGGATCGGTTTATTAGAACTTCAAATCATCGATGTTCAACTTAGCGAGTGGGACTCGATCCCTTCGTAAAAGCTTTTATTTAGCTTGCCTTCTTATCTGTCTGTTTTTATTTTATTTGTCTGTCTGGGTCCAATCTTGCAATCTAATTTTGTCCCACTTCCACTCATCCAATTGACTGGAAATTGTCCACACATACGTAAATCTGATGACAATACAATATTTTCACTACCTCGTGCTTGCAAGCATAAGGAAAGGTCCTGTAAGGATAACGTGATTATCCTTTTTGGAAATTTTCGGAAAAAAATCTCGTCTTGCGGATTTTTCAGGTCGCTGAATCAGATTCTGGCATTAAGAAGTCAGTAAGGATAACGGAAGGTCCTGTAAGGATAACGTGATTATCCTTTACCTCAAATTTTCCGGGAAAAAATCTCATCGGGGGGTTTTTGAGGTCGCTGAATCCGATTCTGGCATTAAGAAGTCAGTAAGGATAACGGAAGGTCCTGTAAGGATAACGTGATTATCTTTTCCTCAAATTTTCATGGAAAAAATCTCAATTGATGGTTTTTAAGGTCGCTGAATCAAATTCTGACATACAGAAATCTGTAAGGATAAGGGAAGGCCCTGTAAGGATAACGTGATTATCCTTTTCCTCAAATTTCCTGATAAAAATCTCATCAAAGTTCAATCAATATCGGTTAATATCCAATTAAATTTTTACAGTAGTAATGTAAGCAGTTTGTCGAGATCTTCAACAACGCCCAGTGGTGGTATACCTTATAGCAGTGCTCCTACAGGCCCATCGCCGTCCCTGCCGTATAGCAGTGGCTCAATTGGTGCAACATCATCGCCACTGCCACCGACATCGGTTGGTGTAACCTCTAGTCTCGCTTATCCAAAAAGCTCAGTGTGGCCAAGGTAAAATAAATAATCTTTTGAATAATGCGAAATAATAAAATGATAAATATTTCTATTTTTTTCATAATAGCACTAGCAGTACTCAATTATCACCTGCGACAACAAACACAGTGACAAGGCCGACCCCGCCACCAGCTGCTCCAGTCTCGGTATCACCTTTACATTCGTCGGCACCCACGCATTCGACGTTTCAGCCGCCTCTATTCGCAGCCCCATTGCCTCCGCCAGCGGTTAGTTCTGCTAGTACGGCACCGCATCCTTTCTCCGCGGAATCATTATTTCAGTCAAATAAATGTAAGTAGAAATTGCTTTCTAGATTAACACCCCGATTCTGATAGACTTGTCACTTGAAACGGCACTGGTCTGCTTTTAATCGCAACCTCCTAATCTGCGAGTTTTCTTCATTAAAAATTGTATATTTGTAATATTATTATCCAAATTTTGATAAATAAAATAAGAAATAGCAGACATAGTTCCAGTCGAACTGGTTTGCGTGACATTGGTCGTGTCGCAAGTCTACCGGATCGAGCCTAATTTTTTTAGGGTTACCTAAAGTTTTGTTTTCTAGGATTCCTAAAAAAATTAATGTCAAAAATTTGGTTAAAAGTTAAAAACTGATTTTAAAACCAAAAAAAAAACTAACGATTTATTTTATTCCCACAGCCGATCAAGCAGATCTGCTGCGACGAGAGTTGGACAGTAGATTTCTGGATCGGACGGGTTTAGGTGGTGTTCCGCCACCGACATACCTGCGGCAGGAGTTACATCATCACCAACACCAGCACACGCATTTACATCAGCATCAGCCACTGTTGCCGTCGGCGCCGCCAGCTCCAGCGCCTCTCTTTCCCCCGCCATTGTTCAAGGATATCCCGAAAATGGGTGCCGTGGATTCACCGTTCTATCGAACAGGTCTCGGTATGCCAGCATATCCGGGTTATTCGCCCAGTTTGCTGCATCCCGGACTCGGGGGACCGACACCGTTTGTGCCTCCTAGCCATCTACCATCTTTTGCACCAAAGGTAAGACCGTCTCAATATGTTTTACAACTCAAATTCAAAATCTAGCAATTTTCTAACGATGTACATACAGCTAAGCATAGCCAAAAACTAAACATTATCGTAAAATATATGAAAAATTATATTCAATAGCTTTGCATGCTTATGTCATCATTTCTACATTTTTATTCAATTCAAAAAACATTAAATTTTTACCAGCATCTCATTTTACATGTTTTGCTTTTTTTCTTTCTTTTTTGGCCAAAACAACAGATAATTTTTTTAATGTTTTTTTTTTAGTAAATGGCAAAGTTTCCATTTCTGAAAAATGAAGAAAAATTCATAAGTCTATCACTTGAAAAAAGAATCAAAATTTAAAAAAAAAACTCTTTCTAACACTCATTTGCTATTTGTTTGTTTCGCAGCAACCACCCCCCGTCGTTGATCCCACTAAGCCTAAGCAAATGGTAGGTTTAAGTTTGTTTTTCTTTTAATAATCTCTTTTCACGCTCTTTAATTCCTTTGAAAATTAAATCTACTATTTATTTCTGTCCTTTCTTTATTTCTATTTTAAAATTTAATTTTATTCCTAACCTCCGACCGACGAGTAAAAATATCAGCCAAAATTCAAAAATTCACTCAAAAAATCACCAAGGACTGTATTCCGCAAGTGTGAGTTTTGAAATGCGCTCGAAACCCTGATATAATTCACACAGGAGTTGTCGTGCCCAACTCACGCTTGCGTAATCCGTGTCCTGGAACCAAATTCCTCATTTAAGGTGCCGTTTACACTTGATACTTTATTCCGCAAATTTTATTCTTCGATATTAAATTTTTGTTACACTGCCGTTTACACTACGGCACAAAAATTCGTAAAATTTGTGAAAAAAAGTGATTTTTTCTGCGATAAATGAATAAAATTCGGGGCTACAAATTCTGAATAAAATTCGCCGAGAAATGCAAGAAAAAATCGCAAGTGTAAACGGGCCCAAGGCATTAATAACGAAACGTTAGCTGATATCTTATTCTAATCATTTTATTTACCAACCCATTACCATTTCCTTAGTCATCCTGTTATTATCTATCACTCTTTATTATTATGATATTAAAAATTCCGCTTTGCTGCTAACACACAATCATTACACAAATCTACTATGATAAAAAATCAAAACTTTGCAAAAATATAATTGACAATGTTTAGATGTTTTATAATGTTAAGTTGGCATGCGGTATTTTTAGTTCTCATATTATTAAAGCATTTATTCATAACTTCATCATTAAATCTAGAATTCTTTCATCTTTTTTTTAACAATGCTTAGTTATAAGAAATCATAAGAATTTATAGAGTTATGACGAATATTGTTTCAAAAGAAAGGTTTTTATTTTATGAAAAAGTATCTGCAAAAACGGAATCACACCCGGCGACTTAAAAAATTCCATTATGCTGATTTCTTGGGGAAAAAGCCCTTACAGAATTTTTTCTGATGTTCGAAATCAGAAAAAATTCTGTAAGGGCTTTTTCCCTAATGTTCAAAATACCTCGATGATTTTTCACAGAAAAAAGGACAGAAAAGATATTCGCTTTTTCCTTACAGAATCTGCCCTCATCATTGAGATCTGCGATTCAAAAAACGGCAAGATGCAAATTTGTCCGAGATAATCCTAGTATCAGACATGGCTACTTTTACTGCGCAGCACAAACAAAAGTTGTGCGGCGACTGTGTCGGACAGAAAAGATATTCGCTTTTTCCTTACAGAATCTGCCCTCATCATTGAGATCTGCGATTCAAAAAACGGCAAGATTCAAATTTGTCCGAGATAATCCTAGTATCAGACATGGCTACTTTTACTGCGCAGCACAAACAAAAGTTGTGCGGCGACTGTGTCGGACAGAAAAGATATTCGCTTTTTCCTTACAGAATCTGCCCTCATCATTGAGATCTGCGATTCAAAAAACGGCAAGATGCAAATTTGTCCGAGATAATCCTAGTATCAGACATGGCTACTTTTACTGCGCAGCACGAACAAAAGTTGTGCGGCGGCTGTGCCGCAGTACAGTTTTTTGTTTGTGCTGCGCAGTAAAAGTACCCATATCTGATACCAGCATCTATATATATAAAAATGAATGTTTGTTTGTCTGTCTGTTTGTTTGAGATTACAAAACTCAAAAACTACTGGACCGATTTTTACGCGGTTTTTTGCAAAATGATCTGCGTTGCCAGGAGCAGGTTTTTAGCTATGTTAGATTTTCAAAATTCAAAGCAGAAGGTCCTGTAAGGATAACGAAAATATCCTTTTTTCCATTTTTCCCCGGAAAAATTGGCATTATAGGGTCTATGGGGTCGCTGATCACGAACCCGGTATTAGATTTTCAAAATTCGAAACGCAAGGTCCTGTAAGGATAACGCAAATATCCTTCTTTCCATTTTTCCCCGGACGAATTGGCATTATAGGGTTTTTGGGGTCGCTGATCACGAATCCGGTATCAGGTTTTCAAAATTCGAAACAGAAGGTCCTGTAAGGATAACGGAAATATCCTTTTTCCCGTTTTTCCCGGGAAAAATTGGCATAAGGTGGTTTTTGGGGTCGCTGATCACGAATCCGGTATTAGATTTTCAAAATTCGAAACGCAAGGTCCTGTAAGGAAACCATATTTCCCCAAAACTTTTTAAGTTATTTATGGTTTTTTGGCATTCTAAAATTTATACAAAAAACTTTTAGCTGCCAACGAAGGGTCTGCTAGTCAAATATAAAACGGTCCGTTATCTTAAAGAACTCGAGAACGCGTTGAGCTAGCGACTTGAAATTTTTCGTGAATAAGTTTTACAAACATCGTAGTTTTCTATCAAGTTTTGGAAAAGTAACGGTAACTATAACGGGTATCTCCCATTCAATTGTTTTGAAAAAGTACCGTTTTTTGAAAATTTCTCGGAAACTATGGGCTTTTATGAAAAAATGTATATGAATAAATTTATAGGAAATAAAATTTTCTACATTTTTTGCTTTAACGGTGTATACGTATCTCTAACAGTTCTCAACATATTTCAAAAAAATTAAGTTTTTTTCAAAATGTCTCGGAAAATATGCGTTTTTGAGGAAAAATCCATATAACCAAATTCAAAGAAAATCTAATTGCCTGCATTTCTTCATTTAACGGTTTTAACGTATCTTTAACGGTTCTCAAGATATTTGAAAAAATATATTTCACATTTTTTTTCCAGAAGGAAAGTTTTGCGTTTAATCGTAACTGAGATTTTTTTTTTTCAAACGGTTCCAAAACTTACCAATAGGTTATTTGGAAAAAATGTGAAAATTGGGTCTTTATTCCAATATTTTTGCACCAATATTCGTCTATTACTCTAGTATCTTTTATTGCAACTTGAATTCATACCTAACAGAATCCTTTCATTATCAATAAAATATGAAATTGAATTCAAAATTTAAAAAAAATTGCGATTCAAAATGATTGTTTCGTAAAAACACCCATTTTGAGGGACTAATAAATTCAAAAATCCACAATAAAGCATTGAAATATAACACACTATATTTTGGTAACGCCTTCTGTAGCAACAATTTAATGAAAATGAACAAGATTCTGTTAGGAAACACAACTCAAAAAATTTTTTTCCCTAATTTCATTCGTTGTGGTTAATTCTAAACAGAAAACTGGTCGATGGAATGCAATGCATGTCCGCATAGCGTGGGAGATCTACTATCATCAAGCGAAACAGAATCCTGATAAGACTGGAACACCGACCCTCGGTGTTAAACCTACGACAGCTGACATGTTAAGGCCGCCGACTCACATGTTTCCGCCGTCAGCCCCAGCTGGAATCCCGAGGCCACACGAACTCCAGGCAGCTGGTTATCCAACTGGATTGCCCGGCCGGACACCGTTCGATACGGCACCACTGTCGGCGAGCTTTCTCGCCGGTCCAACTAGTCATTTAGGTGAGTTTGTTGGTTATTTAATTAATTTTTTTCTCCAAATAAAAGAGATTTTCTCAAGTCCATTACAATCCCTAAAATAACAAAATAATAATGTTATCCAATTTCAGGTAGCGCAGTATCTCCGTTCGGTAGATACGGGGCTCCGCCCTTCGGTAATTCTCCATTTGCTGGACTGTCACCGTTCGCACGTGATATTCAAATGGGTGCTCCACTACACGATCCCTGGAGAAGGTAATTAGCATTAATAAGTTTAGATAAAGTTTATGTGTTTTTTAAAAAAAAGGTACTTGGTTCACAGCTCGCTCCAAAGAACGGTTGGTGCCTACCCGCCGCCTCCCGGACAAAGTGCTTGGCCTTTGAAACCAGATCCTGGCCTAGATGCAGCTCGTCGTGAGGCAGAGGAGCGCGAACGCGAGCGTGAGATGCGTGAGCGTGAGCAACGCGAACGGGAGCGACAGCGGCGAGAGCGAGAGGAGCGTGAGCGTCGCGAGAAGGAGGAGAAACTGAAGCGTGAACAGCAGGAGAGAGAACGCGAACGGGAGAGAGAACGTGAACGCAAGGAGCGTGAGCGTCGTGAGATGGAGAGGCGAGAAATGGAACGTGAGCGAATGCTTCAGCAGCAGCGAATCAACGAGAGTTCGAAACTGGCTGCAGCAGCAGCCGCTGCTGCCAACGTCCCGCGTGATCGATCGCCGCTACGCAACGGTACGGATCCGGATGTACGCGTGAAAGAGGAACAAATGCCTCGAAAGGACGATCCCGAGATGTTAATGCGAACGGATCCCAGATATCATCCGTCGGCTGCTTTGGCAGCGGCTCAAGCGGCCGCCCATCACTCGTTCATGGCCGGGCGCCATGGGCCGCATGTCCTGCCCCCGCCACCCCATCTCTCGCGAACAATGATGCCGCCGTCAATGGCTGGTCCACCAATGTCGCACTTCCCGCCGCCTGGGCCACCCGGCTGGGCATCCGCTCTCGATCCTTATCGGGATCCCTATCCGATGCTGCGATACAATCCGCTAATGGAGGCGGCGATACGCGTCGAGGAGGAACGTGCCAAAGCGATGAGCATGTATGCAGCTCACTCAGCGGCCCATCTGCGTGGCAAGGAGCCGAGTCCAGTGCCACCTTCCGTTGGGCCACCCCAACATCACCGGATGCCACCCGGTGCGCTAAAGCCGCAACAGCCACACTTATCAGGACTTCCGGTTTCAGTTGATATGCACAAAAAGGAGGACACAACATCGGCCCGATGATAATTTCTCGTAGTGATTAATAATATTCATGTTTTATATTTCGACATTTTCTTTTTCACCTTTTCGAAACAATACATTGTTCCGAAATGTAGCAAACACAAATTTTATTATTATTTATCTCATACTTTTCGTTGGCGTTTCATTCAATTGTACATAGTTTCCAATTTTTTTTAGAAAACAAAATAAAATCTTTTAGCCATAATTATGGAAAATGCAAAACTGGATATATTTGAATAAGACCAAAAAAAAAAGAACTTTAATAAATCTAATTAAAAGTTTAACAGTCTAAGAAACAAATACCAATTGTATTTATAATTGAATAGAAAATCTTTGGAAGAAAAAAAAATATTTGAAAAAATTATTAGTCGTTGTGTGTGCGCTTATATTTTTCGATACTAAAAATAAATATAAAAAAAATAGAATTTATTGAACACAAAAAACACATTTTTGAAAATATATAAATTTAATAAAAAATAACTTTTAAGGGGTAATCAAATTAAATGTTTTTCTGTTTTAACAGAAAAATAAACAAACATAAAAACCAATTGAAACTAAATTTAAAAAAAAAAAAAACTTAAAACAAACAAGGGAATCGATAAATTTTTTCGAATGTGAAAAAAACACAATTTTGTTAATCCTGTAGAAATTTAACGATTTAATAAAAATATTTAATGAAAAGAAAACAAGTGTTTTTTAGTATTTGTAAAGTAAGAAACTAAATTATAAGATTAAATATAAAACAATGAAATTAATTTGACCTTGTAAAAAATTATGCAAATGGTTATGTTACAAGCAAAATAAAAATTGTGTAAAAAATTTTAGGAAACTACAAAATTTAAAAAAAACGAAATCTAAATTTTCATACACAAATGACATTACATGTCAAAAATTGTAAGATAATTGTTTATAGAAATGAATATAAATGTTAAAAAAAAGTAAACGAGTAAATAAAATTACTGAAAGAAAAAACCTTGTTCTGTTTTTTTTTTTGATTTTCGTTTTTTATAAATAAAAACAAAACACATTTTTGAAGTAACACGTTGTAAATTTTGTAATATTTTGAAAAAAAAAACCAAAAAAAGAGATATAAGAAAACAATAAAAAATTATAATTAAAGAAATTAAGAATGTAAACTTTGATCATTAGATGATGTCAATATAAAAAGAATATTTAATATTAACTGATTTGATATTAACATTTAAAGTAATTTATATCGTGAAGAAAAATTATTATCTATGAAACTCCCTTAAAACAAAGCGACGGTTTTTTTCTTTTTTGTAGAATAAAACTAAGCTGTGAGAAATTGTCATTTTAGACAGAATATCCTTCAATCCGGGTGACACATTGGAAAGTGTGTAATTTCCAGGGAAATTTCCCCATATAAATGGACGAGCGGAAACAAAATGTAAAACATTATTAAATGAAATTCTAATAATGAAATAGATATAAAAATTTGAAGTACTTTGTAAAAAATTCTATGTTTTAAAATAGCTGCAACAAAAACGTTTAAGCGGAAAGACTGGATTAAAACGACAGTTGAAATTTTAGAAAAAAACAAACTGTGGCTTTTGTTGCTAATTTCAGAGGCGGTAATTGATCGTGTTTAACAATATTTGAGGCAAAATTTATGGAATAGAAAAAAACAATGCCGTACTTTTCCCTGTAGTTAGAAAAAACAATTGTTGTCGATTGTTGTCCTAGTCCGGTATTACACTTGGCTTATTTAAGCCAGCAACTTTTGGGCTTAATAAGCCAATGTGCTTACATTTGTGGCTTAAATAAGCCAATCCTGTTTGCATATGCTATACAAGTTTACATGGGTGTGTGTGAACTCAAACCATTGAAATTGCTGCTGCTCATATACTTCCCAAGATCTTTACCTGCTGACGGTCAGAACGAAAATGATTTCTGCCTACTACTTTTCCCAAACCGGTTCACGCGATTTGCATGTATGCAGATTGTCGATAAGCCATGATTTCGAGTGGCAACTTTTCCCTCCGCAGTCGTTTCTCCCGAAAATCGGCTTAAGTAAGCCCGAAAGTTGCCGTGTGTAATACTGCGCCTAGAGTGACACCACCAAAATTCAATCTTTGTTCTCGTAGGTAGTCGCAGAAAGAAAGAAAAATTATTGCGAAATCTTAATTATGATGATTCAGTCCAAGTGCTATAAACAAAAAAACAGAACTGAAAGTCCCTCGCGTTTACGTTTATTTCTCAAAGGCCCCAAGAATCGATCAGGGGATCTTCGGGACGAGAGGTCTTCAAATTTTTGGTATCCGAAAACTTCCAATCTCTAAAAGACCATTTACCGAAGATTTCAGATTTTTGGCTACCGCAACATTGATGGATGACAAAAGCATACAAATGTTGTTGATTTCCTGTGTCCTGCAGTTGTAGGAACTAGAACAGAAAAGTGAATTGTTACGAATCCGTAATTTTATAAATGCCAAGGCCGGGTTCAAAAGACTTCTTTCAAAATACGAAAAAATCCTAGAATTTAGAAACCTTTGCACTATAAATTTAGAAAATTTTCTTCTAATCGGACTTTAAAAAAAATCCACAGATAACAGCCACTGTCTCCTTGCGCGATTCTACTCTTTTTTCTTTCTTTAAACTGCATCCAAATCAACTCGTTATAATTTAAAAAAAAGCTGTTTTTTTAGAAATCATACTAAATTGAAAACTATAAATTTTTGCTGTGCGAAGAAAAATAATGAAGCTGGAGTGATATTCCGTAACTTGTTTCAAGCGTTTGTTTCAATTTAGAAGAACAAGAAGTATTCGCTTTCTCTGTTTTCACCGAAATAAATGACAGAGAGAAACCGAGATAGCAAATACCACTTTTTCCTCTAACTCGAAACACACGCTTGAATCAAGTTACCGAATACCACTCCATATTCAAGTCATTTTTTTGACAACTCTGGCCTGCATCAGGCATACGATTACATGACATTACATTTCATCTTCGAAATACCTATCTTAGACCAACCCGTGCAGCTCCCTACGCGCTACTTTACTAATTGCAGGTTTAATTTTTGAATTTCTCCCGCCACAGATTAACACATTTTTACTTTTCCTGGCACAGGTGAATGCGCGCCCAAAATAGGCTAAATTTTCCTACAGGAAGCCAAGGCGACGACTTTTACTCCATTTTTCTAAGTGTTAAGTCTTTTTGCCTTCAATTGAACGTTAAACATTTAATTGCCGCAATCAACCGGAAATTAAGACTCTTTTATTACAAAATCAAGCAATCAAAAGCTAAAACTGTGATAAAAATCAAAAAATCTTTTGAAAAAGTATTATTTTTATTGCCTAATTGAATCAAACTAAATCAACATTCAAATAAAATAAAGCAAAACAACGCCAGCCAGAAATATAAATCAAATTTGAATATCAAAAGAATTTTTCATCTAATATTTAAGACAAAACTTAATTTGAATTGCAAAAAAATTGTGAAATATTCCCAATTATTAATTTAAAAAAACACTTTAACGATCGTTTTAATTCTAGTCACGATGCTTAAGCGCACCCTCCAACAAGACAGATCGGGTGATCATGTTTATAATTAGTGCATGTTTAAATACAATTAATAATTTAACAAAACAAAATAGTAAAACCAATAAGACAAAAATTTGTTAAAATTAAATATCCAACAGCAAAAAGTAACCAATTGTTAAAACATGGTTAATTAATAAACAAAATTAACAAATGTTGAATTGTTAAATATAGCTCGGAAAAACCAAGTGGGACACACATGCAAACATCACAATGATGGTTATTTAATAAAAACAGAAAAAAAAAAACAAAAAACAAAACCAAACAAGAACTCAAAATTGTAAAGAAAAATATGGAAACTTGACACGAAAAAAAAATTGGAAACAAATAACTTCGAAAGTAATTAAAAGAATTATGAATGAGTAAACAAAATTCGAAAAATACCAGAAAAATACCGGAAAACCCAAACAGAAAATGTCGTAACCTAATGAATCTCAAGTGTATCGTTTGAAATTTATTTTTATTTTTAGTTTATTTATTATTGTATTTTTGGTGTCTTAAACAATTTACTGTAATGTCTGTAGTTAAAAGTTCTCTTTAAACTCTGTAACATTTCTTTACATCATGGAAATTAAATTCAGTTTTTAGGTGTAGAAGACTTCTAATGGCGGTTTGTCCCAACATTTCTTAAAAAATAGAATTGAGCTTAGTCTACTTAGGGTCATTTTCACCAACTTAACTTAGCAACTTAAGTCACCTTAAATCATTAGGGTTACAGAATTTCTATGGTGTAAGTGACTAAGCAAAAAAAATTATTCAGGGCACCAATCATGTATTCCGACACGTCTCTGTCTTTCGACTTCGACGCAGCTTTTAACTCTTGACTTCGCCATATTAGCAGCTTCAAATTTCCTGGAGTAGCAGTCAGAATCACGTTTCGATTCATAGTGACGATTCTGCGAAATTTCAAGCTGCAGATATGGCGAAGTCAAGAGTTAAAAGCTGCGTCGAAGTCGAAAGACAGAGACGCGTCGGAATACATGATTGGTGCCCAGGACTTTGCATGACGAATTTTGAAATTTCAGGCACTGATGTGTTTCAAGTGACATTTTTCAGCCTCCTAAAAATCAGGCTTATGTCAAAAATCATGGTGTTAAAACATACAATCGCTTTTTAGCCACTGTTTACCTCTTTAGGTGTGGAATTTCGAAAACCTCGCCATTTGGGCTGGGTGTTGATGCGTCAGTCAGTCATTAAGTCAGGATAAATGCTTTCATACAGTGCTGCTATTTGATTCGGGGTGATAAAAGGATTTCTTAAGTTCTACTTAAGGATCCTTATTCAAATAGATTTTAGACTTAAATCCATTTAAGTAAAATTTAAATATCTTATTAGTTAATACGGCCATAGTATTTGTATAAAGTATTTTTTTCGGGCTTAGCGACCTAATACTTCTTTAATTAAACAAATCATACTACCAGCCTAAGTTTCATTTTAAGAAAAATATTTAATAAAATTTCAGTTTTTGTTAAGGTGCCGCTCCACATCAGAGAAAATACGCGAGTAACTCTCAAAAATTCTCGAGAGTTACTCGCAGGAGGTTGTCCATTTGAGAGTTAATTTCGGCGGTTTTTCTTTTTTCAAGACCAATATCTTGATTTCTTTAAACATCTTGCTTTGGCGAGTTCTCGAGAGCTACACTGAAAAAAAGGAATGTTTCTCCCAAACGAGATTTGACGCAAACAAGACGTGTGTTTGTCTCAAACGATTAATTAGTGTTTATCGTAACCAATAATATTGTTTATGAACAACACTGATTGTTGGAAGTAAACACTTTTGAGTTTAAAATGTTTATCATAAAAAATAGTCCTAAACAATTCTTGTTCTTTTCAAACACTTAAATGGTTCACACAACGATTACAAATTGTTTGACATAAACAATTATTGTTTACCGAGTAGTTAAAATTTTTGTCGTAACAATTTAAACTGTTTGACATAAACAATATAATCGTTTTGGATCACTATTTACATGTTTGGCACAACTATTAAAATTGTTTGTAGTAAATACTAATTATCTCGCCTGAAATGTTAAATTTATATGTTGTAATAATAAAAAACAACAATTTTCTTCTTTCATTCATTTATTTAGAAACATAAATCATAAATTTACATTATTTATGCAAAACTTATTCTCTAAACTAAACATTTTGTATGATTTTTTGTTTTCCAAAGTTTCAAATACAATAGTCTCAAAATTACCCGAGTCGACTCGTCTATCTTGATTTCCAAAGTCAAATTATGACCGTACTTTTTAACGTACTTCACGAAGAAATCTTTTTTAATTTCGGCACCACTTTCTTTGTGTAAAAACTTGAATTCTTTGTTTATTCCAAAATGTTCAATCACTATAATATTAATTATAAAATATTGTATTTTAAATTTAAATATACTAAATACCGCTTTTTTTAAATTCTTCATAACCAAATTCGCCTGTACCCTCCGTTACAACGATTTCTGTTACACCACAGAAACTTACTGGAAGAGCTTCAAAAAACACATCCATGTTTTAAGAAATTAAAATACGTATAAATTAATTTTACTCACCTGAAACAATTGTCTTTGACAGTAACCACTAAATACACAAAGCCTACTGCAATCAAAATTATTATTTGAACAATAATTGTTTGACAGTACAACTAATAGTTGTCTTTCTAACAATAATAGTTAGCCACAAACAATTTCATGTTTGATGTACTTTACTTAATTTTCGAGTTGTTATCGTAAACAATATTAGTGTTGCTGATAAACAATATCTTGTTTTTTATAAATATTCAGAGCTTTGAAAATGGCTTACCTAGTAATGTTTGCCCTAAACAACAAAAAGTGTTTAAGGCAAACGACACAATATTTGAACCAAACAAAAAAAGTTTGTTAAGAATATCTAATGATTGCAACAAACGGTTTTAACAATAAATATTATTGACAAACGTGTATTGTTCGCCATAAAAGATAATGGTTTTTAATAAACATTTGTTGGTTACCGTAAACATATAATAGGTGCTCACAAACACTTTCCAAACATTCCTTTTTTTCAGTGTACTAGCGAAATTCAAACGCTGTTCGTATCTGGCGAGCAACTCCCCGAGAGTTCAGTGGGTGCGTGTCGACTAGAGAGTAGAATCACTTTTGACAGCTCGCAGAAACTAGCTCGCGAGTTTTTGCGAGTTTCTGCGAGCGATTCTCAGAGACGTGTCCATTTGCGAGTAGCTGCTATCGAGAGGTTCTCTGGCCGCATTTACTCTCATGTGGAGCGGCACCTTTAGAGCAAACACCTCTGAACAATGCATCACAAAAAGTCACTTTTCTTATTTGATTTCTTTAATTTTCCAGAAAATTACTGAAAATAAATTATTAAGACAGCCAAATTTATTTATTTCAAAAATAACTTCAAATTATAAAAGCGGTATTATATTTTTTTTTACTCAACGAAACTCAAATAACTTCTTTTGAACTTTTAACGCATCTTGGCCCAGCATTGTGTTTTCATAATAACATCTTTGACTTATGTGTGGTAACAATAAGGCTCAAAGTTGCTCAAAGTGGTGGGCCAAAATGAGTTAATGAAAAAATATGAGAATTCACATACAGAAATGTCGTAAAATGAAATAAATCGAAAAAATCACATTTTAAAAATGTGAAATATTAACATACACAAGAGATGTTGTTTAAATAAATTTATGTTCTCTGCTAATTTATAGATCGATGTATTTTTTATCTTAATTATAATTAACGAAATTATGATATAGTTGAAGATAACTGATTTCGTTATCAGTTGATTACGATATAATTGTTAAAATGTATTAAAAACTCCTTGTAAACTTATTTAAAATAATTATTTTTTTCATGTAAAATATTTAGTTTATTTCATTCAAAATGATAAACTCAATCAATAAGCATTATATTTAAGTAATTTTAATTAAAATTATTATATTAAATCATCTAGAAAAACAATTTTATAAAAACGCTACAAAAAAGTTGAAATAAAAGATGAAATTCACGTTGATTTTTATTTTATTTCAAATTTGTATCATACACAAATATAGAAAAAGAATTGAATAACAATAAAAAAAAACCTAAACGAAAATAATAAGCCAAAATTATTAAAAGCGTATGTAAAACAGGAGAACCCTTTGTAGATATAAAAAGAATCTAATCAGTGAATTAAGGCATTGGTGCAAAGATAGATATTGTTTAAACCACTAAATGATAACAAACGAAACCAGCAAATACGAATAAAAATTTACTTAAAGTGGTAACAATAACAAAATGACTACAGTAAATAGTATAAATATGTCAATAGAAATTATTAATAAATAATAGTAAAATAAGTGTAACAGTGATGGAATGAATGTTGAATAAATAAATTTTACAATATTTCAAAAGTACGTATGAAGTAAACTTCTGTTAAAAATTTAAATGGTATTTTTTTTTTAATTTAAATTTAATTTTTTTATATTATAGAAATTTTTATGTGAAATTTATGTGCATATATACGGTGATTATATGCATTGTAGGTATCGAAATTTAAATTTATTATTATAATTTTCCTTATATCATTAATATTATTATTACTATTATTATTTAAGTGTTTTATTTTTTATTTTGTAACTTATAATTAAAATATATGAAAAAATAGTTTCTTCAATTGGTTTGAGTTTTCTTTCATTTCCTTGATTAGTGGCAAAAGTGCCGGTAAGGTTATTTTTTATCTATTGAATATTATTTACACCCCGATTCTGATAGACTTGTCGTTTTCGACAAGATTCGTTTCACGTGTTGTTGTTAGTGCTTTTCTACCATCAAAAACACGTAAACCGACTCTTGTCGAAAACGAAAAGTCTATCAGAATCGAGGTGTTAATTTCTTAATGAGTGGCATGTGATTGGTTTAGTTGTGACCATGAATTGTCTTGAAAAACTATCTTTCTTTTAGTTTGAAAGGATTTTTGACATAGATCCGTATATTTTTTTTACCTGCGGCGTATTTCTTTCTTATTTTAAGTTACATATTTCGAGTATTTAAATTAGATACCTCATGTTTTTTTTTTAAATTCGTGTTCCACTTGTACCGTTGTTCGAACAATTAAAAAATCTATTGCATAAATTTTTTTCAACATATGGCATAAATGAGTTCCATAAAACCGCCATCCCCGGCGGTCTAAAGGTTAACAGCTTTTTGTTGGACATAAAAGAATTTTTTTTTATCCCGCGAACAACAAAACTTTGAAAACAACTTACCACAAAATGTGTTCCTTTCTGAAATGGGTTCTTATTCAAAAAACCTTTATGGACACTTTTAGTAATCAGGGGCCATCCTTCAGCAATAACCCTTGCCAAGATATATTTATGTATTTGAACGAAAATCATACTTAGGATTAACGCAACATCCTGACCTTGAATCTATCAATTCTGTATTGATTTGTAAAGGAAAAATTTTCTGTGTTAGTACATTTAATGTGTTGGTGGGGGTGGCCGAAAAATACGTTTTACAATTCATGCCCCTCTATCGTTCCAAGTACATTTTTTACTTCTATTTTAAAGCTAAGAAAACTCGAAAACCAGTAATCGTAGAGACAAAAAAAGCTTTTTCGATTCAGCAAGATCCCAAGTAGCACAAACGACCCGGACCGGGTCGTCGAACCATTAATAATGCCTTGGAAAATTGCTGGAAATCCGGTCCAAATAGGCTCAGAAGTTCACAACTTTTGTGGAGGGGGTGGGGGTAAAACCCCAGCTATATGCATAAAATTAAAAAAGGCACTTCAAGTTTGAGACTCTAACAAATCGAAGACAGAAGATGGTTTTTTTGCTACGCAAAAAATACACAACTATTTGTGTACCACCGATGGCGCACAACCGCCAGAAAACAACAAAATCAACATAAAAAAGCTCTTTCAAAAAGCTTCAAAGCAAAAAATCATAACCGCTCAAAACTGGCGAACATTGTAGCTAATCGCGATATGCTTGGTGCGTCAAAATAATGGAATAAAACTGGTTAATATAAAACTTAGATATTTTTTCTATATTTCTTTTAAAAATCTTTAAAAAAACCGTCAAAATTCAAAACCCATTGTTCCTTTATAAACAAAAAATCGCAAAAGGTAAAAAAACAAACTTGCAAGAAGTTTTAGTACCGGTTGAGGAAACTATCGTTCATCAACCAAATATCAATGAGTTAGCGATTGTGTCTAAAGGCGAAAATTGCTATTGGTTGTATTTTTTTGTGTATTAAAAATTTGAACAAAAAATTGAGACATTTTAGTTGGAATTTGTCAATATTTTTTTTATCATTTGAAGTACATATGTGTCCTAAAAATTTTACCTACGTCGATATATTTTTGAAAAATAAAAAATCAGTGTTGAAATTGAATTTTGCAAAGAGAAAAATATCCACTCTTAATCACTGTGGCATTTATTTTGCTATTAACACGTTCGTGACATCGTGTACCACTGGTGGTACATGTACAGTTTTTTAAAACCGCGCGAGTAAATAGTGCGGTAGTTTTTTTGTGGAAGTAATATAAAAACACGCACCGTGTACCACCGATGGCGCACAACCGCCAGAAAACAAATCGCTAGTGTACCACCCGTGGTACACGATGTCCAAATGTAAAAAAAGTTGAAAAAGCAAATGTCACGAACGTGTTAAGATGTCATTCTAAATTCTTAGACAATTTTTGTTCAAACGGAGAAAGTTAAATTATCATTTTGTGTGACTAAAACTATATATAAATATTATTTTTTTATTAATATTTGATTTTCTGATTCTCGAAAAAAAATATTATGCTTTTAAACATACAAGGCAGAATTTGAGGCCTGAATTCAAACAAAAACTTGTACAAAGAGAAAAACAAACAGTGAATAAATTGTTTCACGGCAATGACACACACACACACACACAATCACAAATTGGACATCAGAAAATTTAATGATTTTCTAAAATGAACCTGACTGGAACAAGATTTTGTATTTTTAAATCAAAATATGACTAAAAAATCTTTTTTCTATAAAAGGTTTTAATTGAAACATATAAATATATACATAGTTACAAATTAAATACTTATATAAATAAACAAAAAAAAAGTCTATATATAAAGAAAACCATATAAATATATAAATAATGATATAAAAAATTTTAATTATAGTTATAAATAAAAGAAAACTTAAAACACAAAATATTAATGATTAGAGATTATGTAAGGAAAATAATTTTAAAGCGCATATAAATAAAAAAAACCACAGGAAAATGAATAAAATAATAAATTTCAAGCAGAGTTTAAAAAAAATGAAGATAGATTGTGTTTGAATGAAATTTGAAATAAATATGAACATAATGAAAAATTCTGAAAAGAATAAATTAAAAAGAAAAAATGATTTAAGAAATTATATATAAAAGTGAAAATACTTTAAATGAAATGATAAACTTAATTATTAAATAATATTAATAATAATGATGATAATACTAATAATTGAGAAACAATGAAAATTTAAAATAAATATAAAAAAACACAATTTTTGTAGATAAATGTGAAAGCGACTCAAACAAAAAATATAAAAACAAAAATATTATTTAAAAAAAAATATCTATGCAGTTTTATTTATAAACACCCATCTCCCGATTTACACGATTTTTTCTGCGCGATTTCGCAATTACACGGAAAACTCTATCCCCATTTTACACGGGTTACATTTTTGAGAATATATAACATTATGAGGTTTTTCTTTTCGTCTGTTCTTCTGTTTCAGCCTTTTCAATTTCACGTATTGCATTAATTGCGAGAGCGGCGACTATGTGTTTTCTTTTCATCGGCATTTTGAGTCAGTGATGCTATGTACTTTTAGTGCCATTCCCCTTTCCAAATGACGAAATTCCCCTTTTTCCCCTTTTTCAATGACGAAATTCCCCTCGTTTTTCCCCTATAAAAACAACGAATTTTAAATAAAGAATTCATTTATTAAAACCAAAAATTATTGTCATCTGGACTCATGTTAAAGTCGTTTAAGAGAAAAAAGCACAAATTAGGAAATAATTTTATATTTTGTAAAGCTTTAACAAAATTCCCGATAACAACGTCACGGGTCTCCAACCAAATATCAAATAAGATATGAAAAGAAGCCGGGATTCACAATTGGATAATAATCAAAGCAAGTCACAAATTTATAAATCAAGGTAGTTCCTTTGCTTTTCAGCTTAAAATGATCCTGTCCTCCTTAAATTCGGTAAAAATTATTTCCATATTTTGAATTTAAAAAATATAAAAATATCAAAGAATGGAAAAAAACGAAATCAAGTCGCGAATGGATTTTTGTATTTCGGGCACTTTGCCACTGGTCCATGCATTCTTCTGGTGAATATTGGTCGAAATTAGTACATTAAGCCAAATTTTAAAGATGACCAAGAAATTACCGATTTAATTGATTTTTACATAATTTAAACAAAGCACTTCTGCTAATTTCCAATTTAAAATATTTCTATTGATAATATATTTAAGAAATCCGAAAAACGAACAAAAAATATGTGTCAATGAACTTTCATGGAAACTACTTTCTATCAAAGTCTTTTAAAGGAGTTTTAAAAATGGTACTTTTTAATGCGCTTTTTTCAAAGCGGTTAAAAGTACTTTACAATTGTAATACGATCATTATAAAGTGGCAAATGCATAAATAAGGGCATTTCCTTCCCTCTTTACCTCTGCCTAAGCTTGGAATTGGATTGTAATTGTTTTTATTTATTTACATTTCTACTTTTCCGTAATTTTTTAAAAGTATTTCGGATTTAGTGAAAATGCGAAGATTTTCCCCTCGTTGTAAATCGTTTCCCCTCGTTGTAAATCGTTTCCCCTCGTTTTGAAGCGTTTTCCCCTTTTCCCCTATTAACAATTTTTATAGTCAAATTCCCCGCAAAAAGGGGAATTCCCCTCTATATAGCATCACTGTTTTGAGTACTAAATTTCAAGAGATTTTCGGCCCAGCTGTCAAAAAAATCTCATTGCGGTGAGATATTTCTCGGGATGAAAAATGTCTGAAAGGTTTGTTTGCTTAAAACTTGTTATTTCAACAAAAATTCGTTAGTTTTCAAAAGAATCGCAAAAAATTGAACTTTTCGAAACAACGGTATATCTCGCTAACGGTTTGAGGTATCGAGGTCAAGTTAAATACAAAAATGTAGGGAATTTTACTGTCTCTAACTTTGTGATACTTAGGACTACTGAAAAACGCCTAGTTTGAGAGTAAACAGCAAAACACCAAATTGCGTTTTTCAAAAAGCCGCCATTTTGATTGCTTCCGGTTAACGAATTTCCGCCAAAAGTTGATAGGATCTTCCCATTCTCGCCTGTAAAATTTCATAGCTATAGCTCTAGCTCTATTAGAGAATTCTGAGAATTCTAGTAAATAGACTGACACACTGACAAACTAACAGACTAACAGACTAACAGACTAACAGACTAACAGACTAACAGACTAACAGACTAACAGACTAACAGACTAACAGACTAACAGACTAACAGACTAACAGACTAACAGACTAACAGGAGTGCTCGGGAAACGTTTTTTATGTAAAATTAACAGGTTGAAATTTTTTATGAATACAATACTTTATTAATCTTCGTATAAGAAAGTAAAAAGAGCCGAAAATGTTTGTTCAAATGTTTTGGTCCATTGTAGTATTCGCCTGGGAGGTAGAAATTGATCAAAAGTAACAAAAATAACTGAAACAAAAGGAATAATACCATAAATTTCTATAAACTAAAAGAAAACTCTGGTATTGTAAAATGAAAAGAATATTAAAGAGAATTATTTCAATAACAATAGAGAAATATCTGTATATGTAGAAAACTTTTATATAAACTAGCGGGTTAACGATACTAAAAGTCATGTTATATTATTTAACTCTTTCGATACCTCCAGGAGATTCCAAAAACTATCACTTTCCTCAAAGCGATCGCATATAATCAGAAATATGGTGATTTTTAAGATGTGTACAAGGTAGTCAAAAGCAGCTTAAGTTAGAAAAAGATTCGCTACATTTCTATCAAATTTCGAACTGAAAATTGTCACCTTTATATATGGGAACTACCGTTGATGGATTTACGAAGCATTTTTGTAATCTTAAACTTTTGCAGCCTTATTAATAAACGTTAGTTAATTTTTATCAATGGTTTACGCAGTGGATAACTCGAAATTCTTATTAATAAAAAATTTTAAGAGTTAACTGACGTTAGTTAACTTTGTGTTAGCTAACATACCGATTTCCTCGAGTTAAGGAGTTGATAACTCTTGACGGCGCATAACTCTTGCAAAAAAGACTGGAAGAAGCAATGATCCATTAAAAAAATGCAATTTATGTTGTTTTATTATATTACCTTATCACTTGAACACCAATTTTCTGATCGCTTTCCTTCAATTTTTAAATTTTCCACTTTTAATTACTTTGCAGTGAATCACAATTAAAATAAAAACATTAATTTCACTCCTATTTTAATATTGTCTCCAAGGAAACGGATTTAAAAAACCAAAATATGACTTATTTTAATATCGTCTCCAAGGAAACGGATTTAAAAAACCAAAATTTGACTTAAATGTAAAAGATTTTCGTATTTTTTGGTACAATTCGGCACAAGGGTTGCCGTATTCCAGCGAAATTTTTAAATAAAATACGAGTTAGCTATTATATGGAGGAAATTTTTTTATTAATAAGAATAGTTATCTAATGGATAAGTTTGCTATCTCGGAGTTAGTTAGCACATGAGTTATCTCCGTGTTAGGGATTTTTTATTAATAAGGCTGTTGTTGTTTAACTTTCTTTCAACTTCTGTATTCATAGATTTCCCTAAACATTAGAACAATTAATAATAATTCAAATTTACATAACTCTGAATACACTACCTACTAATGTATGCAAAAATATAGTAATTTGTATCAAGAAATGCGTTTTCCATACTTTTTTTTTAAATTCATTGACTACAATTATTACAAAAAAACCCATAGACAGACTTCATCAATAAGAAGAGTCTTTATTAGAAATACTAGTGTATATTGATCGATTTGTTAACAACATTATTGGAATATCATGTGATAGAGAAACCGAATAAAGTGAAAAGTGAAAAGTGTTCAAAATAAAAGCTTGAAAAAGTCAAAGAAACCTCACATTTAATTTTTACCTTCTAAAACTAATGCATCTCACAAAATGAGATCTTCAACGATTATTCTGCTGATTTTATTTTTTGAATGTTTTGGAACAAAATCTGTACAAGGCTTCGAAGTCTTCAAAGACAACCATGGTAAATGAAATTATATTTAAATTACTGGATTTGATTACGTTTTTTAAGGTAACCGACAACTAATGGACTTGCAAAGACTGAAAATCCCATCGTTTATACAAAAGCAGTTAAGCCGACTTAACCAAAAAAATGCA
This sequence comes from Chrysopilus asiliformis, assembly GCA_964034945.1. Classification (NCBI taxonomy): domain Eukaryota; kingdom Metazoa; phylum Arthropoda; class Insecta; order Diptera; family Rhagionidae; genus Chrysopilus; species Chrysopilus asiliformis. The sequence continues at coordinate 6,511,171 of OZ035963.1, forward strand.
ACAATGGCGCCAAACCATGTTGCTGCACCGCCAAAATATAAACTTTTAAGTTTCCTGGAAAATATTTTTCGTCCCGCGCAACAAACGCCTGTTATTGTTGTGATTAATCAATCAGTTGTCACTAAAGCACCAACACTAGAAGAGCCAACGAAGATATCAACAAATCAAGAAGAATTAAATAAGCCTAAAGAAACCACATTAAAACCCAATCCAGAAGTAACTACTAATAATCCCAATTATTGGGAGTGGACTTCAGAGAGCTATTATAAAAAACAACCTATAAGACGACATAAGCGAAAAAATGTTAAAAATTTGGCATCATCCGCACGTCGGTATTTAGAGTTTAAAGAAAATTATCAAGATCAGCAAATTCATGGTAAATTTCGAAATCGGAAACCCGAATATCACTATTTGTAAAAATATTGCAAATTTGGCAACTGTGAGCACTTTTGTTAGATATTCGTAAATATAAGGTATTTATTTGATTAACTGTTTTACAATTTAAAAAGAATAAATTTTAGTAATCGTTATAAATCAATTGGTTTTTTTTTTGTTCGTAATTTTAATTTTTTTTAAAGTGGAATGAATAACATCAAATCAAAATAAAAAAAAATTATGTATTTCAAAGATATTTATGGGAAACCACCTAGATTTTATTTAACACATTGACTGCCAATTTTTGATAGCCAATGAAAAATGGCACAAGTTTTATGAGAGGCCCCGGTTATTATTTTCGATAGCCAGCGGCGGCTTCATGCAACTTATTTTCGGTCGACCGATAAGGAAATCCTTTTTCACAAAAACTGATTAAACAGGCCGACACTCACTCTGGGGCACACGATATAAGAATCTTTTCTAATTAATTTGGAGTCGCCGAATCCGAATCTGGCCGTAGTTTAGCCGGATCAGCTCTTGTTTTTAAAATATGAAGAAAAAAAGAATTGTTGATTTCCATATTATAAATATTTAAACTAATTTATGAACCATCCTTTATATTTGAGAAACGAGAGTTGGTGCAGCTAAAATCCTACCAGATTCGAATTCAGCGATCCCAAATTACCCAGAAAATACTCTTATATCGTATGCACCAGAAAGAGTATCGACCTGCGTAGTAATTTTTGGTCATCTAAAGATTTCCTTCGACTACTCATTTTATCGAAAATAAGTTACATACATTCGTACATACACACATATATTCTACAGGTCTACATGTTTTGGCATTTGCTTTAAATATTTGCAAAATTTGTTCGGCAGTCAACGTGTTAAAGAATCAAACATGGGGCATTTTTTTTAAAAAAATTTTCATAAAAGTCCATAGTTTTCGAGAGATTTTCAAAAAACTGAATGCTTTTCAAATATCTTGAGAACCGTTAAAGATACAAAAAAAATCGTTAAAATAAAAAAGGTAGAATATGTTGTATCCTTTATATTTTGTTATATTCATTTTTCTCAGAAGCGCAAAAGTTTCGAGAAATCTTCAAAAAATCGAAAAAAGTGTTTAGGAAATACCTACCTTTTTTTTTTTTTTGTTTTGGTAGGTTTTAATGGGTCTCCCCCGTAGGATACCAATGAAGGGCAGTTTATCCTATAAAATGACTTTTCCTATTAAAACGTAAAACAGGTAAACATAAATTTTTGTTGGTATTTATCATTTTTGGAAAAAATGTCCTTGGTTGGGCCGTAAAAAATAGGGGTTCCGCCCTATGATAGAAATAAAATACAAAAAAAAAATATAGTACTAAATGAGAGAAAAAATCTACTTTCTTTCATCACATCCTTTAAGTTTTCGAGTAATTGCCAAAAAACGCTTTTTTACACGAAACTCCTAAGAGACAAACCCCTTAAAACCGAATTACTACTCAAATAAACAAAATATGTACGTGTCGAATATTTTTCATAGTTTTAGAAAAGTGCAAATTTTGAGGATTTTATTGTGGTCCTTGTAAATGAGAAATACGACATCAAGGAGAATTCTATTTTTTTTAATGTATTGTTGTGCATATCACTGCTGTCAAAGTTAACCAAATCGCGTTCTTTTAATCAGAGTTAACGTCAGTAAAATTTCAACTTTGGCAATCAGCTGTTCGAACTTTGACAAACCCAACCTTACTTTACTCGGGAATAAAGGAACGCACCCCAATTCCAAATGGCCAATTTATTCAAAAAAAGACTATTTTTATTCGATTAATCAAAGTTTCTTGGTAAAAATTTGAACTTATTGAGCTTCGACAACTTGTCAATAAACTTATCATCGATTTTTATTAAAATAAGATTCTCGAAGTTTTGTCTGTTCCTTCTCGAATTGCTACCCGAAAGTGTTTGGGAACTAAAAAAGTATGTACCTATAAATGTTCAAACAAAAAACATTTAAAAACTAAAAAAGTGGGTATTTTTAAATAATGTTAAGATCTTTTCAACAGTTCTTGAGACCTTAAACTCTTTGAAATGAATTAATTTTAGTGAATTTAGAATGCAAATGTCCATATGTTTTTATTTGAAACTAATCTAATTTATTTTGATTTATCTTCTCTAAGAATAAAGCCATAGCGATGAAGATGTTTATTTAAATGAATTAATTTATATCAAACCGATGATAGTCATGACCCTTTTATCACCGAAACAGTTCCAATCAGTGAACGTAGATTTGGGTATATTCATAGATACTTATGAATTAGAATATCGAATTAATTAACCTAAAGACACCATTTCCTGAAATAATAGAGAATTTGGGATATTATCACTTTTGAACTCTGTTTGGTTCAGGTTTTATTTTCACTTTTCATCTACTTTTTTTCGGGAGTACAAAATATACAGAAAAAAACTAACACGATTTTAGCTTTCCATTGAATATTTTAGAAGGAAGAACATCAATAAAAGCGACGATAGTTTAAAATTTATATAACATTCACTTATTAGCTTTGGAAGAAGATGTTTTGGACAAAATGAGTTCTCGTGCGATTTTATTTCTGATTTCTTTAATCGGCTTATTGCTTGGTGTAGTGAATAGTGATAAAATACCTAAAACTAATCAAATTATTTGTAAGGTAAATATTATTTAATTAGTATAAAAAGTAATTCGTTTAAAATTTAAGATGAAGAACCAGACGAAAGTAAGACTTTTCAAGGACCAGCAGTACTTCAACAGTATTTTCAATTGCGGAGGGAGAATTTTACTGCTTCCGTAAATAAATTAAGACTATTTAGTTTTCTGGGAAGTTTCTTGAAGCCATCAACCCCAACACCTATAATACTTGTGATTAATTCGGCCACGGTATCTACAACGACCACATGGCCCACAATGACCTCAGGTCCGACAGTTCCTCCAACAACAAACTACCCCATATCTGGAGATACGGGGAATTTCGCAACAGCGCCAGCACTGGCTGCGACTACTTCCGGCCCAGTTTCGCTGGGAATCGCATATTTACACCCAACTACAACGAAAAGACCGAGAAGACGAAGACCCCAGCAGAGACCACATGTGAGCTACTTAGAGCAAGAACTCCAGACAAGGTCACCAATAGAGTTCGAAACAATGCCGCAGGCAAATTTCCAAGTTAAGCCTCAGGTTGAATTCCAAACAAGACCACCAATGGAATTTCAAACAAGACCACCAATGGAATTTCAGACAAAGCCTCAATTTGAAACCCAAACAAGACCACCTATAGAATTCCAGACAAAGCGTCAATTTGAAACCCAAACAAAACCACCACCTCCTGAACCTCAAACTACCCCAAAGTCAGATCTGCAAGCAAGTTTACAAGCAACACCACTAGCAGATCCACAAGCCGCAATTTCAGAAAACCAACAATCAGGATTGCAATCGACACTTCAATTAGAAGCGAAACCCCAAGCAGGTCTCCTTATAATACCGCAATTATTTTCTTCTGTGCGTCTACCCTCCCAAGAATCTTCAAATTACTGGCAAATATTTGGCAGCCAATCAATTCCTGCTAAGAAAACAGAACCACCACAAAGCGCTACTCCTCTGGAAAGGTCAAATAATAATCGGCGAAAATGGTTCAAAACTGGCGGCAAGCTTCGGTTCAAACTTGGAAAATGACGAAATATTAATCAGTTCAATATAAAGTTTAATAAACAATAATGAGATACAAAAACCATCACCGTTGTTATATGCTTTTTGTAAATGGCAACATATTTATGAAAAAAATAAAAACATTATATTTTTGTTGTTCGGTTTTAATTAAGGATGAATGTGGAAAATGTTAACGGAGATTTTTATTCACTTTTTTTAATTTCTAGAGAATAGACCGGGTTTTAGAACCGAATCAAAACCAAACCAGTTTTTAAATCAGAAACCAAAAAAACATTTATTTGTTCAGTTCGGGACATATTTAAAATTTTAGGATTAAAACATTTCTATTATTTTCTATTTTTGACCAAATTTTCAAATGTTAAAAAGCAAAACCTAAATCAAAAATCAGAAACCCAATTAACCATTCAACCAAAACCGAAGGAAACTTTTGGTTTGCATGTATTTTTTTATGATAAAGATTTTAAATATGTAAAACATACATAGCGTGATCACCTCTTTTTCTAAGTTTTTCCAATTCCATATTGTTTCCATTTAAATTTACTTTCATTGGGCCTTACCAATGAGCTGTAACTTATTTAGTAACAACTTTTGGCATGTGCGAAACGGGCTAACACCATTTACGATTGTGTCTACGTCTACAGTAATGGAATGGCAGAGGTTTTCACATTACCTTTAGAAGTATTTACGTTTTCAAAGATTTATGTTTATCTTGCATTAGTGTTAAAAATCTTATAAAAAAAATACCCTGGAATAAAATTAAAACGCAACTTTTTCGAAAGATGGAAAAGGAAACAAGTATGAAGCTTCATGTAGTTTAGCAACTACATTGCTAAATTCTCTTTATTTACATAATTTTCGTCAAAATATCGATTTATGATATTTATTTAAATAAACAAATACGAAGTATATTGATGGCCAGTCGTTTAACAAAAAAGTAAATAAAAACATCGACTCGTTTCCAACATTTAATCAAAATAATCTACTTATTTCCTATACCACATCTGAAGGGTCTTCATGCGTTTAACCTTCTTCTGGAGTTGAAGAACGCCATAGAGGAGAGCCTCAGCAGTTGGTGGACATCCCGGCACGTAAATATCAACTGGGATGATTCTATCGCAACCTCGCACCACTGAGTAGGAGTAGTGATAGTAGCCTCCGCCATTGGCACAACTACCCATGGAGATGACCCATCGGGGCTCTGGCATTTGATCGTAAACCTTCCGTAGAGCCGGTGCCATTTTGTTGGTCAGAGTTCCGGCCACAATGATTACGTCTGCCTGACGAGGCGAAGCTCGAAAGACCACACCGAACCGATCCATGTCATAGCGGGGCGCTGCAATGTGCATCATCTCAACAGCGCAGCATGCTAGGCCGAAGGTCAATGGCCAAATTGAACCCTTCCTGCCCCAATTCAACAAATCGTCCAGACGAGCCACCGACCACTCGACGAGATTCGGCTGCTTCGTACCAAATGGGGAGTATCCTTTTTTCGCCAAGGGTGCATCAGGATTAACAACGGGCATCGTTTGGCTATTGCGACTCGCAAGGACATTTATTGCCGGGCCAAAGGAGCCGCGAAGTAAAACGTCACTGGCCAAAAGTTTTGGAGCCCCATTGAGAGCAGCAAATGCCGACCGCAACATCCTGAAATATGGAAACTAAAGTTTAGTTGATTCTTTGCACAATTAAAGAAAATACGCAATTCACTTGGTTTATTGAGTCGTGTTATTTTGAAAAAATCTGTCCCGAAATTATTTATGTAATCTGACTGCTAGGCTAGTGACTTATAGCAAAAATTATAGCGTTGAACCAATTGACATTTCAGTGAACTTTCTTGGCATTCACTCATAATTTTGTTGTTTTGCGAAAATATCGTGTATGTAGTGGGAATAAGGAAAGTTTTTGCAGAAATGAAAATTAACATTTTCGGGTTGCCATTTGTGAAAATCATAGATTATCACTGCAACGGTAACAGCAATAACGTTTTTTTTTACGAAATTCATGGTCCTTTTTACTTATTTGTTATCTTTTTTTTAATTGAGTTTTGAACTATGAAATTTGTAGTCATTTTCATTATATTTGGATCTCCAAAACTTTTGAAGGCATTTAATACAGTTAATTGAACATCATTAAATTATTTGACATGAGTGTTAATCTGTAATCAGAGAATTTATGATTACATGCCTCTGGTGGATATTTCCGCTGACGGATATTTGCGCTGGTGGGTTTTTTTGGGCTCATAAAATTTATTCTAGGTTTCTTATCTTTATTTATGACTAACAGAATGGAGGTGTACATCGAATTCCATCTCTCTATTAGTGGTACATCCAAAAATAATAACCACAGGACGATTCTTCGAAAAAACAGACGTTTTTGAATGACATTTCCATGCAGCCTAGATGGAATATGTGTAAACGAAAAGGAGCCCATTCGATTTTCATCCTGCCGAAATCGAATAAATAAACGCACACTTAACTTCTTTTTACTTTAACTAATTCGTGAGGTTCCGATATCACATAAAAGAATATAACAATCCATATTAATCACAATTTGAAGGATTGATTTGGAGAAAAAAATACTTGTGTGGATTTTATTGAAGTATCAAAATTATAATGCTTCGCTAAAATTTTAATTTTATTGTTATATTAAACCATTTAGCAAAGATATAAAATTAACTTAAAATAATCGCATACAATAATCAATAATCATAATAATAATCATCATAGTAATCATATATAATAAATCCTTTTACCTGAAATTGAAGTACATTGAACATATATGTATTTTATTTTACCTCATCTATCTATAAATCTGTGTATCTTTTAAAAAAATCATATATTTTTTGTTGTAAACAAACATTTAGTAGCAATTTTATATTGAATTATTTTCTTCTTTTTGATTTGAAGTTTTTTTTTTTAATATTCAACATCCGAATATACATAATTGCGCCATAAATATTTTTTCAATTATTTATTTTTTCAACTGTCAGTTATAAATTGTTTTTTTACATGTATGTATAGGACTTAGTATGATACTTAATGCATTGTTCCTTTAGTTTTATTATAAGAAACCTTCTTTAGACTTGCATTTAAAAGTCAACATTTACCGGGCTTTTCTATTTAAATCACATGGAAAGAATGGATATTTTATTAAAACAAAAAACAGTCGCATACACCTAATAGTTTTACAATTAATTAAGTCGTAAAATTATTTACTAATTAAATTGATATATTTTTCTTAACTTTGATTTTGTTTCGCAACATGCTGATCACACGCTAATAAACAAGAAAGGCATAGTTTTTAATTTGAATTTTTAATTTAATTGAGACTTTTTTTTAAACAAATTGAAACATTTTGTTATTTTTGTTCTGTTTTTTAAATTCTAAATTATTAAACAATTTAGCGAAAAAAACATTCGGTTAACTAATTTGCATTACACAAAATAATGAAACGCAAAAAACCAACATCGCAAATACAAATGAATTAAATTTATTATTTATTCACAATATTTTCCAAATTACGTAAGCCGACAATTGATTTTTCAAGCGTTTTAACAGATTATTTTAACATGTGTATTACATAAATTCATGTGTGTTTGACTCTCAATAATAAACAATTTTAATCAAGTGACAAAATTTTAGAATGATTTTTTTATAATTGGAATTACACTTTACAATTGGACAAAAAAAAAAACCTGTGGACGAAAATCCCTTTAAAATTTTGTGTGACATTTTATAAAATAATTTTTTTTCTACCATTTCTCAAATATACAAAAATATTTTTATTGTTTTTTTCTTTCTTTTTTTTTAACAAACCAAAGTCAGGAAAATATTTACCTGTCAACATACTTTTTTTGTATTTTTTTTTACAATTTTCATGTGATTTTACCCGCGTATAGCAAGTAATAATTTGTTTAAAAAAGATTTTTGGCTGTAAATTGTTCGGAAAATTAATAACTTTTTTTTTTGAAAATTAAAATCCAAACGAATCACATATTTGATCAACACTGTTGCCAGAATTTTTGCTCTTGTTGTTGTTGCTATTTTTACTGTGTCTAAATTTTACACATTTGTGTCGTCACTCTGTTTTGGGTCGTTCATTGGCTGGCTTGTCCTCGACTTTATCAGTTGTCGTATCGTCATCTTCATCGGAATAATTGTTTGGTTGCTCGCCTGGCTTTAGAAGACGTCCAACAACATCATATTTCTCTGTAAAAAAAATTAATTTAAAATATTTAAAGCAATTTGAATAACATTACAGAATTAAAACTTTAAGAAAACTATTTAAAAAAAATCATTATGGAAATTATGAAGCGAATATAATTTCGTGAAAATTAGAAACCGACTTTTTTATTCAGTTTATCATAATTCTTTTTTTTAATTTAATGACTTGTTTTACCTCATAAGAATCATGTCACCAGGGCCGTGCCAAGGCAAAATGGCGCTTTCTTTTTTTAAAAAAATACAATATAGAAACGCATTTTTGTATGATCGGAAATTTCGAAAGACCGATCAAAGAGAAGGGGTTTTCTCGATTTTTTTTATGCTTCTTATGCAACAAAATCTTCGATATGCAACAAAAATTGCATCGCAGGCAATTTTTTTATTTGAAAAATGCATACCTTTGGAAATTATAGCGCCACAGACGAAAAATTTTAAATGCCAAGGTCAAATATACCCTTAAAATAGAGTTGCATCTCTCCCTCTTTTTCCCCGCATGCTGTCCTCTATTCAAAGGTGTCCGGGGGTACTTTTTCTCCTTTCTAATTGCGCTAAGGACGCAAAATCCAGGCCCAGAAAAACAGTGGTCCGAACGCCTTAAATTGAGGACAATGTCTGGGAAATAGAGAACGAGAAGGCAACCCCACCTTAAATAGGCTAAAGGAACGCATCTCCATGCTTCGACCTTTATAAGGTTCAAATTTGACACAGCATACTTCTAAATGTCTCAAAATGTCGCTTAACACATCGAACGCGACACTTATGTTTCCCAGGGGGCCAAGTCGCACATTATTGTGCGACGGCACTAGGTTTACTGGGAGCCACGTCACACGAAAACTGTCATCCAGCCCATATTAGTCAAAAGGTTCATTTTGAGTAACAACGAAGCCATTCGTTCACAAAAAGCCACGTGGTCTCCGGGGAACCATTACCGATTTTGCCGTGGCGTTCAATGTGTTAAAGCTCCCGCCACCCGAGAAAAATTACGCCCTAGGTGGGTGTCTTTATACAAGACCCCAGGCTCAAAGTCTAGCCGACTGGCTCATGCTACGAATTACCGGTTTGAATTTATCTAAAATTCACATCCTAAAATTTACATCCGGCTAGTGGCAATTTTGTCCTCCCTCCTGTATGTCACCGGCTATTTAACCAAAATAAAAATTACCTTTGAATTGCATTTCCCATTCCCTGACTGAATCCATTTCCATTGAATTTAAATCACTGAGATCATCGTATTCCTCGCTATCGGCTTTAGTCACACTAAATGTGCCCAGACATCGCGATGCATCTCGCCCACCAAACGCTGAATATGGACCACCTAAAAAATATTGAAAAAAATTGTTAATAATTTTATCTTCTAACTAAATATTGTAGTAGTCTTCGGGTAAAGTTGAAAAACAGTTCATGGACGAAATATATACCTCCCTCTTCCTTCAGTTATCAATTTTTCCTACTTCAGTTTAATTTTGATGTAGTTTTCAACATTAACTAATGTTAATTAAACTTTTCACGCATACTTTTAACACATATACATCCACAGCTTATCATCATTTCATATTTAAAAAAAATTGCATGTTTATTCAATTAACAACAGAACACCTTTAACGATATAAAAGCGAATCAGAAACTTTTTGTTTGTTTAAACTCTAGTGACAATATTTTCACCTGTCGATTATTATTCATTTCAACAAACAAACGCAGAGAAATAAGAATGAAGTCTAGAATGTGAAGCAAAAATATAAATTCGGTTGTTAATTAGGGTTGAAGGTCATATCTTTGTCAAACTCCACGAATGTTTGCAAAAAAAAAAAGCTTTTCACATTCCACTTGTATTTATTTCGGCCTCTCAATATCTGAATAAGAAAATTTTTCTTAAACTACATAAAACAGAGGTAAGTTGGATTTAATGTGAGAAAAATTTGCATTTATATTGTTGCGATTAATCATTTTTTTCTCGGAGAAGACAAATATTAATATCAGAGAAGTACACACAAATTGTAAACCGAGATAGATTACCCAGAGAATGACATAATAAAAGAATATTATATTTTTATTGTTTAATTTAAAACATTTATAAAAAAACGTAATTAAAAACTTTACTTGAAAACAAAAGCTACATTTGTCGGAGGGCGATCGTCAAACACTATATTCGAAGCTCAGTCCGAATTTTGATAGAAAATCTACCAGTTTTATATATGAGAACGGAAGGAGTGGCCCGATGGGATTTTGATGTATAAAAGAGATATGTAAAAGCATATTCTAAACACATTCTGCCTTTTGCAATCGGACTCACCGTTTTCCAGAAAATTGCTGCTTCATTTGGATTTAAGAGAGAAAGAAGGGGGGGGGGGGGGGGGGGGAGGAGGAGAAGGAATGGCCCGTTCAAGGAATGACTTTGCCCGTTCAAAAACTTAGCTTTGCTATTTACGAGAAACGCAACTGTACAAAATTTCAAGTGTGTAGCTCAATCTTTTGAAAGTTATAATGTTCACGGACAGACAGACAGACAGACGGACAGACAGACGGACAGACAGACGGACAGACAGACGGACAGACAGACGGACAGACAGACGTACAGACAGAGGACAGACAGACGGACAGACAGACGGACAGACAGACTGACAGACAGACGGACAGACAGACGGACAGACAGACGGACAGACAGACGGACAGACAGACGGACCGACAGACGGACAGACAGACAGACGGACAGACAGACGGACAGACAGACGGACAGACAGACGGACAGACAGACGGACAGACGGACAGACAGACAGACGGACAGACGAACAGACAGACGGGCAGATAGACAGACGAACAGACAGACAAACAGCAGACGGACAGGCAGACAGACGGACAGACGGACAGACAGACGGACAGACGGACAGACAGACAGACAGACAGACGGACAGACGGACAGACGGATAGACGGACAAACGGACAGACAGACAGACTGACGACCAGACAGACAGACGGACAGACAGACAGACAGACAGACAGACAGACAGACAGACAGACAGACAGACAGACAAACGGACAGACAGACAGACAGACAGACAGACAGACAGACAGACAGACAGACAGACAAACGGACAGACAGACAGACAGACAGACAGATGGGCGGGTGGAAATCAAAATATTTTCTCATACCAAACACCCATAGGTGTGATCCATTTTTGTGACCGACGCTTGGTTCGATGAATTACAAACGGTATATTACACCTAATAAATCACAGTGGCTCAAAAGTCATAAATGCGAGTTTAAAGTCAATTTTCTTGTCAATGCTGTATAAATACAAAAATCGTCTGTCCGGTAAATTACACGATTGTGACCCTTTGTCTACTATTGTATTGCAGCACACAATTTATATATCAATTAAACCTAAGCGTTTTAACTGGTATAATTTTATGGCTTCATTGTTGGTTTCAAATTCCCAATAGAATTTATGAGTTAAACACACGTTTTCTTGTTTAAATCTTTGCTTATTTTCAATGTCAGTCAACCAATTCAAAGAATCATAATAATACAAACCCCTAACCAAAGCAATTCCATTATTGATAATCGAATATATTTCACGACGTTCGACAAGATTCCATTAGGGAATTCGTATTCGTTGATTATCATCTCAAATCATGCATGAAAATTTAAAACAATGTTTTATTACGTTTGGCATTGAGTACGCCTATTAAATGCGACTATTTGAGAATATGAAAAGCGAGCAATGATTTTTTTCCTGTTGTAAATCTTTAGTATATTTAACAAATCTTTTGTAAAATAATAATGACGGGTTTTACGAAAAAAATTTTCAGGAACTAAATCGAGTTAGCAAGATATTTTTGCTTGAAATTCGGCCGCTGTTTCGACTTAGCGGCCGCTAAAAATTTCGTGAAATCTGTCATAAATCTCTTCAGAATCTCCATCTCATGTCCATTCTACAAATGGAATTTGAGCACAACAAGATTACAAATATATTAAACGATTGCTATCGATTTGAATGTGATTTGCATTGCAGACATGAAAGCAAGTGTGACATTGACTCCGAATGGACAAACTCTACCATAAAGATTTTATTGTTGTGTTTTGCATTGGCGCCACTGATTTATTTATGTAATCAACTTGTAAGGCATCGTCTTCAGGCATTTATTCGAAATTATTTGTAGTAAATATTCAATTAATGCAAAAATCCGACTAGCAGACATCATTTTTGATACCAAAATTAAAATATCTTATGTGATCAGTAGTTTCTTATACTAAGTCCGATATTACACTTGGCTTATTTAAGCCGGCAACTTTTGGGCTTAATAAGCCAATGTGCTTACATTTGTGGCTCAAATAAGCCAATCCTGTTTGCATATGCTACACAAGTTTACATGTGTGTGTGTGTGGACTCAAACCATTGAAATTGCTGCTGCTCATATACTTCCCAAGATCTTTACCTGCTAACGGTCAGAACGAAAATGATTTGTGCCTACTACTTTTCCCAAACCGGTTCACACGCTTTGCATGTATGCAGATTGTCGATAAGCTATGATTTCGGGTGGCAACTTTTCCCTCCTCAGTCGTTTCTCCCGAAAATCGGCTTAAGTAAGGCCGAAAGTTGCCGTGTGTAATATCGCGCTTAGGGTATTCATGAAATCTCGGAAATGTCTCGTAAACCGCGTAAGTTTACCACCTCGCAAATGAACTGTCAAAATTCGATTTACACAAAATTTTTGAAGTGTGCTTTCATGTGTTCCGCATCAAAATACGCAAATACGCAATCGGTAATTTTATCTGATTTCATGAAGACCCATATCAAAACTCCGCCTCTATAACGTTCAACATACTCCATCGAGATTAATAGTGATAATTGGTGTGCGGTGCTAACGTCTTAATCAGTCTAGAGAACAGGTTCCCAACCTTTTTTCTCCGGCCTTTTAAAAAAAATTTCAAAGGTTTAAAATAATTTTTTTTTAAGATTTAAAAGTAAAAGGTATAAGGGGGAGGGGGGAGGAGGGGAGGAGGGGAGGGGAGGAGGGGAGGGGGGAGGGTTTATGAAAGTCACATCATTCTAAATAAAAGTTATACAGACACTCCGAAAATATCTTCCAAAATCTAAAAATAAATCAAAGGGATCCCCCTTAAACCTTTTCCCAATTTTGACCGACTTTTGAATTTAATTTAAATTAAAATCTCTCATCTACCCGAAATTATTAATTGCGAATTCTTCAAGAAACCTAATTTCGACAAGCAATAAAAAAATCACCAAAAGTGAATGAAACTTTCAAATGGGAGGTAAAAATGTTCTACAAACTCTTCTGATGTTTCGAATATCGTAAACAATAAATCTATGCCACAACTGCAAAAATAAATCAAAGAAGAAAGTCTGTGCATAAAAGATTCCTCCATCGCGATTGGCCTATGATTTAATTCCCGAATGGATAAAGCAAGCAATGGTATCTCGTATTCGGTGCAAAAGAACTTTTTTTATTTTTGCATTTCGTTTTCATTTTATGAATCGAAATCGTCCAGCGATGACATGCGAAACGCGAAACGAGTTAAGCTTTCATAGTCATGGCGAAAAAATATATATATTCCATAGACAAACGCAAAACGCGTTTGTGACTCAGCACATCGCATTTTCAATTCAAAATCGATGAAAATGTTTAATCAGTTTTAACATATTTGAAAAAAATGCTGTAATAAAACACGTAAAATTACAATTTTTAATTATTTAAGCGCGAAAGCAATGTTTTCTGTCTTTTCACTTTTTCTCTAAAATTGTGAATTTTTTTTCAATGAATTTTTATATTAAATAAATATAAACTCGAGATAACAGAAATATTTTTCAATGTTGACGAGTCAAACTCACGATGATTGTGCCCAATTCTATAAAAGTTTACTTGATAAGAGTGACGCGCCAAACTCTGCTATCTGGAAATATCAAGTGCTTCAAGTATTATCAAATACTTGATTCAGCTTCTAAATTTTACTAAATTAAATTGCTTTCAATCAATGAAATATTTCTTATGTAATTCTATTGATACCTAATATTTTTATTGTTATACCTTACATGAGAACAATAGCTGTATCGGGATTGATTCATTTAAACTTCACGAGGATTTTGAAATCATTTAAATTTCTTTTTATTATGTTGGTGGCACTGTTTTTGACATCTACGTAAAATTTCATGACATTAGCTTGGTTAGTTATTGACATACGCTAGTTTTTCTGAATCAAAAAAGTCCATGCAGCGATTTTCATAATCTCTGATTTTGCTGAGCAAGGAACTGGCATTAAATTTCGTTGGCGGAATGATATTTCGGCAACAGACACGTATAAAATGTTTAACAAAACACCTTCGGTAACCAGTGTTTGTCGAGAACAAAAGTTTTTGATGGATAAAACGCGTAGAAGACAAAGAGCGGCTCGACTGACCATTAACGTCAATTAATGAGAACTACGTCAATCAAATCAAAAAAAAAACTTGTGCTCAAAAACCTTCGATTAACATCTAGAGGCCTTGTTGATATGGTTGGCATTCCAAAATGATCGGTCAGTATCATTTTTGTACTTTATATAATACTAGCTTGCATACCCGTCGTTGCCGGGTTAAGTTTTTTTAATGAGTTTTAGAATACGAAGAAAACCGGAACGAACTTAAAAACTTTTGAGAAAAATCTTATCCTTGCAGGACTCTCCGTTGCGAATTAGTCTAACACCGGATTCGTGATCAGTGACCCCGAAAACCCCCGAGTGAAACTTTTCAGCCCCCTATTGAGCAGGATTCATGGCGAAAATCACGGTTTAAAAACACCCAAACCCCCTTTACCCCCTTACCGGTAAAATTTCGGAAAACCCCGCCTTAGTGAGCGCCTACGTGATGGTTGGTACATACTGTGAAAGTTTCAAGTTTCTAGCTTTAGGGGTTTGGGCTGGGCGTTGATTAGTCAATCAGTCAGTCAATCAGGTTAAACGATTTTATATAAACAGATCGCATATAGGAGTATATTAAATTTAGTATAGCGTTTGTAACGTATCGGATATAAAAATGAACCACACCAGAGTGTTTGGAATAACAAAAGATTTATTCAATTAATTGTTAGCTTTTGAATAGCATATATTTTCTTTCTATCCCTTATAAGGCATTCTGCCTTACGGGATTTTTTTTTGAAATTCTTATTTGTAACATAAATGTAAACTAATGTACATAAATAAATAAATAAATAAATAAATAAAATAAATAAATAAATAAAAAAAGATTTTGATTTCCGCATGTCCGTCTGCTGTCCTTCTGTCTGTACTGTCTGCCCGTCTATCTGCCTGTCCGTGAACACCAAAACTTTCGAAAGAATTGAGCTGGAGTCTTGAAATGTTTGTAGTTACGTTTTTCCAAAATTGCTAAGCTAAGATCTTGAACGATCAAAATCGGACCATTTCAGCCCCCCCTCCCTCATAGGTTAAGTGAGGTTAGGTTGGAGTGGCTGCCAAAAAGGCACACTTAGGCCAGAAACGACCCATTGTGATACCACACGAATCTTAACCATCCATTTCCCTATAACTCGAACCATTTGGAGCTTCTGATGAAGCGGATTAGATCTGCGGCGTACCCTCCCCCATACAAACGAAACAATTTTTTGCAATTTTCTCGAAAACCGTGCGTCATATTGAAAAATTTATAGACAAAATTTGTTTAGAATCGGATTTTACATAACTTATCCATACATTGGGTCACTGCTTCCCCCCTCTCCCATACAAACGTAATTCCTTTTTCCTGTTTTCTCGAAAACTGTGCATCGTATCGAAAAATTTATAAAGATGAAATGTGTTTAGAATATGATTTTACATAACTCATCCATACATCAAAACTCAATCGGACTTCTACTTCCCCCCCCCCCCCCCCCTTCCCCAT
This sequence comes from Chrysopilus asiliformis, assembly GCA_964034945.1. Lineage (NCBI taxonomy): Eukaryota > Metazoa > Arthropoda > Insecta > Diptera > Rhagionidae > Chrysopilus > Chrysopilus asiliformis. The sequence continues at coordinate 6,527,340 of OZ035963.1, forward strand.
TCCACCATACAAATGGAATACTTTTTTTCTATTTTCTCGAAAACGGTGAGTCGAATCGAAAAATTTATAAAGATGAAATGTGTTTAGAATAGGATTTTACATAACTTATCTATACATCAAAATTTAGTTGGACCACTCCTCCCCCCCCCCCCCACCCCACCCTCTCCTCCACAAATGATTTTTTTTCCTCCACAAATGACCGAGTATTTGACGATTGGCCCATGGCAATTGTAGCTCTTTTTCTTATGTTTTTTACTTTACTATCAATTATTCTTTATTTCTTTTGGAAATCAAAACTATGTTTCTTGAAATAGTTTTTCCTTTAATCTTTTCAACAAAAATTCTCTCTCATTTTAGTAAAACTTATTTATTATTATTAATTATTATTCAATATACTTAACACCTAGAAGTAATTTGTCCAAAAAAAGCAAGTGTTTTACTAAATTCTTCTAAGTTCTGATTTTTCTTACATTCGTTAATGTCTATAGTTTTAAAAAAAATACTGTTTGGAAATAAAACAATTTTTATTTAAAAAATATTGAATTAAAAATGTTTTTTTTTAGGGAACTAATCAAAGATTAACTCAAATTTCAACACAAAGGCAATTAAATGCTATAAAATCTTTGTTTTTAAAAATTTTAATTGCATTCTACGTTAATTGTGGTGACGAATGAATAAAGAATCAAAAAATAACATTTCCAATTAAATTTCACTATTAATGGCGCATAACTATTTTGTTAACACTCAAAAAAAGCCTACAATTTATGAAAAATTGTCGACAAGAATAATAAATTATTTTTTTCTACTTTTAGCTTTTCGGCCCTCCCTACCACCAGGAAACGAAAAACTGTTTATTTTGTGTTGATGTTGATACCAAAAGTTGATTAAGTTTGTAGTGATGTCAGAAGTAGGCATAAACTGCTAACTGACCTTGGCCTTATGCGAACCAACGAAATTACTCTCCAGCGCTGCCGCTAAGCCGTTACCTCGCGATTATCGCACAAATAACGATGCTGTGTGATTAATAATTTGCAATTACTATCATTTTGCCTCATATCTTTTTTGCAGCTGAATGAGAAGTTTTTTCCCTGGAGCAAAATATTTTGGATCTTGACATTATTTTTGAAAAGTGATCAATTAAGAGAGACAATCTGGAAGTGGCAACAATTTTACGAACGCAACTGTGCAGTCAACAGAAGATTATTGCCAAAGAATTGGGTAACATTTGGACACGAAAACATGAAAACCAAGTTTATAACCAGTACAGCTTATTTAAGTAATCACATCACACAATTCAGAAAGTGCCTAATTATTGCTAAGTTGGTATTAAGGCCAGCTGCTTGTGTCTTCTTGAGAAATCAGTTCTCATTCAAGCACCAGTGAATAGGAAAAGAGGCTTTTCGGGGGGTGAGCCTTAAGAGATGTTTCGGACATTTCTGAATGTCAGAATCTTCTTAACTCTAGCCTTAAGTAAATAGGGATCGTAGCTCATTTAATTGACACATGCCAAGGATTTATTGCTTGATACGAAAGTAGAAAATCAAGCAACAAGTTGTAAGTTTTTTTTTGGTTGAAAGATTCGTAACTGCGAACTGCGTCGAATCTACCATGAATGAAGAAGAACTGGACAAGAAAACTTTTTGACACGACGCAGTTAAACAGACTCCAGCACACACAAAACGTCAATGAGACGAATGGGAATTTGTTTAATATCAAAGGTCAATATCATCTCGAAGCTTTAAAGACAGCCAATTGATTCGCAGTCGACATCTGTTCCAGCCCATTCTGATCAATCGAGCAACTGCAAAAACACCCTTTTCATATATTTTTAGCCACCATATTGAAACTTTGAGTCCAAAGGTAGATAAATGGCAGAGGAGGCTGGGCAATTAAATTGATTTACCTGGCCCATAGAATCGTTTCCCTTTGGTCACATCGTAAACTGTTCCGTTAACCGCGACAAGGACCCTTCCATCTTCCTGATTTCCGTCGTATTTCCGCAACTCCTGAATAGTGAAATCTCGTCGCATTTTAGGCAGCGGAGGCGAGTTGTCCACTTGGTCATGGCTGTGCGGTACCTGGATCTTCCCTTTAATTATCTTGTAAACCAGCACCGATATTATTGCTACCAATAACAGATTCAGTGGACTGTAGATTATTTCACTTATTATACTCCACAAAAATCCAGACTCGCCGACCTCGGGGGTTTCGTTAGCCACACTTTCCGACATTTTTCTGTGTTTCAATCACCTTTCGTTGGTTAATTTCCAATTGCGTCGTTTTCTACAAAGTTCTCATCACTTTTCCACTACCGAAAATTTACTCAGACCGTCGCGAAAATGTCAACTTTAATTCAAGAAACACAGATCAAAAGTCCCAAGATTGAAATTTCAAGCTTGCTTTTTCCTCCTTCAATGAATTCGGGTTGCCATACTGGGGTGTCATTTGCTTTGTTGAGAAGGTGGGAAATTTACATGTTGCAGAGGGATTTATTTGTTCCCTAAAAAGTTTATAATTTAATTAATTTTAGATTCGTTTACACTTACGGTTAAAGAATGTTTAAGAAATACTCTAGAACCTCGGTTTGTCAACTACTTTTGAGCCATTTCACTCTTTTTAAAAACTATTATTTAGATTGACGTGTTTGATTCAAATCTATGACAGTAGCACAGTCTATTAAGTGCTCTCAAGATGTTGTTAAGAAAAAGATTTTTAAGCTAGAACCTGAATCGTACGTCGATGCGTCCGTCATGCGTCCGTCATGCGTGCGTCCGGTTGACAGTTCGAGTAGAATCAACTGGCTGCTATGAGTACTCCCCTAATAATGCGTTTGTCCGATGCGGCGACCGCATAGAGTAGGTCGACTTTCTACTTTTACATGCGGCAACGCACGGAAATGTCATTTCGCAAAAAAGTTTGTTTACGATTTAAGCAATTTAAGTATAGAACAAATTGAAAGTAATTGTTTCGACGATAAACTAATGGAAGAAGTGCAAAACAATGAATTAACTCCAGATTCGTTGCCGTACCCAACTATCACCGCATCGAACTGTCAGACGGACGCACGCATGACGGACGCATCGACGTACGATTCAGGTTCTAGCTTAACTAATTTCTCGTACAATGATCATTAAAAAAAAAGGTAATTTCTACCTTTTAATGGAGTGAGTTCTAATGGAAAATTTTTCAAATTCATAAATGGAGTGAGTTCTAATGGAGGTCTAATGGAAACTAATTATGGGATACAATACCGAATTTTAAAAACAACAACGAAGTTTTAAAAATTCTACAGACATTTAAATTTAAAAAAGAAAACATTGAATTGGGCAATCCCAAAATATCTTTCGAAACAATAGTACTTTTTTGCCAACAGGGTCACCGATCGTCGCACAATCGAACCGGGCGAACGTATTATTTATTCTTGTGTGGTAAAAGTTATGAAATTTGAGCACCTTGAAAATTGCAAGGGTGAAGAGGTCACAAGGATTCACACTTTAACCTGACGAAATAAACTTGTATAATAATCATTTTTCTGTGAAATCTTGGCTTCCATAAAGGTTAAGAAAAAAAAGTGCAAAAATAGCCGGTAATTAAAAATCACCCCACGCAAATCAAGTAAACAATGAGTGCATCGATAGTAAACAGTTTAAGGACAACGGCCACAGTTTTTCGAAGACTACCCCGAATAACCGGAAATCCTGCCATTAGTTGTTGCTTCTTTAAAATCTCTGATAGGAAGTCGAGTCAGTGGCAACGTAAGTCTTCACTACCACAAAAAAATAACCTCCTGCTGCCAACAAGCTATAATTTCTGCTCGAAACCACAAAAAAATGCGGAAGTCAACAAAGCCCCAAACAATGATCCAAAATTACCTGAGAATGTCGAAAGTCTAGATCTGGAAGACGAGAAGAAACTGGGACTGTTTGCGAGATTCAAGGTACATAAGTCTATAATTGAAGAGATTTTCTTCATAGGTTTATTTTAGGTGATGTACAAAAAATACTGGTATGTTCTTCTTCCTGTACATGTTGTGACATCGATTGGGTGGCTCGGAGGTTTCTATTATTTATCAAAAAGGTAGCAGCAAAATATCATTGCATCCTCATCGAAAATCTAAAACAAAAATTCTATTATTGTCTTTTAGTGGTGTTGATATCGCATCATTACTTCAAACCTTACACATTAGCGAAAGCATTATCGATAAGCTGAAAGATTCAGACATGGGTCATCTAGCGATAGCATATCTTTGTTATAAGATCGCGACTCCAGCGAGGTATGACTTTCTTTCTATTAACAGTTGGTGTATAATTCAATTTCTCGTCTTTAAAGGTACATGGTCACTTTAGGTAAGTTAAAATGTTTAATGAATGTTTAGAAAAGTTTTAATGAACATTTCCATTTGGATTTTTTTTTAGGAGGCACAACAGTGTCTATAAAATATTTAGTGCAAGCTGGCTATATCAAGCCAGTGCCAACAAAAACGGAATTAATTCGAATGTACGAAGAGAAAAAGGCCGATCGAGCGAAAAAGAAGCAGGAAAAGGCGGATAGGATAGACAATAAATAATGCTGAAATAATTGTTTTGCGTTATGTATAATAATCAAACCGTTTTGTTATCATGTTAACGTTTTTTGAAAACACTAAAAGATATTTTCTGGTGATGATTTAATTACTTTTTTGTGTTGTTTTAAAATGGTTTTTTGATATGTATTTCAGAACAAAATTTCAGCTCGATCGGATCAGTGAAAATAGATCAAAATTAGATTACAAGATTTGACCCTGACAGACAGACAAACAAAAAAGCAAGCTAAAGAAAAACTTAAAAAAGAGGGAACTGAATCGGAGGCAAACGTTTTTGTCAAGGCGTTTGCGAAACGGTCTAACAGCATGCTAATTCAAATTTTTATTGGAAAGTTTCCAGTGCGCTAGAATAAATGAATGAAAACCCAGCAAGATTCGGAACTAGTTACGTAACTAGTGGAGTAACGTGATAATTCACTGTTACCCTATGCGTGAATCTTCTTAGAGCGTTGGGAAAAAACTCACGTGCAATTGACAATCTGTGTGAATGTCTATCGCACTTACTCCAACACCAAACGTATATAAGTATGTCTTGCTCTAACAATGTAGAAACGAGACAGCCTTATGCTTATTAGGTGTGAGATGAAATGAGACGAAATATGTGAATATTTTGTTACCAGTAACGCTAAAATTAACATGTGTTACTTTTAGCGTTACTGGTAACAAAATACTCCGATAATTTTATTTTTATCAAAATGTTTTCCGAATCCTCATTTCTTGTGTTTTCCGGATCCTCATTTGGCGAAGCAGGAGCGTTTGCTATTCCCAATGAAATTTTTGCGGAAGCAACATCGAGTGGAAATTCCACAATTTGAAGATCCGAGTTCAAATTAAGGAATTCCCGAATCATTTGATGTTGCTTTCGCGGATATGTCACTGGGAATAATAAAAGTTGATGCAAGAACAGAATGGTTGGATGGAATGACATTAGTTTGTCTCTCTTCGTCCAATGGCGATGCGAAAGTAAATAAGAATACTTCACCACTACACGCACATTTACATCCTTCTACAGATGCGAAGTCTTGCATTTGTAGTTGAACATGTTACTAAAATCTTGCTGGGAACGTACCAGAATTAGTATGCAATTGGATGGTTTCGCACACGCCCTTAAAATTTCGACGCCTCAACAGATTATGGCAGCAAGTTCGAATTTCGGCATCTGTGTCAAAAGATTTAGAAAATATGCATTTTTATCGGGTGCCCAAATGACAAACCCAGCGTCCATTTCGACTTCAGTTTCAAAATAAATTTAGCCAAATCTCTAAATTCGACTTCGACTATCTGTTTAGGCCTTGAAGTTCGCTTTGAAAGAATTTTGGTACTGTGTCGGTGATTTCAGTACAGATGGTCGCCTTATTAATGAAAATAAATGTTTCTTTTTTGTCACTATATTTGGTTAACCACTTAAAAATCATTGTCGACCGACAAGGCGACGAAAATAATTTGAAATCTTAATTTCAATTTGTTTCACGCCCCCAAAACTAGACTCACCATAGAACCCGGGCAAAAACTACTGCAAAATTTCGGCCGAACATTTTCAAAATAAAACAAAAATCTTTAAAAATACAACATTCAATTTCATGATTTTTTTTATTTGATTGAAATGTAAAATATTAAAACAGAATTTAATAAATTAAAAAAGAAGGAATTTTTCAGCATCCATTTGTAAAATAGCGTTTTAAAAAATTATGGGTTATTTTTTTTAGCTCGGTACAGATACGATATTTTTTCCAACAAATTAAATTCGTAAACTGTAGATTTGTTTTAAATGATTTCCCACAAAACATGCATTGACAGAAATTTCCACAGTTTAATTAAATAATAAAAACAGTAAGAGAAAATTTTACAATTTCACAAAACTCAAACAGGCAAACTTTTTCCGAGTCTAAACTTGCTGGTCCTTTGCCTAAAAATGCCAAATTCTAAATTTGATAAAAATCGTAAAAAATTGCAAAAATGGCAGTAGTTATATTGATTAAATTGTGTGTAATATCGTAAAAACTCGAATTTTTATATCATTTATGGTTATATAAATGTTCCAAACTGTTTAAAGTCAATGTTTTTGGTATTTTCGATGTAATTGCAAACAATCTATACAAATTCCTAAATGTTTGGATTAATGGAGTACAATATTTCTACGTAGTAATACATGATTTTTGGTTAATACATGGATTTTAGGGCCTGATTCTGATAGACTTGCGACATGACAAGTATCACGCGAACCGACTCGATTAGAATTACTATCGTTTTTTCTCACTTTATTTATGAATATTTAAACAATTATATTACAAATACACAACGTTTAAATGTAGAAATTTCGTATTATAAAAAAAGAACCTATGCCAGTTGCGGCAGAATCCGTTGTAGATGTAAGTTGGGATCTTCAAAAGAAAGTTGTGTGGTTACAGGTCTATCAGAACCGGGATATTGATTTAAATTTTCATTTCTTTTCATTTATAAGTGAATTTTGTCAAATACAATTTACGAGAATGCTATTTCTTTTAGATAGTAGCGGATTTAAAAAGTTTTCGGATAAAGTGAATTAATTAATTGGTAGAATTTTAATGTTGTTGTTTTATTTAGCACTAGCCCATATATTGGTAGGTCGCACAGACGGGCTCCGAGACCCTGGAATGTGGTGTTTGCATTGCAAGTTTCTGTATGTGGCAGGCGCGACACATCAAACGTCCATCGAGTGGATAACACCTAACGATAAAAGTTGAGAGATTTCTGTTGGGAACAAGAAAGAAAAATATTACCTCTTGTCTGGCTCGTCAGTCAGCTGCATTCCGCACTCCTCACAAATATAACAGTCTACATGGAAATCTTTGTCCATCGATACAACACGAACGGTTTCTTCTGTCCCTTCAACTGGTGTTATTCCTGTTGAAAGAATAAAAATCTAAATAATGTGTTAAAAAAATTAAAATAAATTGGTAACCTTTTCCGCAGCTGGCGCATTTCGGAGCAAACATTCGATGGTAATCATTGACGCAATAGATTTTGTGATCGACATCAACAGTGAACGGCACACCATCTAAACATTCATTACAAATGCAGCATCGGAAACAGCCAGGGTGATAGGATTTACCCATCGCTTGTAGAATCTAAAAAATTTTAATTATTCAAAGATAGTTGTTCGATGTGTCGGTGTGAATAAAATAACACTAACCATTTCCATAATGAGATGCCCACAAATAGCACACTTCTCAGCCGTTTGTTGGAATCCCGAATACTGTAATAAAAATTTGGGGTGTTTTTAATAAGTATACTTTATTTGGTTTCTCATTAATATTTTTAAATGTAGCTCATTTTATTTATTTTTAGTGGAATATGAATCCACTAATCGTTAACAAACACTAACTTCTAACACCCCAATTCTGATAGTCGTATCGGCTTCGACAAGTGTCGGTTTCTGTGTTTTTGTTGGTAGATAAGCACTAACAACAACACGTAAAACGACTCTTGTCGAAAGTGATACGACTGTCAGAATCGGGGTGTAAGATTCAAACAAAAAATCGAATGTGGCGACATGCAAAAAACAAATTTATCGATACGTTGAGTCACTAAAAAAGTGGTAACTCACCATGTAGTCCTCCTCACAGTATACACGACCATGAACGTTATAGAATGCCTTGCCACGAAGCGCTCGACCACAGGAACAGCAAATAAAACAGTTTGTGTGGTAAAGATTTCCCATTGCTTGACATGCCTGCCCTGCTCCTGTTACTTTATCACCACACGTATGACAAATTCCTGAAAAGATTTTTGTTTTTTTCATTTTTAAAACCTCAAACACTTTAGAATTTTTTTTAAGCTTTGGGTTTTTAGCCGACAGCTATAAGAAAGGACTGGAACAACTAAACCAAAGATTGCAATTTTTAAGGCCTTAAGATAACGTTATAATGTTATAAGGTTTCACAACATATCTGAATAATTATATGTAGAAATATCAGCACAAAACTTTCCTCTGCAATATTTAAAAATTTCGGGAAAAATGTGTAAAAATTATTTTTACAAATATCTCAATATCTCAAGAACCGATAGAGATACGTAAAAACAATTAACGAAAAAATGTAGGAAGTTTCATTTCCTTTGAAAGTATTCTCATACATTTTTTCCGAAAAGTCCTTAGTTTTTGAATTTTTTTTTTAAAAAACGGTCTTTTTTCCAAAAAAAAATGTATCGGAGGTACCCGTTATAGTTAACGGTACTTTTCCAAAAGTGGATTGAAAACTACGATTTTTGTGAAATTAAACAATTAAACTTTCAGTTAACCAAAACCAGAACCAAATTTTCACATTTTAGGAACCAAAAACCAGAAATCCAATTCAAAATTGAACCAAAATCGAACCAGACTTTTGATTTGCATCTCTGATTTTCAGACTCTGAAAAACGATCGGCGAAAATCACTATAGAGAAATCTTTAATTTTCTATTTAATGTTTTTATCATTGAAAATAAACACTACTAACCAAAATATTCTCCTTGCTCTTCACTTCTCTCGATTTCTTCCTCTAGTTGTCGGGTGAGTTCTTCAATCTTGCGCTCAGCTTCCGTCGGTCCTGCAGGCCGAGGTGGCGTTACATTGTACGGCAACAGATTTTTGGAGAGCCCTGAAACAAAATTAGTTTCTATTATTTATTTAGGATGTAAAATACATCTAATGTCGGGTTTAAGGAAAATAATAGTCGGTAATTTTTATACCAACTGCAACCTCGATTTATAAGGCTGTCCATAAAATATCCATATGTGATTCTAATTTCTTAACCAATGTCACCATATGAGGCACATTGCAAGATTCAAATAAATAATTTTCGATTTTCGAATTACTTTGCCCCCTTGTCCCGTTTTTTCACGATTTATTGGACCTCATTTTACCACTACCTTAAACCTACCTTCCCTAAAAGTGTGACGTATTTTATGGACAGTCTCTTTTTTTTTACTTTAATATACAAAAAACTGAGATCTTAAACCAATTGCATCAAAAATGTTCAACAGTTTTCATTCTTTGACAAGATGCAAATCGGTCAATGGACACAAATTCTTATTGATGGAAAATCACGATCGGTAAAATCGTTGAATCCGTTAAAACACAGACTTTTGACTAAAACTATTTCAAATCAATGTTGAAAATACGCTTGTAAGGCTAAAGTAATTCAAATCGGTATCAAATAAAATTCCATACGTTTTCCCGATCCACTGCCGGTGCTATTTTGCGATGGTGTCGGTGAAATCGCTACAGGCTGGGGTGAAGCAGCGGCCATTCTTCTAGTATCGGGTGGCAGCATTGAGGAATACATTTGTTTCACCTCCGCATAAGTTGGCTTCGACGAGGACATTGCTATCTGCGGAACCTGTTTTGCTATGTACGGAGGATCTGCGTGTAGTAAAGATATAGGCTGTTGGTGCTGTTGCGACTGTTGTGATGTGAGTTTTGTACTGCCAGTCATGCAAACGTAGTCAGAACTGTTGATATCTTCAGCGAAATTTGCACTTAGAGACTGGTTAATTGACTGTGGCATGTTCTGAACAAAGAAGTTCCTGTGTTTGCTTGGTGACTGAAAAGGGACCATTAAATCAAGGTGAATTATTGAAATACTGGGGAAAAACAATACCGATAGGAGTACTCTCTGTTGATGATAGTCATTCATATTGGTTGGTGCAGAGGATATTTGGTGATTGCTTGGCAACGAAAGATTTCGGTATCTTTGCGTTGGAGATCCGCCTTTGATCGACGAACCGGAAGAGCTACGATTGTGATGTTGAGGTAAAGCAGCGGGCAGACTTTCGGTAGATTTCATGGATAAACTGCTTCTTGTTGGCGACTGTAACATGGATGGGGGAACCTCTTGTCCTTGATAGATGGTGGCTGTTGCTGGCGAGGCTTGCGGCTGAGCGCGTTGGCCTACAAGTAAACAGTCTTTTGGTGGATTCTCCACGTTTTCGGTAAATCTTTTTTTCGGAAATAATAAAAAGTACTCACCGGAGTGGGGTATGATATTCTCGTAGATTGGCGGCGTGTCAACATCGGGGAGGGGTGTGTGGGCAACAAGTGCATATCTACCAACAGCACTTGTTGCGTTCGTATACTGAACCTTTCCCAGCCCTTGATGATGGGGCACTTGGGGCTGCGCCCGATTCGAAACTGCATCTAAATACGCCGCCGAGGGAACGGTCGCGTTTTTAGGAACTCGATGCAGAAAGTCCAAATTTTCGTAAACAGGCGAAAAGCTTGGGGAGTCATGCATTTGGTCAGTCTTTATGTAACGGCGTGGAGATGAGTTCGAGGCCGGCAGCTGATTCACCATATAAGACACGCCCGTCGCCCCCTCCGCGACCTGCTGCTGCGTCATCGAGGTGATTTGTTCCACGGGTTTTGGAGTAGCGAACTTGGAAGCGGCCACAATGTTGCTTCGCTCATAGAGATTTGGGTCGATGGGCGATTGGCGGCGCTGGAGTGAGCCTTCCCTCATCAGAGTCTCGATGGCCCCACTAGCCATTTGTCTCCTTGCCGAATCGTCGTTTATTTGCATTCGCTGCAGTAGAGTCTCATAGTTATCGTCCAGTTGCTGTGGCCTCCGTGAAGCCATTCTTTGTGCTTGCGAATAAAATTACAGTTAAATGCTTTCCTAAATACAATCAATTCTTGTGGTCGTCGCGCCTTGCTAGCATCGCTAAACTGTGCTTTTCCTTTGAACTTTTGGTAAATACTCTCTCCACTTTAACCGTATATCCGTTATTATTGTGCAGTTTTTGAAGATAAATAGCCCAAAATTCGAATAAGATTTTTCACTTGATTTTCTGATCTTCTGACGTTTTGTTACACGGTTTTGGCCGCGCGCGGCGCCACGTTCTTTGTCTACGGAAAAGTTCTCTTTTTGGCCGCTGGGAAATTTCAAAATTAATGTCCAAGAACTTCTTCAAAACCTGCCCGCATGCGAAACCAACTAGAAGAAGAAGAAAGTTGACTGATAGTTTGCCGCTGTCATAACCTATAAATTTTGGCATCCTGTTTTTGCGGTGCGGATTTTGCAAAAATGGACTTTAATAGTTTGCTTCAGAAGGCACAAAAGCTCACCAATGAGACTCAACATTCCGAGGATTTGCCTCGCATGGACAGGAGTTTGCCACAGGTCCTGCAGGCAACACAGGAACTCCATTCGCGAGTGACGCAAACAGGAGCTCAAGACATTCGAGCGTAGGTTTTTAAAATTCTCACATTTTTCGGCAATAATTGCACAATTGTTACAGGCATAAATTATTAGGCGCCAGTGGTATTGATGTTACTAAAATAACTCAAAAGTTGGAGACTTTGAGCTCGAGGAAGACCTTCGAACCATTGGATCCAATCGCCGACACCGACATTCAAAGTTTTCTCAAGAATGAAAAGGAAAACGCAATTCTTTCGGTTATCGAGGAGGTGCACAAGAATGTAAGTTGACCTCTTGATAAGGAGCCCTAGCAGCCTTCATCCTACAAAATGTGTATTTAGTCTTACAGATCCGCCAAGGAGCAAAAGTGGGAACATGTCTTTTCGGATTGGCAGCAAGAAAAGGTGAAGCTTCTGAATGCCTTGATTGGCCCCTCACAAAACTGGGTAGATCTCAGCAAAGTTCCAGAACAGACTATTCTAAATGAGACCACTTTAGGCGGGAAATCATGCCTCAATCATATTGTAAATTTGCAGCAATATTTTCTATTGTCTCCTTGTGATCAATTGTTTTTTTTAGGAAATGGCTTATGCGAGAGAAGTCTATGAGTATAACAGATTGGTTATAGAGGGAGCTCTCCGGCCAAGTTTGGTCCACAAATTCGCAGAAGTCGCAGTGGCTTTTAACGATGCGGTAAACATTTCACGCTTATAGAAGGATTACTTAATAAAACGTGATTTGCTTGATTTTTAGCGAGTTTTAGAGATCTGGGAGATAATGAAGTACATGGTCGACATTCCGCCAATCCCACGCAACAGAGATCCAATCCAGAGTCGATCAAACACGACCAAATTTATAAGCCAAGCTAAAAAGTACTTGGAAAACAGGTAGACACTTAATCAATTCTTTCTGAAAATCAAACAAGAAAATATATTAACATCATTTCAGATATCGAGTGTTCATGGCGACTGTGATTGAGGAACATTTACGTGAAGCTCAAAGAGGAGGAATCCCTAGCACTTTCAATTTGGTTGGGTCCTTTGTTGACTTGAAGTTCGGCCATGGAGAAAGGCTGGGCTTGGAAGATGGAGATATTCAGGGCAAGCCACTATGGCCAATGGTTTATTTCTGTCTTCGTTGCGGAGATATAAAATCGGCTCTTAAATGTGTCGAGCTAGCGGGGTAATTTCTAAAATAGTAATAGTATGACAGTGTCAAAAATGGCATCGAGAGATACAAAAATATTCCACTATAGACAATAAGCTCTCAATTTGATAAATGATGGGTTGGAGCGGGTCAAAAAACCAAAAATTAGCATGACGTATTTTATGAACAGCTCCTTTTTGATTAATAATGAAAAAATAAACTTCCATTTTAGGCCTGGCCACGAAGATTTCATTCAAGTTCTAGAGGATAGATTAAAAAACCCAGAGCAAGAAATTAATTCAAAATTAGAAGTTCAATTGAAAATGCAGTACAAGCGAAAAATTCGAAATGCTACCGACCCTTATAAAAAAGCCGTAAGTTTTTTTTAATTTGCTTTAACTGTTAGGTACAGTAGACCCTCGATTTGTGCAATTTCTCATACACGATCAGTTCTGGTCTACGCGGTAAAAAAATTCACCGCTCAGCGATTTTTGCTATAATTTTTTGTTGATTCTGTTGAAAATTTCGACCTGCGCGATTTTGGTTTGTGCGCGATTCGTTTCTGGAACATAACTGTGGCCAAGAACGCGGGTCTACTGTATTTGGAAATTCTATAATCCCTGATTTCTCCACCAAAAAAGTATAAAAAAAAGGATTTTTCGAGATCTTTTAATCACAAACTTGAAAAAGCCTTTTATTCAAAGTCCTCTTCTAACACCTCTCAATGAAAACATCATGAAGATAAAGAATTTTAACTTAACTGAGACTTCTTTTCAGGTTTATTGCATAATTGCCTGCTGCGATGTTAAAGAACCGCATCCAGATGTTGCAAAAACTATCGATGATTTCCTCTGGATTCAATTATCGTTGATCCGTCACGAAAAATCCGACAATTCAGACAGTTTAACTTTTCCACAGCTACAAACGATTATCTTAGAGGAATATGGAGAAAAGCACTTCAACGCATCCGATAAACCTCACATTTATTTCCAAGTTCTTGCCTTGACCGGACAATTCGAAGCTGCAATTGAATTTCTGTCGCGATTCGAAAGATATCGAACTCATGCTGTTCACATTGCGCTGGCATTGAATGAATTGTTTTTAATTGGCGGACCAAGGAATGTTCAAGAGCCACTACGTATGGAATTGCTTTTTTTTAAACAGCGTTTTGATTTCAATAAACTTTTCTTTTTCAGTATCATTCGACATTGAAGATCCTATTCCAATGCGACGATTAAATATCGCACGTCTAGTGATGTTGTACGTTAAAAAGTTTGAGATTACAGATCCGGCTGAGGCCATGCAGTATTTCTTCTTCTTAAGGTTAATGGAGTTATTTTTTTCAATAAAAGATTTTAATCAATATTTTATTTTGAATTTTTAGAAATTTAAAAGATCCGGATGGACGAAATCTATTTCTTGTTTGTGTCTCAGATTTGGCAATTGAATGTCGCGATTATGATTTGATTTTTGGTAAAGTTCAACCAAGACCAAGTGGAATTCGATCACGGTAAATGAATTGAATTACAAAACTATGCGGATTTCATGATTATTGAATATTTTTTTAGTGGTTTAATTGATCAGTTTGAATCTGTTGATATTGATCCAAAGGCAACTGCCGGACTAGTTGCTGAAGAATTGGTTAAAAAGGGAATGTTTGAGGATGCCATAAAACTCTTCGATTTAGCTTCAGTGAGAATTAAACTAAAAAAATTAAATTTTTATGCGAATACTTATGAATTTTTCTTGTAAAATTGTGATATTTTCAGGATCACGGGCAAGCTTTGCATTACACATGCGTCCTTCTATCGCAAGTTGTCCACCAACCATCTAAAAAGGGTTCACTGCGAGAACGTTTGCAAATTCTAGCCAATGAACTAATCGAAAGATACAAAGGTAAATTTCACACGAAATGATTAGATATTTTATCCCAACAAAACTTATCTCAGGTGATGATCGCAATTGCTCAACACAAGTTTGGACGACTTTTACACTCTTACGAGAGCTGGTATTATTCTTCGATTACTACCATGAGAAAAAATATCAACCGGCACTGGAAATTCTCGATGGCACTCAATTGATTCCAATGAGCATGCATGATTTGGACGCATGCGTAAATAATTTTAAAAGGCTCGGCGGTGAAATCTGTAAAGTATATCCAGATATTCTACTTGCAACAATGAATATTTTGTACGCTCAATATAAGACTATTAAGAGTCGGGAATCATCATTCACAGATTCTGGCGACAAAGTAAGTGAATTAATTTCACGTATATACAATTATACTAAAATTTACATATCGAAATTTACAGCAATTGGCTGTCTTAAGACAAAAGGCTAAAGCGTTAACGAATATGGCAGCCACGGTCCCTTATCGAATGCCGGGCGACACCAATAGTCGTCTCGTTCAGACAGAAATTCTGATGCATTAAAAATAATTTGTAATTCTTGCTTATTTGTAATTTTTCAATAAAACTTTCTATAAAATGGATTTGTTTTTCTGTCGTGGCGAATCTGTCTACTAAACAGCATGGTCAAAAAATATTATTGTATATCCCTAGAGACCACAACTTGAGAACAAATTAAGTTAGACACTTAAAGTTGCGGCACAGCAGTTTTTTCGTAAAAAGTAAGGTCCAGCTCGTTAACAGCCAAAAGCCCCATGTATAACAACACAATTTTTCGTGATTTTTTCTGAAATGGAGCAAGAAATTTTATATAAAAGAAAATCTTTGCTTGTACGCAAAAGCCAAGAGATCAAATCTGGGGTAACAAATTTACAAATATGTGCCTAAGGCGAAATTTTCAATTGTAAACATACCAAAAAGAAGAAATGCGCTGCAGACCAAAACTTTTGTGATACATGCCCTATAGGTAGAAAAAAAAAATTGCGCCGCAGAAATGTTTTTCATATTTAGTAGAAAACGCAGGAACGACATACTAAAATCCGAGACTCGCGGCTAATCCAGAACGTATGATCACCCTATTTATTAAGTACTAGCTTGCATACCCGTCGTTGCCGGGTTAAGTTTTTTCAAATTTTTATTTATTTTTTTTATGGTCTATGTTGGAGCTAAACTTCAGGCCAATCGGCTTGGTAGTTTCCCCGCAAAAGGGTAACATAGAGGAAGAGCTAAGTTTCGACATAACTTTACCTCCTTGGGGCTGGACCCCCGATGAACATCTATGCCAAATTTCAAGTCAATCGGTTCAGTAGTTTCCCGGCGAAAGAGTAACATAGCGCAAAAACTAAGTTTCGAAATCATTTTACCCCCTCCCCTTACTCCCCCAACCCCTCGCGCTACTTTTCCGTATTCCTATGTTGGAACCAGAACTACCACAGACACTCATGCCAAATTTCAAGTCAATCGGTTCAGCCGTTTTTGCGTGAAAGAGGAACAGACAGACAGACAGACAGACACCAACTAATTTTTATATATTAGTATGATGGAACATTTTCTTGTTGTTTGTTTTAAACTTTTCCTTAAAAACACATTTAAAATAACATTTAACAAAAGTTCTATTCTGTCTCAACTTTGTCTAAATAAGACCAAAATTCTTTGCCACACGGTAAAAAATCGAATGTAGTCTAACCTTTTATAAGCCCTGCGAAAAAACTTACGTAAACCACCCCCATGAGTCCCAGGAATTCACAATGCTAATTAAAACTGTTTGCGGTTTGAATTAAAACTACGTTTTTTATTAAAGATCTTTATTTAAATCAAAAAGTTTTAATAATACAAAATGTGTAAAACACATTTAGACTTTTCCTTTCCTGCTTTAAAAAATAGAGCCTAGTTTTCGATTTGTAGTATTTTCCATCAAATAGATTTTAGCGCGTAATACAAATTTAGCGAAATTGTTGAATGGAATACAGAAATAGGTCGATGACTGATGAATATTTTTATATCTCATAAATACATTTTCATATATTTCATAAAAAATACCTTCAGTCATAAATTTTCCTGGCAAAATCAATTTTTTACGTTTTAATTTTACCATGGTAACGGACAAAAATGCCGTCAACAACTCATTAACCGCAGGGTTTTTTGTGACAACTTTCGATAGAAAAAGTTTTTTAAGTAAAAATCCTAATTTTTTGAAATGGCAGAAATGCCTGAAGAAGAATCTGGACCAGTCGATGAAGAAAAGAACGATGAAGAAACGGAAAACTATTTCGATGGGGTAATTGGATTAATCGAAGATATTGTAATGGAAAGTGATTTTCAGGTACGAAAATTACATAATTTGCGGATTCAATAAGAAATGTAAAACTTTAAATTAATTAATTTAGGAATTGCAACGAAATTTTCTAGAAAGCAATTGGGAAAAGTTTGAGAATTCTGATGAAAACAAATTAATTTACATGGATATATTTAAGGAGTACACAATGATAATAGAATCGTACATTGTAGACCAATTGAACAAACGAATGGAAGGATTTGATATGAATCTATTTGCTAAGGAGCTACAGTAAGTCACATTTTACGATTTATTTATAAAATTAATGATTTTATTTTTGTAGAGATCAAAGGCATCAATTGGATGGGGAGATATTCGATCTATTGCTATCGCTGTTGGATTTTGTTGTCTTTAAGGACATGATATTGGATTATAAGGCTGAAAAAGAGGGAAAATTCAATAATGTTTTGGGATTTGGGATCACCGTCACGAAAATTTCTGACTCCAAAGAGGAAGATTAGAGTCTTTCCAGCATAAATTTAATTTCTAATAAATTTATTTTAAAAAAATAATGTAAAATTATAGTAAACAACGTGGCGGGCGCACAATTCTTTTAGAAATATTTTTTTCACTACTTGCAATATTGGATGTCAATCCATAAAACCACTACATTATTGGAGGTCATTCTAAACTACACAGCAGTATCATGTTCTTCATATTAAGAAATCTAATAAAATTATGTTTAATAAAAATTTAATACGTAGTTTATTGTTTAAACATTTAAAAAAAATAACCATAAAGTCCTGCTCAGCGACTTCAAGAAGTACGAACACGTTTTTGTGTTCCGCTAGAACGGTTTGTACAAAATTTATGAAAACAAAATGTCTGGAATTCGACATTACATAATAATGATAATATAAGTGATATTGACACGTGGGGTAATGATAGCAACTAATTAATTTCTTATAAGAAGTACGAAGTATAATAAGCGTAGACTCCTGTCGAAAACGTTACGGAAATTGCAATACGACAATATTGTATTCATGAAAAATTTCGACCTGGCCTAAAAAACATCTCCTGAGCACTTCAGAGTCGATTCAAGCATTATTACAAAAATGACTTTCTGTCTGCCAGTCTATCTGTTAGTATGTCTACAAGATTTCTCAAAAATTACTTATATTAGAGCCATGAAATTTAACAGAAATGTTTGGTTCTGGAATGGGACGATCGTATCAACTTTTAGCGAAAATCCGTTAACCGGAAGTAATCAAAATGGCGGCTTTTTAAAAATCGCAATTTCGATTAACTCCGAAACGACGCACTTTTTAAAGTTTTAAACAATAAAGTATGCTTAATTTTTGGCAAGATATACCGTTATTTAAAAAAATCAGTTTTTCGTGGTTAACTTGAAAACTGACGGTTTTCATGTAAAAAGTTCCATGTAAAAAGATAAACTGAAGAGAATAGCATTTCCCACAATTTTGTCTTAAATCATTATCCACTATCTTTTACCGTTATTGAGATATTTTCATTAAAAAGTAAAAATAAAGTTTTTTTTTCGAGTTGCTTGCTTGCAAACTAGCGGGTTTTTATCAAAAGAAGAATTAAAAACACTATATGACTACATTTTTACCATTTATCGTAAATCGATATCTTTTACCGTTATCGGAATATTTCATATTTTGTGAAAACAATCATACTTTTTTAAATATTTTATTCGTTGTGTTATAAATTGCACAGGAATGTAGATTTTGAATAAGAAAGTCATGTGCTGTACACATCACATATTTTTTTTATTAAATACGGGTTCAAAGATGTATTAAAGACTTTTTTTATTTAATGAAAAATTAATTTTATTATAAAAACATTATCTATAAACTACAAAATCTGAAGGCCAGCTCCATAAACAATACAATATTCTGTTTTATCTACAGAAATAATTTGAAGACCTTTCAAATCTGGAACACACGTATAAGACTTTTCTATAGTTTCTAAAGAGTTAAAGCTAGTTTTACAAATTTTCTGATCAACTCCTCCGCTGTACACAAAATTACCACAATTTGAGAACTTTATTCCATTTACCTGTGAATTATGAACACCTTTCAGAAATTTCTGATCCTCCATTGTAAATTTTAAGCTTTCTCCACAATTCACTTCAATCGTGGTAAAAACAATTTGCTCATCATCACCACCGGAAGCTA
The DNA here is from genome assembly GCA_964034945.1 of Chrysopilus asiliformis. Classification (NCBI taxonomy): domain Eukaryota; kingdom Metazoa; phylum Arthropoda; class Insecta; order Diptera; family Rhagionidae; genus Chrysopilus; species Chrysopilus asiliformis. The sequence continues at coordinate 6,546,604 of OZ035963.1, forward strand.
TTCTTAAGATATTATTCACATATTTAAAATCCAACGAATTAATTCCGCTTCCATGTTGTTTAATTGTAAACAATGGCAATGATTTAAGTTCCAGAGTGGCTTCCCAAATTCTTATACAACCATCTGTTGATGCGATGACTAAAATCTTTCTCTCAATATTTTTCAAATCTAACATTTTAGTATGCAAAACACAGGTATTTACAAATATTTCTTCAATTAATTGAAAATTTTGTTCTAAATTGTACTTCAGTCTCCGAAGATATCCATCAGAACATCCAATGAACACAGAAAATTGATTTTGATTTGATTCCTCGACGGCGATCGAAGTAATTCGGGTTTCAGGATCGAAATCTATTTCCTGTACGTTCTTATGAAACTTCCGCTCGTAGTCGTTGAACTTTAACATAAAATTCGATACATCTTTAATAGAATTTGAGTCTACATTAAAATTCGTGACACAAATTTGGGCACGTCCACCGGCTGAAAAGACTAAATATTCGCTTGCGTTGCATTGAATTATTGATAAACTTTTTATACAAGAAATATGTGAATGTCCTTCAGAAAGCAATGAAAATTCATTGGAATTGAATTTCACTTTCGAGCATTTTAGTAAGTTATCCTCTCCGCCAGAGAAAAAAATACCTTCTGAATTATTAGCACTAAAAGCGTTTACGATGTTGCACGATTTCATGTGCCAATAATTCCGACTTATGGGATTTTCAGCGTCAAGCAACGTTTTTAAATTCATGGAAGACGAGAAAAGTCTTTTATTTTTAATAAAAATAAAGACTGACTCATTTGTCTCTTTGTTAATCAAGAAGTCCCAGCATCTGTGCCCGCCACCGCATGGAATTTTCAAAACTACATCGAATTTCCTTTCCCAAACGACGAAATGATTGTCGTTAAACCCACATATGAATTTATCAGAATTAATTGTTTCTACTCTTTCTATCCATATTACAGGAACATTTTCACTGCGAATTATTTCTATCTTGTGATGGCTTCTATCTAGTTTTAAAGTTTTAATTGTTCCATCATGACCGCATGATTCAAACACGTAAAAAGGTTGAGTTTCTTGCGTTAACATGAACTTAGTAACACCTAAAAGGCCATAAAGATTTTTAATTTTCGATTTTAACAAAAATTCACCATCTTCGAGATAGTAAAGATAAACATTGCTTTGTCTGTTGCTCACAAGTAAATAATTTTCAACTTTAATTCCGGCTGTGATCCATTTTTCTTTCGCTGGCGGTAATTCAATGTCTAAAATTGTTTCAAAATTGTTTTTGGCATATTTACAATTCCCTTTATCATCGCAAAAAATAAATTCTGTAGTACTAAGAAATACAAATGATCTGATAATGTTTGGAAGTACTTGATTTTCTAACAATAAACTTAATTTTCCAGAACTTTCGTTAAATGTAAATAAAATTACATTTTGATACCCAGCTAGAGCGACAATATTTTTAAATACTTCTAGAATAGTACATTTGCTATCACCAAAATCCTTTACAATTTCCCAAAATGATCCCAATTTACTTAAAACTAACTTATTTCTATTTGTTAATCCGACTAAAAACTTTTCATTTAGAAATTTAATTTTTCCTAAATTTTCTGGCTGTAAATTGCTGGTGCTGATCTCTTTACTCAGATAACCTTTTAACGCTTCTTTAATTGATAGTTTGATCAGATTTCCATCACTTCCAACTGAAAAAATTATTTTTCTCACGGGATCGTAATCAAGATCCCAAATTGTTGCGCCAAAATGATGTCGCCGTTTGAATAAAAGCTCAGCATTTTTGCTCCACAGACACATATTGGAGTCTTCACTTACGCTGGCAATTATCGGGCGTTCGTCGTCTAAAAGAATTAAAATCTCATTTCTTGAATGCGTACTAAATTAAGAAATGAGATATAAATTTTTTCTATAAAAATATTCACCTAGACTTAGAATTTTTGCATTAAAAACTCGTGCTGTGTGCCCATAAGCACTTTTATATAAAACTATCGAAGCTTCCTCCCACTTGTAAGAATTAGTTTGTCCTTCTTTAAAATTCAAATGCCAGAAGTTAACTGAGCGATCATCGGAAGTGCTAGTCATTAATTGTTGCTTCAAATTAACGTTAATTGAAAAAACTACACCCTAAAATCAAGATTTATTGTTTTAAAAATGTACAATACATTCAAAAGTGTGTAATTATTACCGAATGTGCTGCATTTAAACGATGGATAATTTTGGAAGAAACACTCGGTCGCCATATGAAGATATCACCCAACGCCGTACCTAAAAAGATTTTTTATTCTATGGATATAATGTATGAAAAACATTTAATAACGAAAATTAAACCCTCTTACCTCCAAAAATCACTGAAGACTGCCAGTTTTTCCCAATTATTAACGAAGAATAAAGCGTCGCTTTATCCTCACATGATTGTTTTGATATTAATTTGTAGGATTTTAATGTTACGTCGACGTCAATTAAAAGGGCTACACTATGGAATGTTAACAAACAAATCTTGCCACAATCAAATATCCACCCTTGATTTATCCAGTCATTTATAAACCCTTCGCAAATGAAATTAACTTTCTTCTGCAAGATAATTGAATTCAGAATAAGTTTTTAATAATTTAATATCAATATTTACGTGATGTAAAGTTAAAATCGAGAACTGCTTCTCGGCGTAAATTAAAATCACATTTTTGCAAAACTGAATCCCGTGAATCCTTCTTTTCAACTTCCATAAAAGTTTGAAGGAATTCTTATCAACATTGTATTGACGGAGCTCATTTCCAACGGCTGCAATTAGACAAAAGAAAATTAGAATTTGTTATTAAATAATCGGCAAATTAAATCCTACCAAATAACACAATTTCATCGGATACAACTTTTATCGCGGCAGAATCGCTTGAAATCAACATTTTTTTATTTACTTTTTCTGAATGTTTCTTAATATCCTCCATCTCTGATATTATGCCTAAGAGTCTTATGCCGGAGACACATGTGCAGAATTTTGCATGCAGCGCAGTTAGAATACACAGGTTTATATGAAGGAGCCCACACGTAAATTCTGCATGCAGCGCAGAGCTGCACCATGTCTCTATTTCTAATTTCTCTGCGCAGAATTAGTGATCCCAACTGAGGATTCTTGTTTGGTGTTTGGCAAAATCGCCTGTTAGCAAAGAGACTATGGACTAGATTCGTACACAGGGAAAACGAAAGTTTGACATTTGGTAAGAACGATTTTTGGCGAAGAACAAGTCTCAGTTTTAAGTAGAAAATATTCAATACTTTGTGTTGACGTTATCTATGTCTTTCAGGAACATGAGGTGATCCATCCATTTCCAAAGGTGATCCATCCATTTCCAATATAAAAATTGGCCAATTCTTCTTCCATTGTTGACAGCAGCCGATGCGATGAAATGACAAAAAAAATCTGCTCATGTGTCTCAGCTGCAGATCTGCATGCAGCGCTGCATGCAGAAATTCTGCACATGTGTCTCCGGTATTACACCAAGAAACTTAGCAAATTTAACAATTCTATATTTTTTGAAAAAAGAAAAATGAAAACCATGAAGGACAGTGACTAAGTTTACTAAAACCAGTTAAGTATAAAAGTCTATTAGCTCCAATTAAGTAGAACAGTTTATTAGGCCAACTACTATAGAAAATCCTCGAACCGAAGAAACAAGATTAGTATCATCTGTTCCAAACACCGAATTTGATAACAAATCCTTTAGCCCATCGCTTTCACGACTTTTTAATAACGTTTGAGCTTTTAGAAATCCTGTTTTTTTTAAACATTTGAAATTCTAGCATTAGTTTTCAAAGCAGAAACATGTTGCTATTAAAAAATATCCAATTTTCTTTTTCATCTGTTTCCCTTTAACCAGTATCTAGTATCTAGACTAAATATAAATCTTGTATATGTTTAGCCATTGAAATATCGAGTACAAACCCAAAAAAAACTTTCACATAGTTTTATCCATTTACCAATTTGTGAAACTAATGTTGATAGGTTCGAGTTTTGTGTACTTTATACAAAGGCATATATTAAAGGTATTATCCGAATTAAATAGGAAAGCTGGCTGGATATTATAAATTCATTTAAACATTGAAATAAATGGAATTTCGCATAATAAAAACCATTTCTTTAATATTTATCATTTCACAGTCGACGACTTCCACTACCCCAATCTTGATTTTTAATACCCCAATCTTGATTTTTAGTACCCCAATCTTGATTTTTTTATTTGCATTGATTGATTTAAGTTAATTTTTAATCTCGATTTTGAATGTAACTGATCCCTTCGCTCGATTCAGAAAAATAAATAAAAAAGAACTCGGCCATTTAAAATTAATCCTAGGAATTTCTTACGTATAACCTTCTATGAAGAATTGGAAAAAAAGTACTGCCAGATCTCACTAGTGATAGATTTGTAAACATTCGTTTGCTAACATTTATTTCGGAAGTTCCTGTCAATCCATCGAGGAAATGTTTCGAACGATTATAGTCTTGGGATCCGGTGGCCATACCGCTGAAATCGCAGCAATAGTTAAGGATTTGGATAAAACAAAATATACTCCGCGACACTATCTGCTGGCCAAAACAGATGCGACGAGCCGAGATAGACTATTAACCGTGGAAGGAGACAACTCTAACGGAAACTATGAATTCCATGAAATCTTCAGAAGTAGAAATGTGAAACAAAGCTATTTGACTTCGGTGTTTACAACAATTGTTGCTATTTTGTCCTGTATTCCAATCGTTTGGAGAGTCAAGCCACATCTAGTTCTATGTAATGGTCCAGGGACTTGTGTGCCTGTTTGCGTGGTGGCTTACATTTTCAGTAAACTTCACCTCATTCCAAAATGCAAAATTGTTTTCGTGGAGAGTTTCTGTCGGGTGAAATCCCTATCGCTAAGTGGGGAAATCCTTTTAAGAATAGCAGACTTGTTTGTCGTCCAGTGGCCACAATTGATGGAGGTCCGGCAGAATGTGAGATACTTTGGAAAACTTGTTTGATTAAGAATAAATTCCTGTTTTTTGTAATTCTTCAATAATCTTTAATTTATGAATAACTTAAAAAATAGAGAGTTTAACCAAAGAAAAGTTCACTGTAATAAATAAATCAAAAGCCAAGACAGATATCTAAATGTTCATTAATCTTATCAACTTTAACGTAAGTCGCACAGACTGGACACGCATGCAGGCTCGTGTCAAGCAGTCCTTCTCTTCGATTTGGTGTTGGTTCCTCCTCAGTATCCAATGCATTCCGAATATCAGAGTCTTCATAACCGAGATTACGTAAAACACTAGCAATTGGAGCGTTGTTGCTATCTTCGCTAGATGTCGATGTTGGTATGTTTCTCTTTCGTTTTTGAGCTGCAGGTTTAGGCTTTGAGGTTGATGGAAATGGATCAATTTTAATCGATATGCCAATACATCCATCCAAGTGACTAGAAGTGAATTCCCGCTGAATATTTTCCTGGCATACCGGACACTGGACGATGTCGTTTTTGGGATCTTTATGGTATCTGGAATTAGCTCCATACGCTCCGTTATTATTCTTAAAATCTTTCAAAAGTGTGTCCTCCCCAAATAGATCGTCTATTAATGAAGTATCACTGAGCGTCACATCTACAATTGCGTCGTCGTATTCATCGTCCAGGAAGTCAATATCGTCCTCACTGTCCGAGTCTAAAATCTCTTGTTTGATTTGTTTTTGTCTTTCTTCTTGCGTTTGTTTGATTTGTGGCTGCGATTTCGATTGGGAAGGTTCATCAGGCTTGGGACTATCGCTTTCTTCATCGCTGGAAATATCAATTACAGACACATTTTCTTCCTTCCACATTATGTCATCATCAACGGTAGTCCAGACTTCTGATATCTCGATCTTGTCATTGTCTGTTAAATTGCCATCTAGTTTCGGTCTTTTGCTTGTGCTCGCTCCGCTATCGTCCTTATTTTCATGAGACCCTGACGACACAGACGTTGCAGGTGGTGAGAATTTTTTCGACCAGATGTCACGGATTTCATTTCGTCTCTTCTCTTCGTCCGTGTCTGGTGCTTTGGTACTGGCAATGTGAGAAATTTGATTAGCGCCGAGAACGTGGCCGACTCCTTCAATTTGGCCACTTGATGTTGCAGTTTTGTTGCTCTTTGTTGGGGATCGTTCACCTAAGAATTTAAAAGGGAGAATATATTAAAAGTATTTCATGTTCACGTATATTTTCTTACTATCAATATCTTTTAATCCGACAACATTGTGAAGATTTCCGAAAGTCTTTATCTGATTGGATTTGGCTGGCGTTGAAGTCGATGTTATTTGAGCCGTTTTTGTTGGCGGCTGATTGATAACCAGGGTTCCACCACCATTTGGTTTTGTACCTAAAATTAGTATTTCTAGAATAACATTTGCCCTCAGACCCAAATAAGAAGAAATATACACATTAAAAACAACTAGTTTACGTCAGACATTTGGTGAAGAAATTTTATTTTTCTTAGACTTTTATGAACCCTAGATTTAGCAAGGCCGAGTAGGCACCGAGGACGAAGAGCGAGAAAAGAATAATGGATTGGATCGCGAAGACCCAATTTACCCTACAATTTTACCTTGTTATACGTAGTATAACAAAATATTGTATTCAGAAAATATCTTAATTTTAAGTAAAAAGCATTTCCCGAACACTCCCGAGTCGATTGGGGTCATCCCAGCCAACAATTCGTTCGCCAAGAACGAGCATTCGGTAGAAACGAAGAATTATCGTAGGTGTGCGCAAGGGAATTTGAGATATATGAAGAGCAAGACGCATACTAACTTTTCGTTGATATTTTGTAAAAATAAACTCTCAGTATTCACAAAAAATGTGAGAAAAATGAAGAATTTTTGAAGGTAGGCACAATCTGGTGGCATACCGCTCTGAAAATCTTTCGGCTTCATAAAAGATGAGCTGAAAACGAGCAATTCTGAAAACTCCGATATCCATATAGCCTTTATATACTCGTTTTTAATAAACAATTCGCAAATCGTTAATGATTCGGTTACTAGAAATAGATATCCCAAACCGTTATCGAGATATATCGTTAGTGTACTTAGGTTATGTCCCTGGAATACGTCATGTGAATTTTAGGCCGTTTAAACACCCTCTGTACCCAGTTCAGTGGCTCTGTAACATTTCATACCCCCTCACCCCTTTTGAAAGTGTCACGTATTTTATTATCGAATCGTTCTGAGACGGAATCTTTTAATAATCAACTCAGCAGATATTTTTATGTAAATTTTTCTGGTATAGGGCATAAATAATAGGTACCTGTATTGAATAATTTAGGAGTTTGTTTGGCGTCTATTTTCTTATCTAAAAATTTGCGAATATCGTTGCCTGGCCTTGTGAAGTTCTCCTTGTTCTTTCCTTTTATTGGTCGCTTTTCTGGTTCACGAATTTTCATAAAAGATCCACCACAAGTGCTCGCATGCTGATTCCACCAAATGTCATTCGGACCAGGAGCTCTATTCGAAGTCCTTTTAACGTATCCTAAGAAAGGTTTTCGATTTTGGCACATTCCATTGCAACGCCACCAGTGCGTTTTGTAGATTTCCACCTCGTCGTGGAATGTGTGATAAACCTGGGAAACAATTGTTAATTAAGTAACTTTTCAGTTAGTCTTGTATTATTATTGTTACGGTTATATTCGTTCCAGCGACTTTGTTGATGCCATCCATTATTTTTCTAAAGTTTGGTCCATGTCCACCGTTACTCTCTCTAATTTTGAGAATTGATAAATACGCATGAATCATTTCGTGCTAGAATTTAGAAACCATTTTTCAAAAACAACCGTATGGGACACGTTTTCTAACTGACCAATAGTGTCTCAATGAGATCTTTTCTAGATCGAAGTTTCAAGAGTGGTTCACTAAGCCTGATTGTGATAGACATTCCAAGCATGTTTCGCCGTGAATAACAGATTCCAGCACAGGAATACATCCTTTTGCTCCACTCCAGGGTGACACACTTGAGGCGACCCTGGAAGAATTTGGTATCGAAGGCATTGAAGAGGGAAAACACATCAGGAGTTGGGTCCAATGTCTCCCACTGCGGGTGAACTAAATTTGAGGTCGCGTCCAAATCTACTCCGTTCACTTTGCGTCTATACTTGGAAGGCTTGCTTGTTTCCTTTACAAAAATATCCTGCAATCAGAAAACTAGTTTCAGTAAACATACTTGAGATTAAAACAAATTACCTCATCATCGTCGTCCTCAAACTCCCGGTCGAACTCTTTTTGTAATTCGAGCGCAAGCATAAAATCATCATTTGTTGACATTTTGCTGAAAGTTTTCGTAAAGTTAGCGTTATAGGAAAAATTTTGGAAAATTCAAAAAGTTAAAAAACTTGTACTCAGGCTACTTCATTATTGTACTGCGCAATTAAGGTAAAGAACAGTCAATTTACATTCCCTGCATAATTGAAGACTTCTAAAGGTACCTGTTTTCTTTTGTATTACGAGAAAACCATCAAATTTAAGTAATTTCCGCCAAATTTTGTTAAAAATGCTCACTAATAAAAAAATGTTTTTCTGCTTTATACTTCCTCACCGACGCAGCTGCAGAATGCATAAACATCTTCAAAATCCTCCATCAAAAAATCGCATGCACTTTACCCGCACTGCATAAGAACTATTTTCGTAAATCCGTTCCCGTCTTGCCAGATTCGATTAAAAACAATTTTGACAGCTGATCCATTGCCAACTCAATCTAGAACGTAAATAAATCAATTTCTGTGGATTTTAAAGAATTTTTCGTCGTTGATTTTCGTGTTGTGCTGTGACTTATCGTCCTTTAATTCACTCAATAAATGCTTTAAATCGAGGAACGCTGAAAATGTCGTGGCTAAATAACAGTTTAAACACTCTAAAAGGTCAACTATCGAATTTTGCACAAGAAGTTTTGGCCGAGGGAAGTGAGGGTGGCTATAATCCCGAAGAGAATCCTTACGAAGCCCTGCAGGAATCAACTTTACAGAAGCTAGATGAATTAAATAAATTATGCGCTGATCAAGTTGACGAGGTAAGTTCCAAGAAAAATCTGTAAAGAATCCAAAAATTCCAAACACTCGAAAGTTCCAAACACTTTTGCATTGTTTTGGTAATGAGAAAATCCCACCTACCTGTTACCTTATCTCAAGAATTAATTAAAGTTCATAGACAATTAAGATGTCTATTGTCTGGGCATATGTGAGAACCGAATCCAAAAAATATTGCAGTTGGATGCAATTTTTTTTATCTATAATTGGAAAATCTAAACGCAATATGTCAACCTGTATCTAATGATTTTCTCCGAAAAGAAACTGAGGATGGTCTTCTTTTGGAGAATGAAGTCATCAACCCATATTGGCCTTCTTTTATTTCGTGAATCAAGGCGAAACTGCAAAACAAAAATATATCAAAATTATTACGAGAGTTGCGAAAAATCGAACTTTCTTGTATTTATTTTTGAGTTTTTATTTTACAAGAAATAATACATTTTCTATTTTTTGAAAATATTCATTCATGGTATATGTTTTTCTGTTTGTTGGTCTGTTACACGATGGGTACTCAAGCTTAACCCGAACATAATAGTTCTTGTTAATAAGCCGAGGTTTGTCACACACTTTTCGGCCTGGTTCCAAATTCCTGGATCTATCTTTTATATTTTCCTATCTTTTACATATATTTCGCATTCCTCCTTCATTTATAATTATTGCTGAACGAGCTATTAAGCAGGAAAAGTTTGTAAACCGTTTGCAATTTTCTCAATTTTTTGGTGGCAAAGTTCTGAGGTTTTGATTGAAGCCAGTCGCAAAGATGCTGGTATAAAACACATATCAAATTTTGTGCAATAAAACGGATATCGCAATAATCCGGTTACTACTGTAATAGAAATATTATAAAATTCAATTGTCAAATAGTACTCGCATTAAAGATTGGGCAAAACTTCTAAAAGTATTAATTTTTGTACCTAAATAAAATTAAAATATGAGGAATATTTTATATTTATTTAGAACCAACAGGAATATAAACCATTATTACTTAACTAAATGCTATTAGCTTCGGAAAAGAGCCTTAAATTTGTTTATTAAAGGACATTTATTTTGCGTAAAACGTTTTGGTATCGAAACAAGTCTTTTTTGACAAAATAATTTTAATTCGACCAAATTCGAGACTTATTTTTATAAAAAAATGTTTGGTGCCAAAATAAAAAAAAGGTTTTGGGTCTTTTGTTTCAGATAAAATAATTAAACATTATAAAAACTTATATTTAAACCTACCTCGATTAGACAAAAATTGAAATTCTTTTTATGACTTGCCAATGAAATGTCCCGTGAAGACAGCATTTATCAGATTTTTTTTTAATATCTTGGGCAAAAATGCTTGGAAAAAATATTTCCACGAGTACCATTTTCATGGCAGGTGATGAAAAAAATCCAATTTATGTCTAACCGAGACGAGGTTTAATTGGTGATGCTTTGGTCTTGCTTTTATTTTTGACACTAAACGCCTAAAAAGTACTTTTTTTCCTTTTCAGTACATTTTTTCAAAAAAAGGCGCTGTCCCCAAAATACGTCACACTTTTAGACGGGAGGAGTGGCGAAAAAGCATGACGAAAAGCCTAACGTGGCGTATTTTATGGACAGCCCTTCCATTAAAGCTTGTTTTTAAAAATACTTTTGTTTATTTTTTATTTGATCTTATTTAAATATTTCGAAGGTGAAAAAATCATTAAATTCAATGGACTTTTGAGCAATAATCAAGTTTTTTCGTCGTTTCTTACAACCTTATATGGAGACGAACAAAATTTTGGCTTTACCACTTTATATTTCCTAAACGGTTAAACTAACAAACAAGTCTTCTAAGATAAAACTAAAAGTCCAGAAATTTTACTACAAACTAAGTCTTAGATTTTCTTCTCCTAAGATGTCCCAGAAATATTGGCGGAAAATGTTTTTCTGCCCAAAATAACGGTCGGCAGACACTATTCTGTTCAAATCGAACAAACGAGTACCCATCGTGTGATAGGCCAAGAGACAAACATGTGAAGCTAAATAAATGCTTTTATTTTTTTTTTCTATACTGAAGGAAATAAAAGAAATTACAACGTAAAAAGTAGACTCGCGATTATATGAACATCCTATTATATGAACAGCTGTATAAAATGCATAGAAAATATTTAAGATTAAATATTCTGTTATATGAACAGCTTAAAATTTCTTGTTCATAGAATCGCGAGTACTGTATTTTGAAATGAAAAACAAGCTAAACCCGAACATAATACTTGTTGATAACATCTAATTAATAAAATTTTGGGAAAAACGGATATTCAAGCCGCCAAATCCAAAATCATTTGCTGACGAAACGCCTTTACTAAAAAATACCATTTTAGGAACAAACTGAAAAAAAACCCTTTATCGCTTGTTGTGGTGAGGCCAATTTTATCTTTTTCTCACGATTTTATTCAACAATTTTCACATACATTTTTATATAGAGTCGTGCGCTTAGAATAGTGTTCAAGCTATTAGTAAATGCAGTAATTTTTATCTTTATTTTTTTTTTTTTCAGATTTCATTATTGCGAAAGCAAATAGTAGACCTTCAAGCGAAACAAAGTGATATCGGTCGATCTTCAAAGTCGGTAAGCTTTGCAACATTCTTACATTTTAAGATCATACAGTTAACGATTTTTAAATAAAATATTTCGTTGAGGATATAAAATGAGGTGGCAAGCTAAATTCAGACGGTTTCCTGCATTATTTTGAGCTTTCAAATACAAATGTATTTTTGCGGTTAAATTTTTAGGGTGAAAATGTTATCGACAGGCAAACAACTGCCATGCAATATGCCAAAGTTAAATTGGGGCCGTTACGTATTTTCATAAAAATAATCTCATCATGCCTCTATACCACTCCTAAATAAATATTTAAATTTTGATAAGAATCTAAACGAAAGACTAATTTGTAACTAGAATGTATGGGTCTCTCTTTAACATGAGGCTTCCTTTCCCCGATTAGCGATATCAAAACGTAGTCATAGCCCCGTCAAATAAATACAAAGATAAAAACGCAACTATTTTGGAAAATATGTTACTAAAAGTACATAGAATTTAATAGGCATTTATTTACTGGCATATACACGATTTCTGGAATGGATTTTTATCGATTTTTGTATAATCTATATAAAATCATTTATTTTCGCTAGGGGAACCTATCTTTCTGTATCTTGCACATGGCTATTGATTTTTGATAACAATTTCTGTACTTATGTGATGGCACTGATAAGATCTATAGAATATCGTAGCCACCAGCGTATATATTTTCGAATATAATTATTACTAGCACTTTTCTAAGAATAATTTGTAAACGTACACAAGTTTGATTAAAATTATGGTAAAATTGCGGTCTCGATTTTTTCTGTAGCTATAAAATATATTATTTCCAGATGTACACAATTCTTACATTCGCAAAGAAAATATTTAGTGTGAATTTTTAGCCACTATCAAATAGAATTTTCTATAACAAGAAATGATCCAACATAAATATTTATATTATATTAAGTTATATACCAAATCCAATCGCAATAATTGATATTTCTTCAGAATTTTCATATTAAATATTTTTTTATGTCACCAATAATAAAAATTTGGCCAAAATTACTGTACAACAATCATGATAATTCGGTTTGCTAACTCCAATTAATGTAATTCGGATTAGTTATGTACGAGGCTGTCCACAAAATACGTCACGCTAATTTTAGGCTTCTGGACGATGTCACAGGTCACCAAATTTCAATGTTTGGTTTGTGTCAGGGTTAAAACGGTTGCTTTCTGTGCCGAAAAGAATCGAAAAATGCGAATAGAGATGGCTGTTCAAAATCACATTCAGACGAAAATAAAAGGAAAAGTAGTTTCGGCATTTTTACAGAAATTTTCACCATTTTGACAAACCAGACTGTAGAAAATTCGGTATTCTTCGCTGATTACCAACCCGTTCGTTAGCAATACTTACATTGCTTCACAGGACATTAACAGTTTTCTATTTGTCGGATTCTCACGATTGTTTTCTGGCATAAAAGTTATTTTGGTCTTTATTGGAGATATTTGTACCTTATCTATAAATACTGAAGGCCTATTATGGAATACGATCGTAATCATAACGATCCGAACTTTTGTGTTGTTAAGCCCAATTCAGAGTAACGATTGTGATTACGATCGAGCCTCCTCGACCAATGCGATTTAAGCTTTCATTTTTCTATCGTTGAAAGTTTTAATATCGTTGGTGGAGAAGCTTCAATCGTAATCGCAATCGTTAGTCTGAATTAAGCTTTAGTGTTTTCTACTAACAACAACAAGCGAATCCCGAGCGTTACAATTACGATCGTAGGCCCCCTGATACAAGGAAAAATTGATGCCAAATAAGAACGCATTGATATTTTTCATTTTTTTTTCAATTTATTGGACCACTCCATCACTACAAATTATAGATCACATTATTCGGAATGGTCGCCATTTGCTTTAACATCAGCCCCTCAGACGATCGAATCAACAACGCTACAAAAAAAAACCCGCGCTCGAGCAATTGGAAAGTTGCCCAATGTTTTGGGTGAAATCCTTCTTTTTTGTTGCAATTCTTAGGTCTGATGGCAGCTGACCATCCCCCTGCAGTTCCCCGCCAAAAAAGAGCTTATGTCCATGAAGCTAGAGCAAAATACCTTTCTAATGCTGGTACAACCAAAGTGAAACCCAAAAGTTAGTCAAGGGGCATTTTCGTGCATCGTTCTTTACATTATAGTTGGATAGCTTTTAGGAATAGGGTCATATAAGTGATACTAACTAATAATTTTGACTCCTATGCATATATTGTTTTGAATTTCCATCCAATTACTCTTTTTTTTATGGGAAAATAAAAAAAATATCCAAAAGTTCAAATTGTTAATATTTACATCATTGAGGAGTACCTATTTTTTCCTTATCAGTTATGGAAAAATCCTTTTATCATTAGTTTATCTATGTTGCCATGGGACTCGTATTTCATTATATACTTGAATATATGGACGTGAATTACCATAATAAGGGTATAAAAAGGAACACCTGTTAGAAAATTATTCATTAGTAGTTTAAATGTTTAACATTTTATAAGTCACTTTCCAAATGTTTTTTTGGTTTAGTTCTGTGTTGTTTGCCACATCATCACTCAAGTTCTAAAAAGAAATTCACAAAAAAAAACCATTTTCAAACTGAAACAAAACGTGTAAGTTTTTAATTTAATTTTCAAGAGTTCACTGTACATTTAAAACCATTTACCGTACTACAACTTTGTCACCTGGCTAGACAAAAAAAGGGTTAAAAAAATGTATCGTATGGAATTGCTAAAACGAGACTGCCGCTGCTCTTTTGTGTTATAGTTAATGGTATTTATTTTCCTTTTTTTTTGTACAAATATTCTTCCAATATGTTTCACGTCTGCAGTCAAATATGATGGTGTCCCGTGCCAAAAAAAATGTGATGGTCACATCAAAACCGAAATGTCGCAACCACATCGAAATATTTGGTAATAAATGACTCTTTCCTTGCCTTCGTAGGCACGTTTTGTTTGCGCATTACAAGCGAACAAAATTAAGTGTCCCTAGAATAATAAAAACGTTTATAGTTAAGATTCAACAGAGTCAAGTGATCAAATAAGAGACTTCCTTCCTTTTCAGATAAAACTAAAACTACTCCGTGAACGACGATCGTTTACCTGGAAATAGAAATATTTATACCAGCATTATTTGCACAAAATGTGTCACATATATCTACTCAAAAACTTCTTGCCTTGTGAGTTTTTTGATTATTATAATTGCAGCTTGTTTTTTTTATTAGAACATCAATTAAGTTATATCACTTTTTACATATTTTATTGGTCGCATCCTTTATTTTTTCTACTTTATAAGAAAAACTACAATTGCCATAAGGACACAAAATTTTTATTAAAAAAAAAATCCATTTATATGTGAGAGGGCGGTTAAATAGTGGTCCGATTGGATTTTGATGTATGGAAAAAGCAAACACTTTTTCTTTTATAAATTTTTCGATACGACGCACCGATCTCGAGAAAATTGCAAAGTGCTATTCAATTTGTATTATGGAAAGGAGAATGAATAAATATTTGATCGCGTTTGTTCTACCATAATGCAAAAAAAGTCTGAGAATTTTCAATGAAATTCTGTACACAATTAGAATGATTTCTACTGACGTTATGGGCTATACGCTGTAAGATTTTACATAACTTTGTCATACATCAGATTCCAATTAGAGCAAAGTCAACCATGGTTGAAGCAATTGATTTATATAACAAAGGTTATTTCCTTTTTGACAAAAAAAAATTCCGTTCGTAGGCCAGTTACAATAATTAATACTGCATAAAGTTTTTTTACACAACTTCATATTTAAGAGATAGAAATAAATATTATTAGAGAAAAAACTACATTGTGTAAAATTTTAAAATAATTTCCATCGCGTGCAGGTTGCATTTTTAAATTATCTATGATTTTGTCATGCATCACAATAACATTGAAAATTTAATTTTTTAGCTAAATGGCTAATCATATATCGGGGACAAGTTTTTTATTCTTCACTTTTATGAACATCGTGAGTTTTTTTTTTTATATTTTATTTATTAAGTTGTTAACTAATGTTTAAAACAGAAATAAGGTTTAAAGCTGAAAACATTAGATAAGAATTGAAAAAAATGTAAAATGTTTTCTAGGGCAGAATTTTTTGTGAATTTGGTTTTTGTATGACAAAATTCACAAAAAGTTCTGCAGTTTGAATAATTTACAAGTCGTGTAAGGTAATTTATGAATGTAATTGTATTCTGTCATTTTATGTGAATCCCCTTTAAATGTAAATTATTCAAACTGCGGTACATTTTTTTTAAAAAAAATTGACAATAGGCACCTACAAAGGAATCACTTCAAAATGATTGCTATGTGATAATAATTTCGATATCTCTCAATCTATGAAACTAAAAAACAGTTAGGGCTAAATGGGACAGTTCATAGACGGGTCATTTTCAAGAAGGTTAAATTTCTAGCCAAATGGTGCTTCTGGGGTCTATTATGGAATACGATCGTAATTGTAATGGTCGGAACTTGTGTGTTGTTGTTAGTGTTTTCTACTAACAACAATAGGCAAATCCCAATCGTTATGATTACGATCGTATTCCATAATAGGCCCCCTGGTTAATATTTTTTCCAAATCATTTTTTGACCTCTCAAAGAGTTGTCAATAGTTTTGCAAATTTCAATTTTTAAAATTTTTTTGTGTGTCAATTGAACTAGTAAGATGCATTTTGATTTTCCGGTTAAAAATAGTAGCAATAGAGAGGGTAAAGTGATTTTTTCTAGCTAGGGTCAAAGTGGGTAAATGTAAACAGGGGTAATTGTAAACACTATTGGTTGTCCCCAAACTGCTATTCCTTCTTAGCTTATCTAGACAATATATTAAAAATTGATCTTTTATCTCACTGCGGACACGTGCCACAATATATCTAAGAGAGGGTTCGTTGTGTATGAGCGGTCAAAAAAGTGCTTCTTTTTAGTGTGATTTCAGTTTTCCTAAGAGGGAAAAGAATTATATTTTGAAGGAATTTTTAAAAGAAGGATGTATGTTTTAGCTTAATATACGAACAATATAGTTGCTTGAGATAGGTTATATATGTTAATTGTTGTCTATAAACAAACTGTAAAAAATTATTGTCTGTTTACATTTACCCCCTCATTTGTAACCTCATGTCCAAATGTAAACACAATAATGGGGTTAATGTAAACAATTTCTGGCAAATGTAATCACCCTTTTTATACCCGTATGGTGAAACCAAAGGGTATATTAACTTTGCCTTACTGTTTGTAACGCCAAGATCCTGTCATCACACACAAAAATTAATTACACCAGTGTGTTTAGAATGATAAAAAAAGTTGAATTTTGCATGTCCGTCCGTCTGTCTGTCTGTGGCGCGGATTGCGGGCGCACGGATTGAGCTAGAGACTTGAAATTTTGCACAGATACGTATATAAAATATCAGTTATAAAAAAAGTGTTTACCTTTACCCCATTTTTCAAAAATTTGAAAAAAAATATAGGGGTAAAAGTAAACATCCAATTTTGTAAAAAAAATAAGGACCTATAATTTTGAAATCACATGGAATGGGCAATAAATAGACAACAAATTTTAACATAATATATCAAAACTCCGCTGTTAGTGATTTAATTTTAAAAAAACCATTACAAAGTTGAAAAAATATCAAAAAAGTGAAAATCGTTTACAATTGCCCCCCTTGACCCTATAGGCGGAGAGACATTCATAAATGCATGGTTTTTACTTTCTTGTACGAAATTTAATGAAGTATTGAATTATCAAAAAAAAGGTCTTTAATTTAGTAAAAAAAAACATTTCCAAAATACAAAAAAAACGAGCACTCGGACTCGATTGGAGCATTATTATAAAAATGTCGTTCTGTCTGTTAGTCTGTGTACAAAACTTCTTAAAAACAACTACATGTTTGGTCCTGGAATGGAACGATCCTATCAAATTTTGTTGGAAATCTATTAATCGAAAGCAAACAAAATGGCGGCTTTTTAGAAATCTAAATTTCGTTTTTCACAATTTACTCCGAAACTACGCGTTTTTCAGTAGTTTTATATATTACAAAAGTTAAAGACAATTAAATTTCCTAAACTTTTGTCTTTTATTAGAACTCGATATTTCAAACCCGTATCGAGATACACTATTCTTTTAAAAATTCAGTTTTTTTCAGATTCTCTCAAAAACTAACTTTTGGAGGTTCAATATATGAGATAAATTAAGTAGAATAATATTATTTTCTACAACTTTGTATTTTACCGTTATCTGCTGTCTTTCACCATAATTGAGATATTTTCTTTAAAAAGTAAAAAAAAACGACTTTTGCAAATTACTTGCAAACTAACGGTTCGTCGAAAAAAAACAGTGAAAGAAAGATGTTCACCTTGTACTATAAATCGATATCTTCTACCGAAATTTTTCAGATTATGTAAAAAAAAATCATATAATCAAGCCGACGATTGTGAATTGCGCAGGAACGTAGATTTTGTATAAGAAAGTCATGTGCTGTTCACATCAGCTATTTTTAAAAAGAAAATTGTATTGCCTACGCATAAATGGAAAATTTCAAGTCAAATAGATATTTGGAAATAGGTCAAAATAAGGTCAAAAGATTTTAACCAAATATGTGATGCTAAATAAAAACTTTTAAAAATATGTCGCAAAATCATTTAGGGTTATGTCATACCGAATGCGTTTCGTTGTCACATTCATTGTGCATTAGACAATTAAACAAATCTAGACTTTTTTTTTCTTCGACAAAAGATTATTTTTCGGACGATCTTTATTTGTTCTTATTCTATTTGTGTGGTTGTGCGAATATAAACCTATTGCAGAAGGAAAAACGTCAAAATTCGTTTGGCTGTCTTTCAAAATCGCGCAACGTGACAACGCAACGCACTTGGTATTCAAATTCAAATGCATACAGAAGCCTAAATTAATATATTTGCAAATTCATCTCGAAATTACAATGAAAGAAATACTTTAATCCGATAGAGCAGATTAGAATTAAACTTTCGAAAACCACACTCCCTAATTAGCTCGAAATTTTCGTCCCAAAAGTGCGACCGACAGTAATTTGTAAGCTAAAAAAAAGACGTTTCGAAATCAATGTAAAAAAAATTTCTTCGTTGGGGTTAGGTAAAGTTTTCTAAAGATCAACACCACTGAAGAAAATCGGCAAATTTATACCTAGGAAAATTCTTAGGAAAATATCGATAAAGTTGTTTGTTATCAGTAAGTTGGGTCGCTAGTGTGTTTAACTGCTACCAGAAAATTCTCCGCAACTCGCATACAACTTTAACTGAAATCATTTCAATTTTGTTCTAAAATGCAAGAGTTTAAACTTTAAATAAGCGACAACGCGACTTTATCGAAACTGAAAAATAAATAAAATGTTTCAATGGTTTTTAGCCACGTTTGCCCCATTCTAGAGTTTCTGATTCCTTGGGGTTACCGATTGGGTTGAATTTTTTTTCCCTATATACAAGCATATCCAAAGGCAGTTGTTGCCAGAGAAGCAACCGCACTACCTCCGGTGTCGAAGGTACCCCCGATTTCCTTTGGCCGCGTTTCCATATTCCATTTAAGTTCGTATTGGACGCCAGTTAAACTAAACTACATTCACGCCATAATTGCCGCGTCGCGGGAAACGATTTGTGTTTGGTGCTTTAGTCGATTCTAAAACTCAGTACGATGCGGTTCGGCGCATGTGTAAAATAGAAAACAGACATTTTTCTAAAGTGACCTGAGTTTTGTAAAATTCAAATTTCCATAAAAATGGATTTGTTTAGTTAAGACGTTTGTTTGAAAGAAAACTTCCGATAAAAAGTAAAACAGAAAACCGAGACGACTGAAGATTGAAAATTTGACGCCATATCTAACGTAAATGTAATGACTATAACAATAAAATCATTCAAAAAGTGTTAATATTTTATTAAAACAAAACTTTTCACCTGTAATCCAGTGTTAAAGTGATGTTTTTTTCGAAAACTCACCATTGAAAAATACCAACGACCAGTGAGAGAATATGTGGAAAATAAAAACGAATTTTGATTGTCCACGTGTAACTGTGTCAGCGATTCCAATAAATAGGTAAAAAGATTTTTTTTTTTTCAATTTAAATTATATTTCCTTCTGATAAATATCTCTAATTGAGGAAATGTCGGCATGCCAACAAAAAAAAAAAATAACGCCAAATAAAAGACAGTATTTGATGTTTTATTATTGTTGTTATCTTTTGGTGGTAATAATATTATTGTATTCGGCACCGTTGATATTGTAGTCTAGTTATTTATTTGTAACTGATGGATTGCATTAGTGGGGAAAAATAGATAAATTTATAATAATCCAACTTTACCAAGTCAAATTCATGTTTTTTTCATTTATTGCCGCTTTTCGTTGAAATAATACCAAATATCGTTTGTTTGGTTTAAATGATATTTTTTTTGATAGAGTTTTGAACTCGTTTAATCGGTCAATCGAAGGTATTTTTGAACTTTTGTTCATTACGTCGCTGTGAAATTAGTTTAAAAGGCGAAAGAATTTTTTTTCCAATCATACACTGTAGAAAATTTTATTGCGATTTTACATTACAAGGAAACCGTGATCCTTGTACCGCTAGGGTAAAATTACGTATAAAAAATTGTCAAAATTAGTTTAATTTTTAGAGTAAATTTACGAACATCTAAGGGTAAATTTAATAGGACATGATCATGAAATTATGACCTTAAGGGCGTAGTCGTTTATATTCACCCCGTTTTAGATGTAAACTTTGAACATTTTTTGGTTTTTTGGTTGTCTGATTTAAAATTCCTCCTTTTTCGTGATAGATTTAAATAATTTTTATGTAAACTTAAGACAGAAATGCGGAGTATCAAACATTATGACTTTTTGGAGTATTTTTACTAACTATAAAGTAATTTCACAACAAATTTACTTCATTTTAATAGTAATTCTCAAGTTATTTTCTACAGTGTATTTATGTTAACTCTTAACTCTTAAATGTTTAGAAATAGGTTATCAAAAATCGTATAAATATGAATTAAATTAAGGCAGATACCTTAAATGTAGCTATAATCTTTGATTAAAGCTAAGTGCCATATAACGCGGCAACCAAATTTGTAAAAAACGACGTTATAAGAATCGCGTTGTGCAACATTTGTTCAGTTAGACGAAAAAAAAATTTAATTACATCAACCTGTCCAAATGTAGCACAACTCGATACTTTGAATTTTGCTGAACGCTTTATGTGAATTTTGTCAAAATTTTAAGAATCGCGTCGAGACAGAAGCGCGTTCCCAAAGGTCTACACAGTGTGAGGGTCACCAATATTTTATTTAAGGTGTTGTGAAAAAGTGTGGCTAAATTTCAATAAAAATGTTGTATTTTGCAAAATTGGTTAGCCAAAAAAATGTTTTTTTAACCCATATCTTGCCATTACCCGAAATCGATAAAAAATTTCCCACGATCGATACAAGAGATGCAAATGAATCCCCAATAAGGTTTTTTGAAAAAAGAAATTGTGGCGGTGAGAGGAGTTGCTGGTGCAAAAAAGCAATACAACTCGAGAACGCGTTGAGCTAGCGACTTGAAATTATTTGTGGATGAGCTTTACCAAAATCGTAGTTTTCTATGAACTTTGGAAAAGTTAAGTTAATTATAACAGGTCCCTCCGACCCCATTTTTACTTTCTTATACATCATACTAATATATAAAAATGAGTTGGTGTCTGTATGTCTGTCTGTCTGTTCCTATTTCACGCAAAAACGGCTGAACCGATTGACTTGAAATTTGGCATGAGTGTCTGTGGTAGTTCTGGTTCCAACATAGGCATACGGAAAAGTAGCGCGAGGGGTGGGGGAGTAAGGGGAGTGGGTAAAGTGATTTTGAAACTAAGTTTTTGCGCTATGTTACTCTTTCGCTGGGAAACTACTGAACCGATTGGCCTAAAGTTTAGCTCCAACATAGTCCATAAAAAAAAAATTTTTTTTGAAAAAACTTAACCCGGGTATGCAAGCTAGTAGTATAATAAAATATTGTATTCATGAAATATTTCGCCATAAAAACACTACGCCAGCACTCATGAGTCGATTGGAGCATAATTGAGGCATTAAAAGCTAGAGTGGACCAACCCACATGTCGAAATCATGAATTTTTTTGTGTTTGAATCACTATTGCGAGTGAGTTTTTAGATAAAAATGTTTGGATGCACAAAAGAACATTTCAACATTGAGTAAAAAAGTCCACAGAATTTTTTTTTCCCAAAAATTTACAGTCAATAATAGTACAAAAGTGGAAAAGCTTCAAAAACTCGATTATGTGGCTTGGTCCACTCTAGCTTTTAACGCCTCAATTACAAAAATGTCTTTCTGTCTGCCTGTGTACAAAATTTTTGCTGAAGCTAATGAAATTTGCGATTCTCTAGAAAACTGACGGATTTTTTCGGTGGTTCATTGTATGAGATGAATTGAAAAGAATAATAAAAATGCTCTGAAGTGAGCCCATAAAATACGTCTTACTTCTAAGGGAAAGAGGGTTTGTCGAAAATCCAAAATTTAGCGTGACGTATTTTATGGACAGCTCATGATGAGCGTTTCCTAAATTTTATTCATTCAGTGCATTATCGTAAAATTCTATAAGAGTGAATATAAAATAATTGAGTTTGGTGAAAATAAAACTATAATTCAGAGAGGAAATATTGTTTAAGTCAATGCCATGCCATTTGAATTGCAAAACCCCAATAAAAATATGAAATTCTAATAATGCAACAATGTGAAGTATCCTTAACTGATTCATTTAACAAAAGTCGGTTTATGTTTTCGCCAATGTCGCAAAATGATTTACAATATGCTGCGGTTAGCGAAAACTTTGTAAAACCATCAACCTGGATGGATACCTTGAGATCGCTGTCAGTTATGTAACCAATTATTACCTTGGGGAGTCTAACAGAGTTCTAAAGACATCAAATCGGAATAAAGTGCAACCATTGATGCAACAGCTTCTAATAGCAGTCTAATATTAGAGCTAGAGGAAATCGGGCTGTTGTTAAAACTACTCTGTGATCATTTAATTACCATGATATCGCTAGATTCACCGGGGAAACATCAAAGTCTACATCCACCTAATACGCTGATTAACTGCCTAGACCAGACCGATACGATGGGATAATTTAGCGATATGTGGACATCATAATATCGCGCTCGCATAATTCAAACAACTATACTTTAGAAAAAAAAAATGCTCTCTGTTCGTATATTTCTATCGAATGGAAATTAAGTCATATAACTTGCTTAGCTAGCAAAGTTGGTAACTGACTACTATATGACCATCACAATGTTTTTATTCATATTGCTTATGTATTCCCCGTAAATTCACAAGCTCACATCTTTCACCCTGGTCGGTTCTAATCCAATCATCATAACCATCATAATTCCCTTGTCACTATTATGTATGATCATTATTAACTCTGCTCATTTGTTTGTGCAACATAAAACTCGGCCATGTCACATAAATGCATGCATGCCATGCCGTATGAAACTAAAAATGTATACTTCACTTTTCATGACGAATTAAACACAAAAAAGTGGCGTTTTTTGTAGTTGAAATTTTAGCATCATATTTCCATTAAACTCGACATTAGAATCAGCAAAAAAAATCTGTTTATTTGGCGCGATTTAGTTTTTGAGTTATTTTCATATTAGATTTTAGTTAGTAATAGTAAAATTCAACCTGTTACCAGATGGTAATAATAATAAAAAAGTATTTTAAGCCATTAGGGCTGCGTTTAGAAATGAAAATACTTTGCCTTAGAACATTAGGTTTTTGAGTGGGAGGAGGGTTAAGCCTTGAAGCGCATAATTTTCGAGTAATTTTCAAAAAAAAAACGTAATTTTCTTCAAATATTAAAATTGTATGGGGGTTACCCGTTATAGCTACCGTTACTTTTCCAAAAGTTGATAGAAATCGTAGTTATTTACAAAAAAATTCAAGTCGCTAAGTCAATACGTTCTCGAGTTATTTAAGAAACATACAATGGACAGACTGACAGACAGATACGGACATCCTCATAATTTGGCCTGAAACGAATTTCGTACTGATCAGAAAAGTTTCTATCTGCCCTCGTTCTCTTGTAGGCGACGGTCATGAATACACAATACTTTCCCTCTATAGGAAAAGAAAGTAAAAATTGAAGATGTGTTTCCTTTCTGAACGAATCTCAAAACACGAATCATTAGCCCTTAAAAAAATATTCTGAAATGTAGTTAATTTTGAGTAGATTTTAGTGTCTCTCGACTATAAACGGCATTTAACATACTTTATCATTCGTTACTTAAACAATAATTATTCGTTATTACTTGCCTTTGAAATTATTGCGTATTTGAACAAATAAAACAATATTTCTAAAAATATTTCTTTTGTTCTATATCAAAATATGTTGGTGCGACTCTATTTTTTTCTATTTATTGAATACTAGTAATTACACAGGGCAACACGATTTTTGAATCTGGGTTCTAGCCACTTATTTGTCATGCCTTGTTAATCATAAAAGTAGGATATAAAAATGGTAGCGCTGAAATGTTGCTTTTGTGACCAGGAAAATGCTTTTAAAAATCTGAAAAGTAGTAAAATATGATAAAAAAGTCGTTTGAAAAAACCAGGGCACCAATCATGTAGTCCGACGCGTCTTTGTCTTTCGACTTCGACGCAGCTTTTAACTCTTGACTTCGCCATAAATGCAGCTTTAAATTTCGCGGAATCGTCACTATGAATCGAAACGTGATTCTGACTGTGATTCTAGGAAATTTGAAGCTGCTGATATGGCGAAGTCAAGAGTTAAAAGTTGCGTCGAAGTCGAAAGACAGAGACGCATCGGAATACATGATTGGTGCCCAGATTCAAACCAACATTCGAATTTTGTTGAACTGTGTAATAATTCAGCGCCTTAATATTGCTTCAGAAATACCTTAACTCACATTCACTTACCTCGAAAATATAATTTGTTTTTATTGTTCTCTATTCCAATGTGAATAAGTGCCAAAACCGAATGCTTTTCAATGTACATATGTAGACTTTCATAATATTTTTATCACTTGTTTGCGTGGTTTTGTGCTTAAAAATTCATATTTTGATAATAGAAGAGCTTTTGTTAATTTTGAACGGTTTATTGGTAATACAAAACCACTTTTCATCTATATTTCTGCACTTTACAACTATCAAGCAAAAGAAAAACCCTGAATGGGGAATAACACAATGGACAAGTTAAATTTATTACAAAACCACAAGTAATGTTTACTAAATTCCATAGTGACAAATTTCACGAAACTTTCTTCGTAATAATGTAACTATTTATTTGCTCGGTGACGCTTTATAAGCGGAAAAGGTTGGCGCTTGAAAGCTGAGGACAGGAAGTTGACAAATTGTGGTATTTTGAGATTTTACATCATATCCGAATAGTTAGGTTCTTTGTTTCTGATTAGATTACTCATTTTAAGACTTTTCAGTAATTAAAAATAGAATAGTTTTAGTTAGAATTTTCTATTCGGATGAATTTATTTTCTGAAGAGCGCAAAAGGACATGCATTTTCCTTGAATGACTGCATATAAAAAGTTTTGGCATAAGTTTTGTGACAGGTGGGGGTAATTTTTAGATCACCCGATAATTTATACGCTAATTCAGAGCAGAAGAAATTGGGTTAAGTTTAATCACGAGGTAAATTTAATTATCACTGTTTCCGGTACAAGTTAAACGAACTGACAGAAGCTTTAAAAGTTGACGAATTGATAATTTTTTTAGGCTTGGCCTAATAGTTACAGGCAAAAATTTAAAAAATAATCAGGGTATTCATGAAACCAGATAAAATTGCCGATATCATATGTGCGTATTTTTAAAATATACGAAAAACACTGTAATTTGATGTTTTTTCGATCAAAAACTTCAAACGAATGAGTTCTCTTGAAGAATATGATAGTAATACATCGAAAAAACATACAAAAAAAGGATTTTTGAAAAATATAACAAGGGGAGTATAAGAAGTCTTACAAAAAAACTCGAACTAATTTCTAGATGACGATATTATCCCTAAAGTTATTTTTTAAACTCATTTTGGAAAAAGGTGTTAATAGCGTGTTCAACAGTGGCATAATTATCAGAAAGACCGTATCGTCATCTTTGATATTCTGTGTGCATAAAACCTCGTCTCGATTAGACAAAAAAATGCGATATTTTTTATGGCCTGCCATTAAAACGTCCCGCAGAGACAGCATTTGTCAGAAATGTTTCATATCCTGGACAAACATGCTAAGAAAATACGTCTGCGAATGTCATTTTAATGGCAGGTCATGAAAAAAATCGAAATTGATGTCTAATCGAGACTTAACTTTAAAACAAAGAACATAAAAAAAGCTACTATTGGGGCCAATCGTCAGACAAAATGTTTATTTAAAAAAATTCAATTGTATAGAAGAGGGAGAAAGGAGTGGTCCGATTTTGATGTATTGGATTTTGATGTATGGAGCGA
Organism: Chrysopilus asiliformis; assembly: GCA_964034945.1. Lineage (NCBI taxonomy): Eukaryota > Metazoa > Arthropoda > Insecta > Diptera > Rhagionidae > Chrysopilus > Chrysopilus asiliformis. The sequence continues at coordinate 6,572,769 of OZ035963.1, forward strand.
TTATGTAAAATCATATTCATCTTTATAAATATTTCGATACGATGCACAGTTTTCGAGAAAACAGGAAAAAAGTATTCCATGTGTGTGGGCAGTGGTCCGATTGGATTTTGGCGTACAGATAAGTTATGTAAATTCTTATTTTGAAAACATTTTACCTTAATAAATTTTTCAATATGACTCACCGTTTTCGAGAAAATTGAAAAAAAAAATGTTTTCGACATCCCAAAAAAGTCTAAAAATGTTTCGTTTGTATGGGGGAGAGGGAAAGGAATGGTCCAATGTTGCCCGTTCAAGAACTTAGCCTAGCCATTTACGAGAAACGTAACTACACAAAATTTCAAGTGTCTAGCTCAATCCTTTCGAAAGCTATGGTATTCAAGGACAGACAGACGGATAGACAGACAGACAGACGAAAAGATGGACGGACATGCGGAAATCAAAATTTTTTGTCATCCCAAACACCATGGTGTAGTTCATTTGTGTGTCCGATGATTGAAACGGTATCCTAAATCTAATATACTCCTATATAATATATCATATCATACTAATATATAAAAATGAGTTGGTGTCTGTCTGTCTGTCTGTTCCTCTTTCACGCAAAAACGGCTGAACCGATTGACTTGAAATTTGGCATAAGTGTCTGTGGTAGTTCTGGTTCCAACATAGGCATACGGAAAAGTACCCCGAGAGGTGGGGGGAGTAATGGGAGAGGGTAAAGTGATTTCGAAACTTAGTTTTTGCGCTATGTTACTCTTTCGCGAGGAAACTACCGAACCGATTGGCCTGAAGTTTAGCTCCAGCATAGACGATAATGATTCTCTCGTTTCTATTCTCCATTAATAATAGACCCGATACAATTGCCTTTACATTTAAAACAAATGTTTCGTAATTTGTTTTGACTGCACGTCATAAAAAAGCACGCACTGTCAAACACTCAAATAAAGTTATTGGTTTTTCTTTAAATATACTTCTCTGTCAATAATTTTTATATGTATTCAGATGTAATATTTCAAATGTGGTTATTTGTTTCAAATAACTACATTTGAAATAAGAAAGTTGACTTTTATTTTAGCTACTTTGTCTTTTACTTCAACTAAAAATACAGTTAAATCAAATGACGGTTCTTAATTCAAATACACGCCCGATTTTTATCAGTGATGAAAATTTAAAAAAATTGGATATTCGTAAATAGGCTTTTATGTTTAAAAAAAACTTTTACTCACCGAGTTTTAGAATACGTATGTTCATTTTGTTAAATAAATAATTAAATATAAATTGAGGTTATTTTTATTACGCCAACATATTTCGAATGAATTCAAATGATATCAGGAGTTTTATGAACTTTACAGCTATTTTTAGATCGTTGTGAAATTTATATCAATTTCCCAAAATTCATGAATCATCATTTCGAAATTATCATACCAACACCGTTTACCCCAATGTTGCCCGTTAATTTCAAAAATACCCCCAGAATAGATACCGGAGCTTTTGATCGTTACTATAACTAACATTCTCACATTTGATAATAATTGATATTTTCCCCTAATGACATACTCGTACGCCTCCAAAACAGTGTTAGATAGAATTTGGTCAGGGTAAGGAAAGCAAAAAAAAAATTTACGTCATACACGAATAGTGAATAAAATTATCAATGATGGGATATTTTTGTGTTTTATCAGAAAGTGTTGCATATACGATATACGATTTTTTAAATATTTCCGTTAGGAGTCACAAACAGCACAATACCAGAAAAAAAATGTGTTTTAACTAATTTATGTTCGATATGACGAAACCAGCATGAAACATGGTCGCTGAATACGGTTAAATATTTTTTCTATATATTTGGTTCGCTTTTTATTTTTGCTTCTTGGTTATATTGAGCGATAAAAAAGTCATTAACTGTACGGCAATCGTGCATTCGTGAACAATTGCTGATGTGACTGTTGTTAATGCGCATGTGGAAATGGTTTACGCCTGCCTTTTGATAAGAAATTTCAAGTCACTGGCATGTATAGTCGGAGCTAACCATGCCTGAATAAACTAAGCGACTGCTATCAATTGTGATATACTCAAATACAATGGTGCGAACTCGCTGTGATAAAATTTACCTTTTTTCCTGTTTTATGATTTTTTCGTTTGCACGATAAATTGAAAAAGAAAAACATTTAAAAACGTATCATCATTGAGTGACTAATTTTATAGAATTTTCTACTTATTGCTGATTTTATCTAAACTATGGTTAAAATGTCAAATGGTGAAAACGAGCGATATTTAAAAAAAAATATTTATAGGTAAATTAAATTTCAATTGAAAATAAGTGTCCATGGAAATTTAATATAATATATTAACAAAAGGCGAATATTTCATATCTACAACTAACGGTGTTGGGTAAAGATCAGTTCCCCCAAAAAGGTCTTCAAATTTTCGGCATTCCAAAAAAGTCTACTTAAATTTTACGTCGTCAAAAGAAGATTTATAAATAACTAGGGGCTGCGCCCCCCACCCGCAGGTCGGCCTTCGGCCTCGAGTTTAACATTCCAAGAGCTAAGTTTCGAGATCACTTTATTCCCTCCCCTTACTCCCCCACCTCTCGGGCTACTTTTTAATGGGTCTATGTTGGGGCTGGACCCCTATGCCAAATTTCAGGCCAATCGGTTCAGTAGTTTCCTCGCGAAAGAATAACATAGCGCAAAAACTAAGTTTCGAATTCACTCCCTTACTCCCCTCACCCCTCGCGCTACTTTTCCGTATGCCTATGTTGGAACCAGAACTACCACAGACACTCATGCCAAATTTCAAGTCAATCGGTTCAGCCGTTTTTGCGTGAAAGAGGAACAGACAGACACCAACTCATTTTTATATATTAGTATGATTTAAATTTTGAAGATGCTAAAAAAATCTCGATATGATGGAGGCCACAAATTTGTAGTTACGCTATTGAAGTCAGTATAGAGTATCATTTTGCATAAAATATAAGGCTGAGTTCGTCAATGGACATAAAGTTGAATTATTTCTTCTCCCACCTTTTTACAATACAGTTTTTTTCAGAAAAAAAATCTGTCTACCATTTCTAGGGTCCAGTCCAGAAGCAATTTTAGACAATTTGTGGCCCTAGGCGCTAGAAAAGTTTGAAGCTCACATGTCAATTTGAGGCTATAAGTTGTCAAACTTTTTTCGGATCATATTCAAGGCTTTACAAATGTTCGTGCCCTGACAAGGCTTTACAAATGTTCGTGTCCTAACAAGGCTTTACAAATGTTCGTGTCCTGATTCGATATATAAAACCAGAAAAAAACGATTTCAAAAACCACAAAAGAAGAATGCACCGCAGGTGAATTTTTTTTTATCAATGTCTAGCTTTACAAAACGCGATCCTAGTTTTTGGATTACGCGGTCATGGATCTCCCAATTCTAGAGCTTTGAATGATCTTAAAAAATAATTTCAATGTCCAATCGTGAATATGGAGATCCGAATAGTCAGAGGGGGGCCATAGTAGCCGAATGGAGGTATTATTAAGCTTGTAATTTTCCACTATTTTCTTTTAAATTTTCTTTTAAGGTAAATATGTATTTTTTCTCAAATTGAATAAAATGGCATTTTTCGCGTCCCTTGAGTGTATCATCCAAGACAGTTACGCCACTGATAAAAAACCTACATTGTCAAAATGATTACAAAATCTCCAGATATGCAACTCACTTAACTCCTTAGTGCGAATATAATAATTATGAAACGTCTGTATGAATAATCCGGGTTAGATCAATTTAGCACTTTGGCCTATGCAGTTTTAGTTTGCAAACGCAAGGTCTCTCACAGGTAAGAATTTTATGTATTGTCATGTCAAAGGTTTATTCTTGTTTTATACACTCGTATTCTAATGCGGTAACATAAATTAACGCTTCGTTCACTCTATACGATTGATTTATTGCCAAAAACATAATTTCAAGTGAATAGAAGAAAATTGATCAGCAGCCACAAGATTTTTATCGGTTGAGCGTTTAATTCATTTAAATATTATGTAAGTAACTGTAAGATCATAAGCATATTGCTTCCTCTTCAATTAAAAATAATTTTTCTCACAATGCTAATTCAATTTGAAATGTTACATAAATAGTTATTTTCTTAATTATCCGTCAACCATAATTGGTGGTTAAAACTGTTTGGAATAAAAGACGTTTTGATTTGAAATGTAAATTTTTAACCTTCGCGGTGAATTTTTTTTCTACTGTAAAAGAGATCGGGAAGGTTTTGTAATCAGAATATAAAGTATACTTCTAGCGTTTAGACTTTTTTTTCTGTTGGAGATACTTCTGGGTAATTTGGCGTCAGTGTTTCCGAATCTGGCGTTGGTTTGGCTTGGTCAGCGACAGGTTCTATAATATTGAGGGTTACTCATAAACACCCCTAAATATATGAACCAATGATCTCGTTATCTCCTGCATATGAAAAACTAGATCTGATCTAGTCAAACTACCAGATCCGTTGTAAGTGATGGCAAATGACTCTGTAGCAAACAGCCAAACACACCAAGCTTTTACTTCATGGCCTGTGAAGTAAAAGCTTGGTGTGTTTGGCTGTTTGCTTACTTATACGAAATTGTCCATAAAATACGTCACACTTTTTTAAAGGGGGTCCGAAGTGGTGTGACGGCGGTACTAAACTCCATACAAAAAATCGCGAAAAACTTTTACGAAGGGTGCGGTTGGGAGAGAGAAGGGGGGGGGGGGGGGGTGGAGTTCGAAAGGCTGAAAATTAGCGTGACGATTTCATGGACAGCCCTTAACTAATGATCCTCTGAACGGATTTGAACCAAATTTTATAGATAGATAGTTTTTTTAATATTAAAGCGGGATTTATTTTTTGATAAAAAAGGCCATGCCTGAAAATTTCAGTGAATAAAACTACATTATTTCTTCAATTGAAACTTTTCACACAGATTTATTGTCCTTTGAACTAATTTCCAAAAAGGATTTGCTCAAAAATTTCTTTTTTCAAAAGGATTTGCTTAACGACTTTTTTTAAAAATTAATTGTGTTTTATTGTGAGCTAGTGTTGTTATAGCGTAAGCTAGAATAAATGGTAAAAAAAAGAATTTTTGAGAAAGTGGCGATTACTTAATACTGTTGAAATAGAAAAAAAAAATTATATCGATTTTTGAAAGCAAATAAAAAAAAACTCAAACCTTCAATTAAAATGGAGTTTTTTCGATGTCGTGAATTATTTGCAAATTGAAATTATATTATTTATATGTGAAAAATGAGATTATTTAATACACTTTGGAACATTTAAAAAATATTTCAAGTAATTGTGGTCGGTCTCCTTATCAAAGAGCAAACACGTCAGCGTCCGCTGTGCGAAGAAATAACGAACCTGAAAATTATTTGAATATTTATTTGTACATAAAACATACGTAGAATGGATCAATACATAAAAAACGGTCTTATGATGTATACTTTCTTATGTTGAATTTTCGGTTCAGTATTTCAAAAATTGGAAGAACTGAAAAGAAGATTCGAAAATGTCTGTATTTGTTCAATTTATCATAAAGTTAAACAAGGGCTAGCTTAGCTATTAACTTCGGCCACTCGGGTTTCCTACCACCCGAAACGACACTAAAAAAAACAGGCATTTCTCTTTATACCGAAACTCAGATCGTGGTTATTCAAACCGAGGCCCATATAAAATTATGGTTAGATCGTTAAGTAAAATATGCGATTCGACTGCCGCCCTGTGAATATGAACATAATCATATGTAACCTATGCCGTTAAGCAAATATTGAACATAAGATTAGACCGTTGTATTTCGGAGAAACTTTCTGGTTCTTCACTGTATTGCGACGCTATATGAAGTCGGTTAGTTACATGTAAATGTAATTCTCTTCATTGAAATTTCAAGTCACTTTAAGCCTCCGTTTTATTGGTGAAACGCTGTAGAACGATGTGTGTTTTTTATGCAAACAAATGATTTTTTTTCTTCGGTTTTTTTTTTGGTTCATTTTTTAGTTAAATAGTCGAAAAACACCTGCCGACAGTGTATTTTGTTTGTCCCCGGTTTAATTGTGGGGATAATGATCTTTCCACCCATGCCATCGAATTCTCTTATCATTCTGAATTTAACATTTTTCTGTTTTATATTCATTAACCAGTCGGTCTGGTAAATGCTTTACATTTTACAATATCGTGGAAGAGCAATTTATTAACAAAAGATAACAAACGTTTACCGAGAACTCTTTCTTTAATTTAACTTTGTTTAATATCTCATACATTTTAAACAGATAATATTGTATTTTTTTGTATCGTTGGGAGCGCATAAACTTATTGTAAGAATCCAACAAAAAAAAATTACACCAGTGTGTTTAAAATGATAAAAAAAATTAGTTTTTACACTAAGAAAATTTGGTCATTAGATTTAACGAAAAAGCTGTTGAATCAAATGACGATTCTTGATTTAAATACATGTCCAATTTCTCTCAGTGTTTATATACGGCCACTCAGAGACAATTCCAATTTCTTTCTTTATATAGGCGAGATAGAAATTTGCAGGGACCGAAATTGCTTGAAAGTCAGAGGCTTCAAACGGACCGGGTATGGAAATTTTTGAGGCAAACGAAATTTTAACTCAGAATTTTTTAAAAGCAAAACATTTTGAGCAAACGAAAATGCACACATAAATTTAAAAAAAGGTGTATCAAGAAGGTACCTTTAAAGCCGTGGTTCCCAAACTTTTTCAGTTGATCAAACAGCTGACGCCCCCCCCCCCCCCCTTTTTTTTTTGAAAACCTGTCAAACCTCCGTGGTTCTATTCTAACATTTTGAGTTAAAAATCCACACACACTTTTACTGTCTATTTCAATTATTTATTTCCCTAGTTTCTACAAAAAAAAACATAACAAAAGCTATAATTGCCAATCTGGCAATTATTCAAGACCCGTATGGTGATATTCGTATCAAAATTCGAACAGTTGTATCAAAATTCCACTTTGAAGGCAAACTTTCCAATAAGATTTTTTAAAACTTATTCCAATCGGATTTTGATGTATGGGAGTTTTATGTAGAATCATATCCTAAATAACTTTTGTTCTTGAACTTTTTTGATAACATTTACCGTTTTTGAGATATTCGCAAAAAACGATTTCGTTCGTATGGGGGGTACCCCCCCTAATGGTCCATTTTTGCCCATTAACGAACTTAGCCTCGCATTTTACGAAAAACGGATCCACACAAAATTTCAAGTCTCTAGCTCAATCCGTGCGCCCGCAATCCGCGCCACAGACAGACAGACAGACAGACGGACAGACGGACAGACGGACGGACGGACAGACGGACGGACAGACGGACGGACATGGAAAATTCAATTTTTTTTATCATTCTAAACACACTGATGTAATTCATTTTTGTGTGTGATGACGGGATCTTGGCGTTACAAACGGTAAAGCAAAGTTAATATACCCTTTGGTTTCACCATACGGGTATAAAAACTGAAAAAATAGAAAATTATTGGAATGGGTGACACTGTTTTTCTTTCACTAAAATCTGAATATTAGGTCTGATGTTTGACAGAACACACCGGAGATCGCTTTTCAGATTAAGTCTGCAACGCTGCTTTGTTTTTTCTTCACGCCCCCCTGGCCGTGGCTCCACGCCTCCCAAGAGGGGCTCGCCCCCCAGTTTGGGTACCACGGCTTTAAAGGTAACCATGCGCGGCTGGTGAAAACCATAGCGTTTAACGCCAAAGCCTAAAAGATGGGATAAAAGAATATCTTCATGTTTTGACTATTTGGTGGTTTAATGCAACGAACGGCCATCAATTGGCTCAAAATACCGTCTTTGAAAAGCACCCGCCATAGGAAAAATTTCACTCCAAAAATTGCCGCTTCACGCCATTTTATTGCCTTCACGCCATTTTAATGGCTTCACGACATTCTATTGCTACACCTCCTTTAAATCGAGGAATTTTCAACATTTGTAAGGTGTTGCAAAAAAAAGCGGTTGGCATCCGAAAAGCCTGAAATTATCGAGAGATATTTTGTGGACAGTCACTTAAATTTTTTCCCATTTTCCCAGAAAATTAAATTTTACTTCAATTTAAATTTTACATATTTCGTTCAGAAAGTGAAAAAATTCTGAACCAAAGATAAAATAAATCAGTTAAAAAATTTGAAATAATTAGGCGAACGTTTGCAATAAACAATAGCAAAGTTTCATTAGAAACCATGTGTAATTTTGATCACATTTCGAAGTAGAAATGTTTAAATTTTTTTAAAATTTGTTTGTATACTGAGGAAAAAGCCACAACACACACTTTAATTTAGCTCGGCAGCATTATCGTATTTTATGTAGTCAATTGCATAAATTGCTCAATAAGATACGAACAGAGTCCAGTGAATGCTTACCGAGTTTTGCATGCGTTTTACTGATTGACGACGACAATGGCCGTTTTTCTGTATTATGTTGACATTCGCGATAATTAAATAACGTATTTACCTACCATCTATATCGCTAGAACTCTTTGACCTGTTTAACTATCGTACATATATCCGTGACACGACATTTTCCCGTACAATAGCATAGAGCGCACTATCCACAACGATGTTTCTTTATTTGTCCACCATTACTAGGAAAATGGAAAAAAAAATGAAAATCATAAAAGAAAAATAGAAATTAGACGGCAACATAAAAATCAAGAAAACAGTAAAGAATCATTTGTGACCAATTGTGTTATTTTCATATAATTCCCATATTTTCAAAAGTAGAACAAACAAAGTACTAGAGAAAATGTATTATAAAAAAAAAATTCGCAGAACTTTATCAAAGTTGATTTTTTTTTTCTTTCATAATTACAGTCGGTAGAGACGTGAAACTCATTTTATTGTTTGATATTATTTCGATTATAAATAGCGTCGTTCAGCACGCCTAATTCCCAGAGAAAAACCTTTTGTTGAATAAGAATTCTCTACCCTAAAGGTTAAGATAAAAATTTATGCACGACAAAAGTTCTATCAGCAAAACTAGCTTTGCCGGCACTTGCAAAATAATTGTGAAATATATTTCCTAACATCTCTAATGGTTTTCACCATTGATACGATTTTTTTCTAAAATTAATATACATTTATGAAATTTTTCCCCTTGGCACTACATTCTGCGTTTCAATTGGCCCTCCTCAAATCAGGTTTCGTAACATATTTCTGTTCCACTTTTTGCACCTACAGTTTTGCAAGAATTGCGCATCATCGATGAGCTGCAACATTTGTAAGGTTTTTTACAGCCCAACAGCAGTAAGAACCGTTATAGCAGGCTTGGTGATAATCATAAAACGTCTATATAAAACGAATGGTGGTTTGACTGACGTTGAGGCGCAAGGTTTTTGCTGCTCAATATCCATAGGTACGTACAGTGGCTTACAAAAAATCTTTTTTCAACGATCGAAATTTTAAGGAGTTTTTGAGTTTTTTTTACGAAATTACTGCGGGGTATTGCATATCCCTAGTTATGCGCTTATCCGTTACGTACATTTTCGAGTACGGATATTAATCCATTTTTCACCACCCAGTAAGAATTCTTACCACAACTTTAAATGTTCGTTAAAATGTCCTTCAAAAACTTTTGTATTGAAAACCTGACGACTTTTTTGTGTAATTTACACTGATGGACCGAAATTATTGGCCCATAGAACTTTTGCAAGAGGTTTCTAAACCCTCCGATCTCCTTCCATTTCTATCTTTCCCCTATCTCTGCCTCTTTGTTACATTACTGCCCTTCAAAAATACAAATTCCATCATACTTGCAATAGTTTATAAAAATTTTCACTTTTTCTTTCTAGCCAATCGAGAAGAATGCGAGTCTGGAGGACAGTTGGTGCTGGGAACCGGATAACGTCCCTTCAGACACATCTGGGAAAAACGACAATGAGGCGACATCGGAATCTTCCATTGGGGGTGACATGATCACGATTCCCCTTGACGTTCCAAGTCATGATTCCGATGACGATCGAAGTCAAAAGATGAAGCGGCTTTCATTAGAAAATGCAACCCTAAACGATAGAATTCGCATTCTAACGGGGGAAAATAGCCAATTGAATGCCAGCATAGAAGAATTGGACAGTCAACATGACATTGCAATGCAAAATGTTTTGGATTTGAAAAATCAGCTTCAAACGAAATGTTCTGAGCTGGAAACGCAACTTAAAGTCCTTCAAAACGAGCGAAAAACGGACGCGGAAAGAGCCGAAAGTGTTCAGAAGGATCATTTGGCACTGGACAAGAGATTCAATTCGATACAAGAAGCCTACACTTTATACGTACAGGAGAACGAGATACTCAAGGGAAAACTGGAAGCCATGGGCGTCAGTATTCGGCAAATGGAATGTGATAATTTGGACTTGCAGGCAGGGTTCAAAGTAAAAGAGACCGGATTGCATGAAGTTATTGAAAAAATTACAGCTGATAAGGAGTTTTTGGAGAGGGAGAATATCGATTTGCAGGAATCATTGTCTAAACTTAAAGTGACTGACTCTAATGAGAATCAGAGTGGTTTTTGCAAAAACTGCGAATCTTTTGAGGAGAAATTTAAGCAAATCGAATTGGAGAAGAAAAATGTGACGGAAGAATTGCTTTTGGTTAAAGAAAAATTATCAGAACATGATTTTATGAAAAGAGACTTTGAGGAGAAAATCAAAGAACTTCAATGTCAAGTTTCTTCACTGACCGAAAGTACAAAAACCGTCACTGTCGATAGGGAAAAACTGCAAAGCGAATTGACAAAAGTGTTGGAAGAAAATAATTTGATGAAAAAAGTAAAGGGTCAAATCGAAAGCGATTTTGTGATTGTGGAGAAGAAATGTGCCGACATACAGAAGAAACAGGAGACAACACAGGAGGAATTCCAAACCAAAATTGATGCTCTCCAAAACGAAGTAACAGCTTTAAATGTTAACAATCAATGTCTACTGGGCGAGATAAAAGTCCTTCAGAGATACTCTCCACCCGGTGAAAGTGGTGAGGACTCAAGCTCCAGTTTTGATGATGATTTGAAGCGTAAATACGGCGATCTTGTTGCCGAAAACGATCAACTGCAAGCTGACTATGCGATTTTGGAAGAACAACTGATGAATGTTCGGAAGGAGAATGAAAATTTGGAGACAATGCTTAGTAATGCGGAGGAGGAGAATCAAAATATGAAACAGGAGATTGAGGAATATAAAACAAGTGTAAATTTCCAAGATAATCAGCTTAGTTATGAGGTTTTGTTAGCAGAGAAAGAAGCACTTGAAAACGAACGGAAATTCTTACGGCAGGAGATTGAGTTGAAGATTGTCGAGTATAACGAGATTGAACAGAAAATGCAAACACTGCAAAAAGACATCGACCAGTGCAATCAGCGCAACATAGATCTGGTACAGGAGAATAAAAACTATGAAGCTGAAATTGCTGATCTCAATGAAAAATTCACCAAATGCGAGAACAATGCATCCGATGTTGAGTCAAAATTGATGATGGAAACTATTGGTCTACAGAAGAAGGTCAACGATTTAGAGTCCTCAATTAATAGAAGCAACATGCAAACGATTAGTGAGAGTTTTGCTAACTTTAAAGATTTCAAAGAATTGTTAGAGAAATATCTGACGACTGAGACACCCATCGTTGATAAGTTCAGTTTGGAACAAGTGTTGGTGGGCGTTCGAAATCGATTGCAGCGAGTCGATATGCTGGAGAAAAATCTTAAAGCTTTATCTGATGAGATATCACAGTTGATAAAAGATAAAACAGGAGTAGAACACGAGAGAAATACCTTCAAGGCGGATTTAATGCATTACGAAATTGAATGCTCTGAGTTGATGAAAAACAATGAAATTCTTCTCAACGAATTGGAGAATTACAAGTGCAATAAATTAGAAACAATTCCCGAAAATAACGAGGAGAGTATTGTTGTGCTAGAGAAACAACTGGAAGAGTCCAATAATTTAAATAAAACACTGGAAGATGAATACGATGAACTTAACCAGAGATTACATTCATTGGAGATGGACAAACACGAATTGCAAATGAAAGTGAACAGCCTGCAAGATGCCAATTTAAATTTAAACAACTGCATGAGTGAAATGAAGGATCAAATTGATGTGTTGGAAAGCGAGAAATGCAATTTGATTTTTGAAATAAACGAAATGAAAACGGACGACAAGAAATCTGCGATGGAATCTGAGATACAAGAGTTTAAAAATAAAAACGTCACTCTGGAATCTCAACTGGAGCGGTTAAACAAAGATCATGCGGATCTTGTAAATACCATGCAGAATTTACAACAGAATTTAATCGACACCAAAAAGGAGTCGGAGGCAACCGTTGCTAAATTGGACAGGTATCTCTACGAGAAGGATGTGGCATTAAAAGAGAAGGAAGCAAAATACCAGGAGCTTACAGTAGAAATCATTACGTTAAAATCGATTTTGGAAAAAGAAAGTCTGGAGAAAAAACTAGAAGAAACTTCCGGTGAGAATCAGGGCCTAAAATTTAGAGTAGAAAATCTAGAAAAAGAAAATCTTAAACTAATAGAAGAGCTGAATTCAAAAGTCGAAATCGTGAAACCGCAACAAGAGTCAAGCGAAGCATTATTGGAGAAACTTTCAACCGAAACCCAGAAAAATGAAATACACTCGACTGAATCCGCTCAACTCAATGAGAAAATTGAAATTTTAACACGTGAGAAAAACGATTTAATACAGTCGGTCACTACCAAACATAATGAAAATATGCAATACTACGCGGAAATTCAACGTCTCAATCAACTGCTGCAAGCGGAAGTGGAAAAATCAAAAATCCTATCCACAGACTGTTCGAACTGCACAAAATTGAGTGAAGATCTCGCAAACATTTCGGCCACAAATAGCATAGAATTGGAAAAATTAAAAGATCAAATTAATTTCCTGAAGGAAAAATCTGATATACTGCAGAGTAATTTGCTATCAGAGCAAACCAATCAGAAATTGATGCTTACCGAGAAAATGGAAATTATTGAGCAGAATAATACCCTGCGAAAAGATTTACAAAGGCTGAGAGAGCATTTGCTTGAAGTGCAGGATGCTCACACCGAAGATACTGTTGAAATGCAGAAGGTTTTAGAGGATCGTGATAAAAGAATTGAATTGCTAGAGAATGAGGTCGCCAAATCTGGGAATGCCTACACGTCAGCCAGGTAAATATTTTAACAAAAATGTTTTTGGGGAGTTGTAATGAAGGGAGCAGGATAGGGGGGGGGGGGGGGGGGGGGGGGGGGGGTATGTGTGGCAAATTTGTGGAAAAATGTCATTTTATGACCTCTTGTTGAGTGGATTTAGACATCTTGAATTCCATGGAATTTCAGCATTCAAATCTTTCATGGAATTTCTCTCTGGATTTCTTTTTTTCGTTATCAACTCAAGGTCTGATTGGTCAATCAACTAAAGGTCTGATTGGTTATCAACTCAAGGTCTGATTGGTCAATCATTGGAATAAAATATTTCTTGGGATAAAAAGTCGTAAGTGGAGAAGCCTGGTTAGGATAAGTTTTTCAGAAAATTCTATATCAAGCATGACGAAAAATGCGGGCCAATTTTTAAACTATTTCCTATCTAATAAAAATACAACTTTCTTCAAAGAAATTTCTGCAAAATTAACTTTTTTCTAGTATTCGTGCTAATCAACACGCAGAGACACTTCAAGCCCAGTATTTGCTTGTAGCTCAACAAAGAGATGAATTGATAGCCAAACTAAATTTGGCAGAGGACAGGGAATCTAAAAATCAAGCGGCTCTGGTGAATCTTCAATGCGCGCTGGAACAGTTTCAAAAGGGTAAAATGCTTAAAAATTATATTTTTTACATAGAATTGCTAATACAAAAACTTCAGAGAAGGAACACGACATCCAACAAGCGACAAGTCGAATCCGTAAGGAAATCGAGGCGGAAAAGCAAAATCAAAAGCAACTTAGCTCAGAGATAAATTTATTGCAACAACAATTGGCAGAAGCAAATCAGGGACTGTTAGCCGCCGCTAGACTCTCAGATCAACTGGAAGTTTGTCAAGTAACAATAGCTGCACTTCGTGAAGAGAGTGAGTTAAATTAATTTCGCAAAGCAATCTAATATTTTTCTGCTCCTATTTTTAATGCTAAGAGCATGGTATTTTTTTTTATCGGAGAAATCAGTGCATTTTTTAACCTTCATTTAACATTTAACTAACCCAAAAGCCGTGATTATAGGAATCTGTTAGGATTCCGGGTTTTTTTTTCTAGGGCACAATTCACCTTTCGAACATAATTATAGCAAAGCAAACAAACGGTTTTTCTAACTATGGTGAAAGTTTGGATATTTTTTACTGCAATGGATTTAAAAGGTAAATATCAGTTGGTAATTCTGGGCTTTATTCAATCTCTCGGAATTTCAGCTGGTATACACTTTTTATGTCCCATAATTTTCCAAAAATTAAAAAAAGCAATGCGATTTTCAACATTTTATTTGCACAATTTTATCAATGATTTGGCTGGACTAAAAAAAAAATTTACATCGACTTGGAATTGGAAATTAGTTTGGATGAACTTTCTAACAAAATTTCATTGTAAAAACTCATAGCTGCACATCTTTATGCGAGTATTTGTTTAAAACACCACAGGTTAGGTTAGTGCACCAGAAATTGGCGTTCTTTAGTTTGCAGAAATTTCTACGTATCAATCAACGATTTTGTCTCTCAGTAAAGCGATACAAAAGCATGTATTTTATCGGAGAATCAATGCAAAAAAAAAATCTTGCATTAAAAAACCAAATTTAAAAAAGATATTCCAATGGTTAAGAATGTTTTGTCACAAAACTCTTTGGCATCTCTAGCTTAAACTCAATTAGAGAGAATTTATCGTTTATTGTGTACTGTTTTTTAATATATATATTTTGTGTTTCATTATGTTAAGAAATCATTTTAAGTTTTTATTTTTTATTAGTTTTCATTGTACATTTTTTCACGTGTTTTTTTTAATTATATCTTTTGTATATCTTTAAATGAAATTATCGAAAATATCAAACATTTGGCAACATTTTCATGTTTAATTTTAAATAGCTGATCGCATTAATTCATTTTGCACTATTTTTTTAAACTTCCTTTTATTTGATTTTTTGTTACTCTTCGATTTATTTGTTTTGTGATTGACGACGTATGAGGCAATCTCATAATGTAACTGTGGGCATGTCTGATACACTCACGTTGCAGATTGAGGTTACCAAATGCTCGTTATTGTCTTCAGTTCAAGTGTTATTTTTATTTAAAAAAATATTGTTTTTTTAAAATATATTTTCAGTTTTCAATTCATTACTATTTATTTGCTGTTATTTTAAGAGATATTTACTTGTATTCGATTTTTAATAGTTTAGTTCTTACTATCAGATATCATAAATAATGTGGAGAAAAATACAATATAATGCTTAATTAAGTGCTCAAAGAAACTTTCTTTTTTGCTGCTTAACATATCAAACAATTTCATGTCATGATATCTAATTGCAAACAACATTTCGTAGGTAAAATTGATTCAATTTGATAAAATTGCATCAAAATGAATGTGATATAAAAGTTACAACAAAATAGAAATATTATAATATAACTGGTTGGAATTTTTCGTACAAAAATTTCTTTTAATTTTGTTTTATTTTCGAGCAATTGGTGTGGGGATGGTTTTACAAGCGCAGAAAATCATACTAATATATAAAATTGAGTTGGTGTCTATCTGTCTGTCTGTCTGTTCCTCTTTCACGCAAAAATAGCTCAACCGATTGACTTGAAATTTGGCATGAGTGTCTGTGGTAGTTCTGGTTCCAATATAGGCATACGGAAAAGTAGCGCGAGGGGTGGGGGGAGTAAGGGGAGGGGGTAAAGTGATTTCGAAACTTAGTTTTTGCGCTATGTTACTCTTTCGCGGGGAAACTACTGAACCGATTGGCCTGGAATTTGGCTTAGATGTTCGTCGGGGGTCCAGCCCCAACATAAACCTATCAAAAAGTAGCCCGAGAGTTGGGGGAGTAAGGGGAGGGGGTAAAGTGACCCTTTCGCGGGGAAACTACCGAGCCGATTGGCCTAAAGTTAAGCTCCAACATAAATCATCAAAAAAAATTGAAAAACTTAACACGGCAACGACGGGTATGCAAGCTAGTGTGTAATAAATTTGTTTTTGTTGAAGTTAACCTGTCAAAAAAGTTTTTTTTACAGGAAAAACCATCAATTTTACAATTTTTAGACGTCTTCACTTACGAATTACCTCTCTTGGAGCAAAACTTCTCAGAGTTTTTGTCTGTTGAAATAAGGCATTATATATACGTTCGTAGGCAAATTTTATACGAACATGATAGGCGAAAATGCCAGCAAATAAAAAAGTTTTATATCGGGTTGACGCTTTTTTTACGATTCGTGACGCTTTTTTTACGATTTTAGAGTTTTGCACCGCCGTCACACATCGATTTTGATAAAATTTGGGAAAATTCGGTAAGAACATTATGTAAGGATAACGCAAATATCCTTTTCCTCCATTTTTTCTCGAGAGAATTATCATACAAGGGGTTTTGGGGTCGCTGGTCACAAATCTCGTATTCTTTTTCCTCTTGACTTTACAACCTTATGCAGGTTTTAGTCTCGCCAACAACTCTCCTCCACACCATTCGGTTCTAGACTTCAGCTTTTTATTCCCATATTCCCATAATTCGGAAATTCTATTCTAGTGCTTCCTTTCGCCTTTTTCTTCAGGATGGCGAATATCCTTTTTATTTTCGCTCAAAAAAAAAATCATAGGGGGATTTTTTGGGATTGTGAATCTGAGGAAAGGTCCTGTTAGGATGTTCGTGAATATCCTACTGTCTTTTTTTGGGTAAATTATCATAAAGGGTTTTTCGAGGTCTCTGACCGCGAGTCAAGTGAAGGCAATTCAATATTCGAAACGTAAAGTCCTGTAGGAACAACAAAAATATTCATTATATCCTTTCGCAGAAAATTCGCTGAGGAGGTATTCGAATCGGGGAGGAAAGGTCATGTAAAAATAGCGTGAATATCCTTTTTGCCCCGAAAAATCCGAGGATTTTGAGTTCGCTAAGCATGGATCGGCCTTCAGATACTTTTAATAAATTGGGATGTTGTGCTGTCCATTTAATTGCCACCTCTATTTTGATGAAATACTGCCAGAATAATTTGAAATTCTTTGAAAAGGGATCCGCGAAATTTAAAACCAACCAGTAATCTTAAAGGTAGAATTTTATTAGGTTTATAACAAGAAAAAACATAGAATTCACAACAAAAAAAAGTTTGCTAAATTGTTTCACGAATTATCTACATTTGTCACAATAATTTGGTCACATTTTTAATAAAAAGGTACTGATACATGGTGTCTGTTAAACAAACCATTAAAATTTATTATAAAATCAAAATCATTTAGGAAATCTAAATTTAAACGCAAACTTAACTGGAATTAACTTCAGTCTGTGGATTGAGTATTACATCAGGTACTGGTGTGGCTTTCTAATACTAACCAGTGCTTATGTTATGCTCGTTCTAAAGATTCGAGAATGCTGCATGATAACCAATGATAAAAAAACGTTCTTACAATTAAAAGTTAAAAAAAAACTTTATAATAAAAATGCAATTTTTTTTCTACTTATAGAATGGCGTATGGTAGTTTAAGGGTTTCTTTAATATCTACTTGAATTAATATAATTTACCTTTATTCCTTCCATTTTGAATTTAAATAATGAGTTTTTTCCATCCTGCACTTAGTTGAGAAGCTACAGAAGAAAAACGAGACACTTGACGAGAAACTTCGAAATATTCAATCTAGCCAAGAGGACAAGATTGAAAAGAGTTTAGTAAAAAGTTTACTAATTGGGTACATTGTGAGTGCCAATCAAAATGACAAAATGCAAATCCTGAAATTAATCACTTCAGTGCTTGATTTTAACCAAACGGAAAACGACAAAATTGGATTAAATAAGAACCAAGGAGGATGGTTGACAGGAATTTTATATGGGGGTAATGCCGGAAATGCGGGTAAGTAAAAATAAATCCGATAAACTGGCTAGTTTGTGAAACTATTTTTATCTTGGTTTTTCCTTTTTCTTCCCCAGGCACTCAAAGCAAGGACAGCTTGGTAAAAGCATTTGTAAGCTTCCTAGAAAAAGAATCCCAGCCTCGAACAAATCCGGATGACTTGCCAAATTTATTAAATATCGTTAGTGATCACTCCACAACATCTGCGGGAACCGGTAGCCAAAGGAAACGATCTGAATCGGGCACTAATCCAATGCAGTCGGGTGTGCAACCGATTTTGCTCAACGAAAGTATCCTGGAACAATTCGCTCCAAGTAGAAATTCAAGTTCAATACTAAAGGATATTCTCAATGATTCTTGACTGTAGTGAAATCGTTTTAAATTCAGTGTCATTATGTCTAGATTTTCTTCTTTATATATTTTCTTAGATCTTTTCTTACTTTTTACGAGTAAAATAATAACTTCTGATATTGTTAAGTTTCTGTTTTATATGATTGCTGTATGTATATATAAAAATTAAGTAAATTATAAGATTAATCTTGCGAGATTTTTAATAAAAATTTAAAAGGTGAATTGTAGAACGTGTTTGAATTATGAAAAACTCCTGTCAATGTCGCACTGGAAAGTTTGGGTACAATTTTATCTGTAGCTATGTGGTAAATAGTGAAATTCCTCCAAGTTTTGATAAAATAACAGGCTAGTTTCTTCCGATTACTTACAGTAAAATGAGCGCCAGGGCACCCAATTTTCGTGGTCTCCATAATCAAGAAAAAATACATATTTTAAAAACCTAATAGCACCTCCATTCGGCTATGAAGGCTATCTGACTGTTCGGACGTTCATATGGACATTTGGACCTCGAAATTATTTTTTAAGCTTATTCAGAGCTCTAGAATTGGGAAATTCATGACAGCATAACCCAAAAATTAGCAACGCCTTTTTTAAAATAAATTTCGCCTGCGGTGCAAAAAAAATAAAAGATTTTATAAAAGTTTTTTGAATTTCTCGACCATTTGGATTTTAATATTATTTATTTTGATTATTTTCGGGCTGTAGGTCATATTGGGATATTTTTGCTTCTATCGAAACTATTTCTAAACTTAACAAAAGCTATAATTGCCAATCTTGCAATTATTGAAAACCCGTATGGTGATATTCGTATCAAAATTCGAGCAGTTGTACCGAAATTCCACTTTGAAGTCAAACTTTCCAAAAAGATTTTTTTAAATTTATTCCAATCGGATTTTGATGTATGGGAGTTTTATGTAGAATCATATCCTAAATAACTTTTGTTCTTGCACTTTTTTGATAAGATGCACCGTTTTTAAGATATTCGCAAAATACGATTTCATTCGTATGTAGGGTACCCCCCCCCCCCCCCCCCCCCCCCCTAATGTTCCATTTTTGGCCATGAACGAACTTAGCCTTGAATTTTACGAAAAATCCATCTGCGCAAACTTTCAAGTCTCTAGCTCAATCCGTGCTCCCGCAATCCGCGCAACAGACGGACGGACGGACATGCTAAATTCAATTTTTTTATCATTCTAAACACTGGTGTAATTCATTTTTTTGTGTGATGACGGGATCTTGGCGTTACAAACGGTAAGGCAAATCTAATATACCCTTTGGTTTCACCATACGGGTATAAAAATCACAATTTTTAAAAGTGCGTTTTTTTAAATTCCAAATTTTTAGACTGAAAGATAAAATTTTCCTTGTGTTTTAAATTTTCTTTTTCAGCAATAAAATTTTAACTCTTTCCACAATTGGAAGGTTTCCCAATCATATTAAAAAGCAATTCTTTTTTACTTTATATTAAGAAATTTTCTATTTATTAAAGTTGAGTCAGCAAAAAATTTAATTTATTGAAAGAAAAAAAAACAAACAAAACATCTAAAAAATAAAGGAAATTTCCCTAGATTTTTGAATGCTTATCTCGAAAAATAAAATTAATTCAGTTCGAAAAAGTACAAAAAAAATCCAGTAAATCCGGATCTTGCCGAGAATATTTCTGTTGATGATAGATGATAATTTTAATAGAAATTTTGAAACTAAAATGGTCAATTCACTAGAGAAAATCAAAATTTCAAATATCCGCGCTAATTTCCAGTAAGAAACGTCTTGAAAGCACCCAATTCCAGTTCTTAGGTGAATTTCTGACATTTGGTCACTGAAAAGTCAGCATTTTGACAGTGGGCTCCCCAATAAAAACCAACCATAAAGCTGGAAAGAGAGAGAACATGTAATTCGTGGCCATCCGCTAGAATGAGACAACGCAACAAATTGCGCTTTGAACT
Organism: Chrysopilus asiliformis; assembly: GCA_964034945.1. Taxonomy (NCBI): domain Eukaryota; kingdom Metazoa; phylum Arthropoda; class Insecta; order Diptera; family Rhagionidae; genus Chrysopilus; species Chrysopilus asiliformis. The sequence continues at coordinate 6,593,104 of OZ035963.1, forward strand.
GATGAAAAACTGATCAGAATAATTTTCATTCAGTAGTAATTTTTCCAAGTTTTAATAGACAATTGAAAAGTTTAAGAAAAAAATAGTAACTGCGGCCCACAGCTGCTTGAGGTAAGTTTCGGTTTCCGTTTCCGCCCGGAAACAAAGTAAATTCGTCAGAAAGTAAAGTTTTTTTTCTGCTCTGTGCTTTTTCGCAAGCAGAAAGAATACGGGAATTATTACGAAAACAAAATAAAAATTGTTCGATATAACAATCCGTGATTTCCCTTGACGTTTCCGAAAATAGCCTTCACACGAATCAAAGCGGAGAAAGAAAAAACGAAGAAAAACATTTTCTTTATATCGCGAATTTTCCACTACGACATTTCATGCCAAGAAAAAAAAATCATTTCAAGTGTGCTCCAGACCCAAAAATTTCACAATTTTCATTCCATTCGTCTAAATTCGATCAAGTGAATAAAAGTTTTTTTTCGCATTTATTTCGGTTTTTTTTACAGAGAAAAAAGTAATTGAACGCAGTTACAACAAAGGAGAATCACAAAAGCGAGAAGCTAACTGTAATCTCAATAAAGACAACCAGAAAAAGTGAAATTGAAGAGCCATTGATAGCGGACGAAATCATTGATTTCCTCAACGGAACGAGTGTAATTTTTCCACGATATTTTCATGATTGCAAGGACCACGAATCGAGATGATCAACATCGATGACTCAACAGTCCACGAAGATTCACTGGACAAGCCACTAAAGGTAATTTTCGAATGGCCTTATGGTAGTAGAATTTGCATAAAAACCATCAGGTGCCACAAAACTAATCCACAACGATTGAAATTCCAGGATTGGCGATCAAAATTCGAAGCTGGGGCGTTAAGCACCTCGGATATCATCAAATATTTCCAGACAGCCTCGCCGAACTTCTTTGAACTCTATCCGGAGACCAATTCAGGTAATTTGGTGGCTTCACATCGTGCTGCTTCTGTTTTTGATTTGCTTGTTTGTTTGTTTGTTTTGTTAGAATCATTAGAATAGAGTTAGAAAGCCATGCAACGCAGCCGCTACGAATCCAGAGGAATCTTATTGGCGAGGGGAGGTGGTGCGTTGAGGTCACCACAGTCAGTATTTATAGGTGACTTTGTCATTGTTACTTCGTAGGCAAACCAGAGTCTAGTTTGGGCAGTGAAACACGACATAAAGTGAAAGTGCTATTCGCTATGAATTGCGTTTTCAATGTGCTTCGACTCGGGATCAATTTTTAATTTATCCACACTAGAGGCTACGTCGTTTCTAAAGGTCACCGTACAATAACGACAGAGGCATAGGCAGAGCACTACTAAATGCCCCGAATCGCGTTTTGCGTTGATTTATCCCCCTTGAAACATCGATTCCAATTATTTTCTTTCATTAATTTGTCTCAATATGATGCTTTCAACCTCTGTCTCAGTTCAGTGGAGTTTATTTTTAGATCGTTTTTATTTCTTTTTATTTTTATTAATAAGAATCTTTTTTTTATTCGAAATGTCTTCCAACCGAAATAGCTTTACTTCCGGGTGCGATAAGATTAGTTTAATAAACTAATCAACAATTTACCCGCTATCTTAACCAAAACATGAGACAACCTCAACAGCTGATACAGACCGCCAAAATTTACAATGGTTTTATTATCGTTTTTTTTTATGGATTTTAATACTAAAATTATTATTAAAAAACGTGAAACTGGTGGGGAAAATATTTTTCTAGATGACTCATAATAAGATAAAAACTATTTTTTTCTCTTTAATTTAAATATTTTATCGGTCTGACCGAAATCGAGCTAAATAAACGGAAATTGGCGATGAAAGTTCATTTCTAAAAATCATTTGAAAAATAACAGAAGCGCAAAGTGTTTGGAATATTTTTTATATAACCTTTCTTGATATGAAAATCAAATTGGATTTTTTCAAATTTGATTTTTAGGTAGATTTCGAAAGAAACACCACCTATTGCAAAGGGCCTCATGTCGCAACGGCCAAAAAAATGGATTCGTATCACGAGCGCGTAACTATGGCCGTTGCCCTAGATTAAAAGCGCCGCAAGTGATTTTTTTTTTGGTTTCTTTGAAAAACACGAACTGAGCTACAAATTTTGTCATTTACGACAAGTTATAGGGCCATGTGAAGTCACAGCGGCGTCTGGGCCAAAACCTGTATCTTTCGTTTTCTTTCTTTTTCCCAAAAAGTGATAAAAATTAACTTTTGTGTGCCTGAAAGTTTTAAAAAATCGATCAGAGGAAAGATTTGTCTCAGTTTTTATTTGCAATTTCATTATCTGAGCGAAAAATATATATAAGGGAATCTAATTTAATCAAAATTCAATAAAAATTGCGTTGCATATCAAACAATTAAAAATTTTCGAAAAGTAAAATTTCACTTTAAAGAAACATGCACTGCAGGCAACAATTTTCCAAAAAACGGGATCGTAGTTGAAAATTTGGTGGATCCCAAGGTCGAAAACACCATCAGATTGAGGCTTCACAGTTTCCAAAGAAGCATAGCTACGTGTTTTGTTCCTACGAAGGGGTCCGCTTGCCATTGATTTTTTTTTTTCGTAGAACTGATACGTGAAATGATTGTGTATCACAGTAGATTCGATTTTCTTATCAAAAGCCATTTTTTATCAAGCAAATTTTCCTAACACTCAATTGAGGGTGGAGTCGAAGCTAACGTGGTCAGAAAACACTTCGATTTATCGAGGATTTCGACATATCGAGGTTCATTTTGTATAGACATACATATCCAGGGGATTTAGAAAAACTTCGATTTATCGAGATTGCACTGTATCTGGTTTTTGTTTTTTAATTTTACTAATCTTGCGAAAATTAAAATTTTAATTTGATTTTTATCTTGATTTCCTTTGTTATACTGAAATGATTAATTAGCTAAAAAGACTAAAATTAACAATATTAAATGTAAATTGTAAACAAGGCGTTTTCCCTCCAGTAAGATGCAGTTTCAATGAACCTGGCGCTAAGGCGGCTATTATTGACGTTCTCGAAGAGTTCATTTTTGGGGACAATCCCCAGAATCTTCTTGAGAAACTGAAATCAGAGGGGAATGTTCCATCCGTTTGCGGACGAGTATTCAAAGTCGGTGAGCCGACATACAGCTGTCGGGAGTGTGGAATGGATCCAACTTGCGTGCTATGCGTAAGTTGTTTCAAGCAGTCGGCCCATCGATGCCACAAATACAAAATGTCAACGTCTAGTGGTGGAGGATGCTGTGATTGTGGTGACACCGAAGCATGGAAAAGGGATCAGTATTGTGAGGAACATATCGTAAGTCATTTTACAGTTGTGGATTTTGATTTCTGAATAAAAACAAATGGTTTTATTATTCGCAGAGAGGCAAAGAAATTACGGCAGAGAGTTCTGTCATAACTAGTCGAATGAAGGAACGATGCGAAATCGCATTCAGAGCAATTTTGATGTATTGCGTCAAGATTCTTGAGATCGAATCGCGTGCTTGTCTCGAATGTGTCGATGGCGGAGGAGAAGATGTTTACTGCACCGTTCTCTATAATGATGAGAGTCACACCTTCGAACAGGTGCTTCAACAAAACTATGAAAATATCTTTTCACATCACAATTTAATCTCAATAAATGTTAATTGTTTTTTAGGTAATTCAAATTCTAATCAAAATAGTTAAGTGTCCACAAAAGGACGCCATGGAATTTGTCACGAGTATCGATCGAGAGGGCCGAGCTGTAGTCAAATGTGATTGTTTTGAGGCTTGTGTCGCACTAAAAGAGGCAATCGAAAAACAACCAATTCGACATTCTTCGAATGTTAATAAATTGTCACCACTTAAAGTGTCTGTTTTACACAAGAGGGCTGTATCTTGCCAACAGTTTGCTTTGCAGCTACTTTCATGGTAAGAATTGTTACAAGAGCTCATGTATATTTAATTTTTACTTTCTTACACGAAGTCCTTATAGAAAATACTGTATTCCAAGAAAGTATTCTATTAGCATCAATTTTTATTGTACTTCATTGCAAACAATTATAAATTATATCTAGTCTAGTCATAAATTCTGATACAAGGAAAAAATTGATGCCAAATGAGAACGCTTTGATATTTTTGCAAACTTTTTTTTCCTATTCATTGGGCTACACAATAGCCAGAAATCATAGAACACATTATTCGAAAAGGCCGCCATTTGATTTAATACCAGCCCTCTAACGATGGAGTCAACAAGGCTGCAAAATACGCGCTGGGTCTATTGGAGAGTTGTCCAATGTTTTGGGTGGAATCAGTCTTCAGGGACTCAATATTTTTGTGTCTTTTGGCAAATTATGCTCTACAGTCCAACGGCTCTATAGTTCAACGGGTTAAGGTCTGAACTTCCGGGGCCTGGTGTTAAATCAAATGTTGTCTGTCCAATGTTTTGGGTGAAATCAGTCTTCAAGGACTCAATATTTTTGTCTCTGTTTGGCAAATTATGCTCTCTACAATCCAACAGCTCTATAGTTCAACGGGTTAAGGTCTGGACTTCCATGGGCTAGTGTTAAATCAAATGGCGGCCTTTTCGAATAATGCGTTCTACGAAATCTTGAACGGGTAGAATCAGACCATTCCTTCCTCCCTCCCCTATACAAACGAAATATTTTTTTGCAATTTTCCAGAAAATAGTGAGTCATATTGAAAAATTTATAAAGGTAAAATGTTTTTAGAATAGGATTTTACATAACTCATCCATACATCAAAATCCAATCGGACCACTCCTTTCCCCCTCTCCTATACAAGTGGATTTTTTAAAATAACCATTTTGTCTATCCTCACATAGAGTGTTTGATGATTGGGACCTGGCAATTGTAGCTTTTCTTATGTTTTTTTTTTTTTTGCTTTTTCATTTTCAGGTTCCAGGAGTTTCTCACTCGCCACGCAACATTTCGTGCAATTTTCGCAACCGTTGCAAATGATAAACGGTATCCGAACTGCAACATTGGTCACATACTGGAATATGATTGGAAATTGTGGAAAACGGCACGTAGCTGCTGGCATCGTTTACTCATTTCCGGCATGCTGATGGAATATGAAAATAAGAAAATTCTAGCGATTGAATTTTCCAAGCACTACGCAACGATTATACAGGATTTCATCCGTGATGATCATGACCACTCGATTTCGGTAGTTTCGCTCAGCGTTCAACTGTTCACAGTGCCAACAATCGCACACTATTTAATAGCAAACGAGAGCGTTTTTCACAAATTGATGCACACATTCTACTGGGAATCGATTGAGAAATACGTTCAGAATAAAACCCTGCACTTTGCTAAAAACACTGCCAATCTGAATGTTTTTAAGCGGGCAGCATACATTCTTTATGATCTCCGGTATATTCTCAGCTTTAAGCCAGATGTTTGGACGCCAGAATTACGCGAGGGTTTTATTGAGGGTGTGAAGATTTTACTTAAATTATTGAATGTTATGCAAGGAATGGATGCCGTGTACAGGCAAACTGGACAGCATATGGACTACGAGCCGGAATGGGAATCTGCGTTTAATTTACACATTAAGCTGGCGAGTGTTATTTCATTGGTATTGGAATGGTGTAGTACCGATAGAGAAGTCCTCGTAAAAGTTTACCAAATGGTCATCAAACACTCAATGGACAACGCCTTTATAGTAGGTCGTGTTGTTAGCCATGACCAAGAGTTGGCTGGCCACGTTGCCACCTGTATAATGTACGACGTCTCAGCAAGCCATGTGTCCATTCACCTACCACTATCGCGATTCTTTGCTGGTATCTATTTGCATCTGGGCAAGTACGGATTAAACTTTGACAATGTGACGACGATTTCGAAACGGCCTCCAGAGGAAGTGATCGAACCAGTTTTGTGCACTCAAACGATGATCGCTCAAGTCCACGCCGGAATGTGGCGACGCAATGGATATTCGCTATTGCATCAGCTCTACTTCTATCGGAATGTACGCTGCCGATCGGAGATGCTCGATCGCGACATAGCCGCACTGCAAATTGGCGCAGCCTTGATCGAGAGCAATCAGTATCTAATTCACATTCTAAACAAGTTCAATCTGATGAATTGGGCAAGCCCCACATATGACACGACAAGCCTAAATAGCTCCGATGACGAATATATCAGACAACTAAACATGATTGATGAGTTCTTGGAACTTTTGATTGTCATCATTGGTGAGAGATATGTACCGGGAATTGGTGATATTAATGACGAGGATCGCATCAAAAAAGAAATCATTCAACAGCTCTGCATTAAGAATTTCTCCCATTCGGAATTGAATCGAACCTTACCAGACACCAACAATGAAACTGTTTTAGAGGATGTCATTGAATCGGTTGCGACATTCAAGAAACCATCAAAATCCGATACCAAAGGTGTCTATGAGCTTAAAGAGGAGTTCTTTGAGGATTACAACATGTACTTCTATCACTATACCAAGGAAGAGAAATCAAAATCCGAAGAATCTCAACGCCTAAGGAGAAAAAACAAAGGCCAGTTAGTATGCTGTCCACCACCAAGATTACCCAAGTTGGCCGATGGATTTGTGTAAGTAGAATTTTTATCTTTTCAATTAGGTAAAAAAACTATCCTAAAAAATACATCACACTTATATGTGCTTGTGAAGTGGTTGTGCTGTTTCGCATTTTGATTTACGAGATCAGTCTCGCCCGACAGTTTACCATAAAAGTCTTATACGTGGATACAAAAAATCTCGTTTCCCTAGAATCGTGCAGAATATAAGCCAGTTTTAATTATTTTTGCGTCTTAAATTTGTCCAGAACTTGCAATTCGGTATTTCGTGGGTTAAGAACGATCCCAGTTTATATGATATGAGATGCGAAGTGCATTACGCGAATTTTAAAGACATCAACGGTTGGGATCAATCTTTGTGGGCGAACATTTTGCTTGGTGGATGATCTCTCCAATAGCGAAAATCGCGTAGAAATTGCTCTAACGGTTCAGGAAATAGCAGGAGAGGGGTCCACAGTCAAGGAGAGGGATTGATATTAGTGAGCGAAAACTTTGCTCGGGAGACGATCTACCCAATGTCGCGAAACCGTATCAAAATTGATCCAACGGTTTGGAAGATAGCAGGGAAGGAGTTAAGAAGTAGGGAGAACACTCGTTCCTATAACGCACCCTTCATTATTAAGAACTTATATTGGAAAACCGCTTCTTCAAATACAGAAGTTAATTTTTTTCGCGTTGATTTTTTTCCAGATCAATTGCTAATTTACTGCAATGCGATGTGATGTTGTCTGTAATGCAGACGGTGTTGAAACGAGCACTGGATCTTAAAGCAAAAACCTTCACCGAAAGCCATTTGCAAAAGGTATGTTTTAATTACTAAATTGACTAAAAGTACAAAATTCATTACACACAAGCATTGTTTCGCACTAATGACTTATTTATTACTTTTATAGATTCTGCATTTAATTGGATACGGCCTTCAAGAGGAAGAATCCAACAATTATCCATTTTTGTCATTTTACGAGCGCGCCGTGCAATGGGAAATTTTCCAATTGCTTGAAAAATTAACGCACAGTGCAAGAGTATGTTTTGTCCAATATTTTCGTTGAAGAAACATATTTTCTAATATAATTTTTTTAGGTGGAAGCACACCGTGATTTTATCATTTGGACGGTGAAGAAATTCAAGGAGTTACAGAAGAAGGTTAGCGAACATGAAATGGAGAGTGAAGAGACCAATGAGCCAATGACTGCTGCCGAAGCGGAAAAGTACGAGAAGGAGGAACGAGCCAAATTGGCGGCTGTTCGCCGTGCAAAAATCATGGCCCAAATGGCAAGTGCACAGAAGAACTTTATGAAGTCGAATGCGGAGCTGTTTGCTAGCACAAGTACTGCGGCCGCAGCCAGTGAACACATGGATTGGCAGGATGTGATTGAGGAGGAGCCAAATAACCAGTTAATTGCCTGTATAGGACCGAAACGTAGATTACAACAGCCCGAAGAAGAGAAATACAAGTGCATTTTGTGCTTTGAGGATTGCGTTGTTAGCAAAGAAGGAACTTGTCTCGTCTATTCGGCGTTCATTCAAAAATCGAAAGTGTTATCTGGGCCGAGTGAAGATGCACCCGCCTCTCCGTATACGGGCACCTGTGGCCATGTGATGCACGCTTGGTGTTGGAAGGATTATTTCGACAATGAAGTCCTCAAAGAGAACAGGCGCCCAAATCGCAATCGATCCATCAACAATTTGAACAATGATAAAAAAGAGTTCCTCTGCCCGTACTGCAGATGCCTGAGCAATGCCATTATACCATTAACACCGGCTCTCTCGTTATTCTCGCAGCCACAATCGATTGACGATGAGAAAACGGTTTTACCATTTGACATATGGGCATACATTATGAATGACTATCTGGAGGAGCTATACATTATCGAGCAGGGACACGATTTCAATGAAGATTGCAAGGTTTACAAGCCAAAATTTCCAGACGTTGAGGAAATCGTTCAGCGTCACGCAAGTCTCAAGGACTTTGAGAAGATCTGCACGCCGTTGGCTGTGATCGATATCAATCCGGATTGGAAGCAATTCGCTGTGACTTTCATGGAGAACATCAAGCGAACCGCTCCCTATCCGTACGCCTCCGAGGACTGTGAGAATTATTTAGTCGTGTGGAATTCGTGCGCCTACACAATTCAGTCGCTAGAGATGTTCTTGCGAGCCGTTAACAAGCCATTCAAGAATGAGATGTCCATTCGGCAAACTAGCTGCCTCAATGGTCTGATTCGAGTGTGTGGATTGGTCGGCTCGTGTATGTCGGAAGGGGAGGCGGATAAATTGATGATTCATCTTCGCGGTCTACTCGAAACCGTGTTTAGACATAAAGGATCTGCATGCGTGGAATGGGATGTATTTCATATGTTGGCCTCCCTGATATTCATCGTTCCGGCGGTATTTTATTCCAGGAAGGGAACTTTGATTGTGCCATCTGGAAACTTTTTAGAATACTACTTGCTGAAATTGATGTTCATGGCGAATATCGTCAAGGCAATCGTTCTGTTTCGCACAGATAATCCCCGCTACATGGAAATCGATCCATGGGACGATGACACCGTCAAAGACAGTCCTGTGGAAGGTGAAGATGCATTTTCTGAGAATCTGATGGCGTTCTACGTGAAATACAATCTTCAGTTGAAGGAAATGGCCGGTGAGGCTGTTGTGTCGGTCACACCGAAACATTTAATCGAATATGTGAAGGAGGAGAGCAAAGTATTCCTACGATGTTCATGTCTGCTATTCCATTTCATGACCGCCGTTGATTTCCCCGATCAGTTAGGCAATTCGTACGGTGATACGTTCGAAATGATGTGCAAATACTTGGGTCTCAATCCCGACATTAAAACGTATTTCAATCATGATAGCCCCTGCTATCGATCGCTGGAGAACTTCGCCGCTCATCCGGACATTTCACAGTACGCGAGCAATTGCGGTAAAACTTTCAATATAGTCCCCTGTGTGCCACCTGTACGACAGCTCGTTCAATTGCCGGACGATTATAGCGATCTGATCAATAGCGTGTCGGATTTCCGTTGTCCGAACAATGACAAGGACGAATCGCGTAATCCCACTATGTGTCTGGTTTGCGGAGCGAAACTCTGCGCCCAGTCATATTGCTGTCAACCGGAACTGGAGGATAAATCTGCCGTCGGAGCGTGTACCTATCATGCGCACTTTTGTGGAGCTGGTATCGGAATGTTTCTTCGCATTCGTGACTGTGAGATTCTGTTCTTGGGACTGAATAAAGGCTGTTTCGTGTCGCCGCCATATCTCGATGAGTACGGCGAGACGGATCAGGGGCTGCGTCGCGGCAATCCGCTACGTTTATGCAAGGAACGCTACAGGAAACTACATCTGATGTGGCTCGGACATGGTCTACACGAGGAAATCGCTAGACTCAATGAGAGTACGAATTCTGTGATAACACAATGGCAGCATATGTAGTATGTTAATAATAGTAACTGCACACACACACACCCATACACACACTGTAACAATTTATAATTTTAAATAATTATAATGTTAAATCTCGATAACTTTGTTAGTTAGGTAAACACTTTTCACAATCCCGTCCTATATTCCCTCTACACCTACTTCCCTTCTGCCTCCTATATTTCGTTTTAGTCGATTATGTTAAATTTAAAATAAAGAAAATTAATTGATTTAAATACAAAAGTAGGTAAAAATTAACTGCAGACAAAGAAAAATTAAGTTTAAAAAGAATTGCATAGAACGTTTTAATTATAATTTTCTCTTAGATACAACTTTTAATCCTGCTGTTATTGTATTGTGAAATTTAAAAATGGTAATAATATTTTGACAAATTTGATAAAAATCGATAATTATTGAATGTATATAAGCTTATGTTTATTTTAAACTTATTTTTTTTGTTTTTTTTTTCGATTGTTTTAATTTAAGTCTTGTATTTGATTTCTTGATCTATTGAAAGAATTTGAAACAAAAACAAACAAAAAAAAATGTTAGATTTACAACAAAAAAAAATATGATAAATGCTATACTACACAGTTATGTTAAGCGTGTTACTTGAAATATTCGATTCGGCAGCATTTTGTGTTTTAAATATGGCAATGGAGCTCGCATTGAATGAAGAATATATTTAAAACAAACTGAAAGTAAATAAATAATTGTTTAATAGCCAAATTCTATTTTGTTTTATTTTTAACGAAGTTTGAATTTATTTATTGCATTTGGAGTTATCTCTGCAAGTTTGGACGGTTTTCATATTTTACTTTACAAAGTCGAAGTTCTTAAAGTCGAACTGAGTTGCACTCGATAACTCGAACTTGCTTTGATATTTCTTTTTCATCATACTAATATATAAAAATGAGTTGGTGTCTGTCTGTCTGTTCCTCTTTCACGCAAAAACGGCTGAACCGATTGACTTGAAATTTGGCATGAGTGTCTGTGGTAGTTCTGGTTCCAACATAGGCATACGGAAAAGTAGCGCTAGGGGTGGGGGGAGTAAGGGGAGGGGGTAAAGTGATTTCGAAACTTAGTTTTTGCGTTATGTTACTCTTTCGCGGAAAACTACTGAACCGATTGACCTGAAATTTGGCATAGATATTCGTCGGGGGTCCAGCCCCAACATAGACCCATTAAAAGATAGCCCGAGAGGTGGGGGAGTAAGGGGAGGGGGTAAAGAAAATCCGAATCTTTTAAAGAAAAGCACGTGCAACTTATTCTATCTAATTTATTGCCAATTGAATTTTGTTTTCTTAGATTTTGTTCTACTCACGCTTTTAGCCGGGCGTAGCCGGGTCCAAATTCTAGTATTATATAAAGATTCCACATTTTCAGGTAATTTTAATAATTTTCTTGGGTGGTCGTTGTATGCTAACAACGTGAAAAGTATTAAAAAGTCAAGAGCTGTTCAAATATCTTTTCAAATCAAAATTTTTTTGCTACGATTCCAATTGGTTTAAGAAAAATTCTTAGAGTAAGAACAAGAACCCTACTTTGCATCGCAAATCTATGCCGAATGCAGTACGCAGAAATGTGGATAAATTGAAGAAATCAGTCAGTTTTTGACATTCCGTGTATTTTGGCGCTTGAAGTTTGTGAAAAAATAAACACACGGGCCATGATTTTAAAATACATAAAATACGTAAAATAGAGTATATTTTTAAAGATTTTTCGTAATTGGTGTTCGAGTTTGCAGCTCGCAGATCGAATAAGGTAATTATTAACTTTAATACTTGTAAAATTTGAAAAAAGACATGAAATTTTGCTGTTCAAGATTTGATATTAAAAGTTGGGAATATGTAGACTTACCAGAGATTTCCTTAAAATCACATTTCTAAAGAAGTAAATCATTTAACGCTACGCAAAAACAGTTTCTTTTTTCATAAATTACTTTGAAGTTGAGACATAATTCGTACGATTTTTTATTTCATCGTAAAACCTTTGTGCAAAGCATTTTACCTTCTAAATAATAAAAAATGGATATGTTGAAATAAGAAAAAATAAATAGTTTCATGAAATTTCATCCAGTGTCTTCTCACAATACTTTAGGGAACAGCTAATAGGCTATTTAGAAGAAAATTTAGTCGAGAAACAATATTAAAATGTTTACAATTACTTTCTGTACAGAAAATGTCGCTCAAACAGGATTTACAACAGTTAATAATTGAAATTCGTTCCGATAAAGTTAAAATAAGTAGCAAAGCGACTGATCGTCTGGATAACATTCTTTCAAATCGCAAAGATGAGTTTCTGGAGGCTATGTCGGAAACATCGAATGAATTATCATGGAATGAACTGTTTGACTCGTGCGTTACAGCAGTAATTAAGGTAAAAATGTATAGATAACGAATCCCCCTTTTAATAAAAGAAAATATTTTTAAACAGCATGCACTTAAAATTGAGGAATCCCCATTAGAAAAACAACAAACACTAAAATATAAATGCTACGCTTTACGCGCGGTAGTCAGCAAAATAACGGATTATTCAATTGAAGGTGATATATTTTTAATTTTACTTGAAAGAATTGCGTTTCTATTGACCATTGCAATCATTTAGCCAATAAAGCTATCAAGGGCAGCCGATTTTTGGATGAAATTTTAAAAATACTGGAAAATAATTTATTAATTAAACATTTTGGTCAACTTATGATTGAGGTTCTCGAAACTGGAGTACTGAATATTGAGGAGCATCTCAACGAAGTAACTCCTGAGCAATTTAACAGTAATATATACATTTCATAAAAGCTGGTTTATAACTAGAAGTAAAAATTGCAAAAAATACTTTTTTTTATTGTAGATCTCATCTCATATCTCTTTGTAACTTATGGACATTTCGATGCGGCATGGGATTCCCATATTTTACGAACACTTTGTCGTCTAATTGAATTGGGCACTGAATATACTCAATTGGGCCCAGATTTGATTGGTTGTTTGAAAAATGTCAAGCAAATAATCACAGGAGCTTCGGATGTTCGTACTAACAGTGAAATCATTAAACTTTTAAGTAGTATACTGCTAAACGTAACCAATTTATTGACATTTGTAAAGATCAAAATTAATTTGTAATTATTAACAGGTTTCTGTTGACTATCATCAATTAGTGTCATCAACTTTAATAAGTATCCTTCCCACAATTTGTAATTTTTACGATTTTCAAATGAAAGCAGAGCCTAAGGTAAAATGGAAACATTTTTTTAATTTATTTTAACTGACATCCTGATTTTAGAAATCGTTTTTTAAAATATGCCACATATTCCTCATCATTCATTTTCCCGATCTTTACCACTCAAATTTGAAACCGTTTTTGGAGGACATTGATGCGGACGTGGTAATGAAGTTCTGTCGTCGGTTTTTCTCAATAGTTCAATCGGAAATTCGGGGAGTAACTACAAGTTTAATGAAAGAAGTTCACACAGAGTACCTTCCTGATTTCTATCCCTTTGCAAAGGATGTATGCTACTTGGTAAGTGGAGAAATTCAACTATATTTGAAATCAAATGACTATCCATGAAAAATTTAGGTACAATGCTTCCTATGGCACTTCCAAACATGTTTTGGGCTTAAAAAAAGCATTATGACGTACGTAATAGAAATTTAATTCCGTTACAATAACGAAAACCGAAAAACATTCCATTTTTTTGTTACACGGTTTTAATTTCTAGTAGAAACCCATCATTTGTATATTTGCCAGATTTCTCAAAAACTACTGAAGCGAGTGCCATGAAATTTTCCAGATTAACCCGATCCAAAAGTCGTTTGAGGGAGCTCAGAGCCTGTCGGCATGTCTATCTATTAGGCAGTGCCCTGTTATTATTCCCACTACCGTGCTGATCGCATTTCTTTGTAGTGAGAGGAGTCTACTGGAGCGTTTTTTGTCTAGCTTTGGCCAGACACGTTTGGTGACGGTACACGTTCTCTCCCGTGTCCATCTCTGGTTTGCATTGTTTAGCGTTTCAGAACTTAGTATGAGTTTGCACGTTGCCATAGGTATGCCTATTTCTTTGTCTCTGAAGCTCAGTAAATTTCTGTCTCTCGAGAAAATTTACAAAATTTTTTTCCTATAACAAATTTTGTTTTTACCATTATTAAATTTGTTTTATAGATCTTTTGGTCATCGGATGCTAATGAAATTCGGGAAGAACCCAGAACTAAAATACAGAGAAAGTCTATGAAAATCCCAGGGATTATGGATATCGCTGATCCGGGCGAAGTAAAAATAGTTTGGCCATGGTATTTTTTTTTTAAATTCGAAATAAAAATTCTTTAAAAATATCCTCATTTAGGTACGTGATACTCGCGAAAATGTTGGAAAACCATCCCAATTTAGTGGATTCTTCAGATTTACAGCCACTTCTAGACTTGACTGTGAAGGTTTATAAAACGTTTTCTACACATGATGTGGAAATTTTGAAAGCCGTTCGAATATGCTGTGAAATTCTGTTTAACAAGATCAAAGAACACCAACACAATACAGACCACTGCAATAAACTTTTTCATCAAATTGTTGAATTAGTGTCGCGTAATAATTCACAGAATCCAGAAATTCAAGCAGAAAATCAAAAATTATTTCGATTCCTTGTACAATGCAATACACTACCTTCAGATGAATTCGCTGTCTCGCTAGTTCGAACGCTAATCTCGTCAGTTGGCAAGAACACAAATGAATATATGGAGACATTGAAAACGATTCTCACTGTCAAAGGAAAATTGATCAAGGCATCTTCAGGTTTAATAGAGGATTTGATTATTTGGCTACTAGAATCTACTGAGAATAAAAGTGCTAAAATAATTGTGCAGCGTCCCGATCAGATTACCGAAGATTTAATGGCAGAAAATCTTGCCCTCATTATTGTTGATGAGATGCCATTTGAGAGATTCGATACAAACGAAAAACATTGCCAAACGAATACATCGTGGCAAGAAGAAATGCGAACAAATATTCTATTTAAATATCAACGAAAATTAATTTTCACTGAGCATAAGGAATTAATTAAAGCGTCAGAAAAAGGAGCTAAAGACGAATTTTCATCCACTGCCGTGAAGAGAACAACCAATGAAACACATTTTAAATTATTCTTGAAGCATTTAGGGTTGGAAGAAACTCCGTCTTGCTCAGTTGGCGCAGATTTCTCTGAAATTGGTGATAATTTTATTAAATTGATAAAATTAACGAAAATATTGAATAAACTTGCTGCATATAGTTTCCTAGAAATGATGAAATTTTCATCATTTCCTCTTACAAAACGAGTATTAGTTTATATTGGGCAAATCGAGGTGGGTTTCTATAAAAATAAAATATAATTTTTCTATAATATAAGTATTTTTTTTTTAGAACCAATTAAAGGAAATTTCAATTGCTTCAATTCAGCCATTAGAATTTAAAGATATTGTGATGAAAATAAGATCATTTTTTGAAATCCAATACTGTGATCGAATGGTTGAATTTTTAAAAGAAGTAAACTTCCAATATACAGTTCAATTTCTTGGAGACGTTATAAAATATTGTATGTATCTGATCGTTTACCGTATTTAATGTTTCAAAACTAAAATATTTTATTATTTAGGTTCGAAGAAATCATATTATCCAGAAAGTTCTTCACTAAAGAGACTTCTTGTTTACGAGTCAAGCACTTGTCTCGCCCTGCTCGGAATTGAAGGCAAAAATTGTGATAGTGTTATTGATTTACTAACCGAAAGAGATTTCGTTTGGAAAACAAAGCAAGATGTTATTGCATTTTTCAATATAATTAAGGTAATTTATTGGATCCAAAGCGTGTTGGATATTTTGTTGCCCAACCTCATATACAGTACAGTGTAAAAGTACTCCGCTTTTACCCATTCATGAACTGGTCCTTGCTTTTTATTCATTTCTTTGCATTACCCGATTTAGAGCAAGCTTTTGAGACCTTCAAAAAGTTTTTTTGATTACAGCAAAAATATTTCGTTTAAACAAGCTTTTAAAGAGTACTAAAAATTCAAAAACGTATTTCTAATTCAGATTCTATGCAAACAAACACCCCATGAGGATATTGCTGACTTGATCTTCAAAAGTTTACAAGAACTTTGTGTAAAATATCATCAAGATAAATCCATTAGCGAAATGATAGTTTCCTCATTAAAAGGTATGAATTCTAAATTTCTATTCAATTTTTTAGTGTAGACTATTTATGTAATTATTTTGTTAATTTCACAGAAGTTGCATTTTATGGGAAATCATTTAAAAACTATCATCACGATATTTACGTAATTATTTCATCATTTCTAAAAAAGTGCCTTAAGAAAACTTATTCATTGAAATTTGTGGAATTGGTACTGAATGTTGTTAAACATTTCGCTCGTTTATCATTGGACTACATAATCAATAAACAAATTATACAAATTTGCGGCAGTATCGGGAAATTTTTACTTTCTCAGTCGGTGATTGTTCGATTTTTCGCAATTGATTGTCTCAGTCATATTGTCAATGAAAATTGGATAAATCCAGAAAAAAGTGATCCTTGCGGCGTGGAAAACATTATAACAGAAATATATTCTGGGATTAAATTTGCCGACACTGATGAGGTAAGCTTTTAATAATTGTTATCATTATAAAAATGAGTTGGTGTCTGGCCTATCTTTCTGTCTGTCTGTCTGTTCCTCTTTCACACAAAAACGACTGAACCGATTGGCCTGAAATTTGGCATAGATGTTCGTCGGGGTCCAGCCCCAACATAGACCCATTAAACAGTTTTTAAGTTCTTTCCGGTTTTCTTCGTATTCTAAAACTTAGACAAAAAACTTAACCCGGCAACGACAGGTATGCAAGCTAGTTTTTAATAAATTTTAATTCCTTCTGCACAGACCGCCACATCAGATGAAAACAATAATGCAATGGCAACTAATTTACAATGTGTGATCAACATCTTTGCCCTTAACTACTCACTACGAAGCACCACAGCGGTCAAAATGTACGACTACTATTTGCAAGCCAAAATGAATGAAGGTAAGCTAATGACACGTTTTCACTGAAACAATCGTAGAAGTTTTGCTCTCAGCAGTCAATCCGGTAGTGGAAACACCAAAGATTCGTAAAATAAATTGCTTAAAACTAGTAAAATTTCTGCGATTGGAATTTCAGGGGATTTCAATTACAAAATGGCCACTGAGAGTGAAACTATATCGATTAATTTAAACAAAATTTCTGAGATTTTGATAGCAATTTTATAGAATTATTTTTTTCAGTTTAAGATTTCCTAGAAATGTTGTATCAAATGATTATAATTTTGAAGAAACATCTAAATAATTGTCTTTCATTTTAAATTTAAATACAGTAATCCCTCTAACTGCGCGATTTCGCAGTTGCGCGGTTTTTTTTATAATTTTCGTTTTACAAAACATGTTCCTAACACCAAAATTTCATACAAAGTAGAGTGCACAGTGCGCGGTTTCGGTTTGCGCGCTCTTTTTGTGGAACGTATCTACCGCGCAGTTGGAAGGATTACTGTATGTATTTGATATGTAAAAATAATTCTAGGATTGATGTAGTAAAACTTTATACAATTACATTTTTGCAGGACTCTTGCAGAACAACTTGAGAGAAATTTGCAATTTCTACAAATGTGATATTAAAACTTTTTCGAAGTCATATTCCTTACATATAATTCTTCACGCATTGCGCAGTAATAATGAAGTTGATAGGTAAACCATATTTCAGCTAATAAATAATTTATGTATAGCATAACTGAATTTGTCCGTCTGAAAATTTTTACAAAGTGTTTTAAATGAATTGGGTGCTATATTTCAGGAATTTTTAAAAGGTCAAATGCGGTATTGCAATAAAAAACAATTTGGGTAGGATGGACCACTTTTATAAAATTTCAATTTCTCGACAAATATAAACTCGAGACACCAAATTGATGATTATAAGGCTAAAGCGCCGTGTACATATTGCACAACGGTATAAAATTCTGAAATTTATTCTTGAAAGACACCGGAACTGGAATTTTTTCATACAAAATGGCTGGAATAAATTCAAATTTTGACAACGTTTGTTAAGTGCATTTATACCGCGATAGATGAATAAAATTCGCGGAATAAATTCTGAATAAAGTTAAAAAAAGAAGATCGGAAGTCTAAACGGGGCCCTAGACTTTTTTGCTAAGAATATTTTGATTACATGAATTGATCTGGTATTTTATTTGGCGTGAAATTTGAGTTGTATGAATTTGTCTCGTGTATGAAACCTACCCTACTTGATTTTCCACTGATTTTATTTAACTTTTAAAAATTTTGATTTTTTTATGGATGAATCTTTCAGCCTACCATGGTATTTACTAAGCAACACTAAAGAATCATTCCTTCGTGATCATTCGACGGATATTACATTTTCTGCTCTCATTGTAAATCCCTCAGTACTTGATAAATTGTCTTCTGTACAAGGAATAAGAAAAACTGACCTAATAATGGTAATTTCTGTGATTTTGTATTATAATTGCCGCAAAAATACATGTTTTGTATTTTTTTTAGAGAATATTGCCACACTGTTACAGTTTTCTACTTCCGTTTTTTAAAAAAATCGCTACTGAAAATAGCGAATACACGTCTAAGGCTAGAATGCTACACAATAATCTGAGGACGATAATTGGCGGTAGCGATATGTTTAAATCGTTATCGAGGGAAATGATTGGAAAAGTGATTTACGATTTAATCAGAAATTTTTATGATGAAGAAAACGCAGAGATATTTATGAAAATCGAATTGGCAACAAACAAAGAGCACATTTCATCGGACTTTCTGTACAACGTGAGAACGTATTACACTTGCTTGGAGTATTTTTTGGTAATTTTAATAATTTTTTTTATCCTAAATTAAGTTTCATTGCTTTTTTTTTGTTAAAACTGTTTTAGTCGCTTTGTCAGCAGCCAATAACCACAATGAAATCACTTATTCAAGAGGATCCTTACCAAATTATTTTAGTACTAAGTAAACTTAAGGCTAACATCATGAAATCGATCGCAAGGATTGAGAAACTTTTGTTCATGCATCGATATTTTTTTATGATCGATTCAATACTGGATTTATTCGGAGATGAATTTTCAGCTGGCCGTCTGTGTTTTATACGAGAACATTTTATTCGCGATAGTACAACATTTTTAAGTCAGCTAGTTTCTCATCTAAAAGGTTTGCTATGAATTTTTAATGTGATATAATTAAAATTCAATTAATTTCTCTTTTAGATGATAATGCTTTGCTTATTGCGACTTTAAACTTTATGAACACTTA
This sequence comes from Chrysopilus asiliformis, assembly GCA_964034945.1. Classification (NCBI taxonomy): domain Eukaryota; kingdom Metazoa; phylum Arthropoda; class Insecta; order Diptera; family Rhagionidae; genus Chrysopilus; species Chrysopilus asiliformis. The sequence continues at coordinate 6,612,387 of OZ035963.1, forward strand.
TATTGCGAAAATTTGCTCCGATCATTCGGATTTATTTGGAGTTTACATAAATATAACAGTACGATGTCTGATTGCACTGATAAAACAGGACATTTCCGCTAATTTGTGTTTAACAATATTAAATCTGATAATCTGTGAAAATGGGAAGAAATTCGCTAAACATATTGCCGATATTGATGCATTTCCATCGTCATCTGTATTTGAAACCATACGAACGAGTCATGAAGAAATTAAAAGGGAAAAATACAGCGATTCACTGCAGAATGAAATCAATCACTTTTTAGCAGTGCCAAGTCGGGGAATAGAGGCTGTGACGAATATGAAAAATGTGGTAAATAAAGTTTTGGTTTCGAAAAGAATAATCCCAACATGAGTGTCGTATAGCAAGAGGAGACGTAGTGTGATGGGCGCGTTTTTAGAACTGGAAAATTCGGGTGTATGACAAAAAAATCAAACATAAATATTGTTGACAGTCACAAAAAACCTTTAAAATGTTTAACACGTTCACGCCGGCGTTGTAATTCATGCTCCTCGCTCATTGGCGGCGGCGCTTAAATCTTTTCGCTCTATCGGACGGGAGATAATCCAGGGTATTATGCAGCATTGACAAAAAATTAAAATTAAAATTGTGTCGAAACGAGAGCGTGACTCTCAGGTCTTCTTTTTCGGCAGTCAAAGTGTTAAAGATCTAAATATTTGGTGTTACGTACCGTCTAATAGCACAATCAAATGCGGGCCACTGGTGGTGCGTGCCGTCCGATGAGACAGTCTAGTGCGGGCCACCGGTGGTACGCGCCGGCGTGAACGTGTTAATGTTCGCCCAGGCGGTACTTGCTACGACACTGTTCTACATTTGCATTTACATATAATTTTTGTCATCTTCCAAAGATCGCCAACAAAAAAGACGAACTGATAAAACTCTCGGCCGCATTGAATGAGGACGTCATTTCTCAATTTAATCCCTTGCATAAACTTGTAAAATCGTTGTTTATCGCCGTCAAAGGAAACGATGAAGCCACATCAATGGAGACGGTAAAATGTTTGGGTGAATTAGGACCGATCAAGTTAAATACAATCGCTTTATTTCCACATGTTGATGAATCATCATATAAAATAGTAATTTACAATTTCTACTTCGTATCAAAGGATGTTTACTGTAATTTTTGTTTAATTTTAGTTATTTTCGTTGCAAGAACATGTCGAATCTTTAGTTCAGATAATACTTAAGCAGTTGGATAATATGATGGCCACTGGCAATTATGAAATAATAGATACTGTTAATAATGCCTGTGCAACTGTAGTCAACTCTACGTTAGGCCGAAAACACATTGGTTCGCTTAAAATTTTCATTTGGGGGGTACAACTTATGTACCCCAGAAAAATATTCATTCAAAATTTTTTTTTATGAATCTAGATGCTGTACCGTTAATATCAGTTTTTAAAACTGATATCATGCCCAAAAGTCATCTCACATTTACGATACAAAACGATAAAATTGATCTGCTCAACATTTTGAAGTCAACAGAAAGATTGTCGTTTAATAAATGGATAACTTGTTTTTGTTCACAATTATTTGGACTTTTTGAATGTGATGCCTTGCAACAACTTGCATCAGTTGAGGTAATTTTTATATCCATACATTCCGTCTCACAGTGGTCCAGAATTCAATTCCATGACCATGTTCAGATTGGTTGATATAGTCCGCCTAAATAGAACGGATGAAATATTGCTCGTGTTTACATTGAGACTATTTAAGCCAGTAGTTGTGAATAATCAGATTGTCGTGGAACATTTGGAAAACGGAACATTTCTAAAGAATCATAAGTAATATTTTGCTACCTATTGCACTGCGACGTGTTGCCTCGAAGACGGCCGAAACAATAATAACAGTGGACCACATTCAGTGTGTCAGCCAACCAGTCAGAACATGACAAGCGGAACTCTGAAAATGGAGATTTTAGTTTTGAAGAGGATTTTCCAATCAGCAGTCCCGCTTCCTCCCCTTGCCCTAATGTTGACAGTTTCTGTCCTAGTTAGGCGGACTATTTTAACCAATGTGAGCCGGCTCCATTAGTCGAAAATTATATAACTTTTGTTGTAGTTAGGGTTGGCATCCGTCATCTTTTCCTCGGACATCGTCCGCTTTTCAAGATCGTCCGGGGAGGGTTTTTGATTGTGCCCGAGGTTTTTAAACGTGCTCGGGGAATTTCGTGCCAATTATGAAATTTATTTTATGAAACCAAGACGTGAGGAAACAGAAAACACGGAGTGTGAGACTTTCAATTTAAGAATATATTTTACCTCGGAATGCGTTTTTTGCGATTTTCTCGACAACTGTTAGGTATATGAAAAAAAAAATATTAACCCTTTCACTCCTTTTGTCCTCTCCAGAGGACATACTAAAACTGTCAGGCGCCAAAAAGTTATAGCTGTTAGGTATGGGTTTTTGGGTGTATTGTGAAAAATTTTGTACTGACGGGAATGAAAGAGTTAGTCCGGTATTACACTTGGCTTATTTAAGCCGGCAACTTTTGGGCTTAATAAGCCAATGTGCTTACATTTGTGGCTTAAATAAGCCAATCCTGTTTGCATATGCTACACAAGTTTACATGTGTGTGTGTGTGGACTCAAACCATTGAAATTGCTGCTGCTCATATACTTCCCAAGATCTTTACCTGCTGACGGTCAGAACGAAAATAATTTCTGCTTACTACTTTTCCCAAACCGGTTCACACGCTTTGCATGTATGCAGATTGTCAATAAGCCATGATTTCGAGTGGCAACTTTTCTCTCCGCAGTTGTTTCTTCCGAAAATCGGCTTAAGTAAGCCCGAAAGTTGCCGTGTGTAATACTGCGCTTAAGAGTGAAAGAGTTATTCCAATTGGAGTGGCTATTAAAAAATTACAATTGAATTATTTCGCTTCTATTGGAATGAGACATGAAAATTTAATTATGGCTGAAGTGACGTAGCTTCAAAAAGGAGTCTAACAAAATGGCACACTCAAAAATATCACTACTTTCACCACAGACGCCCTGGACCTCTAGCCCTTCTTCTGGTTACGCCACTGATTCCGCAGTTTCCTTGGTAAAATTGTAGCTTTTTTATATAGACGAAATAATACGAGAAAAGGGGTCTTAAATTGTAATAAAATTGATGATAAAATATAGGCATACAAAAAGCTTAGTAAATCTGTGCCAAAAAGCCAAAACTTCTTCGGTTTTCGGAACATGTGATCTTTATATAATTTTTTGTTTGAAGATTGTGATCGATTTTCAGGCGAAATATTCCAATATGACCATATTTTATTAAAATGCTAAAAAAACATTTCGAAAATTTTTGTTTAATAAATTAATTCTATATTTTAGGTTGAATTTTGCAAAGGAACTCTTACGATGTTAGTAAAAACGATTATATCACACGGCAGTAAACAATATGGAAAATCTGTCGAAGAAATGGTAAAAATCATTTTAGAATTTATATACATATCTAGTTTTTTCTTTAACAATTTGAATTTCCCATTTTTAGGTGAATCACTTTTTCAATGAAAATTTCAATTATGTTAACGCGGTAAATATTTTTTATACAGTAGGACCTCTATATAACGGATAACAAAATCGTTTATATGGAGGTTCCACTTTCGTTTATACTCCTAATCAAATTCTTAATAATTACAGGAATCTAGTGCGAATTGCGGAATTTACAGTGATAAAAATGTTGTGATATGTTTTCTTAATATCGCTGAATGTATTCGGATTTCCAATCAAAAGTATTTTACTAGATTTTTTTGAATTTTTGAAGGTGGACTGAAAAAGACTTCCTTTCAGATGTAACACAAGCATTAAATTGAATGAGCTGCATATTGGAAGCGCTAGCGCATATTGTGAAGCGTATTTTACTGCAATTATTTATCTAGAACTATGGGCGATCACACAAGGTGAACTGGGGATGACAAAGCAGAAAATAATTGACGATAAACATTTTCAAACGATTGCCACTCAGGTGTGTTCCTTTTTGCCAAAAAAAAAAAAGTGAGAAAAGCTTGAATAACTTCTCCTTTTATATTTGTCCTCTTAGTTTTACCTTTCTTACATATAAGCACTTAAAAAATCGAAATTAGAACGAAGCCCCGCACGTACCCGGGACAAATATCCATCAACTAAGTTCGATGAATCGGCAAAAAGTAAAATTTTAATCGTTGTCCGGCAATCCAATTGGATCTATAACATTTCCCACCAATTGGATGTTGATCTATGCAGAATAACGCCTTTAGTCGTTTTTATCCTTTGATTCATGGTTTGCATAAACGGATCTCTGCTAAAATTTCACAACTTTCTGAGTACTTTTGTATAGTAAATTTCGATACTATACCCAATCCTAGCAACTATACTTTATTATAAAGGATGCTCTTTTGATTTTGCGCCTCTTTTTCCAAAAAAAAAACAGTATATCAAAGAAACAATTGCAACCGTGCGTAATTAAACGCATTCATTCACTACGAACGAATCCTGAACGACGACTTTCAAGAACATGTCGACTGATGAACGTTGGGCGGAAAGCCTCACATATATGGACGCTCAGCCATTACAGTTCATTGGAACAAATCCCTCTACTTTTTTATTCGTTTTTTTTTTATAAATGGAATGTCCTCTTTGTTCAAAAAGAGTTGGTAGGACTAACTATACCCAATTTTTCATCACAACATACAATTTTTCATCATATATGGTTTAATTATGTTAGAATTATATTATTTCACCGCTACGTGGATAAGCTATGTTTTTTTCGCATATTTTATTCTTATTTTTAACATTTTCTCAACACAAAATAATTTTACTATTAACGCTTTATATTTTTACTGCTTAATCTTTTCAGTCATGTAAATCCATTGGTAATCTTGATGCGATTTATGGCTTTTTAAATCCAGTCACGTCACAATTGCAATATCTCGATTTGCAAAATCAGTGGTCAGATATTTTACTCGAGCTTGGTGCAAACAGCACGTCAACCGAAGATTCGTTATACTTGAGCCAGCTTAAAAAGTAATATTCTTTCATTATTTCAAAGATATTAAATTATTTTTTTTTATCAATTTTCAGGAATGGATTCTATAGTTTGGCAAATACCATCAATAAAACGGACTACGAAGTGTTGTGGCGAATGGGTAACAATTAGTAAAAAAAAAAACGCTCTTGTGGATGACGGAAATATTTTGTTTTTAGGAAATTGGAGCGCCGATTTGGTTGAATGTGCCGTAAAAGATTCGAAAAATGAAAACTTCAACGTTGAAATTGACTGGGACAATTACTTTGAACGTCAACATTATTTCGCTTTAAGAGGAATCTCTAGAATGGATGAGTCGGCGGTAATAAATTCGATTACAGCCGCGCGTAATGTTTTAATCAAAATGTTGAAAAATACTAGTACGGAATGTACACAAATTACCTATAAATTTATCTCACGGTTACAACTATTGCAACAGATTGAAGATTTCTCTGAAGTATTGTCTTTTTACTAGTTTTGAATATCATTTGATAGAACTTTCTTTTTTTTTAGATACAATTCATGAATTTGAGGCAGGTGGGATCAATATTGGAGAAGTGGAAGCATGAAAGACAATTAGATTATGGCAGTTTTGAATATAAAGAGATCACACTATCCCAACAGAAAATGTTATTTAAATCGGCTGGGATTCGTGCACATAGGAAAATCAAAGATTTTTATGCCGTATGATTATATTTTTTTAAATTTTGGTTTAAGAAAGTTAATTGCAAAGTTTACAAAACTCAACCAAGTTTTAGGCGTTGTCCATAAAACACGTCACAGATTTTCTAAAAGGCTAAAATTGAGGTTGTGTTATTTAAGGACAACCCCCCCCCCCCCCATTTCTTATTTCACTAATGATTAAAATTATATTTATTTGATCTTTTTTTTAGGGAGAAAACATTATTCCACAATGTCAGTTGCAGCTGATAGAAGAATGTAAAAGAAACGGCAACAAAAATTTATTAAAAGCCAATATTGCAGAACTAAAAGTATTGGACCCGGACATTGGTTCTCAGGTAAATTAAACAATTAAAAGCGTTTTAGAAAAATTATAATTAATATTTTATTGTTTTGTTTATCTGACCGTTATCAGACCAAAGCTTTGATAGAAGAAGCCGACTTTTACTACAATTTAGGTGACGTACATTTAGCAAATTCTATCCTAAATCATATTATAAATGACAAAGCAGCTGGCTTATCTATAGATAGAGTCGATGCCTATAGGTAAAAATTACGAAAATCTCTTTAAAACATTTAAAACGCTAAATTTCATTCCAGAATGTATGGTGAATTTTCATCTGAAATGAATGCTGAGCCGTTTGAAAAAATTAAATCTTCGTATTTTGAGGCGGCGACTAGAACGCTGGATTATCTTGACAAGAACAAAGAGCACATTTCTATAAAATATCCCAAAGTCTTAAATATCAACACATTTGGATCATTCTATCAGGATCGAAAGAAAAAGGGCTATTTGAGTGTTGCAAAATACGCCGATCGTGCATGTGTTAATGTAATTAAATTTCAGTGTATGTAAAGTGGTTAAAATCCACCTTTTCATTATTTTACAGATAACTGAGTATATGAATACTCGAGAATTCGAAATAAAAAAGGAATTGATGAAAAAGAATAATGAACAAGCGAATGAATTGCGAAAAAATAATAAACTGAATGGAGATGATCGTATCACATTGAATCTGTTGGATAGAAATGCTGGAATCGATAACAATGAAATCATTTCAACTGAAACGCAAAAGAGCCGTTATCTTTGTATGGCTATTGGGTATTTAACACCAATGAAAAGTAGTACAAAAAAACATTAATTAAAATTTATTTTAAAGAAATTATTTGAATTATTGCGCTATGGATAATAAAATCAAAACATCAGAAATTTACCGGATCATTTCGCTATGGTTTTCGCATCAAGAGGATGAAAATCTTTTGCTGGAAATCAAGGATAACATTGAAAAAGTTCCAAGCTATAAATTTATTCCAGTTTTAAATCAACTAATAGCCCGTTTAAACAGTAGTAAACCGGAAGTAATTTCTTTAATATCCGAGTTGTTAGGTAAGCAATTGAAGATATTTGGGATTTTTCAGCATTTTGCGAACATTTATTTTAAACTGGCAGTGTTTGACAGGTTATAGAATCTTTTCATTTTGATAAAAAACCCTAAAATTTTTACTTTCAACAGAATGTGGTGGGTATACGCGTTTGGAGTGAGAGTTTATGTGCTTTTCAGTACGATCTTTCCTCAAGAATTTTGAACCTCGGAGCCGATTTTGATGCGGTTTTCGTAACTGTGCGACCTCACTCTTCTTTCACTATTGCATAGAATAAATTCAGGATGAAACTGTGCGATTTTGGAAACAAATGGATATATGTAACCAAATTCAAAGGAAATATAATTTCCCGCATTTTTCCTTTAACGGTTTTTACGAATCTTTAACGGTTTTCACGTATCTTTAACGGTTTTCACGTATCTTTAACGGTTTTCGCGTATCTTTAACAGTTTTCACGTATCTTTAACTGTTCTTGAGATATTTGAAAAAATACTGCTTTTCATATATTTTTTCTGAAACTAAAAATTACATTTCTTCTATTTTTAATCCTTAAATAGTACGATGTGCAACAGAACATCCTCACCATACTTTGCCTCATATATTTGCTGCAGCGAATACCAGAAAAGATGATAGCAAGTAATATTTTCGTTTTAATTTTAATAAATTTAAAATGATTTACTCTATAACTTGCTTTTGTATAGAAATATTGAGCCAGACACAAGAGAGGAAACCGCCAATAAAATATTGAAACGAGTCAAACAAAAGAAATCTTGTACCAAAATTATTAGTCAGATGGAAATAATTTGTGATGGTAAATTCGTGTGATGAATTTCGAATATTTTCAGAAATACAATTTTTGTTTAAGCTTTAATTGAATATGCTAACCAACCGGTAGAAAAAAATACTCCGTTAATACTCAGTACTAAGCTACGGAAATTGAAAAATATGGATGCCGTTCATTGGTTTACTGTGGATCTGCCAATATTGCCGAGCCAGGAATATAAAATTGTTTGTTAGTATACAAAAAAAAATTGTTGAACTTTTAAAAACTGAAGTAAAAAATGGTATACTTTTAGCCCTTGTTAAATGGAGTGATAAGGTGGAACCACTGAGTGGAATAAATGCACCTAAAAAATTAACAATCCTTTGCTCGGATGGTGAGTCAAGACCTCAGCTTTTAAAGGGGAAAGACGATCTGCGGCAGGATGCTATTATGCAACAGGTTTTCACCATAATAAATGATATGCTCAGGGAAAATGCAGGAACAAAACAGAAGAAACTTCGAGTGCGGACTTACAATATTGTACCTTTATCGAAGGTAATTACTGTGTTTGAACGAACATCCCGATAAAAAAACTGTATGGTTTGAATATTTTAGAGAAGTGGAATTCTGCAATGGTGTAAAAATACAATTCCATTATCACAATATTTGACTGGGACTCGAAAGGATGGAGGAGCGCATAAAAAATACCGACCGAAAGATATGACGGCGAGTGATTGCCGAGAGCATTTAATGGTAAAATTATAATTTTTACTTGACTTAGGAACCGCCCATAAGATATGACATGCTAATGATCGTTTCTACGACTCTCTCTTGATGCTTTTTAACGATTTTTTTTAATAGAATTTTGTTTTACCGTAACCAATTTCCCGCTAAATGTCTGAAATGTTTTATAGACAGCCAGTAATATGAACTTCATTATTTTCCAGAAATTTAAGGGTGCACCAGCATCAGATCGAATAAAAATATACAGCGCGATCTGTGAGAAGATTAAACCAGTATTCCACTATTATTTTTTGGACTCATTCTTAAGTCCGGCTAATTGGTTTGAGAAGCGGATCGCTTACATAAATAGGTAAAATATAGAATCTGACAAATATGGAAAAAAAAATTTAAATCGATTATACTTTTAGTGTTGCTGCAAATTCAATGGTTGGATATATTCTTGGTATTGGTGATCGTCACATCATGAATATTTTACTCGACCACACAACAGCGGAGCTCATTCACATTGATTTTGGTAGCTATTTTGATTTGCTGCCATTTATCTTGCTAGCGTATTTCAACTAACGATTGTTTTTCTTTTGTTTAAATTTCTCAGGAATTGCATTTGAACAAGGTAAAGTGATGCCGACACCAGAGAAAGTACCATTCCGTTTATCTCGAGATATCGTAGCTCCAATGGGTGTCTGCGGTGTAAATGGAATTTTCCGAAAGACTTGTGAGCAGACTATGGAAGTGTTACGTGAAAATAAGTCTACCATTTTAACTATGCTCGAAGTATTGTTGTACGATCCTCTCTACGCTTGGATTCTTGATCCAAGCAAAGTAAAAAAGAGTCAGCAGATTGATGTTGAAATAAAGTGTAGGTTTTTTTTTCATGAAATGAAATGTTCATAAATATATTCTTATTTTGACTCGTTTAGCTGAGGAAAAAAATGCAACCGCTGAGCGGGCAATAATCCGAGTCAAGGCAAAACTGGATGGCGTCGAAGAAGGTGTTGGTGTAACTTCAGTGAATTGCCAAGTAAATCGACTGATCGAGCAGGCAATGAATATAAAAAATCTCGGCCTTTTATATCCTGGATGGGATCAACATATTTAAATATTTGTGCACAAAATTTGTTTCGAGAATTTTTATTCATAACTTTGTTTTTTTTTGTGTTTGAAATGTTACTATGATAAAATAATTATTTTTTTAATAAACGTCTTTCCATTTTTATGAAGTTTTTACATTATTTAAATGGTACAGCGATTAGACCTAAACCTTAATATACCAATTAAGTATTTGAAAGAAAATGTAGTGGTTTCGATTATTCTCAGTTATCAGATTTAAAGGTTTTCGCCATGTTTTTTTATGTTTCCGTGTGCAAATTATTTTCGACTTGCATTTTATAAATTTTAGAGTGAGTGAAATACAAAATAATTAGAAATTTGTGTGGGTTGACCGTTGTGTTCATGTTTGTTGTTTTTGTAAGTGGGCTTATCGGTCCTTTGATCGATAAGCCCACTTACAAAAACAACAAACAAAATAATTAGCTACAACGAGATTGTGGCAATTAAAAAATTACAAAAAGATTCTGCTCTTGATAGTCTTAGCAATGCTAACAAGTTTAATTCAGTAAGAAGTACACGTAAGATTTCAAATTTTGTATCAAATAAATGTCTTAAAATTAAAGTGTCCAGTAAGAAAAATGTTTTCATACAAAAAATAAAAAATTAAAATGAGTTAAAAGGGGAAACAAATTAGTGTGGACCTAAAATTGGAAATTTCGATTTGCATCGTTTTCTTCTGGTCACAATTCACTACGCAAATCAAAAACCTCGATATAATTGTTCAAAAAAGTAATTGTTCTTATTTATGAAAAAAGTAACAATATTTTTTTTAAACATTCCATTAAATTTGTCCGGTTTCTAAATTGAATATCGTCGGCTAAGTCCATTTGGTATAATTTTCCAGAAGAGCAATGAAAACCTTGTTAAATCGTTTTAATTCTCTTTCAATAACACTGACTTTTCTTTAAATGAGAATTAAATTGGGCTCAGTTTTCTTTAAATGAGACTCTGTTTTCTTTAAATGAAAATTTAAATGATTTAACAAGGTTTTTATTGCTCTTCTGGCAAATTTGGTATAATGGACTTAGCACAATTTCACTTTTAGCCGACGTTATACGATTTTTGTATTTAAAAATTTGAAATGTTTTTCGACCAGAAAAGTTCCTCTTTTGGCCACGCGTTGCGCCACTGCTAATGGCTGCGCCATCTCTGTGCCGATTTTGCAAATAAACTAGCGACACTACATTTTAAAACATCAACTACATGACAGTCCACACAAATAACCAAAATAAGCGGAGAAGATTGTTTATCGATACAAAATTTAAAAAAAAAATTCAGAAATCTCTTAAACTTTTATTGAAAATGTACCGTGATAGTCACCAAAAATGATAGTAAAGATATTTTTACCGGAGGAGGTTTACTACAGCACAGTAGAGGCGGATTTGTATGGAGAAGTGAGTATTGAAGCCAAGTCGATTTCGTATTTTGTCCTGTCCGATAGAAACAGTGAAGTTCTTAGAAAGTTAGGCACCGTTAGTTCAACCGTTAGCTCAGACTGTGAATTCGCCTTGAAATTTACCTCCGAAATATCCGATCACATATTCCTGACAGGATTAGGCATTAAAATAGTCGAGGAAAGTTCCATAAACATTATTTTGTACAACGAGTCACAGGTAAGAGGAAAATTTAGAATTAACGTTTTATGATGACAACATTTAAAATACTTGTAGGTCCTCTGCTTGGAACCTTATTGTACGTCAAATACCGATGATGGTAGTCAAAATGATATCGTTCTTCTCAAAGATCTTGTTGAAAGTAGCCAGCGAGCGCCAAGGAAGTTTTCAATATTCCTGAATCTGTTTCGAATCGGTATGTATATCGCTAGAAAGAATAAAATTGAATCGCTAGAAAGAAGATGAAAATATCTTGCCGGGAGATGAAAATATTTTTTTATTATTTTTTTATATCTTTATTTTTATTGCAAAAAACCTGAATCCATTTTTGTTGGAATACATTAGAATTTTAACAATTTTTTTAAATTTTATAAAAAAGTATGAAGGCCGAACAATTTTAATCACGCCTAGTTTTTATATAGTATGCTACATAGTTAGTATGCTATTTACGTTCCTGAATAAAAAATTTAGTAGAATATCTGGACTTTTATCGGCGATATTTTGCAAAACCGCAGTCTATGAACATTTTGCTGATTGGAGAAGATGCTGGAAACACTATGACCTTAGAAGGTAACCGTGAGCTTAGAAACTTGATTCTTTTTTCATAAAATTTATTAAAATTTTATAATTAAGTAAATTTGTATTGAAAAAGAGCTTTTTTCTCTCTAGAAAACTAAGAATTATTCGTGCTTTTATTTTTAATCAGTAATTCAATTCATTCACTGCTTTATTTGCAGTGGTAAATTATGGACAATATTTTTCGATGTGTTGGCAGGAGTTACGATTATGATTTGTATTTTATATGTGGATGAACCAAGCCAATATTTAATGAAATTATCAAATGTGAGAAATTTTTAATTTCAATTAAATAAAATCAAATTTAAAAAATATATTTCAGTACGTTATAATACATTTGAGGAGTTTATTACATTCGCTGAAAGGCAGTCCAGTTGGATTAAAGTTAAATGTTCAACTAAATAATTTCTTATTAGATTGTTTCATCTATCATGTCGATTTATGGGCTACATTTTTATGTAAGTTACTTAAAATTATCATTTGAAAAGTTTATATGTGCCACAGTATTTTATAAATTTCATTTTTCATTTCATAAAAGTGAATTATGAACTAAATTTCTCAAATTACATACATTAGATCTTACTGTAACGATTTTATATAAAAAAAAACTTGGCCGTGAAGGCCGAGAGGTTAGCTGACGCGCTTACTAGAATGAACAACGAAAAGATTTTTTTAATTTCCACCTGATTTTCTGTCTTCTTATTCCGAATTTTTTCACAATTTCAATTTTACATTGTAAACATAACAAAAGCTATAATTGTCAATCTGGCAATTATTGATATGGCATTATTCGAAGTTTAAGTGAATGGCGAACAGTTGTATCAAAATTCCTATTTGAAGTCAAACTTTTCAATAAGATATTTTAAAATTTATTCCAATCGGATTTTGATGTATGGGAGTTTTATGTAGAATCATATCCTAAATAACTTTTGTCCTTGCACTTTTTTGATAAAATGTACCGTTTTTGAGATATTTGCAAAAAACGTTTTCGTTCGTATGGGGGTACCCCCCTCTAATGGTCCAGTTTTGCCCATTAACGAACTTAGCCTTGCATTTTATAAAAAACGAATCTGCGTAAAAATTCAAGTCACAATTTTCCCAAAATCACTCACAAAACACAATTTTCATTTAAATGTCAAAGTGCAAACGCGTCTGAAAATTGAAAGTAGGTTTACTCTAGCCATCAGGTCGCTTTGAAGCGTCAAGGCAAAGCGCGAATATAAATAGCATTATATAAACGATTTGGTTTTACTTTCAATCGTTGAAATGTAAACGCTTAGCGCACGCGGAAAAGCGCAATTGTGGTTCCAAGCCTAAGATGTCGCATCAAAAGAGCCCAGCCTCGATTAGACCGACTCTAATTATCCACCTGTAGTCATATTTCACATTTAACTTTAATGATTTTTATACCCGTATGGTGAAACCAAAGAGTATATTAGATTTGCCTTACCGTTTGTAACGCCAAGATCCCGTCATCACAAAAAAATGAATTACACCAGTGTGTTTAGAATGATAAAAAAAAGTTGAATTTTGCATGTCCGTCCGTCTGTCCGTCTGTCTGTCTGTCTGTCCGGCTGTCTGTCTGTGGCGCGGATTGCGGGTGCACGGATTGAGCTAGAGACTTGAAATTTTGCACAGATCCGTTTTTCGTAAAATGTGAGGCTAAGTTCGTGGGGCAAAAATGGACCATACGAACGAAAACTGTTTTCCTGAATATCTCAAAAATGGTGCATCTTATCAAAAAAGTCCAAGAACAAAAGTTATTCAGGATATTATTCTACATAAAACTCCCATACATCAAAATCCGATTGGAACAAATTTTAAAAAATCTTATTGGAAAGTTTGACTTCAAAGTGGAATTTTGGTACAACTGTTCTAATTTTGAAACGAATATCACCATACGGGTTTTCAATAATTGCCAGATTGGCAATTATTGCTTTTGTTATGTTTTTTATTATATTTGTCGCAAAAAAAAGCAAAACATCTTAAGTCGATTTTCAGGCGAAGCTAAAGTGACTGCATTTCCAGAAAGACCGCTTTGGCTTCGCCTGAAAATCGACTTAAGATGATTTCCCTTTTTGTCACAGATTTTATTAATTGATTATTTTCAGTAATCGTTGCTCCGGCAATTCAATATCTATTCATACCAATTGCTGTATTGGGATTTTTTGGACTCTCATTTCAACTGGCAATGCTATCTGATCTCATCGATTTAATAAGTCTTCATGCGCACTGTTTCTATATTTATGCAGCGGTGTAAGTCAATCATTTTTCTTTTAAATTCAATGTCCTAGACTTTTTAAAATGCGTTTTTTGTAGATTATACAATTTAGAAATAGTAGGAATGAGGGCTCTCTGGAATGTCGTTTTGGGACGCCGAAAAAATGTTCTGAAAGGTAGGAGTATTGAACGGAAAATGAATATTGGTTTTTTTATTTATCACAGGAAAACAAAAATTCTAACGAATTTAGTGTATAGTGGAACCTTTAAATAATGAAATCGTTTATCGCAACAAAATTTGTTATATAGAGATTTTCGTTATATAGAGGCGCCACTGTAATTTATCACTAGATATTCGTGAACATCTAATTATTTCTATAAATTTTTTAAAAGTTTTGAAAATTCCACAGAGCAATATTCAAAACTTTAGTTTTATGAAAATTAAATAAAAACTGTTTTTCCAATCTAAAAAAAACAACCTATTTAGATCGTGTTGAATCACACGACTATATGAACAGACAGCTGTACTTGGCAACAATGTTCTTCACCACATTACTGTTTCTGATGCCAACCGTTCTGGTTTATTACATTGTTTTTGCATCGGTAATTAAATTGATAAAGTGACAGTGACAAAATTTAAGCACCCTGACTAAAAAACTAATACAATTTCAGCTAAGAAGTTGTATTTACTTAATAACGTACTGCCTAATGAAGCTAAGACGAAAAATTCTGGTGTTTCCTGTTCAGCCGCTGATAAAATGGGCGATGGGTTGCTACATGGATATAAGTAAATATTCACATTTCGTGATTTCATAAAAAAATCCCATGAAAACAACATTATAAAATTTGTAAATAAATTTTATTTTAGGCAGTATTGATATCGAGCTTATAGATACGGTTAAACGACCCTGTTTGCCGGTTACAACGGTTTTACGGTTACAGATGGATCGGTCGTCGCCATGGAAGAATAAATACTGGAAATCATGGAATGTTCTTGAAAGTAATTTTTACCTTCCAATTAACGAATTTTTCGTTAAAATCTGCAAAGGACAAATAATGGGTTTCATGCAGCCAAAGACTAATATTTAATTCAATTCAATTTCTCGTCATATTTTATACTGAACGTTATCTGTATTTGTATGTATAAAAAAAATTAAAAGAGCAAAAACATCAATGATTTTTTTATTTATTTGATTACAAAATGTTAATTGATGCAATAAGTATAATAGATATTTTTATTAGATTGACATGAACTGTAAAGATTAGATAAAAGTTTATTAACGAAACAAAAATTATTCATGGACGCTTTTAAGCCATCCGCTCGCTTTGCAGACTAAACTTTTGGTCTGTAAATAAACAAATACGTTTAGGTAAACGCAAAAAAGTAAATATAAATAAACCGATTAAATTCAGGCAAGTGATAGTATCACTAAGAAACAGTTATCTATATTTTTGCTACAATCACTGTTAAAACAGGCAATATCTCAATAAAAATTACACATTTCAGGTGTGTTCGGTGGATTCAGAGTAAGTATAAAGTGGAATAAAAATCAAATGGAAAAACTTCTGCACTGTTTTATGGCTTAATTTGAGTTTTTGTTACTGTATGTTTTTGTTTAGAAACTAAGTAAAATTAATAGACGTTTTTACGATACATGAGACTTTACAGTTTTAAGTTCATTCGTATGGTGTTTTATTGATTAATAATAGGAATTTTGGGGGCGGTCATAAAATATGTCACTCAAAAGACGACCCCCTCGTGTTACATTGTTTCGCAAATTTTCATATTAAGTTTAGTAACGACCGTAGATATACCCCTGTCAACAATGTGACACATTTTATGAACCACCGCTTACGAAAACAAAATTTTCCGTTGTTTTTTTGCTAAGGTTTAATTGAAACGGAATATGAAAAGAATTATATTTTCAAATTACTCTGAAATGCAGGAATGATTTAATTTTAACGACTTTCTGACCAAAAATAGTAAATGAATCTAACTTTTAATTGATGTAAATTCGAAAAAGTGTGCAATTCACACCAAAAAGCAACATCTATATTGTTTTCTTAAAAATATAGATGAACAACTTTCTAAAAAATATCCAAACTATTTAAAATAAGCACATGTTTCTGGTATTCCGAATTTTTTGGCAAAAAAAATCCAGTCAAAACGATTGTGCATATAAAAGCAGCGCTTTAAACTCGCCATTTGAATAAATAAAATAGTTGAACTCACGTGTCGCTGAGGAAAAATTCCCAATCAAAATGAAAAGCTTATAATGAGGATGACTCAAAACAACTTTAAACCGACATCGTATAGTAAATTGATCATCAACGTCAAACGAACGAATGACGAATTGGTAAAACTAAAAGACTTATTGAATAAAAGATGATAGCTGTAAGAGAAAAAACTGAGCTGTAAAGTTTTAACCTTTTTATTCGTTTTATTCAAAAAGGGAATCCCATGTGGCGGCTTGTACGAAAAAAAAATTCAACATTTTTGTTTTTAAATACTGCAACTTTTTTGCTTTTCCGTTTGAGGAATTAAGATATGTTGCAGTTAAAGCATATTATCAAAAAAAAAATCATTTTCGCCTCTTCTTTATGAACCCCCTTTCCTGCAGTTTCCTTAATTACTAATTTGATTTAAGAAATGTTTGCATTCGTCGGAAAAACTGCTCTTACCTTTAACGCCCTCAACTGACATTTTCTAAGGTAGTTAATGGATTTTAATACTGTTTACCATTGGGTGGTTTTAGGGGATGTCTATAAATTACGTCACACATTAAGAAGGTGAGGGGAGATCTTTGATAGAGTGTTGGCGGTTTTTAATCTCATAAATAAATTCCGAAAAACGCGATGAAGAAAAGGGAGGAGTTGGAGGTTCCAACCAATAGAAGAAAACTAGCGTGACAATTTTTTTAGACAGCCATTGATATGCAAAAAATACACCCATACCTCGATATACGCCCGAGATTGGTTCCCAAAATTTAGGCCGTATATCGAAACACCGGAACATTCTTTTAGGAAAGTATTGCATTTATTGATCGCAGTGCATTTCAATGTAATATTGTGCGACTTTTGACCGTTTATCGAATCAATGTGCAACGTATTTCAAAACTGAGACGCAATTCAAAAAGCGGAAGGCCGTAAAACGAGGGGCCGTAAAACGAGGGGCCGTATATCGAGGTATGGGTGTACTCGATTTCGGCTGGAGGTTGCTCCAAAGTACATTTTTTAGCCTGCGGCGCATTTTGTCAACAATTTCCCACAAAAACCGCTTTTTCTCAAAAGATTTGGCTTGCGGTGAATTTCTATTTATTGGAGTTTATACAATTTCCGTTGCAATTATTTATAAAACATAAAGAGCGGGAAAATTTAAGTTAATTTTTCTTGGGACTGTTAAAAATAAGAATCCTTAATTTTTGATTTTAAAACTGCGCCGATTCTATTCAAAAGATTTCGCCTGCAGCCCACAATACATTTTTTAAATTGTTCTTTCTGGAGTTTTATTTTCTACAAAAAATTTGTTGTTTTTTTTGTCCCGGGTTGACCTAACAAATATATACATATATATATTGCTGAAATGTATAGTTTTGCTCTCGAAAAAAAAGGTTTGCTTTCGTGTTGAGATATATCGAGATTGAAAGGGTTAAGAAACATAACATTTATTGAAAAAAAAACTTTTTATATGATCCTAGCATACTTCCTCGTCCTCCTTCTCTTCCCACAACACAATGAAATCAAAATTGCAAATATTGATTGTGTTTATGAAAATATTGACGCGAAATCACATTCATTCGGCGTTGAATCTTTTCTAAATTACTCCAGTTTTTTAGCCTTCATTGCATTATATTCAAGAATCTTTTTTTTAATTCCCATAATTTAGAAAATGTTATACATGTAAACTAATTTTATTGAAGAATATATAAAAAATACATAAAAATATCTATTCTAATACATAGTAAATATTCTGAATAATTAAAATATAAATAGTAAAAATTCTTTTCGCAACAATAAAAGTATGAAAAAAATTGTTTGCATTTTCAATGAACGTGAATTTTATCTCAGATCTTTATTTGTGTGCATCGTAAAATTTTAATTTCTTTAAAACGATTTTTTTAAAACAAAATGATAAATTTGTGTTAATTAAATAGATTAAATTCTAAACAACACTCTATTTTAACTGCCGTGTTCTTGGAACGTGAGATTGTCATAATATTCGTAATTGATTTTACGGGAAAATCATTTTCCAGCTAATTAGCTTGTGAACTACATTGAAACCTCGATACCGTATACCCTCAGTACTGTATACCCCTCAATAGTGTATACCCCACTGAGAAAGTGTCAGGAAAAGGCAATGAGGGCGAAACAGCCGAAACTTCTTAAGCAACAAACAATAACTTCTTACTTTGCCAAATAACTTTGTAAATTAAATGTATAAATGAGTAAAACATTAAGAAATGTATTCTCTGTTTTTTATAATTAAAACCATGACAATATTTTCTTCTCTTATAATACCCCTCGATATTGTATACCCCTCGATACTGTATACTACACTGGTTTGATATCGGTATACAGTATCGAGGTTTCAATGTATTATTATTTTTCTAAAAATTTTATTTCCCGTAAATCTAATTTAAATGTAACTAAAAATTGCACACCAATGTTTATAAACAATTAAATTGATAAAATTTTTATTAATTTAACTTTCCATTTAAGAAATTTGTGAAAATGAAGTCAACATTTGTAACGTTCTTTAACAGCTAATAGTAGTCGAAAACTAAAGATAATTATTTTCTTACTAAAATGTATTTTTTAACACAATTTCAGCACGTCTGAAGATACTACAATTTTAAATTGCAATGTTTGAAATTTGATTGTTGCAAATGGTAAACATTCAAATTTTAAACAAATCCCTTCCCATTTGATAATTTTCAGACACCTTTAACCGCTAAACGGCTCAACCGCTCATACCTTATATATTTGCTATAATAAAACACAAAAAAAAATCGAAATAAAATAAAGAGTGAACAAAATGTCTTGTAATTTATAATGTTTACAAAGACTTTATCATTCGACGTTAATATAGACAAATTTACGTGAAAAGCTTTCAGTTCTTATTTAGCGTTCGTCAGGTAGTTACCTACCCGGTTCCTAGTGAATGTTAAACTTCGCACTTTAAAGTTTTTTTTATAATATAGTAGAACAGTTAAAAAAAACTTGAAGAATTTCCTCTTTTGTAATAATTTTTTTTAAGAAATTTTTTTATTCTTTGATAGAATTAAAAATTAATAAAAAAAAGGAAAGACTTTTTATTGATCTGATGAGGTCATAGCTAGTGGTTGTGAATTACCAATTATAAATGTGGCACTATTACGGAAATATACTGTTTTGCTAATTCAAAACCTTTTGTGATTTAATTGACTCTTTCTATAAAATTTTTAAAAATCTAACATCGTTACAACAACAATGAGCAAGAGCGACGGATGTACGAATACTGCTTTCGAGTTATATCCTGAACCTCGAGTAAGTTCTAAAATCTCTAAAAGTTAGAATTATTTTCCGTTTGATAGTTTGTGGAATAAAATTATGTAACTTACACATTTTTCTTTATATAATCGATCGTTTTTTATTTGAATTATGATAATGTAGAGATTTAATTTTTTTTATTCTTTTTTTTTTGTTTGGTCTGTATTTTAATGTATTAATAAGAGTGGGATGTATATTGCTTTTATTCCAGTCTTTAATTTTATTACTTTTAGTCTATCTGAAAGGGGGGTTTTAGACGTGTTCTTTTTATTTAAAGAGATTATAAAATCAAATCCTGTTTTTTATTATAGCAAAATACCCAAAAACATCTTCGAAAAATAAATAAAACTTCTCGCTCGATCAAGACCAAGTTTTATTAGTTTTATTAGATAAAAAAATCTGCGAGTTTCTTAAATTTTCATTGACTTTGTGTGAATACTTTCGAATTAATTAAAGGTACATTTATATTTTGATTTTTTTCTAGATTTGTTTTGATTAGCTAATTGCTGTTATATACCGTTAAAAATCATAGTTCGACACAGATTAAAGAAATAAAGATAAGTCAATTCATAAATGTTTATAATAGGTACTGTATGGAGACCGACTCAAAAATGGAGGCAAAAAAAAACTTTCTGATCAGTAAGAAATCCGTTTCAGGCAAAATTATGAGGATGTCTGTGCATCTGTCTGCCGGTCTGTCGGTCTGTCGGTCTTTCACTAAGTAGTTTTCTATCAACTTTCGGGTAAATTATATTTTATTATAGCAGGTACCTCTCATACAATTTTTTTTGTAAAAAATACAGTTTTCTAAAAAAAAAATCAAAATCTATGCGCTTTTGGGAAAAATGAATATTAGAAAATTTAAAAAATATGAAATTTTCTACATTTTGTGCTTTAACGGTTTTTTCGTATCTTTAACGGTTCTCAAGATATTTGAAAAAAAAAATCGGTTTTTTTGAAAATCTCTCGTAAGCTATGCACTTTTATGAAAAAATGTATATAACCAAATTTATAGGAAATAAAATTTTCTACTTTTTTTTGCTTTAACAGTTTAACGTATCTCTAACGGATCTCAAAATAGTTAAAAAAAATCAAGTTTTAAAAAAAACTGCGTTATTATGAAAAAAAGCGTATAACTAAATTCAAAGAAGATAAAAGTTCATGCATTTTTTTCTTTTACGGTTTTTACGTATCTTTAATGGTTGCGGAGATATTTGAGAAACTATTATTTTTTACATATTTTTTTCGAAACAATATTAACAGTGTTTAAAGATATAGTACCAGGAAAACCGAGCCATGCTCGGCCACCTCAAAGTCGTCCTTTTGCTGAAATTTTTGAGAGGTGTGACCTATCGATCTAGATAGGTCTAGAGGGGAAAAAGTCAGGTTTGTAGTGGAAAAATCGAAAGCCCTTAGCCCCCTTAGTAATACTGTAAAGTTTCATTAAGATCGGGCCACCCAATTCGAAGATACCAGGCGAGGGGTATCGAGGGGAATTTTCTCAGAGGTGAGACCTATCTAGATCGATTCCTTGTCCCCGAAAATCCCTAACCCCTAAGTTTCGTGAAAATCGTTAGGCGGATTTTCGAGATCGTTTGTGCAGACAGACAGACAGACATTCCTCGTAATGAACTGGCTCTTGGACCATCGTCGACGGGTGGATTTTAACCCTAAGCAAACACAACCGCATTTTTTCCTTGCCTTACCAACCCCGGGAAAATATCTTGTAAACCTTAAACCAGTCAACAGTCACTCCGATTGGAATATTATGTATGGAAAAGTACAGCCGTAATCTTCATTTTCTATTGTGAACATTATTCTAAAAGATATTTGAAACTGCATAACTTTTGCTAACTTTTTTCTATTTTAAATTGCCATTATATTAAATATTATACCAAGTTTTTAGTATATCAATCATTCGGATATAAAGAAACACAATCATAGGCACGTGAAAAATGTGACAAATTAATCTTGTCCAAAAAGTAAAATTTCATGGTTAAAAAGACATTATTACGACAATCAATTTTGGCTAAGAGGGTCAAATTATGCAAGTTAGATGGCCGACTAACATGAAACTCCTACGTTCGTCTTACCAAAAGAAGAAAAAAATATTTGACTACAACTTTGTTGTACTTCAATCAAAAAACCCAAAATTTTGGCCGAAAGTGAAAAGTTTGTTTCTTTTTGCAATGATTTTCGTTTACTATTAGGCCGCTTATTTTATGTTAAAAAAATAGTAAAAACCCGTTGACTGAAAAGGTAGTAAATTCAAAGTTCCTAAAAAAAACTCCTTTTAAAATTACTGGTTATCCCAAAATCTCGATCCTAATACCAGTGATAGCCCCTTTTTAGCACTAACGAATAAAACGTGAAACACTCTCAGAAGTTTCAATTTGAATTTGAATAGTGGAATGAATTGAACCGGTCTGATAACTACATGTCGTTTCCGTTCGCATGCTGGAAACTCCCCATTCTTATTACGTGCATAATAAGAGCTTTTAAAGCGCAGCACCGACAGCGTCGATAAAAAATGTTTTATTGATTTCAAGATTTCAAGATCAAAGCTCTGACTTAAGAAATTGCATTAAGATCGATTAATTAAAAACCTGTTTCTCACAATCTGAACATTTCGAGACTTTCATCTTACAATCGCGTTGCGATCATATCAATGTTAACGGCCGGAGTTTAAGCTCGTTTCAGGTATTATATTTTTAATTTCTGTTTTAGATATTGCTTTCGCAATTATTTTGGACCGGAAATATCAACATTATTTCTATGTCTCGGACACATATGACGTTGGAATCTCAGAAAAGACATTGTTTTTTTTCTAGTGCAATTTTTCTTATATATCTTTGTTTTTTGCAAAGACAATTATCATTAAAGCTTATCTAGTCGGGTTTGCTAATCACAGTACGACAAACAAGTGAATTATAATTACATCACTTCCATTAAAGGTAACATGCACTTTACGTTTTCCTTTTCGCTGCCAGATTTTTGGAATACAAATTCGCAGTACGATCGAACTTGAACGAATGTTGTTGAAATTAAGCACAGTAAAAGGAAGTGCCTTTCGTAGGGAGTCTTGACTTTTTGCTTTTCTATTTGCATCAGGAGATTTAGGGCAGCTCGATCTGCACACCACGGACCCATTTCGCTGAGAATCATCAGGAAGTTCTTAAGAAAGTCAAGTGGTTCTTTTTTCGGATCGGGAATAGCTGAAATGATAGTGAGAGGTTAATTTATGTTGAAACAAAGTTTTTGCGTCTTAGACATAGGAAAAGAGTTTTTGTTGTTTAAATTTCTGGATTGATTTAACATAAGAACAGCTACAATTACCAAGGGCCAATCGTCAAATATTCTATACGATGACAGACAAAAATTTTATTTAAAAAAACCATTTTTATAGGAGAGGGACAAGGAGTGGTCCTAAATACATTTCGTCTTGATAAATTTTTCGATACGAGGCACCGTTTTCGAGAAAACATGAAAAAAGTATTCTATTTGTATGGGAGAGGGGAGAAGAAGTGATCCAACTATTTAATATGTATGTAAAACCTTATTTTAACCACATTTTGTGTTTATACATTTTTCGATAAGACTAGCCGTTTTCGAGAAAATTGGAAAAAAAACTGTTTCGTTTGTATAGGGGAGAGAAGGAGTGGTTCAACTGTCTTAGATGTTAAACCTTATTTTAAACACATTTTGTGCTTACATATAAGACTAGGGGGAAGAGGGAAGGATTGGTCCGATTTTGTCCGTTCAAGAACTCAAACTTTCTAATTACCAGAAACGCAACTGTAAAAAAATTTCAAGTCTCTAGCTCAATCCGTGCGCCCGCAATCCGCGCCACAAACAGACGGACGGACAGACGGACGGACATACGAAAATCAATTTTTTTTATCATTCTAAACACACTGGTATAATTCATTTTTGTGTGTGCTGACAGGATCTTGGCGTTGCAAACGGTAAGGCAAAATTAATATACCCTTTGGTTTCACATTTCTAACCCCAAAAATCCCCAGATGACCCTTTTCCCCCCGAAAATTTTAAGAAAAGGATAATCATGATATCCTTACAGGATCTTTCGTCGTCCTTTCAAGGACGCAGTAGTGAAAATAGTTTATTGCCAGTGGAACTATGCCAGGTTGCAAAATTTCATCTTCTTAGGCTGCTTAGTTTCGGAAATATAAGCTTCAAATTATTTGAAAATTTATGTATGCAGATTCAAAAGCCGCAAAGCAACTTAATAGAAAGTGTATAAAAAAAACTAATAGCGCAAGTTTAAAGTTTTAGACATTCGCCCAAATCCGTCAATAAAAGGAGAGAGAAAATGTGGTGTTTTACCTTGAGCTTGACACAGAAGTGGTTAACTTGCTGGTTTTGTAAAATAAAAATCTACTAGAGCTTTTCAAATGAAAATCTACTTCAAATGAAAATCTAGTAAAATGAAAATCTAGTAAAATGAAAATCTAGTAAAATGAAAATCTAGTAAAATAAAAACCTAGTAAAATGAAAATCTATTAGAGCTTTCCAGGTTTTCCAGGGTTTCCCAAATATGATTAATTTCGAAAGTAAGGTTTAATACTCGTAATATGATCATGTCAATTTTCAGTGTCGGAAAAATTAAACATTCATCAAAATTCTGAGATCAGAATTATTCAAGATCACCAGATAATTTAAATAGATTTACTTTTTGATATTTTATAGAGCTTATCTTTAAATGATTTCAATTTCAATAGTTTACCCTTGTCAATAAAACACAGAGAAATACGTTAAGGTAATACTAAATCAGTTGATTACTTGGGTTTTGATGAATTCTGTAAAGAACACATTAAAACAAATTAATTGAACTGGAACATCCTTGGATTAATTGTAAAGTTGTACAGAAATTTTTATAAGAAAAGACATTGCGCATTTTAATTTCTGAGTCAATGTAAAAAAAATATTTACTTATAGAAATGTGAAAAAGATAGAAGTACGAAAACGTTATAGAATAAAAACGATAAAAAAAGCTATAATTCCAAAACGTAATCGCGAATAGTAAATTCCGTGTACAGGGTTTTCCAAACCGGCGATCGGAAGTTTCATTTTTCAAAATTAAAAACACATTTTAGACACGAAGTACGTATTCGCAGTATATTAAACTTTTGTGATCGTGAAAACTTTTGACCTCTTAATTTTGCCTCATATTACATAAATTTATTTCTGTCTGTTATGGCGCGTTGGACGAAACTTTAGCAGTTCCAGTTAGCAGGCACTTTTTGTTTGAAATTCGCCGGCTAATCCGATTTAGTGATCGCGAAAAATTCCATGAAACCTGCCATTTAATTGCAAGTTTAATTTTTGAATTTCTGCCGCCACAGGTTGCACATTTCTTTTTTTTCTAATGTAGGCGAACGCGTGCCTAGCACAGGGTAAATTTTCTTGCACGAAGCCAATTACGCCATACGCAAGTCGAAGACTTTTACTCAATTGTTCTGAGGGCATCAACTGATCCAGTATCGCCATTAATTAGTTCCAACAGAAATTCATATTTCTTCATCAATCAAATGGCGTGTGAAAATATTATTTATTTTTAATTTGCAATCATCCATATCACATTTCTCTACATGAAATTGACATTGGAAATTAAAAATCATATCGGGTCAATCACGCTAATCCTATTTTCGTTGATGTTCCGGAAATAGTTAATTAAATTTACACCTGCTTGCGATTATGCCGCGCATTTACTCGCCAGTGACTGATTAAGGTAAATTACTACCATCAAGTGGATTCAGTCTATTCAGTGATTTGCGTTGTTTTGCCCGAAATTATGGGATACTTCTATTAGATATTTTTTGTGACGTTATATAATTACAAGATACATGCTTAGCTAGCAAATATTCGTAATTCATTTTTATATAACAAAAATCAAATGTTAGCCAAAGATCAATGATGTGAAAATATTATTTTGTTTAGGTTCAAGAAATTATTTACCCTAAAGGCAACTTTCATTTTTTTATATCATTTCGTAAAAAATAAGAGCAAAAGCGTTTGGGTTAATATATTTTTTGTAAGAAATAATTCCAAATGTTTTTTTTCACATATTTATTGTTTGTTAT
The DNA here is from genome assembly GCA_964034945.1 of Chrysopilus asiliformis. NCBI lineage: Eukaryota > Metazoa > Arthropoda > Insecta > Diptera > Rhagionidae > Chrysopilus > Chrysopilus asiliformis. Next base: position 6,638,145 of record OZ035963.1, read on the forward strand.
TGATGTTAACACTGGGACGACATTCGCTAATTGAAGAATTAAAACATCTTTAAAATATTGCGAATGACTCTTAAATAATTGTCAAATTAACACCGGCGGTGAGGAATGAAATATTGATCAAATATAATTATTTTGACTGCTTAAAATAAGATATAAACATAAGAATAGCTACCATTGTGTCAAATACTGAGGACAGACAAAATTTTAATTAAAAAAAATACATTTGTGTGGGAGAGGAGAGAAGAAGTGGCCCAATTGGATTTTGATGTATGGAACAGTTATGTAAAATCATATTCTAAACATTTTTTGTCTTAATAAATTTGTCAATACAATGCACCGTTTTCGAGGAAATCGCACAAAACTATTTCATTTGTATGGAGGAGAGGAGTAGGAATAGTCCAATTCAACTTTGATGCACGAAAAAGTTATGTTGTCTTATTCTGAATATATTTTGTATTTATAATTGTTTCTATAAGACTAACCGTTTTCGAGAAAAGTGCAAAAACCGGTTTCATTTGTATGGTGGAAGGGGGGAGGAATAGTCAGATTTCGTCAGTTCAAGAACTTAGCCTTGCCATTACGAGAAAAGCAATTGTCAAAAATGCTAGCTCTATTCTTTCGAAAGTTTTGGTGCTCACGGACAGATTGACAGGCAGAGAGACGGACTTACAGACGGACAGACGGACAGACGGACAGACGCACAGACGGACAGACAGATAGACGGAAGTCATTGCGGAAATCAAAATCTTTTGTCATTCCAAACATTCTGGTGTAGTTCATTTTTGTGTCGATGATTGGTTCGATGCGTTACAAGCGGTATACTAAATATAATATACTTCTTTAAAATTTTCATATAAAGTATAAAAATATTACAATATTATACCTTTTTAATTCATTTTATATCTATATATATAAAAATATTGCTTTATAAATGAATATGATATAAAATAATCAGCGTTTTGAGCTTTAAATACTTTACCGAAGAAAACAATTAAGTAATTACCAACAACGTAAGTGATTTATGACACGAACAAAGATGCCCCCTAAGTACCCTTGAACAAATATTGAAGACATACTGGGGTTCTTTCAAAACCGCAAAAATTTTCATGCTTTTCGTCTTCGTCACTTCCAGACAAAGTGATTTGAATGAAATGATTATGATCCTAAAATAAAATTCATTTTTTTTTTCAAATCCATGTGTAAAGTCTAATGCTTTTTCGAAAGTGACGGAGAAAAGAATATTCACAGACATGTTTCTGTTTACACTGACGATTACGATTATGATTACCGGTGATCTTAAAAGATTGTGAACATCATAAATTATTTGCTTGATATATTTTTTTTAGCACAATTATAATTTTCTTATGAATTAAATTTAGACTATTTGAACAAAAAATTGTCTCTTTTTTGCATAATTATAATTTTTCGGTAAGGGGCTGTCCATGAAACTTTTTTGCATAATTATAATTTTTCGGCAAGGGGCTGTCACGGTAATCACGCTAATTTTCGAATTTTTGGCTTTTCGATTATTCTTTTAAATATCTCGAGAACCGTTAAAGATACGTTAAAACTGTGAAAGGAAAAAATGCAGGAAATTTTATTTTCTTTGAATTTTGTTATATGAATTTTTTCACAAAAGTGCATAGTTTTCGAGAAATTTTCAAAAAACTTTTTTTCAAACAATAATTGTATGAAAATATTGATAGAAAACCACGATTTTCGTAGAACTCATTTAGAAGAAATTTCAAGTCGCTAGCTCAACGCGTTCTCGAGTTATTTAAGAAACATACAATGGACAGACCGACAGACAGATGCACGCAAGTCCTCATAATTTTGCCTGAAACGGATTTCGTACTGATCAGATAGTTTCTATCTGAATTTTCTTTTCTGGAGTCGGTCTCCGTCATGAATATACAATACAGTAATCCCTCCAACTGCGCGGTTTTTAACTGCGCGGTTTCGCAACTGCGCGGTTAAGTTTTTAATACCAAAATGTCGAACTGCGCGGTAAAAATTTCGCAGCTGCGCGGTTTTTTTTATAATTTTCGTTTAAAAAAACATGTTCCTAACCCCAAAATTTCATAGGGTTCATAGTGCGCGGTTTCTGTTTGCGCGCTCTTTTTGTAGAACATATCTACCGCCCAGTTGGAGGGATTACTGTATTTTCCCTCTATAGCAGAGGCAAGTAAAAATTGTGTGTTGTTTTGAAATTTTACACCGAATATTGATAAAAACATTCGAGTTATAAATAAAGATTTATTCATATAAATCCTTAAATTTTTACCTTGTACTTTTTAATCTAATTTTTACCAATGTGTAAATTTTTACCGTGTGTAAGTTTTCCTTTACTTGTCTGTTAAATTTGATTTAAAACTAGTTGAAGGTGAGTAATGGATTTTTTTTGAGTACCAACTTAAACATTGAGCTTACAATGTAGCTTCAGTTCTCCGCTAAGCACTTTTTTTTTATTGCATACTTCAAACAACCTACACAACGTCCATCAAATTTTGTCGCAAAATCCCCGAGTTTACATCTAAGTCGGTTGATTTTGCTTTATTTTGCTGCATATTGAGCTGAGATTTGATTTTCAACACGCGCAGACTATGGTCAAAAATCCCCTGACATCAGTAGATATATCTCGTTTACTTTGAGCGATTCCAAGAAAAACTAAGAAAAACCAATAACGGGCTTATAAATTATGTATGTAATGCATGGTGGTTATTAAATGCATGGATTTGCGTTGGATCAAATTGAGTTGTAAAACTTGTAAATTGGTTATTATGCTAGCGGAATACTTTTGTTTCAAGGTAAATTAATTGCTGATAATTTTTGTGGGAAAACCGAAAAGAATTATTGAAAAAAAATTCATTGTTTAAATTATGTGGCTGTTTTAACAGACTTCAAATTTAAGAGACAAGAAAAGAAAAATCAGAAAACCTAGAAACCTTCAAAGAAATCAAAAAGGTTCAAAATTTTAAAATCAAATCAATTTTTTGTACTCTCGTCGTCATAAAATAGTTCTTGTTCTTTGTAGTAAGAAGTTTAACAAGTTTTAGTAGCGGAAGTTTTTATGGATTTTCTTAGCGGAAAGCGATTTAAGGCCGAAGTTCACTATATCTTTGGAACTGGTTTTTCCACCTTTTCCCACCTGTAAACTACTCATTAATGATTAATTTTTTTTTATCATATGCTTAACTCGTGCAAATATCAGGAATTTTTGTTAAGTTTATTGAATACCAAAATGGATACCTCCGTTAGCCCTTGAAAAAATTGTTCGGGTAGTACTAGTAGGTGTAAAATATTATGCATTAAAGAAAATTATGAAAACAACATAATAATTTAATTGTGAGAATTACCTCAACAGTTCAAGTTTATTCACCTCGCCTCTGTTGTACATATAATTCAGATATGTAGTTGTTTACTTTCAATACAAGGAAAACATGAATTGGTAATAAATTTTTGAAGAATTTTAATTATTGATTGATGACCAAAGACAAATCTTCGCTTGAGTATTGTTTTGACGTATTTGCCAAAATTGATTTTTTGAAATTTTGGCGTTTTATAGGTTTTTTAGGTGCTATTTTGGGGTGCTCTTAAAACATGTTTTAGTGCAACTTGAATTTTTTCATAGATATTTGCCGGAATAAATTCAAATCTTGCAAATTTTAGCTGAAAGAACTTAATCTGCGATTGGTGAATAAAATTCGCAAAATAAATTCTGAATAAAATTCGTGGAGAAGTTCAAGAAAAAATCACAAATGTAAACGAGGCCTAAGATATCTTTAAAAAATATTCCAAACTTCTATATATAGCAAGCATATTTTAAACAAGTGGAAAGTTATAAAACGTGATTTCTGATAAAAAAAAATAAAACATTGTTTTACAAATGAATAAAATTTTAGTATTGCTGATGCTCATGACGATTCATTTTGTAGTGATTTTTGTAATTACTAAAGCAATATATTTTCCGTCAATCATTGAACAAAAATTGTCTCCAACTTTTAGATTACGTAAGTGAAAACATAACAACGTTTTTAATAAACAGAATAATTTTGAGTTTTCATCATTCGCATATAACAACTCCGGAAACATGGGGTTCATAAAATAATAGTAAACTTTTTATTGAATCAAAGTGGAAAAACCAATATTAATTTTATTAATTATAGTTCAATTGTTGTAACAACTATTTAGAGATTGTTAGTCACAACTTAGTGAGATATTGTATAATAATATTATTAAAAATTATAATTTATTCACTTTATCTAACTATGTTAAACCATTATGTATGGATTTTTCCATAATAGGGTGTTTTAAAAAGACTAATCCTAAGTCATATCTTGTGGTGGGTTCTTTTGAATCGGAAATCGATTTCTTTTATTTTAATGTATTTTCCCCAACCTTTTATTAACACTAATTTACCATAAGCAGTTAATAATTGCTTATGGGGAAGCGACGTATTAACCAGAATGATTTCATAAAATGCTAATATTAGAAAAACAATTATTTTTGTTTTCTCCTTAATGGTCGACTAGAACTTGGATAAAACTTCTATTCTCCCGCCTATTAAACTAATAAGATAGGTGCGGAGACTGGAATAAACCAATCTAGAAAGTTTTTTTTTCTAATGACAGCTTAAGTCAATTTTCATGTGAAGCTAAACATTCAGTTTGCAGATTCTAATACAGCTCATATTTAAATTTTAACTTGAGTCGACTTAAATGAATTTTTTTGTAAGGGGGCTTAAAGTTGAAACTCTAGTCAGACCCTAGTTTGCACTCGCTATGGCCTATGGTATGGCCTAAAAGCCTAAGCTATGGCCTAAGCAGCAACCATTAAAAAAATAAACACCGCTGGATCATATATTTTAAATAATAAATTTATGTATGTAAACAAATATTAGTGTCTCATTTTTTAATGGGGTACGAGATCGTGATTTGAGATTCCAAGGCATGCAGACGACTAAAAATGTTCAAAAACCACCGAACTAGAGCATACTCTAAAGCAGTGTTGTCCACCTTTGGCTCAAGCTTCACACATACTTAAAATTGTTATTCTTAGCAATTATGATATTCGTCACATTTCAAGTTGTATCTCCTTAAAGCTTATCCCTCCTAAAAGCTTATCCCTCCTAAAAGCTTACCCAGGATATCAAACACCGGAAATAAAATGAGCGAATTCTATGAGCCAGGCGCTTCATTCGCTCAGTAGCATTTCTATGTGTGCCATTTTTGCCCTGGTAGAGTGGGATACAGTGAGGTACAAATATTCACGCCATAAATTAAGTTTCTTTCATTTTTTATTTTCAATCATGAAGCGCTCATACTCTGATTCAGATTGATTGGAAAAAAACAATTTTTAGGTATTGTAGACAAAAATGGAAATTTGGAGTGTTTGATTGCACTTGGAAAAAAAATTGAATTGTGAGCGCCATTATAATGCCCTTCTATTGCAAAGTTCTGTTAAGGTTTACACTTTTTTTTCGGTATTCGTAAAAACAATTAATAAAACGAGACGAAGAAGTAAAAAATATAAGTTTTGAAAGTATGTTTGAAATCAGAATTTTGTACCTCACTGTGTTCCTACTTTCTCAATTTTGTTATTGTGTGCAATAAGAGACCAAAAAATTCCGAGTAGTGGTGATTCAACATATATAAACTGGACATCACTGGTCTAAAGTCTTATTTACAATACTGGCTACTGGCCATCTGATTATCGACAGTAGCTGGTGAATGAGGTGTTAATGAGGCTTAAATCTTTGATTCGAATTCGCCGTGAGTTAATAAATTTCGAATAATCTAAATGTTTGTTTTTCTTAAATTCTGAATTTCAACGGGGTATTTTAAAAATAACTTTTTGATCCAATCACTCAAAAAACTAGTCACTCAAAAAGAGCTAAACATTTCATTAAACTATATCACCTCGTCAAAATCAGTCATTAAATGAAACAAATAAAGACCTATTATCTGAAATGACACAAAGAATTCAAATTTGTCCAAAAAGCGAATAAATGTTCCGCTTCGCCTTTCCCAAATTGTCAATTTTTTTGTATAAGATTACGGTTTGAAGTGTTTTTAATTAGTCATAAATAGTTTTACACCTCACTTGTATGAATATACAGAAAATAAAGAAATACTCAAATAAATCATATAAGTATTTTCTAAATAAAAGAAGGTAAGAAAGTGATTTTCATTCCAGATAAGTGAAAGTAATTTTCTGTTTGAGTCAATACTAATGAAAAATCGTAATTGGAAGCTAAGGTATTTTCTGCCCATATTTTTCCTAAATGCCTTCTCTATGATGACCTTCGAATGTTGCAGACACCTAAATAATTGGTTTATTGAGACTTTACCCGATTTGAAGCGGATTAGCAAAAAAAATTCAAACTCGCGTTGTCAATCAAAAAAGCTCTTGTAAAATTTTCGCGTAAATAATTTTTTAGATTCAGTTTAGTATACCTTTAACCTCGTAACGAAATAACATAAAATATATACGGACCGGTACAAAAGTGCTCGCTTTTTTTATATTAATATAATTGGTTGGTAATACCAACTGTTTAAATATACCTCGCAAAAACGTGGAATTGGTGAAAAAAAAACAATTTGCAAATTACTATCATAACTATGAAATATTTTTGAATCGCGTTGAACAAATAATATCAACAATAGTTCTGTGCTTTTTTATGATTGTATATATTTTTAAACACTCATTTGGGATATAGAAAAACCATAGTAAGATTATGACAAACCGTGGGGAATTTGAAAATGCTGGATTTGAGCTGCATCCCGAAAATCAGGAAAGTTTTTTTTAGCACAAATTGGTGGTATATTTTTAGGTTTTGTGATTTCATGATAGTAACAGGTTTCCCTTACATTCAGAATATATAAACGAATAGCCATTTATATCTTTGTAAACAAAGATTAATGTTCTCTATTTTTACACGAGCAAAAAATAACTTTTTTTGTACTTTTTTGAATAAAAATGTTGAAAAAACAGATACTACGTAGTTTTATAAAAACAGATTTTTTACGTGTAGTTTTTTTTACTGCTGTAACTGCTAAATTGTGAAGTACGCACGTGAACAAACGCCTACGAAAATTCGAGTATAGATTTTTTGCCTTTTGTTTTATGAAATTAGCCTAAAGCTTTAATGAGAAATCTACTTATTTGTTTTTTTAATGACTAAATATATTGATTCCTGTTAAAACTTGCTGAATCTCAATTGTGGGAAATTTTGTCAAGCATTTCATCTGAAAAATGTTAGTACTAATATGCGAAGTTAATTGGAAAAATGTTTACTGAAATGCTCAAAAAATGTTAAATGTAAACACTAATTCCAGTAATTGAAGCAGAAAAGTAAATAATGATCCATGTGATTATTATGGGGTTAATAACAAGGTTTTAACATTTTGGATTCCAAGCTGATTCCCAGCAACATTTTCCCGGCGGAAAATTTTTTTTATGAATGAAAATTAGATTAGATGGAATATTAGATGGTTTAAAAATGAAAAAATATGGAAAATTTGTAAAAATACTGAATCATACTAATATATAAAAATGAGTTGGTGTCGGTCTGTCTGTCTGTCTGTTCCTCTTTCATGCAAAAACCGCTGAACCGATTGACTTGAAATTTGGCATAGATGTTCGTCGGGGGTCCAGCCCCAACATAGACCCATTAAAAAGTAGCCCGAGAGGTGGGGAAGTAAGGGGAGGGGGTAAAGTGATCTCGAAACTTAGCTCTTACTCTATGTTACCCTGATCTCGAAACTCGCGGGAAACTACCGAGCCGATTGGCCTGAAGTTTAGCTCCAACTTAACCCGGCAACGACGGGTATGCAAGCTAGTATTTTATAAATTCTGTCTGTCGGTCTGTCCGAGGGACGTATCTTATATAACTCAACATCGCGTTGAGCTACCGAAAAGTAACGTTAAATATAACTGGTGTCTCCAATACATTTTTTCCGAAAAAATACAGTTTTTTGAAAATTTCTCAAAACTTATGCACTTTTGGCAAAAATGAATATAATAAAATTTAAAGAATATAAAATCTTCTACATTTTTTGCTTTAACGATTTTTACGTGTCTCTAACGGTTCTTGAGATATTTGAAAAAATATCATTTTTTGCATATTTTTTTCGAAACTTTAAATATTGCAGAGGAAAGTCTTTCTATTGGCATAATAGCTTTTATGAATTACTCAGCAATGTTTCATAACTTAAAATTTACTTTTTTGTAGCCTCAGATATATTTGCAAAAAAGAAAAAAACGAAAGACTGAAGCGAGAAACCTAATATTTGTATATGTAGATTTAGTCCTTATGTTTCTCAACCCAGGCGTAAAGAAATAAAAAATCTCTCGCTAAAATAAAAATCGCTAAAAAAATAGTATGAAAAGAAGGAGGACTTCTTACAAGCGTGTAGGTTTTTGTAAAATATTTTTCCACAAAATTAAATACAGCAGACTCGCGATTATATGAACTTTCTATTATATGAACGGCTGTATTAAATGCTGTATTAAGGCTGTATTAAATGCATAGAAAATATTTGAGATTAAATACTCTGTTATGTGAACAGCTTAAAATTTTATGTTCATATAATCGCGAGTGGATAGCAAAGTTTGCATTATGTTTTCTAATTTTGTTATCATACCAGTGGCATGCCCGAAATATACAAGGGCGCAAAACATTGAAAAAAATGAAGGATTTTCTTTCCCCCCACATAGAATTTCATGACATAGGTCGATTCAGAAATACAGATCCAAAGTTAGTTCTGAAATTTTAAACCAATCTTTTTCAGCGCGAAATTTTTACTCTTTTTTTATATCAATCAATTTTAATTCATTTTTAAAACAAAGACATCGCAAAACGATAAATGTCTGGTGTTTTTAAAGATCAAGCTTAATCTTCCGGATTAAAATTTGTTTTATATGGGGAACAATAACTAAAAATTTAATCATGTCATATTTTTTTTTAAATTTTGAAATTGCTTCGTTCAAAATTTGAAAAATGTAGTTATCAAGTTTGGCAAATTACCACAGAATTGTTTCGGTTTCTGGAAGTTTTGATTTCCAGGACCGTATAAGGTTCTCGAACCACGGTTTCACTGTACAATACAACAAATAATACAAAGGTGGATAAGGACAAAAAATCCGAAAATGTTAAATTCACAGCAATAAAATCATTAAGAAAAAAATAAATGAAACCCCGATTGATAAATCAGACAGACTTAAAGCTCGATTATGAGATTTTATTTCAAATTCATTCGGTCTTTTTCTTTTATAATCTTTTTTATGACCGGAATTTCAGGAAAGTACTGTAATTCTCGAACCCGAGCAGTGTTGCCATTTTCGGCGACTTGTCTTATTTCGGACGGCTTTTATTTTATGCCTTGAAAAACGCGTTTTCAGATTTAAGATTTAGCGACTTTTCAGAGATTTTCGGAGATTTTCAAAAGTTTTTTAACACAAAAAATTTGTAAAAATTTTGATAATTAAATATCATACTTTACACAATATCACTTATTATGGGTTAAAACACAGAACTATATAACATAGAACAACTGTCACCATACAAAGCTCTGCTGAAAAATGGTCCCAAAAGTATTTCCCTCTTTATCGTACTTGAACGCATCCACTGAACTGTATAAGGTCGCGAAATTCTAATTTAGTTTGCCGCGAAATTCAAATTTCACAAGTTTGAGACTAACTTTAGGTGCAAACAAATAACTTTAGGCGCCAACACCATTCCGAAAGTCTATTTTCCTTTGACAGCTCACGGTTTAAACGAGAGGACTATATTTATTTTCATACGGTTATCTTGCTCTTACTTGAGTCGTTTTGATACACTGAACTGTATTGAAATGGGACTATTTGAGACAGTAAATCGAGCGATCTAGTATATCTATGGATTTAAAACCATTAAGCTAGAACCTGAATCGTACGTCGATGCGTCCGTCATGCGTCCGTCCGGTTGACAGTTCGATGCGGTGACAGTTGGGTACGGCAACGAATCACTTCTTCTTCACTTTTTTTGCACTTCTTCTATTAGTTTATCGTCGAAACAATTACTTTCAATTTGTTCCATACTTAAATTGCTTAAATAGTAAACAAACTTTTTTGGGAAATCACATTTCTGTGCGTTGCCGCATGTAAAAGTAGAAATTCGACCTACTCTATGCGGTTGCCGCATCGGAAAGCGTATTATTAGGGGGTACTCATAGCATCCCGTTGATTTTACTCGAACTGTTAACGTGACGGACGCATGACGGACGCATCGACGTACGATTCAGGTTCTAGCTTTAGACAATCTCTTACGATAAGCGCTTATAGGATCTAAAACCTATCAAATAGATATAAATAAGTTCTACTAAAATCCTCTTGTAAGAAAATACATAAATCCCTCATTATATTTTATCTATGTTAAAAAATACATTACATTAAAACCTGATTTGAAAACCAAATATATGGGTTTAAATATCCATTTAAAAAACTTTGAGAACTAGCGATGTTCGCCTTTGATTTCTAAGATTTTTCACTATCAGCATTTTGAAGCTGGAGGCAGTGGCAACACTGAATCCGAGCAATAAAATCTCTTTGAACAGAGACTGTTTCTCATTAGTTAATTACGTTAGCAATAAATTAAAAACCAGACAAAATCGAAAAGGACATCTTTTATTGTCCGTGTTTGAAAATACAAAAACTAAATTGATAGCTGAAATTTTGTTTAGTTTGCCAAAGCTTCTGAGAGTGTCGGATCTACAATGAGTCGAGTTATAATAGCTACCGCTAGTCATTTATTGAAATCGGTTTGTTTATAAGAATATTCAAGAATTTAAAATTCGTAGTTGTTTGTTTTATCATTGTTTTATTTTTCGTTAAAAAAATTATCTAAGTTTTAAAAAAGTGTCTTTATAAATTTATGTTAATTAAAATGTCCTTTTTCTTTTACAGATTTACACAACACAAAATGGAAATGTTACGGATAACAAGGAGGAGGTAAGAGTTTAATAAATTGTCATAAATTTACTTATAGTATAGCATAGCAAGGGGAAGAGGCGGCCCTTTAAGTATTTTACATCTGACATTTTTAAAATCCTAAAATTATTTTGCAGACCAAAGTTGAGCCTGAAAGCCAGACTAAGGAGAGACCTAATTGGTCAAACGGGGTCGAATTTCTAATGTCTTGTATATCAATGTCTGTTGGCTTAGGAAATATTTGGCGATTTCCCTTCACTGCATATGAGAATGGCGGAGGTGCCTTTGTTATACCGTACATATGTGTATTAATCCTTATTGGTAATTTATTTCGAAATCTTTGTTAAATTTTCATTAAAAAAAAACTTAATAATTATAAAATTTGCAGGCAAACCAATGTATTACTTGGAAATGGTCCTTGGACAATTTACTAGTCGAAGCTCCGTGAAAATTTGGAAAATTTCACCCATTTTTAAAGGTTAATAATTTTTAATATTTTGAAATTGTTGATTTCTTCTAACATTTAAAATTTCTAGGAGTTGGAATTGGTCAGATGTGTGCAACAATTTGTGTGATAACATATTATTGTTCACTAATTGCATTGACAGTATACTATATGGTAATGTCCTGTCAAGGAGAACTTCCATGGTCGAAATGCCGTGAGGAATGGGGTGAAAATTGTGTCGATTCGAAACTTGAAGATGCCAGAAATATAACATTCCAAGGACAGGCAAAGAGCAGTTCTGAACTTTTTTTTATGTAAGTTTTTATTATTAAACATGCAAATTAGTTCATGCAATTTGCAATCGTACACTCAGAAAAATGGAGTAAAAGTCGTCTGCGTATGGCGTAATTGGTCTCGTGCAGGAAAATTTAGCCTATGCTAGGTTTGGGGGAAGGGTGAATTATTTTATAGCAAAATCCTCATTATAATATGTCTGCAGAATAATGCAAGACAAAACATTCATAAAATAAGCTCAGGACCTAGCTGTTAGTTATTTTACAAATAAGATAAAATTTCTTCTATATTTTAAAATTTAATAATTAAAATCATTTTACAGACGTGATGTCCTTGACGAAAAAAGTCAAATTTTTGATGGAATCGGTGCACCCAACTGGAAATTGACAATTTCTTTGTTTATCGCTTGGGTTGTCGTTTTTTTGGTTATCGTCCGAGGTATTTTTTTACAATGTTTTTCTTAAAAATGTTTTGTTTTTATGCGATAAATTTTTTAGGCGTGAAAAGTTCTGGAAAAGCTGCATATTTTCTTGCACTATTTCCATATGTCGTACTCATTACACTCTTAATTCGTGCCGTTACTCTTGATGGGGCTGTGGATGGAATTATTTTCTTCCTCAAGCCCAACTGGAAAGAGCTTTTAAATCCAAAGGTAATTTCATATTTAAATTTAATCGATTGAGATTTTGCTTAGCATGAAGCACTTTCATTCAAACATTAAGAATCGCTATATTATTTTTATTTAAAAACAAGTAAGTGGCAGTTGAAAACAGTTTTTATTTTTTGATATTTCATATAATTATCTATTTTCTGGCAATAGAAATGCATATTTAAAGAGCATGGCACAATTCATTAATTGCTTCACATAAAGAATTAATTTTTAAATGGTGAAACTAGTTAAGAAGCAAAATTTTTCAAGAACTTTAAAATTCTCTTTTCTGAGTCATTAACTGATATTCGTATATTAAGCTTCTGGTAGCAAATTTTTCAAAGAATAATCCCCGCGGAGAAAAAATAGTAAATCTAACTACTTTAAACTTGGGAATCGTGACTAGTGGCTAAAATAGTTAGTTTCAATTACAAAAATAGTCAATTTAACCATAAAATAGTATATTTTACTACTGAGTAGTTACAATTACAAAAATATCCGTTTTTGACTATTTTTGTAATTGAAATTTTAGTAATAGTCACAATTTTCTATTATAAAATAGTTAGATTTACTAATTTTTCTCTGTGTGTAGGGTCAGCTTATGCACTTTTTAATTTAATGTATAATGTTATGAATTTTTAGCTTTTCTTTCATTTTTTCATTGGAAAATTCAGTAATGCTTTTAGACTATTATTCATATAATTACTTAATTATCTCGACCTCTAGAATTTTAATATTTTTCTTTTAAATAATTTCTGACTCAAGTCACTTTGGATTATTTTACTTTATATTTGTTTCGCTCGAAACCATTTCCAGGACCAGGGCGGCTATTCTCGGAACGTTTCGGATTTTTCGTTACGTTACGGATTACGAATCTCGCCGAAATGTTTTTTCCGTAATCCAAATCCGAAACGTTTGAAGGATCGTATTCTGGTAACGAAACGTTTATGTTTCGGAATTATATTCACTACATTCCGAAATAAAATTCGTAACCTTGTAACCTGAAAGTTTCATTGTAACCTGAAAGTTTCATTGTGACCTGAAAGTTTCATTGTAACCTGAAAGTTTCATTGTAACCTGAAAGTTTCATTGTAACCTGAAAGTTTCATTGTAACCTGAAAGTTTCATTGTAACCTGAAAGTTTCATTGTAACCTGAAAGTTTCTAGAGGGTTACAGTGTAACGCCATTGTAACCTGAAAGTTTCTAGAGGGTTACACGAAACATTTGAACGTTTCGGATGGATCCGAAAGGTATTTTTTCACAGCACCATAAACGTTTTGGAAAAATCCGTAACGTTCCGAGAATAGCCGCCCAGATGTCTCTCATGGCGCACAATTCAATACAACGAAATAAATTTTAATTGAAACAGTGAGAAACTGTAAAAAATTTTGATAGGAAACTTCGATCCCGAGAAACTAATGGCAGAATTTCGAATTTGAAAACATTCAACATTTTCAAGCCGCTAAAGCAATGAAATAAATTTTCTTGACTTCAATGTGCAGGCATATTACAATTTGAACGCTAAGAGTTTTCCTCTGCGGCACATTTTTATAACTTATAACGTTCTGTAATGTTTTCAAAATTTCGCCTGTGGCGCATTATTCCTAAGGACTTTTACAATAACCTTATAATTTATCGACAATGATTAGAGAGGGGATCGCCGAGTCTTTTATAACAATTAAATTTGAAAAAAGTTGGTCACAAGAGAAAAAGGGCTGCAAACCACTGATTTAGAGATTGATAACCTAATCTTTTACTTTTATCCATGTAGAGTGCAAATTCTTTTTAAATGCTTGGATTTCCCCTTTGCAATATTTTTGAGCTTTTATTATTTATCACAGCTTTTTTATAGTTATTTTCGTAGATTTTTTGTAAAAAATACTGTAGTTTTATCTCTGTGGCCACAAGCAATAACCGCTTAAGTTAATTTTCACGTGAAGCTAAAATATAAGTGATTATTGCTTTTTAGCCCCAGATTTTCATAGCTTCTGTCATTTCTAAAAAACTGAAACTCTGATTCAGCAATTGAAAAAATCAACAAATGGCTTTAAAATTCTTAATATACCTGAATGTAGTGCAAACAAAAGCATTGTTTTTTTAAATAGACAGAAATTTTAAGTAGTTTAGAACTTTTAGGTCTGGAAAGAAGCAGTCGTGCAGTGCTTCTTTTCATTGGCTGTCGGTCTTGGTCCAATCGTAATGTTCTCATCATATAATAAATTCGAACACGGTATTTACAGGTAAGCTATAAACACAGAAACAAAAACCTGTAATAAAATGTAAAAAAAAAATAACAATACGTTTAATACCTGCACAAAGTTTCAATAGGCATCACCACCCATCATTTAGGCATAGAAACTAATATTTACTAATATTTTATTACTTTAACTAATGACAAGCAATAGAAGAAATTGTAAATAATTCAGCAATTTACCAGATCAAAAACTATACCGTTGTGTATATTATGAAGTACTCGAATGTACATAATTTTTGATTGATTTTGTATATAATTTTCTCCAGGTTTGGTATTCAGCTACTACACAACTATTCTTCTCGCTCTCTGTAGGAATGGGAACAATCATTATGTTCTCATCCTATAACGAATTTAACCATAATATATATAGGTAAGATATTATCATAAATTCTAAGTGTTTGTCAAAAATGTCAAAAAAAAAATATAAAATCAATCATAATATGTGTATGTTAAAATGATTCTAACTAAAATTTAATCATTGTGAATGTTTTAACTAAAATTTTTTCGAAATATTTTCTAAAACTAATTGTCATTAAATTAAATTTTGTTTATTCGTAAAATTTTCCTACTAATTTCTTGTTCACATCCGGATTTTGTCAAAGAGATCAAAAAGTTTCTCAGAGTTGCTAGGCAGGAAACTAGGGCTGTTGAAAACAAAGATTTTTTTCTGGTCCGAAATCCAAGAACCGAGAACCGTCTGAGAACCGTTTGAAAACCGACTCTGAGTTGAAGACAAAAAAAACCCCCAAAAAAGAGAATTACTAAGAAAAACTAAAGATAGCTTTTCTTGCTTTTTTTTTGTCTTGGACTCGGAACCGGTTCTCAGACGATTCTGGGTTCCTGATGGACTTGAAAAAAGATTCGTTTTTTGCAGAACCGATTCCTGAAAATTTTTTAGTGTTATTATCAACAGCCCTACAGGAAAACCCTCAATTTGCATTGTTTTTGACGAGTATAAAATTTTGTAATTTGGCGTTGTTTATCGAAACGTCGTTTATCGAGGTGTTGTAAATCGAGGGTTTTTGTATATTACATTTCATATCCATGATTCTATCACTATATTTATAAAAAAAATGTCTGTACTTTGAACTTGGACATATATTTAAAAAAAATACATTTTGTACTAATATCTAATTTGCATTTCAGAATTAATCCGCTCATTTCTTGATTGAATTTAAAAATAATCAATTTCTGGATATGCGAGAAAAAAGTTTTTTTTTCCGAAACGTTAAGCTTAATCTACACGGTCTACAAAAAAGAATTAACCGTTAACAATCGACTTAGATTTAAAAAAACACGTTAATACGTTGAAACAAATATATGTGTGTACTATCAACAGTTGACTGTCAATGTGTTTTCATTGATTCAGTTGAACGTGTGGATTAAGCATTGCATAACTCAACTATGAGCATGTGAACAATTTTTCTATCCTATACTCATAAATTACTTTAGTTTCTCAAATAATTAATTAATTTATTTTAAAGAAATCCTTATAATATGCGCACAAAAAAATGTTTAAATCATTTGAAAAAAAATTAAATTAATTAACATTTTCTGTATCCTGAATTGTATTTAAAACCTAAATTTTAAAATTTGTTCTATGCACGTTTCTAGAGATGCTGTTATAGTTACAACTCTTGACACTTTTACAAGTTTATTGGCTGGAATAACAATTTTTGGAATTTTGGGCAATTTAGCCCACAATTTAAAAATTGATGATATTTCAAAAGTGGTGCGCAGTGGCACTGGATTAGCTTTTATTTCTTATCCTGATGCCATTGCAAAATTTGATGCCGTCCCACAGGTAAGAAATAATTTTTTTTTTGGAAAACTTCGAAAAAATAATATTTAATAAATAAAGCCTTTTATTTACCTAATTTAAAATTTAAAAAAAATACATTATTATTAAAAAACGTAATGAAAATTTTATTTCAGGTATTTTCCGTTCTATTTTTCTTCATGCTTTTTGTTCTTGGAATTGGAAGTGTTGTCGCCCTCCAAAGTGCTGTTGTGAGCGTCATTTGTGATCAATTCACTTCCCTAAAATTCTCAAGGGTCGCCCTTGGAACATGTATTGTTGGATTCTTTACCGGACTTATTTACATTACACCGGTATATATACATTTTTTTAAACAACGACATTTTTGTATTATTAATTTCATTTTATTATACTTAGGGTGGCCAATGGATGTTGAATTTAGTTGATTATTTCGGAGGAACATTCCTAATTTTTGCACTGGCAATCGTTGAAATGGCTGCAATCTTCTGGATTTATGGTAATTAAAAAATAAAATAAAAATACAATTCAAATTCTCTTAACTGTTGTTTTTTTTTCATAGGATTGGAGAACTTTTGCAATGATGTTAAATTCATGACTAATCGTCATGTAACGGCCTATTGGCGGGTCTGCTGGACAATCATAACTCCAGGCCTAATGACAATTATATTTATTTACGCCATGGCTAATTTACAACCATTAAAATACAGCGGCTGGGATTATCCTGAATCTGCTTACTGTAAGATTATTGCATTTCCCTTATCCACCATATTTTTCTTAAATAGTTCGTAACCCGAATTTAACCCATTGCAGATGCTGGCTGGACACTTTTGATCTTTGGTTTCCTGCAGTTCCCAATTTGGGGAATTTATGGTCTAGTAAAAAATCGCAAGAGTACTTTACTTGAAGTAAATGAACTTACTTTAATGTTTACCTGTAATTATTTAAATTATTTTACCCATTTATAGACTATTAAGAGTTTAACAAATCCTGGCGATCAATGGGGCCCGCGTGATCCAAACGTTAGAGCTGAGTGGATCAAGTTTAAAACGGAAGCAATTGAGGAAAGGAAACGAATCAGTAAACTTAAGGGCCATAACTGGATAAAGCAGAAAATTTATGTACTTTTCGGCAAATACTGATCCCTAGTCTAGATTTTTTTTTTAATTAACAATTAAGGATAACTTAAGCTGTATTTTAAAGTTGTAGTATTTGTATTATAAACAAATTTTTGATGAAATAGTATTTTCTAAAAAAGTATATTACGATAATTTTCATATCAGATATTTTCTGTAAAAGTCTTTTTATATAATGAACAAATAAAAAAGATATATTTATTATCTATATTGTGTTGGCATCATTTTTTGCTTAAGGTTATTTAAAAAAAATGAAAATTGTGATTTTAACAAAATATTACCATTCGTATCGTCTTTTTGTGCATTGAAGCAAACAAATGTGCCCCTTTTTATCGTTCAAAACAAACTCTCTAAATTTCCAGCGATTTTGAATATACCGCCACCTCGATCGACCAAAAATCTTCCAAAAGCCATGTATACGTTGCGTAAGATCTAGTATTCCATGAAATGCTTTCTCAAAAAATCTTAACGAAAAAAAAAACTTGACGGGACGCCAGATGTCGCTAAAACACTTTTTAAATGCGAATGTTAACGGTCGCCCAAAATACAAAAAGAACAACGAACAATAATTGAGAAAATGCTATTAACCACATATAAAACCGACAATTTTTTTTAGATTTGCGTCTTTGGCGATACATTTGGACATTTTTAACCAAAGAATATCACAGAAATGGGATAAACTTCAATATTAACGGAAAAGCAACAAAAACCAAATTAAATTCGTCTTCATTTTGTGATAGAGTTGAAATTTTCGAACCGCTACTGAAAACAGTTTTTTTTCACAGCGATTTGAAAAATACCAAACTCAATGTACCAAGCTCTCTCTGCCAGCAAAAAAAATCGTTGGTCTTTATGCCCAAAACCTTTATTTCTGTAAGATTCTTTGGTTAAAAATGTCGAAACTTATCCCCGTAAAAACCAAAAACTGGTGGCCACCTAGCTGTTTTAAATGTGGCAACTGCCTAAGAAATTATATTAGAGGAGGATATTATTTAGATTTCGACAAAAATCAAGGCAAAACCAAATTATTACCAAAAGCTCCCTCCCTGGATCGTACAACAAACAAAATAAATCTAAACTATTGGCGCGATCAAACTTGAAAGCTCCAAAGATAATCTTTTATACCCTATATGAAAAGTACAGTAAAGCCTGTATAAACCAGGTTGGCATGGCACGCGACTGAAAAATATTTCACGTGTACATGTTTCCGGTTTATGGAAGACACGGTTTAAATTGCGCACACGACTTCTTTCTTGAGCCTCCCCGTTTTCGTACAGTAAAGTTTAGGGGTTCCTTTATTCCGCGAACAAAAAAGACTTTGGAACGAACTACCATCCAATGTGTTCCCCCAGGACTATAACCCGCAGAAGTTCAAGGAGAACATACACCGACATCTCCTTGTGTCCTTCCGACCATCCCGAGCTGTGCTTCGGCATTAAAGGGTCTTCCCCTAAGCTCTGGCTGGAACTATATGTATATAAAAAAAATATAAAAAATAAAATAGAACTGATAATTAATACTAATTTGTATCGGGTCTGAAATTAACAAATATTGGCATCATGCAGTTTAAAAAATCGACCGAATGCAGTCGAACGTCGATAACTCGAACCTGAAAAACCAAAACTTCGAGTTATGAAGAAACATATTCCGTACATTCGTTTTTCGCAAACAAATATTTCCAAAGTTCCCCAGAAAATTTTTGCGTAAGACGAGGCGGTAAATGGGGAAAAAATAAAGCCAAAAAGGACATTTTTATTACGTTTTGAGGGAAATATTTCTGATAGTATCTTTGACCACTTTTGAGAGGGGTTCATCAGGTATCTTTGGTACTACTGTGAATTGTTTTGATGAGATCCCCAAAACGGGTATGCGTTTTTTCACGTAAATAAAACAAGGGCGTCAAACTTGCGGCCGGCAGGGAGTATTTTTATTCAATACGTGAAAAATTTCACCTGTAGCTCATTTTATTTGAAAAATTTCGCCTCCAGGGTAGATTTTTGAAAAAATTTCACCTGCACTGATCAAATCCCAATTTCTCTGTATGCCTGAAATAAATAAAACATTGGATCAGAACACGATTTAGACAAATAAATTAACTAAAAAAACAACTTTTTGACAAAGACAACCTAAAACGACGGACAATATAATACCGTTCTGAAAACACAAATTCTAATTTTAAAAACAAGTTATTATGAAAAGACATCAATTTTCAATTTAAAAGTATCTCAAAATCAAAATCTTTTCCACTATACAAATTATTTCTCACGCATTTAATTCCCAAAAATTCCCACATTCCTATAGAAAGTAACGTACGTGATTCTATCCATATTTGGGATGGAATCACGCAATCTATTGAAATTTACGCAAAGAATAAGTAAAAACAAATTCGAAGAAGTATAAAACATATTTATTGTGATCATTTTTACTTTCTTATACGTAGTATAACAACGGATTGTATGCATGAAAAATTTTGACCTCTTAATTTTGCACTAATATTTAACACAACATTACTTTCTTATACAAAATCTACATTTTGCGCAATAATGTAAACTGCACAGGAACCTAGATTTTGTATACGAAATACGTATGCTGTTCACATCAGGTATTTTTTGTTTGTTTGTGGAATAAAATTAATCCTTTTTCAATAAGCAGCCAATTAACACTAAAATATAAATTTCACTGAATTGGTACTCATTTTCGATTTACAGCAATCATAAGTCGATAAAATAGAATTCCATACGAAAAACGCAACAACTGAGATCGATATTAACTTTTACTGTGGCTTTTTAATGTCAAATGCTGTTTTGAATTTAAAAATGGAACTAAAGCCGTTGAAATCACAAAAAGATCTACAAAAGAATCGAATGATCGTCGTTAATTTTATTGATCGCCAACCATTGATAGTAAGCGAAACACGGAGGACTTTTGGTGACAAATCACTCAAGAGTCGTCTAATTCAAGAAAACCTGTGTGGGGCTGAGGCCTGGTAAATTGACACGGATTTAAATTTGGGTTACCTGTAGACTTCGTGACCTACTTCCGGGTTATCGCTCCTCACTTCTGCGTTTTAACTCTCTTTCGTTTGCCTGTGCAGTTGCGTTTAGAGATGGTGAATGAGTCCAGCTAACAAACCAAACACTTTTAAGAATGTGGACGTCAAAGAAGGAGACGCACCTTAGAGCTACGCGGTCTCTCCCACGAAGTTTCAGAATTGCTGGATCATTCAAATGGCCAAAGGCGTTACATACTCTTCTGAAATACTTTAGATTAATTTTTTTTTTTTTGAAATATTTAACCATACGCGATAGTTTTGCTTTGTTAGCCAGTCTTTTGTTTGTGCCGAAATGGTCGTGGATGAATGGATGGTTGGATGGACAGTTTGGTTGACCAATTCATATGTGGATAAACAGCCATATGTAGCGCGAGAGTTCTAGTTCTTTTATTTGCTTGTGGCCAAAGAGAGGTAGTAATGTTCGCACCTGTTGGCCAACCAAGTTCATTGTTACATGGTGATCGTATATTGAAGTTTTCGGTCGATTTGAGGCCAGTTATCTTCTGGGTTGTATGTGACTAGTGGCTAATCGATTTTTTCAGTTCGTTTAGTTTAGTTTCTTGTTGGTTCACGGCACGATAAGGAGATCACCCATTACTGGGATAAAAATTTAAATTTCTTAAATATTTTTTTAAGCAACAAGTGAGTGATCTAATTTTTCTATGGTTTAGAAATTAAAAAAAAATAATGCGAAAGTTCAAATTAATACTGAAATTAATTGTAGCGGGAAAATTATAATTTAATTATAATTAGAAGCGGATGAAAAAGTTGCCCTGGTTTTTATAAAATTAAAATTTTGTGTAGTTATAATACCGGATGTTGTGTGTAGATCAAAGCAGTTTATCTAGTACTGGAGCAGTTCAAAGCACAACGGTTAAAAAATTAGAAATCAAAGAAAATTTCATTAATAAAAGTTTTAAGTGTTTAAGGCCCGTTTACGCGTACTATTCTTAAAAAATTGAGTTGTACTTAGCCTACTTAAAACAAAGGATTTCTAGGACTCAGATAATTTAACCTGGACATAAGTTAGCTGGTCGTCTAACCCGAGAAATGATCAACAAAAGTTTAATAATTTGCTAAGTTTCAAAATGGTTTCAAAATTTTTGAAAATTTACGGCTTTTTAGTTATTTTTTTCGCTTTTTTTAAACTGAATTTTGTAAATTGATCAAATATGGAAGGAAAATTTCAGTCTCTATAGTGGAGTTTCCCAAATTTTTCATTCTTTATTAGATTTTTCTAAATGTTAACGAAAATTTTAAAATGTTCACGATATTTAAATTTTTAACGTAAAAATTGTAGCATTTTTTTTAAAAACGGCGAACATTTTAATACTTTTACAATTTCTTATACAATTTTGGTAAATAAGTAATTTTTTTACGGAAAAATACAAAGTCCAAGGATTACATGGTCTTGCAAAACAACAATCGAAAATTTAAAAAAATTGTGCTTTCTACCTACAAACAGAAAAAATCAAAATTGTAAGAGGCCTATCCTGTTAGGAGCCTATTTTAAAAAAAGGCGCGTATTTATAGTCAACTTTAAAAAAATTTTGTTAAACTATGATTTTTTGTACCTTTAATTTCACGTTTAACAAAACGTGTTTTTAAACATAAGAAAAGCTACAATTGCCAGTCGTCATATACTCTATTTGATGACAGACAAAATGTTTATTTAAACATAACAAAAGCTATAATTGCCAATCTGGCAATCATTGGAGACCCGTATGGTGATATTCGTTTCAAAATTAGAACAGTTGTACCAAAATTCCAGTTTGAAGTCAAACTTTCCAATAAGATTTTTTAAAATTTATTCCAATCGGATTTTGATATATGGAAGTTTTATGTAGAATCATATCCTAAATAACTTTTATTCTTGGACTTTTTTGATAAGATGCTGCGTTTTTGAGATATTCGCAAAAAAACGTTTTCGTTCGGTATTCCCCCTAATGGTCCATTTTTAGCCATTAACGAACTTAGCCTCGCATTTTACGAAAAACGGATCCACGCAAAATTTCAAGTCTCTAGCTCAATCTGTGCGCCCGCAATCCGCGGCCCAGACGGACGGACGGACGGACGGACAGACAGACGGACAGACGGACGGACATGCAAAATTCAATTTTTTTTTTTATCATTCTAAACACACTGGTGTAATTCATTTTTTTTGTGTGTGATGACAGGATCTTGGCGTTACAAACGGTAAAGCAAAGTTAATATACCCTTTGGTTTCACCATACGGGTATAAAAAATACATTTGTATAGGAGAGGGGGAAAGGAGTGGTCCGATTGGATTTTGATGTGTGGATGAGTTATATAAAATTCTATTCTAAACACATTTTAATTTTATAAAATTTTATGCTAAACATACGTTTGGGAGATATTGAAAAAAAAATCTTTTTCTCAAGAATTTTAAGGTCTTGAAATTTGCGATCCCCAAATAAAGGTCCTTAAATTGTCGATCATCGGAAGAGATTGAACGAAAGTTTGATTTTTTTCCACTTCATTTTGCAACCAGTATAATATTTCGGAGCAAAAATTTTATTGTCGTAACTAATTTGGATACAACAGACATACAGATGGCCCAAACAAGCACGCACCTAACGATATCTCTAATACTAAAAGGCAAATTAAATTAACGCGAATTTAGCTACTTACGTTTCAATCACCCACTCAAAATCACTGAAACTTATTAAGAAATTAACAACCGTTAAATAATTTTATGCTAATTAAAACAACAAATGACAAATAGTTTTGTTTACTGAAAATGTTATATGCTTTCACTGCCGGAAATTCGTTAGAAATTTAGTTTGGTTGTATATAGAATCGATGATTTGATGAATTATTAAGTGTTACTAATATAACATTTCCTTGTAAAGATCATTTATTTAATCAAAGCCAATGAACTAAAGGTCATTCGCTGAAAAGAGGCAACATTTGGATAAAATGCATAATGCATAAAAATACGCCGAGTCCAAATAATTATTTAACTATTAAATAACTGCAATACTCTAAGATCATAGAGATTAAAAGTTATATTAAAAAGTCATATTTTGATGACAAAAATTATTCCAAGTAAACTAAAGTGAATGGAAGCATGAAACCTAATGAAAATTATGCGGAATCATTTTTAAGCTGCATCGTCAAATACTTTTTGGTTGTTAGTCATTTTTGTATTTCGTAACCATTTGAGATTAAAAACGGGGACAGAAATTTCTTCGATGAATTTATAGTTTTGAGTTATAATAAAAAGAGCCACAGATTTAATTTTTCCCTCATTTCACAGGAGAAATGGTAACGTTGTCACACTCAATCTTTATTGGCTTAATCTTGCTGATTGCAAGTGGGTCAAGTAAAGTGATTGAAACCAGTTCACCTACGATATCTGACCCCAAATTTGTAATCGAAGAGCCAAAAGTTGATATTCCTGTGAAAAGTGTTGAAGAAAATTCCACGATTGCCTACGAAGAATTCAATCAAGCAGCAGATAAATCAAAAACTCTACCTATCGGTATAATTGCTGAAAAACCGAAAATAATTCGGGACAGAACTAAAATTATGGAGGGTGCGAAATTGGCAGCAGAGAAAACGAAATCAACTACGATTCCAACAAAAGCAATTACCGAAAAAGTTAAACCCATCTTTGAACGCACAAGTACGAAAGCGGTTACGGAAAAGCCAAAACCAACTACAGAGCGCAGAACACCTGTCACAAAAGCAACAACAGTTACTCCTAAAACAACGCAAGCTTCCGAAAAACCAAAGGTTGCTGTTCAACGAAGAAGAGTGCCGGTTGAAACGACCAAAGATGAAACACTGAATATAAATTTACCACCAAGTGAATTTGATCCGAATGTTAGCCCAAATTTCACCCCCAGCAACATAACTGACCTAATTATTGAAGATGTTAGTCAAATACCAGATGCTGAACCAACGGTTGTGGAGAATCCGGAAAATCAAAACGAAACTGGCCCAGTGAATGTTGACGATGTGGCTCCAATTAACAAATTCTGTAAATGTGCAGAAACATCCTGTAATTGCTGTAGAGACCTATTTGTGCCATTTATTCCAGTACGTGCTCCGGGTTGCGCGAAAATACAGTATCTTGGCAATGAGAAAATGGCAGTCACCATTAAATATGGGGATATTGTTCTTGCATCAAGAACAATTTCAGGTTGGTTTACCAATAGTATTTAATTAATAACGAAAAATTCTAAAAAGCAGCAGTTTATTAAGACGCAGTGGGGCAAGTCTATTTCTTTGTTACTAATGAAAAAATTAGTTATTTACTTCAAAAGTGGACTTTCCCCGCTTTCAAATAAAACGGCTCAAATATAATTCCAAATCACATAATTTTTAAAAATGTTTTTTTCCTTTTTGTCACTAAAATTTTCACAATTTTCTAAAAGCCTATAAAACATTTAATAAATCAATAATCATAATAGGTAAAAACGCTCCACCAATCTGTATGCCACTGCCCGGAGGATTCAACCATTTCTGTGGCAAAGTTTACGGACTATCTAAAGAAAAGGATGACTTTAAAGCATGCTTGGGATTCGAATTGCGAGCTGAGGATGAAGTGGAAGCTTCTTTGAGAGTTTCCTGCTTTAAATTTGGGTTAAAGGGATTCGTTGTTTCTGAAAGTGAACCTTTACCGCCACCCGAAAATAACAAAGATGACGATGACGACGACGATGATTACCTAGGATTTGGAGGTAATTATTTTAATCAATGAAATATCTAAAATATTTTAATCTGCGAAAAAATCATATTCGCCTCCATAAAATTTTTAATATTTTTATAGAAAAATTTCATGATCTCCGTTTCAAAAAAGCTAGTTTTTTTGCCTCTCTTTCCTTCACATAGTAACAAGTTAAAGCGTCTGCGAAATGGGCTAATTGCTTGCTAATTCTAGTTCGTTTTCTTACTGGATTGCATTGCGAATTTGAAACTTTCCAATAAAATTTGAAATTATCATGCAATTAGACCGTTTCGCACACGTCCTAAAGCCCAATTCAGACTAACGGTTGCGATTACGATTGATGCTTATCCACCAATGAGATCAAAGCTTTCAACGATAGGGACATAAAAGCTTTGATCTCATTGGTCGAGAAGCCTCAATCGGAATCGGAATCGCAATTGTAATCGCAATCGCAATCGTAATCGCAATCGTATTCGCAATTGCAATCGTAATCGCAATCGTTAGTCTGAAAATGAACTTTCTCCGATTTTCATCCTTCGATTAACAAAAGTTTTTGTCAAATCTGAACTATTCTCTTTCTTGATTGTCTAAAGTAGTTTTTACCATATGGAAAATCCAAAGTAGAAATAAACCCTTTGCCACTAAAAATTCAGAAAACCCTTTGCCATACCAAAAATTACTATTTTTTATTATTTCTTTTAATTACTACTTTTTGTGAATTTTTCTAGGAGACGATGACGAACCAGCACGTGAAGAAGAAGATGGAGACGATGACGATGAGGACAACGAAACTGAACCAGAAGAAGATAACAATGAAAATAATGAAGCAGATTACGATGGATTCAGTTTACTTGGCGGCGGAATCCTTGACGAAATCCTAGGCTCAGATACAAACAAAAAGAAGAAGGGCGACACTAGTAGTAAAAATGCAGAAAATGTTGACGCAGATGAAGGATCTTCGAAAAAGAAAAAGAAGAAAAACGAAAATGAAATTGACGATGACAAGGATTATGATGACTTCTTTGGTGTTGGCGATGAAAGCGACGACGAATATAACAGTGGGGAGGAGGATGAAGATAAACCAAGTGAAAAAAGTGCTAAAGAAAAGAAAGATAAAAGCTCCGGCGAAGATGATTTTGCTATTGATATTCTCGCTAGATTACTCAGAATGCTGTAGTGTAATTTATTGTAATTTTGAGCTGTGTTTTCGGCATTCCATGCGAAGAAATATGATTCAGATCAACTGGGATACTGTGAAAATGCCAGAAACGTGTATATAATTTATTCTTTTGGGTTTACTTCGATCACAAACTTGGACGAACGAGCCTGATAAAATAACCAACTTCCTAAACTTTGATTGGCAATTTTTCAGATAATTTTTGTAGTGGAATTGTTCACCGAAAATTGAGGGAAATTCTTTAACTAAATTAATTATTTCAGTCATTTTGCGGAACTTTGTTCAATGTAAGGAAAATTGATCGAAAACACAGTTGTAGTTAAGAACTATTTATTTATTTATGATTTTTTTATGAATATTGTGTAATGTCTGCGAGTATGAAATGGATGTGTATATAAATAATAAAGTATTTTGAGGATACAAAATTTGTTGTTTTAGTTTTTTGCAGACTTTTTTTCAGTCGGATTTAAAAAAAAATTACCTGTTCATGGTAGTTTTCACCACAAAAAATTCGATTCACGAATCGAAAATAAAATTCTTTTGCATTTGAATCATTCGCGAATCGAATAAAATTCGAGAATGATTCTTTTCACAGAGAATTTTATTTTTTCGATTCGATATTTAGCGATATTTAGCAAATCTTGAAACTCAACTCTTCAGGAGCCTCCACACGTTCATTGTTACTTGACAATTTTACTTGAATGACTCATGTTTCAAGTAACATTCACCCTGATTGCGAGGGTCGTGTCGTTTTCGACAAGAGTCGTTTTACGTGTTGTTGTTGGTAGAAAAACACTAACAACAACACGTAAAACGGTTCTTGTCGAAAACCACGGCATAGAGACAACCAAGGTATGCCGTAAACTCAAATCTGACGCTTCGTTGCAACGTCACTTGTGCCGATTAGTTCGTCAAGTGCAGGAGGAATTTTGTTTTGTGGATGGGTTTTTAAATTTTTGTGCGATTTAAATAAGATATATGTAAATTAGTGGACCCATTGCATTAAATAGTGATCAATAAATATAAAAATGAATTAAAAAAAGTCGGCACAAATGACGTCACACCTGACTATCAAGAGTTTACGGCATACCTTGGTTGTCTGTATGCCGTGGTCGAAAACGACACGACACTCGCAATCGGGGTGATTGATCGTTTGGATCACAGATATCGTACTACTAGATCGCGGCACTCGAACAATTCCATAGCAAAAATATGGGACAGCGTGACTATGGTTGTCTCATTTTGTCTTCGAATTTTAGTGATGTCAGACGTTCGAATCAACAAACTCAATAACACTTGAATTATATGTTTTACGTCGAACTCATAAGACTTACACACGGTTTAGGGAATTGCATATTAATGTATGTGGCAGCTCTGAATATTAACATGAATAATCGGGATAGGGATTGAATAATATTCCGTCGGGGACCTGCATAAGCATTTTTTTCCAGAATTTTAATTTCCCAGAATTACTAGCTTTGTCCCTTTTTTTCGTCATAGCTTTTTGACGTTTCAGTGGCCTATTTGAGATAGCAAATGGCTTGATCTAGTAGTAGGATATCTGTGGTTTGGATGCTCTTCAATGTTACATTTGGAGGCAATTTCCATCAATGTTACTTGACGAAAATTTTCATCAGTAACATTGAACGTGTGGAGGCCCCTTTCGATTAGCGAATGAAAAAGAATCATTCTTTTTCCGTTTCCTTTTCGTAGAGCTAAATTGGAGTATTCGTTTATCCGCTTGTCACTTATAGTTCTTATAAATTCCCCAAAACCCCACCCACACCCCAACCCGCAATTCCATGCCCACGAATCATAGTGGCTTCGCCTGAAAATCAACTTAACACGTTGACTGCCGAACCAATTTTGCAAATATTTAAAAGAAATGCCAATGCATGTAGACCTGTAGACTGTCTGTGTGTATGTCTGTATTTATATAGAATGTATACATGTAGAATGCAGGCCTGGGCACCAGGCTGTATTCCGACGCGTCTCTGTCTTTCGACTTCGACGCAGCTTTTAACTCTTGACTTCGCCATATCTGCAGTTTGAAATTTCTCGGAATCGTCACTATGAATCCAAACGTGATTCTGACTGTCACTCCAGGAAATTTGAAGCTGATGATATGACGAAGTCAAGAGTTAAAAGCTGCGTCGAAGTCGAAAGACAGAGACGCGACGCAAAACATGATTGCTGCTCTGGCTATCGAAAATGATAGCCTTGGTCCCCCATGAAACCTAGTGCCATTTTTCAATGGCAATCACAAATGATAGCCATTGCAGTCAATGTGTTAAGATGTTTTTAGTGCTACAGAAATATCTCAACTGCCTGGGAATTAGGGTGGAAAAAATTCAAGTAAAAGAGATTATTTTACATAATAAACAGGCTATATTTTCGACAAAATACCTTGAAGACTATATCCACTATTCGATGTTATAGCAAAAACCAAAAAAAAAAATCGAATTTCATTTTATAATCAAGTTATTTTATCCAACAAATGTACATTTCTCTAAATATATAAACTTTTACAAAAGAAAATCAAAATATCAGTTAATTTTTTTTGCGTTTTCTACACAATAAAAAAAAGTAGGTGATTACAATTAAGGAAATTTAAAATATAATATTTTTCTTATACGCGGTATAATTCATGAAAACGTCTAAATCTCGATTGAGCATTATTATTTTAATTTCAATTGTTTCATAGCAATATTTGTTTGTTTACACGAAATTTAAAGGGTGTGTCTGAAAACTAGCGCCATTGAATTCATTTTTGGTGATCTACTGTTTGATAACGATGTGAGTTTTTTGTTTATAAAAAATTTAAAAGCAAAATTTACTGTTCTTCCTTGATTGCTGACTACAATAATAATTTAAACACTTCACGCATATGTCTAATAACATTATTTTCAAACTAATCGCCCATATCTCGATTGTCGTGTCGATTTACATATTTTTGTTGGTAGAAAAGCACTAACAACACGTAAAACGACTGTTGTCGTAGAAAACGCCACGACAACCGCAATACGGGTGAATAATTCTGCACACACATTTGTTAAGTGAAAGGATAGTTCGAGATATCTCGGATATTCATGAAAATTTCAGTTTTGTTGCGTATAAGAAAGTCATGTGGTGACCACATAATTTTTTATTTATAAAATTCAAAAATAAATATATGTATATAACACAAAAATACTTAGAAATTAAGTGACACTTATTCTTATAACTTTTTAAAAAAAAAAATTAAAATTAAAAATTAATTCCGTTCGTAAAATTCATATTGATCTTTGTTCGATACACTAAAAAAAAATAGTACATTCCAATGTAAACTTCAAGTAAAACAAAGACAAATAGGAATTTCAAATATTATTATATATCATTCATATTTCTTGTTTTTGTTTTGTTTTTTCTTTAATATATTTATAAGTATTATTATTCATAGTTTTAATATGTAAAAGCATGTTTTTTGCATGTTGTTCTGCAAATTATTCTCTTTCTAACAATTTTTTTTGTTTGTTTTTCTTTTTACTTTTTTGTCAACAATTTTTTTCATGTTTTTTTTCATTTTTTTTTTTTTGGCAATTCAAAACTTACACGATTGAATTCTAATTAATTTTTGAGTAAAAACAACAATTCATTCTTAACTTATGGCTTGTGAATAAAATATTTTATGAAGTCAGTACATTTACCCATCTTGCAAGGTTCCTAGCAACCAATTCTTGATTTATAAATATCACGTTCTGTAACAAAAATAAAACAGAAAATTAGTGAATTTAATTGATAGCGGTTTTTGAGCATTTCTTAAATCCTTACATCAGGAGCAATAGCTGCAAACAATAAAATTTCTGGTATATTCTCTTTCGTGTACCCAGCAATTTGTGCCTGCAGGACAATCCCTTCAGTCAATGCACGTAAAATTTGTCCTGATTGCTGTGACCACTCAGTTTCATGTGCTAAAGAAAAAAAAATACAATAAAATTAATTTATGTAAATTGTTTTTATTTTTCAAAACAAAATTTGATTTACCTGGTGGTGAAATATCTGAGAGAACGCATTCGATTGCTTGAAATGGTATTGTCATTAGATCAGTCCTGATCTGTCTTAGGTTCTCTGGCGGAATGCTAGCGTAGCCTCCAAAATCGATAAACTTAACTATGCAGCTATTATCGTCTTGATTATGATCGACGATTTGAACACGATACCATGAGTTTGTCAATGAAGCAACGCATATCGCGTTTATTGCTATTTCAGGTAGCACTGGAGTCTCACCTGAGTAAATTTGATTAAGGCAATTTTGTAAAAGGTTTAGGGAAGGATATGAGGGATGTAGGGGCTGTTGAACAAATACATGCCCACCAGATATAACTGTACTAACAATAACATCGTTATTTATGCCTTCTATCAGATCAAGCTGAAATTAAATTAAATAAAAAAAAACACACAATGTAAAAGTCTTTTTATAGATAAATTTTTTATTTATTTATTTTTCAAAGTAAGAGAAATCAAAGTTAAGGCCTGTGTCTACATGGAAGTTTATTTGCAGAAGTCGCTTCCAGAAGAGATTTCTGGTGTCACAACTTCTGGAAGTTCACTTGCAGTTAGTGTTTCCACGGGAAAAACTTCCAGAAGTCTCTGCTAGAAGCGACTTCTGCAAATAAACTTCCATGTGGACACAGGCCTTAAGAGCTTTTGCCTGCCACATTGTGCAAAAAAGCAAAAAAAATTGGAAATTAAAAAAAATCTTTTGTTTTTTGCGTTTGGAAACCAAATAATGGGCGTCTTATAGACAACGTTTTTCAGATTTTAAATCAGTCGGCTTTAATTATAGGAAATTTTTCGCTTCCTTGGTATTTTCTCAAAAAAAAATCTTGAAAGCATAACAAAAGGAGGTTAATTCCTTTAATTGGACAAAATTCTTGATTCCGTGAGTGTCAACTTGTGGAAGTTTTCACTGTATAACCAAGAATATTAAATTTTTAGAAATCTCGTTTAAATCAACTGAAATACAAATATAATAATTCAAAAAGTTACCTGTAGACTGGATCCCTCATCAGCTGTAAGTGGTACTATACTCTGAGGAATTGCGAAATGTATTCGCTGTAGTGTAAGATTTGGATATTTTTTCAGTGGTAGCCTATCGCGTACCATCCGTAGTGCTGCACGGATTTCATTCTCGCCACCATCGATGGAGCAAATTTTCATTTTGTTCGATAGCAAATGTCTTCTGACAACTACTGTAGCACCGGTTTTCGATTTGATTTCATTGACGTAGGAGCCTTTCCGACCGATCAATTGGCCCACCAGATTCGACGGCAAGAAGAAATCGAAGGGTGTGTTCGGTGATCCAACAGATTGTGGAGGACTTGATCCTTTGCCAGAATCACCTGACTGAATGCTGCACAGACTCAACGGTGGACTGGAGACGGGCGGTGTTCGTTTGGGCTCGTTGGAGTGCTTCTGTTTGTTAGCCTCCTCAGCTGGTGACTTGTTCGATTCGACGATAGCGCCGGCAGCAACTACGGTAGAACTGCTGCTATTTGTATTGCTACTACTGATACTGCTACTGCAGCTACTGCTGTTGCCTGTCGCTGTGTTTGTCATTATCATTTCCTCGACTGGTGGCTCTTCGATGTCCACCTTCAAATCGGTTAGTGTGGCGTTTTGAACACATTCCTCGGTGTATGCGGTCTCAAAGAATGAATCCTTGGGCGAAATTTTAGCAACCGTTGTTGCCTTTATGACCACCGGCTCCTCAATCTGTACAACGGATCCCATTTGTAAATATGGAAAGCGCTTCTTATTGTCAACGGAATCTGGTAGATCGACCGATGAGGAGACCGACTCAAAATCCTCCTCAATCGATTTCAATGTCTTATATTCTGAGTCTCGTATCTTAACTTTCAATATTTCCGTATCGATTTGCTTATCGGTTAGTATGATTGGTGGTGTTTTACCGTTTGGTATGATATCGATTGGTGCCGATTTGCCCAGCTTACTATCGCCGTTCCCCTCCTTATTCACTCTGGAATTATTGTTTGAGATATTTAACGATTGCGAATGCTTGAAAATACGATTATTATTTTTCGTTGATAATGACGATGATTGTTGTTGTTGTGATGATAATGGTGTTGTTAATTCAGTGTTAGTCGTTTGGCCAGTGTCGGCCTTCTTCGGTTTTCCGCCTGTATCGTCACACTGGACAATCTTCCGACGGCGCAGCCACACAAGACCAAGCACGAGTGCTAATCCTGGCAATGACAAATACAGTAATGGGCGACTTGGAACCATTTTTTTCCAGATTGATGATTCTAAAAATTTAAATATTTCAACGTATATACCTAATGTCAAATTTAAAAAAAAAGAAGAAGCTCAAATGAATTTTTTTTACATACAAAAACAGAAAATCATATAAAAATTCAATTTATGGCGATACAAGTGTACAAACATATGTCTGATGTTTGGATTTACATAAAACACATTTATTCAACATTTTATTTATGTTTTTCGGAAGTGATTTCAACATTCATACACTAAATGGACTAGTTTATCAATATCGGCAATTATGACCTGCATATTCTGTCAAATTGAAAACTGGATTTTTTTTTTGGTAAATGCCTAAGCCATTAGCAATGGAATGTGGTTAGCTCTCAATGTGCAATACTTTTTATTTACTATTTATCGTATATGTATTTTATTGTATTAAAATGAACTACATTTTATATAAAAATTATTATGAACTGTGAAAAATTGGGCGGGTACAAGCTATAATTCAGTGATTCTCAACCTTTTTTAGCTTACGTCCTGTTTAAAGTAGAGGACACACCAATCAGTTGGGTTTCAGTTTGTTAGAAAAAATGAACTGCCCACGAACTTTTTTTACCATCAGTCATTTGATTTTTTTTTATAGTTCCAGCCAGAGCTTAGGGGAAGACCCTTTAATGCCGAAGCACAGCTCAGGATAGTCGGAAGGACAAAGGGAGATGTCGGTTTATGTTCTCCTTGAACTTTTGCGGGTTATAGTCCGGGGGGAACACATCGGATGGTAAATCGTTCCAAAGGAACTCCTAAACTTTATTGTACGAAAACGGGGAGGCTCAAAGAAGTAGTGCGCGCTGCACGAGAGGGTCTAAGGAAAATATACCGAGGAGGAATAAGTTGGGAAAATTCGTTGAACATTTTCCATGGAAATAACAGATTCCCATGGAAATAACGTTCACACCAATTAGTTTTCCCAAAAAATTATGGAAAACTGATTGGTGTGGACCCTACTTAAGACCCATGAAAACCACGAAATTTTATTAACTCGTTTTGAACCAGCCCTGATATTTGATAATAGCAACTTTGGGTCTTATGTGCTAACAATAAGGCTCCAAGTTACTGGTCGAAAAATCGATCAGCGGACGTTAATGTGTTAATGCTTTGCTGCTTTGACTGAAAATTCGATTTTTGAAGGAAAACCGCTTCAGGATTTTTTTTTTTTAATTTTAGTGTCGAAAACATAGAAGGCATGAAAGGATTTTGAAATCTATCATCAATACTAGATTACCCTACTACAAGAAACTGCGTCGGTTAAATATAAAAACCCCATGTTATTTCTACGAGAAAGTTTAAGAGAACATACATAGATGCCAGTGCGATCGCAATGATTTCTGAATAGTATCATTCTTTCCAGTGATGCTTTATTAATTCCACGCCTATCTGACTGTTAATATAGAAATATACGATGCGATGGTCGGTACAATCGTCGGGCCGATTTGCGGTCACATGCGATAATTGTATAGTGTATGCGCACAAAATGACGGTTGGGTTCCATATCACACGTTCGTACGTCGCTGATCCAAAACCTGCGGTCGCATGCGGCAGATTGTATCGTTGGTGGTCTGCCAGGCGACCGTCGATATGATATTATTACACAACTGTGCTGTGATATTTGCTAGTAAAAACTGATTATTCGATCAAAATCGCAAGTAAATCGTATCGTGTGTGTGTTGTATACGATCGTCGGCCCGATATCGGTCCAACACAAGTCGGTACGACAATCGCATCGTCTATTTCTACCTTTAGTTCAGTTTTG
This sequence comes from Chrysopilus asiliformis, assembly GCA_964034945.1. Classification (NCBI taxonomy): domain Eukaryota; kingdom Metazoa; phylum Arthropoda; class Insecta; order Diptera; family Rhagionidae; genus Chrysopilus; species Chrysopilus asiliformis. The sequence continues at coordinate 6,672,665 of OZ035963.1, forward strand.
ACTGCCTTCGAAAGGGAATAATCTGAGGACCTATCACTGAACACGATACGATTGGTATGAATCGTAAATTCAATGTTGTTGTTGGTATAAAACACTAATACAAACATTTAATTTACGATTTGAACTAATCGCATCGTGTTCGGTGATAGGGCCTCTGATCATTTTTGCTAGAATGGGAAAAAAGTTAATTCCGTAACAGCAACAGAGATAGTGGTCGATTTGCACTACGAGTTGGTGCCGCAACTGCCTTATTTTCCGGGTTTGGCTCCCTGCGACTTCATTCTCTTCCCAAACATGAAAAAAATGGCTGACTGAGAAAAAATTCTCATCAAATGAAGAGATCATCGCTGAAACAGAGGGCTATTTGCAGGTTTGGAGAAAAATTCCCATTTGGAGGGGTTAAAAAAATTGGAATATTGTTGGACGAAATGTATTAAGCTGAAAGAGAATACGTTGAAAAAAAATAAAAAACTCATTAAAATTTTTGTTTTTTGTTTCTTTTCACCCTACCCTCGTATTATTTGTTTTTTTATTTATCTAGACGCTACTGCTAAATCGTCGGCTAAAAGTGAAATTGTGCTAAGTCCATTATACCAAATTTGACAGAAGAGCCATAAAAAACCTTGTTAAATCATTTTAATTTTCATTTAAAGAAAACAGAGTCTCATTTAAAGAAAACAGAGTCTCATTTAAAGAAAACAGAGTCTCATTTAAAGAAAACTGAGCTCAATTTTTCTCATTTAAATAAAACTCAGTGTTATTGAAAGAGAATTAAAACGATTTAACAAGGTTTTCATTGCTCTTCTGGAAATTTATACCAAATGGACTTAGCACAATTTCACTTTTAACCGGCGATATGTATTTACTAAATGTGAAATTGCGTACAGTGGACTACTGATAATGACTGTCACCAGTCAATTTTTTGGTACAAATTTTGATTAAAATGCAATCACAATTCGGTTATATTCTTGTTGTTGCTGTTTTTTATTCGAAGATGTTGGCCAAAATTCGGGCAGTTGTCATCTTATTTTATTGAAGTCTGAAAAAATGATTAGTGACAGTCACTTTACAAGATTCCACCCCATAAAATTCGTGGGATAAATTCTGAAAAAAAAAAACCGCGGAAAAGTTTAAGAAAACATCGCATGTATAAAATTAAGACTAACCTCTCATTAAGCTTAAATGTATTTTTGATTTTTTCGCATATTTAAAAAGATCGTACTATTTTCATTACCGAGTAACCTATGATTAATTAATAATAATTAATGCCATTTAATAGAAAAAAAATGTAAATATTCGAATACAAAGAAAAACTATTTCGGTATTTTCGATTTTTGTGTGAGTATTTTCACACTCTCAGACGGAAAATAAATATTTTTGTATTCTTGTATTATTCAAAACAAAGCGCGTTAAAAATCCGATCATATGGTTTCGCGTATCTTCTCATTGAGGTAATCACGGATCACGCGAATGGATTTAGAATTGAATTCTATTTTTGGTTACTAATGTTATGTTGATAAAATAAAATAAAATCAAAATATTCGACATAATCCTTAGCCAGATGCGATTATAAAGAGAATTTAAGCAAAATCAAATTGGAAAAAAATCCTGAAGATTACGTAAAGTTAAAGAATCACAAAAGTCTTGGAAAGCTTTCAGTTTTTTGCATCAGTTTTTTTTGAATATGTAGAGAAAATTCACTTTTTTCTATTAGCAAGTAATCAATTGGCATTTTTCTGATACCGGTGTCTCAGTTGTGATATCAAGAGTTATTGTCGAACTTTGTTTTGAACCGACTATAATCCAGAGTTTGATTTGAAGGAAAAAAACTGCAAATAAAAATAAAAATCTACACTTTTAATGCAAAACAAATTAAGAAGATTACTTTCTTACATGTTTATTCCAACATAATAATCTAATCTTAACTAGAGCGATAAGTTTTTTCAATAATTTTTAGCTCACGTCCGTTTTCGAAACACGAAACGGTAGAAAGGGGGCAAAAATGTTAATCGTTAAACTTTTGAGTGACAAAAGGGTAATTTTGATGGAGATTGTATGAATTTTGTAGAAAAAAAAACAAATATTTGTGTATGAAATGTTAAAAAAAAACAGAATGTTAAAAACAAAAACAAATCTGCATGCATTCAATTGAATTAAAGTTAAACGACTTTTATGATTTCTGCTGCTTCTCGTGCTGGTTCTGCTTGTTTTCGATTACATGTGCCCCATGACGTAATGTCAAAATACTTGGAAATCACTGGGAAGAGCGAAAATTACTTAAGGGGAGCACTTTTAACGATTGTCACTGCGAAATTATCAAAGATATTCATCTCCGGTCTTTTAATTTCAACGAAATTGACGAATTTTCACGATTTCATGGGGAGAATCTTATCGTATTATGCACCGCGACACCCCCCGAGCGAAAACCAGTTCAATGGGGTTCAGTGCCGGTTGACTGGATGGATTGGGTAGGGTTGTGGGGTGCAGACAGACCGAAACTCAGCAGTAGCAGCAGCAGCAGCGGATGAAACTCACGTAGCCACAAAAGTTAAACCAATTTTTTATTTTCCACAAAAAGCAAATGATTCTTCCATTTGTCTAATTTCTTGTAACACAAGGAAAAGTAGAAATTCGACAGCAATTGAATTTTCTTACCGAAAACAGTCAGAAAAAACGCAGAAAATGTGGTCGCGACGGATCAATGACGGCGATAGATTTAGATTCACGCCGCAAAACTATTAAGTAATATCAAAGCGTGAAATCTTATCACTAGACGAATTCAATTTGGTTTTCTTCACGGCACGGTGCGGGACAGCAACGGAGGGTATTTTCCAATGAAAATAAAAACAAAAACAATTACTCTGCTATTTATTCAATATCTAAATAAGTTTGGTTTTTGGGACTTTCTGACTTTTAGTAGTTTAACACGTCGTTTGTGTCGATTTTTCAAACAGTTTATTAAACTTTTTCTTTTCTTTTCGCGGCGAATAGACGGCTTTTCGGTTTTGGCTTTTTAACTTTTTAGCAAAGGAAACGTTCCATCGTGAACGTTTTACCTGCTCGACAGACTTTCGGTAAGTAATCATTAGTTGGTCTCCTCGACCACCACCAGCATCACCCCTCAACCCCCTGTCCGTTTGCCGACGACGAAATTTATTTGTTGAGTTTTTTTCTGGTTAACAGACGACAAAACGATTGCAATTAGTAATGCGTAGAAGATTTCACGCTTTTTTCCCGACAAAAAAATAAAATTAGAACACCGAGCCGAACGATGGCAAATAACAAAAATTATTGAAATAAAAATAAAGTATAAATAAACGTAAAAAAAAGAGACTTACAGAAGCCGGAGACAGGGGACGAATCTAAATGCTAATATTTTTATGTTGAAGTAGTGTGACGACGGACGATTGCGGCCGAAAGTCTCGAAGATGTGAAATCTCGATGTCCGAACTTCTTACGTCGACAACAAAACACATTTCAATTTTCATATGGTCTCAATCAATGCCCGGAAAAGATAACACGAGGCAAAAACCAACCGTCTCCCCCATAAATTTTCGCGAAAAGATTGCCACGGGCCTACGGAAAACAATCTGATCGAATTTTGGACATTTTTGATAACAAAAATATGATTAGCCGAAATGCTTCTGTGGAATTTTCCAATGGAGCACCGATTAAGTTTGTCTACTTGCAACTTGGCAAATGTTTGGAGGTTAGACGATGTGAAAATTAATTTTTCACGTAAACTTTTCATTTCCTACCTTATTCTGCACTTGCAAATGGAAAATCCTTGTTTTGTTGGTTGTTTTTGCGAATTTGTTATGCACTTTGAGCTTTTTCTCCTGGTTTTTCTCAATTTTCAAAATTTTTTTCAGACCGCGTGTCTTTTTCAATTTTCAATTTTCAATTTGTGAGCATTTCTGCGTACCGCATTCGGCATAGATTTGCGATGCAAAGTCGATTTCTTGTTCTTACACTAAGAATTTTTCTTAAACCAAATGGAATCATAGCAAAAAAAATTGTGATTTGAAAATATATTTGAACAGCTCCTGACTTTCTAATAATTTTCACGTTGTTAGCATACAACGGCCGCTCAAAAAATAAATAAAATTACTTGAAAGTGTGGAATCTTTATATAAAAAAAAAAAAATGATTTTTTTTTCCATAAGAGCGTTTAGTAAATTGAAAAGGCTTAAAATGCAGGGAAAACACGAAAATTTAAACATATTTAAAACATAAATAAATGTATTTATGCTTTTGTTCAATGCCTCTCATTGAAATGTTTTATGACTTGGGCAAAAATCCAAGACATCAATGAAGACAAAAATCTGACAGTAGGCGCAAATTACGGTCGAAAAGTAATAATAATACATTTTGCGAAAAACTGTTATGTCTGGTTAAATTCGAAGATGTGTTAATTTCAATTGATTCAGTGAATTATTTGTCATATTCAAAAACAATTTTCTAGTAAAATGTTCTGATGAAATCGGACCAGTACACATTTAGGCACCACATTTTTTTGCCCCAAAAATCTGCCGGAAAAAAGATTTATTTCCAATCGCGACGGCGTTTAATAACACCGTAATTTATCTTCTTTGCTCTATTTTAAAGTACTTGAATCTCATGAATCAAATACACAGGTAATTCTGACCATATGGGATTTAATTAACTCAAGTGGCAAAGTATATTTTATAAAGGGTCGATTTTGGTAGCATACGCCAACCAATGAAGGAAATTATTTTAGATTCGATCTGTTGACTTGTTGATCCCATTTTAGATTTTTTTGAATGATAAGGCCCAAATAAATGAGATCATCAGTCTCTTCTAATGCTTGATTGTCAATTGTTAATTCGAAAGAATCTGGAATACGTGTTTTAAAAACAGTAAAAGAGAACTCTAAGTTATTGGGTGTATCTCACAAAACCTCACAAAACCTTCACACCTTCACAAGCATCGTAAACATCGCAAACTGGGCCAAAAGTTCAGTTTACGATGGTTTTGCGTGGTGAAGTGGAAATCCCTAATAAAAGAACTCAATCTGAGCAATTTTAAAAAAATATTTTGGAAATTCACGAAAATCCCAAAGAAAATCAGAGCTGGTAACGTTGTTGGCTGTCAGGTGAAAATATTTTATTTTGATTTTTTCTTCCGAATTTTTTACGAATTCCCTTGATTTTAGCGAGTGAAACGCCTTTTGATATTTCTGCAATGATGTTAACGAGAAACGCGAAGCGAGCACTGCAGATATTCGTGAGTTTTTTTTGCAATGTCTTATATTTGGGTTATGTAATTGCTGTCAAAACCTAAATTGATTTCCGACTGTTTTCAGAGTGACGGAATGAGATGCATCAGCTCGACTTCCATGGTCCGCAGCGACAATTTATTTGTCCACAGAGACTCTCCCGAGGATAACCCCGACATCCCCTTCGAGTTCACCCCTGAAAACAAGAAGGTTGCCATCCACAGGATAAAAACCGTTTTGAAATGTTTTAACAAAGATTGAACTTTTGCAGAGGATCGAAGCGATTCTTAGTATCTATCCGGAAGGACACAAGCGAGGTGCTATGATTCCTATACTCGATTTGGCCCAACGCCAGCACGGATGGCTTCCAATTTCGGCCATGCATAAAGTCGCGGAAGTTTTGGATCTGCCCAACATGAGAGTATACGAGGTGGCCACATTTTACACAATGTTTATGCGGAAACCAACCGGAAAGTATCACATCCAAGTTTGCACTACCACCCCTTGCTGGCTACGGGGGTCCGATGACGTTTTAGCCGTTTGCAAGGTAAAATCGATAATTTTTTTGGAACTGAAAACTAGAAAAGGTTCTTCCATTTCAGAACAAGCTAGGAATTGGTGTAGGAGAGACCACTAAAGACATGCAATTCACTATTTCTGAAGTTGAATGCTTGGGTGCTTGCGTGAATGCCCCTATGATGGCTGTTAATGATGACTACTACGTAAGTTGAAATTTGGTATGGTTTTTTTTTGTTGCAATTATAAATTGTAGGAGGACTTATCGGCCAGAGATACTGAGGAAATTATTAATGATTTGAAGAGCGGAAAGGCCCCCAAAGCTGGGCCGAGAAATGGTCGATATGCTTCTGAACCAGCGGGCGAATTGACTTCTTTGAAAGAAGAGCCCACAGGACCAGGATTTGGATTACAACCTGGATTATAATTATCTTGAATATTTCTGTTATAGCTTTGAGTCATAGTTGAATAAAAACCCAACCCAATATTTAGAAAGACTCAAATTTCTTTTGAGTATTTTTGTTATTTCATCGGAATGCGGAAACATTGGATTGTTTAAGCAGCCTTTTTTCACAAACTGAAAAAAACAATGAGTTTTACCGCGTATTTTGTGTTGAAAATGTATTTTTCTATGACATAATGCAGCTTTGAATAGTTATAAAATTTTACGGTTAGCTCAAAACTGTCCCAAAACTGCCTGCGGTAGTCCAGAACTATCTTTCACTCGATAAAGAAAAAAGAACTCTGCCTTTACAGATTCTGAAAATCCCATTTTAAAAGTATTCCGTCTACCAGAGTTGGTATCACTGGTAAAAACCTTACAACAGAAATGTCACTTATAACCGGCTGAAAAGTGTTTCGTCCTAGAATTTAGAATGTTGACCAGAATTTGTCCAAATTTTCACGTTTTTAGAGACACGGGAAAGTTTTTATTGAGTAGACTTCCTAATCATGCATACACCTTTCAACTTCCCGGCAAAGAACGTAAGTGTGTATAAATACATAGCTGAAATTTAATCTGAAATATTTTGTAGAAACATTTCGACAATTTTCTTCCTCAAACGACTTCCCCGACCTCGATCCCAATGTTTACGATAAAATTTGCACAGAAACGTTAGAATCCCTAACTGACTACTTTGAAGAAGCGGTGGAAGGAAGTGAACACTTGAAATCTGCCGATGTTTCTTATGGGGTGGCTAAACACTTGCTTTTTTTTAAAAAAAAGTTTTTTTTAAATTAACAATCTTTATAGGATGGTGTACTTACGGTGAAACTAGGGTCACCATACGGAACTTACGTTATTAATAGACAAACTCCGAATAAGCAGATCTGGCTTAGCTCTCCTACAAGCGGTCCTAAAAGATATGACTTTTTTGGAAATGATAAGGAAGAAGACGGCGAGTGGGTGTATAAACATGATGGAGAGACCCTTCACAGTTTATTGCAGAGGGAAGTCAAAGAAATTATGAAACGAGACGTGGATTTCTTTAGTTTACCATATAGTAAATATTCAAAGAGATAAAAGTAGAATTTAATTAGAAATATTCAAAGAGATAAAAGTAGAATTTATCCAATAAATGACTAATAAAATGTTTTGCTGTTAATATGTTTTTTACTCTGTTCCAATTTATATATCCCGATTCTGATGTGTCGTTTTCGAAACGTAGATTTTGTATAAGAAAGTCGTGTTGTTCACATGTTATTTTTTCTAAATCCCTTCTCTCTGCGTCGGGGGTTACCTCGCAAACTTCTCCCAAATTCCCTGGCGACGGATGTCGCTTTCTACTTGGAAATTAATGCTCGCTTTATTTTCACTTCCGGCATGAGGGTGACGGGACAGTGGAAGATCAGAACTAAGAAATTTTTAATATATTTTCTTCATTTTCGTATAAAAACCTAAAATCACCCGAATTCCAGAATTATTCTTCACTTACTGAAATTAGTTCCATCCTATTTGAATCAAAGATAAATAAATAATTTTTTTGTACCGTTTTTATGTAGACAGATAGTTGCACATTATTCATTAACACTAAGTCAGTTCGATTTTAGTAAAATTCCATTAAATCATAATTATTAAAAAATACTAAAGTTCAACTAATCGTTTAATTTTTAAAATCAATTTTTTAAAAATTATAATCTTATACACTAACGTTAAGAAGACAAGATTAAGAGGACTTAAATATTTATAAAAAAAAAAGTTATAAAAATCTTAAGACTCCTGTAAAAGTTTTGGTTAAAAATACAACTTTCGTTAATTTAATATTATTTCAGTAAAATAAAAATATTTGTAAATATTTCTTTAAGTTTTTTCTTAAATTGCAATAAAATTAATAGTACAACTTGTATATTTTGACCGCTTTGGATCGTTTTAGGCACTTTTTCAACAACTCAATTAATGAATTAATTTTTTAAAAAAAGAACACTTTTCGTAAATATATAGGCTAGACATACTTCTGGGAAGATTTTTGTTATCTTAAATTTAGATTATTCGATTTTAAAACTAGCGAGTAAGTAACAAAGCGACAATTTTCTAAATTTTCTTTTTCAATTTCCGTCTAAATGTTTTTTTGTTTTGTTTTTGTTTATGTGAATATCTTGTGCGCTTCGCTAATAAACGAAAACCCGATTTACTTGGCAGAATATTATCAACACTACGTGATACTAATTATGGCTCATTTTTGGGATTTCTTTTTTCATTCTAATAACATTTAAAAAATAAATAAATGACTTTTAACGACTACAAAGGAAATAAATTCACATAAAATAATTTATTTGCCAGCGTAGGTTGGATTTTTGAACGTTGAGGTTGCCTGCTTGTAGATTGGATTCTCACCCTGCAAATAAACGAAAAAAAGACGTTCAGTTTTTCTTTTAGTAATTTCGAATGAATTATGAATTAAACTTACAGTATCCCATTTGGCCATCATTCGTTCCTTTTCGAATCTCGCGAATTCCCTTCGATCGTGTATCGTTGTAAGCAATTTCCACAGCAAAAGTATCGCCAAGCCAATCAGTACGATGGCAGCAATAACACCCAAAACGATTCCCAACATGAAAACTTTTGGTGGACATTCGAGTTCTTCCTGTGCCCGAACCTCGATTTTGTCATCTTCCTTTTCCGAGTAGGTGAATTGGAATCGACAGTCGTCTTCATCGTAGAACGTACACAAATATTCATCCTTGTCATCGTCTTTCACAACCGTCTCGACACCAATCGGGGTGAAAAGTGTGCAGTTTTCTGCGCACAGTTTCTCATCAGCCAATGGGCCTTTTTTGTACATTTGACATTGAACACAATCCCGGAGTTCGTCGCATTTTCCAGAACATGTAGGGCACTTCTCACAATATCTTCCAGAGTATCTTCCATCCTCAGTCGTTTCACATCTAAAAAATATCCAGTTAGCCAAATTTTTATTGAGGAAATCAAATTCTTACCTGCACATGCCGCACACACATTCACCGTGGCCAGAGCACATTTCCTTTTCACCGGGGGCCATGCAAGTATCATTTGAGGCTCTACAATCGCAGGCCGATCCTGTCCAGCCCGGTTGGCAGACACACTGCCCACAGACGCATGTTCCCCTCTCCGGTCCCGAGCACAGCAGCTGATTATGTCGATCGCAGGAGAAATTGTCGCATTCGCAATACTTTCCAGAGATCACTTCATCATTTGGCCGACGTTCGCATTCACAGACACCGCAAACGCATGTTCCACGACCACTACAATCGACAAGCGTGGTGTTATCTGGACGGCAGCCAAGATCACGCTCAGTTTCCGCATGAACATCAAGGGCGGAGCATTCGCAATTACGACCAAAGTGACTGTCGTCGCAGTTGCAGATGCCGCACTCGTAGTTTCCAGCAAAGTTGCATTTACTTGAATTCCTCTCAAAGCCAGGATGGCCATCCCGTTCGCATGGGCAGCTGCACAGCAGTTCCAAGTCGACGATTAAACTATCGTCGAGACCGATTGGGTAGATTTGAATCGTTTGGAACCAATCTGCACGATTCGCTGGACAGGATTTGACTACAATTTCAGCTGTAAAGGTGACAACATCACCAACTTTAAGACCGTCGCATTTATTCGTTTTGGTTACGACGCCGTCGCTCAAACAGGCCGAATAGTAAGTGATTAAAACGTTATCGGTTGTGTTGTCTCTCATTGTTACTGAAGATGAAATTTTCTGGAAACGGACAATGAAATTAATAATTTTTATATCCCGAGAAAACCACATTTATATGAAGTTAACATGAATATAATCGCGAGTCTACTGTACTAAAATATGAATTGTCACATGAGTCGGAAAGTTTCATATTCAGGTGGTTTTGTTTTTTGATCAGGAGCTGCCCATAAAATACGTCACGCTAATTTCGAGCCTTTCGACCCCCCCCCCCACTCTCCTCAAGCTTTTTTTGGGATTTTTTGTATCGGAGTTTAGTACCTTCGTGACAATAGTATTATCGATAATTTGAATTAAATCGGCGGGGCAGTTTCCAAGAGTTGCGGTTTTTAAGAAATTGTTGGATTTTCATCCTTTCGCTATCAAAAAATCTTACCTTATACTCCTCTTTGACTAAATCGACAACGTTGGATGAATCCTCGGACAGAACGGCACAAGTCGACCCTTCAATATGTTCGGACAGCTTTTCATATACTCCGACTTGTTGGGCAGTGACGGCGAAAATTACGTTTATTGAGTTTTCCTTAACCTTTAAATTAATTTGCGAAATGCTTGGATAGTCCTGTTCCTTTGAATAAGTATAATTGCCGTTTTCCAAATGGCATTCGCCATCATTGGGTGTTATTACTCCGCCAAGCTGAAATTTTTTTATAAAACAATTTTTAGACCAAGTGAATTTAACTGAAATCCGTTTAAAAAGCTTTTAATTAATCGAAAACTTATTTTTACCTTTCCATCGCCAGCATAATGGAAGCCAGCATCAGTTGAGAAGACCAAAAGTCGTCGAGCTTGATCTCTCCAGCCGATTTGATCACGACAGACAATTGCTTGCATGATGGCATCGAAACCGCCCTCGGGGGCGTCTAAATTTCCAGACACTGCTGCCATTCGTACTTGTTCCTTTGATTTTATGGAAATTTATTATTAATCGGTGATGAAACTTTGATAATGTTTGAAAATTTCCATTAATCGTGATGTCAATGTGCAAAATTTCCATTTCATGCGAATAGTGATGTTATATATGCCTATTTGAAAACTAATCAAAGCTACTAAATCTACCGACTCTATCCATTACCAAGCAAACATAATTTACATGCCAACTTTTTAATTTATTGTTTAGTTGAAAGGAAACTTAATTTTATAATTAGTTCAATCGATTTATTCTATTGAAATGGGATTAAGTTTCAAGTAGTCTAATATTTACAGAAAATTTACTCAGATTTCAGTGAATTAGCGTTTTGTGTAATAAATTTCGCCGTCCATTTTTTGACAAAGATTTTTTTTACTGTCCATTTGTTTCTCAAATCAGCACAATCTGTTTGCAGATTTATTATTCCAACGAATATTTTGAATAAAAAACATAACAAAAGCTATAATTGCCAATCTGGCAATCATTGGAGACCCGTATGGTGATATTCGTATCAAAATTCGAACAGTTATACCAAAATTCCACTTTGAAGTCAAACCTTCCAATAAGATTTTTTAAAATTTATTCCAATCGGATTTTGATGTATGGGAGTTTTATGTAGAATCATATCCTAAATAACTTTTGTTCTTGGACTTTTTTGATAAGATGCACCGTTTTTGAGATATTAACAAAAAACGATTTCGTTCGTATGGGGGGTACCCCCCCCTAATGGTCCATTTTTGCCCATTAACGAACTTAGCCTCGCATTTTACGAAAAACATATCTGTGCAAAATTTCAAGTCTCTAGCTCAATCCGTGCGCCCGCAATCCGCGCCACAGACAGACGGACAGACAGACGGACGGACATGGAAAATTCAATTTTTTTTATCATTCTAAACACACTGGTGTAATTCATTTTTTTTGTGCGATGACGAGATCTTGGCGTTACAAACGGTAAGGCAAAGTTAGTATACCCTTTGGTTTCACCAGACGGGTATAAAAAAGCTTCAAAAACTGATGGTGAGGAAGTTGAAGGCGATAAACGTTTTACCGCAGTCGTTGCTGGTTCAATTGAGATCCCCTGCTGGGCAAACCAAAGTAGTAGTAATTTATCCACGTTCCAAGAATATTTTTAAAGAAACTCTTAAACATCTTCTTCAACTATGACCAAACATTTCAAATTTTCTTTATTCGAAGAGCAAATTCTTTATAGTTTTTTCAGTTTTTTTTGTATGCAGATTGTCGATAAGCCATGATCTCGAGTGGCAACTTTTCCCTCCTCAGTCGTTTCTCCCGAAAATCGGCTTAAGTAAGCCCGAAAGTTGCCGTGTGTAATACCGCGCTTTGAGACTTTAAATCTTGAACAGATAAATTTCTCGCAAAAAGTGAGGCTTGCACAGATAAATTTCTCGCAAAAAGTGAGGCTTGCACAGATAAATTTCTCGCAAAAAGTGAGGTTTGCACAGATAAATTTCTCGCAAAAATTGAGGGTCTCAATACTTATGATTTTTTACCTCATTGAAAACATTGGATATTCGGTGGCTGGAGCGTGATGTTGGCGACCATGTTGTAGCGTCTGTGGCAAAAGCTGACAACCAGGTTGACAATAATATTGAAAACAAGGTTTATCGTCTGTGGGCGTCTTAAGACTTTATTTTGGCCTATTCTTTTTTTTTTGGGGCAATTGCAATAGCTGTAACGAATTGTTTTCATGTTAAAGGCATGTGAAGAAATAAAATTCTATGAAATATCTCTTTCCAGTTGCCAAAAAAATCTCATTCCGGCAAGATATTTCATGGGATAAAAAACCGTTAAATTAAGACCAGTCGCATTCCTCTAACGGTCAAAATCGGACCCGTCCTTCCCCCCTCACTCATTTCGAGAAAATCACAAGAAACTATTTCATTCTTGCGATTTTCTCGAAACGTTGGGTAAAAACAAATTAAAGGCAATGTGGATTTAGAATATGATTTTACATAACTCTTGCATACATCAAAATTAGATCGCAAAACTCCTCCCTTTTCCTAAACAAATGTAATTTTTTCATCAAAATTCGGACCTTAATATAATTTTCATTACGAGAGATTTGAGATCGCCAAGCATGGTTTGATCTTCCAAACACTTTTTCATATAATTTGTAAAAATATCTTCATGTTCTTGCCGTTTGTGGTATTAATTTCGTAAGAACAAACTTTGGATTCAGGTAACTGCCGTTTCCCAACAAGTAAAAACCCCAAAAGTGGCATAAAAATCATAAATGTTTCAATTTAAGTTAGCATTGGTTTGTTTGTAGGAGGGGGGACTTACAAGGGAACCCCACGCACGTAGGCCTCCAATTGGGCCCATTGTACACCTCCGATGTCCCTCGCTGGAGCAGATTGAGCTCAAGTCCGGTTGTTCAGCCATCCCGACAGTGCTATATATTTCCAAATCGGCTCAAGAAATTCTCCACCGTTTCCTGTTCTTCCCCGCAACCCCTGCATTGTGGATTATCCACCAGCCTCATCTTGAAGGCGAACGAGGCCTTTACAAGTTTAGCAATTCAGTACGAGTAAAATAGAAACATATACCATAGTCATAGAATATATATAGAAATGTCACTTAAAACGAGGTGCTGGTGCCTATTTCAAATACAATTGTAAAAATCCTGTGTGTGTTGTTCCTACCATATTATATTATTTTTCGTGTAAAGACGTAGAATTAAAGGGTGTTAAAATTTCAAAGCTCTTAATTTTGTTTAGCCGCAAACCACGCTAAAAACAAGTCAATCAAAATTGTGTTATCCTAATTCATATTGTGTTGAGTATGTCGCAGTGGTTAACTCTTGGTTAGTTGAATTTGAAGGATTAAAGTTTTAAAAAATTAAATTTCAATTAATATTCAGTGAAAGCTCCCTTTAGTGGCCACTTCCGATATAAAGTGTGAGTTTGTGGAAGCCTTCACTGTATTCAGGTGAAGATCTGAGAACAAATGTTTTATTTCGGATTATTTTTGTCGTGTTTTTTTTAAATCATTGATTAATTTTGTTTTTGTAAATTCTTTCTTTGTCCTGTGACTAGTGTTTTTCAACTTACAGAAAATCGAAGTGTATCCGTGCTTAATTTCATTGCATGCCTAAAGCCGTAAGGTGCAGCACAGCCATCGCATGGCTCCTCCAAGCTATGTTTATGAGATAAAAATTTTGATTTTAATTCGTTCAAAAGTGATTTCTGAATTTCAATGAAATTTTTTGTGATTTTCATTGATGGTGAGTCAAAAATTTTTTTTTGTTCGCTACTTAAACACTAGTAAAATATATTGTAAAAATATGTCCAGAACTGGTTTTCAGATGCTGAAATTTTTTAACCATCTACGGAATTAATTAAACATTTTATACGTAACAAAATGAGAAGCAAAGAACAAATCCTAAATAGAGAGAGAGAAAATATATGTCCAACATAAATAAAAAATTATTGCCAATATAGTAACAACCCTTGATAAACATATAATGAACAAAAACCAAAAACCAGTATAGTAAAAATTGATAGAAAAATATGCATATAGAAACAATTACAAAAATATATAACAAAAATGTAATAATTTTGATAGACAGATATGGATTCCAAATGTGATACTTGAGTCTTATTCTATTTCCATGCTTTTACATGACTCTACAATCGAATAGAGACAAGACAGGCAACACTAAAATAGCAGAGCAGAAGCCATTTTTCAGAACTAATTTCATGTAATGTTCGTTCCAAATACAATTTATCTAATGAAGTTCACTGCCAAACCGGCAGCAAAATGATACGAAAATCAATTTACAAAAAAAAAAAATTGTTTCGGTTCTTACGGAGAATGTTGCAGTGTCAGTGCTCAATGGCATATGATTACGGTAACCATATGGAGCTTCACAACCATCGCATGGATGTTCCAGCCTATAAATTCATTGAAATGCCAAAAAAAAAATCACTTTGTTTTAAAGAATTACAGAAAACAAATAACAGAAACAAATTTAAGTACTTTCTAAAATTTCGATAAATATTCCCAAGTCAGGGAAGCGCAACTCACTTTTTCGGAACCGTTGACACGTAAGGCATCAGCACCTTATCGACAAATGAGCCGAACCCAAGACGGAAATTGGATGTTATTCTCCTCATTGTTTCCGACAATGAAGCGCCCAAAAACGACAGTTTCTCCTTATCGTCCTCCATAGATTTTGAGAGATCCATAAGATAGTATAAATCAACTGGATAGTCTTTAGCTTGGGAATATTGAATAGCGAGACGATGTGCTTGATCTAAAAACAAACAAAAAAAAAGCAATTGAATTTCGGTAAGAATTCTGACCCGACAAAACTCCATACTTATTCGCAATTTCAGCCCAACACGTTGTGGATAGATTTGCACGATATGGCGATGTCCAAAGCCACTTCCATGACCACTGCCGCCCCATTGTTCGTGATGTGAGGCATTCCAGCTGGAATCGTGGGACGAGTTCTTCTCGTACGACCAACCGGTGACAATTTCCCCATCGCCGCCGATATGTTTCTCCGCTCGACTTAATTCCTGATGGATAAGCAGGTGCTGTTCGTTATCTGGATTCCAGGTATATTCCTCCGGACAGACTCCGAAAGTGGTCAAACTCGGCTGGAAGCATCGCGGCTTATCACCGAAATCGGGCTGCATGCACCAGGCGCAGCTTTTCGTTTGGATACATTCATTACAGGAGACTTTACTAACGCAGGGATTTTGTGTTAAAAGTTTCTCAGCTATTTGGCATTCAGCGATTACAACTAGTAGTAGCAAAGGCACAAAGTTTAGGATATTTGTTCGGAACATTTTAAGGCATTCGATGTTGATCTGCAAAATTTGAAAAAAAATATTGTTATAATTTTTATATAAAAAGTTTTTTTCCGGGTCCACAAATTGTTTATATTATTAGAACTTCTCCTCTCCCCCGTAACGCCGCTGGGTCGACTACCTTATATAAGTAGTTTTCCTTAATTTTTATACGGTTTCAAAAAAAGAAGTTTAAGCGTTTGGTCGTATCTAAAAAAATCTTGTAGGCTCGTATTTCCAGATCTCTATGTCGGAAAGGCGTGCGGTAAATTTCCTTGAAGTTAACTGTAAAAAGACACGGGATCTTTTAAGGATTTTCCCCCCTTGAGAAGAGGTTGAGGGGAGGGGAATACCTAAAAAGCGCGATTAAAAGAGAACTGGTGAACCGATTTGCTTCAAATTTTCAGTGTATATTCATGTTATGGGAACGCTGGGTGGTGCCAAAGAGAAGAAGAAATAAGAAATTGATAGAAAATCAAAACCTGTGGATGGATTTGTTTTAAAATTTTCATTGTAAGATAATTGTCGTGAGTCTCTAGCAAAAAGAGCCTGCTAACTCGATTTAGCGGCCGCTAAAAGCTCATAAAAAAATGTGAAATAAATAAAATATCAGTTGTGATCAACACAAAACTTTCCTCTGCAATATTTAATTTAATATTTAGCCTTCACTAAGATTTCCTTGTGAATTGTGCGTTTTTTTCTTGAAAACATACAATTAAGGATGATAACTAGTAGACCTGGTCGGATTTTTTTTAAAACAGATTGATTTTATACCAATTTAAATTGATCTCCATTTATGGGCTTCTATTGTCCAGTCATATGGTTTACCTCTTCTTCTGACTAAACGCAATTTAAGTGGAAAAAATGATAAATTCCGGTGAATGGAATCACCTGAAATGCGATGATGTCATGAGGCATCTTTTTGTTAATTCAATCTTTCGTGATAAGAAAATAAACAAAACGACTTCGACTATCCGGGGATCCGTCACTGTCCAGTAGTAATTTAAATAACAAAACTTAATCAATTTTGAATCAGAAAATCCGTCATCAGCGGTGCGAAAATCGGTCAAACACCAACCAAATGAATTTGATGGCTTGACAAAATCTACTCGATTGAAAATGCGTGACGACATCGCAGTGATTACCACACAAATCTTATAATGAATTTGTTGTTTTGGACGAGGGAACAGCAGACAGAGGGGAGATACTACGAAGAAAATGCAAAGGTGATGAATTTTGCCTTCTGGGAATAATTGTATGACTGTATTTTGGGACAACGACATCGGGCAGCCATTCTCTATGTAAACACACCGATTTTTGATGGATTTATTCCGCCGAAAGCCTTGACGAACTCCAATTTCATGCAGATGACTTCCTAAAATATCAAATGAAATTAAAGAAATTGCAAAATTTCATCGTTTTCAGTGTGAAATTCAGCTCGATCTGAGCATATGGCCGATAAATAGCCCCGCACTTCCATTCGTTTTTCGCACAACCTAGAATTTTGTGTGTGGGACGATGAAAATGAGAATAGATTTCGGCAGACGTCTGCTGCCTACCTGCGAGGTTTTAAGACTTTTACTTTTGACTAGGTGATAAGAGACGTAATCTCAAAAAAATACTTCTCTGCTGCGCCCCGTAATGTCGATAATAACAAAAAACTCCGTGGGTTAAAAATAGATTCTTACGGCGCCGCCCTTATAATTTAAATAGTAGTCAACTTCCTGCTGTGTAGGGACTTTGGAATTTTATCCTTTGGCCAATTCGATGGCTTTATTCGACACTAGTTTTTAACAATTCAACTTTTCAAAGAGTTTCTCAACTACACACTGGATTTTCTTCCTATTTTCGAGACCTTGAAGTGAATCATTTTTAATCCATCAAATCAGAGAAAAATACCACAAACTTTTCGCTGTGAATCACTTGAGAACCAGATAAAATTGCAATTAAAAACAGTTGCACTCACTTTTTCACTAATTAGAGAAACTCTTTATCGCTTTTCCACGATTTTAAAGCGCATTTATTAAGACTTTTCCGACTTCTGAACAGACGACGAGATATTTTACTAATGGCGAGAAAGCGTCGAAAGCACTTAATAAGCACTTCACTGGGAAGTTTCCTAAAAAGGCCAATCGGAGTCAGTGCTGTCGCCTCAATGGATTTGAATACATTCACAGTTTTCATTGAATTTTCACAAATTTGTTCTCCAGAATCCGTTAAATCTTTGTGTCAGCATTTAAATTTTCGTTTATTATTTAATTACCAAAATTCGTTTTTTTTAGAAGATACATTGAATTAAGAAATTATAAATTTTGGGTTTTAATTAATACGAACGATAATACTTTTTATTAGTAGGTCACATGCATCCGGAAATTTTCGTCAAATTGCTATGGTAAAATGCATCCAATCCAGAACGTTTAACGCACATTTTTGTTTCACGCATACACCTTGAACTCGTCGAAACAAGGCAAGAAAAGTTACCAATATTATACCACTTAAATTTTAAATTTTCCAAACGTTGAAATTATTTATAATTAAATCTACCATAAACGGATATTCACGGGACCAAAATTTTTGTCTGCTTCAAGCAGGTGTCCGCAAAGTTCTTTCACTTTATATTTTACTTTCTTGAATTCTAATTTAAAATTTTATGCCCACACTTCCGAAAAAAATCGTTTCTTACAATTTCGCGTAAGTTTTAATTGTATTTTGTAAATAATTTTATTTAAAATTAGATTAAGATTTTAAATAAATTTCCTAATTTTGAATAAAAGTAAATAAATAAAATTTAACCGGCGTGAACACAGCACTAAGTTGCAGCACTAAATTGTTGAGACACATGTTGCACAACATGTTTAGCAACACAACAATGTTGATCAACCAGACAACGGACACAAACAAAAATCACACTATTCTTATGTATCTGTTTGTTGCTAGAACATATAACATGGTCTCACTAACAACTATCACAGCGAATAAAGAGGAATATATGTTGCAGGGTCATTTTCCATCACTCGCAGACGTTTAAGCATACTAGAAACATTTCAATTTCGATGGTCGAATATATGGTGTCAGTGCTCGCACCCTACGGTCAATGGTTCGGGTGCCCGGTCCCCACTACCAACTCCACCTTACTTTTAGTATGCTTAAAGAAGCCGCTCCATTACAATGACTTTTTACCACGACAAAAAAAATAGAGACACATTTATGTGAAGATGCCTTGGCGAGAAAGGGAGATAAGAATCAACTGCAAAAATTTGTCGGCAAATGCAAAAATAATTTCCCCTGTTTTTTTATGGCGATTTCTAATACAATCACACATTGTCCCTGTAAGTAAATAGCAAGCACGGACACATCCAAAGTGTTATTATAGCGTGATGTCATTTTAAAAGCTTTTTCTCCTTCGCATGCATAGTCAAAAGCTTTGTTACCATGCCAATTTGAACATTATATTCATAGCATAAGGTTTGATATGATTGCTATAAAATTGTAAAACTGGAAGGGATAGCGCTTAACTTGTATTCAGTCATTCCTATTTAGATCTACATAAGTCTATCTTGCTCTAGTTTCCTGCATTTTTTTGTCATGGTAAAAAGTCATGGTAATGGAGCGGCTCCTTAAACGTCTGCGAGTGATGGAAAATGACCCTGCAACATATATTCCTCTTTATTCGCTGTGATAGTTGTTAGTGAGACCATGTTATATGTTCTAGCAACAAACAGATACATAATAATAGTGCGATTTTTGTTTGTGTCCGTTGTCTGGTTGATCAGCATTGTTGTGTTGCTAAACATGTTGTGCAACATATTGTGCTACATGTGTCTCAACAACTTAGTGCTGTCTTCACGCCGGGTAAAATTTAGAGAATTGCTGTCACTTTTTTGATCCTTCACCTACATTTTTTACAGTCCACGGTGTGTGTGTTATGATTCAAATCGACGAACGTTAAAAAAATTAGATAAAAATGAAAACTTTTTGCTTCTGTACGTTCATTTTGTTTTATTCGATCATACTCTTTATAATGAAATTTTGCACTGTATAATAATTGTTCATAATTTGATTGTGCAAAAATATATCTGAAAATAGATATAATTTTTTTTTTAAATTTATGAAAACTGAAGTTTCAGCTCGTAACATTTTTTTGAAATTCTTTACTTTCACACGCTCTTCCTGTCCAGCCTGACTTGCAAGTATCATTTGAGGCTCTACAATCGCAGGCCGATCCTGTCCATCCCGGTTGGCAGACACACTGCCCACAGACGCATGTTCCCCTCTCCGGTCCCGAGCACAACAGCTGATTATGTCGATCGCAGGAGAAATTGTCGCATTCGCAATACTTTCCGGAAGTTACTTCATTTGGGTCTTTACGTCTATTACACATACAATGACCACAGATGCAACTTCCTCTACCACTGCATTCTTGCGTGGCTTCGTGATCAGGACGACAGGCGTAGGGATCTATAAGTAGAGAATCGGAAGTCGAACACTCGCAAGAACTACCAAAGTGGGTGGCGTCGCAATTGCAAATCCCACATTCATAATTTCCACCGTAATAGCATTTTGCCGAGTTACTCTCAAACATTTTATGTCCAGGATTCTCACAAGGACATTGACAGATCATTTCCAAATCCACCGTCATCCTTCCCTCTAATCCCACTGCATATATATAAAATGTTTCATGCCATTCAACAGGATTTATTGGACACGATTTTACTGTAATTTCAGCAACGAATTCAGTGGTTTTATTTGCTTCGGTATTCTCACATGTGTTTGTCACCACATTATTGGAATCAGCACATTTAGCAAAATATTTTATTGAAGTTGAATATGATGCAATGTCTTTTATAATAATTGTATTGGATGGGTCGATCTGAAAAAAATATAGAAAATTTTCCAATTTTTTCAATGTATAACTTATAGATTAGATAACTAAAGATAAGCAACAACGGAACTTTTCATAGAACTTTTAAAATGTATGGAAAATACTGTAGAGCTATAAATCTCAATCAAGTAATGCAGGCAATTTAAATATTTGAATTGATTTTTTGGCAGTTAAGCTTAACGCATTGAACCAATCGTCGAACACAAAAATGGAAATTTTGTTTTCTGCATGTCTGTCCGTCCGTGAACACCATAACTTGCCAAGGGATTGATCTATAGAGACTTGAAATTTACAGTTGCGTTTCTCGTAAATAACAAGTCTAAGTTCTTGAACGGGCAAAATCGGACTGCCCCTCTCCCACACAAATGGATTTTTTAGTAAAACTTTTGTCTATCCTCCTATAGAGTATTTGATTATTGGTTCTTGGCATTTGTAGTTTTTCTTATGTTTTTTATACAACTTACCCTATGAGAAACATTGAATCGTATTCGAAATGGTTGATCTAAAAAAACAATAATATGTAACAAAAGTTATTAGCTTTTTTTAAAGAAAAGTGTACATACCGGGTAAAAGTTTTAGTCTAAGATGATGTGGGAAAAATTCAGCATCATGAGAACTATTCGATGTTTGTTCCAGAACCAGATATTCGTTATCTGGCTTCCAAAGGTACTCTTCTCTACAAGTAGGAGTTGAGCTCTCAGACACAACAGAGCATCGTGAAGAATCAAAATTTGGATCTGAACACCAGCCACAATCTTGTGCTCGTATGCATTCTCTGCAGGATGTTTTACTACCACATGGGTCCCAATTTATGTTTTGGCCTCCAATAAAAACAATTAAAACCAGAAATAGAAGGACATTTAAATATTTATAAGATAACATTTTTAATTATTCAATCGTTCTTATCAACAATCGGGCTAATATTCACAAATCTAAATCCGGCGTTTTTTTCTAATGGTTATGTTGACTTTACCGTGTTTCACTTTTAACTAAAAGCTTTTTCGCTAACAGTTAACTTTAAATATACCCAATCTGAACCGTTAAAGCGAAATACTAAGTAAACACACTTCGAGAACAAATAATAAATTCCTGATAAAAATTTCAGTTATGTGTAAATTAAGAAAAAACCTTAATAAAAATAATAAGTAGCATAATAAAACCGAAATATGTAATCGTTAAAATAGATTAATTAATTGACATTTTAACCTTTTTTATCTATAAATCGCAAATGTGTCAGTGGTATTTTAACTGTCGAAAAATTATATTTATAAATTTTGATTACATAAAACTCAGTCACAATAATCACAGTTTTTGTCTGGAAAATTATTGCTTGTTAATTTTCTTTAGACAATTGAAAATTTTAGGAAACTAATATCCAGGTCCCTGTTTTTCAACGGGTTTCAGGAGGGTCACAATGTTTAGGAAAAAAGGACTTTCGGCCACATTGAATCGTATCTCGTGATTTCCATCTGCAATGATTTTTTGTGTTTAAGAAGAAAAAAAGTTTATTTTCTGCACAATTTTATTTTCTGCATTGAAAATGAATTTTTATTATAAAATTTTCTCTACACAATTTATACACTTTATTACTTTTTCGAAGTTTTAAATTTATTTTTTGTGGTCTGAT
This sequence comes from Chrysopilus asiliformis, assembly GCA_964034945.1. Taxonomy (NCBI): domain Eukaryota; kingdom Metazoa; phylum Arthropoda; class Insecta; order Diptera; family Rhagionidae; genus Chrysopilus; species Chrysopilus asiliformis. The sequence continues at coordinate 6,694,837 of OZ035963.1, forward strand.
GTGAAAATTGTCTTCTTCATGCATAAATTCATACTGTTGTAAATTTTTTTGTTGCACTATTTGTACTATTGTAAAGTTTTTCAAATTTTGTGAATTTCAGTGTATTTAAAATGGCCGAAAAATGATATTCGCTGCCATGGAGAGGGGCATTGAGATCTAAATTTCTTTTGTTTTTTATTTCCCGCTTTTGAAATCGATTTTTCGATACAAGATTCCTAAAATACTTTTTAATTCGATGCTTTTGCACATAAATGACCTGATTTTGTATATTACTGGTATTTAATTTAATTTCTGAATTATCTGTGTACTCGTTATCAAAAGGATTACCGCCATTTATAAATAAAGTTTCTTCTGTTTTTGGACTCCAAATAAATTCACTTTGACAATAAGCATTTATATTTTCACTACTAAAACATCGTTTTTGATTTTCATAGTTTATTTCCCACCAAGAACAATTCATTAATTGAATGCAATCACTACACGTTTTTTAACTGAACATTCATCAAATTCGAACAATTCGCAATATAAAATATTATTAACTAAAATTATAACGAATTGTACAATTGGGCAAAGTTTTTTTTCCATTTTTTAATAGTACCCAATCAGTTTTTTTTAAATCTATTGAACAAAAAAAATTTATTCTGCAAAGACACTTTTAGCAAGTGGAAAGAATTAATCGATTTAGTTAAAGTATTGATAATTGCATTATATTTAAGTAATTTTTTCGATCATGAACTTCGAGATTCGATTGAAAAATATTCAAGGTCATTGATGATAACAATATTTTTGCATATGTCCTTATCTTTTTGGCCTATTTAACAATATTCATTGTTAAATTCATTCCTTTGGCAAGATGTAAGTAAAATAAAATCCATAACTCGAGTATAAAGATAAGCCTTATTATAGCTGGAAAGAAATTGCATCAAAATGTAAAAAAAAACGATCAAAGAGCAAAAATAAAAGTTCTTTAAGAATTTAAAATATAATAGTGGTATTCACAAAAGGTATTAAATTACCTGTTATTCTCATAAAATAATACTAATGGTATTATCTAATTTATAACGAACAGAATTTTGTTTTCTACTAGGTTTTCTTCTACTCGCGCTTTTAGCCGGACGAAGCCCAGTAACTGATTTTTAAAGACCGGCAACAGTTGTGGTGTTTGTCTGATTTTTTACCATTTGGAACTCATGAATATTGGGAGAATTTGTTTTGCAATATTTAAAATATTTGCTTTGAACAGAAAAAAACATTTTTACGTAAAAAACAAATTTAATAATTCTGAAATCTTTTTTTACAATAACGGTCATACTTAACGATACGCATAAAATATTATTCGGTTTAATCTAAAATAGCAACTTTCAGACAAAATGCCATTGTGAGCCTGGTCTCTGTAAATTGAAAAAAAAAAAATCGTTATTGGCTTGTTAAAGGCCTGAAGAATTTTTAAAATTATAACAGGTAAACTTGAAATAAATGTAAGTACACTATAATTTTGCCATTTCCAATATTAGATGATAAAAATATATGAAAGGCTACAATTTCTATAGGAAACTATCTCAAAATCGTAAACTCGAATTGGGGGTATGAAAGTTTTTTTTCTAATTAGAATATGGTATATGAAAAGTTCATACACTCAGAAAAATAGTAAAACTAATCCAAGTCAACCTTTTGACAAGTCAACTCTGGCCCTTAGCAGTCAGGCGGAGTTATCCACATTACATCTTGCAGGTTTAATTTTTGAATTTCTTCCTTGACACAACTTTACTTTTCTTAACGCAGGTGGAGGCTTAATTCTGGAAGCCAATTACGCCGCACGCAAGTCGATGAATTTTACTTCATTTTTCTGAGTGTATAAATTCAGAATTCAGAAGAATATTTTATGGAAGATTAAAATCTAGTTGTTTTTACCGGGGTTTCCCAGGTGTACATGTATTTCGCCCAGAACCATGCTTGATTTGATTCACATGCCTCTAAAGATCCATAACAGCTGCAATCTTCTCCCACCCAAGGGTGTTGACATTGACATTTTCCACAATCACAATTTCCTCGTCCCGAACACAGCAATCCATTAACTCTTTTACAGGAAAAATTGTCACATTCACAGAATTTTCCATAAATTAGTTCCCTTTCATCTTTCGTTTGACTACATTCACATTGTGAACAAATGCAAGTACCTCGACCGCTACAAATTGACGTATTTGTGAAATTATCATCAGGATAACATCCGTAATTAGGGCTATTGGAGTCAATATGCCTAGAAATGTATTCAGTTGAATTAGAATTATATTTTTGAAGCGTATCAAATATTAGTTTCACCCAGAGCATTCACAATTTTGACCAAAATGATTGCGATTGCAAACACAAGCGCCGCATTCAAATGAACCGCCAAAATTACATAACGGTGAATTTATTTTATATCCGAAATTATCTGTCTGCTCACACGGGCAGTTGCATAACATTTCCAAATTAATTTCTAAGCTTGCATTTACACCTTCAGGGTAGATCATAATATTTGTAGTGTTTGTGTTAAATTCATCACCATAGGGGCTGATAAATACTTTACCATAGAATATATCTAAAATAAATAAAAAAAAAAAAAATAAAGAAAATCAAAATTATCTATTTTTTGGCGACTTAACTAAAAATTAAAGACATTCTCGTTCATGCCGCCTTAGTCATAAGAGCATTTATTTGACTTTATGCTCACTTATAGAAACTTAGCACTAAGTTTGCGTATTGTTATCAGCTCGTCTTATTTTTTTTTTAAAAAGAAAAAAGAAAGAAGAAGCTATATCATATATATTATAATAACAATAATATACTTTTGTACATAACTTTTATAATCTTGGTAAATCTAAGAGGACTAAATGTATACTCAAAAACCTTAAACTCCTCAAGAATTCATTGTTCTAACTCAGGTGAGGCAAAGGAGAAGAAAAATTTACTTAGAAGAAAATTATTAATTCTTTGTTTTGTAATAGAGTTTGTTTTTCCTTTTAAATCTTCTCGCCTTCACACCCTGTAAAAAATTATTTTTATTTTCATTCAAAATAATTACATATATAAAAAAATAAAAATAAAAAAACGGAGTTAAAAATTTATTTTCCTGATTTGCACACTTGGCAATATCTTTTGAGGCTCTTTTTATTTAGGTTTAAGGTTAGGTTAGTTTGAACAGAATGATTCGCCATCTTGCAAGTGGCTTATATATAATCCAATGTACAATTATAATTTGTCATTCTAAACAACTTTTGTTCAGTACGGTCAGGGATCAACACAGGCATTGTTTGCCTATCGTTGTTATTTTAAGTTTCTTTGTAAATATTGTATTCTTTTGACAAGCAATAAAAATTTGAATTGAAATTGAATTGTGTTAAATTCATCAGAACATTCGACAAATTGTATTTCAATTTGAAATACTACAACGTCACCAATTCTAAGCCCGTTACATTCATTTGTTTCAATTAATTTTCCCGGCACCAAACATGATGAGAAATATTTTATTTGAATGGGGTGGGGGGCGTTGTCCATGAGTTTTACAGCAATTGGAAATTTCTAGAAATAGAAAAGGTTTTTTTATCGTCAATTTGAATTTTTTTTTTAACCATTTGAGGTATGAAAATTTTAATACTCGAAGATTTTCGAAATTCAAGATGGCGAACACAAAAATGAAAAATCGCTTTAACTTGCGACACCAAACAAACCTAAAAAATATGGATTTTGAGCAAAAAATTCACTCAGCTCGTGGAAAATGAAAAATATGCATTTTTCACACTTTGTTGATTTTGAAGAATTGTTTCTATTTAATTTTGATGTGTGGAAATCATATTCTGTGCCGATTTTACTCATTGTCCACTTAACCTCACATTTTCTTACAGGAGTTAAGTTCGGAACTTAATTTGTTCTAAGGTTATCGAATCCACAAATTGTTAGACCAACTTTGATCTAGCGTATGGAAATTTTTCATACATACCTCATATTCTTCATTTAATATGTCTACCAAATGCTGAGAATTTTGAATCAAAACACATAACGCGCCAAAGATTTTCTTGCTCAATGCAATAATACACGAGTTCAATTTCTCTGGAGGCACCGCAAAAATTATTGTTATGTTTTGGTTAATTGCTGTAGTATTTATTATTGAAATCGTTGCATATGCAGAATTATTCGAATTTCGAAAATATTCATTGCGTTGGTTCAATAGACACTGTGAGGAATTTATTATTAGATTCTCACTTGCCTAAAATTTAAAGGTTCTTTAATTATAAATTCTATATAGCACCAAAAAAAAAACATTACAATCTCATTTGTATGCTCGACAAACTCCAGTGTCGTTGGAATAACTATAATTTTCTTGGATCGATATCTCCATTGAATTTTTTTATGACAAACGATTGTCTGTAAAATGGCGTCTAATCCAATTAAGCTGCTTTCGGTTGAATCACTTGTTTGGCTGTTTTCGATTTCTTCTAACTTTTCCTACAATTTTAATATATTACAAAAACATTTAATAAACAAACAAAAACTAGTCACTATAATTTTTTTTATAATGTATGTTATTGGCTTATTATTTCACAAAACTATGAAGCGTAATTTTTTAATCATAACAATTATTCTGAAAAAAATCTTGTAATTTCATGTAATCGGCGATCTAATGTTTTGCCAAAGTATTCTCATAATTTTATGACCTATTTTTGAATAAAAATTGATTGTTATTGAATTGGGAAATCACCAAATTTTTTATTAAAAATTATGACACTGGACAACAGCAATTTTGTTGTGAACGATATTCGAATCACTTTTGGACAGGGTCGCTACGGCAAAGTGGCGCCCGAGGCAAAACCTATATTTGGCGCCATCTTTTTTTAAAAAAATATATAAAAAGACATTTTTGTACTTCGAAATATTTGGTCATGCTGCGAGTGATCTGTCTGAACTTATTATACTCATCTAAAATTTACATCCGGTGGCAATTTTAGCACCCCCTAGGGCGGAAGTCCCTTTCAACCTCCCCCCCTCCCCCTCCCCCCTTCCCGGCCCGTTGCTTTTCAATAATTGTGACTCTCATACTTAAGCCTTTGACAAATGGCATTAGATTTTTTTTTTAAATTTAAAAAATGAAAATTTTACAATATTTTATTATACACCTTACACGGAATAACTGCCGCTCGGAAGTCAGTGAAATTAAGTGCTCAAAACCGTGAACCGAATTGGCTGTCCTAGTAAAAATATTTTCAAATCACTCAAATGTTAACAAAAAAAACGCGTTGTTACTTTTTTCGAAAAACTCCTAGACCGATTTTAAAATTTGTGGAAATATTTTGAATTGAAGATTCCAAAAGTCGTCCCAATTGCAAAATATTTTCTTTGTGCACATTCCCCGAATTTTCTAAATCCATAAGGTAATATAGGTCAATAAAATGGTCCTCTTGTGGCGAATATCTGACAAAAAATCGATGTGGATCATCTGAAACACAAAATATACCCTAGAAATTGAATTTGGTTAATTGACAATTAAAAAAAAACCTTTTCTCAGTACAAGATTGGCAAGCTGAGGTGTAAATTGAACACGTCCGTAATCCCACTGGGTGTTATATCCTTTTAAACTTGTTTGATTTAAGAGGGTGTGACCAAGTGTATTAACAGCACTTAGGGGAACACTTAAAATCTGCTGTTCAGTATTTTTTGGATTTAAAATGTCTTCCTCACGGCAATAATTAACCGATTGAGCCAATGGTTTGAAACATCGACTCTGATTTTCGAAATTCGGTTGCGTACACCAAGCACATCCGGTTATTAGAATACAATCACCACAGTTTAAAGCGCTAGTGCATTTGTCGTTTTGAAAATTTAATTCGGATTTTGCTATTGCGGTGGTTAAGAATAAATAACTTAAGATACGAAACATTTTTAATATTTAATTTCAAAATCTTTAATATTAGCACATGAGAACTTTTTTGGGCAAGAATTTGGTTCTTAATAATTCTATTGATAAGTTATAAATTATACTTTCAGTTCACAATTTTCATTTGTAACTCAATTACTACAAAAATCACACGAGAACTCCGGATTTACGAATTTGCAGTTCCAAAAACGGTGGACAACTAAAACCAAATCAAAAATCTGCGATCGAATTGCGATTAAATAGTTGTAAAATTCTACATTTACAGTAATAAGCGAAAATTGGGACATTGTAACAATTTTCGGCCCGTCGCTAAAATTTAGGCCGAATATTTGTAAACACACAGTCCAGTGATAAGAAAAATTAGCGAGAAAAAATAACTAAAATAATTTGCGTAAATAATAATAATAAAAAAATTAGATTAAAAAAAATTATGTATCAGGAAAAAACGAAAAAAATTGAATTTTATAATGAAAAAAGGTCAACGATCGATTAATTAAAACACATATCCGTTACGTCATTAATCAAAATTGATATTAGAAATAATTTATGTCCGGAGACATGAGCGATAATTTTATATTTTAATCGCAATTTAATTTTATTTTCTTGGCGTTCTAACGTTTTTTTTTTGTACAAAGAAAATGTATTATCAAAGCGACGAATACGTAGTAAAATAACCCTGTCAAGTTCAGTGATAAACGGAACTTGGATTTCACGCAAAAATAAGTTTATGGTCAAATCTATTTGAGAGTTATATACTAGCATTTTTTTTTCTTGATTTTTATTTTTTTTGTACAAATTTTTAACTAAAAAATCCTGCAAAACTTCCTAAGGCTAAAAGTTCAAGGGTCCAACTGCCAGAATCACAATCCGAATCCCACCTGAATTGCAGAAAATGTCAGAAGAGAGGTTTACAGAGATAGGCAGAGAGAAACGGGATAACCTCTCTTATAGGGTAACCCGGATGAAAATCCCTGCAGCAATGAAAGAAATATCAGGACAGAAGCAAGAAGGAAGTGTATTTTTAGATAACAGCATATCATCTTCCAGGCTTCCAGTACTGTAGAGATAACGGTAAAGTTTTGTTAAAATCGAATAAGTAGTTTCTTTTTTCAGAAAATCGCGGTACAAAACCCAACTTTTTCTTATAATTTTAATACGATAATACCATAAATCGTGATAATAATTTTATTATTAATTATAATTTTATTATTACTTGATTTTACAATTATAATAACATTTAATTTACAAATAATTAAAATATATTTCTACAAAAATATTTCGAACTTAACAATGGGCTTTTTCTTCGGCTCTTATTTCTAATTGGTGGAAATCGCGTCCAGAATAAGCAAATGTTACAAGACAATCTTTCTCGTCGTAGAATTTACACAAAATTTCTCCTTTATGCTTATCGGGGATGATATGTTCCGCCGTTTTTATATTCATTCGATCGCATTTAATAGCACAAACACTTGGATTAAAATCACCAGTTCCGAATATTTTGCATGCGACGCATTTTTCCAGTTCTTCGCAGGTTTCTGTGCAAGTTTCACATTCTTCGCAGAATTTACCAGAATATCTTTGATATTCATCTGAATCACATCTGAAACAAAGGTTTAGCGAGTTATATAAAACTATCTTTTTACAGCCAAAACCATTGCCTAATTTCAGGCATTTTAGCAACGCCTGAAATTAGGCAATAGTCAAAAAATCAACTTGAAGGCTTTTTCTAAAGGCGGTTTTCAACATGAGTGTAAGTAATAGATTAATAGAATGACTCAATATGCATAAAATGCATTAAAAAAAGCCATAGCAAAAAATCAGTTTAATTCAAACAGGTAAAAAGTCACTTACCTGCAAGATCCACATATACACTGTCCATGTTCTGAACAAACATCATGCATTCCATATGGCGATCTGCAAGCTTCAACAGATTCACTACAAGTACAAGCTGGGCCACTCCAGCCTGGCCTGCATAAACACTTTCCACACTCACAGATTCCCCTTTCCGGTCCAGAGCAAATAAGACCATTAACTTCGTCACATGAGAAATTATCGCATTCACAGTATTTTCCCGTTATGGTCTCATATTCATTCAAACGTCTATCGCACTCGCAATAACCTCCAACACATGTGCCACGTCCGTTACAATCCACGTCGGTGTGATTTCCTCCACGGCAGTCCGAAAATGCATCTCCGAAATGTCCTTCACTGTTTGAAATATAATTACAGGAATTTTAATTAATTAAATAGTAATATACAAAAAATTGTGCCTCCCCGTTTTCGTACAGTAAAGTTTAGGAGTTCTTTCATTCCGCTAACAACAAAACTTTGGAACGATTTACCATCTGATGTGTTCCCCTCGAACTGTAACTCGCAGAAGTTCAAGGAGACCATTACCGAAAACTTATTTTGTGCTTCTTATTTTGTGCTTCCGAAAGTAAGTATACTGAAAGATACTTACACGAAATGTTCACAATATTTTCCAATGCGACTTGGCTGGCAGATGCAAACACCGCAATCGAAATCTCCACCTCCATTGCATAATTTCGAATTCTTCTCGAATCTTGGAACATTTTTATCGGTGTGGTTACATCCGCAATGCATTTCAACATCGACCGTTAATGTACCATTTGCACCTTCTGGATGAATGTCGATGGTTTGATACCAATCTCGAGGATTCGCCGGACAACTTTGAACGGTGAAATCCGCTGTAAAGGATGAAGTGTCACCAGCATTTCCTGGCTCACAAGTTTCTTGATTCGGTAAACATGCCGATTGATAGCTGATTTTGATTGAATCTGGAGCGTTATCTTTGATATGTGAGTGTGATAAGATTTTCTAAATAATACAAAAAAACCAGATTTAGTAACCATACTAAATGCAAATGCTTAACAACTAACATTGTACTCGTCCTTTATGATATCCGTCACTACTTGCGTGGTTGTTCCCTGACCGAAAGGAACACAAACTGTTCGATCAATATGCTGTACAAAATGCTGACACGGATCGACATATTCCTTCGGGACTAACAGGACCACAATTAAATGTTTGCCTTTAATTTTAATATTTAATTGGAATGGATTTGGTGCTACTATCCCGGGCATGTGAATATATCTGTCGTCTTCCATGTGACATAGACCGTCATTGGGAAATTGTTCATGCCTCTGCAAATACCGTTATATTATTTTCAATTTGAATTTTAAAGATTAGATATCACCTCTTCGTGTGTTGGCATGAGAAAATCACCACTTGTTGGAATGATTAAGAATTTTCGGGCGTTTTCCTTCCATCCGAGAGATTCATCACAGACAATTGCTTGCATCATTGCGTCCAGGCACATTTTCCCCGGAAATGAATTTTCTTCAATGTCGAATTCATCAAGTTCTTTCTATAATCAAAAATCACAACAAAATTTTATTTTAATAAGACGCTTTAATTTAATTTAGTCTTTAGGAACATAGTAAGTCCGGTATTACACTTGGCTTATTTAAGCCGGCAACTTTTGGGCTTAATAAGCCAATGTGCTTACATTTGTGGCTTGAATAAACCAATCCTGTTTGCATATGCTACACAAGTTTACATGTGTGTGTGTGGACTCAAACCATTGAAATTGCTGCTGCTCATATACTTCCCAAGATCTTTACCTGCTGACGGTCAGAACGAAAATGATTTCTGCCTACTACTTTTCCCAAACCGGTTCACTCGCTTTGCATGTATGCAGATTGTCGATAAGCCATGATTTCGAGTGGCAACTTTTCCCTCCTCAGTCGTTTCTCCCGAAAATCGGCTTAAGTAAGCCCGAAAATTGCCGTGTGTAATACCGCGCTAAGGCGATAAACAGAGATTCTACAGCGCCGAGCTTTTTCTCTATCTTTTACTGTATATAATTTAAATCTTACCAAAAATGCTGACAGATTTGTACTTAATGGAAGTTGATTGTAAAATCCATACGGATGATCACAAGTGTAGCAGGGCGCAGGAAATCTACATATAATAATGTTATACAATAAAAGTATTCAGTATTTTTTTTTGGTTGAATCTGTACTTTTCTCCAAAGGTTCCAAATCCAACACGGAAATTCGACGTTAAACTTTCTAATTTATCCAGTACTGCTTTTCCCATTGCTATAACTTCATTTTCCAGGTGATCCATTGGTTGAGAGACATCCACTAAATAATAAACGTCTAAATAGTGAATCTCCTTTGGTGAATACTTCACTGTCAGTCTATGCGATTGATCTGAAATAATGAAAATTGGTATAATTTAATTATGTTGATGGTATGTATTGAGAAATTACCATCTCTTAATTTCAGATTTATTCGCTGAGAATTTAACTGCACCATGTTGACACGATTGGGATTATAAATACTTCTGTTATGATGATGAAGATCATGAGGATGGTCTGAAATTTAAAAAAAAAATAATAATTATTATTTGCCATACTACAAATATGCAACTCACCAAAATATCCTGGTCGATATACTGGAACTATATAACCTGGCGGAAATTGTGCAGAGGGGATAGCGGGAACAGCAGGTATAGCAGGCGGCGCTGGATAAACGGCGGGGGGATAGTAACTAGGACTTAATCCTGGATAGTACGTGCCTATTCCTCCCGGCACTCCGTAAGTTGGTGGATAAGGGGTGTCTGGATAGAGAGGGATAGATCGTCGGGTGTCATATTCGTAAGGATATCCGTAACTGCTATGCAGGGTGATGTGAGCATGACGGTGAGGGTGCGCATGATCCTGTGGCAACTGAGAGTGATCCTTCGGTTCAGGTTCCGCGTGTACGGAGTGATGTGGCGAGTAGTAAGTAATCGGGTTGCCCCACTGATCTACCTCTTGATAATATGGCGAAACGTACGATGGTGGATATTGTGTTTGTGGGGGGATTGGTCCGTATCCATCGTATTGTGAATAAGGATCATAATCCGGACGATGGCGATGATGGTGGGGATGTTGGGGGGATGGTCTGGAAGGCGAAGGTGAATAGCTGTCTCGGGGATCGTGTCTGTGTTGGATCGGCGGAGGAGTCGGATATCGGTGACCTTGAGTCGGCTGTGAATGGCGATGGTGTGTGGATGCGCTTCCGGGCCTGGGTGCGGTGTAATTCCGGTAGAAAGGATCATAATAGCCCGTTCCCTTATAATAGCCAATGTAGGGATTTCTTGTGGGGCTTGAGGGGTGAGTGTAATTGTAGCCGGATCCATAGCCTCCAGTATGATTCGAATACAGCGATCCCGTTCCCAAAGATGTGTAATTTCGGCGACCTGTCGGTGATTCGTATCCTTTATGATGACCTTTGTGCCCGTAATCGTAGGGACTAGGATAACCATATCCTTTCGCGTAGGCACCTGTCCCAGGCACTCCATAGAGGCCGGTGCCCTTTGTGTAGTCCAGGGTACCGCTGCTTCCTTTATAAGTAGCACTTGGAGCATAGGAATAACCGGGCGCATATCCTTTCAATTTTGGCGGTGGAGGGGGCGTCGGAAAGGAGGGAAAACTTGGTGATGGATAACTAGGATAACTGGGCGACCGATAACCGGTTGACGGATAACTGGGTGACGGATAACTTGGATAGCTGGGCGGGGCAGAAGGATAACTGTAAGAGGCCGGACTAGAAGACGGACTAGAAGAATCCGTTGTGAAAGAACCCCGGCATTCGTGTGATAACCTAATGAATATATTTTTATTTAGTAATTGTATAAATATAGAGACTAATATTGTATAGATAAAAAATTTAAAATTGTGATATTACACTTTTTTGGGTTTTTATAGCAATTGTTATCCTCCAAAATTTAATTAAAAAACAACAAAAAAAAAGGAAAAAACTTTTTCAATTATTTTTAGATTTTCTAACCTAATAAATCTCTAATGTTTTTTTTTGTAGGAATATATAAAGGCAAGATTTGATTAATTTAAAAAAAATGTGATTTTTTACTTTAAATATTGCAAAGGAAAGATTTGTGTTGACCACAATTGATATTTTTCAGAGTGGTTCGGTTTATAGTTTCGCTTTGGTTCACTAAAATTTCAATGGTTTAGTGGTTTTTGGTTCGCTTCGAAAAATTAGTTCGAAAAACCGGCTGAAAATGCTTTATCCAAAGTACTTTGCGAAATAATTTCGAAAAAAAAGTTTGTTTTATCTATTTTAGTGAAGAAATCTACAATTGCCAGGGGCCAATCGTTAAATGCTCTATAAGATGACAAAATAAATGTTTAGTTAAAAAAAAATCCATTTGTATAGGAGAAAGGATTGATCCGATTGGATTTTGATGTATGGAACGGTTATGTAAAATCATTCGACAAAATTGTTCGATTTGAATGGGGGAGGGGGAAGGAATGGTCCTATTTTACCCGTTCAAAAACTTAGCCTATGCATTTACGAGAAACGGAACTATACAAAATTTGAAGTCTCCAGCTCAATTCTTTCGAAAGTTATGGTGTTCACGGATAGACAGACAGACTGACAGACGGCCGAACATGCGGAAATCAAAATCTTTTGTCATCTCTAACCGATGATTGGTTCGATGCGTTACAAAAGCTATACTAAATCGAATATCCTCCTATATGTAAAGGCCTTTCAATAAGAACATAACAATTTTGTATTTTAATAAAAACGCATCCTAAAACTTTTTTTATGATCTGGCAATGCTAAAACGTCAGTCAAGGTTTACATTTTTATCATGGTGAAGTTCACGAACCAGCAATGCCACACAGCTGGTCAAACAATTGATCTATTGAAGGAGAAGTTCGGTAATCGTGTAATCTCGAGAAATGGTCCGGTCAAATGGCTCATGAGATTTAACTCATGCGATTTAACTCATGCGATTTAACTCATGATTTAACGCCTTTGTATTTCTTTTTATGGGGTTATGTTAAGTCATTGGTTTATGCCAACAAGCCAACAACTTTAGAGGAGCTCAGGAACATTATCGAACGCGAAATAGCCAACGTTCCGGCCGATATGTATGGAAGAGTGGTGGAAAATTGGCTCCAAAGAATCAATCAGCAAACGTGCTCGCGGTGGCCATATGCACGACATCGAATTTCATACTTAAATGTAACATGTCCACTACACCTGGAATAAATTTCAGCCCGATATCTCAATTATTCTGTGTTTTATTTAAATACAAAATTGTTATGTCCTTATTGCAAGATCCGATATATCATATAGAGAGTATAAAAATCCAAAATAACGTCTGTTTTTCGCCACGCCTATAAATAGTTTTTAGCCTCGGAATATATGAGGCGTTAAAAGCTAGAGTGGACCAACCCACATAATCGAGTTTTTGAAGCTTTTTCACTTTTGTACTATTATTTACTGGAAATTTCTGGAAAAAAAATTTGTGTGGACTTTATTACTCAATGTTGAAATGTTGTTTTGTGTATCCAAATATTTTTATCTAGAAACTCACTCGCAATAGTGATTCAAACACAAAAAAATTCACGATTTCGACATGTGGGTTGGTCCACTCTAGCTTTTAACGCCTCATATATTCTTGCTTTTGAGATATACTTACGGACTTTTTGACTCTAGAATCGGATTCGGCGACTCCAAAAATCCCCAGATGAGATTTTTTCCCCGAAAATTCAAGCAAAATTTCAAGTCAATCGGGTGAGTGAACGTGGGTCAAAAATGTATTACAAGATTTTACCCTGACAGACAGACAAATACAAGCAAGCTAAATAAAAGCTTTTACCTTTTTTCCATACATTTCCCTACTCCTTCCTGACACCAAATGCATTCTTGCACTTTAACACAATATTGCTGGTAGCTTTGCGACGAACAAGTGTCATCTGTCCTGGATTCCTCAATTAATAAAATCACTATGAACACTTTTAAAATCGTGTAGGTGTATTTTTTCAGTCGACACATTTTTTTAACACTTTATAAAAATACTAGTAGGAATATATAAATAATAATTATGCAATTTTACGAATGTAGATTGCAATTTTTGTAGGTCACAGACGATAGCCTTGTTACTGCTAATCTAGAGACCGCAAGGACAAGAAATGACCATTGATTCAGTCTGCAAAACACCAAATAGTCAAAAGTTAAAAAAAAATATTTTAAGAAGCGGATGTTGACTCCAAAAATTGAAACGAGCAAAAAATACACAAAAAACACTTCCGAGAACAGCACAAATATAGTTTATAGTGTCTAAGAATTTATGTAGAAAATATCTTTTGGGACTGAATGTTCGCGATAGTGGCAAAGTACCATTGAATTGTTATAGCCTCAGACCTTGGGCCAGATAAGCTACTTTTTTTCTATGTCTGATAGAATTTTAATAACTAGAACCGGATATTATTCTACTAACATCATCACTCACTCAAAAAAAAAAAAAATAAAGCAAATTTCGGTATAGCTTAACACCGGATTGTCTATTATCGAAATATAATTCCCAAGATCATCTTCACAGCACAAAATTTCGATTTGAATTGAGTGGGTCCTTTGAAATCACTTCTTTGCAATTAAGAAATCTCGGTGAAATTAAAATATATGTTTTTTTTGGCTAAAGTTTAATGAACATTAATCACTAAAAGACACTAGAAGCTCATAGAAAAAAAATTAACACCAAATCAAGAAAAAAGAAACAAGCTTTAACGATTTTTCAAGATTAACGACCTCTAAGCACCGATTAAGTGGGAATATAGAGTTGATAAACGGCCGACAATAAAAATGTAATTATAGAAGAATTGCTCATCAGATGAGTACTTAAATTTTCTTAACTATACGGCTGTCGGACATAAAATATGATTTTTATTAAAACGTGAGTATAATAAATTAAATTAACTATAGCGTTTTTGTTTTTGATGTTTTTTGATAGAACCTTTGCTACTTATTTTTCTTAAAAGTTCTTTTTTCCTCTTGGCTTATATCCAAAATTTAAAAATTCTCAACTCAAAATTTCCACGACAAATTTTGATTTTCCGTGATTTCGATGGAAGCCAACAACCGACTGATCTTTGCTGTTGTGACCAGAAGACTACTGACCTTGTCATAAACGAAAACTGCCAAAAAAAAAAGTTATATACATATATTCCAGTCGATTGTCGTTTTCTTTGCCTTAAGTTCTACTGATAACCGAATTTGCGACAGTAAATGATCTAACATTAACACATGTTTTATCTCAAATTGATAGCTATAACGTTTTTTCTTCTTTTTGACCAAAGTCAGGAATTAATCGGTTTGAATTACGAATAGTCTAATGACCACTAGCTATTTTTGAAACTCAACAAAGCGAAAGGATTTTCCTTTCAAAATTATTAACTGATTATCGAAATTGGGGTTGAGGACCTCTGCGAATTAATTACTTTTATCAAATTGATGATTAGCACTAATCACTAATGTAAGAGCAATTAAAATCAATCAAAATTTATATTAGTTAGAATATCGATTTTCTTATGTTTAGTATTTTTTTCAAATGTCTCATAATATCAACTGAAAAGTCATAAGCCTAGGAAATGTTTTTTTTTTGATAGCATAATCGGAGTACAAGCGAATTTTTCATGAATGGTGAATTCTTAAAAACATAATCAATGTTGGCGACTATCTGGTGCCAAGTATTTTTTTAACAATATCTTGTATGAACAACACAGGACTTTCTTATACAAAATCTACGTTTCTGTACAAATCTGAAATATCTCGATAACGGTAAAAGACATCGATTTGCAAGAAATGCAAAAATCTAGAGAATTTTTAATTATTCTTAAAAATTCTCTTGATTTTTGCCTTTTCTTGCAAATCGATGTCTTTTACCGTTATCTTTTACCGATCTTTAATTATTCTTTTAATTGTTTTCCCGAAAAACTGTTAGTTTTCAAACAAATGGCAAAAATCTATTTTTGTAATGTTTAATGAAAATATCTCAATAACGGTAAAAGATAGTGGATAACAGTGAAATACAATAAAAATTGTAGCAAATATAATTGTCTCATACATTAAACCACCGAAAACCCCTTAAGTTTTAAGAGAATCGCAAAAACCGTTTTTGTGAAATAACGGTATATCTCGATACCGGTTTGAAATATCGAATTCTAGTAAAAGAAAAAGTGTGGGAAATTTTACTGTCTTCAAATGCCGTCATACATAAGACTACTAAAAATCCGTCATTTTGAAAGAAATAGTGAAAAACGAAATTGTTATTTATAAAAAAAACCGGCATTTTGGTTATTTCCGGTTAATGGATTTGCACCAAAAGTTGATAGGATCGTCCCACTCCAGGATTAAACATACCTGTAAAATTTCATGGCTCTAGCTCAAGTAGTTTTTTAGAAATCCTGTACAAAAATTAACAGACTAAAGGCCAGTGCACACTATATAAGTATTTTAGTCAAGTAACAAGTAATTTAGTTACCGAACCAGTGTGAACATGACTAAATTGATACTAAATTGGCATGTTCACACTATAGTTTAGTTACTCAATTACTTGCTACTTGTCTAAAATATTTATTTAGGCTATACCGGCCTTAACAGACTAACAGACAAAAATACATTTTCGTAATAATGCTCAAATCGACTGGAGAAATATTTTTTTTAGGAAAAATGAGGAGATCGAATGCAATACTTTATTATATTTCATATAAGAAAGTAAAAACCATCATTGTTTGAAATTTTTTAGAGAAAGAAAGTGAAATCTTATCATTAGGAGGGTTCTGAAATTAATTTAATTCAGACTTCGTTTTGACCTTCATCTTTCACTCTTGTTAATTAAATCATCAACCCATTTTTGTCAAAGCGGAAATTCCTATCCAGCTTAAACATTTTGTATTGGCAATTTTTGCTTTGCACTTTTATTTGCTTGTGCTTCTATTTGATTCCAAAACTCTACCCTGATCCCGGAAGAAGAAAAAACAATTCTTTATTTCGGTTTCTATGACCAATAAAATTCATCTACAGAAATTCTAAGGGATATGGCATACCAGGTGCATTGTATTGTAAAAAAAATCTCTAAATTTGTTTGACTGGCTTTGGCGCAATGCGACAACGCGACAACGCATTGCACTTGGTATGCAATGGTTCTAGCTTTAATAGATAGAGTCCTGGATTAATAGGGACAGTCCTGGATTTGCCGGGACAGTCCCGGATTTAGGCATGTTGTCCCGGCATCTCGAAAACTAAACTTTTATCCAGAGGCCCTATCGCCGAACACGATACGATTGGATCGAGTCGTAAATTCAATGTTGTTGTTAGTGTTTTACACAAACAACAACATGGAGTTTACGACTCGATCCAATCGTATCGTGTTCGCCGATAGGGCCTCAGGAATATTCAATTTAGCGTTAAAATTTGTGATAACTGTAAATTGTTATCCCTCCCCTCTTCCCTGCATATTCCAGGAAAAACCAACGCGATGAGAGAGCAGAAAGCTGATTGATCAATCCGAATTATAGAATATCTATCGATTAAACAGAATCGATGATAAACTCTTTTTTTAAATAAAACATAACAAAAGCTATAATTGCCAATCTGGCAATCATTGGAGACCCGTATGGTGATATTCGTATCAAAATTCGAACAGTTGCACCAAAATTCCACTTTGAAGTCAAACTTTCCAATAAGATTTTTTAAAATTTATTCCAATCAGATTTTGATGTATGGGAGTTTTATGTAAAATCATATCCTAAATAACTTTTGTTCTTGCACTTTTTTGATAAGATGCACCGTTTTTGAGATATTCGCAAAAAATGTTTTCGTTCGTATGGGGGGTACCCCCCCTAATGGTCCATTTTTGCCCATTAACGAACTTAGCCTCGCATTTTACGAAAAACGGACCTGTGCCAAATTTCAAGTCTATAGTTCAATCCGTGCGCCCGCAATCCGCGCCACAGACGGGCAGACAGACAGACGGACAGACAGACGGACGGACGGACAGACGGACGGACATGCTAAATTCAACTTTTTTCATCATTCTAAACACACTGGTGTAATTCATTTTTGTGTGCGATGACGAGATCTTGGCGTTACAAACGGTAAGGCAAAGTTAATATACCCTTTGGTTTCACCATACGGGTATAAAAATATTCCAATTCTGTGTAGGGATGAAAATGTGTTTTTTTACTTTATTTTAATGGACATTGATCTTCAATAATTTTCTGTAATGTTTTGATAGGTAAATGTAGGTGCAAAGCAGCCAAATTGACACCAGATGTATCTAAAAATACAGATAGTTACTCGTATTTCAAAGAATGAAGCCCAGTGACTAAAGATACATTGGGAACAAGGAAGTGACTAATGAATCGTTCTTAGATCCGCTCTAAAGTTTTCTTTAGTTATTCAAGTATATTCAAATTTTCAAAAAACAAAACTTTCTAATTATTCAAAAAAACAAAAACTTTTTATATCAATTTTCGAAAAGGAAATGTTTTTTTTTAAATAAAAAAACAATTTTTACGTAAATCTTTGTGGCCATCTAGCATTTTTTAGCCAAAGTTGTTTTTAAATGTCTTAAAACTATTCTAACACAAAATTTTTCTAAAGACTTAATCACGAGGAAATAGTCATATCGATAATTCAATTGTAGAATTTAACATAGTTTCACTTATTAAATAAAACTCTGATTAATGGGTTATCTTGCTAGTTTTACAACTAATCTATTTAACTATAGTATTTACCTCATAAATCAATGTGTCATATAAATATTTTGATTAAAATTTTACATTGTAATTATTTTTGATAAAGTTGTTTACTATTTATGCTACAATAAGGACTTCGCCCCTGACCGTTTCGAAGCCAAAGTAGTTCCAACAGGTTGGCCTCGGGAACTTGGATTGCGGCGTCGCGGGAACATTAGATTTTTAATGCTTTCCTGAAAGTTTTATTGAAATCAGTTCAGGGGTTTTCGCGTTATGATCGGATAGGCATACCTGTATATTATAACAGAATTCAAATTTTATTTAAGATGTACTAAATTTCATGTCTCCATCTCAATTAATTTCCGAGCTATTATGTTAAAAACCGAGTTTAATCACTTCTTCCTCTTTCGCTACACAAATGAATAGATATTTCTGGTCATGTGAACTTCATATATGAAACTGATAAAAAAGAAACAGCATCAAATTCAAAATTTTAACGGATTTTTCGAATTCTGTTGCTTTATATAAAAAACTGTTCAGAGATAATTTTTCCGCTTTATGAAATCTTGAATTGAATTACTTGAAGTATTCAAAGATTATTTTGCAGATAAACTGAAAATTTCATTAATTTTAGAAAAAAAATAAACAAAATTTTGCGTCTATCAAAAGTGTTATCAATGAATTCATAAATAGTATAAACAAAAATCCTAGCGCGCAAATTCTGAACTGAATTATTTAAAAATGCAATTACTTTGCTTAATAGTATTCAATTGAATATTCTAATTAAATTCTTATAACTGATATAAAGATTTGTGGGACGTGAACTTGGAATTATTTAGATTTTAGATTTTTTTTTTAAATTTTAATCTAACTTCCCCTTGGCTTTGGCACTTTCAATTCTGATCAGTTAAGAATTTAATCAAACTTCGTGGATAAACAGAAAACTACACTGTTCGCCTCTAAAAAGGCTTTGGAACTCAAAATAGCCATTTCTTATTGACTCACTAAAACGCATATGATCGTAAAAACTAGTAATTAGATCTAAAAAATACTTTAAAAATATAACACAATGGATCGTGTAAAAATGGCTGCTGGATTGGAAAATGAACGTAAAAAACTTTAAAAATCTGATCCATTGTTACAAATAACTGCAAAAGTAACCGAAATCGATTAATATAAGTAAAAACTCATATCACAGGTAACGAAAAAATTGCAAAGCCGTAATTGTAAAATGCTCATAGATTTTTCTAATCCTGTGATACTGTGCCAAATGGATCTACTCAGTAGGATAGTTTATAGAATGAGATTGTCCACTTTCTAGATTATAAGCTCTCTAGTTTTATTCACTATTTCGAATAGTGAACTCATTTATTTTATTCACCATTTCGTATAGTGAACAATTCGATAAAGTGAATAACCTTGTTCTTTTTGAATTGCCTATATCGAACGTGTACTGTATATGCGTAGACAAAACCTTGTATTTGTAAGAAAAAATTAACTAGGTGTCAGCCAGTTCGATTTTCGGCCGAATATTGTTCGTTTTTACAAATTTTCTTCATTTATTCATTGTGATTGGCAAAGCTATCTGGTTTACAGGATCTCTATCCCGTAAAGTACTCTACTGTTTGGGGATTTTCATTGAGGGTATTTTCAGCAATATTCAGGGTACAATTTTGACTACTGCCGCAAGCTGACTTACCTCTTTCTTTTTCTGCCAGCCATTTTGTGGACGGCACGTGGAAATATTTCACTCAACGTTTTAAATTAACTGATTAAAATGGTTGTTAAGAAGGTATGTGCATTATTCCATCGATTTGTGATTGAATCCGATACATAAATTGTGTTTCTATTCGTATTTGGGCCGATTTCCCTTTGGGTTGTCGGCAGCGAGATTTTTGTTTTCGAACATGGAGTCTCAACACAACTAACGACTTCCGTTTCTCTTGCAGCCCAGACCGAAAAAGAAGCCAGTCACCAAGAAGGTAGCTCCGGCTCCACTGGCCGTGAAGAAGCCAGTTGTAAAGAAAGTAGTAAATCCGTTGTTCGAGAAGAGGCCCAAGAACTTCGGCATCGGTAACCTCAAAATTTTGCAAGTGTCGGAGGGGAGGCGTTACTAACAAATTGTTTTTCCCATTTGATTTCAGGTCAAAACATCCAGCCTAAACGCGACTTGTCTCGGTTTGTGAAGTGGCCCAAATACATTCGCATTCAGCGCCAAAAGGCTGTACTCCAGAAGCGCTTGAAGGTTCCGCCACCAATAAACCAGTTCAGCCAAACTCTGGACAAACAGACCGCCGTAAAGCTCTTCAAACTGCTTGAGAAATACCGGCCAGAGTCTACATTGGCCAAAAAACAAAGGCTGAAGAAGTTGGCCGAAGCCAAGGCCAAGAAGAAGGAAGTGCAGCCCAAAAAGAAGCCAGTCTTCATTCGGTCAGGAACCAACACCGTGACCAAATTGATTGAACAGAAGAAAGCTCAGCTCGTCGTCATTTCCCACGATGTTGATCCAATTGAGGTTAGTTTTTTTTTTCGTCAATTTGTTTTTAAAGTCATTGTAAGTCCAAATTGTTGTGCTTCTGCTTTAATTCACTTGCTATGATGTCAGAATTTCTTCACCTGAAAGCGAGATCCGTGTGTTTTTAAAATTCCATCTGATGGATGAACTGCGCGAGTCTCGTAAACAATGTGGCCACTATGACCCCTGAGCGAATTTCTCAACTATTCCTTTTTAAACTCAGTAGATTCAGTCAAATTAATAGAAAACATTTTTCAATTTCAGCTTGTTCTGTTCATGCCAGCGCTCTGCCGCAAAATGGGCGTTCCCTACTGCATAGTGAAAGGCAAAGCTCGTCTTGGACGCCTGGTTCGTCGTAAGACATGTACTTGTGTGGCTCTTTCGTCCGTGGAAGCAAACGACAGGAGCAACTTGTCCAAGATTGTTGAGGCTGTCAAGACCAACTACAACGACAGACAGGACGAGATTCGCAGACACTGGGGTGGTGGTCTTTTGGGTTCAAAGAGTTTGGCACGCATTGCCAAATTGGAGAGGGCCAAGGCGCGTGAATTGGCACAGAAACAGGGATAAGTCTGAAAGGATTACAGTCTCCGTTTTAGGTCTTTTTTTAAAGTTTTAGACACAAAAATCTGTGTTGGATTTACAATAAAAAAAAAGTAAAACCACAATTCAAAGCGTGTTTTTATTAGCATTTTTTTAGCTTACAGGTGGTTTGTCTGAGTTTTGAAGAAATTTAAAAAAAACTGAAAACTTAATTTTTTCAACATTTTCGAAATAAGACGGTTCGAAACTTCGCAAATTTTGAACGGTTTTTGGATGACCACTAATATCCTAAAGTCATTCTACTTTGAATGGGCAATAATTTTTTTTAGAAGCGAAATTGTCAATAAAAAAAGCCGGATCAAAATTTCTTTAGCAATTTAGAAGGTAGCAGGAAAGTCGAATTTTGGATCAATGTATAGCCTTACCCCTCTTCCTTTGTTATTACTAAAGCCACCCCTCAAAAATTATGTTCAAAGAAGTTGATTGGTTCTGGAGTTACGAGCTAACAAATATACTAAACTCTTGTAATTTGATCTACATCTTTCAAATATTTTAAATAAAATAGTTTAATTTATCAAAATCTACCGAAAAATCGTTTATTTTCGTAAATTGAATTTTTTAGCGATAATAAAACGCAGCTTTTAGTTTCTTCTGACTGTGTGAAACCGTATTTAGTACTAAATTTGCTCAATTTTTAAATCTTTTTTGCAAGGAAAAGTTTGTTTTTAAGAAATTAATTAAATACGTTTATCACATTATACAAAAATAGCATATTTGCACATAAAAATTCGACATTTTCCAATATTTTTTAACTATTTTAATTCAAAATTCTTCAAATCTGATGAGTCCAGTGTGTTTTGAGTAGATTTTGAGTGAATTTCCAGTGATCTTTCGACAACCTGAAGTTGGCAAACAACTCGGACTTCATTTTAGGTTTGTTTCTCGTCAACATCGCACCTTAGTCGGGAGTGGTGAAGTTTTCTCGCGTTTACCTTGAAGTTTTACTGGTTTCAGGGATCGGTGGCCAATATTTCTGCCTTTCAATTGAAATTCAAACGTTTTCTCGGTCGCGGTCGCAGCAAAAAGTCGTAAAAATGCGCAACGGAACCCGGAATTGTGAGGTGCTATTGTGCAAGTGAGCCCCCCAGCGAGGGTTGTTTCAAAGTTCACGTCCACCCAAAAGGGTAGCAACAAAGCCAAGAAGCGAAAAATACGAGAAAAAGTTCTTTCTGTAGCCCGACGCCACCCCTCGTCGATAGTTTTTTTGCGTGGAGTGTGGTGTGATGAGTGAGTGTCAATCAGAGTTGAAAGTAAATAATTGAAAAGAATACCGAAGAATAAGAAGTTTTGATTTGCGTGCGGTGTGGAGGAAAAAGCGGGGAGAAACCAGTGTTAATCGCCAGTGCCCCCCACGGTTTTTGGCCGATCGAGTGTTCAGTAACGGGAAGAGTGTGAATTTTCAGTCCTCCAAGGAAAAACAACAGCCTCGTCCTCGAGGATGAGTGTTTTCAGCGATTTCCAGCAACTTTGGATACAGAGATTCCCCCAAAGTTCTCTTTCGGATGCTTGGGAACAGGATGTTCGAGCCAGTCTGGATCGGCACAGACAGAAAATCACCGAGCTAAGGGAGGAACTGGAACAGGAAACCCTCTACGTTGAGTACCTCGAGCGTTTGCTTTCCGATGTGGAGAAGTACCGGGAGGCTGGCGGAGACCCAACATCCCTTTTCGAAGCAGCCACCACCTCGCAACAACAACAACCGTGTGGCGGCGCAGTGACAACATCGACAACGACTACATCGTCTGGCAATGGGTGCATTCTGGGCGTAGGAGTGGGCGGAGGGGGTGGTGGTGTTCCAGCTTCAGCCACAGGCCAACTACAGGATAGCATACCGGATGACAACAAACACGTCGAAGAGGTAAGCAAAGCACGGAATCACAGACGAACAACGCAATTTCCATGGACAGATTTTGCAATTCTAGATCGAAAAGTTGGGGGGGAAAACAGAGATTCGCCTCCGTAAACGACGGGCAATGCAATATCGATGATGAAACGTGCGTGTTGCATTTTTTTTTTGCTGGTATGACGAAATGTCGAACCACCTCCAATTTCGCTTAATGCATGCAGCATTTCCAATTCGTACGGAAAAAGCTCTCCACTACGTCGAGCATCCACCACAATATGACAAAGGAACGGCCAGAATTTGCCACTTTCAACTTCCACCTCAAGCACCTGGCCAACTTCCAATGCTTCTCTCTTACCTGCCTATTGATATCTTGTTTTGCGTCTGTGGTCTACCAGAACACCTTGCTTTCTGTCAGTTTTCCGTCTCAGCTTTCCGCATCTCCACATTCTCAGGCACCATTCAACCAGTTAACCGTCTGCCAACTTCCACCTTTCGGTCGGTGCAGATTACCTGTCCGACGTTGTTGTCGGTCGCCAAACGATTCCAGTTCCAGTGCCAATAGCACTTTTTTTTAGCTCCCTTCCTCGATTTGTTTGTCACCTGTTCCTCAACCGTCTGCTGGACGAATCCACTGCACTACCTGTCGTCGTCCTGCACTTGTGTCTGGCCTTTTTTCTCTTTGACTTGTTCCGTGTTGGCCGCTTTAGCGTTGGCGGTTTTTCATCCTTCGAAACATAATATTTACCATTGCTTTGCATTTTTTTCCGTTCCCTTTTTTTTACATCGTCTCGTGTTCCTGTAAGAAAAACGCTTTGTGAAAAAAACTTCCTTTGATTACGGACTCAATTCAGACATTGGTTGCCATTCAATTCAATTCAGAGATCATCTGTCTCTGTAAATAGTCGTTTTGACAAATGACACATTCAAGGTGGTTTTTTTATTCGGTGGAGGAATAAAAGGAATCTCTTTCGTTCGTAGAAGTCGTCACCGAATAATGAAACGCCCTTGAATATTTATTGCTTTCTGTCCTTGTGATGAGCATTGGATTTCTCTATTGCTGGGGTATAAAAAAATGGCTATTAAACCTCAGGAATTGCGAGGGTTTGTTTGTCTTTAAAGTGTTTTTATACCCGTATGGTGAAACCAAAGGGTATATTAACTTTGCCTTACCGTTTGTAACGCCAAGATCCCGTCATCACACATAAAAATGAATTACACCAGTGTGTTTAGAATGATAAAAATAATTAATTTCTGCATGTCCGTCCGTCTGTCCGTCTGTCTGTCCGTCTGTCCGTCTGTCTGTCTGTCCGTCTGTCTGTGGCGCGGATTGCGAGCGCACGGATTGAGCTAGAGACTTGAAATTTTGCGCAGATTCGTTTTTCGTAAAATGCAAGGCTAAGTTCGTTAATGGGCAAAAATGGACCATTAGGGGGGGTACCCCCCATACGAACGAAAACGGTTTTTGTGAATATCTCAAAAACGGTGCATTTTATCAAAAAAGTCCAAGAACAAAAGTTATTTAGGATATGATTCTACATAAAACTTCCATACATCAAAATCCGATTGGAATAAATTTTAAAAAATCTTATTGGAAAGTTTGACTTCAAAGTGGAATTTTGGTGCAACTGTTCGAATTTTGATACGAATATCACCATACGGGTCTCCAATGATTGCCAGATTGGCAATTATAGCTTTTGTTATGTTTAAATCTACGGTTTTTTAGGCCCGTTGGCGCCAACTATTCTTAAAAAAAGCCTTCTTTAACGACAAAAATTCTGGGAATAATTTAAGTTCGTTCTAAGTTGCTACGCACATAAATGTACGGGGCGAATTGAAGGAAAAAGCATTCCCGACAATTTTGTCTTTTACCGTTATACGCTATCTTTTACCGTTATCGGGATATTTTTCAGATTTTGTAAAAAAATCGTATTTTTATGTAAACTAATATTTTACTTGTCAGATTATAGTGTAAATTGCGTCGGGACGTGGATGCTGTTCACATCAGATATTTTTTTTTTTGTGAAAACCTAAAACTCTTAACACCACTTAGCGGAACAATAGAAATCCTATCACCGATTTAGCAGCGATTCGATCTGAGAAAATTTCCCTATCAACCGAATTGATCTTACATAAAACTCGTCATGAGTTTGTCTTTCGTTTCATTTGACTTCCATTTAATTGCGAATAAAATGCGTCTGGCCGTAGTGAAACGATTTAAGAAATAAACAAAAGATCGTTAAAATCAACCTTACTTAAACTTGAGTATTTTATTTATTCTTTCGGAATTGTTGGCGATTTTATTGTTGGCAAAAAGGAAATTTATCGGAAAACCGGAAATCATTACAAGACGTTCGCTGGAGGAAGAGCCAATTATGTAAGAAATTTTGAATCAATTAAAATGCGTGGAAGAAACCGTTTTTGTGGAAAATATTTCTGGCTTTGCACATTACGCTACTTTATTGTATATTTTTTTAATAACAATTTGAAAATATTAGAACGTGTTAGAAGATGGGATGCATGTCACTTCCTTTCCGGTTTTAGAAGACGCCAGGGTCATCGCCTGACCTGGTCTGCGACCGACATCGGACACCATCATCAACAGGTCACAATAAGTTTCGTGAATATCCGACACACCTCTTTACCTACCTGTAGATGGCCGTTTATCCATTCATCGCCACCAGAATGATGTCATGCGACTCGTAAATTTTTAAATCCAAAAATTCTAAAGGCAACACACGAACTGTTTTTGTTTCAAATGTTTTTTTTCGGAAGAGAGAAACGATCCATGCACGAAGAATGCCAAAGAAACAGATCTTATCGTAACGGATTCAAGTGTCGACATGGGAATAATTCGTAGAAAAATGTTTGCTTAGATTTTCATTCTCAAACACATCCGATCTGAGATTTATGGGAAATTGAAGGAATTAAATATCAGATCATTTAAAATGATTAATTGTTCATTGGGGACTTTTGAATATTTTACTATCGTATATTTTGCATTTGTCACTTTTACCACCTGTTGTGAAAAAAACAGGTTACCCTTTTTTTCTAAGGTGTGGCATCTTTTGTCGGATTAAATGTCAATAATGCGAAAATTTCAATCTTTTTGCTTTCCGCTGAGATGCTTTTGTCGTCTATCTGTCTGTCTGATTAAACAAATTGCAGAAAGCTGTTGAATTATCCTTGAATGTCACCGATTTCTTCAATTTTATTAGGCCAAGACGTTGAAATAACTCAAAAAGCATTTCTGTTGCAAAAAGCCAAAATATCTTAAGTCGATTTTCAGGCAAAGCCAAACTGGTCTGTATTTAATGCTAATACAGATCAATTTGACTTCGGCATATATACAGACGACTTTTGCTTCGCCTGAAAACCGACTTAAGATAATTTGGCTTCTTTGCCACCGATTTATATGAGCTCAATTGAGGCGTTAAAAGCTAGAGTGGACCAACCCACATAATCGAATTTTTGAAGCTTTTCCACTTTTGTACTATTATTGACTGTAAATTTTTGGAAAAAAAAAATCTGTGGACTTTATTACTCAATGTTGAAACGTTTTTTGGTGCATCCAAACATTTTTGTCTAAAAACTCACTCGCGATAATGATTCAAACACAAAAAAATTCACGATTTCGACATGTGGGTTGGTCCACTCTAGCTTTTAACGCCTCAATTATGGATGATAAATGATATCAATCCATCACTGAGAAAATGCAACGTCTTTGGCTGCATTAAAGCAGTAAATTTTGTAATTGATAACAGAGTGTGTGATGGAGTGTGTGAATTGATAACAGAGTGTGTGAAAATTATTGCACACGGAGAGAAATCCAAATAAGAATATATAAGACAGTGGACTTTCCTGCAATGATTCCCTAAAAATAGCGAATCTGGTGGTTTATGAGGTCGCCGAATCCAATTTTGAAGTCAAAAAGGCCGTAGGGATATCTCAAAGGCAAAAATATATATTCGAAGACTAAAAAGTATGAAGAAACACAAGTTTTGTAGTGTAAAACACTTTCAAAATGCACTAAAAAGTACAAAACAAGTTTTCCCACTAATGTTTTATTGTTTTAAGGGAAATTGTTCTTTAACACGTTGACTGCCATGTAAGCCCGACATGGTCTCACATTAAAATGGGTTCTTCAGGCCGTGTGAGACACATGTGATCTCACTGTACGTAAGTATAAGCTGCGTGGTAAAGCACAACTGTATCTAACTTATTGGAAAAACAATAGGCAGCCTGGAAAACTCTTTTTTGACATGCATTTTGTGAGTCCAATGTTGAAACACAAGCTATTACTTGGAAAGGTTTCATCCAGTGGCCTCAAAAAAATTCTACTGGCGCGTGGGACCCGATTTTTTCACTTCCATGGTGGCAGTCAACGTGTTAAAATTATATATTTTGATAAACATATAGTGTGTGACAATTTTTTTTTTACGATTTTCTATTAAAAAGTAAAATTTTCTTTTTTTTCTGCGTGTGGAGGAGGGAGCGGGAAAGTGGAGCAGACGGGGTGAGATGGGGAGAGGAGGGTGCGGGGAGAGCAGGGTGAGGGTAGAGGTAGGGTTTGGCTGTCATAAAAAAAACAGTGAAAAACGAGCCGTGTTTTATCAACAACCGACGCAAACATCAATCTTATTTAAAAATCTCCAAAAAACATCCTTTTGCCAATTTCCAATAAAAATTGATTTTAAATTTCCCTCTTTAATTACCATTTGTTTATCATATCACAAAATCTAACATTGCTTATGTCTCAAAGTCAATATTTTTGTAATTGTAGCTCCAAAAACATTCTAGGTCGACTCGGATGATTTCACATCTCAAGAGGTTGCTATTATTTCTTACTCTTTCTTGGTTATTCACACTCAAAAAAATATTTTTCTCGTTAGAAGATAAACAGACGGCCGTTCAGAGGAAACTGATAATGATTTGACGCCATAGAAAATCTTACTTGTATTAAAAACATTTTCTTTGAAACTAGGAAACGATGCCTTTGAAAATACGACAGATTTATTTATGCTGAAGAGTGTAGAAAATTTTCTTTAATTAGAGGAAAACCAAAGAATACATTTTGCTTGGGTTTGAAGAAAGATACAAATTTCTCTGAGTGTATCAGAGTTTTGTTTCTGGTTAAAATTTTCGTGAATTTCGTTCTCGTTTGTATTTTCGTAAAACGACTCATAGTCTAATAAGATAAGAAACTGAAAACAGACAAGAAATTATTAGCGAATCGTGCAGTTGATTTGGAAAATTTTATCAACATTTTTCATACCTTTACTGATAGCTTATCGGTAAAAATCCACGTATCTCTGAAATTTGTTCACCTTATCAGTGAAACCAGCCAGAAATAATTATGATAATAGCAGTAAATTCGCAGTCAGTTTTTCCAATTCGGTTGTTGTAAATCGTGAAATTTTTTGATCATAAAATTATTCGCATAGTCAACCCTAAAATAATAAAATTAAAGGCACCCGGAAAAAAGGGTTATTTCCTAGAAATTTATACGGGCGACAAAAAGCAAATATCCATCTATCTGTTTATGAGTGGAAAATGTTGGAAAATTTTACCATTCGTGTGGATGTGTGTCTATGTTGGCTGTTGGTGATAGTTTGGGTCGAATAAATTAACATTTTGTGTGAACCCTTTTCCCATATTTCGTGGTGGACGCGTATATCCGTTCCCCCTTTTGTCGCCATCAAATTGTGTAACAAAAACATTTCCTCTTTTGATGTGAAAAAAACCCCCTTGAGATTATTTTATTTTATTGTGTTTTTCTTTTGGTGTTCCTCCCACCGCCCTCTTACCTGGCCAAGTGCGTGTTAAAGTGTTGAAGCGCTCGTGATAAAAAGTTACCACCTTTAAAAGGTTTTTTATGTGTGTGTGTGTTTTTTTTTTCAATTCGTTACCAGTTGCCATTTGGTCTGTGGATTTTTTCTATGAGTGACGAAAAAATTATTCATATGTGACAAAACGTCAACTAAATGTCCTTTATTTGAATAAGATTTTCGGTGTTGACTAAGAAGAGAACGACGTCATGGCTTCCTTTTCGGAAAAATTCAAGCAATGGACAAAAAGGGTAAATATTTCCATTAGTAAAGTTTTTACAGCCCCGCTACTATTATAAAAAAAATCAATCGGTTGTGATCCAACACAAAACTTTCCTCTGCAATATTTAGTTTCGCAGATAATTTGTAAAAAAAATAATATTTTTTCAAATGTCATGAGAACCGTTAGGCACTTGGCACACCGAATGCGAATTCGCACCGCGTAGCGAAAAAGTTAATGCTTAACAAGCGATCTTATATCGTATGTCATCTACATGAGCTCTAATCTTGTAATACGTAACAATGTGGTGTCCGCAAAATTGCGGTTTCTGCAAAATTAGAGCTCATGTAGATGACATACGATATTATGTCTAAGTGCTTTAGAGATACATAAAAACTGTCAACGAAAAAAAACGCAGCAAATTTGATTTTCTTTGAATTTGGTTATAAGCTTTTTTCTCAAAATCGTATATAACAGGACCCTGATCCTGCCAGTCCTAATGTATTCCTCTGAGACTTGGATACTAAGCAAAAATAATTGCGACCTCTTGCCCGCGTTTGACATGAGGGGGAGGCTTCCGGAGACTATAATGACGAGGTCTATGAGAGATTCATCATAAGACTCAACAGACTGCGGTGGGCTGGTCATGTCACTCGAATGAGTGAAAGTGATCCGGCTCGGAAAGTCTTCTGCGGTAGGTTATTAACAACAAGGCGACGAGCAAGACCCAACCTCAGATAGCAAGATGGCATTGACCAGGAGGCGAAGAGAATTGGGATGCAAAACTGGAGGACATCGGCACGTGACTGGGACCTCTGGCGAGAGACATTGCGGCAGGCCAAGACCGGAAGTCAGTTGTAGTGCCGTGAGAGAAAAAGAGAGTGTAGTTTTCGAGAAATTTTCAAAATACCTTATGTTAGAGATACATAGAAATCGTTAAAGGGAAAAATGTAGAAAATTTTATATCCTTTAAACTTTGTTATAATTATTTTTCTCCAAAAGCGCGTAGTTTTAGAGAAATTTTCAAAAAAATCTACTTATTTTATCAAAAAAAAAAAAATGTGTGGAAGTTACCCGTTAAAGCCAACGTTTCTTTTCTAAAAGTTAATAGAAAATTACGATTTTCTTAACGAAAATTACGAAACTCTTTTACAAAAAATTTCAAGTCGCTACCCAAGTAACACAAAAGGTCGTAAATTGGTCGTCACAACTTTAATTCCATAATTTTATAGTTACGATGACCACTTTACGACTTTTTATGCTACTTGGGTAGCTCACCGCGTTCTCGAGTTATTTAAGATACGTAAAACGGACAGACCAACAGACTGACAAACAGATCGGCAGACAGGCAGCCCGACAGACAGACCGACAGACAGGCTGACCGACAGTCTGATCGACAGATTGACAAACAGACAGACAGACAAATAGACAAACAGACTATAGGCTGACAGCTGGTAGATTTATAGACTTACAGACTGACAGACCGACAGACTGACAGAAACGGACTTCGTACTGATCAGAAGGTTTCTATCTGCCCCCTCCATTGCGGAGTCGGTCTTCGTCAGGGATACAATACTTTCCCTCTATTGCAGAGGAAAGTAAAAAACCACCACAACTTATGCTAAAGAAAATTAGAATAATATTCAGAGGTTTTATGTTTTTACTTTTACTATAGTTTTATGGGGAATGAAAAGCATATGATGGACAGAGGAAACAAGTCTTTGAGTTCGTGCTCTCTTATCGCCTTCATTATCACGTCTTATCACCATATAGGAGGAGTTCAACTTCTCTCAAGTGACTTGATATCTTGAAATGAGTAGGTCTTTAGATATGCTCAACATGCCATAAGTTCAGAAAATGAATAATAAAAGATTTTCTTTTACTACGCGCAACAAAAAACTGAATTCTTTCTTCCATGCTGGTTATTCTCATTTTTATATTTTCTTATATACATAAAGTATAATAAACTATTGTATCCATGAAAAATGTTGATTTCTAAATTTTGTCAGCAAATCATCACCGTTTTTAAAGAGTTTTTCCACTGAATCACTTTCGATGATCAACTATGGTTGCATTTGCCATAATCAGATAATTTTCTTATTCAAGAAAAATAACATCTTATTTGTTTACACTTTGATACCAATGACAATAATTGAAAGTAATTCAATGTGTTTACCAACAGTGCGTAAATCATTAAACATGGAGATTTCTCTCAAACATTTTAAACATCTTATTGATGAGTTAAATGCATTTTAAATACCTCTGAACTTTAAGAAAGTTATTTAGAAAATTTTAAGATATTTTTGACCAAAAATTATCACCTCGATTCTGATAGACCTTTTGTTTGGGAGTCATTGCCAAAAAAATTTCATTGTCTCGTATATTCCTATTTTTTGTAGGAATCTGTCCTAATATTTCTCTCCGTGTAGATGAATTCCATTCGCCACCCCACAAAGTTATGCAACATAATTGCCCTGGAACTGAAATAAATTTTAATCCCGATATTTCATAACTTCAAACGTGAAGTAAATTTTCTCTACAGCATGATGTCCTCAAATCACAAAAACCCACAAAAATCCGGGAGAAGCGCCAAACAGCATCCAAATATGGTGCCAAAAGGCAGTTGAATTTTGGTTTCCATTTCGAAGTGTAGTCAGTCAATATTTTACCATTCGACATTGGTTGCTTCGGCCGACGTCGACGTGCCAAAAATAATAAATTGGCGATGAAGATTTTTACCAAGTCTCATGGAGGGTATGCAAGGGAAGATATGTGGCAGACATGATTTATAAATCGACATGTGGCTTAAGTGATGCGATATCATACCATGAGGTAAAATTAAGGAGTCGCATCTGGTGCGATTTAAGTGGGATTCTCGGACACACCGAACTAAATTCTCAGGCTTTTTGCTTGGCATTTTAAGTCAGGCGAGTTATTTCTTTAAGACGGTTACAGTGAGCCTTGTAAAAAATAGCATATCGATCGAGTATAAAAATAATTACTGTTATAGAATTTTTTTCACTATTTTTTGGAAGTTTTTTTTCATGCCGAAAGAAATTTGAAAGAAAAAAAATATCTTATGTAAACAGAACATGACTTTCTTATACAAAATCTACGTGTGCAATTTACATGATAACCCGACAAATCAAATATTAGTTTATATAAAGGTAGAACCAGAAACATACGTCCGTGCGTCCGCCATGCGTCCGTCACGTTGACAGTTCGATGCGGTCAAAGTAAAATCAACGGGCTGCTATGAGTACTCCCATAATAATGCGTTTGTCCGCATAGATTAGGTCGACTTTCTACTTTTACATGCGGCAACGCACGGAAATGTCATTTCGCAAAAAAGTTTGGTTACGATTTAAGTATGGAACAAATTGAAAGTGATTGTTTCGACGATAAACTAATAGAAGTGCAAAAAAAGTGAAGAAGAAGTGATTCGTTGCCGTACCCAACTGTTACCGCATAAAACTGTCTACCGGACGGACGCATGACGGACGCATCGACGTACGATTCGGGTTCTAGCTTAAAAATATGATTTTGTTCACAAAATTTTATATATCTCGATAACGGTAACATATATCCGATAACAGTAGGATATAAAATTGCCGTCAGTTTTCGAGAGAATCGCAATTTTTCAATAAGCGCCATTTTGATTACTGCCAGTTAACGAATTTCCACGAAAATTGGATAGGATTGTCCCATTCCAGGACCAGGCACGCCTGTTTTTAAAAAATCTTGCACGCAGACTGACAGATTCACAGACGAACTGACCGACAGCCTGACAGACAGGCTGACAATCAGATGAATTACACCAGTGTGTTTAGAATCATAA
The DNA here is from genome assembly GCA_964034945.1 of Chrysopilus asiliformis. Lineage (NCBI taxonomy): Eukaryota > Metazoa > Arthropoda > Insecta > Diptera > Rhagionidae > Chrysopilus > Chrysopilus asiliformis. The sequence continues at coordinate 6,728,175 of OZ035963.1, forward strand.
AAAAAAATTGAATTTTGAATGTCCGTCCGTCCGTCCCTCCGTCCGCCTGGGGCGCGGATTGCGGGCGTACAGATTGCGCTAGAGACTTGAAATTTTACACAGATTCGTTTTTCGTAAAATGTAAAACTAAGTTCGTTAATGGGCAAAAATGAACCATTAGGTGGGGTACCCCCATACGAACGAAAACGTTTTTTGCGAATATCTCAAAAACGGTGCATCTTATCAAAAAAGTCAAAGAACAAAAGTTATTTAGGATATGATTCTACATAAAACTTCCATGCATCAAAATTCGATTGGAATAAATTTTAAAAAATCTTATTGGAAAGTTTGACTTCAAAGTGGAATTTTGGTGCAACTGTTCGAATTTTGATACGAATATCACCATACGGGTTTTCAATAATTACCAGATTGGCAATTATAGCTTTTGTTATGTTCTCATTTAAAAACGAGCGCGAAAAATTCCTAAATTCTTAAAAATTATGTCCAAAACGCTTTCAAGAACGGAAACAACGGTCCTAGATTTTAAATTTTTTTTTCTTCACAAGGCGACACTTTCCATTACGAACCTTTTTTTGCACATTTTGATGAAATACCCTATAAAGTCTGCTTTCACTGTAGAATCTCTGATTTTTTTTATGAAGCTACACGTGTCCGCTTGTCAAAATGACACCTCTTGAAAGTGTAATTTCCGAATTTCTTTGTTCAAGCAGAGAAAATCAATTGTCGAATGAACACAATACGGAAATCGGTACTTTTTGTCTTCAATGTCAAATTGCTGAGCACGTCCGCAGGTGAAAACATTAAAATTTAGGAGAACTTAATTTGTGAGCCATACGCGAATTTGGATTTGTGATATTCAAAGTGCTTTCGAATGCATTCAGATGGCTGCCAATTGGCGCCTCACTGGATCCAATTGGAGGCAATTGCCCAGATAATTCCAGTTCACACCATAAGCAATCAAAACTAAAGGTATAGACATATCTAGCATATCGTCATAGTAGATTTTATGTACGTATCTCTGGATCACTGGGTGAAGATGATATTTGCCGATGCGAATGTTGTACTGTGTGCTACATTCCTAGCCGGAAATTGCCTACAAACTGACAGTTTTGAACGGATGACAATGTTTGTCGGAGAGGGGAATGAGAGAAGAAGGGAATGTAAAATACAACGGACACTGATAGACAGTTTCAATTTATTAGGAGGTTATGAACAGGAAACGGAAGATGCTTCACGTACAGAACGTATAAATGGAGCATCTGGGCGCTACCGAATGAATGATTTGCAAAAAAAAGTAGTAAGTGCTCGTCTATTGAACTGACATCGAAGAACCCCAAAGAGTCGGCCTATTAGTTGGTGAAAATGAAGTCACTGGAGTGAAAATCAACGACACGATGACAATTTTTGCTTCGATAAGACGTTATAATGACCACACCAGATCAGATCCAGTATGTATGCTAAATGCGGACATTTTTTTTTATTCATAGTCAAAGCAGTTCATTTCGATTTAGGTTTAGGCTTCTAGATACGTTTCTAATAATTTCCGTTGTGCCAATCTCAAGCGATGCTTATACGAATATGTTTTATGCATACAGCATAATCGATGATGGAAATCGTTTTTTAGGCTATCGATTTGTTGCACAACGGATGATGACACTTAGTTTTTTATGTGATAAGGAAATCGAGCAGACATTTTTGTCGGTGACTTTTTTGCTTTTTTCAATATTTCTATTGTGGGACATAAGAACTGGGTTTTGGTAGCAAAAAGTGGGTAGTGATGTGAAGAAAACTTTTATTGAACATGAAAAATGCATTTAAAAGATTAGGAAAAAAATGTGTAAATCTGTTTGTCGTCAGTTTTGGAGTTCTTCCATTCCAATTTTCTTAATCGATTGCTACTATTATATAGATTTGCACAAAAATCTATAAATTCGCGTGTTTCATTTTTGTCTACTATTGTATACTGTACAAAAGGGGTTTTTAAACTGGCTGTAAGAAAACCTGTGCAGGCATTGAAAAATTTTGATTCCTACTCGAAAACAAAGCATCTATTGAGGCGATGATAATGGGAAAAAATGTGCTTAGGAGGCTCAAAACAACGAAGAAATATGCAGTTGAAATGCAAAAAACAAAATACGTTGCTGGTGAAACATTTTAATGTATTAATAATCAAAAGCATAATTTTAAATCAAAAGCGTTATGACTTTATGCCACAGAGATTAAGTCTTATTTTAAAATGTCATAAGGATTGCACTGTAAGCAAAACTTTTGAGAAACAAAAATCTCACCATTGATTTTTTTTAAATGAAACGCGCCGCATGCGAAATTTTCTTAAGAAAAATGCGCTAGAAGCAGTAATATCTGAAAATATAACAAAAGCTATAATTGCCAATCTGGCAATCATTGGAGACCCGTATGGTGATATTCGCATCAAAATTCGAACAGTTGTACCAAAATTCCACTTTGAAGTCAAACTTTCCAAAAAGATTTTTTAAAATTTATTCCAATCGGATTTTGATGTATGTAAGTTTTATGTAGAATCATATCCTAAATAACTTTTGTTCTTGGACTTTTTTTGATGAGATGCACCGTTTTTGAGATATTCAGAAAAAAAGTTTTCGTTCGTATGGGGGGTACCCCCCCTAATAGTCCATTTTCACCCATTTACGAACTTAGCCTTGCATCTTACGAAAAACGAATCTGCGCAAAATTTCAAGTCTCTAGCTCAATCCGTGCACCCGCAATCCGCCCCACGGGCGGACGGACGGACGGACGGACAGACGGACAGACGGACAGACGGACAGATGGATGGACATGCAACAATTTATTATTTTCATAATTCTAAACACACTGGTGTAATTCATTTTTGTGTGTGATGACGGGATCTTGGCGTTACAAACGGTAAGCCAAATCTAATATACCCTTTGGTTTCACCATACGGGTATAAAAACTGCGCCGCGAGCGAAATTGTTCAGGTTTCGTGGTAATTTTTTTTAGTGCTTGAGATATTGCATGACTAGGAGCTGTTTGGAGCAACGAAACTTAACAATTTAGGTTCAACTTAAGCTATATTAAACCTCGTCTCGATTAGACATAAATTCAACTTTTTTTCATGGTCTGCCCGGTAGAGACATCATTTGTCTGAATTTTTTTGATATCTTGAGAAAAATACTTGATAAAATATGTCTACAAGTGTCCTTTACGTGGCAGGCGATGAAAAAAATTCAATTATTGTCCAATCGAGACGAGGTTTAAGTGTTCGAATTTCCAGGATATATAGTAAGTAGGCTAAGTACAAGTTAATTTTTTAAGAATATTATTAGCAAACTGGCCTAGATTGCATAATTTCGGGACAAAACTTTAGTTTCCGGGACGCCTGCCTAAATCCGGAACTGTCTCCGACATCCCTGGACGTATGGTCACCATAGTTTTAGGGGATCTAAAGGTTAAGATTTTCCAAAATTTGTTGCCATAAAAAATCTTCAAATTTGCGGTTTCCTAAAAACAGATTTTAAAATTTTTCAAAGGTTTTAATTTTTCAGAGCCCAAAAATCGAGATGAAAATTTGTAAATACAACGAATGCCAAAATTTCTGATTAAAGCTAGTAAAAGAATTTATTGGAAAATATTTCCATCTTCCATCTCAATTTTTTTCCTCCATTCTCATTTCTTACTATACGTAAGAATTAATTCTTACCATTGGAGGTCAAAGATGTATCCATAATGCAATCATATCACATTTATGAACGTCTTCTCATTTATATTCAGTGGATAATAAATAATGTACGATGTTATTTATTTGCTAATGTAATTCGAATGAACCACACCCAAAAAAAAGAAGAAAAATGTTGCATTCGGTAGCGCCGCAAAGAAAAGCCAAGAAGTAAACAATTTTCTTGATTAGAACTCATTCGAATTTATATTCGTGTGTGATTCCGAACATTAATTTTTGTGACTCAATCATTCATACGTTCGCTTATCTTTTATGAAGAGATAACGTTTTTTGTTGTTGTTGTTGTATTGCTAAGATGTTGTTTATAAAAGTTTATTTCGTAATATTCGAACGGATTACTATCAAAGTTTGGCTTTAAATGACTAAAAATATCGCTGCAATTTTTATTGTGTAAAAAATGTGATATCAAAATGTTATTAAATTAGGTTATCGGAAGATTGAGTGATATGTATATCAAAAGTTCTTTTGTTTTTTTTTTTAAATTGTCTGAAATATCTGTGACGATATCTGGGATGTTTTGTTAGAATTCAGATATTTTTATTCTTGAAATTTTATTGATTTGTTCTTCAATGCAAATTAAAACGTTTGTTCAATTGTCACACTTTCCCTCATCCGATTGGCTTGAAATGTTGCACCCATACGTAACTCCGATGACAATGCAATGTGTTTGAATGCAATCTCTACCCCTCCTCTTGCCCGTCAACCGCCTCTTCTGTTATTTCCTGAACCATGAGAACTATTTTGACGCTGTTTTCGCCATTGGGTATACTGTCTCCTATGGAAAGTTTTCGCCTACTAAAATATACCCCTCCTCTTGCCTGTAATCCCCTATTCAGATATCTTCTGACCCGTTGGTGTAATTTTGACGCGGTTTGCGCTATTGGGTAGACGTCATTTTTGATTTTTAGTATTACTAATCAAATAGAAAAAAAACATCGCATGAGGAGGATGTTCAAAATACCGAAGAAATATGCAGAGCAATTCAAGGCGGGCTCGAGTGACTAAAATCAAATACAAAATCACTAAATAGGATAAAAAACAATAAAAAAAATTTTTCGAGATCGATGTATTATATTCATGAAAAATTTCGACCACTTAATTTTGGAAGTAACCAAAATGGCGGCTTTTTGGAAATCGCAATTTCGTTTTTTACTGTTTACTTCGAAACTAGACGTTGTTCGGTAGTTTTATGTTTGACCAAAGTTGGAGACAGTAAAATTTCCTGCACTCTTGTCATTTACTAGAACTCGATATCACAAATCAGTAACGAGATATACCGTTATTTATTAAAAATCAGTTTAATTACGATTCTCTCGAAAACTAACGGGTTTTCGGTGGTTCATTGTATGAGATGAATTGAAGAGAATAATATTTGCCACAATTTCGCCTGATATTGTTATTCGCTATCTTTTACCGTTATTCAGATATTTTCATTAAGATGTAAAAAAATTATATTTCTCCCAGTTGCTTGCAAACTAACGGTTTTTCGAAAAAAAGAAACAGTTAAAGGAAGACTTAAAGATAATAAATTTCTCTACATTTTTTTTTTCCTTTTACCTTAAATCAATATATTTTACCGTTATCGAGATATTTCAGATTTTGTAAAAAAAAATCGTGTTTTTACATAAGTCAAACTTTTATTTGCCGGGTTATAGTGTAAATCGCGTCGGGATGTACTTTCTTTTGTATAAGAAAGTCATGTGCTGTTCACATCAGATATTTTAAAATTAAAAACAATTTGATTTCGATGAAAAGTTTTGCCTTTGTTCCTGTTTTTTCTCGTATTATCTATCACTAATTTCGTAAAGCAATAATAAAGTAAATAAAATTTAAGATGGTAAACAAGAAAAAAATTATCTCATCAAATTTAGTAGAAAGGCTAATTTGCCTCACAAACAAATCAAATTTTGCAATCTTAATTGAGAAAATCGAAAAAAACCCCAAAAAGTCTTAAAACTCAGACCGAAATTACCCTATTTGGATTAAACAACATTTCCATCTTAACACTTACCTCGACCTTAATCTTCCGCCTACAAAAATCTTTATCGGTTCGATATCCATCTGTATAGGCACCACCAACATTGGATAATGGCGATAATCCCGAACCTCAGTTAGAAGAAGAAGAAAACGGCGACTCTCGAAGTGTGCGAAGAAGTTTTTTTTTTATTATTATTGTTTAAGGCCGTAAACATATTTTAACGGAAACGTCTATTTGCAATTCAAATACTCTTTACTCGTACGCTAACGTAAATCCACGTGAATCTTAATCTGCATATTTATACATCAAAGGTTTTTTACAAAAATAAGAAAAAAAGCGCAAAAAAAAAAACGTTGAAAAACCTTTTAGGCATCGCTGGTGGAGCAACGAAAATTGCTTTTGGAAAAGCACAACCGAAGAACAAGAGCAGTCACAAAGCACGAAGAAAAATGTTAGTAAAAACAAAATACGCACGAAATTATTCTAAAAAGGCCAAAGATTCAAAAACTTATTGTGTTTATGGGCATGGAGTGGATGGATGGAGTAAGGAATCTTTCGCCCATAAGCATCAGCAACAAGAACCGGATAGCCGCCAACGTCTTCTTAGAGACGTTTGTGTCTTTCATATGCAGCAGTTCTTTGTCCCGCGGAGACAGAATCAGAGCCTCTACGCCAATCCACTTTATTGGATATAGGTACTAATTGAACTTTATGCGACGCTCTAATTCCTTTCTGAGGTGATTACCTTGTCATGAAGTTGTGATGGAAGATCAGCGTTGCGGAGTGGAGAACGTAAGACAAGCAACGGTTATAGAGGAGCACAGAGATCGTGAAAAGTACAATAGGAGATAGAAATTGGTTAGGGAACACTATGGATGAAGTGGACCCGCATCTTGGGTAATTTTTTGTTTGTGCCGCAATTCGTTATTTCGGCAGGGTTTTGTTGGCTTAGCGTTGATTATTTATTGAGATAGCAAAGAAGATACTCTCGAATTGGTCACCGGGAAATGCCACTCGGAATTAATATGAATATTTGGATCGGGAGATTTGTCCAAAAGCAGAGTTACTTTATAACTGCAAGAATATCAGAAAAAAATCATACGCGACGAATTCAAACCATACGCGAAAAATCATACGCGACGGTTTTGGAAATAATAATTTGCAACAGAAAAGTTTATCTAGGGCAAATTTAAGACGGGTCCAGCGTAGTCCAAGTGGTAAAGTACTTAGCCAATATTCCGGAGGTCGGTAGTTCAATTCGCGACTGTCGCACGCTGTTATTCAAGTCCAGTCAACTTGCTTTACCGAATGAGTAGTGATAGTTGCCGCTTGGTGTTAACGACATCATCGGTCTAGATTGCTATCACGGCCTTTGCTGTTGATGGTTTGCAACATAAAACCTTATAAATGTTGTAATTCATCCATGATTCGCAATCCATGTAAAACTGTAGGTGCGAAGCAGGGAAGGAATTGTTATGAAACCTCAATTGAGGAGGCTCAGGCTCTTTGAGAGCTATAGCGCCGAGGATGAAATTTAAGGCAAAACCACGAAGAATATGCGATTTCTGTAAATACTTGGTTTCCAAATTAACAACATTTTTTTTCGTTGAGCGCCACGTGTCCAGAGCCGTATTAACAAGAGCGCCCTGGGCTAAATAAAATTTTGCACCCTTACATAGTTTTATTGTAAAAATTCATTTTTTTTTAAAAATATTCTTTAATTCAAAACACAGTACTAACTTAAATTACAGATACGCTAAATATAAAGAAAATTTAAAAAAAAGCAATCAAAATTTCATCGCCTCGGATCGATGGCGCCCCTGGGCTGTAGCCCAATTAGCCCTATGGTTAATTGGGCCTTGCACGTGCCCACCAATGAGCATTTTAATTTTCCAACAGAAGACCAAGTGACCACCGGTGGGCATTATTGGATGTCGATGGTGAAACAACGTGACCACCCGTGGACACACTACTTGTTTCATTTCGAGACATCGTGACCACCAGTGGGAACCTTTTACATATACTCGTATTTAGCTTTGAGAAATATTAAGTTTGGTCCCAGGATGTAAACCTATTTTACTTGGAATTGGTAGTACTTGCAAAAAATTAGTAAAAAAAAATAAAAAAAAAATGTTGGTCCCAGAATGTCACCCAAGGAATACCCGCTCGTAAGCACGCGGTCTACTGTGTAATTCAAAGAATGATCAGGATGAATTTTTAGTTTTGGTTTCATAAATTTAAAAAATGCGGTTCTGGTTTAGGTTTCTTTAACTCCAAAAATTCGGTTCTGGTTTTTTTTATGCATTTTCTAATAAAACGTTCAGCATTGTTTAAAATATCACCGGATTTAAATTGTAGAACTTGTTCTCGAAGTCATTCCATTTAAAGGTGTAAACAGAATTGCGGCTTTGTGGACTTCACCTTCGGCTTCAGCTTTGACAATAGCAAAGTTGCAAAGCCGGTGAAGCCGAAGTCGAAGTCGTAGTAGCTCTACTCTCTACTCTTGGTCGGCTTTGACAACTTTAACCTAACTTTTTTTGTAAGTAAATGATTGTCATTGAAAATGTTTGAAGAAAAGTTGGAAAAATAGTGCAAGAACATGAAATTCTTTATAATAAAAAAAACCAGGAATACAGAAATGCGAAAAAGAAGAATTATCAAATAAATATGAATAAATATGAAGAATTATGAATTATTTGTCAAAGTTGCAATTGTGTTCGAATGAAAGTTGAAGCCGACGAAGCCAACAAAGTCGAAAGCTGAAGCCGAAGCCCAAAGCCCAAAAAGCCGCAATTCTGTTTACACTTTAAGTTGTTTTAATTTGCAGTAAAGTTGTTTTAATTTGCAGCCCAGTAAAGTTGTTTTAATTTGCTATGTCCTAAAATTTGGTGTCTAAAATTTCAAAAATTTATTAAGGACAAAATTAAAAATAATGAAATTTGGATTATTTTTTTTAAAAAGGGCTATTTGCAATATTTGCAAAACTGGACTCAGTTCTTGGTTTCCCTCCAAAAATCTACCTTACTTTCCTTACAATTTTATTAATATGTAAATATGGATTTAAAAAAAAAACCTTCTAATCAAAAACTTCTCATTTTTTACATTCCAGAGTGGTCTTCTGCGATCGTCAAGTGAATCTCGCATCCCAAAATCGGATCGCGACAGTAATAAATTTGCGAATTTCCATAAATTGCAACAGATTCCGGACACAAATGGCGGTTCGAATTCAAATGAATCAAACGATGAACAAGAGGACAAAGACATCGGCACTGAAAAGGACTTGAAAAACAAACAAATCCAGAAAAACGGTGCTCTGAATCAATGCATAAATGAATTATCGCTGAACCGGAAACGCATTATGGAGGAGTCGATGAAAAATGACTCGCAGGACAACAGAAAAATCGATAAACCGTCGCATTTCGTTACCGTAATTGAAGTGAACGAATCGAAGGCAATGTCCGGCAAGCAGTCACACCCAACCTCACATATGTCCAGCAACACTACGGAAATAGTGACCACAACGTCCAGTTCGATGACGTCTTCGACGATGGTGACGTCAGCGGGGCTTGAATCTGACCGGGAACGGCGTTCGAGTGAAAGTGAAGTGACCCTCGGAAATTTCGAGAGGAAGACCAACATAATTGAGCCCACAGCGCCGCCAATGTCACCAGCTATGAGTGTCTCCTCCATCGTCACGACAACAATTATGTCGTCGTCAAATTCAACAACAACATCGTCGTCGGCGGCCACAGCAAATGCGTCTGGCGCGTCAACGTCGCCGAGCAGCACTTTGATCGTCAATCAAGGAACAACTGCCGGTAATTTGGACGCAAAGAAAAAAGTACCGCCAAGGTAAGTTACATTCAATTCCGCTTACCCTTTTCGAATCGATCAGTTATTTTAACTGGCCAACAGCAACATTCGATTTGAATTCCTGATTTTTTTTTGATTTTTTTTATATTTCCATTGAAGCGATTCTGTGTTGGCCGTTAAAGATTTTTGTTTTTTTTTCGGTGCCCAAGTCTAACTAGATTTGTGCGCTTTGCTTACAAACCGAGTTGTAGCTTTTTTGTGTGGGAACTTGCTCGGTTCGATAGTTTTTCAGGTTTACTACAGCCACTAACAAGAAACGGTGCAATAGCTGCTAACTGGCCAGGTAAAGGTGAGCGAAAATTACTTAAAATTCTCTAAAGTTTAGCCACGGTGTAAACTGTGAATGGTGCAAAATATACAATAATTAAGGTGGGATTATGGAAACGATAGGGAGAAATATTACATTGAAAAGTGTCTCCAAAGATTATTTTTTTTAAAAAAACTTAAAAAAAAAATCTTGCATAAAAATATCTACAAAAAATAGATAAAACTGATGCGAAAATTTCATTAGTCAAGTCTTGGCTAAAACAAAAATTTGGTCCATGTTCATGTCCTTTTATTAAAATGACAGACCCTGCCATTTAATGACAGCAGCAAAAAAACCACCAAAAACTGAACCAAAAAATCACAAAGCGACTATCATTAGAGGACCTTCCGTTTCGAATTTTGAACACCATTTCAACACCAGATTCGTGATCAGCGACCGAAAACCCCCTAAAGTAAGTTTTTTCCGAGAAACAATTGAAAACAGGATATTTGCGTTATCATTACAGTATCTTCCGTCCCGAATTTCGAAATTTTGACATCAGAAACAAATCTCCGGGATCTTCCGTCCCAAATTTCAAAATTTTGTCATCAGAAACAAATCTTTGGGTCCCAAATTTCAAAATTTTGACATCAAAGACAAATCTACGGGACCTTTCGTCCCGAATTTCAAAATATTGGCATCAGAAACAAATCTTTGGGTCCCAAATTTCAAAATTTTGACATCAGAGACAAATCTACGGGACCTTTCGTCCCGGATTTCAAAATTTTGTCATCAGAAACAAATCTTCAGGATCTTCCGTCCCGAATTTCGAAATTTTGACATCAGAAACGAATCTTCGAGATCTTCCGTCCCGAATTTCAAAATTTTGTCATCAGAAACAAATCTTTGGGTCCCAAATTTCAAAATTTTGACATCAGAGACAAATCTACGGGACCTTTCGTCCCGGATTTCAAAATTTTGTCATCAGAAACAAATCTTTGGGTCCCAAATTTCAAAATTTTGACATCAGAGACAAATCTTCGGGACTTTTCGTCCCAAATTTCAAAATTTTGTCATCAGAAACAAATCTTAGGGTCCCGAATTTCGAAATTTTGACATCATAAAAAAATTCTCCTTACTTTTCCCAATAACTTTCCCTTTTACCATAATTTCATATTTGTCAAGGCTTTCGAACTATTAACCGATGTCACAAAAATCTTGTTTTCAAAACACTGTGCGGTGGCATAACTGACACAAAAATAAAAGTAATTCGAAATTTTCAAAAAAAAAAGTTTCAATTGAATTCCATGGAATCACACCTTCGGATTTATCTCTCAATCACGTTTTAGCATCTCATAATATTTGCCTCCATTAAATTCTTATTTGAATCATTCAATGGTGTTAGTTTTTTTTATGCTCGTCTAAAGCAGTTCTTGTTGATATTTTTCGTGCGTATATTTTATATGCATTTGAGTCGAGTTTAACCTGTTTTTGCCGTTTCTGCTGATTAATTGTCGACCGCTTAAAAAACGAACAGCCGGTCAAATAGATTTATTACAGACGTGTCAAACATTTGGCTCGCGTGTCATTTGTCTTTCACTTTCCCAATAGCATTTACGAGGCAGCAATCGGATATGATTTTTATGTTCTTCAACATCATTCCCGTTGTTCATCTTCATAACATTTTTTTTAAATTCGAAGCATCGTAAGAACATGTCTTGGAACATTTCACTGAATGTGTTTTTTCCTAATGCACATGCAGTTAAAATACAAGAACATACACCTTGACTGGTAAAAAGACTTTCTGATCTCATGTCTTAACTTTTCGCCATATAAGAAAATCATTAGTGATAGAATAGCATAGAAATGAAATTCCTTGCCGCATAACAATTTCGGTTTGTTGTCTATAACTCTGGGCAATAATAATTGTGCATATTGGATATGACCCCATAAATATGGAGTTTTTCCGTTTCACATTTCTACTCTTAATTAAGCGCAGTTTTTTTTATGATTGTTGTTATATTATTTTTATGATTCGACGAATGGTGGCTCGTTATTGGACTTGAGTCGAAGTACTTTGGGTTTTTTTTTCCATGCTTTATGTTTATGTTGCCATAGAAGACTAGCAAAAAAAACTGTAAGAAATTGAATCCGTGGTCCATATATTACACTATTCCATAGCTCCGGGGTTTAATTCTGCCATCATAAATAATAATTCTCCCAATCATATAACTTTGTAACTGTTTTTCTATGCTGGGATTTGTTCATTGAGCTGTTTTGGTTACGCTTTTACTTTTGAGTTAAATTGAAATCAGTGTTTTTGTTTCCTTTGGTGGGATTTGAACAGATTTTTTTTCTCAGTTCTTTTTCGTGGACGTTATTCGAAATGTACCTTCGGATAAAACATGCAAACATCGACACCGTGGATGTTCTGTTAATATTTACACTTTTTATACAATCCAACGGTCGACAATCATTTCTTTTTGGTTTCTTGATACAATTGGGCTTCATTTCTTTTTGGTTTCATGATATTTTCTGTCAGTTGAAATTGCTGGGCTTTCTATCTGAAGTGTAATTTAAAATGAATTACTGGTGAACATAGAATTTTTGGATAGTTTCAGTGGTTGATGATTATTGGGTGATGATCCTCTTACTTATTTATGGGGGTTTTTGTTTGACTTTTTTCATCGTCTTTGTTAAACATTGAACTAATTTTTGGTTTAGTTCGGTTTGATTGTGAAATGATTGTTAGAAATTTGAAATTGATCACTTTAATCAATGACAATTGTGCTACCGAAATATAAATAATCACTTAATGATTTTCTTTGTGGTGCTTGCTTTCTCCACAAATTTAAACCGCAAACCATTAAGAGTTTAACTTCTATTACTAGAAAGTGGTTAATATGCTGCATTTTTTTTTTGCAAATATTGAACTATTTTTTGAGAAAAATGTACGATTGATATTCATTTCGGCCATTGCCCTAATGGTTATTGCCCTGATTTGGATAAAGGTCCTCAGAATAAAGTGAAATGCGCAAATATCCCTTTTCCCATTTTTTCTGGGAAAAATTGGCATTAGGGGGTTTTCGGGACCGCTGCTACCAATCTGGTGTTAGAATTTCAAAATTCGAAACAGGACGTCCTGTAAGGATAACTCAGATTATCCTTACAGCACGTCCTGTTTCGAATTTTGAATTACGATCACGAATCTGGTGTTAGAATTTCAAAATTCGAAACGGAAGGTCCTGTAAGGATAACTCAAACGGCCTTTTTTTCACTTTTCCTCAGACAACTGGCATTATGGTATTCTAATTCTAAGTTTTTTTCTAAATTCTCGCGAAAAGCAAAAGTGACATAGCTTCTATATCAGAAACAGGCTTTTAGTACAGGCTTCAGAGCAGATGTGCTTGCCCTTTTAGGAGGCACTTCTCGCATGTGAAAACGTCCACAAAGATACTATAATAGGGGGATTCACGAAGACTTGGAAAAACCTCATAAACTGCGTAAGTTTTCCATTTGGAAAAGTTTCCATCCACATGCGGAAAAGAGAAGGGGTGTCGTCCGATTGAATTTTGATGTATGGAAAAGGTATGTAGAATTATATTTGGTGTGTTTTATCAAGTGTTTAGATAAATAAAACACCGTTTTCGAGAAAATCTCAAAAAAAAAAAGTGTTCGAAAAAAAATTATCTTTTTGCTAAAATGTTTATTTCTCCAAAACTTGAATAGCTAGAGTATCATATGAAGAGTAATTTTAAAGCTTATCATCATATCTACAGTAATATAAACGCGTCATATGAATTATGTGAACAAATTTTTATAGAAATGACATCATACTTCTCAAAAATCATTGAAAAAATTGTTTTGCTTATGCAAAGAAAAAACCTCAACTTTAACACCCTGTCAAATCCACAAAAAAAAAAATAATAAAAAGAAAATTAAAGCAGTTTAAAACGAGGCAACTATTTCTCAATAAAAAACAATTGTTGAAATATTAAAATTCCACCGTTGATTTTTTGGCAAATGTCACAAAATTTGTTCTACTCGAAACACTGTGCAGCGGTTTTCTGTTCGGTTCAACTTATTTCCGGTACGGAAAACAAAAAAATCCATTTGTAGTGTATGTAAAAAAACGTCATCCAAAATTCTAATGTTTATCATTTCTATGTTTTCACAAATTTTTGTAAATCTAGACCAAATCTTTGAAATTTTATTCGACTCCAAAATAATCTTCAAAGCATATTTTATCAAAACTAAAGAAATAATTACTTTTCTTTTTAATTAATGTGACTTTTGACCTCATTAACAACAAATTCTTAAATGAATTTTCGAAATACCATTTAAATTATGAACTTTTAATCTAAGAAAAACATTTCATTAACCAAATGCAACGCTGTGTATATTTTGGCATATGAGGCGATCATAAATTCATTTTAATTTAATTTTTCAGCTCTCTATGCTTCGAATTCCAATTTTTTTTCTATGTTTGGCAGGCTTAAGTTGTGACTTGTGAGTTTTATATTGAAAAACATAAACAAGAAACGATAACTAGTGTAAATTAAGACAAATAACCAGAAACGATGTATAAATTCTTAATAAGCTTCAAACTCTCCACTATAGATTGCCACGAAGAGTCTCGAAGACAAGCTGAGTGGCTGGAGTTTTTTGTGCATTGAATGAAAAAAAAAGAATATTAAAAACTTTTTTTTTTGTTGTTGTCATCAGATAGAAATGATTGCTTGCCCAGCCAGAAAGACCAGACTCTGATTTAATCGACCCTCTTTTCCCCGTCAACTATACTGCATTGCCAACGATTTTTTCCCCCAAATAACTCGAGATAGTTGGAAAATTATCCAGCAAACAAAATTCTTTAACTGAACCTTGAAATAAATTTTTGAATTATTTTATTTGTCTGTTAGTATGTTCGAATGTTTTTATCAGCATCACATAAAAACGGCTCAGCTGATTCCAATGAAATCTCAATCCGAGATATTTTTAAAATAAGATATAAGGGGCTGTCCATACAATACGGGGCAGTTTTAGGGGGGGAGGAGGGAGGGACAAGGCTGCTATAGTGTGAATGTGGTTCTAAACTTCATACAAAAAATCGCGAAAAAGCAGGACGACGGGATGAAGGACGGGGGGAAGTGTTGGGTACGCAACACAGAAAAGAGTTTGCTGCATTCATATACAAAAATTTGATCCGATCACTATGCCACCCCCCCCCCCCCCCCCTCCCCCTGCAAACGGACATTTTTCCCGGAGTGGGGGAAGGATTGGTCTGATTTGTTTTTACGACAATTAAACGACAATTCATTTGATAGAAGGTAATTCAAAAGTTGTAGTGCTAACTACATGGACGTGTTATTTCAGCCTTTTCGAACAGCCTTTTCATCGTATTTTGTCTTTCGAACAGCTTTTTCATCGTTCAAGATTTCTAAAAGAACTCTTCTGGTCACAGAAGCAAAATTTCGGCTGGAAAAAGATTATTTTCTGTCTTTAGGTCCAACAAGGAATGAGAATTAAGTATGAAGAGACAAAAATCGTGTTGTCTTGTGTAATTTTTCGAACTGCGAATAACAAAAAATGTCGTTGGGTAGAATTTTCTAACTACTCTAAGTTAGAATAAACAGTTTTACTGAATAGTTCTACAAAATTATTTTTCTACCGTTTTCTTCTAGATGCACTCTCTAGATTTATGATTATTCAATGTCGCTTGTTGACATATCGGGTTTCAAACAACATTGAAATAAACGAGATTGAAAACAGTATCCATTTACATAACCGCATGCCTCGTGCCCGAAATTCCAAGCATTTCCAACACAGATTGCCCTCTTCATCTCCCGAGAAATTCTATCCACCTCCAGTGAATCCACATGGACCCCTTACCACAATTTTCCAAGTCTATTTTTAGTTGCCGGCTGGAGCAAATAAATTGCGGCTTTGCTCATCAAGTTTTCTCTCCTTCCGAATCGAATCTTTTCCATATTATTAGATGGAGCCACTATTTTCCACTAAAATAAAATAATCAAAACCAATTTCGGAACCAAAGTATAGTTATATGAAAATGTAGACACATGTGATAAAAATGATGGCCCTCCATACCAAGTGCTTCTAATGAGGCACAATCCAGAGCCCATACGGAGCTGGCTACCATTTCACAGTATGTGGCGCTCGATTAATTGTGAATTATGGCATCGAAGACAAGAATCCAGCCCGAAAGTGTCTTTTTCATATTCGACGAAATAAAGGCAATAATGTTGTTGTAATATGGAAAACTATTCATGTGTGACCCGTTTTTTTGTTGTTGTTTGGTGGGTATTTCTGGTTATTAACATTTTTTTTTGTTGGGGGCGTATGTAAAAACCTATAATTGTTGTTTACTCTGGATTGATTATAAATTTACGGATTTCTTATTCATTGCGCTTCATTCAATTGGGGACGTTGTCGATAAATATAGATCGATCAAAATGTGCCCAATTTACTGAATTTTACATACTCACTGCGTTCGATGAAAAATTTCGATCTTATAATCATAACCGGTTCCAATGAAAAACCGCCAAGTCGTAATTTTATCGTTTTCGGTTGAGAAACTTACCTGAGATTATGATTCAACATGCCATGGGCTTGTTGTTAAGGTGTATTCCAATGTGTTTCAGTTATTGTGTCGTAGTTGTCATTGATAGGGTTTGCGTGTTTGTTAAAGATTTATTTTGTTCTTTTCGAGACTTCAAAATTCATTTTTTTAAATACAGTAGAATCCCGATAATTCGTATTTCAAGGGACCAGCAAATTCATACGAATTAGCGGGATATATGAATTATCGGGGTACGAATTGTCGGGATTCTACTGTAATTCCAGCCAGAGCTTAGGAGAAGATCCTTTAATGCCAAAGCACAGCTCAGGATGGTCGGAAGAACGAAAGTAGATGTCGGTTTTGTAACAAACAGCTTTTACCACCTTCTTTTTTAAAAAAGTCTCATATGAACAGCACATGATTTTCCTCTGCAATATTTAAAGTTTCGGAAAAAATATATGAAAAATAATATTTTTCAAATATTGCAAGAACCGTTAAAGATATGTAAAAATATTTAAAGCAAAAAAAAGTCAGAAATTTAATTTCCTTTAAATTTGGTTAAATTTTTATTCAAAAACGCATAGTTTTACAGATATTTTCAAAAAACTGTATTTTATTTTTTAAAAAGTATGAGGAGTATCCCTTTCAGTTAACGGTACTTTTCCAAATGTTGACAGAAAACTACGATTTTGATAAATCTCATCCACAAAAAAAAAACTCAAGTTGCTAGCTCAACGCGCTCTCGAGTTATTTAAGATACGTACATCGGTCAGACCGACAGACAGATGAGTGTTTCCTGATAATTTTTTGGGAAACCGATTTCGTATTGATCAGAAAGTCTTTTTATGCTCCTGTTCTCGAGTCGGTCACCGTCATGGATACAGTACTTTCCTAGTGTTAGAAACCAAAATATTGCCAAAAGCAAAATCCCAGCTTGATGGTATTCGTTAGTGTCCTTGGGAAGGGAGACAAGGATAGCCAGCTCGGTGGGTGTTGTGAGATCGATTGCCGATCGATATTCATTGCATTCGTGATGGGTCATCGAGCTGGTTTGTGCTAGAAAGTCTCCTCTCTTCGAGTTTAATATTAGTTAATTCGGGTACAGCATCTTTGCTCGAGTTAATTCGAGTCAAATGTTTATCTCAAGTATATCAAGCAAGGGTAAAGTATCTAAGCTCGAGTTAATTCGAGTCAAATATTTATCTCAACCAAAGTGTGATTGCTCTAAAGAAGATAAATTTACGATTGTATTTCGAAACTTATAATCTGCATGCACCTTCAAAAAACCTGCGTCAAAGAATAAAAGCTTTCACAGACAAGTGGTTCCAAAAAAACAAAAAAAAAGTACTAAAAGAATCAAATTTAAATTCATTGTGGCAGAAATCATTGATTCGTTTGATCCACACTTTTTTCATAATATGAGTAATGCAATAAAAATTTCCTCCACAAGTTCGCAACAAAAGATTATATTATTGCCATACTGGAACCAAGATTGTTTATTGTTTACAACGATAACAAAAAAAATACACAAAAAATCTCATAATCCAAGACGTATCTTTTTGTTGGAGTTTCGTCGTATGCGATTAGATATCAGAATCAAGTTTTTTTCAATATTCCAATCGCAGATTTCATTTTAACAAATTAATTTGTGTTTCGTTTTAATTTGTCGCTATTTAATTGGTTTCGATGAATATTAATTATTTGTTTTCAACAGTCATTTTTATGCCATTTATAAGATCGCTTTGAAGGACTTATTCTTAATGAGAAAAAACTTTTTAATAATTTTGAGCATGAAAAACAATTTTAAAATATTTTTTAGTTTTTTTTTTATTAAAACTTTCGACTAATAATTTTTTTTTAACGCATTGACTGCCATGGCTATCATTTTTGATAGCCAGTGATGCTTTCCTGAGGGCCATGGCTTGCAAAAACTATATAACTGTGTGTTGAAAACAGCACAAATCACAAAGAAAATGTATGGGATTTTTTTTTTAAACATTTGCAAAATTGGTTGGGCAGTTAACGGTTAAAAAAGGATAAAATAATAATTACACGGAGAGAAAAAATAGGTCAGTTTCCTACAAAAAATAAGAATATACGAGACAGTGAAATTTTTTGGTGATGAATAGCAAACAAAAAGGGAATTCATGCCAAAAAAATTGGAAATTTTCCCAAAATTATAGGGAAATTTTCCTATTTTTAGGGAATTATTGCAGAAGAGTCCACTGTCTCGTATTATTCCTATTTAGATTTCTCTTCGTATAAAGTAAATTTAAAATTGATGTGTGTCAGGATATGTGTGCTACGAAAATTCATCGACAAATAGAGTTTCCTGACGCATAACAATTTTTAATTTCTCTCTCTCGCAACTACAACCGCTTTCCGGTCTTGGCCTGCCGCAATGTCTTTCGCCAGAGGTCTCGGTCACGCGCCGATGCCGTCCAGTTTTGCATCCCAATTCTCTTCGTGTACTGGTCAACGCCGTCTTGCCATCTGAGGTTGGGTCTTCCTCGTCGCCTTCTTGTTAATAACCTACCTCAGGAGACTTTCCGAGCCGGGTCACTTTCACTTATTCGAGTGACAAGACCAGCCCACCGGAGTCTGTTGAGTCTTATGAGCTTGACTTTTAATTTACTTTAATTAAAAAAATTTTGAAAAATGAGATTAATTTGTAAAAATATGACAGTAAAAGTGTCGTCGGCCTTGTAAAACATACACAAAAAAACTGCCCAACTTAGCAGCCGAAACTGTGATTCGCCCACATTCGAGAAGAGTGTAGCGCAGTCATAAGATTGTCTTAACTAATGACTCAAACTGTTGATTTGTGACCAAAGATTAATATTGGTCAACGTGCTGAAATGTTTATACTTATTTAGTGACACGTCGCATTACAGTTTTTAATATTTGTGGTTAATAAACGCACTATAAATTCAAAAATGAACTCCAAGACAGACCTTGTGTCTGTAAATCATTTCTTATCAATGTGTAAAGACTATGAAATCATACTTATCCCAATGTTGTGCAAGAAATAAACATCAGCTGCTATAATAAAATTAATCATAGGTCGCCTGTCTCATATCGTTTATTAAAGCGAAAATAAATAAGAAAATTAAACCAATAAACGTTACCATCGTTCAGATTTTGTCTTTTTTTTCTGGTTCAAAATAACAAAGTACTAAAGCATAGATAAATGTGACGGTATTGACAGATGAGGCGAGGGGCTGGCAGACAAATAGACGGTTTTGAATTTAAAATGAAACTAAAAAGGGTCATGAATGGAGAAACCCGATTTTAATTGAAAGTTGGATTAAATTTGATTCGACATTTGGCACACATTAGGTCTGCTGCGGAAAAAAGCGACAAAATTCCAAGTGCCAGGACGTCATGGTTTTGTATCTAAATTGATCTGATGTTCTTTTGATTGCTGTGAATTTTGTTGGAAGTCGTTCGTCTATTTATAAAAATGTCAATAAAATAATTGATGTCATGAAAAGGGACTCCACCAGATGTCGACGTGTCGAAGCCTAAAGTTTGAGTCTTCAAATTCACTGAATTTCCTAAAAAGTTGGATTGATCTTCACAAAATGCGTGGTAAATCTTGGTCTTCAGGTAATTTGAACTTTGATTTTTCTTACTATGACGAGTTTTATTTTTTAAAAAGAATTTTTTACGCATTTTTTCCCGAAACTAAATATTGCAGATGAAAGTTTTGTGTTGATCACAACTGATATCTTAATAATAATTTTAAAAAACCATAAAAGGGAATTCCATTTCTGAGTTAAACATACACAAACCAATTTCGGCGACTAAAAGGCTATACGAATTCTGAATTGCACTTTGGGATTAGTTGACAGAAATACGACACAAAAAGTGTACTTTGTATACTTTGTGTCAACAAAAAAGAATTGGTTTAATATTTAAAAACGTTTCATATTCATTGTACCACAATGTGGGGATTTAGAAAAAAAAACGCGTTGCTCAATTCAGAAATGAAAACTCCCGCTGAGTTTTCCAGATGGAAAAACTGAAAAAAGGAAAAAAATTACCATCCCCCGATTCCGTCTCTTGCATTTCGATCGAATTCCCTTGAAATCGCCCGATTTACTAGAAAATCTTGTTTACACGTTTTTCATGGTTTTGCGTACCTACTTTGGAAAAGTTTTTCTACATCTGCCGTAATTTACGAACTGTTTTCCACTTTTTCACGATAAAAAGTACGGAAAATGTTTTCACATAGACGAAAAACACCGGGAAAATAGAAATAATAATCATAAAAAAAATGAAAGGAATGCGGGTGAAATGAATGATTATTATGTGAATTGAGAAGGGTGTGTTCACCTTAAATACGACCATAGAGCAGGTGAAGTTCGGGAGTTTTGGGCATTTTTGTTTACTATGAAAAGCAAAAATATTTTTCAAAGTGAACCGCATTGAGAGGAAAATAATAATAACTATCCCAGCAAACAAAGTTTATCATGTGGTGGGTATGGAATTTGGAAAGAGCTTTGTACAAAGTTTTTGGGGGTTTTTTTTTATGGTGTTATAGTGAAATACTATAAAGCTTTAACGCGTACATTTGCTTTAAAATTTTAATGCATAAACTGAGCTAAGAACTTGATTAATGACAAGTTTTTGTAGAAAAAAATCATTAAAAAAAGTGGAGGGTCCAAATATGAAGGTACGTCACTTCGTTAATATGTCTGCAATCTGAAAGTAATAAAAACTAGGTCTACCCTATTCGTTAATTTCAATCGCCAGATTCTAAAATCGGTTCTTTTATCACCTAGAACTGGCAGAGCAGTCAGTTTCCCTTGCGAATTCCGAGCAGTTCGGCTACATATCTTACCAATTGTGTTAACATAAGAAATGCATTGTTTATGAGTCCCTTTAACGAAACTTGGAATATTCTGACGGTACAAAAATCCTTAACTTGTAAAACAAATATTTTAAGCGGTATTGGAAAGGTTTACCATGAAGTAAAATTCTTTTCTCGATGTCCTGTAAGAACATTAACGTTGTTGAAAACCGCGATTTTTGGTAACCACGACACCACGGTTCGAAACACTTTGAAATTCAAGCTTCTCGACCAATGAAATCAAAGCTTTAAACCAGGGGTGTCCAACCTTTTAGCATTCCTGGGCCACATTGGGAGAAAAAACTCGTTTTCTCCCAATGTGGCCCGGAAAGCTAAAAGGGCCACAAATGAAATATATTAACCCTAAAGATAGCTGGTTAGTAAGAAACGTAGAATATATACATACTCAGTTAACACTTTTAAGTAATTTAAACTTCATTAATTCATAAAGTTTGTAAATATATCAGTTTTTGTTGGGCCACATTCAAACACGTCCTGGGCCGCGGATTGGACAAGCCTGCTTTAAACGATAGGGACATGAAAGCTTTGATCTCATTGGTCGAGGAAGCTCAATCGTAATCGCAATCGTAATCGCAATCGTAATCGCAAACGTAATCGCAATCGTAATCGCAAACGTAATCGCAATCGTAATCGCAATCGTAATCGTAATCGCAATCGTAATCGTAATCGTAATCGTAATCGCAATCGTTAGTCTGAATTGGGCTTTAGGCTATTGAAGGCAAGTCTCTTCTAAACATGAACACGCTTTACAATAGGAGTAACTCCTAAAAGGAATCCAAGTGAATTTTTAACTGTTTTTCGTAGTTAATTCAAGATTGAGGCCAAAACGGCGTTTAAGTGAATTTTTAAACACGAAAAATTCGACGTCAAAAAATTATTTTGGGGCTTTGTAGTATTTTTTTTTCTGAATAACACTACGAGGTGTTTAATTTTAGCTATATTTTGAGGCAGTGCAAATTTGTCTCCGGATTTTTTCGGGGGTGTAATCAATTCTTGCTTTAGACAACCTTTAAAAAATTCACATTTTTTGGACAACCTTTAAAAAATTTACATTTTTTGGACAACCTTTAAAAAATTTACATTTTTTCAAATCTTCCACTGTCCAAAATTTTTTTCATAAAAATTATTTACATTAAAAAACACAATTTTTTTACATTTCCGTTCATAATTTTGCTAAAATTTCGTAAAATGGTTTGTTGAGTTACGAAAACTTTTAAAGAACTTTTTGTCCCCTTGGTGAATTTTCTGTCGCTAGAAAAAGTGTGAAGAAATCTAGCAAGAAAACGGTGGGGGACGCTAGCTTTAAGACTCCCCCTTAATATGGCCCCATGAGGACCTTCTCCGGCCGATATGTTGTCGCTTTTGTGGCACTCTGACTCATTATGATGGAATCATATCATTTTTCTTGTTTCACATTTCGTACACAATTTCCCTTGCCTTTGCAATTACCATTAAAAATATACATTTGTACGCATAAAACGTGTGTTTTTCGTTTGGGTGTTTATAGATTTTACCACATTATGTGGTTTTATGCTCATGGGCAGGCAGCATAAGTACGCGGGCATAATCTTAAGGCACGACTATACGGATTTATTGAAAATTACCGTTCCCTCATGTTGATTACTCTATTCCACAAATGTGGCTCATTATTCGCTACTCGATTTCAATACAAAAATCAAAATAAAGAAACCAATGAGTGACTAATATTCCACTCAGTCAGTACTTTTTTGTGTTCGATTTGTCTTCCAAGGGGGTTTTTTTTGGTGTTGTTGTTGACTTAACAGAGAAATAATTGACCACTGACAGATGAATTTGTTCTTGATTTTAGTTTCTTTAGGTTGCTTACTTAGAAAAAATGATTAGTTCCATCGTTTATTGGAATTATCAGAAATAATTTCCATAGAAATCAAATATTCATTGACCCCATCGAAGATGTTGTTTTCGATTTAATTGGTTCGATATAAAAGTGATTAATTTAATTTCAAAATGATAATTTTTTTTTATGGTTTTTAAATTTTCTATGGATTTTGGTTTTGTGCGTATTTTACATAACACTGTTTTTCAATCAAGGTTGAACGCTATGTAATTTTGTTAATCAAATAATATTAACTTTGATTTCTCTTCTTCTATTGGTAATGTTTGCAGTTTGAGCATTTTTTTTTTGTTTACAACCTTTCGAAAATTTGATCAAATATTGAGTAGTTTGTATTTATCAAAGGACCGAAAACACAGCAATAGCGACAGCAAATAATTTCATTGGCTCAGAGCCGTCTGACATCATACTCACATCTTTAACATGTTGACTGTCACCATGGAAGAGAAAAAATTGGGTCTCAGAGGCCAGTAGACTTTTTTTTAATGATCTTTCAGGCTATTATTTTTTTGAACCGCCCCCATACAACTGTAATACTTTTTTTCATTTTCTCGAAAATTTAGAATGACGAAATGTGTTTAAAATATGATTTTTCATAACCGTTCCATACATCAAAATCCAATCGGACCAATCCTTTCCCCTCTTCTATAGAAATGATAAATTTTCCCACAAAATTTTTAATATCTGCCTCATATAGAGTATTCGATGATTGCCCCTAGCAATTGTAGCTTTTCTTAAGATTACTTTTAGTCAAACTTCTTATTTAGTTGGACATGTAATTAAATAGCAAGATACACTCTTGATTCACTTGCAAAAATTCTACAATATCTGCAAGAATTCATTTAAGTTTGTATAAACTGGAGCATCTCAGTGCGTGTAAACTTAGTTTTAGCCATTTTGAATTATCGAATGTCAAATTTCCGTTCCGATGTGTACCAGCAAATATGTTAGCGAAATAAGTCGGACTTATGAGTCATACTGGCTGGCTTTTTGGTCTCCACTAGACGTAACACCAGAGATAAAAGAAAAAGTCATGATTTTTACGTCAAGTGTAGAGTGTTGATAAAAAGGCAAGCCTTGCTCCCTAATTTTGTTACCCCAGATGGCAAAAAAGGCTTTGCCAGATGAAAGAATTACAAAAACGATTAACACGTTCGATACCGGTCGCATTTTTTTTCACCGGATTCGAATGTGTTAAAAAAATATGTCACTCTTTTAGGGGAAGGGGGGTTTCTAGTTTTTTGACGAAGGTGCTGAATTTAATACAAAATTCTGGAAACATTGAGAGAAGAACCTTGAAGGGGGTAGTGGTGGTTTGTGGTTCGACAAGCTTTAAATTTGCGTGACGTATTTTATGGCCATCGTCCGTTTGTGGAAGCTTTCACTGTAAATGTTGTAAGTAAGGAATTAAAATCGATCTATAACAGTAGAGATTCCGCTTATCACTTTCAAGGAAATTTTAAAAATCAAGTTCCAGAAGGAACTCAAAAAAGAAAACTCAAAAAAAAGAGCTCTCGTCGACATTTTGATGTTTTCGGATTTAACTTATTGACTTATTTCAAGTGAATATACAAGATTCGAAAGTAAACTTTTTTAATTATAATCAAGTAGAATCACTACTACTACTACATTCTGCTTTCCTCATCAAATGTCATTGCATTATAATCATTTTGTGTAAATCAATAAAAAGGGCAGGGAAATTCCTTTTTCTAGAGACAAGTAGAAGTGCTCTAATTCACTTCCATCTTCCCATTCACTGAATTAATTTCCATTGGGAATCTCTTGTTACACAAGTCAATTATGAAAAGGCTAAAGAAGATGGATATTCTCGTAAATCCTCCCATGGTAAACTTTATCTTGATTGCAAAATTGAATTGAGTTTAAAGTTACGATAAAACAACTCGAGATTCAGAATCTAAATCAACATTGGAGGGTTTCAAGAAGGATTTGCTGGGGTAACTTTTGTTTATTCAATTGACAAAGTGTTTAAAGTTAACACCATCAACATAAGGATTCCAACTGTAGGAGGGGTTGATCGTGGTTGCTTAAATCTACACAAAAAGGGTAAACTTTGTAACATAAACTGGAATACATTTTCTGTATGTGCATTTTGCAGACTCGAAATTATGAAATATAAAACTGAACTACACAACAATATGGGAAATTTTCTGTGTTTGTATTCTAAACAACATTTTGCGACTTGAATACAATTAGAATTTCTACTCCAAATATACACTAGAAAAACATAAAAGGGGGAGATAGAAATCTCAACAAAATGGGTCGACCAACCCGAACTTTAATCGACAACAGAAAATAAACACAAGTTTATATGGAAATGCAGACAGACGGATTTTTATTTCATTTCGTATACGACTTATAATAAAAGGAAACAGGAAGCGAAATGGAAAAGTTGTCAAGCTGAAAACAATGGAAAAGCTCTTTGAAATAGCGGAAAAATCATCCAGTAAAGTGTCTCCCACAAGAGCTCTTATAAACTTTATTTTTGTATTGGGACACTTTTCATAAGGGATTTATTTGAAAATAGGGCCCCACTTATCATGAGTGGTCTTGACCGAATTGTGAATTTGGGTATACTTCAAGAGGCATAAAAATAATTGGATTTCTTTTAAAAATTCCATATTTAAATATTTTTGGCTTTCTTGTTATTTTTCTTTTCACAAACGGATGTCTTAAATTCGATTGTGCTTTCTAAGATTTTATTTATTTTTTTTTTTTTTTTGTGAAAAAGGTCATTAAACCAATTATTTATCCTAAAGTTTGAAGATATGTAAACGAAAGTCGTGGAAATTTCTAACAAGTAATTTTCGTATGTCGAAATTTTGTAAATATTTTCCATTGAAATAAATTCAAATTAGAGATTCTTCGTAGAAGAAATAAAAGACCAACATTTTGTAGCTTTATCGGCATTACAAGATTTTTTAAGAATAAAATAATACAGGAGATAGCGGAAGAGGGGCCGGGCGACAGTGACTACGGTGAGGTAGATTTTCTTATATAAACGTTTTTTAAAAAGAAAGATTTTTTTTTACTTTCTTATACGTAGTATTATAAAAACAATATTCATGAAAAATTTTGACATCTTTGTTGCCTAAACATTTACTGTGTCTTCCGGGGCGATGGAGTCATATTACAAAAATGCCCTTCTGTCTGTCAGTCTGTGTACAAGATTTCTCAAAAACTACTACACTCAGAAAAATGGAGGCTAACTCGACGACCTACATACGGCGTAATTGGCCTTGGGCAGGAAAATTTAGCCTATGCGAGGCGCGCGTTCGCCTGCATGAGGGAAAGTAAAACTTGTGTTGACCTGTGGCCGGAGAAATTCTGAAATTAAGCCACGAGCAGGTGAAGTAGGGCATTGGGAGCTGCACAAGTTGACCTTAGATAGGCATTTCGAGGATGTAATGTCATGTAATGGAAACCTCTGTCAGCCAGCTAGCGGTCAGAGTTAACCTGAAAAAAAGTTGACCTGGACATTTTTCTGAGTGTACTGCTAGAGCCACAAAAATTACAGGGATATTTGGAACCTAGCTTAATCTAACCAAATGTCGGCTTTTTTAAATCGAAAAAAACGATATGCTAGTATCACACATGGCTACTTTCACTGCGCAGCACGAAAAAAAGTGTCACAAAAACTGCAGCAGCCGCAAAAATTGGCAGTTTTTCTTCATGCTGCGCAGCAAAAGCAGCCATATCTGCTCCACCCATATCTGATCCAGCCATTAATTATAGACAATGTTTACAAATGTCAGCTGTCAGCTGCCGATTTGACATTTCAGGTTGGGGTGGATATTGGCTCAAAACCCATCGGCATCGGAAAGCAGCCAACGCCATTTTGTCAATACACATTTTATACAATTTAAATGAATTAAATTGGTTTTCCCCACATAACACCAGAATTATCACTTACGTTGCTGTAACAAAAACTTTATGCCTAAATCTCTCAAAAAAAAAAATTACTTGCCACTTAAACTTTTGATCAAACTCTCGTAAAATTCGTGTAAACAAACTTTTTGGAATTACTTTTGATCCTTAAGCGGTTCCCATTCATCAAGAGTTAACTGCGAAGTAAATTCGCAGGAATCGTGGAAAATCTTATTTTCTTTTTCATGATGTGTTTGGTTGTTTACACAACTAAAAGCATTGACCTGATTCTATCGATAAGTGAAGCTAAAAGTAAAGGTGATTTTTTAGATTACAAGGGAGTAAAACGACGACCTGTGCGTGTTGTGATTTACCATGTATGAGATTTTATTGGGTGTTTTATAATTTCCCTAAAGATAATAACACAGGTCGACAAAATTAGACTTTTTTTCGTTAGCGTGTTATGAATTTCGATTTGGTTGATTCCGAATTTCGCAGTAGTTTGGCTGGATCAGCTCTAGTTTTGGAGATACAAATGGTGGCTTATAAATTTGTTAATACATTTTTGGGTATTTCTCAAAAACTAGAGTTAAAACTAGAGCTGATCCATATACATTTCAAAAAACTTTCAAATATTAGTATCTTTTTTCAACATTTTTAGTGTTGGATTTTTTTCTTAAATTTTAAAAATGCTTTTCTTATCAATTTCAGCCTAAAAGTTGTCTTCTTCAACACATTTTTTATCAAACTTTAAAAAAAATCGATATGAAAAACGTTCCCTAATGTAAAGTTTAAGGCCACGTTTACACTTTCGATTTTTCTCGAAATTTTTCATCAATAGCAGAATAATTTTTTCATCTACCGTCAAAAAAATTCACTCAGCAAAAGTTTTGAAAATTCGAATCTATTCCGGTAATTTTGTACGAAAGAATTCCAATTCCGGCGTCTTTTAAAAATAAATTTCCGTATTTTATGTCGTCGTGTAAACGATGGAATTTAGAAGTGTCTCAGAATAAAATTCGCGTTATAAAGTGTCAGATGTAAACTACGCCTAAGCCCTTGCTCGCATATCGACAGCAACTGGAATTAATTATGCGGTGTCTAATAACGCAAAAAACCGATTTCAATGAAATTTATAATTGCAACGTACGCGTTAGAGTGTCTTACCTAACCGACTTAAGTGCGGTTCCACAATTGGTCTCATTTGCTGTTCAATTATTTAACTGATGATGATGATTTGGCGAATTTTTTTTTTGGTTAATTCATTGGGAGTTGCTTTGATAACTTTCTACCTTTAACCTTTACGGTAGCATAATGTCGGCTACTTACCTGTTTTAATATCGTAGAGTCGATTGTAATTTACTTTGCTACCGCAGACAGCCTTAATGTCACTATCTAACAAGTCGACCAGGTGAGAATTTTGTCTTTAGTTTAATGGAAATTTCATTGGTTGGCGGCGAGCACACGTTTTTCTTCTGATATAAAATGAACAGAAAAACCAAATCGGATTTTCTTACGTAATGAGCTTAAGGTGCAACACCGAACGACAAACATCTCATCCTCTGTGGTCTTTGGGGCTTTGGGTCTCTCTATCTATGCACGGTTAAGTAATCATTATTGAGTGAACCACACGCGAATATTATGAAATTTTTCACCATATTATCAACATGTTGAAAGCCGTCGATTTTCTTGCCATTTAACCAAACTAACCTAAAACCTGCTCAACAGTCTCGGCCTGTACTTTCACTCGACTTTTAGTTAAATGGACCGAATGTGATGTTATTTTTTTTTTAGTTAGTCACTCAGTAAATATCGAAACGAAGAAATATAAAAATTCACAGAAAGAAAACAAAAATCTTTTCAATTCGTTGATATTAAAAGCATTAGCAAAGGAAAGAGAGAAAATATGAATTTTATTTTTTCTCCGTTTCATTATTGCGGTTTTACAGGTGAAATGGTATTACCTGTGGCCTGACATTGAGCAGCAGAAGCGTTACCGCATTTTCCTCAGCTAATTATTATTCATTAAGGTTGGAATTATGTATTCCATAAGTTTAGGTAGGCGCGCATATTTTTATTTCAGCGTCTTTTGATAGCATTTTTCGTTGAAGCCAATGACCTAAAATGCCTAATTCTCCTGACTAATTGTTGATAAATTAAAATTAACTCTAACGTCATTCGAATTCTTTGTGAAATTTCGGGGGGTTTTTTTTGCAATATTTGTTCGGATAAAAATCGGATATGTCAAGCTCTGCAGTAACCACAAGAGTTTTTTCGGCGGTTTGATAATTTTGCGTAATAAATGTTTTTTTTTTACAATTAAAATCGTACTCTGATAATGAAAGTGTTTGAAAACAATCGGTGGCATTGTTTTGTTGTTATAGCATTTTCTCACGCCCTTATTTTTCTTGTGATTTTGTCGCATGGAAAAATTGTTTGTACTTTGATTGCATAAAAGTATCTTTTAGGTGTGTTGAGGTTTTTTGGCTCATTTGATAACGTAGTCCAATATATTTACACATTTTTACTTTCTTATATGAAGTACGCATTACAGAAAGTGTTTTATTCAGGAAAAAAATTGACCTCTTTATTTGCTTGAAAATCGAGATACAAACTGATTTTTTGAATCGAACTAGTTAAAAACCACTGAACCATTTTCATAAGAAATGATTTTTCCAAAATGGAAAACTTCGTTATTTTGCAAGGAATCTGCAAAAATCGAGCTTTTCGATTTCTTAACATGTTGAGCGCCACGTGCCCACCGGTGAACATTTTAATTTTCCAACAGAGGACCATGTGACCACCGGTGGGCATTATTGGATGTCGATGGTGGGATAACGTGACCACCCGTAGACACACTACTTGTTTCATTTCGAGACATCGTGACCACCCGTAGACACACTACTTGTTTCATTTCGAGATATCGTGACCACCAGTGGGAACCTTTTACATATACTCGTATTTAGCTTTGAGAAATATTAAGTTTGGTCTCAGGATGTAAACCTATTTTACTTGCAATTGGTAGCACATGCAAAAAATCAATAAAAATAAATAAAAAAAATGTTGGTCCCAGAATGTCACCCAAGGAATACCCGCTCGTAAGCACGCGGTCTACTGTGTAATTTAAAGAATGATCACCGGTGGGCACAACGTGTTAAAGATACTAAAATTCACTACATTTTTAACTTTTACCGTAAATTTGTATCTTTTACCGTTATCAAGGTACATATTTCAAATCTTAAGTAAAAAAATTGATGTTTTTATCTAAATTAATATTTTATTTGCCGGGCTATCGTGCACGCTGAGAAAAAAATAGTAAATCTAACTATTTTATAATGGGGAATCATCACTGTTCTAAAATAGTTAATTTTGATTACAAAATAGTTACTTTCAATTTCCAAAATAGTCAATTTAACCACAAAATAGTAAATTTTACTACTAAGTAGTTGTTAAATTTATTATAAAAATAGTCGATTTTGACTATTTTTCTAATTGAAATAAACTATTTCAGTAATAGTCACAATTTCACATACAAAAATGGTGATTTTCGGCCATTTGAAAACACGCCCTCTTTCTCTTTCGTTATACGTGATTTTTCATTTCATATGGAGTGTAGCACCGCCGTCACATTACCGAAGTCCATCCTCCCCCCCCCCCTCGCTCCTCCTTAAAAGTGGGGGGTATTTTATGGACAGCCCTTTAGCTTTGTGATGATAAAATACATCAAAGATTTATTATGTTTTCTCAATTGTGTAAAAAATCATCCATGTAAAACTGTAGGTGCGAAACAGGGAAGAAATTGTTATGAAACCTCAATTGAGGAGGCCCAGCCTCTTCGAGAGCTGTAGCGCCGAGGTGATGATGATGATGATGTGTGTAAATTGCGCAAGAACGTAGATTTAGTATAAGAAAGTCATGTGCTGTTCACATCAGATATTTTTCTTATCATTCTCGTGATATTGCGATAGCTTGAGGGAAATTTGATTTCGTGATTTCCACAAATCATTGTTTTCCAACCATTTCTTACCTTATGTTTATTTCTTGGCTATCAAGAATTTATTTTCACGCATGTTCATAGGAATTTTTTCCTATTCATACGGGATATCCTTTTAACATAATTCTCTTTTGCTATAGAAAATTCCAAGAAACTTTATTAATCGCCACTTGAAAAGTGTTAATATCTAAAATATGTAAGATATCAATCGTAGGGTCATTAATTTCACATTTTTCTTGTTGGATTTTCCTTTTCATTTCGAATAATTTTCAAGAAATAACAATGGGCATAAAGTGGACGTTTATCGTATAAGAAATTTATGTTACTTTGCATATGGGATTTATGCTGGAATTGAATTGAATCGCCTCCAATTCTGAGTAATACTTAAACTAAGTGTATGAACACGTTTCAATGACTTTTTCTGAGACATACGCAGATGGAGAACAAAAATCAACGGAAAATTTGAATAAATATTTACCAGTGATGCATAGAATTGAAACCGAACATTAGAAAAAAAAAGTCTCATGCAATCATTGTTGTAATAACGACGCTTAGAGGGAGGGCAGAGTGTAACCCCCTATAATATGAAAATTTTTTTACTTCTTTTTTTTTGGTCGGAAAAACAATTGAACATCTTCAATTTGTCAACGATTTCAAGTGGACCACTGAAAAAAAAGCTGTTTGCCTGTAAGATTATCCAAATGGCTTCACTAAACAACAATATTTAATGGAAGATAAATGTACAAACAGATAAACGGACAGACAGACGAAAGGGGAACTCAATTTAACCCCCCACAAAATCCCATTATATAACATCACGTAACAATAATAATGGCGAAAATGGAAACCAGTTAGCAAATCGTGTAACAGGCACGGCAACTGCAACAACATAATCATATATTTTATTTATTTATACCAACAACATTAAAATAAACGGTATCTCAATTGAATTGCGCTGTGCAATTGAAACAAAATAAATAAATGAACATCAGATCATCATAAACGTATGGGCATTCAAAAAATATTCATGTGGACAGTATTTTCGGAAAGGGTGTTGCCGTAGAAATTCAAAAATCTATTCTATAAGGGTTTTATACTCTTTATGAGAATCATATAGAAGTATACTAGATTTAGTATACCGTTTGTAATGCATCGAACCAATCACCGAACACAGAAATGAGTTACACCAAGTAACAAAAAATTTTAATTTCTGTCAGTCTGTCTGTCCGTGAACACCATAACTTTCGAAGGAGATTGAGCTAGAGACTTGAAGTTTTTTACAGTTGCATTTGTCGTAAATAGAAAGCCTAAATTCTTGAACGAACAATATCGGATCAGTCCTTCCGCCCTCCCCCATAGTTTTTTTTTTGCAATTTTCTCGAAAACGGTGAGTCGCATTGAAAAATTTATAACGGTAAAATGTGTTTAGAATCTCAAGGAGCACAAAAAGTCGTAAAATGGTCGTCAAAACTTCAATTTCGAAACTTTATGGTCACGGCGACCACTTTACGACCCTTTTTGCTACTTGGGATAGGATTTTACATAACTTTTCCATACATCAAAAGCCAGTTGGACAATCTCTTCCCCCCTCCCCATATAAATGGAATACTTTTTTCCTGTTTTCTCGAAAACTGTGCATCGTATCAAAAAATTTATAAAGATAAACTGTCTTTAGAATATGATTTTACATAACCTTTCGATACATCAAAATCCAATCGGACCACTCCTTCCTTCCCGACTTTCCCATAATTTTTTTTTAATTTTGTCTGTCTTCTTATAGTGTTTGACGATTGGCTGCCTGGCAACTTTTCTTATGTTTTTTACTTTTCTTATGTTTTGTACTGAATTTTCACTCTTTTTAAACAGAAAAAAAAACACCTGCGGTCGTACCACAAAAAAAAGATATGTAAAAAATGTCTTTAGAAAATTACAGAAAACGAATTCAAGTTGAAAAACATATTTCCCAAAAACGCAATGCAAGTGAAAGTTGAAAATATTTTTTGAAAGAAATTCCCTGTGTCACCCTCTTGTCAAGAATTAGATAATAGAGGTATTCATAGAATTGGGGGAAATGCCTTGTAAACCGCGTCAGTTTACCACTTAGTAAACGAACTGTCAAAATTTGTATGAAAATTTTTTACGTCCGTCTTTTTTTCGTGTATCCTTGAGAGAAATAAAGGCATTTGGCAGATGTACTTTCCTTAAAATGTTAGGTTAAGTTTGTTAGCGGACAAGAAAAAACTACCCCGACTCCATGCGTCACATTGAAATAATTTATTAAGGCAAAAAATGTTTAAAATATATGATTTTACATAAAACTCCCATGCATCGAAATTCAATCGGTGGTACCCAAGGAGCATAAATGGTCGTAAAGTGGTCGTTGCGATCATCAAGTTTCGGAATTGAAGTCACGATGACCAATCGACTGGACTTTTTTGTTGTGCTACCTGGGTCGCAGATAAGCGATTAATTGTAAACTAGAAACGACAGCACTACATAACTGCGGGTGTTAAACTCTGCTCTATTAAAATTGATTAGAAAATTGTTGAATAAGGGGAGCTTGATGTGAATTTACTATGTCGGCATAAATTTGAAATAGACGTCGAGTTGTGACGAATGGGCAAATATTATTATCTGGCCGTTGGCCGCATTCTCATATTGCAGTTTGATAAGAAGTTAACAGCCAGCAAAATGCCTTCCGGATGGTCTGTTTTAGTTTAGCTATTGTGGGGCTCATATTGGATTTTTGTTAATTATAATGAAATTTTTCGACGTTGCATTTTTTTCCCGTGTCAAATGATATTTTTTGACGAAAATTTTGTTTATATTCAGACTTTTAGCAAAATTTAATTTTGATTGTGGCTTGCGTTTGAAGAAAATTACTATCGATTCATTCAGATGTGCAACCAACCATTAGGAATGCCTCATTTTTGTATCTATTGAGTTGCCCGTATCTATTCTAATTGAACGAAATCTACTTTTAGCTATCGAACGAGTACACGAGTCTAATTGAGGTGCATGGAAATATTAAATTCAATTCAATCTAACATACCATCCTTAGCCAGACTATGACGTCTTAACCCATTGGCGTCCAGGGCAGCAATCATGTATTCCGACGCGTCGCTGTCTTTCGACTTCGACGCAGCTTTTAACTCTTGACTTCGCCATATCAGCAGCTTCAAATTTCCTGGAGTGACAGTCAGAATCACGTTTCGATTCATAGTGACGATTCCGCAAAATTTCACGCTGCAGATATGGCGAAGTCAAGAGTTAAAAGCTGCGTCGAAGTCGAAAGACAGAGACGCGTCGGAATACATGATTGGTGCCCTGACCTTTTCCGCATTGAAATTTTGATGAGTTTTACTATTTTGGCTCGGAAAGTGTTCTGTGGAAGACCCAACCTCAGATGGCCAAATGGCGTTGACTAGGACGTGAAGATTGGAATGCAAAACTGGAGGACATCGGCACGCTCTGGCGAGAGACATTGCGGCAGACTAAGACCGGAACCCGGTTGTAGCGCCGAGAGACAGAGAGAGTTTTACTATTTTGTGTTTAACCAACATTTTTCGGATGTGAAAATACCAAAATGTAACAAAATATTATATAAAAATATAACATTTTGTTATATTTTTTTAAGACCTACAAGCCGAAAAATTCCATAAAAGTTTCACTATCGTCGCTAGAACCAAATCATAAAAATCTTTTTATGCTACGCATGTACACAATGAACAAGAGAAATTTTTAGTTATCTCACAACCAGGGCTGTGGAGTCGATAGCTCAACTATTGACTCCCACTTCTGAAGTTTTAGAATATCCGACTCCGACTCATGAAAGTTTAGAAGGTCTAACACCAACTCCGACTCTATCGGATAAAAAAAAATCATTAAATCACCTCAAACCCCAAATCAAACATTGCTTTTGGTTGCAAACATGACCTAAACTAGAGGGACAACACTTTCTAGTGGCCAATGAGGGTAAAATAAGCGATTGAGAGTTGAAGGTGACAAATTTTTGTCCGACTTCGATTCTTAAACTCTCTTCTGAAAATAGACCGACTCCGATTTCTCGACTCCGACTCCACAGTCCATCTCATAACCGTACTCTAAATAAATAGAGCTAAATAAATGACAAGCTCCCAGAAAAGCCGATTTTCGCGTTACATAAATGCAACAGTGGGCATTAATGGATTAATGCAAGTATCTGTATATCTACAAGACTCGAATAGATATGCCGTAAAGTAGATTCATGTAGAGATTCTGTGCATCTTTCGACGATAAATTTTCATTTAAAACCACCAGTACTACAGGGAAAAACTCTTGCCAGTGCCGTTGAAAAAATGCTGGAAACTCAATTTATTTATAGAGGAAAATTTGATAAAAATGCAGATAGGTTTCATATCGGTTGCTTAACTTGGCTTGGCTCGCTTCAAATATACCTTCCACATTTTTTAGATTGGAATAAAAATCTTTTCTGCTTTGGTCCGACATTACACGATAGTAAATCGTCTGTAGTGTAAGATGCACGGCGAAAATCTTAAATGATTTAAACTTTGCGATTCAATTTCGAGGCGAAATTCCGCACAATTCCCTCATGGCTGAGGACATGTTCGTTCGGCCTCATTTTTATTGCAAAATAAAATTCTTAAGGAGATTTTTATCCTTCCGTTTCCATTGAATGTTTTGTCCATCATGCGGAAAAACGTATTCCGGTCTGGACACTGTTGGAACCTGAAGTTTCTGATGCATCTTCATGCGCTTCATAAAAATTTCAAATACACCTGCATCACTGAAAATTGTTTAAATATAAGCAACATGTTTAAGGAGAAATTTCATCCCTGTGTGCAAAAGGAGGACAGAGGGTTTTTTGACGTTGATTTTTTTACTAGAGTAGTTTTCTAAAAGATAAAAATCTCTAAGTATTGTCGTTGCTGATGACGATATACTTGTCTGATGTACAGGAAAGCGTTGCAATTAAGACGTTGTTCTGAATGTCAATTCAGGTTAATTGTTAACACTCTAACGGCCAATTTATTCACTAGGAGTTAAATCGCCTTAACTCCCTTAACTCACGTTTAACATGGAAAATAACGTTAGCTAACTCCCTTAACTCACTAACTCGGCTTAACTGCTAGTGAATAAATTAGGGGTAAATGTTCTACTGGGACATAATTTCTAAGATTTTTTTTCTAAACCTAGAAAAAAATAAAGGGGAAAAAAATAACTCAGCGGAAAGAATTTTGGGATTCAAAAATATTTCAGGTAACATTTTCAATGATTTTTTCAGACATTAAGTGCGTTTTTCTAAATTATTTTCTTTTTTAATAACACAATAACAATGTTTAATTCACGCAACAATTAAATTGTGAATCTAACTATTTTATAATCGGCAATGGTGACTATTACTAAAATAGTTAATTTGAATTGCAAAAATAGTCAATTTAACCATCAAATAGTAATTCTTACTACTGAGTAGTTAAGCTTATAATAAAAATAGTCGATTTTCACTATTTTGGTAACCAATTTATGACTTTAAGAATTGCAGTTGCAGTCGGTCAATGTTCACAAGACAGTTTAAGGCGCTATTTACACCTGACACTTTGTTCCACGAATTTTATTGTTCGACACTAAATTCATATTGCACAACCGTTTACACTACAACAAAAAATTTAGAAATTTATTCCTGAAAGACGCACAAACTCGAATTTTTCATATAAAATTCAAATTTTGACAACTTTATTAATTCATTTTATGCTGCGATAGATGAATAAAATTCGCGGAGAAATTCAAATATAAATCGCAAGTGTACACGGGGCCTAAGAGCGGGACTCGGAGAAAATTTGTCGACTTCAACTCTGACCCCGAATAAGTTTGTTTTACCTCAGTTGGTCACTTTCTAGTTTAGGGTACCTCTATATGTTAGGTCAAACCTTAGTGTTTTGCAACCAAACAGTGTTTTATTTGAGGTTTGAGGTAATCTAATGATTTTTTTAGCTGAAGGAGTGGGAGTTACATGTTCCAGACTTTCAGTAGTCGGCGTCGGGTATTTTAAATTTTAGGAGTCGGAGTTAGAGTCGGAGTTAGAGTTGGAGTTAGAGTCGGATTTTTTTTTATAGTTCCAGCCATAGGTTAGGGGAAGACCCTTTAATCAAAGAACAAATAATCTAGAGAATAAACTCTTAGAACAAATTTTTAGAGAAAATTTTTCCACTGTTGAGATGAAGCAAGAGGATCCGATGTAACACGGAAAAAATTATCCATTCGATTCCTCCATCTCATTGAATAGATACGACGAGAAATGTTCTCTCTGCTTCGTGCTCCCTAGTCTAAAAGTAATTAACTTTTAGGCCGTAGCTAGTGAATGATAGGGACATTTTTCCCCCCTTCGAAGGGGAAATTTGTCAAAAATTTGTTCTAAGAGTTTATTCTCTAGATTATTTGTTCTCTGCTTTAATGCCGAAGCACAGCTCAGGATGATCGGAAGGACAAACGGAGATGCCGGTTTATGTTCTCCTTGAACTTCTGCGGGTTATTGGAGTCGGAGTTGAAGGTTGAGCTATAGACTCCACAGCCCTGACTGTTTCACTGTATCAGAATAAAACAAACTAGGGAAAATTTAATTTCAAATTTCTCATTTCATTAAATAAAAGTGGTTGTTGCTCGACTTGCATTACCATTTTATCCACTAAACAATTTGTATGAAAATCCAATAAAACTTTTCCGATAAAATGCCAAGCAATTAGACACAAATAAGACAACAAATCAGTTTCACTTTCCAATTTGAAAATCATTTGAAGATTTCCCAATGAATGAAATGCTTATAATAAAATAAAATGTATAAAAAGCGAAAGTTAAGGCCACTGTCCACCTCCTCGAGTCCTCCTTCAGTTCAATGATTTCGGAAAAGAAGCGATTTTTACAATTTTTCATTATTTTCCAAACTATCTATTATACGATGATTTTCCCCCGAAAATCCCAATGTTATTCGTTCAGCGGGTTCAACATCAATGAATACAATAATTTTAGTAGCAATTATTTGGATTCATCTTGCAAGTCCATTGCGCGATCTCAATGTCAGTCGGTGGATTTGTTGAAGTTGTCCAGGTGTGGCATGGAATACAGTAGTACGCGATGGAGGTAGTAGAAAGATGGCAAAGACATTGGCGGAATCATTTAAGAAATTCGCATCAATTGTTGCGTTGATCTTAGCTATTTGTATTCTTTTTTTTCGTTGCTGTTGCTATTTTGTAACGTTACCAGAGACTTACTGTTTTTGCCGTAGCCATGATGTTGGATGATATTTGATCATGCTGATGGCAATAGATGATTAACCTGTGTATTTTTGCGACGATATCAGTGTTTCCCAACTTTACGTACGCGTACCCCTAAGAGTACATTGGCTGGTTCCAGGGGGTACACGAAATCTGAAAAACAAAATGGCGTCAACAAAATTTTGTAAAAGATTCGAGGTATTGTAAACAAAAAAATATTTTGAATTTTTATTAATAAATTATTGGTTACCTGTATTTTTTTCTGAAAGAATTTTGGTACTTGGTTTGGTGCTTAGACTCAAGATCTTTACAGAATCAAATATTTATAAAGATGAAATGTGTTTAGAATATGATTTTACATAACTTATCTATACATCAAAATCCAGTTGAACCACTCCTACCCACCTCTCCACCAAAAAAATTAAATACTTTTTTTTAATTTCTCGGAGTGAAAAGTCGGAGTGAAAAATTTATAAAGGTAAAATCTGTTTAGAATATGATTTTACATAATCGTTCCATACAATATCTCCTATACTGTCGTCTGCCATATAGAGTACTAGCTTGCGTACCCGTCGTTGCCGGGTTAAGTTTTTTCAAATTTTTTTGTTGGTCTATGTTGGAGATAAACTTCAGGCCAATCGGCTCGGTAGTTTCCCCGCGAAAGGGTAACATAGAGGAAGAGCTAAGTTTCGAGATCACTTTACCCCCTCCCCTTACTTCCCCACATCTCGGGCTACTTTTTAATGGGTCTATGTTGGGGCTCGACCCCCGACGAACATCTGTGTCAAATTTCAGGCCAATCGGTTCAGTAGCTTCCCCGCGAAAGAGTAACATAGCGCAAAAACTAAGTTTCGAAATCACTTTACCCCCTCCCCTTACTCCCCCCACTCCTCGCGCTACTTTTTTGTATGCCTATGTTGGA
This sequence comes from Chrysopilus asiliformis, assembly GCA_964034945.1. NCBI lineage: Eukaryota > Metazoa > Arthropoda > Insecta > Diptera > Rhagionidae > Chrysopilus > Chrysopilus asiliformis. The sequence goes on from OZ035963.1 coordinate 6,767,401, forward strand.
ACCAGAACCAGAGAACAAATAATCTAGAAAATAATTTCTTAGAACAAATTTTTAGAGAAAATTTTTCCACTGTGAGATGAAGCAAGAGGATCCGATGATTCGATTCCTCCATCTCATTGAATAGATACGACGAAAATGATTCTCTCTGCTTCGTGCTCCCTAGTCTAAAAGTAATTAACTTTTAGGCCGTAGCTAATAAATGATAGGGACATTTTTTCCCCCTTCCAAGGGGAAATTTGTCAAAAATTTGTTCTAAGAGTTTATTCTCTAGATTATTTGTTCTCTGCCAGAACTACCACAGATACTCATGCCAAATTTCAAGTCAATCGGTTCAGCCATTTTTGCGTTAAAGAGGAGCAGACAGATACCAACTCATTTTTATTATGATTTGACGATCGGTCCCTGGTAATTGTAGCTTTTCTTATGTTTATTATAGTTTTCGATTCGAATCAGAAAAATTTTCGTCTGCGGCGCAAATCATTGGCTTTTTATTTCTTAAAAAAATATTCGTGAGGTTTTCAACTATCATCATCATCCTCGGCGCTACAGCTCTCCAAAAGCCTGGGTCTCCTCAATTGAGGTTTCATAACAATTTCTTCCTTGCTTCGCACCTACAGTTTTACATGGATTGCGAACCATGGATGAATTACAACATTTGTAAGGTTTTTACGTTAAAATCGATCAACAGCAGAGGCCGTGATAGCAATCTAGATCGTTAACACCAAGCGGCAACTATTACTATTGATTTCGTGAAGCAAGTTGAGTGGACTTGAATCACAGTGTGCGATAGTCAGGAATTGAACCACCGACCTCCGGAATATTGGCCAAGTACTTTACCACTTGGACCACGCTGGAGACCATAATTTTGTATGTAATCGTATAAGGAGGTACGCTATTAAAAACTAGCTCGCTAGTGGGTAATCTAGGGAAAATGGTTGGGAAACACTGCTCTATATCATCTGCTGGGAGGCTTGAAAGATCATTTCCCAACTTCCAGTGTCAAGATCTTAGAGATATTCAAGATCTTTTAGCTACCAAAGATTGCGCGTACAACCCGAGGCAACAACCAGCCGCATTGTATTCTGATTATGAGAAGATCACTGATTGTTGATCGTGTCTTTTGTGAAAAAGATGTACCGAATCTCGTTGGTTACCACGCACATTTAGCTTTTATAGATTTTGGATATATGTTTTTTTTTTCAGTAAACCTCGTTGGCGTTATAATGTTGAAAAGAAAACTAACTGATGGCGATTAAATTGGGAAATTTTTGCGTTGGTGTTCATTGATGCGAACATAGTTTCTGGTGAAAGTTTTCTATAATAATCAGAAAATTTTATTTATTTGTTTTTTTCGTTTTTCTTTTTTCGTGTGTTACACGAAATCGATGGTGGCATTCGGATAGTATTTTTCTATTACTTTCTTTCTTAGATTAATTTATTTCCTTATAATGTTTTAATTAATTATACTATGCTGCTTTTCCATTGGCATTGAATAACCAACAGACACACCACCAATGAATAAAAATAATTGCTGAATTTATTAATGGAAGCGTGATCGCGCGAAAGTTAACAACTTTGGACAATGTGGGCAGAATTCATAGATCAAATTGGATCATAATCACTGTTGATTTTAATATTTTCTTTTCTTTTAAAAAATCATTCATTGGAATGCGTGCAGTGAAATTGTACACTAGATTAACGATCGATATTATGTTGTCTTTTGTTATTACATTAATGCGATCGTTAAATTTGTTCAGTATTGTTAAATTTGTTGCGTTTACAAGTAATAACATTTTAAATAGCATTCATTACTGGTTTGTTTGATTGACGGCTGTTTTAATGGTGAATGTCCACGAAAGTTAAGAAAATATCGCTGGAATTTGATTAGTGAAATATTTTACAGATTTTTTTTTGTCATTTAGTCATTTTACGACTTTAAAAAATCGTTTTTCGGAAGGATTTTGTTATTTGAATTTAACTGTTATCGGTTTTGGATCAATATGACTCAAAAGAGTTTTTAAAAAAATACTTAGACATATTTTTAATTGTCATTAAGTACCTATTTTTTAAGTGTCAGATAAGATAGAAAAATTGATGATAAATCATGTGAAGAAGGGGAGGGGTTAACGAACTATTTCACAATACACCGAAAAAACCATATTTCACCACTAGAATTTTTCGCGTCCGACAATTTTAGGTCGTCCTCTGAAGAGAGCACTTGAAGTGAAAATTTAGATCCCTAGAAAAAAAATTTTCGCGGGAAGGAGGTTAAAAGTGGTTTAACTAATTTAACACTCTAACTGCCACGACAGTTTTAAGCCTTTTTCGAATATTTAGTTGTCAGTCAACAAGACACTAAGAGAAAAAAATGGAAACAAAATTATACCTAAATGTTATTTTATTACTATAAAATGTGTGCAACTACAAAAAATCGTTGCGGTTGCAGCAAACCCTTTATTAATTTTCATTGCGGCCGTTGTGCACAATTAGGTGTCAGGTCTTTTTGACTGACGTGGCAGTTAGAGTGTTAAGATAATTTTTGCTTAACTTTATATGAGGCGTTAAAAGCTAGAGTGGACCAAGCCACATAATCGAGTTTTTGAAGCTTTTCCACTTTTGTACTATTATTGACTATAAATTTTTGGAAAAAAAAATTCTGTGGACTTTATTACTCCATGTTGAAACGTTCTTTTGTGCATCCAAACATTTTTATCTAAAAACTCACTCGCAATAGTGATTCAAACACAAAAAATTTCACGATTTCGACATGTGGGTTGGGCCACTCTTGCTCTCAATGCCTCATATCAAAATTCGTTTGTACAATTGCTCAAATTGTAGTGATTTAAGATGTTTTGTATGCATTGTGAAGATTTCTCACTGTCATCTTAAAAAAGGATACAAAAAATATCAGTTGTGATCAACACAAAACTTTCCTCTGCACAATTTAGTTTCGGGAAAAAATATGTGAAAAAAACACATTTTCAAATATCTTGAGAACCGGTAAAGATATGTAAAAACGGTTGAGGGGAAAAATGTAGAAAATTCTGTTTTCATAAAAACTCATAGTTTCGGAGATTTTCAAAAAAACTGATGTTTTTTCCAATATCTTGAGAACCGTTAGAGATACAAAAACAAAACCGTTAAAGCAAAAATATAGGAAATTTTATATCCTTTGAATTTTGTCGTATTCAATTTTTCCCAAAAGCTCAAAAGTTCCCAGAAATATTCAAAAAACGAAATTTAAAAAAAATGTAAGGAGGTATCCGTTATAGTTACCGTTACTTTTCCAAAAGGTTATAGCAAACTACGATTTTTGTAAAACTTATTTACAAAAAATGTCAAGTCGCTAGATCAACGCGTTTTCGAGTTATTTAAGATACATAAAACGGACAAACCGACAGATCGACATTCAGACAGACAGATGCACGGACATTCTCATAATTTTGCCTAAAACGGAGTTCACTCCGATCAGAAATTTTCTATTTGCCCCCGTTCTCGAGTTGATCTCCGTCATGATACAATACTTTCTCTCTATCAAAGGGGAAAGTAAAAATCTTGCGAGAAAAAGTTAAAAAAAATGTTTAAAAAAACATGAGAGATTGCTTTAAAAAATTAGAAAAGAATTTAAGTGCGAACGACCTGTGAGGGGTTGTCCATAAAATGCGTCACGTCACATTTCGGCCTCTCGACCGTCCCCCCCACCCCTCCCTTCCCTTTCATCGTCACGCTTTTTCGCTATTAAAAAAAAGTTTTTGGTCAAATTTTTAAACTGAAAAATTTTATTTTTATTTTTGTTGCTGTGAATATTTCATACATTTTAGGGTAATTTGACATCGCTGAATCCGAATCTGGACGTAGTTTGGCTGGATTCACTCTAGTTTTTGAGATTTGACTTTTTTCTAATTATATGGACTTTCTAAAGGCCTGTGTCCACATGGAAGTTCATTTGCAGAAGTCGCTTCCAGAAGAGATTTCTGGTGTCACAACTTCTGGAAGTTCACTTGAGGTTAGTGTTTCCATGGGAAAAACTTCCAGAAGTCTCTGCTAGAAGCGACTTCTGCAAATAAACTTCCATGTGGACACAGGCCTTTAAAGCAATAATTCTTCTTTTTACCAAACCTCAATATCTGGAATGAATTCAGCTAAACTATTTCCAGATTCGGATTCAGCGATGTTGAATTACCCTAAAATGATTGAAATATCCCACAGCAAAAACAAAAATACAATTTTTCAGTTTATATGAAATTTTTTCGAAAAGCAAACAATCTTTTTCGGCTTTTTCTCACTAGAACCAATCTGGCCAAACCATTTGCAGATTCGGAACAAGTTACGTAAAATTACTTTAAAAGGGTTGTAAAATATTTGGCAGCAAAATGGCTGTTGTGCAGTGCAATATGTATAATTATTTTGATTCATTTTTATTTCAGCTCATGTCGAAAAAGCATGATTGATTGATTGCATAGTTTAAAAAAAAAAGAAAAAAAAACATTTGAAAAGTTTCCCACTATACCAATTGCAGTTTTCAAACAAACTGCACTCACTGAAATTTGCAATTTATCATTCGTCCATTGAACCCGACAGTTTCTTCCATAACAGAACTCGTTCAATAAAATGTGAAAATTCGAAAAAAAAAAGAAAAACCTTTAAAAAAAGAACTCCAATTGCAGTCCTATGAAAGGTGAATGATTTCATTATTTCGATCTCACCCTTTGAATAACAATTAGATGCAAATGTTTTCTTTTTCTTGCGTTCATTTCATAGAAAAAAATACTCGCCATATTTCTGTCCTAAAGAACTAAAATAAGTGATTCAATTGACGTCTAGGCGGTGACTATCGAACGTGTTTCGTTTCTAATCAAGTGGATTTAACAGAAATAATTCCCTCGTCAACTTAATTTCATGTTGGAAAAAAGAAAATTCCTCAAATGAGGAGCACAATTTCAGTCGTTGACCGAAAATTGCAAACTATTTTAATCCGTAATAATACATTTCCAACCTAAATTCCTTTTGCGGCATTTTGCTAAACATTTCTTTAAAATTCCGCTTTCACCACCCATTATACAGCCCTTATCGATTATTTCGTAACCTTGCTGTGCATTGGCTCAAGTATTGGCTCAATTGGCTCAAGTATGTTGGAAGAGGTTTTGTTTTTTTTTGGTCTATTGTCAATTTTGCAACTATCAAGGTTGCATGATGCATCGATCGTCTATTAATCCGATAATCCTCTCACATTTTTCCTTTCTGTGCATGGAAAAATTTCCAACACCCTTTCGAAGAAGACATAAAAAATGAGAACAGTTCGAGGTCACTTTTTTGTATTTTGAACTTTTTGGATCTGACACTCTGGGGACACGAAACACACTTCAATCGAAACGATTTTTTAATTGTCTTATTTGATTCGATTTTCATGGATTTGAATTGCAATGCTTGAAGTGTTAGCAAAGATTAAATAACCAAAGATAAGAAATAACAGATTTTTTATTAAAGATAAGAAACAACAGAAAATGCATGAAAAATACTGTAGAGTATGTAACGCATATAATTTCAAAATTTTTATTAATTTTTTGACAATTTTAAGTCAAAATATACACGAAAATAATCGTTTTGCAAGGCATATTAAAGTTTTCATTTCCGCTGTCGGATTTTTGTGAGCCCCCAAAATTTGTTCTCGGTTTCTTATCTTTATTTACCTAATCTTTGGTGTCAGATTGATGAATCACTGGAGAAATGTTAGACCAAGAAGATCTCCATTCGAAAAGCTAGAAGAGAAGAATTGGAACGTAATTGTGTAGAGGAAATGAAGATTTAAAAAAAACTATACAGTGAAACCTGTAGGGAAGTAGAAAATTTGTCCGGTTTACTTTAACATAAATCGGCGGAAAATCATAGGATTTTGAAAATATGTTGATTTGGGCAGGTTTTTGGGTTATCCAAGGTTCCGCTAAAATAGGTTTTACTATATTTTGTAATTATTCGGCGAACTTATATTTTGTTTACAAAAAATTAGCCAAGAAAAAAAGCGGTTCTGAAAATGTTCAGGAACCGCTTCTGCGAAAAACGGGTACTGACTGGGGTCCGAGCCTAAGTTCCGAGTCCGAGTCAAAGACAAATGGTCTGTCTGTCGGTTGGTTTGTCTGTCGGTTGGTCTGTCTGTCGGTTGGCCTGTCTGTCGATTGGTCTGTCTGTCGGTTGGTCTATCTGTCGATTGGTCTGTCTGTCGGTTGGTCTGTCTGTCGGTTGGTGTCTCTGTCAGTTGGTCTGTTTGTCGGTTGGTCTGTCTGTCGGTTGGTCTGTCTGTCGGTTGGTCTGTCTGTCGGTTGGTCTGGCTGTCGGTTGGTTTGTTTGTCAGTTGGTCTGTCTGTCTGTGTGTCTGTCTGACTGTGTGTCTGACTGTGTGTCTGTCTGTTTATGCATACGGCCCATTGTCGATATCGGCAAATTATTTATGTTTTGACGGTGCTTTGCAAAAAGCCACACCTTTAAAAGCATAGAATAATCTGGGTACTTATTCGAACCATCTTAGATTGATCATAACCGACCAGAAGTAATTCTTTGATTTAAAAATATGTTCATAGAAGCCATCAGAATTGATTGACATTGAATGGCCTGTTAAGAATGTTAATTAGATTTGCGACCTTTTGCAACCGGCACTAATTGCGTGTAATATGGAAGCCTTTACTCCTTCCTTAGTTAGCAGCATCTCTGAATGCTACCAACAGAATCGCTTCGGATTGAATCTCGTTCCATTTAAAACTCACATGAATAACAAGACTAAGTTTATTGATTCCAACTAACTTGAAATGTTTTTCTTTGTAATTTCCCCGCAGGCCGCCACCAAAGTATATTCGTCGCGTGGAGCCACCTACAGTCCCGGTCTCGGCGCTTCCGTCGAATGCATCCCCATCGAATGCGGCCGGAAAGAGGTCGGGTGAGTCCCCAGCATCTAGCGAAAGTCCGTCAAGTTCATTGGAACGAAACATAAAACCATCGGACATTCTTCGCCAAAAGTCGCCCGAGTCGATCGATGCAAGAGCGTTCGCTGCCAACCGCAAAACCACCCCCGAAATCAGCAAAGTGGCCAAAGCTGAGCTGACGGCCGAGGAGTTCGGTCGGAAACTTGGGAAATCGGAAAGTTTGGAGAAGACCCGTCGCCCCGCTGGCGGTGATGTGGTGAAGATCAACCAGAGTCCAACCGGGAGTCTTGGAAAGACAACGACGAGCACATCTGCGGCTGGGACTGCGGGCAATGTGGGTGCATCGCCGACCGGCAGTTTGAGTAAATTTAGCAACGCCCGTCACGGTACGGACAGTCCAACTGGAAGTCTCAGCAAATTGAAGACAACCGCCAACGATAGTAATTTACAGAGTGTCGGATCGAAGGAATCGTTGGCCTCACAGGGCAACATCTCAGAAATTGTAAGTACTCCTCGATCGGTGGCAATTGCCCTTTTGTTGACCACTTCAGTTCCATTAACACTGAATTCGGTGTCAATTTTCAGATAAAGAGTTATGAATCGATCTCATCGCTGAGCTCGGACAGCATGAAGGCTAGTCAGATAATGGAAAATGAGCCCTACTACGACACCGTGCCGATGGACAACGGAGACGGAGAGTACGTTTACATAAAGCCAGGGGGCACTGGATCCACCTCAAGTCGGGATGATTTGTCAACAGCTGGCAGTACGTTGCCAATGCCGGCGCATCCTCGAAGTCACATGAGCAGCCAGACCAGTGTTTTGGAGCCCGAATCTCCTGGCCGAAGTTCAAATTACGTCAACATTGACTACTTTTTGCAGTAAGTTGAAAATTTTGCTTTTCATGCTTATGGAATGTCCGCCAAATGGCGAATGAGAAATGGATTTATTTTAAACGATTTCGGATCGTGGGGAAATTTCGAAAGTCTGGAAAGGGTGTAGTTGCATGTGATGTAAGAATTTGACTCACTTGGACTAATTTCTTTGGGATCGGATCTAATTCTGGACGCGGACAGTTTTTGAAAGTAGAAATTTCCGTATTATGAAAAAAAAATGTTTTGGTTTGAACAGTTTTTGGAATCGGGCCATAGAAATTTTATAATTTAGTCGAGGAAATTTTTGATAGCGAAAAAGACTTTAGTTAACCAATGGCGTGAAAGTTCTGAGAAACAAACGTTAACTGGATCAAAGATTTTAATTGCCAAGGTTTTTTTTAGTGTTATTATTTATTTTTTTGTCTAGTATCTTTAAAAACGTTCTTTAAAATATTTGATTTCAACCAGAGATAAATTAAAGCCGGTAAAGTAAAAAATGCATTCTTTTGAAAAGTAGAAAAACTTTTAACGAAAAACACGTCCAAATCTCAAGCAAAAAATGTCTCAAAAAATTTAAATATTTGCGAAAAGTCTTAATAAAAGTAAAAACATTAAGAATGTCTTTAAAGATTTAGAGAAAATGTCGTCAAAAAATTTCTGGTTTGGACCATAAAAAGCGTTTTTGAGAAAATATGGGAAAAAATCCGCTCAAAATGTTTTACAAAATTCATCAACGATAATTTCAAACGCAAAAATAGAGCAAAAACGATGATTGAATGAAATCTGATTTAAAGAACGCCAATTTTACAAATTAATCACAATCAAACCACAATTCACACCTATTTGGGTTATTTTGAATTAAAATAAAAAACTAATAAATCGACCAATAAAAAAATTGTTATAGTTTTACGTTTAGGCGAGTCGTTTTTGGACAGTTTTAAACCATCGACTTTCTTAACTGCTTTAATGCACGAATGATGAAAACGCCAAAATAGAAAAAAGTAAAAAAAAATAAACGAAAACTAGGTGGGAAATACGAAATTCGAGAAATAAAAACGGATAATAGATAAAAAAAAACTCTACGAACGATAAAAAAAAATTGATTGGAGGCGATAAAAATTCGTTTATCAGCTAAATTTAGTTCATTCGCTGTGCATCAATTTTATTATTGAGTTGATATGAATATAGAGTTGTATTAGAAGTGAATTTAATTAAATTCTAATATAATTTCTTTTAGCCAAAGTAACGAGACCCGTTCAAGTTCAATTGACAGTGACGGAGAGATGGATGTCCCACCTTTGATGCGAACAATTTCACATGACGATGCCGCACCACACACTCCAGGCGCTCTTCGCAAGGTAATTAGAGATAAATGGCAAATCTGTATGTCTATCGATCAAACGATCTATAGTTATGTGTAGGAAAAGATAACAAATAGATAAATGCTAATTGGATACATGGAAGTTTTTTTTTCGCGGAGAGATTGACGAGAAGAATCGAAACCGGACAGCTATTTTTGGACATTTCGATTTACGCCAAATTAATGGGAATTTTGCAAATAATGACATTTTTTTTACCGATTGACGGTTTACAAAAAATTTTGTTAAATAAATAGAGTAGAATGGCGAAAGAATGTCCCCGTCCGTCGACTCTTCGCAGAGATACGGCGTAGTTTCAATGGAGATCATTGGGAATTCGTAATGAAATAAGAAACACATAACCACGGACACCTCACAAATGACTCACAAATTGCCGTTCAAGACCCGGTCGTGTTTGATTTTTTATTTTTTTTTTTCGCTTTAGCTAAACGAACGTTTTTCCATTGCAGTATAATCTCGAATTTGTTGGGTACGTTACGAAGATTGAAAATGTCCACAAAATTGTTACACACTCAATATTAAGGGGCTATGCCTACCTGCAAGGTCTGAACCGAATGTGTTTTTTTGGGATTTTTATATAGTTTGAATGAAACTATTTTGTTTCGGCTCTTTTTGCATTTTGTTAAGTATTTTGTTTAACTATCTTTTAGATTTTTTTTCATGCACAAACATAAGAAAAGCTACTATTGCCAGGGGCCAACCGTCAAATATGAGGGCAGACAAAATTTTTATGAAAAAAATCCATTTCTATAGGAAAGGGGTGGCAAGATTGGTCCGATTGGGTTTTCATGTATGGAACGGTTATGTAAAATCATATTCTAAACCAATTTTACCCTTATAAATTTTTCGATATTGTACACCGTTTTCGAGAAAATAGAAAAAAAAGTGTTCAATTTATATGGGACAGGGGGGAAGGAGTGGTCCAACCGAATTTTGATATATTGATAAGTTATGTAAAATCATATTGAAAACACATTTCACCTTAATAAATTTTTCAATGCGACTCACCGTTTTCGAGAAAATTGTGAAAAAATGTTTTGTTTGTATGGGAAAGGGGGGAAGGAATGGTCCGATTTTGCATGGCTGTGGAGTCGGAACTGAAATTTTGGAATATCCGATTACTGAAATTTTAGAATATCCGACTTCGACTCTTGAGAGTTTAAAAGGCGTAACTCCAACTCTGACTCCTTCGGCTAACAAAAATCATTAAATCACCTCAAACTCCAAATCAAACGCATTGTTTTTGGTTGCAAAACATTGAGGTTAGACCTAAACTAGATGGACAACACTTCCTAGTGGCCAATGGAGGTAGAATATTCGGTTCAGGGTTGGAGACGTCGAATTTTTTCCGGCTCCGGCTCTTAAACTGTCTTCTGAAAATTGACTCCTAATGCAAAAATTTGTCCCGACTCTGACTCCACAGCCCTGCGATTTCTCTCTCTCTCTCTCTCTCTCTCTCTCTCTCTCTCTCTCTCTCTCTCTCTGTCTCTCTCTCTCTGTCTCTCTCTCTCTCTGTCTCTCTCTCTCTCTCTGTCTCTCTCTCTCTGTCTCTCTCTCTGTCTCTCTCTCTCTCTCTGTCTCTCTCTCTGTCTCTCTCTCTCTCTGTCTCTCTCTCTCTCTCTGTCTCTCTCTCTCTGTCTCTCTCTCTCTCTGTCTCTCTCTCTCTGTCTCTGTCTCTCTCTCTCTCTCTCGGTCTCTCTCTCTCTCTCTCTCTCTCTCTCGTCACTACAACCGGTTTCCGGTTTTGGCTGCCGCAATGTCTCTCGCCAGAGGTCCCGGTCACGTGCCGATGTCCTCCAGTTTTGCATCCCAATTCTCTTCGTGTCCTGGACAACGCCGTCTTGCCATCTGAGGTTTTTTTTTGGCCGTTCAAAACTCGACCTTGCTATTTACGAAAAACGCAACTATACCAAATTTTAAGTCTCTATCGGGTGAGTTATAGTGAGGTGAGTTGTACTGAAATTATCAAACAATTGGGTATTTTTATTCAGTATTACAAAATGCTGCCCTGGTCGGGTCTGAATTTTAAAAAAAATCAATTACGAACAAAATGGCGTCAGTTTTAACGTAAAGTATCGGTTTTTGGGAGAAAATTTGCCTATTTTTTGACTATAAAAAACCTATAATTTAAAAACAAAAAGCGCCCGCCCAAGACTAGATCAACTAATGCGTAATACTTCTGTAAAATTCAAAAAAAAAATCAGTTGAGGGGTTATTAAGTAATCGCTGTCACCAAATTTGGAAACATAGTTTTGAGAAAATCGCAATTAAATTTTCAAATTATTCCGCAAATGCTTCAAATCTGGCTGCATACATCACTTAAAAGGCGCATATTTTCAGCAATTTTCATCCGATCAACTTAATATTTTTGACAGATGTTGGACTTTAAGAATATGCAAAAAAATATTGTACTTAAAGAATATGCAAAAAAAATCTCCAAAGTTTGCAGATAGGCATAACCCCTTAAACGCGTATGGACTCAGTTGAACCATATTCAACGTTTTTGTATCCATTGCTGTTTGTTTATTGTTGCTGCTTTTGGCTTTTTTGATTTTTCATAATATATGCTGCCATTGCCACGTAATGCAAAGGTTGTTTACCTGTGAGATTTACAATTGTGTGTTCGGTAGAAATTATCACCATTATGCGATAGAATTTGAGAATGGCTAGAATATACGCAGGGAAAAGATATCTAGGGCGTCCAATTCAATGAAACTAAATTTGCTACAGTGTCGTATATGAGGTTTTTTTCTTTAGCATTTTATGCCGTTCGTTGTCATTATATAATTTTATTTTCAACCGAAAAAATACTCGATTTTATGACTCTTTCCTGTACAAACTATGCTAAAACAACCGGCTGATTATGCTAAAAGGCCAATTCTACATTATTGGGCGTGTTGTAAAAATGAAATAAAATAATAAAAGAATGAAATTTGTGGGGAGTTTGGGAGGAATATTTTATTTATTAGTTGATTTGTAACCTATGCTGGCTGACTCAATATTAATTACTTATGAAATAAACTTTTTTCCATAAATTTTTCCTCTGACGTGACATTCAGAGTGCAGTAATTTTTACTTTCTTATACGAAGTATTTCAACCTCTTAATTTTGCCTTCCACATTTCCCGAGCACTACTGAGTCGATTGGAGCATTATTACAGAAATGTCTTTCTGTCTGTGTACAAGATTTCTCAAAAACTACTTAAATATAGCGATATGAAATTTCACAGGCATGTTTGGTCTTCAAATGGGACGATCCTATCAAGTTTTGTTGGAAATCCGTTAATTGGAATTAACCAAAATTGCGGCTTTTTGGAATTTCGTTTTTCGCGATATATTAAAATGTTATCTTCTTATAGAACAATTTCTCTATTAAAAATTGTGGACATTTGATCAATTTTTACTTTATTTTAGATTTCTAGCACACCACGAGGGACCAAAATTCGATCAATTTTAAGCAGTATTATTCAGAGCGAATCACTTTATGTGGAATGCCTTAACAAAATGATGCAAGTGAGTGTGAATGCCCCGAAATAACCAAATTAACACCACGTGATTTCTAAAATTCACTTCAATTTTTCAGTACAAAAAGGCGATTCACGCGACACTGAGAACATCTCAACCTGTGATAAAGGAGGAAGAGGAGCGGACAATGTTCTTCAAGATAGACGAACTCCATGCAGCCCACACGGATTTCCTATCAGATCTGCGTTACAGAGTTAGCCAGGAAGGAAGTGATATTCTAGTCGGAGATGCATTCAAACGTTTAGCGGATATAATCAACTTGTATGGAGCATTCCTTCATAATTACGGCCAGGCAATCGAAACGGTGAAGAAATGCAGCGCAAATAATCCCCAATTTAAGAATATTGTCTCGACGATCGTTTTGAATCTGCAGAACGAGCAATCTCTGACATTGGAGGATCTTCTGCACAAACCAGTCGCCCGAGTTCAAATTAACGCTCTAATATTCAATGATTTGTTGAGTGAGACTCCCACTTCGCATCCCGACTTTCAGCCGCTGCGACAGGCCCAGAAAACGATCCATGAATTCTTACAGCAATTGAACGTCGTCAATCAGCGTTTGCCAAGCGAATCGAATAAGAATTTACGTCGGATGATCAAGAATTCATTTATCGTCGAATTGGTCGATGGACATCGAAAACTTAGACATTTATTCCTCTTCAATGACGCTATCGCATGTGCCAAATACAAAGCATCCGGACGTGATCGTTTCGAATTGGAACTGAAATGGTTTATTCCGCTTAAGGATATTCTAATCTTTGAGGAGGATACAACGTCCGAACTGAAAGAATCCAGTCCTGCCAATATTCTGCAGTTAAAATCTCAAGCGTGCACCGTGCGCGATCAGATTCTGATGGAGGAGAAGGACGACAAGAAACCCAAACCCAATGGTCTTCGAGTTGGTGACAAACATCGACGCAAATTGGCCGATCTTGAGGGACAACTGGTGCTCGCCTCGCCGAATTTAGTTTTTCGTATTGGCAACAAAGGTACCAACAAAACGATGACATTCTTCCTGAGTTCCGATTTCGAGAGGACACAATGGATCGAATCGATAATTTCATTACAAGTAAATTTTTACTTACTTCTTTTTTGGAGACGATAATTCCATTTTTCCCCATTTTAGCAATCGTGCAATATACCCGGCGTACACAACATCAACGCACTCGAGATCCAGGTGTTCGTTTGCGCGATGCAGAAGAGGATTAAGACTGACATGGGTTCCTACTTGATGCGAAATCGAAACGATGAAAGTCTATTGGTTGGTGATCTACATCTTACCGTTCAGGGGCTGACGGGGCTGGAGCAACCCGCTGATATGTATATTTGTATCGAAGTGGATTCGTATGGCCACTATTTTCGCAAGGCAAAAACAAAAATGGTATGCAGGAGCACGAGCCCACTATGGAATGAAAGTTTCGTACTTGAGTTGGAGGGAAGCCAAAATCTTAGAATTCTACTCTATGAGGCCCATGATCGACCGGTGTTGAAGGCTAAACACATTTTAACAGTAATTTGCAATCTTTATCATTTTCTGTTGGTGAAAAAATTTTGAAATTTCTTTTTTTTGTGTTGTTTTCTCAGTTAAGTCGTTCGTGGCTGCAAGAAGCGCCCATGAATAAAGTGATCAAAATGACTGATTCTATCGTCTTAAATACCTCACTGCGATTTGTTCCAGGCGAGGTGACGTTGCGACGGGTGCCGACTTCGAAGCCAGGAGCACTGTTCGGGGCCAAAATGAGTCAAGTTTTAAAGTGAGTAGATTCGAAATTTGTAAATATGTTTAAACGATGTTGAATCGGAAGAAATATTCAATTGCAAGTTTTTTTTTGAATGATTCTTTTTGCATATTTAAAAATCACTTTTAAACATTATTGTTTGTTCGTCACTTTCAGGCGTGAGAAGCGCGACATTCCATTTATAATTAGTGCATGTATCAGAGAAGTGGAGAGACGTGGAATGGCAGAAGTTGGAATTTATCGTGTTAGTGGATCGGCATCAGATTTAGCTAAACTAAAGAAATCATTTGAAACAAGTAAGTCGTTTAGTTGTTTAATTAAATTACAGGTAACCCTCGACGTTTCAATATACAATGTTGGGTGTTTTGTACTCGACCTCGATATACGACGACAAAAATTTGATATACAACGCGAAATTTCCAACCAAACAATCTTTTTTTCCAAATTTTCAAAACTTTGCACTTTTATTCTATTAGAGATAGAGCCATTATTTAGCATTTGTCGCTCTATCGTTTCAACAATATACGAACATAAAAAATATCAACAAAAAGTACAAGACTTCGATATACGACGTTTTGGTATACAACGCAAAATCATGAAATTTTACCCACCCAAAATTGATGTAAATCGAGCGTTTTTCCTGTGCAAAAATTCCAAAAAATTGGTTCTGGTTTTAATTTCTAAAATTAAAAAAAAAAATATAAACTCGTTAAAATTATTTCCTTTCTGTTTTCAATTTATTAATATATTTTTCAATCATTTACAGATGCTTATGAAGCTGAACAGCTGCTCAAGGAAGTTGATATTCATTCAGTGACTGGAATTTTGAAATCGTACTTAAGAGAATTGCCCGAAGCCTTATTTACCGATTTATACTATCCAAAATTCTTCGATACATTCAATCAATTTAGTAATATTAATGAAATATCCCGAATAAACGCATTGATGGCTATATTTGAGGAGCTTCCACAACCAAATAAATCATCCATTAATCATATTTTAGATCATTTAATTCGGTGAGTTTTTTGATTGAAGATGGAAGCAAATTTTATTGACTATTTGTTTTAACGCCGGAGTATAGAATATACCTAGAAACAACACTCGAGCCCATTTCAGCGAGTAAATCATTTGAGGACGATTTTTGTTCTCAGATAGAAACTTTCAGACCAAGAATCATCAGCTGGTCTAAATGTGGAAACAAGAAAGATTAAATTTTCCCTAAAGAGTCAACGAAACACTTACCCGGCCTTTACACGCGACTATAAAGTCTGTCAGTAGCACAGACTTCAAATGTCAAATTACTGATAACTCATTAAAATACATTTAGGCAGTCAGTGCATTTACACGAGACTGTGTCAGCTCTACAGACGCGTGTAAGGGCCGGGTAGCTTGACTGGTTTGTCCCAGCTGCCGTATTTTTTTCTCTTTTAAATCAAAAGTTAGCGTGAGGTTCATGAAATTGCGCGCAAAAAAATCAATTCGACTTTTTTTTGCGCGCATTTCATGAAAAGTTGTCAAATTTTCGAGTTTTCCATCAAAAAAATTGTTTGTTTCAGTAAAATAAATAAAAATAAAAACTCCCACAACGGAGATAACCACAAAATAGATTCGTTTTTGTTCGTTATGCACTTGCTGCACTCTTCTCTCAATCGGTATAGAGATAGGCTCATTCATTTAATTCATTTTGAGAATATTTTGAGTTTTTCTTAAGAATTCTCGACAAGATAACGCACACATATAAGAAAATCAGTCTCAAATCCTATGTGAAAAAGGAACTAACATTTCGTTCTAAGTGATGCTTCCAGGTATATTCTATGTCCATCGATTAAAGTTTAATTTACTTGAAAGTGTCACAATTTTGAAAAAAAAACCCATTAAAAACCTACTAATTTGTTATTTTTGCGATAATTTCAGAGCTCATCAGCAAGAAACTGAGAATAAGATGTCACTGCACAATTTGGCGATGGTGTTTGGACCAACACTACTCCGGCCAGGCCAAACGAATGTGAAACAAAAGGATCAATTGGCATCGAGTACGGTTGATGTGATGGCACAGGCTGGCATACTTTACTGCTTCCTTCAAGCGAGAATCAAGAAGGACTAGTGTTTATATTATCTGTAGAATTTTTGTATTAACAATAATAATATTCTAGCCCCCTAATAAATTTTATTAGCTGCGCGCCATTATGTGTAATACTAAAAGCAAAAAAGGGAATTTTTATATATACAAAAAAATTAAGATAAAATGAATAGATATAAAAATTAAGCATATTATGTGCAGTTTTTTTTTTGTTTCTTCTATGAAATTAACGAAGCGCGACTTCTTTTGTTATTAAAACGTTTTCAATTATTTTTTTTATGAACATTACTGTAAATATATGATTTTTTTAATTTAAACGCACTTTTTAGATTTTAATTGAAGATAAAATTTGTTCATTCGGTAATTTTTAATGAGGAGTGTAAGATTTTTTTTTAAAAAAAAAAGATGTATGCAGAATATTAATCGTAAATAATTTTTTTTTCTAATTTTTAAGTGATGAAGACATCAAATACAAACTGGAATTGTATATTTCACTTATTATCGTTTGAATTAATTTGTATTTATTATAATTTTTTGATTATAAATGAAATTTAAAACTTATCTGTTGCCATTATTTGTTTTTTTTTTATTTTCACATTCCCATTTTTATTTTCCTCTGCGTAGCTATAAAAGGAAATTGTTGTTTTCATGACGGTAACTTTGTAGTCAATACCGAAATTCGTTTGAGGATAAAAAGTTGAGGACGTCCTCATCTGTCTGCGGCCTGTCTGTCTGTCTGTTTGTCGGTCTGTTCGTTTTACGTTTCTTAAATAACGAGAACGCGTTGAAAAAGCTAGAGACTTGAAATTTTTTGTGGATGAGT
The DNA here is from genome assembly GCA_964034945.1 of Chrysopilus asiliformis. Taxonomy (NCBI): domain Eukaryota; kingdom Metazoa; phylum Arthropoda; class Insecta; order Diptera; family Rhagionidae; genus Chrysopilus; species Chrysopilus asiliformis. Next base: position 6,784,735 of record OZ035963.1, read on the forward strand.
TTTACTAAAATCGTGGTTTTGTATCAACTTCAGGGCATCAATCGTGTAACGAGACGCGTCTCCGTCTTTAAGCTGAGATGGCGACATCGACGCGACACGTTTTTCTAATCTTGTATCGCGACACTAAAAAAAAATCTTAAATGTCTGAAATAATATAAATTTATTATAATTTAAATACAAAAACCTATACTATTTACTTTGGTTCGTCCATTGTGAAATGACAGACGAAATGACACTGAGCGACGCCTCGAATTGTGTCGCTGAACGAAAAGACGCGTCGCTAGTATGCAACGACGCGTCGCCATACACGATTGCTTTTCTTAATGAAAGACGCAATTTCGTGTCTGCGTCGCGTTACACGATTGGTGCCCTGGAAACGTCCCATACAATTTTTTGTACAAGATATCTGCGTGGGCCTTTGTGGTCACGATCGTGTCACCAGAGGGTTAAGACTCAGGCATTGATTCTTTTTCCAGTGTCGCTGGAAACCTCGTAGAAACCTGGAAACCTCGTAGTAAACCAAAAAGAGTTAATCGGATGAGTGGAAGTTGGTCGACATTGGATTGCAAAGTTTGACCCGGACAGACAGACAGACAATCAGACAAACGAAGGCAAGCTAAATAAAAGCTTTTAAAAATCCAATAAAGTTTAATTTGAGTTGAATTTCTTAGAAAATATCGTTTGAAGTTCTTATGCAGGGTATTTCGCTGGCAATTGTCGCATTGCGTTGACAAGAACGCGAAGACAATCGGGATGCAAAACTGGAAAGCATCGGCACACGACCGGTATTTGTGGGGAGAGACATTGTAGTGGCAGACCAAGACTGGAAACCGATTGTAGCGCCTCAGAAAAAGAAATATTATAACATGAAAATCTTTGAAATATAAGGAAAGATATTTCAAAGATTTTCATGTTGCAGTTTTGTTCTACATTTTTTAAACGTGCCGCTTCTTTCAACATTTTTTGGGCGGCTTTTTTTATGCGGAAACCACCGATGAGTTTTTTTTCTTACAGTTTTAGATTTTAAGTATTTTTTTGGAATTTTAATTTTTGTATCAATTTACGAAAAATACATCCAACCTTTTTTTTTAATTTGCATCGATATTTCTTTGGTTTTTCATTGCACACAGTTTTTTTTAGCACAATACATTTTTGTAGTACACACAAGATAGATGTATTTTTTTTTTTAATAAACAGGACGAGAGTTTATCAAAGCTCGATAAAAAATTTAAAATACGACATAGAAAACTAAGTTCTTGTCAATATTGTAGGAATTTGAGTGATTACAATTAAAAAAGGTGATGGAAATTATTAAGTTTTACTGTAAAAGAATTCAATTCATCTTTTTTCTATAGAATTTAAATTAGTTTTATTAAATGCTAAGATTGTGTTTGTGCTGAACGCAACAAAGCGTTGCACTAGATTTTGTCTTTTACTTGCGGTGTAATATTTTTACGAAATGTACATTCAGTGGATGTTAATCAGGGGCTGTCCATAAAATACATCAGATATTGTGGGTGGGGGCTGCAGTATTGTGACGGCGATACTAAACTACGCAAAGAAGCGTGAAGTAGGGAGGAGGGGGGTCTTGAAATGCCGAAAATTAGCGTGACCTATTTAATGGACATCCCCCAAACTTGCAAAATGCATTGCGTTGCGTTCAGGGAGTTGGTATGCCACATCACTTAATTGTTTTATGTGTTCTACTTAAGTCTTAAGAAATTTACGATCCCAATCGAATTGTCCATAAGCGCATTCGAATTTATATCAAAACATATGCAATTCATAAATAAAATCGGAAGTGGAAAACGTACTACAAAACTGCTAGTGCCTAAAATGCGATTGATTACATGGAAATACATACGTAATAATGTGAGAGGAAAATAAAGTAAAATTTTACACATTAAGCCATTTTTTGCAAATTTACAAAAAAATAAAACAAGCCTTTGACAATTAAAATAATAACTTTTCAGAAACGAAATATAATCGATAACATTAAAACCTAGTGTAGCATTGAACAAAAAAAAAAAAAAGATGCAACAAAATAAATTAGAAATATCTACAGAAATATTCTTAACAATAGCACTTTATATACTTAATATTTTGATAAAAAAGTTAGATAAGCTTAAAGGTAATATAAAATTTCCGATAAAATAAAGTAGCGTACAAAACCAAATTTAACAGAGGGAAAAACTTTAATACTCGACATTTTTTTTTACTTATTTCGTTATTCTAACAATTAAAGATAAATTCCAATGTTTTAAAATTGATAGACAAACAAAATTATTGATCTACGACCTGATATAATCCTCGTTGGTTCAGCAGAGCCTAGAAAAAATACAAAATTATTAATAATAGAAATAACCGAAATCACAGCAATAAGAATTAACAGCTACAAATGAAAATCGCGTTTATGGGACAATGAGAATTACTTAAGTGAATGTGTTAAGAAAATCGATAAGAAATAAAATTAAATAAAGATATAAAATAATACTGTTTTGATTATTTTGTATTTTTTTCAAAAGAAAAAGTTTTATAATGGAAACTCCTTAAGCTGGAAAAAATCATTCAGATATAATTGATATTCATACATTTTTCATATTACAAAACAAAATAGAGATAAATAAAACTCATGAAAAATATTAAATAATAAAAAAATATTAACTATAAATCAAGATCTTTTTCAAATAAAAGTAGTTGGATTTTTTTTAATGAATTTTGTTAACAGTTCTGCAGCTATGATCGCTGGAAGAGGTGGGGAGTGGGGGTGGACAGCAAAAACCAGTGAAATACAATCGCGCTGGATAAGACTTCGTGTGGGAATGTGTAAAAAAGTTTTTTACGTTTTTTAAAACCATAAAAAATGAGGCATAGCATTTTAGATATTTGCTGCAGACCAAAATGTTCAGCAAATTTGTTCTACTCTCTAATAGATGGCGCTGCTACATGGCTATAACTTTAATGGCGAAGAAATATGGTAACCGCCAACGACGCGAAAGACAAATGTTACCTGGGCTTGGTTCGCCAGATTCAAAGGTATGCCTATGTTGGAACAGACAGACAGACACCAACTAATTTTTATATATTAGTATGATATTAGTGTGATTGACACAATTTAGAAAATGCTGGAAAAGGGAGTAAAAAGGGATAGAATATTTGGCAAGCACACTATTTATAAGTTAGATAGCAAGACTATTTAATTTTTTTGCTAGTTTAGTGGAGCAGTTAAAACTATTCACAATTTTTGGAAAAACAATTTTCTTGATTTCCGCTATTTATTCATTTTTTTAAATTACAATCTCATATTACTCGTTAATTTGTAATACAAAAATATATTTTATTCTAATAGGCCCACCTGTAAAACGAAAAAAAATCATTAAAAACCGAAAAAAATATCATTCTACTAAAATATTACAGCTTAACCACTTTATCCTTTCCAGCGGAGGCTACTCTGGAACCATCTGGAGCCCAATCGACACCGAAAACTTCATCCGCATGGCCGGGCAATTCTTGGCACAGTTTTTTCGTCTGTACACTCCAAACTAGCAAAAATCATAATAAAAATGATTTTGATTAGAAATTTCATATCTTTTTTTATATGCAAGGCTCTTTCTAAAATTGCCTTTTACCTCCTTCTTCCTTCAGATCTTTTTTTCTTAAATTTAAAAACCTCTCAAAGGTGTGAAAATTAAGAGACTTGTAAAAATGCGCGCAAAATACCTTTCAATGTTGAATCCTTGCTGCCACTAACCAACATCCTAGAATCTGCTGACCACGCAAGTGTGTAGACTGCCTGAACATGACCCCTAAATGTGCAAATGAAGTGACCATCGTGTGCCCTCCATAGCCGGACAGATTTATCAAACGAAGCCGAAGCAATTAGCTTTACATCAGGTGAATATTTCACATCATTGACGACATTTTGATGGCCAGTCAAGCGGGCAAGACACTTTGTCTGATCATTTCGCCACAAATAGAGGGTAAAATCATCGGAGCATGAGACCAGGGACTCCACACCATCGGAACAGACTTTCTGGTATCTTTCAAGAGCCATCTGTTTTAGGTCTTCGGCTACAATGGGGAAAAGTTTGTAGTTTTTTAAAAAATTGTTCGAAATATTAGAAAAAATCAATTCTCTTACGATCTTTTTTGACGTATTTTTGATTCTTATCTGTTACAGGATGGAATGGTCCAGTTCGGATCACGTAATCCGTGTTTAATGTCAGGGAATTCACCCAATGAGCGTGACCCGTCATTGTTCTGCACAGAACTCCATCTTTTGCTCTCCACATTTTTATTGTTCGATCTTTGGATGAGGTGTATATTAGACCAGATCCACCCCATCGAACTGCCGTTACTGCTGCTGTGTGCCCTTAAAAGATATTTAAATGTTTTAGTCGAAATCTTGAAATTGTAGTCACTCTTGAAATCTACCTGCCAGCACCATTTCGCACTTGCCCAGCTTCGTGTCCCAAATCCTCACATCATTGTCACTTCCAGCGCTCGCGAGTCGGCGACATTCAGGATTATCGTGAAACGGTTCCCAGCTGAGGCAGTTTATCCACTTTTTATGGCCAATGAGTGGTTTATGAATTTGTTTGCCAGTCTCTGGGTCCCACAGCAAAATGACACCAGCTTTACAAGAACTAGCCAACTTGGTTCCATCCGGAGACCAAACCACACAAAGCACCCACTGCTTGTGCCCCGTGCAAGTGAAGTGCGGAGTCTCAGTGTTCAAATCCCAAAGTCTTACCGTTGTGTCGCCTGATCCACTGGCTAAATTTCGACCATCCGGGCTGAAGCTTAACGAGACCACAGCTTCGGCATGCCCGGGCATAGAACTTGTGCATCTTGTGACGGGTCTCACCCGGAAAACTGCTTGTGGCTGGTAAACAATTTCGATGACGTTTTCTGTGTCGATGGCTTTCAAGTCGAGTGTTTTATCCAAAGATTGCTTGATTTCCTCGTCGTTCACGAAGAATAGGTACGGGGTTGGCTCTTCATTCTGAAGCAGAGCGTTGCAAATGAGCCCCAATTGTTCTACGCTGACTCCGGCGGGTAAATCCATTGGAGCGCCAACTTCCTCGCCCGTCTCTGATACAAACTTCGCTTGTATCGTGTGTGGGGCTTCTTTCTTCTCACTGCCTTCATTTTCAATTAGTTTTTGTCGTTTATTCCACATTTTTACGCCGGAATTTCAAGGAGTCCCACTCAATTTCAGTTTAAAATTTGACAGTTCTAAACACGTGTGGGAAAAGTATTGCCGTATGAGAAGGCTTTTTCGAAGTATTGCGATTTTTCCAAAAAGTTGATGCATGAGGGCAAGGGGGAAGCTAAATTGTTTAATTTTTAACAATAAATAAACAAAGATAGTAATTTCGAACAAAATATAAGGAAAAATTGAAAGTTTTTGATGTTTTAGAACTTAACGAAGGATTTTCATGAGCTGTATGCGCAATGAATACAAGCTATATTCCACTAGCCCAGATTCTTGAATTTTAAGTGTTAAAAACCATAAAACGAGATCCCTGCAATGAAATACGATCTATTTTCCGCAGAAACACTTTTGCTGGTGAAAAACGTCAGATTTTCATGTGTTTTGAAAATGTAAACAAAAAGTCCGTAAAAAAATCAATTTTAGTAAAATGTCGCGATTAATTGTGAAGAATTTGCCGAAAAACGTAAGTCGCTATTCCCAATGTATCGGATTCACCTAAAATATCACTGCGATTTCAGATAACTGAGGAGAAATTAAAAGAACTCTTCAACCAAAAAGGAACCATCACTGATATTCAATTAAAATACACGAAAGATGGAGTTTTTCGGCAATTCGCTTTTATCGGCTACCAAACGGATGACGAGGCAGACGCTGCACGGAAGTACTTCAACAATTCCTTCATACAAACAAGCAAAGTCAAGGTGGAGACTTGCGCCCCACTCGGAGCGCTAGAAAAGCCAAAATCCTGGAGCAAGTATTCAGCGGATAGTTTCGCTTTTAAGAAGACCCACGGGATTGATAAGCTAGAGGAGGAGGCGCGGGAAAAAGCCAAGGAGGAGAGGAGGAAGGAGCGGAAGAAAAAGGACCCAATATCAGAGATAATCGGGGAGCATAAAGATGAGCCGGAATTTGTAGAATTCATGCAGGCCCATTCAAAGAATCAAAATTTATGGGCCAATGATGCTGCTATGGGAGCTGAGGGAGAGGTAGAGAATGCTGAAGTGAAGGAATCCACTGGACAGGACAAGAAAAGTGGGAAAAATACAGTAAAAGTTCCTGAAGAGAAACAAGAATCGGATTTGGAAGATGAAGACGATGGGGCAGATGATTCTGATCAGGACCACGCGAACCAGGACGAAGAGGACAGTGACGAAAAGTTAGCTGAGAAGACAATCAGCGACACAGACTACATGAAATCCCTGATGAAGAAACCAGACCCCAAAAAGGATAAATCCAAATCGAAGGAAGCGAGTCAAGTCGACCTCTTCACCATTAAAATCCACGACCTTCCATTCAAAACGAAGCGCCAGGACGTTTTGAAGTTCTTTAAACCTTTGAAACCTTACTCGGTGCGGATACCAAGAAATATTCGCGGTTTCTGCTACGTTGGATTCAAAACGGAAGCAGATTTCAAGCGTGGAATGCAGAAAAACAAAAGTTTCATCAAAGGAAAGCAAGTTTTCTTCTCCGAATTCACGGAGAAGAATAAAATCTCAAAGGACAAATCCGAGGGCAAGGACGTCTCAATGGTAGATGCGAAGAAAAACTCAAAGTGGTCAAAGCAGGAGGAAAACAACAAGAACGAAGAAGACATCTCCGAGTCTGGGCGGATATTCTTCCGGAATCTCGCCTACATCGTAACGGAGGATGAGTTACAGAAGCTGTTTGAGAAATTCGGTCCAGTGGCTGATATAAGTTTGCCGATAGATCCGTTGACGCGACAGATTAAGGGTTTCGGAACGGTGACCTTCGTTATGCCTGAGCATGCCGTAATGGCTTTTGGGGAGTTAGACGGGACGTTATTCCATGGACGATTGTTACATTTGATTCCGGGCAAAAACAGGGACGCACAGGAAGATCCCGAGATGGAGGGGCTGGGCTACAAAGCGAAGAAGGCGTTGAAATTAAAACAGACGGCGTCCAGTTCGCATAATTGGAATACGCTGTTTCTGGGCGCGAACGCTGTGGCTGATATTTTGGCTAAGCAGTTCGAAACCACGAAGGAAAAGGTGAGCATTAAATTTTTGTTGAATTTTTAAAGAGGTTTTTGATGCCTGATTTCTTCATCTAATTTTTGCAGATTCTCGATTCCGACAAGGGCGGCTCAAGTGCTGCAGTCCGCTTAGCTTTGGGAGAAACCCAAATAGTCCAAGAAATGAAGAAATTCCTGGAGGAAAACGACGTTCAGTTGAAAGCGTTCGACGCGATAACAGCGAAAAGATCAAAGACAGTAATTTTGGCCAAGAATTTGCCAGCCGAAACGGAAATTTCAGACTTGAAGCCACTTTTTTCGAAATTCGGTCTCGTTGGGAGAATTGTCCTGCCTCCAAGTGGTGTCACTGCCCTGATTGAATTCCTGGATCCATCAGAAGCGAAACAAGCGTTTAAAAAACTTGCGTATTCGAAATTTAAGAATCTTCCGTTATATTTGGAATGGGCGCCGGAGAATACTTTCAAAACGGCGGCTGAGAAGTTGAATGGAAAAGTGGAGACTGTGGATCAGAAAAAGGAGGGCAGTGAGGAAGAAACCGAAGTGGTAGAGGAATCTAAGGTAGAAACTGAAGTAGTGGAGAATACACAGGAAGATGAAGAAGCGGATGAACCACCCGAACCGGACACAACGATTTTCCTTAGGAATTTAAATTTCAAAACTCATGAGGACGCCATCCGCGAGCATTTTAGGGAATTAGGGACAATTCACGTAATTCAAGTGGCGAGACGAAAAGATCCCGAAAATCCTAGAAACAAAATTTCCTTGGGATATGGTTTTATTCAGTTTAAGAAGTCGAAAATCGCCGAAAAGGCTCTCAAGCAAATGCAATTCACTCAAATTGAAGGAAATCAAGTGGAACTGAAGCGAAGCGATCGGATTTTGAAGTAAATTTTCATCGAATTTTAAGTAAATTTTAGGTGTTGTTTTTATTGAAAAATATTTTCAGGACTGACGAAGCAACAAATCGGAAGAAATCATCGGCCACAAAGCAAACAGGATCAAAGATTTTAGTGAGAAATATTCCTTTCCAAGCGACACAAAAGGAAATTCGGGACATTTTCAAGTAGGAAATCACACAAGTTTCTCAATTTCACGTTTTTATTTTCTTTCTAATTTTTTTAGGGCTTTTGGTGAATTAAAATCCGTTCGATTGCCGAAGAAAATGACTCCAGGTGAGGAATCGCATCGCGGTTTCGGATTTGTAGATTTTACAAACAAAGGCGATGCAAAAAAGGCTTTCGAAGCGCTTTGCCAAAGCACACATTTGTACGGAAGAAGGCTGGTTCTCGAGTGGGCTTCCGTGGACGATAACGATGTTGACGAGTTGCGGAAGAGGACCGCTGAGAATTACCATGGGTCGATTAATGCGAAACGGAGTCGGAAGGGTGTTTTCGATGCTGAGGCAGTCGAGAGGGTTGCTGATGAGAATGAAAATGATATGTAGATTAATTATGTATTAAACAATTGTTTTTAATATTTCCTTTTTATAAATGAATTTTATTCATATGAATTTGCCATGCTGGGGGATCCTCTGTTAATTTTTTGAAGTTTCTTTTAGGTCAGTTTTATAAGTTGAAAAAAAAACAGCGGGGGACATGCTTTAATAGGCCCTATTCCAGAATCCGATACGAATGGTTCGAATCGTAAACTCAATGTTGTTGTTAGTGTTTTATACCAACAACAACATTGAGTTTACGATTCGAACCATTCGTTTCGGATTCTGGAATAGGGCCTAATAACTTTAGGCAACAAATTATTACTTTTTGTTTTGTCAGTGGGCTCTAAATATATCAAGGCTGATGGTAGTTGGCCTCTGTTGGGACCAATGAACTACAAGCATTATTTAGGGGAATATCAGTTGGCATAACCTCAAACGTATGACGTTTTGGCGTTTTATTTCCGTTTAATACTTTAATTCGATTTAAAAATGGCATGAAAAATCCCTTCGTAAAGGTAGAACCAGAAACATACGTCCGTGCGTCCGCCATGCGTCCGCCATGCGTCCATCACGTTGACGTTTTTGAAAAATTTAAATTTTGAAATTTTGCAACTTTAACAGTATTGTTTTGCCGCTGCACGGAAATCAATGGACCAATGTCCCACATTTCTTGGCATGACCCAAGGTACCGTTATATATGAGTGGTTTTGAGACGGTTCAATATTTTCAGAAAATTTGTGAGCAAATTAAATTTTATAAATAAATTAGAGAATATTCTTCCAAGTTTCTGACAACACCCGGCCGAATTCGAGTGCGTTCAAAGGGTTGAAAAACAGCACAACAAAAAACTTGACGATTGACATTTGAATTCAATTTCAATTTTGTGCCGAACTTTATGGGAAAACAATCTTTTATTTCGGAATAAAACATGGATCTGGAGCGAGCAGAACGTGAGATTCAGATTTTCGACTTCTCTGTTGAGCAAATCAAGTTGGAACGTAAGTAAATACCGCAAAAATGACTGCACTTTGCAATACTTTTACTTATTGTAGATCGCTTGCTAATAAAAAAGTCGATTACGAAGTTGATCAAGGAATTTGTGGGGAAATTGATTAACAGGATCAATATATCGCCCCATACAGCGGAGGCTCTCGAAAAAAAGCAGAAGTTGGTGGTTGAACAAATCTTTGGACTGTTGGAAGATCAGCTGCAGAAGTTCGATACCCTTTTGGAAAACCACTTCGGCGTTCCAGATAATGTTTTGTTAAATGCAGGCCGAGAAAAATATTCAGAGGGCGATGAACTCTACTACCAGGAGAAGGTCGAAGACGTCGAGAAGACGTTCAAACAGGTAGGGAAATATTTACCTAGTCTCGCTGGGACAGCTTTCTAATTTATTTGCTTCATTTTTAGACAGCGTCGATGTTGTATTCTTTGAATCAGGAGATGGAGTACTACGAGAAATTGGGTCCAATCATCGAAGCCCAGAATGAATTAATGAAGAAAATCGAGGACAGTTTCAATCAGAAATCGAATTTGGATTATTCTATGCGTTTGGTGAACATCACCGAGGATATTAAGAGCAAAGATGATCCGCTTTAGTTTCTAGTTTTTTTTTATTTAATTTTTTTTTGTTACCTAGAAAGACATCTTTATTTTCATGTTTAAATAAAAACCATTTTGAATTTAAGAAAAATTTTCCGCCTAGATTGATTAGGGAAATCTCCGTGGACGACCCTGCACTAAAGAAAAGTAGGAAAAACTAAAAAAAAAACGATTTCCCATTCGTCAAAGGAAAACTTGACGAAAAACCGGCGCCATTTGCGGCTAGAAAGTTAGGGCAAAAACACGTGGAAAATCGCAATCCCATGGAAAATCGCAATTAGTGCTGGAAAATTCACAAGCAAATCGAATCCAACGGTTTGACTCCGCAGAAGTACAACCAGCTTAAAGTTAGCCACTGCAAAAGTTGCTGAAAAACGTGATTCGATAGTGGGACTTCCATAAAAGGCAAGGAATTTCTTCAGTCGAGACAGTAGCGAGGAGAAAGTCATGAATCCCGAGAAATTGAAGCGTCTGCAGGCTCAGGTGCGGATTGGGGGAAAGGGGACTCCCCGGCGTAAGAAGAAGGTCGTCCACCAGACAGCGGCGACGGATGACAAGAAACTGCAGAGCTCACTGAAAAAGCTGTCTGTGAGCACAATTCCCGGTATCGAGGAGGTCAATATCATCAAAGACGACCTCAGTGTGATCCACTTTAATAATCCCAAGGCCCAGGCCTCGTTGTCTGCGAATACTTTTGCAATTACTGGACATGGAGAAAACAAGAAGGTGAGTCTGATTGAGGTTATGTTGAACTTTTCTAATGCGGTTTCCTATTCCCGTGAAGGTCGTGGAAATGCTTCCCGACATCCTTCCGCAGTTGGGCCAGGAGACTGTGGTCCAATTACGTCGATTCGCTAGCAACATGGCTGTTGGCAAGACCCTCAGCAGTGTGGCGGAGGAGGACGATGTGCCCACTTTAGTTGAGAATTTCGATGAGGCTTCCAAGTTTGAGGGGGGCGCCCAACTCTACACTTTCAATCCACCCGTCGATGTAACTATTTTGCCGAAGGGGCAGGAGAAGGCAGACGGATTACCATTTGAGATTAAGGGTGCTCCGCAACAGGGCGTCTCTGTAATTCAGCTGCAGAAGGTACCAGAGCCTAACGTTTTGCCCGCTGTACAGGACAAGAAAGATGAAAAGAAGCCACAGGACAAAAAGGACGAGAAGAAGTCCCAGGAGAAAAAGGATGAGAAGAAGCCCCAGGAGAAAAAGGATGAGAAAAACAAACATGAGAAGAAGGACGATAAAAAGCAACATGACAAAAAGGACGATAAGAAGCAACAACAAGAGAAACATCACCAGGAGAAACAACAGCAAAAGGGCGGCGACAAGGGCAAGAAGGGTGAAGCCCACCAAAATGCTGGCGACGCACAGAAACAGAAACAAGATGGTGGAAAACAAGCAAATGCTCAGAAATCTCAGGGACAGGGACCAAAACCAGCAGAAGCCCCAAAATCAGCAGCAGTCCCAAAAACAGGAGAAGTTCCAAAATCAGCAGAAACCCCAAAACCAGCAGAAGTTCCAAAATCAGCAGAAGCTCCAAAACTAACGGAAGCTCCAAAACTAGCGGAAGCTCCAAAACTAGCAGAAACCCCAAAACCAGCAGAGTTTCCCAAACTAGCAGAAGGCCCAAAACCTGCAGAAGCCCCAAAACCAGCAGAGTTTCCCAAACTAGCAGAAGGCCCAAAACCTGCAGAAGCCCCAAAACCAGCAGATTTTCCCAAACTTGCTGCACCTGCTATGCCAAAGGAAGCTCCGATTCAGGCCCCAATTTCTCCTTTAGTCGCCGCAGCAACTCAGGGTCCAGCTCCAATCGCTTTGCCGCCTATACCCGTATCTCCTTCAGCCCCTGGTCCAGTAGCTTTATCTTTTGGTTCAGCACCGCCTTCAGCTGAACCACCAAAGCTTAGTTACGCGCAACAATTGGCTGAGCCTCCAAAGAGCCCAGAACTAATCGAAGTTCCTAAACAAGAAAGTCCAGCTGGTCCAAAACCGGCAGTTGAAGCCGCTAAACCCATAGAGGTTTCTAAGCCAATTGAAGCTCCAAAACCAGTTGAAACTCCAAAGCCAGTTGAAACTCCAAAGCCAGTTGAAGCTGCAAAGCCAGTTGAAACTCCAAAGCCAGTTGAAGCTGCAAAGCCAGTTGAAGCCGCAAAGCCAGTTGAAACTCCAAAGCCAGCTGAAACCCCAAAGCCAGTTGAAGCCGCAAAGCCAGTTGAAACTCCAAAGCCAGTTGAAACTCCAAAGCCAGTTGAAGCCGCAAAGCCAGTTGAAGCTGCAAAGCCAGTTGAAGCCGCAAAGCCAGTTGAAACTCCAAAGCCAGTTGAAACTCCAAAGCCAGTTGAAGTTGCAAAGCCAGTTGAAACTCCAAAGCCAGTTGAAACTCCAAAGCCAGTTGAAACTCCAAAGCCAGTTGAAGCTGCAAAGCCAGTTGAAGCTGCAAAGCCAGTTGAAGCCGCAAAGCCAGTTGAAACTCCAAAGCCCGTTGAAGCTGGAAAGCCAGTTGAAACTCCAAAGCCAGTTGAAACTCCAAAGCCAGTTGAAGCTCCAAAGCCAGTTGAAGCGGCAAAGCCAGTTGAAGCCGTTAAACTGGCAGAGTCTCCTAAGCTAGTAGCGGCGCCAGCAAGTCCAGTTGCTCAAACCCCTCCCGCATCACCTCAAACGCAAGACCCGCCCGCCGTGCCACCACGTAAGAAGCCTAACGAAGATCAGAAACAGAATCAAAATCAAAAGATGCAACAAAAGCCAGCCGAACAGCCAAAAAAACAAGATGCCAACAAGAAGCAACCGCCTCCAGCCGCCGGCGGTGATGCTCAAGCGAAGGGTGGCAATAAGCCCCAAGAAGCGAAGAAGAACGAGAAGGCAAAGGCCAAGACCCCACCGCCACCTCAAAAGAAGACTGACAAACAGCCAAAGCAGGAAGGCAACAAGCCACCACAGCCGCAATCGCCTCAACCACAACAGCAACAGCAGAAGCAACCAGCTCCTCAACAACCGCAACAACAGCAGAAGCAACCAGCTCCTCAACAACAACAACAACCTCCTCAACAACAACAACAAACTCCTCAACAACAACAACAACCTCCTCAACAACAACAACAGCAACAACAACAACAAGGGCAACAGCAGAAGCCACAGGCTCCTAAATCGCCACAGCCGCCCAAATCTCCACAGCGACAACAGCAGAAGCCCCAGCAGCAGCAGCAACAACAGCCGAAGTCCCCACAGCAGAAACCGAAATCTCCTCAGCCGCCCAAATCTCCTCAGCCGCCCAAATCTCCACAGCGACAACAACAACAACAACAGCAGCAGCAGAAGAAACCAGAAGGTGGAGATGGTGGTGGCGAGGCGAAGAAGAAGCCGGAACAGAAGCCCCCACAGCAGCAACAGCAACCGCAATCGCCACAGCAGCAGAAGCCCAAGCCAAATCCTCCGCCAAAGAAGGAGGGTAGCAGCGAACTGAAGAAGGATTAGTCGAACTATCGGAATTTGCATCGAGCTTACTAGACACGCTTTAACTAAGGAAGCAATATTTTAATCATTTCTTTTTTTTTTTTACTCATTTTTACAAAAATCTCATTTTCAACACGGTTTTGATGAATTGATTTCGTTCCTTAGAATTTCGTTCCTTGAATTTATTCATTTTTGGTCTTCATATTTATTTTGTGGCGAAAACAAATTCGCTTCTCATTTAGTTTTACAAAATTATTTTCGTTTGTTTTTTTCTCCAGTTATTAGTCTCAAATCCTAAATCACTAATAATCAACATGCTTTAGATATTTATCTATGAAAATATAAATAATTGCGCTTTATCGAATTAAAAAAAAGAGACTATGACGAGCCTTCATAACAAGATATATATAAAAAAAGCCACCCGAAGTAAAATCAAAGAAAAAATGAGAAATTCGGAAGAAAATTTTCAAAAAAAATATGAAAAAAAGAAAACTAATAACGTTAACTGTTAACTTGGATTTTTTTTAAGAAGTTGAAGTGTTATTATTACTAACTAACAAGTATACATTTTTATTAATCGATTTTTCATTAGGTTAGATAATGATTTACAGTTTTTTTCGTTTGTTTTTGGAAGTTTATATTAAGTTTACTAACATTTTTAACGTTTGTGTGTTTCGTTTGTTTTAAAATGTATCGGGCGCAGAACATTGATAGATCATAGAGTCGTGGAAGTTGAAAAGAATTGGTGGTAAAATCACTTGCAAGAGGGGGAAAAGGAAAAAGTGGAAGAAATTTTGGCGAAAGAAAATTTTGCCAAAGATTTTATTAAGGTATTTTTCTAATGAAGAAATTCTTCGATTAAATTTTGTATCCGCGGTTTTATTCTACGCAAATTTAAGATGCCCGATTTCTCAAATACTCAATTTTAAAATACTCGGTTTTATTTTGTATGAATTCTATTAGAGTAGTCTTTCAAATACGCGATTTCAAACTACACGGTTTCAATTTACGTGAATTCAAGATGCCCGATTTCGAATAACGCGGGTTTAAATTATGGCAATTGATCTCAATTTTTCAATAAACCGATTCTAAATCACGCGATTTCGGGATTTTATCACCTCGATTCTGATAGTCGTGTCGTGTTAGACAAGAGTAATTTTACGTGTTGTTAGTGTTTTTCTACCAACAAAAATACGCAAAACGACTTGTCGAAAACGATACGACTATCAGAATCGGGCTGTTAACACCAAGTATTTTTACCCAGATCGAAACGTTCCAATCCATAATCACCATAACAGGCAGATCATCGTTACATTCAATCATATATCATGATAAAATTTCATATATCCTGCAGTAATTCATTGATTCCCGATTGTACTGTACGTGATGGAGTTTTTCTTTAACTCCTTATTTGATTCGCTGCGGATGAAATTCTGGAGCAGTTTGGGTTGGGATTGTACGATTCTGAAAATTTTCATGGCTGTTGAAGACAATCACAAAACAGTAAGACTCCAAGTTGGCGTTATAAATCTTATGAGTTGGTAATTTTTGTTCATTTATTATACAATCAGGAAAAAATTTCCGGTAATTAAGGACAGTATTTAAGAACAAGATTTGTTTTACGAATATTTACATTTTTTCGGATTTTTATTTCTCTGGAAACCACGAAAACTTTTGATCTATCGGTTCTTTGTTGAGATACTGCTTTGCAGCTTTTTTATTATTATGTATATTTTTTTTAATTATGAGAAATGAGCGAAAGTGACAAAATTGAAATGACGGCATTGAAGAAATCAGCCAAAATCCATTTACAATTCCTAAAATTAACAAAATATTTTGTTTCAAGACTTTAAAAGGTTTAAAAAGACTATTTTCGGGGCTGTAAAAATACTTTGCAAAAAAGTTTCAAAAAAAAAAATTGAAAATGATGAAAAGATCTCATAATTATCAACACCAAAAATTAATTAGTATTTCGTTAAAAACAATTAAATTGGCATTTAAGTCTCCTAGTCCTAATACTCGTATTATCAAAAGTCTCAAAAGACATTCTAGTCCAAACGAAAAACAATTACAAAAAAAAATTAATCAACTGTGATGATATTTACTCATAAATACTCATTTCACATCATAATTCGCCCTCGATCGATTTGAAATTATAATGATTTCAGTTCATTTCATTTATGTAAGTGGCCGCCGCCACTAAAACCATCAACGAATTACGTGCAATAACATCAAAAAGACGAGGCCTCGCTCATTAAGAAATATTTCTATTTTATTTGCATTATCCCAGCATTTTCTTTAGTCATTTTTATTTTAATTTGCATTTTTTCTCGTTTAAAAACTTGATTTTGACGAATTTTCAGTTAATTTTAAGCGTTTAACTATTTTTTTTTTGGTTTTAGTTTTCGAAACTAAAAACTAACGAAATTATTTTTGTGCCAACTGATTGGAATTATTTTTATATTTCATATTTTATTATTATTAAAAGTATTTAAACAAAAAAAACACTAGTTAAAATTTTTTTATTTCGTTTGCTTTCTTTTTATTAAATGATGGACTGTTGTTTTTAGGCGTTTGTTTTTTTTTTGATGGAGGAATTTTTTCTACCCGGAAATGTTTTTATTTTTTAGAGAAGGAAGTATACAAAGTGTACATTTGTAATAATCGAAATATGGTTTAATAAAAAGTTAAACGAATTATTTAATGCTGTTTTATTTTACACTTTATTTACTATCAAACATTGTTTAAAAAATACGTTTTGTGGGCGATAAGAATGTAGGATGACGTATTTTATGTTCTCTGGAAGCCCGTTCCGGCGCTAATTTCCAGCATTTCGTTTGGAGTTTAGTACTGTCGTATTTTTAAAGACAATACTGAAAAAACCCGAATGAATTACAAGTTTTTCTGCCAGTGGTTTGTATTTTTTAAAATGTGTTTTTAGATTCACATTTATTTATCAAGATAGTGAAAACGAGATTGAAATCGATTAATAAAAAAATTGAAGGTGGTCTAAATTGGGGGGAGGGCGAATTTTTATGCACTGAAACATTCCTTTCACTGTTTCCAAACGAAAGGCAAAAACGGGATCGAAATCAGGGCACCAATCATGTATTCCGACGCGTCTCTAACTTTCGACTTCGATGCAGCTTTTAACTCTTGACTTCGCCATATCTGCAGCTTGAAATTTCGCGGAATTGTCACTATGAATCGAAACGTGATTCTGCCTGTCATTCTAGGAAATTTGAAGCTGCTGATATGGCAAAGTCAAGAATTAAAAGCTGCGTCGAAGTCGAAAGACAGAGACGCGTCGGAATACATGATTGGTGCCCAGTTCACTGAATCAAAAGATACAAGGAGAGGGACTTAAAGTTAGGGGGAAGGGTCAATTCTTGTACAGTGAAGCATTCCTTTCATTATTTCTAACCCGATAGCGGCAACGGGATCAAAATCGGTTCAGCGGTTTAAAACAGAGGATGTTTAAAGTTAGGAGGAAGGGTGAATTATTTTACAATAAGACATTGCTTTTTATTTCCAACCGAATGGGGAAAACGAGATCGAAATCGGTTCAGTGGATCAAAAGATACAAGGAGAGGGGGTTTAAAGTGAGGGAGGAAACGGTGATTCCTGTTTGCGCTGAAATCTTTATCCCGTAATAACCAGCCGAATGCAAAAACAATGGAAATCTGTTGAGTGGATCTAAAGTTATGAGGGAAGGACAAAGAAACAAACTCTCACCCCAAACACATACCTAAAACTAATTTAATTCTGTTCAGTAGTTCACAAGGTTTTTGAGAGAGAAGAAATATTCCAGATGACCAATAAGCCCTCAACTTAGTCATCATAATATGCGTCCTTTATGTTAAAACTCACTCCTTTATTTAAATTTATTTTCTAAAATTCCCAAGTCGTCCTTTATTTTACTGCTCTAACATTTAAACAGTTCTCCAATAAGTCTGAACTGTGCTTTAAAATTTGATACGTGCGCACAAATTCGTTCTGCAACATTTAACTTTTTGTATTAAAATTGAGAATGTTTTTTTTGAAGGAATTTCGGCGCGCGATATATTTTTTATCGTAATTTTTAAACACATTTTTCATACAAGATTTTCTGTTCTTTTAATGGTCGCAAACTTGGCGCCACTAAAGATCGATCCCACCGAAAAACTTGTTTTTGGTTTCCGCAAAAAGATTCTTAATTTTTCGAGGGATTTAACTGAAACTTTTAGGTAGCATAAAATTTTTTCACGGAATGGTGTTGGTGGAGGTGTCAATTTAAAGTTACGTCAGTGCATCGGAAGCAAAAATGTTGCGTTCGCCCTCAATTTTTTTTTTTGAAAATTTTGCATATAAATGATAGTTGGTCTGTTAGTCATTCTGTCTGTCAGTAATTCTGTCTGTCAGTCTGTCTAAATGATAGAAATGCCATTAAATGGCGAATTTTCGGTAAATTTTTTCATTTATTTATATTAACAACAATTCCCTATAACAATTTTAAATAATAAGTTCGCACATACAAAATTACAAAAAAAAAACAATTTGA
The DNA here is from genome assembly GCA_964034945.1 of Chrysopilus asiliformis. Lineage (NCBI taxonomy): Eukaryota > Metazoa > Arthropoda > Insecta > Diptera > Rhagionidae > Chrysopilus > Chrysopilus asiliformis. The sequence continues at coordinate 6,802,983 of OZ035963.1, forward strand.
TTTCAACTACATACAAAACTTAGCGAATTTCGCAATTTTTAATACTTTTGGCTTGGTTTCGAAAAATTAATTTTCTTTGGCAAATTTATATTTGCATCTATCCTAACAACAATTTAAATTATAACAAAAAAACGTCTCAATGAACCACTTATTAAACCGAGTGGATAACATTTTGCAAATGCTTTTACTAGCACTTGAGCATATTTTAGTATCAAATTACATAGAAATTTTGTACTAAAACCTGAAAGCATTTACTAGATTTTATTCACTCGGTCAACTATGCTAAATAATCTTGATTATATTTAATATTGCATTTCCAATTAAAGTCTCAATAAAATTTAGATGCTTTTTGTGCATTGCTAAAAGTTGTGATATCGATGGTTCGCGGTTGATTAGGTCCGCTCTCAATTTTCCCAGATCCATGTTTGCCTTCAGATTTATTTATTCATCCTTGATAGCTTTGCTGTTGGGGTTCAGTTTAAGCATGGAATAATTCAACATTGAAGCAAATCCAAGCCAGGCCACGTACGGAATGAAGAGGTAACCAGCAACGTGGTTGATTTTGTAGAAAAGAACACCACAGGCGGCCGAGGTGGCCGTTAATGTTGCGATATCAATCAAGGCCTGTAAAAATATGCGACCGAATTAATGAAATCTATTGGCCGAATGAATAAAATTTAGAAAAGCAGTTGCTAGATTTCATTCACTCGACTGTTCTTTAGGATCAATGGATATTCTTCTAGTAAACATAATTTACCCCCTTGATATTACGGCGTCCGAAGAATATGTAGCTCCATACCCAGTTCATGCCCAATTGAGAAGCGTAAACTATGAGCGGAAGTCTAGCATCGCCTCTAAATCCTTCCCCATCACGCCACACCAAATATGAAGCAAAGCCCATACCAGAATAAAGACTTGTCCAGACTGGGGCGAAGACCCAATTCGGTGGGCGGTAGGACGGGAAGTTTAGTGTGTTGTACCAATTGTTGAGGTTTTCCTTTGTGACTCTTCTGCCGTTCAGAAGTCCTCCAAGATTTGGCAGCAGGACAGCCCCAAATATTTTTACAGACTCCGATACCATCTTTGTTGTGGTATTTTAATGGAAAACACAATTTCTTATCAAAATACAAAAAAAGTATACATAAGATAATTGAATAATCAGTCTGATATAATTGGTGTAATTATTTGCGCAATAAATAAAGATAAATGTGAAATTCCTACTCTAAACTAATCTTTGTTTTTTTTTTGTAAAACGAAGGTGAATCAAACTGAAGTTTGATGTTACTTTGAAGTGTTCATCAGTTCACTCCAAAATGAACGAAAGTTACAATGAACGGGCCCCAAGATGGCGCTATAAAAAACTTTAGTGTTTCTTCTACGAAGTTCTTTTCAACAATACATTAAATTTTCCAAATTTTCAATTAATCGACAATTCTTAAATCCTAAAGCTTCAAAGTAAAAAAATTACAATTTCTCAAATTTATGGTAAAATAGAAATTAACAGAATTTAAGAAATTCTAAAAATATACGATTTCCGCTGGTTGAAAAAATTAGTTAGAAATTTTTATTATTATTATTTTTTGAGAGCTCACTGCGTGACAAATAGCAGATCTCTGTAAAAATTTTAAAATATTGAGAGCTGCTCTGTTGCTATTTTAAAAAAATGCACTAAAAAGGAAAAAATTATCTTTCGCCATGTTTATACATAGTTTTTAGTCTTTGAATATATATCCTTGCCTTTGAGATATCCTTATAGACTTCTTAATGCTACGTAACGACTTCAAAAAACCCCCAGATGAGGTTTTTCCGGAAAATTTGAAAAAAAAGTTAGTCACGTTATCCTTTCAGGACTCTCTGTTATCCTTACATACTTCATAATGTTAGAATCGGATTCAGCGACCTCAAAAACTTCAGGTGAGAGTTTTTCTGGAAAATTTGAGGAAAAGGATAATCACATTCTCAATATAGGAGCTACACTTATCCTTACAAGGACGAAGTATTGAAAATATTGTATTATCATCGGATTTACATGTGTGTGTGCAAAATTTCAAGTCAATCGGATAAGGTTGGGGCAATTTTTTTGCTTCGAAATTACTCGTACGATTTTTGAAAGCCCGATTAGAGGAAAGAGGCTTTGTTTGAATTTTTGTTTTCCGTTTGTGATTACATAAAACGTGTTATGGATGTTTTATGTTTTCAAAATCCAACAAAAATTGCGCCGCAGGCACTCTATGTGAGACAAAAAAGTGGAGCAATTTTTTCACTGTTCTTTGTTCTGCCCTTATTTCCTAAGTAGCAAAGCTCATATAATTTAAATAATCTCTACATCCTCAGCTTCCAATTCTGCAGCACAATACGCTAGGTGGATTAAGCTATATTTTCAATATACGATTTCGAAATTTCTCTTAAACAAATATTTTCTTTATTACTCATAAAACAAAAAATATTTATCGGAAAAAAAAAGATTTTTAAAAAAGTACAAAGCTTGGATCACAATCCAAAATATTCATTGTTTAAAGAATCATTCCCATTTACAAAAACATTTCAAACTATCTAATATTTTAATTGAGAAAAGCTATAACTTTTTTTTTTAAAAAAAGTATTTTTTTTGGTTAAATAATTGAAAATTTTCAAATAAATTTGAAGTAACCAATTGGTCATTCTTCTTTAAAACCTGTTATTCTTGAGGAGGATAGACAACTTCCAATGAAGAGGTAAACAAAAATTCAACAGGTGAATGTCCGAGTCCAGCCAGGTAGATTTACCGGTCTGGAAATTTCATGGAAATTTTGTTTATGTGCGTCTGTCATGGCAACGAATTGTTGTGGAATCAAGAACATTTTATTGACTGAATCAGAGTGAAATAACAAAAATTTGATTATAGATTTGCGTTAGAAATGACGCTTTATTTTGACTCAAAAGTTCAATTTCTTGACTCCGATGCGGTAAGTACGATCGGCAGATGGCATCCGAATGAAGCAATCTTCGCGGTAGCATCTTTTAGCCAAGATCGAGGTGGTTCCGTCACAATATTCGATGATTCGGTAAGAAAAATCAATGTCTGCTTTTCAAAATTTGAGCGAAACCTTGAAACTAATTTTTTTAGGGAGAACCATTGAGGAATATAACTTTTCCCGTCCATCCCGTTTCCCAAGCATCGGCACTTTCCTGGCATCCAGAAAAGAAACTTTTGGTTACTGCTTGGGAGAATGGCGAATTGCACTCTTGGCACGATGGCAATCGGGAGTTTTCTAGTATTCAGGGGCCGCATAGAGCTCCAATTGTACTATTGGAGTTTAGCGAGCAAGGAGGTCGGATGGTGTCTGTAGATGCAGTAAGTTTTATTGGCCTGTTTTTCATCAGATGTTCATAAGGGAAGTAATCGATTTGCAGATAGGACTCGTGACAGGATGGCGTTGCGATGGTCAAAATCAATTCCTGACCATGTTCTCTCATGATCTACGAGATGCACTGAATTGTATTACCTTTCGAAGGACTGTCGCCAGTGCGGTTACCACAGAACTTTCCAATCTCGCCAAGGCTGCGGTCGCAGGGGATGAATCCGCATTGGACATGCTGACTAATTGGAGGCCCAGAACTGCAGCCAGGAATTTATCTCATGCTGGTGTTAAGGATAATCATTGCTTTTATGTTGGAACCCAAACCGGGACTGTTTTGTACTTTAACCAAGGCGGGACTTGCTTGGAAGTTATCAAAAATAATACGTCTTCAGTCATCCAAATCTTATGGCATCCCAAAAGGTTTTGGTTATAATTTCAATAATTAAAAAAATATTTGAAAACATCAATGATTTAAGAGAGGCGATCGTCATCTTAATGGAGGATATGACTGTTGGTCATTATTTAGTGGAGTCAACTGGTGCCCTAAAGGAGTTGGATAAAGTAAAACTCAGTGGGAGGATCCCTGGACATAATGGGGAGGTATGCTGGGCCGGACAAGCTTTGGCTATAATTACAGGTGGGTTTTATACTCTATATGAAGTATATTAGGTTTAGTAAACCGTTTGTAACGCCTCGGACCAATCACTGGACACAAAAATGAACTACATCAGGGAGTTAGGGATGACCAAATATTTTGATTTCCGCATATTCGTCCGTCTGTCTGTCTGTTTGTCTGTCCGTCTGTACGTCTATCCGTCCATCCTTCCGTCTGTGAACACCATAACTTTCGAAAGGATTGAGCTAGAAACTTGAAATTTTGTATATTTAAATTTTTCGTAACTGGCTAGGCTAAGTTATTAAACGGGCAAAATTGAACAGTTTTTTGCAATTTTCTCGAAAACGGTGGGTGATGCGGCCAAGCACGAAATTTCGTACATAAAGTAAATTGGTGGTGAGAAGGAAAAAAGGGGATGGGGGCAGTGACGTGGCGTGCTGCTTTCAGTAGGGTGTTCAATATTAAGTTTCTGTTAAATGATAGACGTCTACTCTTAGTTTTATCCAGGATCACGTCGGGGACGTGATAGACGAAGATCCAATTTTTTTCTTTTTTAATTTTTTTTAAATTTTTTTTGTTTTTGTATTTTTTGTTATTTTTTTCTTTGTCGAGTAATAAATCAACGCGTGTATTTCCATAAGTTTTTAATGTAACGCTATTATTAATGTGCACTTGGGAGACGGTATGTTTTGTTATTGCGGCAGTTAAATGATTTAAATCATTGTAGCCTGTAGTCCAAACACCCTTTTCTTGATTACTTGAAAAAAGTAAACATGACCAACAAAATAATTTATTAATAGCAGAGCAACCGCATAGCCAGCATTTTGATTCATAAGAACAAGGCTGAAAATGTCTACTAAAAGATTTTCCTTTCGATACTACTTTGCAAGTTAAGTCGGGAAGTGCCGGTGTCGGCTTACCTGAATTTATAATTTCCAATTTTTCCTCGATATTTAATTGAGAAAATGGTTTCTCAAGCAATTTTTCGATTGCGCATCCGCATTCACAAGCCATAATATTAAATTAATTATTTCTCATACACAAAAGCCAACTGAACACCTGTAAAATCAGAAACCGACTGAGCTGATGAGCAAGCAATATTGCTGTTTTGCTTGGCACACACACCCACACGCATCAGCACGTCAGCCGAACGGCCCTACGATGGTCGGTTTTCTATTGTCGGGTTTCGCAGCATCGCGGCCAGCAGCAAGCAACATCGCATCGGTTCGCCGTGCGGCTTTTTCTGGAGCACCCAAATTCATCGTTGTGTGCGGTTGCTTCTTGTGAACTTTGTGTGTGGTGAAACGTTTTTTATTATAGACCTTTACTTAGTCATATGTGTTTTTACTTTGGTTTGGTGCGCTGTAAATTGGAGAACTCTCAAGTCGGTCGACCGAAAGAGTCGGTATTGCGTTTCGAGTGTGTTTCGCTAATGGGCGAGTAGGAAAGAAGGCCACAAGCAATTTTTACTTTGGTTCGCTGTAAAGTGGATAACACTTGGTTGGTCGAAAGATCGAAAGATAAAGAAACAGGTTGGTAATGTAGGGTGCGGGTGCTTTAGGCAACCATTGCCATTGGTAAATTGTCGAAAGAATTGGCACAAAAAAAAGAAATTAATTAACAATAGATTTCCGATACATATTGGATTTCAGTAGGGTGTGCAGTGAACACCCTCGCACCTTAGAAGAAACGTCACTGGATGGGGGTGACGTGGAGGGTAAAAAAACCAACACGTAATTTCAGTTTTACTTCAAAATGTGAGAAGTCGATTGTAGTTTTGGAAAAAGCTTTTTAGTTTTTAACCATTGAACCATTTCTGATTCATGGTTTATACTCGACCTTTTAGCATTGAATCCTATTGAAATTTCTCGGCTTATAAGCCAGAACCATGAATCAGAAATGATCCAATGGTTAAACACTAAATAGTTTATTCGCTCTGGCTTGATGGAGCTATGTTGCCTTAAACCTTATAATTCGCACAAGGTTTGTGGCATCGGAGTATAAATACTCAAATCGAGTTTTACTCCACCAAAATCCTGTAAGCCTGCGTGGAAGCTGGCAAAGCAGGCTCTGATGACGGTGAGCCAGCTTTCCATACCAGAAACAGGCTCCTGATTTTATCAAAGCTTTTTTTTCCAATTCAATGTGAGTTAACGAAAATCAATTTTCATGTAATTAAGTTAAACCTTTCTATGCAGAAAATCGAATAAAATTTAAAGATGAAAAGTTTTATCAGCATCAGAAATCTTTTTTTTTTTTATATTTCATTAAAATTTTGTGGGAGTTTCACTAAACCATTTGATTTTAGTTAGTCCCTTTTTATGATTCACCAAAAACATTCAAAGCAACGACACTAATGATGAAGAAAATCTGTAAAAACTTGAAGAAAAGGGGAGAAAAAAAATGGAGCAAAATGTTTTATCAAAGATTTCGTAATATAATCTTTGTTTGAGCGCGTGAGAAGCAAAAAAATAGAAGTGAAACAAAAATTAAATCATTTCTAAACAATTCGACATCCTAGGGCTATAATACTTTTGTATAATCTGGACTTTAATCTGTGAATTTCTTTCAATAGAGCACCTCATTCTCATTCACGTCATTTTCATTTTACTTCATTTTAATTTTCATTTTCCATTGAAATTCCTTTTTTCTTGGAAAAAATCGAACAATACGAAGAAAAAAAAAGATCTCGTTTCTCTTTGATTAACATCACGCAATGATCCTGAATATCTACCTGTGAAAATGGAAATGATTTTCCCGATTATAGAAACTGATAGCAAAAAGTATTCATTGAGAAATTTTATGGCACATTTCTTTTGAAAACAGACTTTTTTCAAGTCGTTATTACTGCTTCGAAATTTTTAAAAGCATTGTTTTGTAATGTCCCTTTTCAGAAATCTTTTATGATTTTGTTTGGAAAATTAAATTAAAGAAAATTTCAGTTAGAGAAGAAAACAGACAAAGTAAATTCATTTTCAGATTTCAGTGATTTTATTCTTCATTGATAACTAGAGATTTATATTGGTTTTTTGCAGCAAATTAAATTGCACCTCACTTGCATCTCACTTAATCTATACATAAATCGGTATCTCAAAATCTGAAATTTTTTGGTTCGGGTTCAAAAGATTAAAAATTCTTGGAATCAATTTAGAAAGCCTTTTTATATGAGGCGTTAAAAGCTAGAGTGGACCAACCCACATGTCGAAATCGTGAATTTTTTTGTGTTTGAATGACTATTGCGAGTGAGTTTTTAGATAAAAATGTTTGGATGCACCAAAAATCGTTTCAACATTGAGTAATAAAGTCCACAGAATATTTTTTTTTCCAAAAATTTACAGTCAATAATAGTACAAAAGTGGAAAAGCTTCAAAAACTCGATTATGTGGCTTGGTCCACTCTAGCTTTTAACGCCTCATATTAAGAAGTGCTGTTTTTAATATTAAGAGATTCTCCCTAGAATTGTAAAATTTACAGAGATTTCTGACCATATTTTTTCGTGTAAATTTGTGACAAGATTAGTGATGGGACGATGCGATGATAAATAATAATTCGGTGTCTATCAAAAACGTTACGTTAATTTTCACCGTTTCGAAACCTCTCGTCTTACTTTTTCGCGATTTTTTAAAACCTTTTAATTAGCTTGCCTTTATATCTGTCTGTCTGTCAGGGCCAAATCTTGCAATCGAATTTGACCCACTTACACTCATTCGATTGACTTGAAATTTTGCACACATACGTAAATCCGATGACAATAAAATATTTTCACTACTTCGTCCTTGTAAGGATAAGTGTAGCTCCTATATGGAGAATGTGATTATCCTTTTCCTCAAATTTTCCAGAAAACAAATTTCTACCCCCTTACTCTCCCACTGGGGAAATTCTTCCGGATGCTTTTGAACGAAACGGTCAGGTTTCTAAATATATTTATGCGTTTTTGTCCAAGAATACTTATTTTTCTTAAACCAGGAAAGCTAGTCATACCATAAACATTAAATTTAAATAAAATTGCAATATTCTAATGCTAAATGAATAATTTCAGGTGATTTTTCGGTGCGCATATGGGATATTGATACCAGCGAGAATTATTTATTGCGAATGGATTTACCAAGCACAGGTAAACAATAAACTTGTTAAAGTTTGTTAGATTTTATTGTGATCGATTTGAAATTCAAGCGTCTATTTCATACGCAGGGCAAGTTTTGCCATACTGCTTGCAGGTCAATCAAAAACAGTGGGTTACAAGATTTTTCAAAAACGACTATAGCTAGAGCATGAAATATTACAGGGATGTTTGGTCCTGGAATTGGACGATAGGATCGTTATTTCATATGCAGGGCAAGTTTTGTCACTCCACTTGCAGGTCAATCAAAAATAGCGAATTTTGATGAAAAAAACAGAAATTCGTTGACCTGCTATTTCTAATAATTAATAATTTTTGATTTATCGTAAAACTATAATGAGCCTCCATTTTTTAAAATGAAAGTCCCAGTAGAAAAATTAATGACTAACAACGAGAACACTAGTTATTTTTCTAGTTATTTTTCAATTGAGACTTTCTTTTTAAAAAATATAGCTCGTCATAGTAAGTCCGCTTCAGATTTTGTTAAATTTATTCATTGCTTGCCCTGCAAAACTGCCCTGCGTATGAAATAGACGTGAAATTCAAACGGTCAGTAATTTTATTGTAACAGCAAACTAATTTGACGCATGAATAAAATACGCCATAGTCAGCGTTGTTAGTTAAATAGCGAATTTTCGAATTGATAGAATGTATTTTCAATATTGAACTAAACCAACAGGCAGAGGTGGTGCATTTACCCCGACAACAACAACTACAACAACAACATCAACTGGAAAATCGACATCGAGTGTTCAGGTCCAGTCATCAACGACTTCTACATCCATTTCGACATCAAAGACATCCGGAAGTAGCCGAATTGGGGGTGCAACAGCATCAGCACAAACAATTGAAATTTTCACGTGTATCGCGTATTGTCCCGGTAATCAGACACTATGCGCTGGAACGAATCAGGGCAACCTGTACACATGGAAGAGGACGACAAATTACTTAATTGATGTACCAGAAAATTCCTGGCAATTAAACAACGTATCAGCAGTCCGGGGAGCAATTAAACAGTGTTATTGGGGTATTACCGAAGTAGTCAAGCCCTGCGTTATGGTTAACTGTATATCCAACGTTTACGTACTAAAGGTAGGTAACGAATTTCGACTTAAAAAAATGTGGTAGCTATTATTGATGGTAGGGTGCAAATAAGGGGGGTTAATGTGCGTAGAGCGTGCAATTGAACTTTGTTTGGTTTGTAACTATACGCGGTTTGATTATCTAAACATGTCCATTTTCGTTTCGAAATTCAATATTGTCTAACGTTCCATTTCATGGTTCTGAAAATTAAAATCTCGAATTGCTATTCGCTTTTTGCTACAAAAAGGTTCTTGTTATTCTAACCATTCTATTCTAATTACATACAAAACAAGAAATTAATGCACATTCATTGAGGATTTCTCTGATGTTATTTTTAATTTCTCAAATTTGTTCTTTTTTAGAAAAACATAATGTGAGCTTGGGATGATAATATACACTATTTTTGCAGTTTTCGATGTAAAAAACTATTTTTTATGCGACTTTTCAAAAAAGAAGAGTATTTTTTACCCGATTTCTCGAAAAAGGAGAGATGGATTCGGTTGTAGCTGTTAAAGGAGGATGTTCCGCTGTAACTTTTGAAATCCTAAACGGAAAATATTGAAACACATTGCGTTAGATTGCTTGGGGTGACGCAAATGTTTTTAGATATGTTTACAGCAGGAATTTACCTCTCCTCTGACTCCCTGTTCTGATATCTCGAAATCCAGTTACCGGATTTTTATGCACAAAATAAAGGACTTTTTAGGGAAACAAAAACCAAATCTGCACCACGTCCCCCCTCTGACCCCCTATCTTGCTTTATCTTAAACCAGTGAACAAATTTTCACAAGGGTCTCGACATTAGGTAGGGAGCTTTTAGGATGCATATAACACCAAAAAATGTTCACCATCCTTGGATCCTCTCTCTTGTCACATTTTGAAGCAGTCAGCCAATTTTTTTACTTTAAAAACATTAAGAAAATGACAGTACACGAGTTTTGCACAAAACACTAATCTTGTGGGGTCTTAAATCAAAGGTCTTTGAAAAAATAATCATAAATTCGTTTTTCAAACATCGGGAAAAAAGTTAAAAAATAAACAAGAAAAAGCTTATAAAAATAAACAAAAAAAGTACTAAAAAGGAAAAAAAACTATATTTTTTAACTAGAATTTGGACCCGGTTACGCCCGGCTAAAAGCGTGAGTAGAACAAAATCTAAGAAAACAAAGTTCAATTGGCAATAAATTAGATAGAATAAGTTGCCCGTGCTTTTCTTTAAAAGATTCGGATTTTCTTTACCCTCTCCTCTTACTCCCCCACCTCTCGGGCTACTTTTTAATGGGTCTATGTTGGGGCTGGACCCCCGACGAACATCTATGCCAAATTTCAGGCCAATCGGTTCAGTAGTTTCCCCGCGAAAGAGTAACATAGCGCAAAAACTAAGTTTCGAAATCACTTTACCCCCTTACTCCCCCCACCCCTCGCGGTACTTTTCCGTATGCCTTTTCGTATGAACCAGAACTACCACAGACACTCATGCCAAATTTCAAGTCAATCGGTTCAGCCGTTTTTGCGTGAAAGAGGAACAGACAGACAGACAGACAGACACCAACTCATTTTTATATACAGTGTGTTAAGAAAGTTTCGCACCATTACGAAAAAATCAACATTCAGGAAGTTTTGAATCCTATTTCAATTTTTGAAATTTGTAATAATATTGTGTCCTTACCAGGATTACTAATCATTTCTTTAATCCTTGTCTGAAGATAGGTTGTTGATTTACAAAAGAAGTATAGTGGGAGGTGAGTTCAATTTTGTATCAAATGCGTGGAGTGGTGCGAAACTTTCTTAACACACTGTATTAGTATGATAAAAGCTTTTTGTATTGAAATTTTTAGTTATTTGGTCATTTAAAAAAATGACTAAAAAGGAATTGATTTTTAATCTGGTTGGAAAATTAATCAATAGTTCTGAAGTGGTTCAAGACGATTTTTGGTGAACTTGTTCTCACACTATGATAAGGAGAAAATCATTAAAAAATGCATAGTTGTGAAATAGTTTCTCTAATATCGTATTTATACACAGTGAGAAATAATACGACACAGATTATAGGAAGATATGAGACAGTGAAATCTTTTGGTCAAGCAAAAGGGGAATTCATGCCAAATAATAGGAAATTTTTCCAAAATTATGGGAATAATTCCCTGTTTTTTAGGAAATCATTGCAAAAGAATCAACTGCCTGGAATGTTCCTGCTTGAATTTATCTCCGTGTAGGAACCTATTTACAGCTAGACAGTTTGAACGATGTAATTACGAACTCTTCAGGAATTTGATTTCCTGAATGGTTTCAATCATCAAAGTTTATACACGTCTAATAAAATTTCACTCGATCGATGCAGTAAGAATTTGAGATCCGAATGATTTATAATTGTAAATTCATTGGCATCTCGATATCGTAAATGTCAATTAATGTTGCTGTTGAAATTGTTATTAAATGAATTCCATTATTTATCTAACCATTCTGAATTTTGGGATTCCAGGAGCAGCCTCTGATGTCGTTTCATACGCGTGATATTTGGGCAGTGCAGAGGAGCGCCAATCAGATCTTTGTTGAGCATTCGTGCGGAAAATCAGCTACTGTACATGCGGACATCTCAATCACGAATCTATCTCTGACAGAGACTAATCTCATTCTAAGTAATGGACGTACGATTGTTACATACAAAATCAGCAAAGATGATGAGATACTGGATAACGATGGTATCGGACTATCGATAAAGCTTCTACAGAGCTTCATCGGTGAGTGCCTGGTATTGTTTGTCCATGGCCAAAATGTTATATGCTTGACAACGTCCGACGTGAAAATCTACTCACTGGGGGGTGTTGTACTCAAACAGATCCATTGCAACGACAACGAAGGTGAGTATCCCACTTCTTAATGTGTGTAGGAGATACGATTTTCCAGCATCCATTCCACTTTTTATCGTCTTTAATGTAATATCGATTATATTGGATATACTTTTGGGAGTGATTTCTGTGATGTTATTCTGTGAGTTAAAGTGGCAAGGGGGAGAGGAGTTACGTGGAATGAACCAAAAGTGAGAGCCACTTGACCCATTTTGATTACCATAAATGTTGGAAGTTGATGTAGAGTGGGTTTACCAAGGATTTCGGAGATTTTCCTCTTTCCTTTCGTGTCTATTTTCTTATTTGCTATCAATTTTCCGTATATTGGGTATAATTTTCTTATTTTCCTATTAATAGTATAAAAAAGATTTTCTTCTTGATATTTTCCTAAAATTTTACCTGAGCTACGCTTTTGGTTCAGAAATGATTCAATTTTTGTTTTGTTTCAAAAAAATTCTATCTGCCCAAGTGTTGCCAGCTTGTCGGTCTGTAAATACAATTAATATATAATGATGTAAACAATGTAAACAATGTAAAAAAACGTAAAAACTGCTTATATTTATACACAACGATTTTGTGACAATTTTGCCCGTTTCAGATTTAGTCGAAAACAATAAACTACGTTTTCGTATATAATTTTGTTAGTTTCTATTAACATTTTAAAAACTTTAATCCAGATGTTTACTCGTATAAGAAAATTCTCCGATGATAATACGATTTTTCTGCTATTTCTCGATTTCATGCTACTGATGGATGTTGAGGATGCAGGTAAGCCGATTGGATGTGATCTAACGAACCATTACTTGACCATTTTTACGATGAACGGTTACATAAAACTTTACGATGTATCGCGCCATGAACCGAAATCCCTGATTCATCCAAAGTCTGGATATGATTTATTCGAGAACTTCGGTGAGGTAATAATGGCGAGATGTAATTCAAATGGTACTCATCTGGCGGTGACGATTGCTAATGAAAGTCTCGTGCCCGATGGCAAAGTGTATGTTTGGGATTTCGAGAGAGATGTGTTGGGGTCACATGATTACCTGAGGAAGTCAATGATTAATGAGCATATAGATGGTTTTATATCCAGGTGAGTTATGTCAGATATTCTCATGCAAAAATAGATTCTATTGTTATGTTGACAATTATGGCGTTTTAGTGTTATGTAATCTGTTAATGTTATTATATAAATGATATTTATCGAACCTCTAAACTCTAATCCGGTTGGAAAATCAAATAAATATTTCGAATATATATTCTTGCCTTTGAGATATCCTTACGGACATTTTAATGTCAGAATCGGATTCAGCGATACCAAAAATCTCCGGTTTTTACCAATTTCTCGAAAACAGTGAGTGGTATTGAAAAATTTATAAAGATAAAATGTGTTTAGAATATGATTTTACATAATTTATCTATACATAAAAATCCAGTTGGACCATTCCTTCCTCCCGTTCTCCCACATAAATGGATTTGTTTTAATAAAAACTTTCGTTTGTATGGTGGAGGGGGAAAGGAGTGGTCCGATTTTGCCCGTTTAAGAACTTAGCCGTTTCCCCGTTTCCCAACATTTTGTAGTATTTTTATCTAAATTTCATTTCTTAAATTTTTGAAATTGAAAAAAAATCTTAAGAAAATTTTAAGCCTCGACACACTCAGAAAAATGTCCAGGTCAACTTTTTGTCAGGTTAACTCTGACCTTACAGAGGTGTCTGTAAGCCAGCTAGCGGTTTGAGTTAACCTATCTAAGGTCAACTCGTGCAGCTCCCAATGCCCTACTTCACCTGCTGGTGGCTTAATTTCAGAATTTCACCGACCACAGTTCAACTCAGTTTTACTTGCCCACATGCAGGCGAACGCGCGCCTGCCCGAGGCCAATTACGCCGTAGGTCGTCGAGTTAGCCTCCATTTTTCTGAGTGCAGTTTCAGGAAAAACAAAAAAACACACATCCTTTAGAAACCTTAAATCTATCAAAAACCGATTTTGGTGAGTTGATAGACCAAAAATTACGAGAGAAACGAACGGTTTTCCTAGTGTTATACCCTTAAAAATTGTATCCTTTTATCTCGGAAACAGCTCAAAGGATTTTCATGAAATACGGAATCTCATATTCTCGGGGACGAAGAATCGATATCCGGTGTTCTTTTTGCAGACAAGTCCATTTTTCAAGCCCAAACCGTTGAAAACACCTCAGAAAGGACACCGGATATTAATTCTCCTTCCCCGAAAACCTCTACATTTTGAATTTCAGCCCGACCGAAAGATTTTAATTTATCATCCTGAAAAAAATCCAGAGGAGGCCCTTGCGATTTTTTCAAGTTTGTGACGTGGCTCCGATTTCGTTGAAACTTGGCGTAGGGGGGGGGGGGAGGGACATTTCGGGCCCCTGAAAAGAAGAAAGAGACAAGCATGAAAAATAAAATAAAATAGATATTTATCTCACTTTTATTTCTTATACACAGCACCAAAAAGTTTTTTGTCCTTTTTAGTGGATTTTTTTGCAATCAAAACTTTTCATATATTTAAACTTTTAGTCCCTGAAAATTTACAAAATTAGTGTCTCATATGCAAAGAAATTTCCTACCGTTCCATCAGACTCATTCCAATTCTTCAACTTCATAGAGCTTTAATCAATGATGAAAATGTTGAGGGTTTCTAATTCCCTCTTCTATTATCTTTAATTTGGTCTAATGATTAAGTTCGCAGCACTTTTGTTATCCAACATGGACGTGAGTCTCCTTAAGCTTCATTCTATTTGCATTCCAGAAATAACTAATGCAGCTTCCATTCCCATAGATTACCGATCACATTTCAATGGGATACTGAGGATAATCGGCTGCTGGCTATCGAAGCACGTTCGCTTCAGCATCCGCATCAGCAACAAAATCGAAAGTTAACCATGGCTAAAAAGAATCCCTCGCATTCATTCGACAGGACGACAGAACAAAAGGGATCTGTTGGCGGTGGCATGGATGGGACAAAGACCACTTCGACTGGGACTCCCTCGCCAGAATCTACGGAATCAGTGGTGTCCGTTGTGTTCGCTACAGATAAATGCCTTATCAAAGAGTTGGAGACCATTAATTTGGCATCGGGGGAGCAATTGGTCAATCTGTGTGCACCCCATGTGGTAATTTCATATATATATATTACATGTGTTTCTTTATTTGTTTGTTCGCCTGAATGTATTCTTTAATCTGTGTCCTTTTTTTAGTCCGGAATGTGGAGTACATATCCCCTATGGCTTTTATTTTAAACATTTTTTGCTATCGCTAGAGTTTATACAATTTCTGTATCAATTTAGATCAACAACAATAATTTTTTTTATTTCATCTAGGTACAAAACTGGGGTTTTTTTTTGAAATTGTAAACCTTAACTCGTCGTTATAAAATCACAGACGCAATAACAACATACAAAACATTTTTTTTTCTGTCGCTTTCGGAGATTACTTAATTTAATATCGTTTGTGGTATTGTTTCGTTCTATGTTCAACACAATTTGTTCAGATTGATGCATGCAGGCAAATATGTAATATTTGTTGAATTTTCAATCAAATTCATGTGGGATTTCGTGCTATTTTTTAAAATTGGTGTCTATTGTAATGTTTGTGATTTGATTTTCTTTTTTATTGCTAAAATTCAAAAAGAGGGGGCTGTCGCCAATCAGGCAGAAGTGTTGACCAGGACAAAAATATTCCGACCAATTGGTTAAGGCCTGGTTTCGTAAACTACAAACAAAATATCTATTGTTATACTCTATATGATATTTCATATATGGGTATAGTATACAGTTTGTAACGCAGCGAACCAATTATCGGACACGAAAATGAACTACTCAAGGGTGTTAGGGGTAACAAAAGATTTTGATTTCCGCATGTCCGCCCGTTTGTCTGTCCGTGAACATCATAACTGTCGAAAGGATTAAGCTAGAGACTTGAAACTCTGTAGAGTTACGTTTCCCATAAATGGCTAGGCTAAGTTCTTGAACGGGCGAAAATTTGACCATTCCTTCTTCCATCCCCCATACTAACGAAACAGTTTTTGCCATTTTCTTGAAAACCGTGAGTCATATCGAAAAATTTATAGAGATTAAATGTGTATAGAATATGATTTTACACAACCGTGCCATACATCAAAATCCAATCGGACCGCTCCTTTCCTTCTCTCTTAAGCTTGGCAACCGCGCGGCACCACGAAGAGTAAGTCTAGTTTCTACCATAGATTAGAGAGTTACTATAGATGAGAAGAAAACGCATTTTCCCATATACTTACGTAGAGTAAATAGCTGCGCTAGTGGAACATTTTCTGATGACATCGGTATTCCTTTTCACTCCTTCACGTTCAATTGGGATGCACAGTTGACGCATACGACACAAACACAAACATATCCGGGGCCAGCGCTTTGTTTACATTTGTCGATGGGAATCATTCGTAGGCGCACAGGTTTTCCATTTTACTTTTATTAACGTTTTTATAGCACGCAAAATGTCCGCGAAAAAATATGTGCAATGTATTGTTAGGGAATGCTCGGCGGACAGCAAGAAAAATCCCAAAAGAAAGTTTTTTACACCATTTCTCACACAAAAGCAATTCATGTCTTTACGAAGCAAATGAAACAGATGCAAAGTACTCTTCTTCAGGAAGAAATTTCTTCCTCGTTTCTTATCTATAGTAACTCTCTAATCTATGTTTCTACTTTCAGACGCGGTTGGAAGCGGTGAGAGATGTTTATGTTTTCTGAGTGTTGTTGCAAATATCTTTATCAAGTAAAAAGATGGAGAAGAATTTTGAAACGGAAAATGAAACGGAAAAATTAATAATCTTCAAATTTTCTGCGATTTTTAGGTTATGAGAACACAAATTGAGCTGCAACCGCGCCGCGTAATTTCGGTTTAAAAATGACTGCAGCTGTCGCCCTGCCGCTCTGAGCTAACCGCGCCGCGCCGCGCCGCTGCCGCACCCCGCCAATTGTGGGACAAGCTTTATACAAATGTATTTTTTGAACTAAACATTTTGTCTGTCATCTTATTGCATATTTAACAATTGGCCCCTCCCTGGGAACTGTTTATTCTTCCTGCTTTTTTATTCTTCCATATTTCAATAGTAAAAAAACTGAGAAAAAAATTCCATTTTGAAAAAAATACTTTCGTGTAATTTTCAAACTCTATGAAAGTGTGGTTTCATTTTGTGGAAGCTAGGATATTTCCTAGTAAAGCTATTTTTAATTCCACATCATTCTGCAATACCAAAAATGTAGCCCTTTAACATAGTGTAAAATATTTTTTAGATAACTCTTAGTGTTGGTGGAATCAATCAAATGCCACTGCGAGATTTCAAAGGATTGGACAATTGTGACTCCAAGACAAGAAAAATGGTTCTCGATTTCAGCTTGAACGTAGCTGAGGGCAATATGGATTTAGCGTTCAGGTAAAATTTAAATTTTGAACTTCTAGATCGGAAAATAAAATTCTATAAATGATGTCCTTTTTCATAGATGCATTCGTTCGATTCAATCCGAAGTCGTCTGGACAAATTTAGCAAAAATGTGCGTCCAAACTGGACGACTGGATGTGGCCAAGGTCTGCTTGGGACATTTGAAAAAGGCGCGTTCAGTTAGAGCACTTCGTCAAGCCATGGAGGATGACACTTTGGAGCAGGATGCAAAAATTGCTGTTCTGGCAATAGAATTGGGGATGATCAGTGAAGCGGAGGATTTGTATAAAAAATGCGGACGGTTCGATTTATTAAACAAACTCCTTCAAGCCTGCGGGAAAATTAATGAAGTAAGATTGGATATAATTTAGAAATCGTTAGAGAAGTAGATGTTTCTGCAACATAATGTTTTTTTTTATCTTCTCTTCCTAAGTTTGTTGCAATTTTTTGTACGTGGTTTTAAATTGATCGGTTTTATTCTTCGAAACAATGGTCTCCTTTCCTGAGCATTCCGCATGTCCGTCCGTCTGTCTGTCTGTTTGTCTGTCTGTCCGTGGACACCATAACTTTCGAAAGGATTGAGCTGGAGACATGAAATTTTGTATAGTTACGTTTCTCGTAAATGGCTAGGTTAAGTTCTTGAGCGGGCAAAATAGAACCATTCCTTCCTCAAATAAATTTTTTTTCCATAAAAATTTTGTCTCCTTTCATATAGAGTGTTTGACGATTGGCAATTCTAGCTTTTCTTACGCTTTTTTTTGGAAATTTTCTTCTTTTTTAAATTTCCTTTTTTATATTTTTTGAAAGGCATTACAAATTGCTGAACAGGGAGATCGAGTGCATTTAAAGAACACGTATTTCAATAAAGCGATTCAGGTTAAGGAACTTGGCGACGTTAAAACTGCATTGGAGTTTTTCGAGAAGTCTCAAAATCCAACACAGTGCATTACACAAGTTTTGTTAGATGATCCTGGCATGTTGAAGGTAAGTAAATTCCTTCCTGGAGATAATAAAATGAAATATATTATCGGGATTTATCTAACGTGCTGCTTTATTTATTTATTTTTTACTTACGAAATGAACTATGAAATTTAGTTAAACGAAATTTACGTTTTACGGCATCTACAAAAGGACTTTATTGATTTTTTTTAAATTTGTGTTAGATTTTTGGTTGCGTTAAAAGGTTTTGCTTAATTTTTTTTTCTTCTAACCGGACCTTTTCACGTTTTATTCTTAACTATTTTAATTAGTCAAACAAACAATTACAGAAATACATGCAAACAACCACAGACTCGAATATGTTAAAATGGTGGGGTCAGTATATAGAAAGCACAGGCGATATGGACTCCGCATTTAAGGTCTATCAAAAGGCAAATGATTGGTTTTCGCAGGTAATTTAGAATAAAATTCAGGTTTTAATTTGTGAACTATGTTCAAAATCAATTTAATTTCAGGTTCGAATCTTGTGTTTCCTTGGGCAACTATCAAAGGCCGACTCAATAGCAAGACAGTCTGGAGATCGTGCTGCTTGCTACCATATTGCCAGGCACTACGAGAACATTGGAAAATATCAGGAAGCGATACAATTTTACACTCGCGCCCAGACTTACACAAATGCGGTTCGCATTTGCAAGGAGAATGACTTGCAGGAGGAGTTGTGGGCAGTTGCGAATTCGGCACGTCCTCGGGACAAAGCAATCGCAGCCGCGTATTTTGAGGAAAATGGGGTATTTAAGAAAGCTGTAGAATTGTACCACCGCGCTGGAATGCTTCATAAGGCTGTGGAAATGGCTTTTGCATCACAACAGCCGGAAACTTTGCAGGTGATCGCTCAGGAGTTGAACGCCGAATCCGACCCGGATTTAGTGAATCGTTGCGCGGATTTCTTTACAAGCATCGAACAGCATCAGAAAGCTGTCCAATTGTTAGCAAAGTCAAAGCAATTTGAACGCGCGATTGAGATTTGCACAGAAAAGGGTGTTCCGATTACCGAGAGCTTGTCGGAAATGTTGACACCGACCAAGGAGGAACTATCGGATGATGTCCGAGCTAAGGTTCTCCTCCAGCTTGGTGAACTGCTGCAGGAACAAGGAGATTATCATACAGCAACGAAGAAATTCACCCAGGCTGGAGACAAGATCCGAGCGATGAAAAGCCTTTTAAAATCTAGTGACACTGACAAAATAATATTTTTCGCAGGAATGTCTCGTCAACGGGAAGTTTATATAATGGCTGCGAATTACTTGCAAGCTTTGAATTGGCAAACTGATCCTAAAATCCTTAAGCATATCGTGACTTTTTACTCCAAAGGACAAGCTCACGATTCTTTGGCTAATTTTTATGCAAACTGTGCTCAAGTGGAAATCGATGAGTTCAGGGATTATGAGAAGGCGCTGAAAGCCATGCAGGAAGCTGCAAAATGTCTTACAAAAGTTCCGAATTCTCAGCGAGCGGCTGAAAATCTGCAGGCGAGTATTATTGAGGTAAAGCATGTCCTGGATCTTCAAGAGGCTCTGGAAAATGGAGAGAATCAGGCTGTGATTGCTGGGTGTCGAAATCTGTTAGGTAAAAATCAATATATTTTGTTTAGAATTAGAATATAAACAGAATATCTTGAAACCTAAGGTTTACTGGTCAGTATTTAATATTTGCTAGTATCTCTTTCTGTCAAAAAAGTTTTTCTGTCAGTCTGTGTAGAAGATTTCTCAAAAACTTTTGGAATTTCTTGGCTTATAGGTCTTTAAAAAAAATATTACAAAAATGTTATATTGCTTTTGTGGATGTTTTCACATCCAAATTCCCCCCAACAGGTCAGGTATATTTGCCCTGAAACACTATTAGGAGGCTGTTTCTGGCACGGAAGCTGGCTGACCGTCATCAGAGCCTGCTTTTTATTATATTTTTTTGAAAACGAAGAGACACGTGTTTTTTTTTGATCGGCAACCATCCATGTTTAGGGTCCTTTTTGGCTTTCCTAAAAGTATGCAATTTTTCGGGTTTTCAACTTTTTGGTAGAAATACTGTTCCGATTGGAACGAATCAAACACCAAAATTATTCTTTCGTCGAGTAGAATCAAATTTGTTAGAGAAGTAGTCCTTTAAAAAAATTTGCATACTTTTAGGGAGGTCAAAATTTGATGCACCATGGATAAATAAAACCAACATTTTAAACCAACATTTTATCAAGTCCAGTGTATTTATTTTGATTTGCAAATGAATCTGGGTTACCCGGAATTCAGTCTGGATTGGGCAAACTTACCGGTGCTGTGCAACTCCGGCTTATACAGGGGTTATTATACTTTGTACAAGAGGTTCTTGCGGGGGCAGAGCTTTAGATAATTTAAGAAAGTTGTATATAATTTCATTAATTTCATTCGTGTCAAAATTTGATCGAAATTTTCAAAATCTTACAGTGAAACCAGAAAAACCACCAGTTCACAATGCTGACATTTTGGGAATTTTGGTTGAAGCGCTGGCCGCATCGAAACTTTACAGCGAAGCCGTTGGTGCTTTAAAAGAGTTGGCGATGAGGGATCCAACCTGGAGTGCAAGAGGACTTCTCGAGAAACCAATGGTTCAGAAAATCTGCTCAGAATGTGGTTTGGATTTTGAATCTGTTTGGAATTCTGGGAAACGTCTGGAACCATCAAATGATGATGAAAATGATAATGACGAAGATATTCAGGAGGAATTAGAATAAAAAACTCATAAATTAATTCAATTATTGTGAAATTATGTTAGCAAATGGCACAAGGAAATGTCTAAAATAAAAAGTAAATGGCACAAAAACACTAAAGTAACGGAATTTTATTTGCATTTATGTTAATCAAGTAAATTAATGTAATTTGAGATACTAAAAACATTCATTCTAATTCAGTTTAACCACTTAATATGACAGATATAAATAACAATGACAACAAACCTTCCAAGGACAAACGAAGGATAGATGAGGGACGGAAATGCCTTGTTGGGGAAATTTATTTCGTTGTGTACTCATTTGATGATGATATACTTCCGTAAACAGAGGAAGCCAAAAACATGTATCCGAATTATGTTTATCTGATTCATAGCTAAAATCTGTTACCCGCCTATATGATACCTATTTAAGTCGGTTTATTCGTCGATTTTAGGAACATCATGCTGTGGCGAACATATGTTACTCAACTCATCCCGAAAACCGTTCGGAATTATCTCCGCAGTTAACCCATACCGAAAAGTAAACATTCTTCTGGGTTGACTCCTTTCCAAACAGGAGTTTTCACAGTCCTTTCACAATGTGGGGTTGCGTATTATTACAAGAAGATAAAAGGTTTTAGGAAATGAGAAAATCCGGTGAAAATCAACTGAAAGTGGCGGTATTAGGATTTTAGTAAAGTCAAGAATTCTTGGAACAATGATCCAAGTCAATGATTGCGAAATCAGCTTTTCTCCACAGTTAGGGGTAGGGAAAACGTTTTGATGTGGATTTTACCATTCATCGGTGAGAATAAAAATGAAGGATATATTACACGATTTTGAACATAGAGTAAGTTTATTTATTCGTGGGCACAAACATTATTTAAACCTGTTGGTTTTTTGTACGAAATTATTAATAGGGATCTAGCGGCCATTAAGGTTCAATATGTTTTGAGTTTTGTAAAATTAAAAAATTAGCAGAGGATTTATTTTTTACTGCTTGAAAGCCCTTCTCGTCGTAATTACAAGAAAGAGGTAGATTTTCTAAGTTGTGTTCAACCAAAATATATAATAAAAGGGAAAAATTGTGGTGAAATTGAATTTTAATAAGAGATGCAAATCGGTTTTTCGCACCGAGCAAAAAAACCATACTGAACCAGATTTAGAGCCTAAGACTGTTTTTGTACCCGATGTTTTGAACCGAATTAAAAGGCTACAATTGTCAGGGGGTTATCGTCAAATACTCTGACGGCAGACAAAAGTTTTATGAAAAAAGAGGGTGGAAGGATTAATCCGATGGGATTTTGATGTATGGAACGGTTATATAAAATCATATTTTAAACACGTTTCATTTTAATAAATTTTTCGATATTATGCACCGTTCTTGAGAAAATGGAAAAAAAAATTCCATTTGTATGGGGATGAGGGAAGGGGTGGTCCAATTGGATTTCGATGTATAAATAAGTTATGTAAATTTATATTCTATATATATTCTAGATTCTATTCTATAATTATATTTTGCCTTTATAAATTATTCAATACAACTCCCCGTTTTCGAGAAAATTGTAAAAAAAATTGTTTCGTTTGTATGGGGGAGATGGAAGGAATGGACCGATTCAAGAATTTAGCCTTACCATTTACGAGAAACGTAACTATACAAAATTTCAAGTCTCTAACTCAATCCTTTCAATTTTTTGAAAATTTGAAAAATCGCAAAAGAACATGATGAAGTAGGAGAGGATGAGGGAGGAGAAGAGGGTAGGGTGAGAAGGAAGAAGAGGTGGTCCGAAATGCCAAAGATTAGCGTGACTTGTAGCTCTGTGTACGTACATATATGATGGGGTATTTGTCTAAATGTTATCTTAACAGTTTCATGTTCAATTCGAAGATTCCTTGAAAATCTGCTTTTCTTTCCCCTATAAGGGTTATACACAGGTGTATTTCATTGTTGGTGATGGGAAAATCTACTGGTAGTAACATTTTCAACAGCGAATGAGTGTCATAACTGCCGTTCATTAAATTCAACTCCAATTTAGTAAATTAAACACAAGTTAGGGTAATAAGCACGTATATGCGTAAAATCTACCATCACACTGCGGGGGTGGGCGGCGTGATGTAGGGAATAGTCGATTTTCTGCTCCCTTTCACATCCTTTCCCGTAACTTCTAATGCCACAAGATTTGGTTGTTTGTTTGCCTCTCATCTCTAGCTGTTTTTATTATGTGTGTGCGGTGAGATGTTTTTTCTACGTCGAATGCGGTTGGAATTTCCATCGTTGGTTGTTGACAAGACGGTATCACATTTTGGCGCCCGCTGTTCCCTAATATGACTACTTGAGGCAAGTACGCCCCAATGGATTTATTGTAATTGAGCTACAGATTAAGAGGATTCCCCATTTCACTCCAGGAAAAATTCTATGCCAGGATGTTGGAGACAAGTCTGGAGAGTACGGTGGTGGTGGCTGGCAGGGGAAAAAAGGCTCTCTTCCATATTTTGACTATGCGTAAAATAGGATCCACTTCGCAGTAGGGGACTAAATGACGGTGAGTGATATTCCCGGTTTCTGCTGTTAACTGGGCTTGGGCTGGGGCGTGATACCGATGGGATGAAGGCTGAGGATGATTTTTGCTATGATGGAATGAGTCCCTAAATGTTGTTTAGCATCGTTGAAAAATTTTATGTTAATTTAAAATGTGATGAATTTAATGGGGCAAGGTGGAGCCCTGTAACATCTCAACGACCGACATCGGTTGTTTCGTTGAGATTGAGTTACATCGACTAAGAAGAGAAATTGCGTCATTTGTTGTGAATAGAACAGTCAGTTAGATTCAGATTGCCTCCAGATTTTGATTACTTAAGTGGTTTACAGTTGGCTTCATGTACAACGTATAAATTTTATTTTATTTCTTTTCTTTTCTATGCCACCGTTTAGGGGTTGGTTTTTATTAATTGCCGACAGATAAGCTTAATTTTAATTACATACAAAAGGTAATTTTATTGCAGATAAAATGATGGGTTTTCAGGCATTTAATTTATACTGTTTGCAGATTTTTGATTTTCACTTGAGGAATTGTAGAGAATTGTGGGTGGTGATACTGGAGTAGATTTTTCTGTTTTGATTTTTTTGGATTGGATACTGTATTTATCGAGTCATTTATAATATCTCGTTAAAATTATTTCAAAACTTCTAAAATAAAACGAAAAATGCGCCGCAGGGTAAATTTCTTTACAACGAAGGCGTTGTACTTGAAAATCTTCCAAAAAATCGAGTCGCAAGTAAAAATTATCGAAGCAATGAGCGAAATTTTTTACGTACATCACTAATCAACTACACTCAGAAAAATGGAGGCTAACTCGACGACCTACATACGGCGTAATTGGCCTCGGGCAGGCGCGCGTTCGACCTGTGGTCGGAGAAATTCTGAAATTAAGCCACCAGCAGGTGTAGTAGGGCATTGGGAGCTGCACGAGTTGACCTTAGATAGGTTAACTCTGACCGCTAGCTGGCTTACAGACACCTCTGTAAGGTCGGAGTTAACCTGACAAAAAGTTGACCTGGACATTTTTCTGAGTGTATAAAATACAAATCAGACTTCATAAATTTCAAGCCGCCTTCGTGAGGTTGGTATCTTCTATTTGGTTATTTCGAGGATGTGTTTTTGATGAAAGATTTAATCGATGACTTGCGTTTATGTACATTAATCAATTAAAAAAAATTAACCCTGACCATAAAATCCCTTTGTATATTTATGTATCTGAAATGTGGAATCTCAGAAAAATAATAAAGCTGATCAAAGTCACCTTTTTGACAAGTTAACTCTGGCTTGTAGCAAGCACACAGAGTTATCCATTACATGACATTACATCCTCGAAACACCTATCTAAGGTCAACGCGAGCAGCTCTTAATGCCCTACTTTATGTATGAATTTCTCCCGTCACAGGTTGACACATTTTTACTTTTCTTAACGCAGGTAAACTTGCGCCCAGCATAGGCTAAATTTTCCTGCAGGAAGCCAATAACGCCGTACGCAAGACGATGACTTTTACTGCATTTTTCTGAGTGTATAACAAAAATCTTACGGAGATTGATTTGTGTCTTCGAACTTGTAAGTTTTTTTTTAAATTTTAGTAAATAAAATAAATATTTCAGAGTTTTTTTTTACTATTTTATCAAGTTTAGAAAAAATCAATATCAGCAATCCTCACGTAAATATCCTTCGAGATTAGCTCACAAAATCCATTGAAATTTATTTAACAGCTATTAAAATCGATGCTGCACGTTAAACAAGGAAATTTATTGCAACAACGAAATTGTTTCCTGTTATGCACCTCATGCAGCATGAATAGATAATGGAAAACAATTTAGCAATGTTTTCAATCCTTTTCCATATCGTTAGGGCAACAGTAAAGGCGTTGACCGAGAAAGGCGCCTTCCTGGTCGGTTAATATAAAGAAATACCTTCTGTTTGCTTCTATATAGATGTTTGTTTAAAGATAAGTTGTATAAGACTGAAATATTCTTTCCACGAAATAATTTATCACCTACCGATAGAAAGATTTTATATTTCATGGCGGTTGATTTTATTTTTTAAATTGATTGAAGCAGTGAAAAGAGATTTCATAGGTTAAACAGGCTATATTTTTGTTTATTTTTAATACACATATTTCAATCCGATGCTCCCATATTTTGTTGTGCCTTTCTACTTCTATATCAATTCACTCAGTTTTCTTATTTTTATATCAATTTATTTATACAATATTTAAATTAATTATATATTTTTAAATTTATTAACTTTTTTTTAATACAACTCATGTATTTTTAAGCAAGGTCCGAATTAGAAAAATTTTCGCCTGCGGCGCTTTTCTTTAATTTTACCTTCTTTACTTTCGGAAATTAGTTTCATAATTTTATTAGCATTTCTCAGGAAATGTGAAATGTTCGATCAGAAGATTTATCTTAATTTTTGTCTGCAATTATCTTGATAAAAAGATATTTTTCGGTATACATATAACAAAAATAGCACCGCAGACAAAATTTAAAAAAATCACAATATGCAGACATTTCAACAAAAACTGCGGCGCATGCAAAATTTTTATGAAAGAAATGAGTTATAGGCTGAAATTAGAGAAAAAACTGCGCCGCAGAAATTTTTGAATGCCGAGAAATTTATTTTCTTGTCTCCTTCCCCTTGGCTACGGTTCTGTTAAGGGGCACTCGAGAAAAATAGCATACTTATGTGTGCGCCAGGGAAAAAGGTTTGGAAACTCTGATACAATATATAGATATAGTATCAATCTATATTCGCTTATAAATCATTTTGTGTAATTTTTTATGATGTGAAAAGAGACTGGGGATTAACATTTCCCTGCATGTTTAATTGGAATTTTTAATTGCTAAATATTTTAATTATAACAAAATGATTTGTGGAGTAAAAAAAATGAATCCTTCAACATTAAGATACTTTTTTAGATATTGTGGAACAGAAGAGAGGGCACTTCAATCTAATCTAACATAAAGTCCATAATAAATACTCCACATTTTTTCATCTCAGGCCAAGTTAATTTTATAACTAAGAAAGAAATTTCATGCCTATTATGGAATGCCCGTACTCAGCTTTGAGAGCCATGAAAATGGATTAAAAGATAAATGAAAATACTATATTAATAAATCTAAAATCTCTTAAATGAATTTATAGCATTTTTCATAAAAACTCATTTTCTGCATAATCTCTGTTAATCAAGTTAGTTTTAAGTGTATTTAGCTTTAGATAAGTGCTGGGGAAATACTTCATAGGTAAATCCAGGTAATTTAAAAAACTAATTTTTCAAGAACTAATTGAGTTAATCTAATTGTATTTTCTGACAATAGAAAAAATGTTGCAAAAATCTCAACTAGAATTAAAATATGGAAAACGCGATTTTAAAAGGTATTATTAGTAAATAACTTTATGTAAGGTGACCATATGTCCCTGGGACATTCCAGTGCGCTCCGAAAACGAAACATTTGTCCTGAATTTTTCAATTTAGTGTTGTAATCTATTAAACACTAAAAACAATGATTAAACACCAACTTCGACTGAAGGTTGTTTGTAAAATGGAATTTCTTGCATGCGGCTCATTTTTTTTAAAAGAATTTTGATCTAAAGGGCATGTCTTAAAAAAGATATTTCCAGCACATTTATCTTTTTTTGATAATTTCAAAATTTTTAGTTGCGTTTGGTTATAAAATCTGAAAAAGCTTCTTTTGTAGCTTTGGAAATTTATTATTGCACCGCATTGTTTTCAAAAAATTTCGCCTGCGGCGCATATTTCATAATTTTTCCCCAAATTAGATTCAAGGTAAAATTTTTCGATCCTCCCTCCGCCCTTTTTCCCCCTTTTACATCCTTGTTTCTTGTTATCCTTCTGTCAGGAGCAGTTTCAGTTATCTTTTTGCTTCGGATTGACATAAACTAAATATACTCGTCACCCTAACTTTAGCAGAAATTAGGAATTAAGAAAACGGACTACGCCAATGGGGCCACATCTGCGGTAAACGAAAACCACTCGTCCTTGAAATGCAATTTTCCGCTGTAAATATTGCTTACTTTCGTCCTTTAGTCTCAGATGTATCCTTGCTCACATATTCATCCGCATAAATGTTTTCCATGGAAAATAAAATCCAATAAAAAAATAGTGTCTGGGGCTGACGATGCGGCTGGTCTTAAACTCAAATGAATTTCGTTTCAAGTCTGGTCCTTATGAGTATATAAACCAACTTTTATTATTTTTTCTCTGTACTAATACTGAGATTAAGGTCGAATTGGTAGGAAAAAGATGGGAAAAAAAATTCAAAAGAATAGTAATCGAGAAAATTTTTGGTCATAGGCAAAGTATATTTCTATTCGGGTAGGTAGCGAAACCTGGAACTCTGAATGAACGGATGTGGAAAAAAGCGGGTGAAACCTTTTGGGGCTTCGTTACAATTTTCTGTGGGATTACGTCGGGTCATAGGTTTAAAAGCGTTGCATATAGCTAAAGAAATTGAACAGAGAGCCGAAGGAATTTAGCTTAATCTGGATTACAGGGCCCAGTACCTAACATTTTTGTACACGGTCGCTACACCCGACAAATAGGAATTTGAAATTGTGTTCCCTCTTTACTTACTATTTGGATATAATTTAATTTTTTTCTTCAAAAATTACTGGGATTTACTTTTCAAGTTTTTCTCTGTATGCATATCTCTCTAATCTGAAAGTTATTTTCCTTGCATTACCTGCAGAAGCTCTTATATGGGTAATTTGTGCATGAATTCATTCTTTTAATTAAATAATCATTTTGGTTAATGAAGTTTTTCCCCTGTAGCCAGTGTAAATAAAGTGTAAATGAAGAATACAAACATGACTGAATTCGGGGTGGAGGTTTTTTAACCATTCAGCAAATTAAGAGCTTTAAAATAAATTAATTAATGAAAAAATGTCAACTCTTGACACAAATTAGTGAAAAGCCTTTCAAAAATACTATCTTTTTAAAGGTAAAGTAATCATCTTTCTCATTTACCATAAGAAAGATGATTACTTTTCTTATTTGGCACAAGAAAGATGATTACTTCCTAGAGAGGCACAATGCAAAGTTCGAAATTTTCACTTTTGTATGAAAGACTGTTATAAAAGCAAAATTGAGCGGGAAAGCGTTAATCAACCACAATTTTAAGTTACATTTATCTTTAAAACCTTTAATTTAGCGAAAATATTTTTTAGACTAAAAATCGATAGATAAAACTTAATCGCTCGTTACATGTCCGCAAACCGCAAAAATTTCAAAATGCACGAGTGTCTCGTCAAATTAAGTTATACCAAATTTTTAGAATCTGAAATTGCTACCCGATCTGTTATACACGTTTGGTGGCATCTGTCCATAGATAATGAAACTATCTATCTATCAAATTTACATCGGCACGAAATATGCAGACCCCAGGCAATGTGAACCGCATGTTCAGCCAATTGAGGACACACTTTTGGCAGGCAGTCCAGTGTTAGAGTCACGATGTAAAAATAAAGAACGGATGAAAATTGGTAATAAAAAATTTGGTGGAAAAGTGGGAAATTGGGTGCAATATGGAAAGCCAAAGTGAAAAGTAGAACAGTTCGATGGGTTGACAGTGACAAGTAGCGTGAAGTCGATATCCATATTGAGGACGTTGACAAAAACGAGAAACATACCCTTAGATGGAATATCCTTGAAAAAGCCATCCTCCAATAATCTCATGCCTCAATTCCCGAATA
This sequence comes from Chrysopilus asiliformis, assembly GCA_964034945.1. Taxonomy (NCBI): domain Eukaryota; kingdom Metazoa; phylum Arthropoda; class Insecta; order Diptera; family Rhagionidae; genus Chrysopilus; species Chrysopilus asiliformis. The sequence continues at coordinate 6,832,369 of OZ035963.1, forward strand.
GCAAATCTCTCCCGCAGCGATAGTAGAATGTCCCTCAGAATGGAAAACTGAAAATTCTTGTCTCTATATTTCCGGTATGGTGTCTCTAAAAACTTGGGAAGTTTTATCGCGTTGGGGTGGAATGGAAGGGGGAGGGGCTGGGGCAGGCACCATCAACTGACGGGGTTAAATTCCTGCGTTTGACGGTATAAAAGTTCAATAAAAAATTCAAATCACGTCCCGACTTGGATAAACCTCCATGCGAATATGATTTATATGTATTGGCCCTCGAGGAGAACATTTTTCCGATTTACCGATGGAGTATAGTAGATATCCTTAAAACGGTTTATCCAAATACGATCCAATGGGCACACAACACATATCCCTCACTATATAGACTATGTTAAAGGAACGACTATCGACTGTATGGATTCATATTATCTTTAAGGAGATTCTTGATTTGATATCTCATAAAATAGCAGATAAAAAATTCATTTGATAGCTTTTACACACTTTATTATCGTTTCACTGAACCGGGTAAGGTCTAGTGTGGATTTAGTTATAGATTCTGCAAAGATATGTATTGGATTTTTTTTTGTTAGGAGTGGAGGGAGATGGGGGGGGGGGGTAACAAACAACTGATGGAGTCAACGGAAGCGAAAGAATAATGGTGTCATTAGAAAGAGGTATTTACATGAACATATGAAGCCAAGGGAATAGGCAATGGAATCAATCATTAAAACGATATATGGAATACATCAACGCTATTAAAATATTGTAGGGAAAACGGGGTAAAAATGCCACGCTTATAATTCGGTTTAAAATCAAATATCAATTTAAATACAAAAACGTGCTATTTTTTTATCTCAAAGTAAAAATATTTCATATGAACAGTACATGACTTTCTTATACAAAATCTATATCCCTGCTTTATTTACCCTATAGCACAACGAAAAAATATTAGTTTACATAAAAACGTCAAAATGACCACGTAAACAATATTTTTACTACTTCTTCCCTGTAAGGATATCGAAAGGTCCTGTAAGGATAATGTGATTATCTTTTTCCGGAAAGTTTTCCGGAAAAATCTCATCATTGGGTGTTTGGGGTCCGGGAATCCGATTCTGGCATAAAGAAGTCTGTAAGGAAGGCGGAAGGTCCTGTAAGGATAACGTAATTATGCTTTTTTTTGAAATTTTCCGGAAAAAATCTCATCTGGTAATTTTTGGGGTGGAGCCAAAAACTCCGTAAGAATATACTCTATTTTGGATTTTTAGTTATTATAATCAAATACAAAATTACCAAAAAGGATAAAATAAAATAATTGTCCTTTTGAAAAGTTTGTTTTTCTTTATAAAATTTGGGGTGAATCAACCACATAAATATGCCTTTTGCCAAGTTTAATCGTGACATCCAATTTCGCGCTTGCCTTTGAATATCTTAACACCCATTTCAGCTTAAACAATAGGGCTATTCACTCTTTATCGTAGTTGATCGTAAACTCGTAGAATCGTAAATAAAATCGTAGTTTTTTGACAGTTCCCCATACAAATTTTTTTACCACGAAAACTACAATCTAAGGTATGGTAAAATCGTAGTTTTTGTCGTACTTCTAATAAAGTGAGGTTAAGGCATGTTTTGTGACATGTCAACTTGGTGCCAACTCTAAAATGGACATTGGAAAAGCAAGTAAATTAAAGTATTTATATGATTTAGTATAAATTAAGAGTTAAAAAATGCTTTAAACAATTTAGGTAAAGAAAATAAATAAAAGAGTCTAAAATTTACGACAAAACCCACAACCTCTAGTAAAGCGCTGCTCACGCTTCGTTGTACTTTTCCATCGTAGATGTACAGTACAATCTACGATTTTACTATCTACGATCAAGAGTGAATTGCCCTAATGTTTAAAATATATACAATATATAAATACGGGCCAATAAATTCGAATACCCTGAACACCCTATAATTCGTAAATGATATTTACGTGTTTCAAATCTATACATGATTTAAGCGAACGGTCCCGCTGGCCAATATCGCCACCAGTTACACAGCATTCGTCATTTCGGGATAAAATGGCAATCTAAGATGTTATTTGATGGTAATATACAGAAATTCTCCGTTGGGTGAGACCCATTATAATGGTTATGTAAATTCAAACACTCTAGACCCGCAGTAGTGGGACCAAAAAAAGCTTCTATTACTCATGGTTACTGGGTAGTAACTCAGTGTAGGGGTCAGGTCGAATGTTGTTGGATTGAGGCTTACAGAGCTTTTGTGCATGTGAGTTTTTATAACCCCTAAGCGATCAGCAACACACACCCATGCACACATATGTCTTACAATCGAAGATATAAATCGTAAAATACTCAAGTAACAGAAATTGAGTAACAGTCTTTCACAAAAACAAATAAGGTGGGGAAAACGATCAGGGCTGGGTGGTATAGTGGGGTTTACTTTCGGTGAATAAGAAAATAAATAAATAGAAAAGCAAAGGCAAAGAAAAGAAAGATTTATTGATTTTTATTTAGCATATTTGACTTATGCCGAGTGGGTGAAATGGTGTTGGGGTCGTAAATATCCGAGGGTAGACAGTGCATTTAACGGTTACAAAACGTGATGCCGTTGATATTCAAATGAGGTACCTTGAGCCAAGTGATATGTGCCCCAGTATTCCAGCAGCTTTTTCTCACTTTGCTTTATTTCGTTTTATTATTATTATTTTTTGTTGTTTCGGTTTTGCTGCTAGGTTTTTTTTTCAAAAAAACATTATTTCAGGTTTATTTTACTTCTTATTTCCCGTTGTTTGCTAGCATTTTACTGGGAATAAAAATGCCACAGAACATACCAAGTATAAAACATAGTGGGATTCTAACGGTTTCCAGTGGGAAATTGGTGTAGTCTATGAAGAATCTTTCGGTCTGTCGTAGGTGGGCGGTTGGTCGGTGTGTGGGTTGGAATTCAGTTTGGAATGTCTACGAATAATTTGCATTCAAAGGAATTCCAACAAAAGGTGTTCGCTGAGGCAGGATATATTTATGTTCTGCTAGGCAATATGTGTAACAGAAGCGAAATGTGTGAAGAAACTCAATTTATAAAACGTGTAAACTTTGAATGACTGTTATATTGATCTATGCTACCGTTTGCGATTTTTAATGGGCGCTTTATAAATCCAAATCCAGTACATAAACTACGCATAATATATGGGTTTTGATTAACATTTTCCAATTAGGAATTTAGTACTTATTTTCGATGTACTTTTAGTAGAGACCTCGAGAAATTAATTAATGCATCTTTAATTGAGGTTACTTGGAAAGGTTTTGATATTTCAATGCAGATAACATTGCAGAGGCAATAATAATGTGTTGAAATTTGTTAAAACAAATAAAAAAGTTGTGAAAAAGGAGAAAATTTTTTGCTAAACACTTTTATAAATGTCAATGTGTGAAATTCTTAAGAAAATAAACTGGTTTTCCAACCATAACCCTTTCACCCCGGAGTTTTTCTGATGGTTGGGCTTAAGCAACATACATTTTCGTGGTAAATAAAGAAAAATAAAGTAAAAATATCTAATGTGAACAGCACGTGACTTTCTTATACAAAATCTACGCTTCTGCACAGTTTACCGGACGAATAAAATATTAGTTCACAAAAGCCATGAATTTTTATTTCAGGAAATCTTAAATATCTCGATAACGGTAAAAGATAATTATACCCGTATGGTGAAACCAAAGGGTATACTAACTTTGCCTTACCGTTTGTAACGCCAAGATCCCGTCATCACACACAAAAATGAATTATACCAGTGTGTTTAGAATGATAAACATAACAAAAGCTATAATTGCCAGTCTGGCAATTATTGAAAACCCGTATGGTGATTTAAGTGAATGGCGAACAGTTTTATCAAAATTCCACTTTGAAGTCAAATTTTCCAATAAGATTTTTTAAAATTTATTCCAATCGGATTTTCGTGTATGGAAGTTTTATGTAGAATCATGTGCTAAACAACTTTTGTTCTTGCATTTTTTTGATAAGATGCACCGTTTTCGAGATATTCGCAAAAATCGTTTTCGTTCGTATGGGGGGTACCCCCCCTAATGGTCCATTTTTGCCCATTAACGAACTTAGCCTCGCATTTTACGAAAAACGGATCTGCGCAAAATTTCAAGTCTCTATCTCAATCCGTGCGTCTGCAATCCGCGCCACAGACAGACGGACGGACAGACAGACAGACGGACGGACAGACAGACAGACAGACGGACGGACATGGAAAATTCAATTATTTTTATCATTCTAAACACATTGGTGTAATTCATTTTTGTGTGTGATGACGGGATCTTGGCGTTACAAACGGTAAAGCAAAGTTAATATACCCTTTGGTTTCACCATACGGGTATAAAAATAATTAAATTTTGCATGTCCGTCCGTCCGTCCGTCCGTCCGTCTGTCTGTGGCGCGGATTGCGGGCGCACGGATTGAGCTACAGACTTGAAATTTTACGCAGATCCGTTTTTCGTAAAATGCGAGGTTAAGTTCGTTAATGGGCAAAAATGGACCATTAGAGGGGGTACCCCCCATACGAACGAAGAAGTTTTTTGTGAATATCTCAAAAACGGTGCATCTTATCAAAAAAGTCCAACAACAAAAGTTATTCAGGATATTATTCTACATAAAACTTCCTTAAATCAAAATCCGATTGGTACACATTTTAAAAAATCTTATTGGAAAATTTGACTTCATAGTGGAATTTTGATAAAACTGTTCGCCATTCACTTAAATCACCATACGGGTTTTCAATAATTGCCAGATTGGCAATTATAGCTTTTGTTATGTTTTATTTACTGGGAGAGACCAGTAAGAGTTGCTGTACTTAGTCGTGGTTGCGTTTTTACTGGGCTCCCAGTAAAATTTAGTTTACAGTGTAAATTGTAAATTTACGTTGTACTACTTGGTATTAAAGTATGAGGGGCCATTTTGTCTGCTATTCTTCTACCAAAAACCATTAAAACGAAATCAGAAATCTTGTATCACAGTGTTATTAAGAAAATATATCTAATGGTGTAAATAAAATAAGTAATTCTTTTTCACTACATATAATAAGATCAATGATTCCAGTGATAATGTTTATTTTATTGCTTTTTACAACAATTTTACAAGAGCGGTATTTTGTTAAAAAGAATATTAAAAACTAATTTCAAAGTTGGTAAATATATTACCCCAATTTCGACCCAATATAGCACTTCAAAAAAACCAGGAAAAAAGGCACAAGAACTTAAAATTGAGCATACGATTAAGGCTCATTCACCTGTATCTTATTTGATTCCGACCCTTTTTTATGCCATTGAAACCAAAGCCAAAACCGAAAAGGTAAGGGGAAAAATGAAATAAAATAGGAATAGGAATCGAGAATAAGCAGCAAAGTACAAAATGGTTCTAAATGATTCGTAAGTCAGGGGATGTAAAAGAGGCTCGAGAGGGAATGAATTCGGAACGAGGGATATATGCAGGGCAGTCGAAAAGGTAAGAAACAAAATAAAATGAGATAAAATAAAATAAAATTTGCAATAATCTTCAGACCACCTTTTTATTTCGTTTTCTTTTTTACGGATGGGGGAGGCTGAAGTTGGCGTACACGTTTATTCGACATACAACGAAAATCAAATAGAATTTCTAACTTTTAGCCCTTAAAGCATTGATAGGAGGGGTTTTTTTTAGAATCGAATTGTACCAAGAGAAGAACCAGTTTTAACTTATTCAATTTGGGATTTCTTTAAGCACAACACAAACACAGATAAACAACCAAATTAAATCGTCTGTACGCGCTTTTTTCTGGTCGTTTCTTTGTCTCTTCTATTTCTTACCAACGTTTTCTTAGATGTGTTCAAATACAGGAAGAAAAAAAGCCACATACCCCACTGGGAAAAAAAGGTAATTCGCTCAAAGGATTCCAAGGGATTCCACAATCAATCCCCCCGTAACTTCATGATGAAGTTTTCCATTCGAGATTGCCAATGTTTTGCAGCACCCTTGCTCTTTGCCGTTTTCGAGAAAAGCTTGTTTTAAGTTTTTAAGGTTATGTCTTTCGCTTCTATTCGTTTCTTATTTTTATTTGTTTTACTTAGGTAGTTGTTAGATTTTCAGTCTTATGCAGCATCCCTAGAATTGTTAAGCAGCTCGTGTTGGTTGTGTGTGTGTGAGATTGTGTGTGTTTGTCGAGTTTCGGATACTTTAGGAAACTGGGCCGTTATTACCTCATCCTTGGAATTCCGTTTGGCTTTTCCTTTTTTTCTCGTTTTTATGATGTCCCATTCTCATCGAGACTGAAAACCGAAATGAGAATGAAAAGTTTCTTTTCGTCGTGTTGTCCCCAAATTGAATTTCATGAAAATTTTATTTGTTCCGATTATGAACTGCAAGCACGAAGCATTCATATGTTTTCACTTTATACATATATACATTCCCGACGATGAGGGTTAAGAATTCTGAGAGTGTGGCTTTAAAGTTCTGAACGGATGGGAGGGGACTTTTTTAAAATTGTAGATGTGGGTTAAAATGTTTGCAGCTAAGCTTCGAGCGCTATTTAATTTCGTTTAGTCACATATCAGAGGAAAAAATTCTCTAGAGGATTTTTTTGGGGTATGCTTGAGGTGTTGGTAACATGTCCAGAATTTTTAACGATTTGTGAACATTTGCGAAGTACGTTTCAGCTTCGTTTGGTATTTCACAAAGTATCACCATATTTTATATTTTTGAATTAATCTTGATGCAATCTAAAAAGTTTTATTTTTGGCTTTTGACTGGAAAAACATTTAAATTTAATTTAAAATAAGTTGAAAAATTGTCAAACTGATAATTGAAACATAAGAAAAGCTACAATTTCCAGGGGCCAATCGTCAAATACTCTATATGATGACAGACAAAATGTTTATTTAAACAAATCCATCTGTTTAGGAGAGGGGGGAAAGGAGTAGTCCGATTGGATTTTGATGTATGGGACGGTTATGTAAAATCACATTCTAAACAGATTTTACCTTTATAAATTTTTCAACACGACTCACCGTTTTCGAGAAAATAGAAAAAAAGTATTCAATTGGTGTGGGGGAGAGGGGAAGGAGTGGTCCAACTGGATTTTGATCTGTAGATAAGTTATGTAAAATCAAATTCTAAACACATTTCATCTCCATAAATTTTTCGATACAATGCACAGTTTTCGAGAAAACAGGAAAAAAGTATTCCATTTGTATGGGAGAGGAAGGAATCAGTGGTCCGATTGGATTTTGAGGTATGGATGAGTTACGGACAATCCTATTCTAAACACATTTTACCTTAATAAATTTTTCAATATGACTCAGCGTCTTCGAGAAAATTGCAAAAAACTGTTTCATTTGTGTGGAGGAAAAACTAGTCAAATTCATAACTGAAATTGTCAAATGATTATAGAAAAATGGTCACCAGAGAAACAAAAGTAAAAAGCTAAAGTCTTTAATGTCAATTTAATTTAATATTGTTGTAACAAACTATTTATTATACAATAAAAAGTAGGGAAATTTCTCTAATGATATTATTATCCTCTTATATCACTTGGTAGGCTTACAGCCACTGGCAATGCTTAATGTGACACAATTTCTAACTGATAGCAATTAATCACATCAAATAGGTTTGAATCTAAATTTAGAGCAATGAATTGTCACTCGTCTCCTTTCACTTTTGCAATCATCAATATTGGAATGTATGAGTTTTGCCATATTAATGTACATCCATTTAGCAAATGATTATTATCATGCCATTAGGTTATATTCTACTCTTAGTAAATGAAAATGCACAATAGCTTCAGGTTAGTAGTGAATAATCGATTAATAACTAAAATGCACAAATTAATCATGCTTTAATTTTAAGTAGTTTTTATTTAATACTGAGCTTGGCGTTGCTCTGGTAATAATAAATTTTTGAATATGGAAAAAACATTTTTTTTCCAAAAGTATTTTGATGTATAAAAAATAATTATATTTCAAATAATTTGTTTTCATAAATTTTTCACACTGAGCGCACTGTTTTCAATAATATTGCAAATATATTTTCCATCTACTTGGGAGAAAGGGGAGGCTTTGCAATTATTTTGTAACATATGTTGAAAATCTATACAATAGTTTGAAGAATGGGTTCGCAGCATGTAGGGGGTGGTTTGAGTGAGCGAAAATTTTCCTTGACAGATAACCTATCCAACATTAAAAACCGTATAAAATCCATTCAGTGGTTTAGGATATAATAGGAGAGGGGGTTCGCATCATGTAGAGGGGAGTAGTTTGAGTGGGCGAAAAGTTTCCTTTATGATCGACCTATCCAACACTGACAACCGTATTTAAATCCCTTAAGTGGTTTAGAAAATAACACGCAAGGGGGTAAAAAGGGAGCTGGCTCCGGGACCAAACCTAACTAGAAACCCTGCCCATGACCCATAGAGCATATATATAAATTTTTGTCTAAGTTGGTGTATTAGTTCTTGAGTTTATGCGTTACACAACCACGTCCCTCTAGATTTTTTCTCAACTGCCAAGATGGTGATTAAAAAAATTGTAACACAGAAAGAAATAATTTTTGATGCAGCTATCATATTATTAATTACTGCAAACATATTTTGTTTGCGATAAATAAAATGTCAAAGACAAAAGTGTAGGGATTTTTATTATTTTCAAATTTTGTAATCCATAAGACTATTGAAAACTGTGTAGTTTCTGAGAAAATCACGAAAAACGAAATTGTAATTTTTAAAAAGCCGCCATTTTGGTCATTTCCGGTTAACTGATTTCTACCAAAAGTTAGCTCTAGTAGTTTTTGAGAAATCGTGTACGCAGACGGAAGACTGAAAGACATCTTTGTAATAATGTAAAGGGACTAAAATGGTTCGAAAGGAAAAGCTAGGATCACTACTATCCGTAAACTAAAGCCGAACTAGTCTCGACGCCCATCCAGAAAGAACTGCCTCGACTCCCTCAAATCGAACACTCTCTCCCTTCGAGACTAGCTGGTATTACCAGACCGTACTTCCCCAAAATGCTAGAACTGGGTTTTTTATTCTTCCTGTACTAAGGGGTAATTTTGTTTAATTTACCTTCTACAAATGTTCCAATTGACTCGGGAGTGTTCGGAAAATGCTTTTCAGGCAAAATTAAGACGTCGAAATTTTTCATGATCACGTTATTATGAATACTATTATGAATTATTATGTTATTATGAATACTACGTACCTTGAATAGGGAAGTAAAAAATGTAAATAATCCAAAATTGTCCTTGTGTGTGGTTTCATGATCTACATATGCCACATTTTTTAACTGGAAATGAAAACTGAAAATATTCTATGTTAGTTAAAACAGTTTCAAGGATAAAAGTAAATTTCCATATTTATACCGTTAGCAGATTTAATAAACAAATCTCTCAAATACGATAGAAGAGATGAATAAATCCTTTTTAATCAGAGTGTATCTACAAGTGTATATGCGAATGCATTTAAAAATGTTAAAGTTTGTCGACGTATTTATTTGTTTGTGTGATTGCGGAGGAATTTTGTTAGTAAAGCACTCTCTCCCATGACAGCTATTTGTGGAAATTATACCCAAGCGCCAGATGGTTTTCCATCCCCCTATCCAGGGCGGGCCTAGGATTAGCTGAGTATGCTTAAGTACCCACTTTTATGGAAATGAATATTGTGGCTTATAAAAAGATTCTTCAATAGTAGTTACTCGTCATATATGCATACAATCTATGATGCGAATAAATAGAAAAGACATTTTTGTTAAGTTCTTTGTCAATTTATTCATTTGAGTTTTGCGACATTTCAAAGGCAGATTATTTCTATACACCTATAAGACCTTATGGAACGAAATATCGGAAAAAATGAACCGTTTTCGAGATAATCGTATAAATATTTTTCATCTGTATGGCAAAGGTGAGAAGGAGTGGTTCGACTGAATTTTGATGTATTTAAAATTTCGTAGAATCATATTTTCAAAACATTTTGTCTAAACAATTTATTCGAAAAAATGAGTTTTTAGATTTTCATTTTCCTTGTCCATGGTTAAAGAAAATGGTTATAACTCGAACAAAACAGAAACTATTAAAAAACTAACTGTTTCGATTTATTGGTTTAACTATTTCGAATTTAAGCAATTATAGTCGAAATTGTGTTCAATTTTCAAGTTAGATTGTTTCTATTTCAGCCACAAATTGACTACAGTTCGTATTTAACTTTTCAACAATTTCTTCTCGAAATTAGAACCGATCCCAATAGAGCAATTAAATAAATTGCTTAAACAACGATTGGTAGATTTTCACATGAAAAAGTTTAACATCTGATCTGATGGAAAATCATTTTTTGTCATAAGTGAGTGGCGGCACCAATTCCATGTTTTCATGATGCTTATTTCTAGTAGTTTTCCCATAATCAAGTTTCGCTTTTTTATTGGTCGTGAAAAATTGGGGAGCCAATAATATGTGAGTGAATTCAATTCTCATAATCCAAATAATGGAAGTAACAATTTTCCAATTTCATGAGCGTTCTTTCGATTTCAGTTTCTGGACAAAAATCCAATGTTCAATGGTCAGATCAATGTTGTTTCAGAGTTGATTTCGTGGAAAAGTGGAGAGAGTTTTTAGGGATTCGGGGGTTGTTGGAAAAGTTTTCTGGTCAGATTGTTTTTATTGCATGAAAATTGCTGAAATGGAGTTATGGATTTTTAAAACCTGAAAATTTGATAACTAAAATTTTATTTACTGATTTTTTGGCAATAAAAAAAATTTTTTTTTAGGTAATACAGTCTGGGTTCGGTTTCGAACTATTTTACGTCCGCGATTCGGGCTCCGTTTCTCAAAAGAACATCGGTTCCGGTTCCAAAATGGTTTTCAATTTAAAGAGTAATAAACTAATTTTGTTAACATTTTTTGTAAATCTTGAACAAAATACAATAATTTCAGTCTTTCAAAAACAAAATTTAGTTTTTTAGACTGTGATTACACACGGACGAAGTGAATCGTCTGTTTGAACCTTTTATGATTACACAGCCTTTACACGCGTCTGTAGAGCTGACACAGTCGCTGACACAGTCTCGTGTAAATGCTTACTGGCACTGACGGAACATTTTTGTAGTCAGTACAGGCATGTCAGTAATTTGACATTTCAGACTTCTAAGATGGCGGAAAATGAAGAATTTGAGGTAAATCTATTAAATTATTATGAATTCACTATTTTTAATTCTTTTTTTTACTTTTAGAACTCTCAGACTGGTGAAAGAAGACTAACTAGGAACGAGATAATTAATACGAGCAAAATTCATGCCTCTGAAATACGAGGGACTGTAGCTGTGTTACAGACGAAGTCATTTTGAAAATGAACTGGCTGCCAGTTCGCTAAATGTCTTCTAATTCGTTGTCAGTAATTTGACATTTGGAGTCTGTGCTACTGACAGACTTTATAGTCGCGTGTAAAAGCCGGGTTACACGCGGTTGAATTGAACCCCACACCGACAAATGGAACGAATAGAAACTGGGCCATTTTTATTTCAGCAACATCGTGGTCAAAGATAATTTATCGGAATTTCGTAGGATTGTGGGGCCAAATTAAATTTATTAATAATTTTTATAATATTAGTGATTGTATAAAGACAAGAAAAGGGTAGAGATTTTCATACATAAATGAAAATTATTCGAAATGCGCACGCCATGGCGTCTACAAACCGAATGATTTTTTTTCGAAACAAGTGGGAATAGGTAGCCAATCACACGTCGTTCCTCATTAACTTCAAAATGAAATCTTTAAGCCTCAATCACAATTACGCGTGCGTGCGTGCGGCACCCACGCGGTGAAAGTAAAAACTACGCATTTATATGAGTAAAGGGCTCTCCCCATTGCCAGGATATTTTAGTTGCGATGAAATGTAGGGACACACTTATATAACAAAGGCTTGGTAAGAAAGAGAGAGAACAAAAAAAAGCGTACGTCGCCAGATGTCGCTTTTGTAGTTTATTTTATAGGAAGCGTTCGTCGCCGGGTGTCGCTTGGGTAAATGTTTTTGAACTGACGTACGCTTCCTATAAAATAAACTACAAAAGTAGTCAAAATCTGTCTGATTTTGACAAATGCAGTTTCAAAACTTACAATACAATGAATAACAACGAATGTATTTATATTTATTACATGTTTTGGTATACAGACTATAATAATAATAATAACTATATTTACAGGTAGGAAATTTGAGATATTAGAGGACATACAGATATGTGATTCGGAGATGCAAATTGAATGTTTTGGACATGGAATACGGTTTAAATTCCTATGATTTTATCCTATAAAACTTTCTATAAAGACTCGTGCCCGTATTCTGTCTTTCCCATTGACAATTACAGCTATCTGTCTCTTTCTATTTGTAACACATTTTTATCGCAACTAAAATATCCTGGCAATGGAGAGAGCCCATTAATGTATAATTGCGCGTTGCTCAGACGCGTTGCCACGTCCGTGCCGCGTTGCCGCGTTCCTGCCGCGTTGCCGCGTCCCTGCCGCGTAGAGTAGGCTCAGTCTCTACTTTTAGACGCGGTGACAAGTACTAGATGCCAAAACAAAATAATGCCGCACGCACGCACGCGTAATTGTGGTTGAGGCTTAACTTTTCGTTCGTCTTTGCGTATCATCATTCCCAGTTCGTCTCTTGCCCAAACTTTGGTGAAGTCAGACGCCTTCCTGCGCCAATGTAATCACAGTCTTATAAACATTTTATCAATATCCTTTTCACCTTTTTTTGATGAAAATATTCTGGTAGAAATAATGTAACAATTTTCCAATGTGTGACATCTAACTCAAAAATCTTTGAGGTTGAAATCTAAGCAAATTTTCCGAGAAATTAAAAAAAATATTATAAAGGAAAGGTTTTTCATTGAATTTCATAAAATTACTAGAAATTCCGGAAAATTCAGCAATTTTTTTCGGTTAAGTTGTTAATAAACAGTATTTTCGGAAAATCAATGATAATTTTGGGATTGCGCTCGGTTATTTTTTAAAATTTGAAGGTCGAAGGCCACTCAAAATTGGGGTCCAAGCGAGCCTAGCCCTTTGCGCATAGGCGGAAATTTGCCACTAATTTAATGCAATTTTCTATTAAATTAATGCAATTTTCTTAACACGTTCGTGACATCGTGTACCACTGGTGGTACATGTACAGTTTTTTAAAACCGCGCGAGTAAATAGTGCGTAGTTTTTTTGTGGAAGTAATATAAAAACACGCACCGTGTACCACCGATGGCGCACAACCGCCAGAAAACAAATCGCTAGTGTACCACCCGTGGTACACGATGTCCAAATGTAAAAAAAGTTGAAAAAGCAAATGTCACGAACGTGCTAAAGGAATCGGTGAAATAATTATAATAGGTTAAATTTGAACCGAAAATGAAGACGTCGTAGATTGAAACATCGTAAACTGAAAAGATGCACGTAAGAATGTAACATTCCTAGAACTTTTTATATGCTTTTCAAATCGAAATTCTCCAATCAATAGTTGATATTTTTGACTGTGATAAAAAAAAATATAATAAATAAAATAAAAATAAACAAAACTTTTATGTTTTATTTTTCGATAAACAAGAATACTCTGGCTTCTGTCTACCATCGATATCAGATATCACCAATAAATTTCCGATATTGTGGTTTACACACCGAAAATCTTCTCGTCCAATGGGTGCAATAACTGCCCACTCACTTATTTCGTCTTTAGTTTGTTATCCTTTCAAACAAATACATTTACGTTCAGTTATTTCACTGTTGATTCACTATCGATATTTATTTACGCTATCTGTTGGCAACATAGATAAAATGCCCATAGTTATATATATATAAGATTTCAGTATCGTATACGACTGTCCAATATTCTGGGGACCAATTTATTCCGAAATGAAATGTTTTCGTTCCGAGCCAACGTTTGTTAAAATTTCCCAGTTTTTCTCGATTTTACCCAGTAGCATTTTTTTCCTAAACTTTTCACAATGTTTGTCGATGGTGTGCATATATGTCGGTTGGATTCATACCCAACCAAGTACTTCAAGTGTAATATTTACTAGCTGAGTAAATTCTTCACCGCAATGGAATCCGGATATTTTCAACTAAACTCATTTTCCTCCATTTTCATTTTGTCCGCTTTGGTCCTTTGAGGTGGCATCGACTGGTTTGGGGTCATGTTGGGAAAATACAAAAAAGCTGTTTTGGGCTGTGATCCCTTGATTGATACTCATCCGATCGGTTTATCTTTTTCTGTAGAGCTTCTGTTGTTACTTTTTGCGGTTACCCAAGTACAACCAATGATTTGTCCCGAACGTATAGCGGACAGGACGACACAGGCAATATGCCGGTCAAGAGCCAATTTCCACAGGATCCATTCAATCGTGCTGGTCCCATTGCTATTTGTCCATGGAGTTGAGTAAAAAGCCAAGAGGTCCTTTCATTTTCCCATCGGAACTATGCTTTGGCTGATTGGTTACAGTCTGTTGCCAGGTTTTTCCTCTTGTCTTCTTGTTTAATGAGTTTTTGTGGTCCTTCTTCGACGATGCATTTTTTTAATAATCACCCTTGTGTCTGTTTCTATCGCAAGATTGAGAGTTGGATGCTAACCGAAGGGTTACATTGTTTTAGGGGATGAATTGTAGAAAGAGCGCTGTTTGTGGCTTACAACTAACGAAAATTGCTTTTTTGTGCATTTAAGTTTTGTGGACAATTTCAATCGAACTCAAAACCGATGGGAATTTGTCACAGAAATTGCTTCTGTTTTTAATGAAGTTTTGGTGTTTTCTTGGGTTCGCAAATAATGAAAAACTGTTTTTTTTTATTCTTCAGCTGATTTTATGCTGGTTTTTCAATAAGAAATACATTTATTAAACACAACAGTTGGTTGTTTAGTAACAAAACGAAATATTATATCAACATTGTAAAAGTGCAATTAATCAATTTTCGTCTAAAAATTTGGTTCCTGTATTTCTCGCTTCCAAAGTGACCTAAAATGTTTGCACCATTTTTTTTTTGGAAAATTTTAAGTGTTTTTTGGTAGATTGTTTTTGTAGCAGGAAAGTTTTGCCCTTTAGAAAAGAAAAGAAGGGTTGAAACAATTTGCATCAGTGGTGAGTGGCGTGTTAGACCGTGCAGAATATGCAGAGCACACTCTGAGCATTTCCCAAAAAGTAATCAAATAAAATAATATCAAGGAAGAAATAACTATACAAAACGAATATCTCCATTAAACAGAATATATTCAGTGAGAATAACATCATTCTTTCCCGCAGTAGTACTGATGTGCAGAAAAAAAGTTGCACCCAAGTTGCAAAAGTTGAACAAAATATCAAATGAACTCATATCTTTCAATAACAGCTTGTGAGAGAATTTTCGACAAAAACACATTTTTACCACGCCTATTTTAGAAAGGGAGTCAGCGTCAAATACAGGGCATCAATCGTATAACGCGACGCAGACACGAAATCGCGTCTTTTATTAAGAAAAGGAATCGTGTATGGAGACGCGTCTTTGGATACTAGCGACGCATCTTTTCGTTCAGCGACACAGTTCGAGGTGTCGCTCAGTGTCATTCCTTCTGTCATTTCACAATGGAGGAAAAAAGTAAATAAAGGTTTTGTATTTAAATTATAATATATTTATATTTTTTAGGAAAATAACGAGTGAAAAACAGTGGGAAACCCAAGGTTCATGGATGAAATCAAGCCTTAGCGAGGGGCGCGTTTGACACTGGGGCTTCCGGCAACAAAAAGAAAAAAACTTTTGTGGGGGAATTTGATTTTTATTCACTTCAAGCAAAAAGTCTATTAATTATACACTACGGCAGCGTTTCTCAACCTTTCAGTATTCGCGGCCCAATTTTCAATCAAAATTGTCATCGCGCCCCCCTGCATACAATAAAATGTATACAATAATAAGGTAATTTGAGTATTTTGGCGCTAAACCTACACTACTACCCTAATTTTAAACACAAATTACCAAGAAAACAGTAATTTATTGACATTTGGCAACACCGATCCTCAGCGTTGACAAAACAAGAATCCGGTGCCTTTTTATTGCTCTTGCGTCATTTTTGCGGTTTTGCGAGAAGTTGTTTTAACCCTGAAATCACAATGAACGCGAAACTGGCGCAGAAACTGTCACTTAAAAGTTTGGTTCCCCCAAATTGTTTGAAGTGAGCACAGTGAACGTATAGAACGCAGCTACAACGTAACCGCAACACAAAAGTTTGCAAACTTCTAACTTTGCCGCAAAATTCTGCGTTGACAGTTCATAAAGTAAGGTTGGAAAAATGTCGTTCGAGGAAAAATTGATAGCCTTAGTGCAAATAACAAAGATAAAAACCAACAAAGCAAATTATCGCTTCAAAATTATCCATTTTTGTAATTTTTCCAAGTTTATACCACTTTATATTATGTCACTTGTACTACTTCACGAGCTGCCATTGTGCTCTGCCGCTAGAATTTTGCACTGCGTGACAGTTCAGAGCGTTGTAGTTGCGTTGGTTTCGCGCTGGTTTCGCGTTCATTGTACTCCAAGCGTAAGTTAATAAGTTAATTATTAAATATTATGTCGAAATGTATTTTGTTTTGTATGTGGGTATGTGCTTTCCTTTCAGTCAATTAATAAACTTTTTTAAATATTTTGTCTTGGATATGCTCGCGCCCCCCCTCAAATGTACTCGCGCCCCCCAGGGGGGCGCACCCCACAGGTTGAAATTCGCTGCACTACGGTTTTGAGATGAGCTGGAACGGATCATTGTTCTCCCTTGAGAACCTGCGAACAACTCGTAATTCCCTTTTTTCTGGTGCACTTAACACAAAATTAATTTCAGCTAATCCAAACATTTTTATTTTGACGTCTCTGTAGCAAGATACTTGTAGTGAGCAAAACTGGGCCGTATTGTGCACTCGAAAAGCTTTATTTAGCATGACCTATAATTGATTTAAGAAATTCAATCCATTGAACGTTAAAACTTTTTAGTGTCGCGATACACGATTAGAAAAACGTGTCGCGTCGATGTCGTCGTCTCAGCTCAAAGACGGAGACGCGTCTCGTTATACGATTGATGCCCTAGTTTCGCCCCGGGAAAGGACCTCTTGGTTATTTTTTTTTCACGATGCCGGATTGCCTTGGTACGGCCCTGTTTGCAACTATTTTTAAGATAATATCAAAGGATTTGATGTAAAAAATGGGTCCCTATTTTTTGTTTTTGTTTTAATAGCTCAATTGAAGGAGTTTACAATTCCAATCGATGAATAATAATTTTTAAAACAGTAATTTTTATGTCTTCATACCCCATAACAGTCAAATAAATTAATTTTATGATAATAAATCACAAAATGCTGAATATTTGTTGCTAGTGAGAATGAATAATGAATGACACATTGGTCGTTACTTAATGTCATTTCGAGTTAATCAACAATAGTAATGTTTGTAACAATTGTATATAATTGAATGACATACACTAAATAGTACTTAAATGCTCATTTGATAGGTTGACATAATTTTCAATGTGGAAACCTATTAACAATTACAGAACGATAAATGGAAACATGGACCAAAATAATGCCAAAACTCACCATCATGACATAAATTTCCATTGAAATCTACTCCCATATGGATTTATGGATGCTTGCGACTATAAATGTTGTGACATTTACATGAGAGTTTTCATCAAATGAATAATTCTAAGGGAAAAGCCGTTCAAATGTGTATTTGTAACGTTGAATAAGGAAAATAATGGGCCAAAATTAAAGTCTTTTGAGAGGGATTTTTTTTGTTATTTATTTAAAATTTTAAATGATTTATACCTACATAATCTAAATGGTGGATGGTTTTCCTTGGCAAAAAAAATTTCTTTGTGACGAAACAATATTGTGGGACAAATTGGGACAAAAGAAAATTTCCGGGATGAAGTTTCAAAGAAAACTCACAAATTCGGAAGGTACTTATTTATTCCTCTTTGCAACAAAACCAACACACGAAGTGAAATTGGGCCTCAAATAACTAATAACTAACGAAATCATAATTATCTCAGCCAGTTAGGGCTGCCACTATTTTTATATGTCCCAAATAGTTACTGGGAGTAAATTCGTACAAAAGTACGTTAATGATGTATTCTCCATCTGGAATACCAGGTGGGATTAGAGTTGGGTCCGGATTAATTCCATTTGCATAGAGATATCCCTGAAAAAAAAAACAAAAAATTTATCAAAAAATTGAAATTGGCCCACAATTTTGAATATTCGTTGAAATTTTTTGGTAAATTTGATTCTTACACTGTATGGGCATTGATGGTCAATGTTTGATTTATCACGTAACATCTTCATAATCATCTCAATGTAGAAACTAGCGGACTTGCTGGCCATGAAGCTACAGAAATCTTCAGTTGCATTGACAATTGGTAGCATTTGCTCACCGTCCTTTTTGAATACTTGGACATTTACCTTGGTTTAAAGAAGTTCATTATTATTTTGCAAAAAGTTTTTTTAAATTATTTTTCAAAGATTGACTTGTACTTACAATGATATCCTTGACTTCCTTTTTAAGTGTGCATGACAAGTCCAGGACATGCTTTTTGCCATGATCTACTCCAACACGGCAAGTTATGTTTTCCGAGACTTCTTTGTTATTCTCACAAATCAATTCCTTGATTTCAATATCCTTAAGTGCCTGCAAAGAATATATTTTCTTTAATGATGACATTTTTCTCTTAGGCCCCAATTGCAATTTACAATTGCAATTTATTCTTGAATTTCTTCACGAATTTTATTCAGAATTTGTTCAGCGAATTTTAATCATCTATCGGAGAATAAAATCACTTGGCAAAAGTTGTCAAAATTTGAAAAATTGCCGAAGAATAAATTCGTAGAATAAAGTGTCAGGTGTAAATGGCACCGATTTTTTATAGTGTAATTGGGACCGATAAATCACAAAACTGCTCGAAAATTGCTCGAAAATTGCTCGAAAATTGCTCGAAAATTGCTCGAAAATTGCACTTTTTGATGCTCACACACAGAGTACTTTTGCCACTCGAATAGGCAACTCTGTTCCGAGCGATACAAAAGTCCTAGTCGAATACAAGTTCACTGAGCAAGCAACTTTATAGCAACTTTATAGAAACTTTATAGCAATTTTAGAGCAACTTTATAGCAACTTTAGAGCAAAAAGAATAGGTCTTAATTTCTATAAAATACGCATCTGTTTAAAATATCTTGTTTTTTATATGTAAGGAATATATTTTAAGTGCACGGACACATCAAACACTATTTAAAAAGTTCAAAACGCTCACACAAAACATTAAAAAATACTTTTTAGGAAAAAAAAGTTACTTACAGAGATTCCACTAGAATTGAATATTATCAAGGCACACAATATTATTCCAAATTGTAACTTATCCATCTCGAAATCAGAATTTGGATATGAACTGAACTCATTCAGAATTTCCGTTGGGCTTTTATTCATTTCAGAACGCTTACGATAAGATCAAAAAATTATATTTTTACGCAGTCTAGAGTTTATTTGCCCATTTAAAAAACATTCAGAAAACTATTAAGTGAGATCATTTCCTCATGTTTTCGGTTTGATTTCAAATCTGACCTTACGCTGAACTTGACTTTTGCAAATTACAAAATTTAACCATCCGTCAAGGGCAATGACAAGAAAAAAAAATCTTGAAAATTTTGTTTTTCATGGCAAATTTTGTTTTTTTTAATTTTATTTTCCCAAAAATATTATATATATTTTTTTTATACCCGTATGGTGAAACCAAAGGGTATATTCACTTTGCCTTACCCTTTGTAACGCCAAGATCTCGTCATCACACACAAAAATGAATTACACCAGAATGATAAAAAAAATGATTTTTGCTTGTCCGTCCGTCTGTCCGTCCGTCTGTCCGTCTGTCCGTCTGTCCGCCTGTCCGTCTGTCTGTCTGTGGCGCGGATTGGAGGCGCACGGCTTGAGCTAGAGACTTGAAATTTTGCGCAGATTTGTTTTTCGTAAGATGCGAGGCTAAGTTCGTTACTGGGAAAAAATGGACCATTAGGGGGGGGGGGGGGGGGGGGGCACATACGAACGAAAAACGTTTTTTACGAATATCGCAAAAACGGTGCATCTTATCAAAAAAGTGCAAGAACAAAAGTTATTTAGGATATGATTCTACATAAAACTCCCATACATCAAAATCCGATTGGAATAAATTTTAAAAAATCTTATTGGAAAATTTGACTTCAAAGTGGAATTTTTGTACAACTGTTCGAATTTTGATACGAATATCACCATACGGGTTTTCAATAATTGCCAATCTGGCTTTTGTTATGTTTAGTTTCGTCATTTTCACAGAGTGTTGCCGATTTTGAAAGGTGTCCGTCAACGAAATTTTCTAGAGTCTTTATAATGAGTTTTAAATAACGAGGATTACAAAAATAGCAACAATTTTTCCAAGCAATTTGACCTTTTTGATAATAATTGCCGTATTTAAAATTTGATGATTTTATTTACTATTTTATTTGTTTTGGAAGTCTTAAGGTGATGGCCCAATAGAAGCTTTGCTTGCTTTTCTCGCTTTGACAGCTGAATTGAACTCCGTGTTTCCTTTTGTGAGCTGGCCCAATACAAAAGCGTTTAAAGCAAAGAGAAGCAAGCAAAGCTTCGATTTGAGCAATTCTCAATTCGGCGCTTTGCTTTATGCGCTTTGACAGTTCTGACAATTTAGTTTTTCACCTAATCGATGGAACAAAACACAAATAGCATACAAAATGCATCATAAAGCTTTATAGATTAATTTTTGTTGTTAAAATGTTTACACAAACTTTTTTTCCACTCAGATTAAATCCACTCAGATTAAATCCACTCAGATTGAATTATAAATTCAATATAATTGCCAGACGTCAAAGCGCTCATAGAAAAGCGTACATTGGGCCTAGAGTAGCTTTGCTTGCTTTGATCGCCTCAAATGCTTCAGCAAAGCAAAGCAAGCGAAGCAAGCAAAGCTTCTATTGGGCCATGCCCTTTAGGTTTATCAAAATATTAGCTTGCAAGTTAATGTTTTAAAATTTTTTTTATGTATAAAAAAATTATCCAAGAATTATATTTTAAATACTTTTTCATAAATTTTTCCATTTTTTCGCAAAAATTTTTTCCTTTTATTTGATAGGAATGAAATAGGGCGCATTACCATAGCGCCGGACACTAAAAGTTTTTTTTTGTTATATGTGTTGATTTTAATAGTCCGATTATGTCCGGCAACCGACTCTTTTGTGAAGGAAGAACGCTGCCAAATTTTAAGCCTATAAACTTAATTTGTTCGTGAAATATTTTGGCTATATACTTGCAATAAAACCTATATTTTACGGCAATCTAAAGACACTGGCGTTTTGTGAGTCCAGCAATTATTTTTATGCAATACAATTATCAGACCAAATACAATCTACCTATTGGTTCTTATTTTGCAAGAAATCAGTGGAAATTCTATTTTTCCCTCCATGGCAGTATTTTTTCATGGCAGTATTTTTTTGTAATTTTCTCGAAAACGGCGAGTCATATTGAAAAATTTATAAAGGTGGAATGTGCTTATAATAGCATTTTACATAACTCATTCATACGTCAAAATACAATCGGACCACTGCTTTCCCCCTCTCCCATACAAATTGAATACTTTTTTTCTATTTTCTCGAAAACGGTCTGTCGGTCTCTCGATTTGTCGCCTATCTGTTGGTCTATACGTTCTGCGAATCTTAAATACGTATCCTTAACAGTTCTCGCATCTTTAACAGCTCTCGAGATATTTGGGAAAAAAAATTATTTTTTAACATAATTTTCCGAAACTAAATATTTATGAGGAACGTATGGTGTTGATCACAATTAATTTTTTTTCCCATGAAATACACGTGTTATATCAAACGCCATATATAGAAATCGGAATCTACTTGGAAATTTATTCTTATAACTATGACTTGTAATTTTTGCATAAATCTTATGATTTGTATTAATGTTCAACTTGTAAGATAAAATTTTGTTTAAAGTTCCGGATATGAAAATTTCCTCATCCTTTTCTATAAGATTCTTGGAAGAAGAACGACTTCCTTATAGTGAATTATTGAATCAGGTCATAACCTTATCACACCAGGAAATGATGGTGATTTTTCCATCAAAATACTCGGGGAAAACGAATAAATAGTGGAAAAAAACTTGATATCTAGATTTGAATTTTCTTTTGGAATTATTCTGTAGGTATAGTGTGTACAATATTTTCCGTTGAAAGAAATAAAAAAATAAAATAAAAAAAAAACCTGAACCAACACGAAGTGAAATAAAACTTTTCCGTCGTGCTATTAGATTATATGACTACGTTCGCATAAAACTTTGTCCATTTTATGCTGGTTATGATACCTTCTGCTTTATGTATTATGGTGGCATAACAAGAACTAATAGTCAGTCTCAAATAGTTTTTGTTGCATTTGAAGAAATTGTACGAGTAGGTTGAGTAGACAGACATCCAGTTAGATAGTCAGAAGATGGAATCTGGACGAGTTCTCCATCTACATTTCGTATGAAAAATGACTTATCAATTTTCATCTTGGTCTGATCCCATAAATGATGGCCATGATCATATTTTATAAAAGGTACGTGTGCATACTAACCGACCTTATGTTATGCTCACAAAAGTTACCAGAAGCTCGCATGCATTACAAATAAGTTTTTCAGATCATATCGCTCTACCATCGTGTAGATGAGGTGGGGAACGGAAAGCACCGCTATGAATATATACTTATATCGCGAAATATTTAAATTTCCCTAACGATAACTATACGTAGTGTTGCGAATCTACTACAACTATACATATACGGATATTATGGTCTCTACTAGATAGTATGAACGGTTATTTTGTGGCCAAAATATGATTTTCATATTTAGGACTTTTTACCATATCTCGCCACGTATATAAATACTATATGTATGGAAATGGAAAAATCTATTATAGAAACTATCGTAGTTTTAAAACTTTTCGATTTATATTCGTACGAAACTGGCATATTTTTTTGATGATATAGTGGAGTGTTTCAATACGAGTAGTTATGTTTATGATAAAATAACCGATGTTGAACATATGTGGAGTACTGCCCTCGTATTTCACATAACGAATCTGAATTTTATGTTGGTTATCGGATGACTTTCTTACACTAAAACAATAAAAATTTAGCACTCAAAAGGACAATTTTTTTGTAAAAAAATCATTTCGCTGTTGGTCTACACTCTCATCATTTAAACGCGTTACATATTTGGATAAGCTTCTAAAATATCAGTTGTGATCAACACAAAACATTCCTCTGCAATATTTAGTTTTGGCGAAATAAATGTGAAAAATAATGTTTTTCAAATATCTCGAGAACCGTTAAAGATATGTAGAAATCGTTAAAGCAAAAAGGTAAAATATGAATAAAATAAACCGTATGTTTCGATATATTAGAATTAATGTGCTTCGAAATTCTTAAAATTTAACATAACCGTAACACAATTAACTGAAAACAAGCAATATTTGTTCAAAATATATGAAACGAAAGTTATAGCCCAGACATAACAATAATAATTAGGTATACCAAAAGAATTGTCAGTTTCTTTTTACTGAAACTTCAATAAACACTTGAAAAATACCTATGTACTTTTCGCTTTCGAAGAATGTCAAATCAAGCCGATATATTCCCCTGGGAATCATTGAGGGAATCCATTCTGGATTAGCACTGACATTTCTAAATTCCAAATTGCCCTGAAATAAAAAAAAAATCTTTGTTGAGAAAAATTTCTTTTTTTGTGTGTGAAAATTTTACACAAAGGGGACATTTTCCTCTGATATTCGTATACGTCTCAAGAATTGAACGTATAATAGAAGCGTAATAACCAGTTCCAACTTTATATCCGGCTAAAATGTTGCAGATATCCATAGTGTAATCAATGGGAAAAGGTTGATATTTATTATTCGCAAATCGCATGAAAATTTTTGTGTTCATCTAATAGTACGAAAAAATGCTACTATTATACAAAAAAAAAACGAAATATTCTAAAACGTTACCGTTATATTATTAAATGGCCGAATTAAATTACCCCTTAAGCTAACGTATTGGCCTTTCCTAGTTGGTAGAAGTCGAATAGTAACATTTAAAATATCTTTTTTTACAGGATCGTAATTCCAGTCAATTTTAAAAACCCGAATCAAATTTTGGTTCTGTAAAAAATTGTTTTCATAGCTTTGGTAGATTTTTAATTAAAATTTCTTACATTAGCGAATATTTGAAGTACTGCACTAATTAAGATTATTTGCAGCCAAATTATTTTCATCCTGGATTTTTTTTTTGAAAATTTCAAGCTATCCAAACCAAAATCGGAGGAAGTTCTTTGTGAACTGATTTAGATAATCCCATGGCCAACACTTAAATTGCTGCTTGTCCCTTGCTCGTATTGCTCGTGTGAAACAAACTATTAACTACATAATTACATTTTTTGCGTCCTTTGTCATATGAGATGTGATTAAAAAAAAACTAATATTATGACAATCGAAGCCATAAATTCAATGATGGAAAACTAAAACAATTATTGATTTCCGCTTTGGATTATTTGCTGCACATCAGTGGTATTTTGAGAGAAATGTGCTTCCAGGGTCGGATTTAGAGAAATGTTGGTCCAATAAGATTTGCCAATCAGATTTACCTCCTCGGTTTCAGGCATATGAATCATGATTTTTCCTCATGAATTTCCGCAGATTTGTCCACTTGGGTAGCGTAGGGTGGGGCGAAAAATACCACTTAGCGAGGGCGTACAGGGAGCAACTTTCGGTCATCAGCATGCCGCAACTTCACCAAATTGTTGGAAAGGAACGAGTGCGGCAAGAGGGGAAAAGTTGCCACTCGAAAAGTGTTCTTCTCACAGAACTATATAACATAGAAGCTCTGCTGATAAATGGTCCCAAAAGTATTTCCCTCTTTATCGTACTTGAACGCATCCACTGAACTGTATAAGGTCGCGAAATTCAAATTTAGTTTGCCGCGAAATTCAAATTTCACAAGTTTGAGACTAACTTTAGGCGCAAACAAATAACTTTAGGCGCAAACAAATAACTTTAGGCGCCAACACCATTCCGAAAGTCTATTTTCCTTTGACATCTCACGGTTTAAACAAGAGGACTATATTTATTTTCATACGGTTATCTCGCTCTTACTTGACTCGTTTTGATCCAATGAACTGTATTGAAATGGGACCATTTGAGACAGCAAATCGAGCGATCTAGTATATCTATGGTTCTTCTCGTCTTCTTTTACGCACACAAACGAAGTCACTCGTGTAGTACGTCAGCATGCATGTGTGCGTAATTTCATTGAGTCAGTCGGTGCTTAGCCACCGACTCGTAAACATATCCCAAATAAACAAAAATGGAATGCAAATAATGAAATCCCAATTGCAGGTAGTTTTATTTTTCAGGTAGGTAGGTAAATAACAAATCTGTACCCCAGAGGTAAACTGTCGTAAGTGCCAAAACAGCGATTTTGGGGTTATTGTTGTAAATACATTGTGGGGACGTATATATTATATCAACTAATATTTTGTTTAAACAATGTCCTAAAATAAAATAAACTACAAAAGTTTCAATAATTACCGAAAATCATACACAATAAAAAGTTTGCAATTCCGAACTAAAAATGGCTCTCCTGTAAAATTTGCAAAATGTCAGTTAAGACAGTTTACCTCTGGGGTACAGAAATTACCAGTCCTTATTCTTCTATTGTTGGCAGTTTCTATTGTGGCAGTTGATGTTGCCTCGGTGCTAGCTAGAAAGGGAATGAGCTGGAAATACAACACATATATGAGAACCACACACACATGAGTGATCGCTTGTTGTACACAAGTTTTTCCTACTAAAAAGTGAAGAAGCGTGTACGTCGGAAAGGCATTTTGAGGACCAAAAGTTGCCGCGACGAGAAGAAGTGTGTGCGTTCGCACTTAGAGATCTTCAAATTTGTGGAGATATGTAAAGCGTTTTAAAGTTTAGGTGGTGTTTCCGGGTTTGAAAATTTTCTGCTTACTTATTACCGAATAGATTATTGTGGTATGTTAATAAATGCTTACTCAATGCAGGGAAAAAAGTAATTTTAGTAAAATTTGAAATAATCTTAAAGGTTAAATGAAACACAGTTCTTTTTGTGATATCTCATATATGATATATCATAAAGGAGTATATTATTTAGATTCAATATACCGTTTGTAACGCATCGAACCAATCATCGGACACAAAAATTAATTACACAGGGGTATTAGGGATGACGAAAGATTTTGATTTCCGCATGTCCGTCCGTTTGTCTGTCCGTGAACATCATAACAGTCGAAAGGATTGAGCTAGAGACTTGAAATTTCCTATAATTACGTTTCTCAAAAATGGCTAGGCTAAATTCTTGAAATTGGCCCATTCCTTCCTCCCTCCGCCATACAAACGAGACAGTTTTTTGAAATTTTCTCGAAAACTGTAAGTCATATTAAAAAATTTATTGAGGTAAAATGTAGTTAGTATAGGATTCTACACGACTCATTCATACATCAAAATCCAATCAGACCACTGCTCCCCCCTCTCCTATACAAATGGATTTTTTTAAATAGACATTTTTCTGTAATCAGAATATTTGACGATTGGCCCATGGCAATTGTAGCTTTTCTTATGTTTTAATTAAGTTTTAAGATGATTAAAAAATCGTTTATTCAAAATAATACAAACAAGTTTTTAATTTCTTTTTACTGAAACCTCAACAAAAGCTTGAAAAATAGCGACAAAATTTTGCTTTTCGAAGAATTTAAAATCAGCCCGATATGTCCCTTGGGGAATCAATGAGGGAATCCAGGCTGGATTGGCAGACACATTTGATATTTTCATCAATCCCTAAATAAAAAATAAAACAAAAATATAGTAAATATTTTTTTTTAGATAGTGTTATTATTAATAATTTACGGTAATTGGACATTTTCCTCTGATATTCGTATACGTCTCAATAATTGAACGTATAATAGAAGCGTAATAACCAGTTCCAACTTTATATCCGGCTAAAATATTGCAGATATCCATAGTGTAATCAACAGGAAATGGTTGAAATTTATTATTCGTAAATCGCACGAAAATTTTTGTGTTCATCTAATTAGGATTTCAGTTATTACTATTGAATTATATACAAATACGAAATAATTTGAAACGATACCAAAATGTTATTGAATGGTCGGAGGAGGGTGGCTACAACCGTGACGTATTGCGTTGTCCTAGTGGGCACAAGGCGAATGGACACATTTTCAACGTCATTTTTCACAGGATCGAAATTCCAATCAATTTTATAAATCCGTATCAGGTTATCCTTCTGTAAAGTTGATTGTCAACGGTTATGACGGATATTATAAAAGTTTACATATCTTACATCTGCAAATACTTGGTGTATAGCACTACTTAAAATTATTTGCAGCAAAAACAGTTTCATTTTGGAAGAATTTTTGTCTTGTTCAAAGATACTTTGAAGAGAACTTACGATTTACTAATTTGGATAGTTCCATGTACAATCGTTTTAAAATAATATTTCTTCCAATTATTTGGTACTTAAAATTATTATCATTATAATTGCTCTATTTTTAAGCTGCTGGTAGACAAATTATACAAATTATTAAATGTAAATTCGATTTTTTCATATAAACTCATCAAAGTTCTGATTTAAACATCATGAAAAACAGGAACATAAGTAAATATAAGGTACTAAGGGAAAACCACAGGGTATATGAAAATGCTTTTCTTTGAAATTTTATTAAGTGCATGTTTTCAATCTGAGACGTGAAAATGTCTGTCAGGTCATAAAAAATAACGTGTTAATCTGTCGATCAATTGTTCGATCGAAGACACTTTTACAAGCTTTTATTTAGTTTTACTTGTTAGTTTGTTAGGGTCAAATCTTGTAATCTAATTTTCAAACAAACAAAGTACCCATTGTGTGGGGTTTTATATATAAGGGCTTCGATAAAGAAGCAAAGGTAAAATAAAATATTATAACACATCAAATGAAGTACCCAGAGCCTGAGGTCTTCAATGAAAGACCTTTGAATAATAACTCATGCAAAAAACGATATTTTTTTTAAAGAATTTTTTTCTAGCTTCACTTTTTAGTGAGTTTGGTTCAAATCCATATCTTAGTGCGAACGTACACGCTTCTTCTCGTCGCGGCGACTTTTAGTCCTCAAAATGCTTTTCCGACATACACGCTTCTTCACTTTTTAGTAGGAAAAACTTGTGTACAGCAAGCGATCGCTCATCTGTGTGTGGTTCTCATATATGTGTTGTATTTCCAGCTCATTCCCTTACTAGCTAGCACCGAGGCAACATCCATTGCCAAAATA
Source organism: Chrysopilus asiliformis (assembly GCA_964034945.1). Lineage (NCBI taxonomy): Eukaryota > Metazoa > Arthropoda > Insecta > Diptera > Rhagionidae > Chrysopilus > Chrysopilus asiliformis. The sequence goes on from OZ035963.1 coordinate 6,860,798, forward strand.
GAAACTGCCAACAATAGAACAATAGGGACTGGTTATTTTGTTATTTACCTACCTACCTGAAAAATAAAACTACCTGCAATTGGTATTTCACTATTTGCATTCAATTTTTGTTTATTTGGGACATGTTTACGAGTCGGTGGCTAAGCACCGACTGACTCAATGAAATTACGCACACATGCATGCTGACGTGCTACACGAGCGACTTCGTTTGTGTGCGTAAAAGAAGACGAGAAGAACACTTTTCGAGTGGCGAGTTTTCCCCTCTTGCCGCACTCGTTTCTTTCCTACAATTTGGTGAGGCTGAGGCATCCTGATGACCGAAAGTTGCTTCGTGTACGTCGCCAGTTAAAATTCTATTCCATGTCAAATTTCAACTTTCTACATCAATTAGTTCTCGAGTTGTTCAGTTGTGATCAAAACAAAACTTTTATCTGAAATATTCAGTTTCAGAAAAAAATATGTAAATAATAATATTTTTTCAAATATCTCGAGAAGCGTTAAAGCTACATCGAAAATTTGGTTTATATTTTTTTCAAAAGCGCATAGTTTCCGACAAATTTTCAAAAAACTTTTTCAAAAGTTAATAGAAAACTACGATTTTTGTAAAACTGTTTAAAAAATATTTCAACTCGCTAGCTCAACGCCAGATCGACAGACAGACGGGCGGACATCCTTATAATTTTGCCTGACACGGATTTCGTACTGATCAGAAAGTTGCTATGTTTTTTAATTAAAACTTGGTCAAATATAGTTCATAGTATGGTCAATAACATCATAACCAATCCATAATCTTTAGATACTTCATTGAGTAAGAGAAAAAATTTGCGGAAATTGCTTTGTTTTTCCACTGCCATAATGTGTTTCCACCTTTAAAGGCAACCGAAAGTTTTGTTTTTTATATAAAAAAAATTTATCTCAGAATAGTTGTAATATTATTATTTTAACATTAAATATAATTTAAAACAGAAAAACAATATGGGGCAAATGGTCTCCACCAATATTTTTCATGATTCTGGAACAAATGAGGCTTGACGGCGTGGCGACAAATTTACGTCGTGTGTTGCTCGTTAACTATTTAATTGTTTTAAGCTTATTGTTGGTCTAGCTTATTGAAAAACAAATAATTAAAGGTCTCATAGGGTGTTGTTCGACCATATTCATTCGTATATCCCATAGCGTGAGATATTTTCTTAAAAAAAACCTTTTTTTCATATTTTTTAGTGGAAAATAAATATCTGGTAAAGAAACATATCAATCAATTGCTGCTCACTAGTGAGTACTCATATATGATGCTCACTCGTGAGTACTTATATTTATATTGGAATTTTTTGGGAAATTTTCTGCGATTTTTTTTTGGAATTTTTTGGACCTTTTTGTCGGAAAATTTTTGGCGATAGGAAGGAGGGAAGAAAGAAGAGGAGGGGAGAAAGAAGAGGAGGGAAGAAAGAAGAGGAACAAAAATTCCTCTCTCTCTCTTTTCCCTCTCTCTATCTTTTACACATTCGTACCATTCTTTGTATCGCTGAAGGAGTTAACAATATTTCTGGTGTGTTCAGAACAATTGAAAATTCTTGCTCTCACTCGTGTGATGACTGGACATGTACACAAACAATGTAGCCCGATGTTGTTGGGAAACCGTATGTTTGAAATCCATTATCAAGCGAGCGGAACGTCGAAAAACCGGTAATCACTGCTTGATACCTCCTCTCCTTGACGGTTTATGCTGAACCCTTTGCCGTTTTCGAAGAAGACGCCCAGAACCCAAAATTAGCATCAAATCTCTATCTTTTCATAAAATACTAAAGTAACGGCGAACGAATGTAAAAACATCTTAAAATCTATCATGCTGACTAAATTTCAGAAGAATAACAAAAAAATAACTTAAGAAATTTTATGTGAATCTAAAATCATTCACTTTCATAAAAACTCACAATCGTATTTGAAAATAACACGACGGCTTTAAACCTGAAAATTAGCATAATCAAATCACCAGGTAAATCGAATTTACGTGACGTACTTTTTTCACTTCTGATGTTACCTTATCTCATCTTTCGATTTGGCACTAAATATGAGACTGCAAACACATATAGGCATATGCTACTCCGCCATCAAAAAAAAAAACGACGTCCTCCTGAAGGGCAGATCCTTTGGCACGGAAGTTCGTTTGGTACTGTAACTTCTGGATTTTCCTCTTTCATGTTATCCATTTGATCCACATAAGGCCATAGAATTTCAGTTTCCCGCATCCGACTAACCACCCTTTTTTCAGGGAACATTTGTCGACATGAAGAGAAATTTCAGGAAAAGTGGCATCTGGGAAAAATCACACAAAAAAAGCTCGGCAAAGCTCACTAAATTTGATCGTGTCGACTTTTTGATTGAACTTAAGTGAATGTTTGTTCTGCTTATCGAATTTATTTGCCGACATCGGCATCTGCCCGTTGCTCCCCTTTCACAAATATTTTTCATCCCCTTCACGAGGTACTTCTTTTTTTTCGTTTGAGGGGGGAGAATTAAATGCCACCTAAGCCAACCAGCATCAATTTTTAGGCTTTTGGTTATCACTTTACGAGATTTAAGGGTTTGGTGGGCTACAAAGGGAAGCGTGTCTGATACAAAACTGCCTAGGGTTGCCCGTAATCGTAAGTCTTGTTTGGCGTTGAGGTTTTTTTTTGGAGGGTGAGTTAAATCAACTTCGTGTGTTGTTTGCAAGCAATGAAGGGAGAGACATTATGGGAAATAGAACCAAGCAAAAGAAGGACAATAGTAAGGTTAAGAACAACAAGTAAACGATAAACATGAGGGTCATTTAACCCTTACGTGGTAGCGGAGGAGAATATTTTGTTTTTGGTTTTATTTAAACGGAAATTAAACTAAAAGAGTTGAACAATTTTAAAGCTGAGGAATTTTGCAGATTGGATTTAGTTTTTATTGTAAAACTCCATAGCGGATATGCGCCGCAGACAGAAATTTTAATCGTTGAAAGTGAAAAATTACTTTGATTTTGTTAAAAAATCATAGAGATTGAGGTTCAGTTCCGAAACCTCTTTTTTAAATTTACATAAACTAAAACGACATATCCAAACATTTTTTTTTTCAATTTAATTCAGAAAATTCCTTGGAGAAAGGATATTTGCGTTATCCTTACAGGACCTCCCGTTTCGAATTTTGGGAAAATATGAACCGGAAAATGATTCGAAAATTAATTCGATGAAATTTACTGAACGTCAAGTAATAAAAAAAAACATTAAAAGTGCGAAAATGTTATGCGAAAATGAAACTTGGTTCGTTTGATTCCGAGAATAAAAGGACGCGGCCTAGATTCTAGGTGTGAAATTTGAAGTTTACATAACGCGCCCCTAAGAGTGCGCTGCATAGTGATTTTTTTTTTCGTCTCTCAGTATTTTTCGATTAAAAATATAATAAAATTTATTGTCCTTTTACATGATCTTGATCTCGTGAAATGACTCAATATCAGCCTGTTAGAATTTAAATCACTTGATATTAAAAGGAGAAAATTAGACCATTAAAGGGTTAAAGTGAAAAAGAAAAGCATAGCTAACCTAGACCTCCCATTGATACCATGATGAAGTTGATATTTCAGCGCTATTGAAGAAGGTGAAATTCAGGTGAATCTAAACATCTTCCTTCCTTCCTTTACCGTATTTGAAGTTTTCCTGTGAAGAGATAAAATTGCCATATGTCACGTAAATGCTGATGACGGTGTTGAAGCGTATTAGTGAATAACTTTTTGTTTTGATACGATGATCGCTGTTATCTGCATTGTCCCAAATGTCCCAAAATATGGGACATTAGATGACGTGCTGAGAATAGCAAGAATTTTAATGAATAGATGCTTGTGGCACCACAAGATTTTTGTAAAACGGACCGAATTTATTTAATTTTCAACATATTTCATATTAGGTTTTAAGTGCCGTTTAGACGTGCAACGGAAGTTGTTGACTTTTATTTTGAGGAGAAAAAATTGTTCTTGAAAATGGTGCGAAAAAATGGCTGGCTAAACTGTTTCAGGAATAATACTGACTGTTAAATATTATTTTTTCGTGGCGACAACTGATATACCAGCGACATGACTATAAAAGCGCAAAATCTCAAGGCCAGATTTTGTAAAAAAATGGTGCAATTTTAGTATCAAGTGTAAAATGCCCTTTAGCGATTCTATTTTCTTGAAAAATGTGGTGTAACATAGAGCGCCTAATGGACCAGTCGTTTTACATTGGAAAATTTAACCTCAAAAATGTTGAAGGTGCAATGAAAAATTTCCTAGTCCTCAAGGATAATGCGATGTTCCGGCATGTTACGGCAGTGGTGCCTACAGATGAGTGATGTACAGTTGAAAGGATCATTTGTAAACAATAATGTAAGTTATTTAATATGTTTTCACCTAAACAAACGTTATTACCATAACACACACTAGGGGGTTGGGAGAATTTATTTTTCACCTGTTCGCATGTGTTGTTGAACAACCGTTCATTATGTCACTGGGCGACAAGATGAAAAATGTTCATGCAGTTGAACCAAATAAACATTGGAAGGGTGTCGTAAAGCTTTTCAGCTTGAGGTGACTATGAATTTGAAATGCTCTTAGTTCGAGTGTGGAATTTTCACTTTTCACTCTCGCCACCACAACTATTCAGTTTTCTGCTGTTGTTTTCCCGTACATGTTTTATGTTTCATGGCGATGGCGATGGCCGCCCATACTTTCACGTTTCAACCGGAAATGCTAACCCTTTAAATCAACAAATTCTTTGACTCTTTCCCAAGGATATGCAGAAACGTTCCTGGATTTAGGAAAATGGTCTTTTGTATGCAGCAAAGGCGTATGGCGAATGCTTAGGACCAGTAGTACCTACCGTGACCATATCTGTTGTACATGATGACACCAACCGACCGAACCGACGTGTATTTGTTTGAAATTCTGCAAATACTTTATACATGATTTAGGGATTTCCCCTGTTTTCCATGTCAAAGTGATTTACACTACATTTGCTGGAATGTTTATTTTTCGTGCTTTCTTCTATGTACAACTATTTTATTTTAAGTATTTCATGTACTTGGGGGTAACAAAATATTTTTAGTCACTTTTTTTTATTGTATACATATAAATATTTCTTTTAAAACGACTAGGAATTTTTGTTTTAGATGTCGAAATAATTTAAATCAAGAGCTACACAGTTCCAAACCGAAAACAAACTGAATTTTTCGCGCTCTTTACGTTTCAAGCATAATTGTAATCAAAATTATAAAAATACCAATAAACACAAATGCGCCGCAGGCGAAAAAATGTGATTTTCAGCAACCCCAGAGCATGCTAAAGTAGAGCATGTTTTGCATATCTAGTGGTCAACTTTTCCAGCGTTTGATAAATTATAACACTAAATTGAAATATCTGGGACAAAAGTTTAGTACCTCGGCCATTCCGGGATGTAAAGTCACCCGAGATATATCTGAGAAATTTCGATGGTGGTCAATATTAGGAGTTCGCTTTTAAAAATAGCGAATCGTTTTTGGTATTTGAAGCTTTTAATTCTTAACTAACTACTATTACAAAATTCAATCTTCCCGTTTCCTCCAATTAGGAGTATTCAAAAGTACAAATTTGTTCAAGTTTTATGACGTCTTAAAATCGTGTGGTCCATTTTCGGGGATAATACTTTGAAACTAAAGTTAAATTTTTTAAAAAGTGATTGAATTTTACGTAACGAGTGGTCGGAATAAAACGATTTTCTCAACAAAAGCGAAATCAGGGCACCAATCATGTATTCCGACGCGTCTCTGTGTTTCGACTTCGACGCAGCTTTTAACTCTTGACTTCGCCATATCCGCAGCTTGAAATTTCGCGGAATCGTCACTATGAATCGAAACGTGATTCTGACTGTCACTCCAGTAAATTTGAAGCTGCTGATATGGCGAAGTCAAAAGCTGTGTCGAAGTCGAAAGACAGAGACGCGTCGAAATACATGATTGCTGCCCAGATCTTCCACGCAATTGATTATTTTCAAATATTTTTCATAATTGATGTAATTGCAAACATAAAATTGGCTAAATGAAATTTCTCTGTTAATCACTAAACAGAAATTATTTCAAAGTTCTCAAATGTGTAAATAATTTACCACCATAGATACCGAGTTAATCTGTTCTTTTTACACAATTAAACGCAATTATACATTAAATTTTTGGTATCGTTCAATCGAGGTAAATTTAATAAGTTAATTAAATTTTCATTGAGTTCAATTTATTTTTCGCTTTCAATATCGTATGGTGAATATTGGAATATTGGGAAAGGTAAAATATTTTTTTCTTTCGGTATTCACACGCAACCGATAGGGCTGAAACCGGAAAGGTATCCATAGATTTTTTAAAGGCGGAACATGAAAATGTTATGAAATAAAATTTAGCAAAGTTTTCTCTTTTCCGCTTTTCGTAGATCCAATGTTTGTAAATTGCGTTCGGGGAAAACTATCTATTCGCACCTTAATTAAACTCTGACTTCATTGGTTTTGGAATTGCTTTGTGCGGGAATTTTCGTGATCAGAAGACATAAAATCCCTTTTTAAATACGAAAATAACTCTAAGCAAACGCATGTGTTTGTTTTTTAGGGTTGATATATTTATTTGTATAGGCATTAAAGATACTCGTAAGTTTAGTAGAGATGGTGAACACAGAAATGGTGAAGATAGAGATGGTGAAGGACGGTTGCCCATTAACGAGATTTAGTTATCAGGGCTAGAATTTCAGGGTTGGGTTTAATTGTTTAAGTTACGTAAGTAGTGTTATTTTTAATTGAAAATTATTTTAAATAGCAAATTTCAAAATAATGGGAGTGTGACATGGTATCACCCTAGAAATTATGTGTAAAACGCCATCATCAAATATAAGGGGAATATATATTTTAAGTCGGACCACTGCTTCCTCCTCTCCCATACAAATGTAATACATTTTCCCTGTTTTCTCGAAAACTGTACATCGTATCGAAAAATTTATAAAGATGAAATGTATTTAGAATATGATTTTACATAACTTATCTATACATCAAAATCCAGTTGGACCACCCTGCCTCATACAAATTGAGTACCTACTCTTTTATGTTGTTTTGAAAACGTGGCGTAGTATCGAAAAATTGGTAAGGACAAAATATGTTTAAAATAAAATTTTACATAACCGTTCCATACATCAAAATCCAATCGAACATAACCGTTACAAACATCAAAATCCAATTTTTTAATAAACATTTTTCCTGCAATTTTAGCTTTTCTTATGTTTTTTTTTTAAATCGAGTACGTTTTCTAAAATTTTCAATTACGTCTTTGGTAACCTTGAAATAAAGCCATTACAAGAATGATACAGCAAATGTAATCTAAAAGTACAAAATTGCCTCAACGGGTGATTATCTAATTTAATCATAAAAACGGGATTTCGAAAAATGTGTCCAATGAGCAAGCAAACGAATAAATGTGTGTTATTATGTAAATTGCGGACATAATTTGATTTTCTCATTAATTTTTCGGATATATGTTTACGTGCTTAATATTGTAAGATTTAGTATAGTTTGAATTCGCTAAGACAGTGAATCAGTGAGTGAAATTTCCTTTAGAACTGGTTTTTTTCTCCAAAAAAAGATGAGACGACTCGTAATTGCGAGTTTTCTATTTTTCTGGACTTCCGAAATAACTCTTGGCAATGTATTGAAAATATATATTTTTTAATATCTCATTTCAATAAAATTATGTTTAAGGATCAAAATACATTCAAATTGTATAAAATTGATTTCTCTTGCAATCCAAAACTATGCGAAAATTACACATCAAAACTTAGGCCTGTTTCCCGGAACATTCAAAAGTTTAGTTTAACTGGTGATGTCATTGGCGAATTACACAATATCATAGTAATTAATTTTAATGTATAAAAGAATTAGTATTTATAGAAAATTTCAATCAAAAGTTGAACACGAAAATTTACAAGAAATACGTTGGTGGCTTTCAACCTTTTGTAATCGATGTAACTACGAATATTTGTGACGTTCTATCCGGCGTGAAAAAAGGTTTATACGCTGGAATAATAAAATTTATATTAAACACATATACAAATGTAAATCACACGTGCCCATTAAAGGTGTAAAATATAGTTGATTTGTAATTTTAATATTATTATAAATGGAAGTTCATTTCAGGGACATTTGATGTTCATTGATGGGATTGCTGATCCACGCTGGATTCCGTCAATGATTCCCACGGGACAGTATCGAGTCGATTTGAATTTAAAAGAGGGAAAGCAATTTCTTGCGCAAATTCGGGTTTATGCAGATGTCGGGGTTAAACGTGGAATTTTTGAATAATATTTGACTAAAAATTGAAAACAATTGGGGGTTATTTAATTTTCTTTTGCAGATATTTCATTTTAAAAATTTTATTTGATCCAGAAGTAATGTATTTCCCACACCATTAGAAATGGCGATTTTGTGTTTATTTTTCACAAAGAGAGTAAAAAGATAGATAGAGCATTGAACTGTTTTGATCCTGTGTTATGATATCTATTAATTGAAAAATAAAGCCAAAAATGTTTATCTTTTACGTTTTACACTCAGAAAAATGTCCAGGTCAACTTTTTGTCAGGTTAACTCTGACCTTAGAGAGGTGTCTGTAAGCCAGCTAGCGGTCAGAGTTAACCTATCTAAAGTCAACTCGTGCAGCTCCCAATGCCCTACTTCACCTGCTGGTGGCTTAATTTCAGAATTTCTCCGACCACAGGTCAACTCAGTTTTACTTGCCCACATGCAGGCGAACGCGCGCCTGTCCGAGGCCAATTACGCCGTATGTAGGTCGTCAAGTTAGCCTCCATTTTTCTGAGTGTAGTTAAAAAATAGTGTTTTTTCTTTAAATTTACTTTTTGCAAAATTAAAGCTTAATTTTATTGCCCTGACACCCGAACAAACATGGTCGTCGGAAGGGGGGGGGGGGGGGCAAGGAGTACACCCTCCTTCTGACGCCCATGTTTGTTTGGGTGTCAGGGTCAACCTCCTCTCCTGAACCGTTGGAGAAAATTGTACGACGCGGTTTGCGCCATTGGGTAAATTGTTCTCTAAGAAAAGTGTTAAGAGCCAAATACAATGATACCCACACAACATTTACGGCGACATTTCAGGTTTTAAACTCATAGGACTCTATGCTTCTATATACAATGAATCCGACCAACTTTGCAGCCGTAAAAAGTTTAATCGAATTTAACTTTTGTCGGCCAGCTCGAATACAAAATTTAGTAGTTGATGCAAAATGAAATCTTATGGGGATGTCATAAAATCTAAATTTCTTCATTTAAAGCAAGTATTAGGAAATATAGTTCGTATGCTGTGTTGCTTAGATTGTATGATAATTGGGTACCAAAAATTTTATATGTAGCTCACTGACTGTCACAATTCAAATGAAAGAAATAAAGAATAATCAAGACCAAGGAATGAAAAAAATGAATTTCGAAGAACAATTAATTGAGTGCGTGCGTGAATAAAAAGTTTGATCTGTGAAAAGCAAATTATGTTTAGAACAACAAAGTGTGCGCCATTGTATATGGAGGGCGACATTGTCGCCGTAATCTGTAGCCGTAAATGTTGTGTGGGTATCATTGTATTTGGCTCTTTATCCAACTAAAATTTACACCCTCCTCTTACTTGTCAACCCCTTTCCTGCTATCTCCTGAACCGTTGGAACAATTTTAACGTGGTTTGCACAATTGTGTAGACATATTTTTTGATTTTTTAGGGGGGTTTTAAAAAAAATGTACTTTTTTAAGCTTGTTACTCGTAGAATTTCTGTCACCGTTTTTCAAAAACCTTGAATTTTGAATAGCACTTGAATGTTATAATACAAAAGAGTTAGTGTAACACCTTTTTGTAAGTGATGAATGTCTATTTTACGAGAAAGAAATAGAATTTGCTATCAATTGAGAATTCCAATGATTATATCACAAAATTAAAAGGATTTTCTTTGAAGGTTTTCCAACAACAAATATCAACTTTGACTTTGATTGTTGCAATTCAAATAGTATACAATAAACGCAATCTGACCCACACATTCTCCATTGAATATTTGCTCAAACTGGATGGATGTCCTTCACATTCTTATGGTATTTGAGGCAAAGAATATACACTTCAGTCGCTTAAGATACTCGATGGATGACTTTTGAAACTACAATAGTGGTTTTGACTCCTTTGCCATTATCAATAGACTTGGACGTTGTTGATGTCAAGTAAAGTGCAGAGTATCTAAGTATCTATAGAATACTAGTCAATGATTCTCAAAAAGTTTTCAAAAGTGCTTTTTGGTCATTGTGCCAACTTTTACAGTATTATACTATACTTGAGTTTGATGAGTATTTGCACGTCCACTTGAGAGTTGAATAATGTCACACGATATCATCCTTTGCTATCAACCTCAGATGTCAGAATTCAAAGAAAATCTTTTATTTTTTTATTTCTTGCTAACAATATGTTTTTCTATTCGTGATATGTTCATACCAGACATCCAACTATTATTTAAACTTTTGTGAATCCAAAATTAATTTTTTTTCCATTATTTTTGACGTTTTATATTTTGTTATCAGAAAAGTATTTTTTAAATATAAAAGTTAATCGCGATTCAAGTTTGAAGTTATTTCGTGAATGCTTCAAACTCACACATAACTTTAAAGTCGCATAATATCGGAAAATTTAATTCGACAAAGTAAATTATTTGAGAAATAATATTAGAAAAGTTGTATATTAAGAATATGGAAAAAATCGACTTTGTCAAGGCATGCACAACCCTGGAAATCCCTCGATTTATTCCAAAATCGTTTAAATTTTCATAAACATTTTTATAAATTGCATAAAAGGTGCTCTGCGATTAGACGAAAATAAATTCACATTTAATCACGGGGAAGATAAATTGAAACGAACTAAACGGAGGTCAACAGTTGTAATAATTTTCTTTCCGGAGTATTGTAGATGAGACATAAATAGAATGTTAAATCAAAATTTACACTACCCTTGACTCCGTGGTTTTCCCAAAAGGGGCGGTGTGGATGAGAAGGAATTGAAAAAAAAAAATCTAGAATGAGTTGTGCCCGCTGCCCTATAAATCTCATAAAACTGTCCATAGTCCCAGATGTAATACTCATGAAAAGTATTTCCTCTTGGTAGAAAAGCAAATAATAATAAAGGCAAACTGAGATGAAACAAACATGAAGATTGTTGCAATGGATAACAACTTTTATACCATAACGAGTTACTACTATATAAGGAAAATGTCTCGCGACCTTCCACAGACTCCTGTAATTCCATAGAAAATTCCAGGTTCATTTCAGTTGATATCCTTGTATCGTCCAACAGGGAGACGGGTTATCTGTGCAATTGAAATGATACCAAGGTACACAGACCGATATAAGATATAAGTCATAATAATGCTACTTGCGGTGCATCTTCTGCCGGATGGCTGTTTGTACAGCACGATCCGTCCATGGATTCTGTTACCAGGACTGTTCTTGGCAAATGATTTTCTGCAATTTCAAGAAAAGTATGACCGATGTTACAATTGCAACCCTCCAAAGGCCAGCCACCATGGCTTACGGGATACCGTTTTCATTTCTGCCATCATACGGAAGGGATGAAACGGGTGCAATAGATATACGAACCATTGTTCCATGGCAATATAGTATTATCGTTTTGTGCATCTCAGAAGGCAGAAATCATTTCAGAATGTAGTTCTTGCAATTTGCAATATCGTACAAATATAAGGTCGAGATGTCCACTTCTCCACACCTTAAGATCGTATCAGAAGCAGCAATATCGCATAGAAATTGTTTATTCTTGGCTATATGTTTATTCAACCTAGAAAACTTTCATCCGCATAAAACATTTAATGCTTAGAACTGTCTTTCAATGGAATCGTTCAGGAATTTGGCACAATCAAACGAACTGAAATATGTTTTTTTGAGAAGTTATTAGATTTTCACATTATGAAATAATATTTATCTAAAAGTATCTTGAAATTGAATCTAATTTTAGTGACATTTTCATAAATATCACGAAATTGTGATTATCTATTTAATTATTGAATAGTTTAATGAAGTATTTGTTTGAGAAATTCAATTTTCTATAGTGTTTATTATTATATTTATTTTATTCAGCAAATATTAATCAAGACTTCTATCCGAGAAAGACGACAGTTAAATGAGGACTGGAATCCACAATTCATCTTCCAAAAATTCATTTTCCGTTGAGGTTGACAAATTGTAGTCAGTACCCTCGGAGTTTTTCTTGTGCAAAAGAATATGTTTTGCTTTTTTTTAAGAAAAAAAGTTTAAAAAGATGTTCAGGCGAAACAAATCCGATTTTTTGATGCTTTGCAGGTTTTTGCGATATTCGCAATTGTGCCCCAAAATCAATTCAAGTGCCGCGAGTTGAGTGAAAAAGTAATAAAACAAGATTTATCTTAACACGTTGGCTACCAGCCAAAAAAATGCTTACTCCGCTAGTATACACTGGGAAAAAACGCAAAAATCATTTCTGTACTTTGTGAGTCACACAAGATCAATACAGACAAAAACGAACGAATCGAATAAAATATAACGGACAAAAAAAACCCCTTTGTACCGCACGAGCGACTGCACTCAACCATGGAACTTGAGAAACTGACGGTAATGACAATAGTGTGTGTACACCGGTGACTCACATGGTAGCCAACGTGTTAATGCAATTTTCGATCTTTACAACGAATTTTATATTTCAGATGTAGTGGTGGTGGTGGTAGTGCGGGCCCACTTTGGCAAAGTATCTAAAAAAACCTTGAATGAGAAATTCAATTTATTGCTAATTTTCCGATCAAATGTAGATCGCTTCGGACCCTTTATTCACCTGATGGCCGCCCGAGATTTTTGGTGGGTGGCGATTGAATGCCTTCGGACCAATCCGAATTCGAGTGCGGCGAGGAACTTGACCAATGACTCGGCGATTCCGGTGATGGTGTCGGATAGCTGTCGAGCGTTTGGACGAGATGCTGAGGCGTTTGGCCGCCAGAATGCTGGCTTGTTGGCGTTAGGTACTGATAGAACGTCGATTGAACGTTGTTCGGATGTGGCGATGAATTCGAGTGCGTCGGCGTCGATGATGGATTCGAACTCTGCGATGACGATGGGTGCATTTGCGCAGAAAATGAATCTAAAAAAGTTTGCCAGTTATTAGAAACAAAATCCTCGACTTGAAAACCTTTGAAATGTTTACCTGGTGACCCACAGAATCCATTTAGGTCCAATCCAGCTGAACCGAACTCAAAACCCATTTGCATGGTGGATGGCAATATTGCACTATTTGTTGTCTGTAGAAGCTGCTGTTGCTGCTGCTGTTGTTGTTGTTGCTGCTGCTGTTGTTGTTGTTGCTGCTGCTGCTGTTGCTGCTGCTGTTGCTGCTGCTGTTGCTGCTGCAGTTGCTGCTGTTGTTGTTGGTGCTGCTGCTGCTGCTGCTGGTGGAGCTGTTGGCTTGCCAGACTCGCACTACTCACTGGCGCTCCGTTACCATTTGGGGACAATAGGCCGCCGTTTATCGGTGAATTCTGGGCGGACATGCTTGACGACTGAAAACCCGACGAGGAATTGCTATTGGGGCCGTTGGGATTCAGTACTTGCTGCTGCGTTGCGTGTTTCTGGTGTGTTGGGTGTCGCATCGCTTGGATGTGAGTCGGCGATGTCGGCAGACTTGGCCGCGTTTTGGCCGGCGATGGAGATCCTACGGGAAAAACAAAGAATTTTTTCAGTGGTTTTATTGTTTTGAACAGCTGACCGTAAATAATTTTTAAATTTAATAATTTTACAAGAAAACAAAAAAAAAAAACAAATTCATTACATTTCAAAAAAATTCCTATTAATAATAATGAAAAAGAATGAATATAATAAATAGAAATTCAAAAGCAATACCTTTTTCGTTTTGTAGATTTTTCTGTTCAAAAATTCTGTCTAAATCCTGCGACGAGATTCCATTTTTTTTTTAAAAATGTAATTTTAATTCCAGTTTCGTCCGCATTTCATCATTCCAGCCAAACTTGACCCGATCTTGTGATGATGTTTTGCTTACTTTCTTTAGACACTTTTTCACAATCACTTTTTTCCACTGAAAGTCCAAGAGATTTCTATTGTTAGCCACTAAATTAATTAATTGTTTTTACATTATTCACTAATTTTTCACTCAAAAACGGCACTTTGTTATGATAAAATTCGAACTTTTATCAACCCGCGCGACACAGAAAAACGATTTTTTTAAAACTAAAACGCGGCACACGACTGCGAGCCTTCACCAATTCACTAATTTACCGGATTCACTAATTTTTCACTCAAACACAATTTTTCACTAATTTTTTACAGAAAACACGGCACTTTATTATGATAAAATCCGAAATTTTATCATACCCGCGCGACACAGAAAAACTATTTTTTGAAAACTAAAACGCGGCACGACTTTGACAGACATTTTTGAAAATCTTAAAAGGTCGGTTTTCGTTAACAATTAAATTTTATTTAAAAGAAAAAATTAAACACGAAAAACACAAAACTGACAGCTCAAAATAAACGAAAAATTTTCTAGGTCAAAAAATGAGGTCATTTCAACGCCTACTAATCCACGTATTCACAAGTATTGATGACGTTTTGCTTACGTTTTGCTTACGTTTTGCATTCGACAAGGCATTCGGTACCCGCTCGGTGAGCACGAACTGATCAGTTGTGAATTTTTGACGAGGCGGTAAGACGTTTTTCGGGAGGAAAATAGGTATAAAAATAAAATAAATAAATAAATTGAGAATAAATTGTAAAAAAAAAATTGTAAATTATTTGTAAATAAATATTGTAAAGAAATTGTGAAAAAAAATAGAAAAAAGAAGAATGCATCAAAATTATTTAAATTTCTTGTTTCTGCCAATATTTTCGGTGTTGACAAAAAATAAAATTTTTCTAAATTTGACGGGAGCCAGTGACGTAAGGAAAACGGAACTAAGGGCTCTAGGATCATTTATTTCGGAACTGAACAAGGTTGGTGGTGATGGTCTTCAGCGTGCGTATAGAAATTTGTGGAAAATCATTTATATGGCAATGCGCACGTCTGAAGACCAGCACGCAGCTCAGGATTTTGCTTCGTTGGTGTTTTCCTTTTCGGAGCATTCAACGCAGGTTGCTTTTTTCAAGGAATTCATGATAGCAACCTGCGATGAATGGGCGGAAACGGAAAACACCAACAGAAGAAAGGTACGGAAATTGATGGCCGAGTTGCTTGCGGGAATGTTCTTTACGCTACGGAAGCAACAATGGCGTCGGAAATTAGTCCAAGAGTTCACCGTAGCAGTGAAGGACATTCTCGCAAGCAACAAGCTGAGCTCCAGGCTCGCTAAGCTTTTCGCGTCGGTTTATTTGGACGAGTTGGCCACAATGTCCCACGGCAGTATTACTCGTAAGGACATTGTGGCCCTACTCAAGCCGTTTAAAATTTTCGTAAAGTAAATTAAAATTCGGAGTAACGGTACGGTACGGTTTAGCACTTAAGTCAAAATTTTTCGGTCAAGTTTAGACTCTGGACAGAGGCCAGAGGGGGGGTAAATGGGGAATTGTGGTTTGTAATAAATACTAACCATTATTCTCAATTCCTACTCTTAACCTCCGCGTGGTACCCCCTGGAAACCTAGATCAGTTTCGAAATCGGGACTAATCTAGGGCTAATAAGAGAGGAAGAAACTTTATATATTTTCAGGTTGCCAACAGCCATTGTCTGCAAAAAATTGTTAATTTTCAAAAATAGTCAAAATTTTCAGATGTTAATGCCAATATCTCGAGAACGAATAAAGATAACGACTAACTGTTAAAAGGACATTGTGGGGACTATTGTTACCTTTAATTTATCTCTTACATGTCACTACGAAAAAACGGCTAGTTTGGAAGAAAATCGGGTAATTTCGTTAATTTTGGTTTTTCATGGTTTACTCCGAAACTAAGCGTTTTTCGATAGTCTTATATATGACCAAAGTTGAAGATAACCAAATTTGCTACACTTTTGTCTTGAACTAGAATTCTGTATCTCGAACCGTTATCGAGATATACCGGATTTAGCACAAATCTTAGATCTGAAAACGCAAAAAAACTAAATCACTGTATATCTCGATAACGGTTTGAGATACGAAGTTTCGGTAAAAGAGACAATTGTAGGAAATGTTATTGTCTTCAACTTTGGTCATACATAAGACTATCGAAAAATGTGCAGTTTAGGAGTAAATCGCGAAAAACAAAAATTACCGAAAAGGTTTTTTTTTGTCGAGAATTTTAGTTTTTGGCCATTTCCTTGAAAACTAACAGTTTTTTCGTAGTGACATGTAAGAGATAAATTAAAGGTAATAATAGTCCCCAAAATATCCTTTTTACAGATAGCCTTTATCTTTATTCCTTTTCGAGATATTGACATTAATATCTAAAATTTTTTTTTTCGAGTTTTGTTAATTTAGGTTTTCATGATTTACTCCGAAACTAAGCGTTTTTCGATAGTCTTATATATGAACAAAGTTGAAGATAACCAAATTTGCTACACTTTTGTCTTAAACTAGAATTCTGTATCTCGAACCGTTATCGAGATATACCGGATTTAGCACAAATCTTAGATCTGAAAACGTAAAAAAACTAAATCACGGTATATCTCGATAACGGTTTGAGATACGAAGTTTCGGTAAAAGGCACAATTATAGGAAATGTTATTGTCTTCAACTTTGGTCATACATAAGACTATCGAAAAATGTGCAGTTTAGGAGTAAATCGCGAAAAACAAAAATTACCGAAAAGGTTTTTTTTTGTCGAGAATTTTAGTTTTTGGCCATTTCCTTGAAAACTAACAGTTTTTTCGTAGTGACATGTAAGAGATAAATTAAAGGTAATAATAGTCCCCAAAATATCCTTTTTACAGATAGCCTTTATCTTTATTCCTTTTCGAGATATTGACATTAATATCTAAAATTTTTTTTTTCGAGTTTTGTTAATTTAGGTTTTCATGATTTACTCCGAAACTAAGCGTTTTTCGATAGTCTTATATATGAACAAAGTTGAAGATAACCAAATTTGCTACACTTTTGTCTTAAACTAGAATTATGTATCTCGAACCGTTATCGAGATATACCGGATTTAGCACAAATCTTAGATTTGAAATCGCAAAAAAACTAAATTACGGTATATCTCGATAACGGTTTGAGATACGAAGTTTCGGTAAAAGGCAGAATTGTAGGAAATGTTATTGTCTTCAACTTTGGTCATACATAAGACTATCGAAAAACGTGCAGTTTTGGAGTAAATCGCGAAAAACAAAAATTACCGAAAAGGTTTTTTTTTGTCGAGAATTTTAGTTTTTGGCCATTTTCTTGAAAACTAACAGTTTTTTCGTAGTGACAAATTAAAGGTAATAATAGTCCCCAAAATTTCCTTTTTACAGTTAGCCTTTATCTTTATTTGTTTTCGAGATATTGACATTAATATCTGAAAATTATGATTTTGTGAGTTTTTGAAAAACTTATGGATTTTATTTTGAAAAAGCCGGAATGGAAAATAAAAGTCGATAAAACGCTCTACATTTTGCTTTTTATTTATTTATTCTAAAGAAGAAAAAAAAACTGTTACAGATAAATTCACTTCTGTTGGAAAAGAGTTGGGATTTTTTTGCGGGAACTTTTTTTCAATTTCGAGGCATTCAAAATTTTACTTTCCTTACTCCGCCCCCCTCACCAGTTATTTGTCCTGATTTCGAGAAAATGTGGCCATCCTAAGGAAAGGATTTTAGTGTTTTTTTAAATCGATCTGTAAAAAATGTCCAGATTTTTCTACCTTTTATTTGCATAATTTCCTTGAAAATGATATACGCAAAAATGTTATCATAAATCAAGTAATAAAAAATATTTAAATTATTTTCCAAACAGTTAACTGAAATTGAAATAGTTTTTAAAGCACCATTAAACATTTATTTTTCATTAATCTTTTTTAAGGTGTACTTTAGAAAAATAACATTTCATGTACGTTTATTAAAACTATAGCGATATAGCTATAAATTCCTAGGCAGCATAATGCAATTTTGTGTTGTAAATTGTAGGCTATCGAAGAACTTCCTTTCCATCGGCCAAGCAGGCGACCCACATCTATTTCGATCCGTTTCTTCTTCTACGGCTTATTAACGTGTATAAAAAGAACAAGGATTTCCCTGGGAAAGGAGGTTCATTGTCCGCCATATGATATTCCAGGCTCGAGTAGCACAAGTGTAATTTTAGTGTTTTGAATAATTAATTAAGGGCACATATCGGTTATAATAAGCAAAAGCTCTGCTGTGCATATCCGTATATGAAGTCTGTTATATCGTCCTGTTTTAGTTTCTGGGTTTTCCATGCATTTATCGACGATTAAAAATCGGGCAGGGTGGCAAACATATCCTGTTTTTAATGATCTTGTTTTACCTTGTAATTATTGCTTTTAGGAAGTTATTTCTATTATACCGACGTTGTGTAAGTATCCTATATGAAGGCTTTGATTTTTTGTTGGGCTTTTATGTGTTTGATTAAAGTGTTTTATGTATGTACAAAAATCACTTTGAGAAGCATTCATAATATTTTCTAATAGTTTCTTGGAAGGGAATAAAGAGAATTAAATATGATTTAATGCAAGTAATCATGTACATAATTAGGAATGTCCGAAAACTCTTGAGTTTTCAGGTAAATTGTTTTATATCCAAATAACATTAACGCGATAAAACCGAAAAACTTTTAAGGAGGAACATGCGTGATTTCTTTTACTGGAAAAATTAGGCGAATCCCGCGAATTTTATTCTTCGACACTAAATTCATGTTGCACGGCCGTTTACACTACGACATAAAATTCTGAAATTTATTTTTGAAATATGCCCGAACTCGTATTTTTGATACCAAATTGCCAGGGCAGCAATCATGTATTCCGACACGTCTCTTTCTTTCGACTTCGACGCAGCTTTTAACTCTTGACTTCGCCATATCAGCAGCTTCAAATTTCCTAGAATGACAGTCAGAATCACGTTTGGATTCATAGTGACGATTCCGAGAAATTTCAAACTGCAGATATGGCGAAGTAAAGAGTTAAAAGCTGCGTCGAAGTCGAAAGACAGAGGCTCGTCGGAATACATGATTGGTGCCCAGGATAAATTCAAATTTTTATACTTTTTTTTAAAACGCTTGAAAAAATATTATGCTTTCGTCCTTGCCTTTTCCAGGAAATCTTTTTTGCTTTGGACAAAAATCTAAGACATCGATGAAAACATCACGACGGAAATTTTTGAAAATAAAAATTTGAGAGGAGGTGCAACTGACGCCGAAAGGTGAAGTGTAATATTGATTAAACGTGGATTCATGAAAAAGTAAAGTGTTTAAGGCCCTTTGCTGATACAAGTCATAACTATTTAAGTTATGCTTAGCCTTCTTAAACCATAGAAATTCTGGCATTTAACAAATTTAAGTTCAACATAAGTTGCTAAGGTTCGTTGGTGCAAACCGCTCTAAATAGTTTAAAAAGTTTAATGAAAAGTGTGTATTATTTAGACATTTTGGAAAACTTTTGTGTTCGGGCTAATTCGAAGGAGTGAGTAAATTATATGTGGGCTACCATAAAATCTTAAGTTATCTATAAGTTATAAATAAAGAAAATACTATAAGAACAACGAAAAAAAAAATGAAATAGGGGCTATGAAAGAATATTCTAATAGTACTTCATCATTTTCTTTTGACTTATCACTTCTTTTCCGAGTGTTTTTACCGTTATTATAAAATCGTTATAAAGCGATTTGTGGTGTAGACAAGTTTTTCGTTGTCTTTCCGGGTTACTTTTACAAGAAACACAGAATAGGAATTCTTTTGCGGCGAGAAAATATGATAAAAAACCACAAATGTGAATAGAAAAAAAAACGAATATCCTTCCCATTTTCACAGACTCATGGTTAACATATTTCTTTTTATCCTATCGTTATGAAAAAATTTATCACTCCTGCGACACAATGTTTTTTTTCTATTCTTGGAACGATTTCTCAGTGAATGTGTGTGTGTCAGATTGTATTTCTCGGATTTTTTGGACCATACTTTCCCAGTTTTGTAAGTGGGAAGTAGTCGGTAATGTGGGATTCTTCTGCCCAGGATGCAATCCAAAGACCGATGACCATAAATCCTTGTTACTGACTGTCTAGGAAGCATTTTTTCCCATTAGCGATATTTCCAAGTCGCACACAGAATAGAAAGGTACAGAATGGAATGGATCGGAAACTTGGATGCGACATAAAAAAAGAACCCAAAAATTCAGCGTGGGAATGAAGCAGGGGACCAAAATTGGGATAGCTTTAAATAATGGTGCATTAAAGCTTTGGCTGCGGCGAAAAGGCCAAAAGAATTGAGCGAAAATAGAATCCCGGGACGATTATCCAATGGAAATTTAAACTTTCTTGAAAACAGTCTTAAGCAAACTTGTGTTTAGTTGTGAAGTATCGATTGGTTAATAATTTTTGTTGAGGGCAGCAATGTAGTGAAGATCTAGAAGATTGTAGCATTTTTTTCGAAATATTATAAAAAAATACAGAATATAACGAATATTTCACGCCATCTAAAATATTATATATTCTGACACCGGAATCTTAAAATATTTTATCTAAATTACGCCAGAGAAGATAAAGGGACTGCTCCAAAAATTTTGAACACTTTGAACATTTTGAACACATTTAGGCTTCTTCAACGGACAAAATTGGACCATTCCTTCCCCCTCACCCAAACGAAGTAGTTTTTTACAATTTTATCGAATACGGTGAGTTTTATCGACAAATTTATAAAGACGAAATGTGTGTATAATATGATATTACATAACTTATCTATACATCCAATCGGACCACTCTGTCCCCTCTCCTCCATACAACTTGGATACTTTTTTCTATTTTCTCGAAAACAGTGAGTCGTATTGAAAAATTTATAAATGTAAAATCTATTAAGAATATAATTTTACATAACCATTCCATACATCAAAATCCAACTGGACCACTCCTTTCCACTCTCCTCAACAAATGGATTTGTTGACGATTGGCCCCTGGCAATGTAGCTTTTCTTATGTTTCCATAAAAATGTTTTCCTAAGTTTCACTCTTTCAGCCGAGCGAGGAGCCGGCTCCAAATTCTAGTGTAACAAAATTTTGAAAAAGATATTAACAATTACTTGTTTTTCTTCATTGAAAAATTCCTTTCTTAAACACATTTGTTACAGAAAAGTTCCGCTATTAAATAAATCATAAACTGGTTGGAAGCATTACCAAAATCTGCTGTTTTTTTCTAAATTTATTTGTATGCCATGGTTAAATACACAATCTACCTGTATGAATGTCAATACATAAATTTCATTATTCTTATTACAGTTACACCTGTGAATGATTGATACGTCGATTTAATTTCCCAATAAAAATTCATAAAAGCCATTCAAAACCATTGAATCGCATTACAACAGCAGCCCTTATCTATAAGTAAAACTTTATTCATATGTTTCTGTGTATATGAATGGATGGTTATATTTGCCACAAGTCTCCCAATATAAGGCGAAATTGGCCTAGTCCTTGGATCTAAAAACATATGCGTCCTCAATCAAGTCAACTTTTTGCCCGGGCGCCACCAACAGATTGACATATGTGACAAATTGGCAAAGGGGAGCCGCCTCTCACCGTTAGTAAATATGTTGAGTAACAAACATAGTGGAAAACATCCCCCAAATAAGCCTAATATTATACATAAATATGTGCCGGAGGGATGGTAAAGAATTGGGTTTATCAATTTATCCCTTTTGTCATCTTCTGCACCTTCCTGCCACATTTATAACGTTCTTTTCTTAATATCCCTGAATTGCTCCCAAGTCCTGAATCAGATTCTGTCGCCATCCCCATTATTGCATTTGTTTCCATTCTGTGTTAAGTTAAACGTTTTTGTCTAGGGGGTGGTTCGACTGCTGCCGAGTTAAGATCTTCTCGTGGGTGGTGTTTTTTCTGACGCTTTGTTTGTTGTCGATTTTTTTTTTTTGCTGGATTTATCCTTAAAGACGTCCTCTATGTCGACATCATTGTCGATGTTCCCGTTCTCGTTCATCGACAGGCAAAGCACCCAGGGGCCTAAAGCGACGTTTAAAGGATCTAAATTGTGTGCCTTTGGTGGCGACGACGACGGTTTGGCTTCACAGCCCTTCAGAACTCTGTCGATTTCGACATTGACAGCTTCTACTTGGAGCTTAACTGGATTTGATGGATTGGAGTCAAACTCATGGGGCCAAAGTGGATTTCTACTCTAAATAAGGTGGCTGCGTAATCCAGTGGATTGAGGTAGATATGGGAACACCATAAGTAGGAGAAAAAAAAAAACAAAAAAAAAGTATGGCAAAATTCAGCACAAATTTGATAAAGTTGTTGACATAATACACAAGACTAAAAAAATAATAAATAAATAAATAAATGCTGAAATGAAAATATCTGAAAATAGCATAGTAATAATATAGGAATTTCACCTGAATTTTGGTAAACTTTTTAGGATTTTCCGGTGATTTGACGTTGGTAGTGGTGGTGCCAACCAACGTCACAGATGTCTGTCTTATTGGCACAGCATTTATTTACTTCGTTCTCTTTAAATATGGATGGAAATGTTTTTCCTTCACTGACAGCCAATGGATTGATTTTTTTTGGTTAGGAGCTGCAGAATTGTTTATGTCATATATGATCAATTTTATTCAATCAACGAGATTTTGCTGTTTGGAGTATCTATTGGGAGTTGAAGTTAATAAAAAAGGTGACGATTTTCTTTGCCAGAAAGTGTTTGGGCACAACGAATTTTTCTCCTAGGATTTTTAAATTTTTTGTAAATTAGTTTTGGGAAAAACGGAGTTTAATAAAATTTGCTACATGGTTTTCTTTAATGGGCTTTACATATCTCTAACGGTTCTCAACATATTTCAAAACAAATAAGTTATTTGAAAATTTCTCGAGAATACGCACTTATGAGAAAACCAAATACAAACCAAATACAAAGCAAATAAAATTTCCTGCATGTTTCCTTTTATGGTTTTTCTGGATTTTTAACCCTTCTATTATGTTCAAAAAATACACACAAATAGATTGTTTGGGGTCATAAAATGACCCACACCCCTATAATGTATGTAAAATAATCGTAAATTACAATTTATAAACGGTCTTTCAATAAGGACATAACAATTTTGTATTTTAATAAAAACGCACCCTAAAACTTTTTTTATGATCTGGCAATGCTAAAACGTCAGTCAAGGTTTACATTTTTATCATGGTGAAGTTCACGAACGAGCAACGTTTGGAAATTATTAAAACTTACTACCGAAATTCTGAGTCGGTGGTCGCAATCGTGTAATCTAGAGAAATGGTCTGGTCGAATGGCCACCTCGCTCATGCGATTTAACGCCGTTGGATTTCTTTTTATGGGGTTATGTTAAGTCGTTGGTTTATGCCAACAAGCCAACAACGTTAAAGGAGCTCAGGAACAATATCGAACGCGAAATTGCCAACGTTCCGGCCGATATGTGTGGAAGAGTGATGGAAAATTGGCTCGCGGTGGCCATATGAACGACATCGAATTTCATACTTAAATGTGACATGTCCACTACACCTGGAATAAATTTCAGCCCGATATCTCAATTATTCTGTGTTTTATTTAAATGCAAAATTGTTATGTCCTTATTGAAAGACCCGACCCATGATCTTCGCAATAAACGTTTCACTGTGTGCTCCACTGTCCATAATAGAAGGGTTAACAGAAGGTTAACAGAAGGGTTAATAGAAGGGATAATAGAAGGGTTAATAGAAGGGTTAATAGAAGGGTTAATGGTTTTCGAGATACTTGAAAAAATAATAATTTCTACATATTTTTCAAAAACTAAATACGTATTGGGGAGGAAAGTTGTCTGTTGATCAGAACTAATATATTCTAAACGGACACAATTTTTCAAAATTTTTGTAAAATCTAAAAATAATAGTAGACAAAACTCAAAATTGCGCATTTTTAGATTTTTGTGTAAGCCTACGTAGCGATTACTTTCGACGAAAAAAAAAGAATTATAAATATCGGCCCGACAGAACTCCATCCTTAAGGATACATAGAAATTCCTTTTTTTATATAGAAATGCTTCTTATATTTAGATTTTTAAATCCATGTATGCTGTACGATCTTTTTCTGAATTTGACACAAAAACTTTGAACATTTTAATGAAGGATTTATATTTGGCTAACGAGTTTCAAAACAACATTAAACACTTTTGATGTTTTTACAAAGAATTTGACATCATTAGCTTCTATTTGAAATTTTTACCAATCGTTGTAGAAAAATATTTTTCACTACAAAATAAATCTAGAATTTTTAATGATCAATATTTTACAAAGCATAAAAGATTTTTTACCCCGAACATCGGAAGAGCAACAAATGAAAGAAATTTCCTTTGCAACAAAGCAAAATACTCGACACATGCAAAAGAAAATCTGAATATCGTAACTGAGATTTTAGATTTTTCGCATTCGAATTGGCCACAAGTATCCAACATAAACATAACATAAAAATGAAAAAAAAAAAATATCATTCGAAAGCCCCAAATAATAGATAAGTTTTCCCACTTTGAACTTTCATATTTCCCGTTTATTAGAGAAAAACTCTTTACACATAAAGGAAATTTTGTAAAAGAGGCCAAAAGCTGTTAAAAATACGCAATTAAAATATACAAAAGAATCAACTTTTCGTTTTCCCATTACAAATTAACCTCAAAGTTTAACTCGTAGAGATAAATAAGTGAAGTTTTTTCAGGTGTACTTGGAATGCGAAAACTAGAAATTGCATAAAGTCTGGCAAATAAAAACGAAACTTTTGACATTCAACGATCGGGAAAACTTTGTAAACTAAGTGCATTATAGTTGCATCATAGTGTAACAGATTTGGATAACTTTTTGCCTTTAATGATACACAGGATTAAAGTTAAAGAGTAAATAACTTGAAAAGCATCCTGAATTCCGTAAATTTAGCAAAAAGTTCAAATCTACATATTCGACTATTTTCTGGGGAAAAACCTTGAAAGTTTTACAGGTAGGCTGAAATTAAAGAGCTTCTACATGTATTATGTCAGGCTATATAGAGTAAAATTTATTTGAAAATGTTTCTTTGGAAAAGTTATTTGTATCTAGGGTGACCATATTTATTTTGGGACAAGATAGGTGGCTGGGAGGGGGGGGGGGGAGAGAGGAGGAGGATGGCTGAAACGGAACAACATATTTAATATGACTAGAATAATAATTCATTTCGGTGAAAGCCCAATTCAGAAATGTGCGCCGCAGGCGTAATTTTTTAAAGGAATCCGGCGCAATGATTTAAATGACGAGCATCACAGTCACAATACTCGGCGCAAATTTCTTTGGTGGTTGTGTAATGTAATATTTTGAATGCCTGAAAGTGTGTTTTTTTAAACACATTCGGTAGGATGAACACAATCGGTGGTATGAACACTTTGAAACAAATGCAAATTTAAATATTTCTTTTTTGGGTCTTTGAGAAAGTGTGAAAACAATAAATCTATACATTTTAAATTCGATATCTTAGCTAAATCTATTTTCTAATGTTAAATGGTTAAAATATAAAATATTTTTAGAATTTCTTAGGTTTTTATTAAATTTTCAATATCAATAAAAATGTTTTTATATTTCGGCGAACAAAAATGTAATTAAAAATCCTCATAATAATGTGAAACAATGAAAACGATAACTGATCTTGAATTGTATATCGTTATTTCATAACACATTGTGTGGCATTTAAGAAAACAACCAACATTAAAAATTTTTTACAACACAATAAAGATTTGTGTCAATTTTTTACTGTGCCAACAATTGTACAAGAGGTAAGATTATTTTTCTTAACTCTAGGCAGTGCTATTTCTATCAACAATCTTGAAAAACGCTTAAATGATATAAAAAGAAAAGGAAAAGGAAAAAGGAAAGGAAACCCCAACTTAGGAGGAAAATATGAGTGAGGAGAACCTTATCAAATTAGCGCAATATTTTCTAAATAAAAAGGAAAAACAGCATCCAATAAACATAAAGGTGGCACATTGTTTCCTGATTTCGTTTCCCTTAAAGGCAACTTGTTCTAAAAGAGGGTAACAAATTGCTTTAAAATTAACTGTGATAGCTTTTTTATGGGCCTCCAATAAAGCAACACATAAATCGCAATGTTGGCACAATATCCCCAACATAACGATGTCGATTGTGTTAGATAGGAGTATATTGTATAGCAACTAGTTTGGCCCCTGTGTTTATGGTTATATAAATATATGGGTTATACTTTATGTGAGTAACAGGAGTTCATAGTATAAAGGAAAAGGGAAACATGGTATTAACTATAAAGATCCACTAGGAGCCTGATGGAATGAAGCTAGAGCATGATATCCCGATACCAATTGAGGCACACTGTACGACAAAAAGAATGTTAGGACGATGCAACATATAGAAAAGAGGAAGACTAGGAGTTCTGTGAAGGGTAAATGGACACTGAGATGCTGTGTAATAAAAGGCAACAGGACAAATCGCTGCCAACAGGGAATCCACCTGAGCATCACGTGCAGAAGCCGTTGAAGTCGCACAGCCCAGGATGTCCGTCCGTTCACTGACAAAAACGACGAGGACATCCACTTTGGAACAATGCAGGATCGAAATTCTTAAGTCAACTTTACCCACATAAGCAGTTCGAAGGTATCCAAGGATCGTAAGATG
Source organism: Chrysopilus asiliformis (assembly GCA_964034945.1). Lineage (NCBI taxonomy): Eukaryota > Metazoa > Arthropoda > Insecta > Diptera > Rhagionidae > Chrysopilus > Chrysopilus asiliformis. Next base: position 6,887,646 of record OZ035963.1, read on the forward strand.
TTAAGGGCACAGCTGGATAATAGCATTTTAATTTGCTCTAACAAAAAAATACGGAATCCGGGAAGTAAAAATAAAATATATAAATATACAAAACTAAAATAAAGCATAATCCAAGGGGAACATCCTGAGATATGAATCAGAATAACAGTCTGTGACACGTACAATCATAAGTCATATTTTTGTTTTGCCCTGGATATCATCATAAATGCATAAACAACAGGTTTACTCATATTTTGATGTGGAAATACAGTGGAACCGCTATAATTTTCAAATTATTTACTGAAACTGTAATTGGCTTAGTTTAATTCGGAAATATATACACATTGCTAAATTTGACCATTGACCACATATATTTTGTGTCAATTTGGGACAAGATGGAATGGGGTTGGAGAGGATTTAAAAGGCCATAAAAATATTTTTTGAAAATCCTGAAAACTTCTGGTTAAAAAAATCTTATTTACTCACACAAAAAAAAATCACTAGAAAAATTGGCGCCGCAGGCGAAACGTTTCGTGAATTTTTCAATATAATGCGCCGTTTTCGAGAAATGTCACAAAACGTTTTCATTTGTATGTGGGAGGGGAGACGGAATGGCCCAACTGAATTGTGATGCGTGTTAAATCTTATTTTAAACACATTTTGTCTTCATAATTTTTTTTATAAGTCTAACCGTTTTCGAGAAAAGGTCAAAAAACTGTTTCGTTTGTATGAGGGAAGGAATGGTCAGATTTTTCCCTTCTTATTTAAGAGAAATGCAACTATAAAAAATTACACTGACTTACAAGACTGACTCAAAATTTTTCCTGTCTGCTGTAACTGACTTATTGAAATTTTAATTTAAAATTCACATCATATCATGGTTTCACTGTATCGTCCAGATGACCACGTAGATTCTAGCATTATAAGGATAAATATCTTATTGTTTATATTTTCCTCTCATCTCTTTATTTTCTCATTTTTTTATGATATATACTGGAAAAATAAAAAGGAAATACGGAAAACCTTAACAAGAAATTGCTATCATCTAAGTTACATAAGAAAATAATACGACATGGTCGTATTTATGCTTTTTAGCTTAGCTTAGCTGAAGATAGCTTTGGCTTTAAGAAAAATATTACAGACAAAAAAAGGCAAAAAGTCCAGGTATACCGGCAATGATCATGACATAGACATCGTATAAAACATGCATAATACAAAAAATAAAACATTTCTTAAACATCAAAATACACTCTCAGCTAAATGTTATGCACTTTAATTTGAGGAGCTCATTTTCTAAGTGAACATAAATTATAATATTTTTCATAAAATTCTGCTTGAGTTACTTTGAATGCGTCGGTGAAGAGATAATAACAAAAACCTAAAAAAATGTTAAAGCATCTGAACATTTTTTTATCACAAACTTTTAAGGAGAACTGGAAAATTTACTGGACAGACTAACAAACCAATAGACATACAGACATATAGACAGACCGACAGACCGACAGACCGACAGACCGACAGACCGACAGACCGACAGACCGACAGACCGACAGACCGACAGACCGACAGACCGACAGACCGACAGACCGACAGACCGACAGACCGACAGACCGACAGACCGACAGACTGACAGACTGACAACCTGACAGACCGATAGACAGCCCGACCGACAGAGCGATAGACCGACAGACCGATAGACCGATAGACCGATAGACCGATAGATCGACAGACCGACAGACCGACAGACCGACAGACCGACAGACCGACAGACCGACAGACCAGTGATGCTATATCGAGGGGAATTCCCTTTTTGCGGGGAATTTGACTATAAAAATTGTTAATAGGGGAAAAGGGGAAAACGCTTCAAAACGAGGGGAAAATCTTCGCCTTTCAACTAAACCCGAAATACTTTTAAAAAATTACGGAAAAGTAGAAATACAAATAAATAAATCAATTACAATCCAATTCCAAGCTTAGGCAAAGGTAAAGAGTGAAGGAAATACCTTTATTTATGCATTTGTTACTTTATAATGAACTTATTGCAATTGTAAAGTACACACCAATCTTTTAAACGAAAGCACTTTAAAATGGCTTTGGAATCTACGTTTAACCGATTTTTCAGTGTACTTTTTAACAGCTTTGAAAAAACCACATTAAAAAGTACCATTTCTCATGTTATGCAAAGTAATTACTTTAAATTATTTTAAAAGATTTTGATGGAAAGTAGTTTCCATGAAAGTTCATTGACACATATTTTTTGTTCGTTTTTCGGATTTCTTAAATATGTTTTCAGTAGAAATATTTTCAATTGCAAATCAGCAGAAGTCCTTTGTTTAAATTATGTAAAAATCAATTAAATCGGTAATTTCTTGGTCATCTTTAAAATTTGGCTTAATGTTCTAATTTCGACCAATATTCACCAGAAGAATGCATGGACCAGTGGCAAAGTGCCCGGAATACAAAAATCGAGTTCCAGTCGCGACTTGATTTAGTTTTTTTTCCATTTTTTGATATTTTTAAATTCAAAATATGGAGGACAGGATCATTTTAAGCTCGAAATCAAAGGGACTTCCTTGATTAATACATTTGTGACTTGCTTTGATTATTATCCAATTGTGAATCTCGGCTTCTTTTCATATCTTATTTGACGTTTGGTTGGAGACCCGTGACGCTGTTATCGGGAATACAATTAACGAGTATTTTGTTAAAGCTTTCAAAAATATAAAATTATTTCCTAATTTTGTGCTTTTTTCTCTTAAAAGACTTTAACATAAGTCCAGGTGACAATAATTTTTGGTTTTAATAAATGAATTCTTTATTTAAAATTCGTTGTTTTTATAGGGGAAAAACGAGGGGAATTTCGTCATTGAAAAAGGGGAAAAAGGGGGATTTCGTCATTTGGAAAGGGGAATTTCACTAAAGGTACACAGCATCACTGCGACAGACCGACAGACCGACAGACCGACAGACCGACAGATCGACAGATCGACAGATCGACAGACCGATAGACCGACAGACCGAGAGACTGACAGAGCGATAGACCGACAGTCCGACAGACCGACAGACTGACAAACTGACAAACTGACAAACTGACAAACTGACAAACTGACAAACTGACAACCTGACAGACCGACAGACAGCCCGACCGACAGAGCGATAGACCGACAGACCGATAGACCGATAGATCGACAGACCGACAGACCGACAGACCGACAGACCGACAGACCAAAAGATCGCAAGACGGGCAGACCAAAAGATCGCAAGACCGACAGACCGATCGTCAGATAGACTGACAAACAGTCAGAACGATAGGCTGACAGACTGACAAACTGACAATTTTAGCCTTTTTGGGATCCCTTTCCCCTCCCCTCGTACCGATTTATTGGATTCTCGTCCCGATTTATTGTATGGGCTTTAATATCGCCGGCACACTGCCACAAACTCCCCCTTCCTTTAACCCACTTTGGGCCAAGTGGTTGGGCAAATACGTTGCTATTATGGAAATAAAAGGCTGGTTAAAAATGGGTTAATCAAAACCCAGTTTCAATTGTTCATTTTCATATATTTTAATTAAAATCAGTACAACAATGAAGGTACCTTTTTTTCACAAAAATATTTTTAGTATCATTTGCTTGTTGCAGATTAAAAACATTAAAGAAATCATTTCTACAATACGGAAATTATTCCGGGGACAAAATATCTTTAAAATTTCTAATAAATGGTGAAAATATTTAGCACACTGGTCACTGATGAGTTTAGCGCTTAAGTTGTATTGAATACTTAATTACAGTGCAGAGAATTTAGGACAAAAAGTAATTTTTTCCTTGTACTTATTTTTATATTTAAATAAAAGAAATTCACGGTGAAGTTTATGCGATTCACACGTAGTTATATTGTGTAGCTCAGCAGATTTTTTGATGGTAATTTACGAACAATCGGTGGATTCCCACAAGCATAATACAAATGCGTCCCGAAAAAAAATATCGCCGAGATAAACACTTTGTTATGGTCCCGGGAATAAATACAGATCTACCTACACCCCCTGTGAACACCACAATGGAAACGAATCTCAGTGCCAAAAAAAAAATCTAACAGAATCCCACAGTGAAATGGCAAAGAGTGTTGGGGTGAAAAAAAAATCTTCACGTCATTTATTCTAATGAGGGTCGCTGGCCATAAAAGGAAAGCAAATGCGAATGTAGATAGAATAAAACAAAGTAGTAATTACTCCGTCGACACAAAAACATTTACACAAATCTACAACAAGAGGTAATCCAGCAATCGCTTTATCACCATTTGTTTCATCCCTTAACCTCTGGCCATAAATTTGCACTTTCACCTCATACAAATGTTTTGATACAGTTCAGAGTGCGGGCATATCTACGTCTATGAAGAGTTGGTATTTAGCTTGTTTTCATTGTGTTTGGGAAATTTCAAAAGAAAACTCACCCGTTCTTATTTGTCGTTATTTCCTGCTAGATTTTCAGCCCCTATTCCCATCGAAGTGTGGCCCTCGAAGCTGGTTTTGGCTGACCGTGTTTTTAATGGAGAAGAATAGTTTTATTCCTATACCACAGGCTGACGGTTGAGGATACATCGCCGACGTAGCAAAGTTTTCACCAGGATTCGGTTTCGTGACCGCTTCCTTCAGTGCTGAATTGCGTCGGGATTCGACATTGTAGGCTCTTGTATGGATTCAAGTTTTGTTATTATGGTTGTAGGGAGTGCCACAGAGAAAACGACCGACAGCACCCCCTGGCACTCCTGTGGGAGTTTGGTTTCCGTCCCACTCGACCGAAAATCATTCAACAGCTTAGTTGCCCCGGCCAGTAAATCAGGCATTTAGGGTGCAAGCGGAAGAAGAAGATCCATGCCCAATCGAAGAATGGACAAAATAAAAGGAATTAGAGGGAAATATACTGGGAGAAAATTACTGTAGTTAGCAGTAAAGCACGTTTAACAGCTACTAACCGAAAGACAATCGAAAATTTGCTGAAACGTTAGCGGAGTTGGGAAGTTCAAGGGTTGCTGGTTGGTTAGCTCATTATTATTGCCCATTGTTTTCCGTATTTCATTTTTCTATTGTACATACTGTGTTTTTTATGGTCAAGTAACTTGTTTTGCTTATTGAAGGTCTCCCTTTTGAAGTTTATTTTTTACTTTCTTATACGAAGGGTAATAAATAGTTGGAGCATTATTACAAAAATGTCTTGCTGTCTGTCAATCTATCAGTATGGTAGTCTGCTACTCTGTTAGTCTGTTAGTCTATTAGTCTATTAGTCTATTAGTCTGTTAGTCTGTTAGTCTGTTAGTCTGTTAGTCTGTTAGTCTGTTGGTCTGTTGGTCTGTTAGTCTGTTAGTCTGTTAGTCTGTTAGTCTGTTAGTCTGTTAGTCTGTTAGTCTGTTAGTCTGTTAGTCTGTTAGTCTGTTAGTCTGTTAGTCTGTTGGTCTGTTAGTCTGTTAGTCTGTTAGTCTGTTAGTCTGTTAGTCTGTTAGTCTGTTAGTCTGTTAGTCTGTTAGTCTGTTAGTCTGTTAGTCTGTTAGTCTGTTAGTCTGTTAGTCTGTTAGTCTGTTAGTCTGTTAGTCTGTTAGTCTGTTAGTCTGTTAGTCTGTTAGTCTGTTAGTCTGTTAGTCTGTTAGTCTGTTAGTCTGTTAGTCTGTTAGTCTGTTAGTCTTTTAGTCTGTTAGTCTGTTAGTCTGTTAGTCTGTTAGTCTGTTAGTCTGTTAGTCTGTTAGTCTGTTAGTCTGTTAGTCTGTTAGTCTGTTAGTCTGTTAGTCTGTTAGTCTGTTAGTCTGTTAGTCTGTTAGTCTGTTAGTCTGTTAGTCTGTTGGTCTGTTGGTCTGTTAGTCTGTTAGTCTGTTAGTCTGTTAGTCTGTTAGTCTGTTAGTCTGTTAGTCTGTTAGTCTGTTAGTCTGTTAGTCTGTTAGTCTGTTAGTCTGTTAGTCTGTTAGTCTGTTAGTCTGTTAGTCTGTTAGTCTGTTAGTCTTTTAGTCTGTTAGTCTGTTAGTCTGTTAGTCTGTTAGTCTGTTAGTCTGTTAGTCTGTTAGTCTGTTAGTCTGTTGGTCTGTTGGTCTGTTAGTCTGTTAGTCTGTTAGTCTGTTAGTCTGTTAGTCTGTTAGTCTGTTAGTCTGTTAGTCTGTTAGTCTGTTAGTCTGTTAGTCTGTTAGTCTGTTGGTCTGTTAGTCTGTTAGTCTGTTAGTCTGTTAGTCTGTTAGTCTGTTAGTCTGTTAGTCTGTTAGTCTGTTAGTCTGTTAGTCTGTTAGTCTGTTAGTCTGTTAGTCTGTTAGTCTGTTAGTCTGTTAGTCTGTTAGTCTGTTAGTCTGTTAGTCTGTTAGTCTGTTAGTCTGTTAGTCTGTTAGTCTGTTAGTCTGTTAGTCTGTTAGTCTGTTAGTCTGTTAGTCTTTTAGTCTGTTAGTCTGTTAGTCTGTTAGTCTGTTAGTCTGTTAGTCTGTTAGTCTGTTAGTCTGTTAGTCTGTTAGTCTGTTAGTCTGTTAGTCTGTTAGTCTGTTAGTCTGTTAGTCTGTTAGTCTGTTAGTCTGTTAGTCTGTTAGTCTGTTAGTCTGTTAGTCTGTTGGTCTGTTGGTCTGTTAGTCTGTTAGTCTGTTAGTCTGTTAGTCTGTTAGTCTGTTAGTCTGTTAGTCTGTTAGTCTGTTAGTCTGTTAGTCTGTTAGTCTGTTAGTCTGTTAGTCTGTTAGTCTGTTAGTCTGTTAGTCTGTTAGTCTGTTAGTCTGTTAGTCTGTTAGTCTTTTAGTCTGTTAGTCTGTTAGTCTGTTAGTCTGTTAGTCTGTTAGTCTGTTAGTCTGTTAGTCTGTTAGTCTGTTAGTCTGTTAGTCTGTTAGTCTGTTGGTCTGTTGGTCTGTTAGTCTGTTAGTCTGTGAGTCTGTTAATCTGTCAGTCTGTTAGTCTGTATACAAAAACTACTGAAACTAGACACTAGACAACTAGACATATGAAATTTTACAGGCATATATGGTCCTGGAATGGGACGGTCCTATCAACTTAGAGTGGAAATATGTTAACCGGAAGTAGCCAAAATGGTTGCTTTTTAAGAATCTCCGAAACTACTGGTTTTTCAGTAGTCTTATGTATGACGAACTTTAAAGACAATAAAATTTTCTACTCCTACGTCTTTTACTAGAACTCGATATATCAAATCGGTATCGAAATATTAAAAAAAAAATCAGTTTTTTGCGACTTCCTCGAAAACTAACGAGTTTTAGTTGGTTAAATGTGTGAGATAAATGGAAGAGAATGATTTTTGCAACAATTTTATCTTTCACTGTTATCCGCTATTTTTTACCGTTATTGAAATATTTTCAATAAAAGGGTAAACAAAGATTTTTGTCTTTGTTTACCCTTTACTGAAAATATTTCAATAACGGTAAAAAAATAGCGGATAACGGTAAAAAATAGCGGATAAAGAAAGAGAACTGACAAATAGACAAACAAACAAACAGAGAAACAGACAAAAAAGCAAGTTAAAAAAGCTTTTAGAAAAGCTTTTAGAAAAGCTTTTAAAAAAGCTTTTTTTTTGGAAATTTTCAAAAATCGAAATTTTAGAAAGTATGAAATTTAAGTTATTTGGCAATTAGTTACGTGAGTCAAATCGTTGTTGCTAATAAAATTGCACGTCCACATTCAATAAACTACCGAAGAGGTGTTAATACCTGCATGTTTTTTTTAGTTCCATTCTAATTTGAACAGAAAGCTAGCAAAGTTTTATGGAAATTCCCCAAATAAACAATTGATTTTCGTTGGGGAATTCCTGTAGCAATGAACATAATGAAATATTTTCAATAGCTTTCGAGTTTATTGTTGTTTAAGTAGTATCAACTAAGCTCCATTTGAAAGTTCGAGAAAATACGAAACAAAGAGAGGTTATTGATATTGAATCCAGATATTCACTGCCTGAGAAATTAGTAATCCATCCAAAAATTTAATAGATGTAGATATTTCCAAAAACTTTGTCTGCCTAACGAGCAAGTTTTGTATTGCAAAGGGGTTAAAATGCACTAACAAAATTACCACAAGGGCTGAAGGGCGTAAAATTGCCAACCATTCCCTGGAGCTGCTAGCGATCCACCTTAAAAATGTGAATACGTGCTCAAATGTATCGGCATATATGTTTACATCGTTATAGTCTTTATGATGGCTATTAGTATGTTTCGTTAACTCTATAAAATTTTTGGTATTGTGTAAATCATAGACCGTGAGCAAATGAAATTCCCACCATCCCACTGGGTGGGGCATTTGAAGGGCTATGGAATCAGAATTCATTGCTTCGTCCTTAGCCCTTGGTTCTTTCGATAAATTCATTGTCCTTGTGGTGGCATTTTACTGTAGATGGAAGGCATTTTACGCTGATATTTCGAACATTAAACCCAAATGTTGTGTTAACTGCTTCAGGTCGAATCGATGTTTTTAATGGGATTACATCGAATTTTCCTTTAATAGGCTTAGCAACTCACTTCATACTTTTCACCTCGAAATTATTTGGGGTGGTTGTGTTTATTTGGTGCTTGGATTGGCCCAAACCACCATCAATGGAGAGAGTTCTCAGTGTTGCCGAATATTTTAATGGTCTTGTTGTACAAATTGGGTGTTTGTACATCATTATCATTTATTTATTGATGGTTGTTTTACTGTTTCAGGCGGCCCAGAAAGTTCCCTTTTTGAAAACGAGATAATTGTTTAAGTTCTTGCACAAAAGTTATGTGATTGTTTGATGAACCAAACTGGTGCTACTAATGCTTTTGAATACATTTGGGTTTCGGTTAACGTCGCTATTTTAATTATAATCGGTCTTTATATTAAGATTATCGTTTGCTATAAAACGCAAAATGGTTAGCAGTTGGGGAAAACAATTTATATTTAGATTTGATGGAAAATGATTCGTATGTATAAAATGTTTTAAGAGGCACCGAGTTTTTATACTCTATATGAGAATAATATTGGTGTATTATGGCGTATACGAACGAAAATGTTTTACGAACGAAAATGTTTTAGGAACGAAAATGTTTTACGAACGAAAATGTTTTTTGCGAATATCTCAAAAAACGGTGCATCTTATCAAAAAAGTGCAAGAGCAAAAGTTATTTAGGATATGATTCTACATAAAACTCCAATACATCAAAATCCGATTGGAATAAGTTTTACAAAATCTTATTGGAAAGTTTGACTTCAAAGTGGAATTTTGGTACAACTGTTCGAATTTTGATACGAATATCACCAGATTGGCAATTATAGCTTTTTTATGGTCTATGTTGGAGCTAAACTTCAGGCCAATCGGCTTGGTAGTTTCCCCGCGAAAGGGTAGCAGAGGAAGAGCTAAGTTTCGAGATCATTTTACCCCCTCCCCTTACTCCCCCACCTCTCGGGCTACTTTTTAATGGGTCTATGTTGGGGCTGGACCCCCGACGAACGACGAACGGTTCAGTAGCTTCCCCGCGAAAGAGTAACATAGTGCAAAAACTAGGTTTCGAAATCACTTTACCCCCTCCCCTTACCAAAAAACCTATGTTGGAACCAGAACCAGAACTACCACAGACACTCATGCCAAATTTCAAGTCAATCGGTTCAGCCGTTTTTGCGTGAAAGAGGAACAGACAGACAGACAGACAGACAGACAGACAGACAGACAGACAGACACAAACTCATTTTTCTATATTAGTATGATTTATGATTACAAAGAAATTGTGTGAGCATTGCAATTAAAAAAAAAAGGGGAAAAATACAGTGAAAGAATGTCCACGAAATTTTCTAAGCCACAGGAAAGTTTTGCGAAAAACTCGGTTTGTTACCACCCAAATTTTTATGATTTTTTTTTAATTGGATGTCAAATTCAATTAACCATAACTGATCTGAAGAATAGTCTAAAAAGTTGATCTAACAATATTATAATGGGGAATCGTGACCATTACTAAAATAGTAAATTTCAGTTAGAAAAATAGTCAATTTAATCACAAAATAGTAAATTTTACGACAAAGTAGTTAAATTTATTATTTATAAAAATATCCGACTTTGACTATGTTTGTAATTGAAATTAACTATTTTAGTCATAGTCATGATTCCCCTATTATAAAATAGTTATATTTACTATTGTTTCTGTGTGTGAAACAAAAGTGATATCTCCAAAAGTTTTTTCATAAAGTTTTTATGATTCTTCGTCGAAACTAGTTTGGCTAAAACATAGTAAACTATTTTTGGGTGAATATGTTTATGTTTTTTAAAGATAAGGGAGTTCAGAATTTTCTCGAAAAATTGTATCTCATTTTTTGGCCATCAAAAACTGTAAAATTGTACAGTCTTTCTAAAATCGCTTTTTTCAATTCTTGTTTTTCATGCAGGATTTTTTTTTTCTCATTTCTTCAGGCATTCACAGATTTTTTTCTTTGTGAGTTTTGCTAAAATGTTTTTTTTTCTAGCTTTTTCGAAATATTTCATTCATGTCTAAATTTTTTTTTTGGGTTATTTACCGTAAGATTAAATTGAAGATTGGTTATTTATTCGCCCTCTATAAAAAAACATTAAAAAAACTTTCTTTGAGTTTCACATAAGTTAACTCCTTCGGAAATGTGTATTTATGATGTTTTAGTTTTTTTTTCAATGAAATATAATCGGAACCGATTTTTAACGATTTCCATGGAATTTTCCTAAACTATTTGTGTGCTTTCTGTGAATTTCGAATTGCATACATCTTCTTTTCGGGATTTTCAATCAATAAATTTCCGATTTCAATTAGAATCTTTCAAGTTGGCTTCTAAAGAAAACCACTTAATCGGATTCGACTGCTCGCTTGCCGTTTTTCTCTTTCACTAATATTGGAATTGGGAGTTTTCTTTTGGCGTCCAAAATGAAGGCAATATCCCGAAAAATAGAGGCAACATCCAAGGACATAGATTCACGTATAGTTGTAGAAACCGGTGTAAGGTTTCTTTATACTACCCTTTCATCTTGGGGTGGTAACCACCTAAAAAGTTTGCCAGAAGCAGCAAGTTTAATGAGTTTTCACGAACGAAGGGAATTTCTTAATTTGAATTTTCAGGTTGCACGTTTTATTTGAAACGGTAGATCGTCGACAACGGGGCCAAGGGACTGAGATACTGAGCTACTGGAGCGATAGAATATCCCATCGGAGAAAAACCTCTGTTAATAGTAATAGTACAACAGTATTGGTTGGATGCGGGATTACTCTTTTTCTGCTTCCAGGAACCTTTTTTCAACAACTTGTACAAAGTCATAGCCAGGGACACTAAGGAAGCACAGTCTTACTCGATTTCTATTAAAATGTCTTTATAGAAGAAAAAAAAGACAGTTTTTCTTCGTCTTTTCTAAAAAGTATGATAGTAGTTTCTGTAGATGTATGAATATTTGTGTTACCCGGTTGAGCATCGGTTGCGGTAATTTTTCACTATATTGGAAATTATTTGAAGAGGATTTACACCCCTTTTGTATGATAATTAAGTTGGAAACTCCACTTAATTCGACACATAATGTCAAAGAAGTTTTTAATTAATGCCGTCTTCTAGCTAATATTGAAATTCATTTCTTATTCTGAAAATATTTCCCATTATTAAGTAATTTTGTAAATGTGATCAAAGTTTCAATATAAGAGTTATTAATCCTGTAATTTCACATACGAAGAGAAAAAAAAATAGTAAATTTAACTATTTTATAATGAGGAATCGGGACTGTTACTAAAATAGTTAATTTCAACCACAAATATAGTCAATTTAACCACAATATTGTAAATTTTACTACTAAGTGGTTAAATTTATTATAAAAATATCCGATTGTGAATATTTCTGTACTTGAAATTAACTATTTTAGTAATAGTCACGTTTCTCCAATATAAAATAGTTAGATTCACTATTTTTTCTATGTGTGTATGTAATGATGTCAAAACTTTCTTCCCAACCTGCGGGGAAAAGCACTTCGTTTATTATATTTGTTCAAGTTCTAATCAAAGTCGTACAGCAGTAGTAATTTAAAAAATATGCAATACACGTAATACTGACTACCGCATTTTTTTCAATATGGGTATTCATGAAATCTCGGAAGTGCCTCGTAAACCGAAAAAAGAGGGGCGTCAAAAAGTTTACTGGAGGTGTCATTTGAACTTTTTTCGTACTTTTCGTTTAATTACAGGCATTGAAAATTTCAGATTTATCACAGCTCAGCCCCCCCCCCCCCGCCTTTACTCCCCTTACCGTGACTCACTTACCCTTTACTCCCCTCCCCGGTCATATGTTCCGGATTCAAGCAAAAAAAAAGTTTACCCTATAATTAAATATATTGATAACAAAATATCAACAAAATAACAGAAACATTTCCTATGAAATTGCTGAACGTTTTCACTTAATTTTAAAATGGCCTTAAATTTATCAAACACTAAAACCTTTTTAAAGTAATTGAGATTTTCAATCAGAAAATATTTTTTGAAGATGCAAAGTGAATGAATATGTGTGGTTTCTGGATGGATTCGGAGTCATATTTCAAATGTTCTTCATATGTTTTATGTAGGAAATTGAAATAATTTGTCCATGCAGGAAAATTTCTGGGAAAGTATTTGCATATACTTTTACTGTCTCTTTTGCTAAATTTCCAGAAACTTTCACAAAGTTTCATTTTAAAGTTGAATGTAAATACTCGTGTGTTTTTAAGTGATATTTAAATATTTACTACACAGCAATGCAATTTGATTTAAACTTAAGTTTTTTTAAATTATAATATATTACTGGAATATGTAAAATTCACGTATAAAAAAGGTAAAGACAGAATTGCATGCAAATATTAAAAAAAACATATCTTTTATATTATGTCGAGATATTCATAACATTTATGGCGGATTAAGTTGATTTGTTATGGTTGAATGGTTGCATGATTGCATGCAAAGTGGCATTTATTAGTGTGTCAGCGGCACTGCCACCGACACCAAAGGATATTTTGTAATGGAAGTCTCACCTTTACCTTCCTGTCATGTTTCATGTCACGAGAAATATTTTACCCGGAACGGAACTAAAACCAAACCCTTCAAAATACAGTTGAATCCAATGGAAAATGGAGGTAAAGTAGGTTCCCAGCAGTAATAAATGTTACAAGGATAAGCTGTTTAACAATATTAAGATGTAGTTGAGTTCAAGTACTTACATATATGTAAATAAATATAGTTTACGCCCCCTTCACACCCTATTCTATTCGTACTACATCGCACTCCTTCGCTGGGTAGCATTTATACCTTATTTTGTGGTCGTATAAAACTTGGTTATGGTAATTTGTAATTCATTAGCGAATTGCCCTTTTTTTACAACCGACTTAATGTGGTGCTAAAAGGTACTCACATTGTGAACTGGTGGCAATTATTGTTTTTTATCTTTTCATTTTGCCATTTTTTTTAAATGTTTTTTTTTGTGTTTTTAGCGGAGTTTTTATGTTTTGATGTTTTCCCTGTGTTTGATGGGTGTCGGGTACAGATTTTTTTGCCATGCTTCAAGATTAGATAAATGGTTGTATTTTTGTTTTGAGAAATAATTAAGGACCAAATAAAGGGAACAACTTGTGGTAATTTTTCTAAATAGATATTATGATCTTGTTGTAATTATGTTGTAAATTTCAATTATTTGAGAATAATTCTATTTTATGTGATTCTCGTTATGTAAATTTATAAAAAAAATCGTCATTAGTTAAGAATTTCCGGTATAATTGATAGAGGGTCGTTCTTTTTTGACTTCTTTATTAAATATAAGTATGGGAGGATGAAACATCAAGAACAGAAACTTGATTTGGACGAAAACCAATGAAAAGCAATCAAGAAATGTGCGCCTCAGGCGAAATTTTTTAAACAGTATGCCACGGAATGATTTTAATCAGGATTTACATAGTCTAAAGTCCTATTCAGACTATAGATTGTAACTACGATTAAATAATCACAACGGAAATGGTAAAAATACCAATAAAGAAAAATACGCCGCAGGCCAAATATTTGGAGTGACTTGTGCAAAAAAAATGAAGGAAAACATGTTCACGGAAAGAAATAGGTTTTGATGCAGTCATCATATTACAATTCCTGCAAATGTATTTTGAGATAAATATAATATTCTTGCTACAAACAATATTCGTTCACCACCAATACAATTATGTAGATCGCGTTTTGGGAGTTTTTCCATATTATGTTAATTCAGTACAAAAAAGTTTCAAGTCCTACTTCCTGCGTAACTGGAACGGCGAGTTGTATTTCAATAGAAGGCTGAGAAAAACAAAATTTGGTCACCTTACATGAAGCGATCAATTTGAAAAGTCGTCAAATCGACGGTCGTCTGTGACCTTACAGAATTCCTACCAAGATTGCGGGCACCCGTCACATGACAGGCTTTAATTCTAGTAAAAGTACAGTAATCCCTCGAACTGCGCGGTAGATACGTTCCACTAAAAGAGCGCGCACTGCGAAACCGCGCACTGTGAACCCTACTTTGTATGAAATATTGGAGTGGAGTTAGGTCCCAGATATTAGAAAAATTCCAAAAAAAAATAGAAAAAAGTTTTTATTTAACGACATATTTAAAGTAATACAAAGATATGATATGTATTACTAATCTTTTTGAAAAATTAGTGATTGATTACCCGATTTTTGTTTTTCATTATGCATTTCTACGTATGGGGCTAAAGCGGCTGTCAAATTTCACCGAAATTTTAAGGCATGCTCTATATCAGTGTCCATTTTAAGAGCTTCTTGTTAAAGTTGACTACCAAGCATTAAAAACTTTGCCAGTTTTTCGTACGTAAGATTTTTCTTTCTTATAATCTCTATAACTTCACTTTCATCATTTTCGTCGCTATAATTATCGCCGAGCTGTGTCAAAATATCGTCAGCAGTCATATTTTCTTCATAGCTTGCAAGGACTTCCATGATATCTTCTGACTGTAAGTCTTCAAATTCGTCCCCACCAATTGTCTTACCTAATGTCACAATTTCCACTAAATATAAACACTAACATAAGCACGAAATTACCAAATATTAACGAAGATACCAAATTACCAGCTGATTCCTTATTGTCGGGGATTGACCAAAATATATTTTTTAACACGTTTTTTAAACGGAAATTATAAAAAAAACCGCGCAGCTGCGAAATTTTTACCGCGCAGTTCGAAATTTTGGTATTAAAAACTTAACCGCGCAGTTGCGAAACCGCGCAGTTCGAGGGATTACTGTATTTTAGAATTCGAACCAATCATCGGACACAAAAATGAACTGCGGCAGGGTGTTAGAAATGATAAAAGATTTTGATTTCCGCATGTCCGTCCGTGTGTCTGCTCGTCTGTCTGTCAGTATGTCCGTCCGTGAACACCATAAGGGTAAGGATACACGACGAGAGACTTTGGTCTCTGAGACCAAAAATTTCGCCTCTGGATACAAAGAGACCTGTGTATACACTTCGGAGACCGGAGATTTGTACCCTAGACCCTAGAGACTTGATCCTTGGAGACAAATCTCCGGTCTCCGAAGTGTATACACAGGTCTCTTTGTATCCAGAGGCGAAATTTTTGGTCTCAGAGACCAAAGTCTCTCGTCGTGTATCCTTACCCTAACTTTCGAAAGGATTGCCTAATTCTTTTCGGTTTTTTGTATTTTTTTTTGTTTTTATTTTTTTTATAAATTATTTTGTATTTTTGATAAGGATCCCACACGAAGTACTCGGTTGTTTTATTTGGACAAAATGTCGTCTGTCGTCTGTCGTCCGCCAATAAAAGCTTGTAAAAAGTGGATAATTTACTTTAGTGCAGCTTTTGTAATAAAACGAAACTATTGAATTTTTTTTGTAGTTTTCCAATATCTGTAAAATAAATTTTATATACGAGTACTTAAGGGATTGCAGAATTTTCGGTGAATTTTTCAAGGAATTTTTTTTTGGATTTTAATAAATGGCATCCCTTCTTGAATTCTGTACTCTTTTGAACCCTCATGTTGATGTAAAAAAAAATCATCGACCATCATCTTTTCCAGCATAATCTTAAATTCAATGTTCTTTTTTCTACTTTTGGTCTCTCTCTCAAAAAAAAAAAAAAAACGGCCATAAATATAGTCAAATTTTGTGTATGGCTATCAAGTGTCTGCTTGGTGTAAACTTAAATAAATGTTGACCATAGTTGACCTTAAACCATAAAGACCCGGTTAAACCCAAACCATCAAATATATCATTTTGAAGGACATGAATATCCCGAAAAAAGGTTCTTCCATTCACTTAACCGCTTGACTGCGAATCGAATCGAAGAGCAATGGTTGAAAAAAAAAATACAACCCGAGTAACCCTCAAGTCAAGTCAACTCTGGGGTTTCAAAACGATGAAGACGAAAACAGTTTCAAGTGGCAACCGATCAGATGTTATTAGGAGGATATCATTGAATGAAGTTTTTTCCCTTTTTTTTCATTTAATCCCCTGGAACGAGATCTCGAGGACATAATTTTTAGCATCGCTTGGTTTTTTTTCTTAACCAGTTTTGTACCCGAGCGAATACCCCCAAAAATTGTTGGTTTGGTTCGTTGGTTTCCACTGTTTTCAGTTCTTTGGAAAAGGGTTTGGGGGTGAAACTCCTTATTGATACACTGCTAGAGATATTTTTGCATGGTAGGTACACATTTTATAGACATCTCTCGGATAAAAGTGATATATCTGCTCGATAAATTCTCGTCACGTTTTAAAAATACTTTCCTTCCCACTCTGATGCCGATGGGACATACCGAACTTTCGAGTTGAATCCAGATAGGAGAGATAGAGTAACCCTCATATCTACCAAAAGTGTCTTTTTCGCCTACATATAAAAATGTATGCTTTTCCATTTTTTGCGTATTTTTTTCTATTTTAATACTTTTTATTTTTTCCGACGTTTTTTTCATTTTTTCCTATTATTTTATTCATGTATCTGAAATTCATCTATATATATCTAATATCTATATTTTATAGTGGCTGCTTGATATCACTTCAACCGCGAATTTCCTGCATCTATCCGGCCCTTGATCTCGAGGGAGGATGCTTTTTGTCGTTTGCCACGTAAATGGAAGTTATGAGGCTCAGCAGATACACGATATAGAAATGGGTTATGGCAAACACTAGGGAATGTTAACTTGAATTTACAGAAAATATGTATAAAAGACATTACGTAGATTAGACAAGTGCACTTCATTCGAATTGTGCATATGAATTTCTTTTCCACTTAGCTTTCAGTAAAGGTGTAAAGTTTGGTTTTAATTCACATTGAACCTATATTCACTTGCTGAAAGTAGGCAACACTTGAAAATAATATAGGCTTGATGCTATTTTTAAAAGCTTTTATTTAGCTTGCCTTCGTGTCTGTTTGTCTGTCGGGGTTAAATCTTGCAATCTAATTTTGACACACCTCAACTCATCCGATTGACTTGAAATGTTGCACGCATACGTAATGACAATACAATATTTTCATTACTTCGTCCTTGTATGGACAAGGGAAGATACTGAAAGGATAATGTGATTATCCTCTTCCTCCAATTTTCCGGAAAAAAATCTCCTGTTGGGGTTTTTGAAATCCCTGAATCCGATTCTGGCATTAAAAATTCCGTTGGGATAACGGAAGGTGATTATCCTTTTACTCAAATTTTCCGGAAAAAAATCTCATTTTGGGGTTTTTGGGATCTGTGTATCCGACTCTGAAATCTGTAAGGATAACGGAAGAAATCTGTAAGGATAACGGAAGAAATCAGTAAGGATAACGGAAGAAATCTGTAAGGATAACGGAAGGTCTTGGTAAGTGTAACGTCGTTAACATTTTTCTCAAATATTTCGGAAGAAATGTCAAAATATGTCTATCTGTGGCGGGAGAAGTTCAAAAATAAAACCTGAAGCAAGTAGGGCGTTAGGAGCTGCACGGGCTGACCTGAGATAGGTATTTCAAGGATGTAATGTTATATGATGGATAGCTCCGTTTGCCTGCTACAGGGCAGAGTTCACTTGTCAAAAAGTTGACGAAAGTTGACTCGGATCACCCGGTATGTAACGATTTTTGGTTACTTGAGTACTGTAGTCGTTTCCAACCTTTTTTCTCTCACGTTTCCCCTTTTTCGGAAGTATGAGTTCTAAAAGGACCAGCGACCTTTTATATGACTAGGATTGATATAATATAAAAATATTGCAAAACTCCCGGAAAAATGCGCTGCAGTCGAACATTTTCAACGTTCAAAGTGAAATTTAACTTTAATTTTATTTGAAAAATGGTTGGAATTGATGTTTTGTTCTGAAGCAATATGTGCTTCATTCGATTTTTAGTAAATTCGTTATTAACACGTTGGCTACCAGCCAAAAAAACGCTTACTCCGCTAGTATACACTGGGAAAAAACGCAAAAATCATTTCTGTACTTTGTGAGTCACCAGTGAACACAAGATCAATACAGACAAAAACGAACTCCATGCTCCACAAAAACACCCCCTTTGTACCGCACGAGCGACTGCACTCAACCATGGAACTTGAGAAACTGAAGGTAATGACAATAGTGTGTGTACACCGGTGACTCACATGGTAGCCAACGTGTTAATAGTATTTCATAAAAAATTGTCTTTATAAAAATCGTGGCCCTTTGATCACCCCCTCCCCCCTAAACACGTTTGGTCATGACCCCGGGGAGTCTCGTCACATCTGTTGGGAAACCATGATCCATGATAACCTCGAAAAGAATTGCGCCGCGGACAAAATTATTTCAAATTGAATGTATCGATTATTAAATCGAGATATGAAATCGGTGTCGTTCTATCACACAAAGACTGTAATAACCAGTGTTGTGCTGCGTAGATGTTCACACTGGTAATAACGCAATTGAACCATTTTTAAAACAATTGCTATGACCAAAGTAAAAAAAACCATATTTGATTTGCAACCCTGGAATTTTTTTTTCAATATTCTCATTTTATCAATGACGAGTTTCTTTTAAATTTTTGTTAACATGTAAATTTAGTACAGTTTTCGAAAACCTATAATAAAATTTAAAACATGCTTGCTAACAAGTATCTGTAGATACGCGACACGTAAATTATACTGAATTCGTTTTACATTTACCGGAAAAGTACTAACAAAAATGATATTTCACAATTATTTCGTGGACACATACCCCAGAACGTGTTGTACCACATATCGGTGAATGTACAACACACACTGTGAACCGATTTGTTTTGGTAATTATTTTGCACGAAAATGAACACGTCGGGAAAAATAATTTTCATTTTCGGGCCGTCGTTGTGGTATTTATTGGCCTTGTTTCCGGTGTTGCATTTTTATTTTATTTTCGTTCGGATTTCCTGTGGAATGGGATTGAAGTGGTGAATAATAACACGGTTTTTTCATCTACTATCATATAGATGTGTTTATAATAAAATCAACACAGGTAGATGAATATATCCAAATTTGAATGATGGTCGGTTGATTTTTAACAAAATTAGGTTCAATTATTTTGACATCGATCTTTTCTGCGGCCATGGTGGACATTTGTCCACATATTGAGCATCAGATATTCATCGGATGTGAAGCAATCATGTTGAATTAATTTCCAATTCGATGAATGTTGTTTAATCTGATAGATATACATTATGATTGTCGCGAATCAACATTTAACTTTAAATGTCAATACGTCAATGTTGAACATGAATTTAATTTTGTCATCTACCCTCGTGTCAATTATGAATTTTGTTTTCATTGGTAAAAATTTATTTGGTATTGATTTTAATCACATTTTGAAAACATAGCTTTATTCATCTAGCGGTGAGATAATACCTTTTATACATAATTAAACATAATATCATGAAAAGTTGGATATTTATGTTGAATTTTTTTAACACATTGACTGCCATGGCTATCATTTTTGATAGCCAGTGAAAATTGGCACTATGATTCAGGAGCGGCCAAGGCTATCATTGTCGATAGCTGGGTCTACAATATACATGCATACATACATACATTCATACATACGTCTACATCAAGCCTGGGCACTCCTTGGCTCGTCTGGCTCCTCACAACGATAACATTTTTATTCAAATTTTACGAGAATACAATCAATGTATGAACATTTTTACTCGACTCTCCAACGCAATGATACGTGTTGGTAGACGACGGCCACTTCGGCAGCCGAAATCAAACGATTCACTAACAATCGATGGAGCGAGCCTACGACAGCCATTCAGTATAATATCTGTTGTTGATGCGTGCGGATGTATACATTTGCTCCCCAAAACCCTAATTGCTTCCCAAAGTATACTGACGTACGAAATTTTTTCAGAAATTCGATTTTTTTTAGTTTTCATTTTCCATTATGAAGCGCTCATATTCAAATTCAAATACTATGTCGTGTGATTGGGCAAACAAATATTTAATAACCACAAATAATGATAACCGTCAATGTCTAGTTTGCAGTTACATGTCGAATAAAAAATTCAATCTAGAACGCCATTACAACAGCTGTCCTATCAGGTAACTTAATGCAATTTAGCGCATGTTTTTTCGAAGCACAGAACCGAAAATACGTCCCAAAAGTTTTTTTTGCACGGCGGAACTTATTATTTTTTGTAATCGCATCATGATAAATTGTGTAGTCCACTGTTCCTAAACATCTCCATCAAAAGCGAAAGAGCGTAAAAAATGAAAAAGATGCGTTTTCTCATTTTGTGTTATAGTATATGAAGAAACATAAAATTTCTTTGAGTAATAGTAAATCACTACATACATGGTGCCCAGGTTTGGTCTACATGTATCGGCATCTCCCTTACATTTTTGCAAAATTGGTCTGGCAGTCAACGTAAACAGATTTTTTTTATTTGAAAACTCGACAATAGTAGAAAGTTGATATTTGGCACAGAACAAGCATTTATCAAAAGTTAAACATCGTCCGAAAATGACAAAAATTGAGCAATTTTCTCCAAAACGGCACATTTTTTTTCTTTCGATATGCAAAAAATTAAACAATTTCAAAAATTAGACAAAAAGTCTTTAGAATCTGATTCCACATAACTCTACCATACATAAACTGTCAATCAAATCACTACATCTTCCCTCTCCCATACAAATGGAAATGATTTTTGTAATTTTCTCGAAAACGGTTCATTTTTACCAAAATCGCGTTCCATAGGGTTCAATGACACAATAACAGCTTTCGGATGCAAAATCTGTCATATTTTTGTTTGTTTCGTTATACATTTTCCTTAAATATATGGATGGAAAAATATCAGATGTGGACACCACATGATTTTCTTATACAAAATCTTCGTTTCTGCGCAATTTCATAAAAAATCGAATTTTTATTTCACTCTGTTTGAAACATAGATATACTAGATCGCTCGATTTGCTGTCTCAAATAGTACCATTTCAATACAGTTCAGTGTATCAAAACGACTCAAGTAAGAGCAAGATAACCGTATGAAAATAAATATAGCCGTCTCGTTTAAACCGCGAGCTGTCAAAGTAAAATAGACTTTCGGAATGGTGTTGGCGCCTAAAGTTATTTGTTTGCGCCTAAAGTTAGTCTCAAACTTGTGAAATTTGAATTTCGCGACCTTATACAGTTCAGTGAATGCGTTCAAGTACGATAAAGAGGGAAATACTTTTTGGACCATTTTTCAGCAGAGCTTTGTATGGTGACAGTTGTTCTATGTTATATAGTTCTGTGGTTTGAAATATCTCGATAACGGTAAAAGATATCAACTCACCGTAAAAGACGAAAATGTAGAAAATTTTATTATCTTTAATTCATATTTTTTTCGTAAGACCGTTAGTTTGCAAGCAATTCGCAAAAATCAAATTTTACCATTTTAATGAAAATATCTCGATAACGGTAAAAGACTGCGGGCAAGCGTAAATACAGAAATGACGGGAATGCTGTTCTCTTCAATTAATCTAATATTTACATAGAACTACCAAAAAACCGTTAGTTTTGGAGATAATCGCAGAAAACTGAATTTTTGATATAACGGTATATCTCGATAAGGGTTTGATATATCGTCCCGCGAACGTGGTTTATGATATCGGTTTTTAAAGTGATTGGAATACCTTTCTTATAATGAATGGTGCCGCTCCAGATGAGAGTAAATGCCGGCGAGAACCTCTCGATAGCAGCTACTCGCAAATGGACACGTCTCTGAGTGTCGCTCGCAGAAACTCGCAAAAACTCGCGAGCTAGTTTCTGCGAGCTGTCAAAAATGATTCTAATCTTTAGTCGACACGCACTTACTGAACTCTCGGGGAGTTGCTCGCCAGATACGAACGGCGTT
Source organism: Chrysopilus asiliformis (assembly GCA_964034945.1). Lineage (NCBI taxonomy): Eukaryota > Metazoa > Arthropoda > Insecta > Diptera > Rhagionidae > Chrysopilus > Chrysopilus asiliformis. The sequence continues at coordinate 6,909,902 of OZ035963.1, forward strand.
TGAGTTTCGCTAGTAGCTCTAGAGAACTCGCCAAAGCAAGATGTCAAAAAAAATCAAGTTGTCAAAAAAATCAAGATGTCAAAAAAATCAAGATATTGGTCTTGAAAAGAGAAAAATCGCCGAAATTAACTCTCAAATGGACAACTTCCGGCGAGTAACTCTCGAGAGTTTTTGAGAGTTACTCGCGTATTTACTCTCATGTGGAGCGGCACCTTAAGACAGGTAAAAAATGATACACTAGATTTAATTACCATACTATCTTAATTTATTTGAATCTCGGCAATATCGACTAATTAGTCTCGTAATAAATAAAATCTATCAAAGCGAAATAAATAAAATCGATTGATCAGAATCTTAATGCGAAAAGGGATTTCAGCATGAACACCTCTGCTTCAATATTACTTGAAAATATCCTTAGACTACTGTCAAGCGCTAGTAATTAATTTGTTTGTGGTCGTTGAGAAAATCCTTTCCCCATCTCTTTCAGGGATTTTTATTAATTTTGCCAAGAAAGTGAAAGCGAGAAAAGATAAAAAATCTGTCACTATTTTTCTCTTGGCGGATTTCTGTTTCTCAACAGAAAAAAGGACGAAACACTTTAACAATGGTCACGCCAACATTTCCCCAGATCCTAACTTAGTGATGATGTTTCACAGGAAATGTGGTCATATAGCCACAGGGAAAGCTTCTTTCTTGTTAAAACAAAGGTGATGGGAAGTAATGGGTCTGGTAGGGATTAAAATTCTAGCAGACCGTTAAAAATCTTTGCGGGTATAGAAAACTGTCCTGATTGTGTCTGTGTGTTGTTGTAAATATTTCACTTAAAATATTTTGTAAGAGTTTCAAGAGCCATTCAAGTTAATTAACATAAGTAGCCCTAATCCTTGCAGATCCTTTTTTGTCGCTTTGGTTTTGTTTTCAATGAAAACTTTAGCTGACTTTTTTAAACTATGCGCTGCTCTGAAGGCCATCATTTCTGTTTCACAAATTGAACGTTTGAAAGAGGATTAAATAGATTTCCGGTGTTGGTTGGTCGGGGTTCGGAATCGTTAATGGCCATGTGGTGGCATTTGATTGTGGTGTGATGGTGGTGGTGTAGTTGTGGCAATTACTGAGGACTCATGAATATATTCATTTCATTTCGACGAGAGATGACGCCTCGTTTACATTAGGCACTCGAGGTAAAAGTTTCGTTTCAAAAAAGGTGAAAGTCATATTAATGAAAAGCCGGAAAAGTGATTTTAATTGAAAACTATAGAGAGAATTGAATTATAGGTGGCAAAGGTAAGGTTCGCTTTTTACTTTCTTCTATGATAAAGTTTTGAATTCATGAAAAATTTCGACATCTGAATTTTGCCTGAAAATCATTTCCCAAGCACTCCTGATTGGAGCATTATTACAAAAATGTCTTTCTGTCTGTCAGTTTGTCAGCCTGTGTACCAGATTTCTCAAAAACTACTACAGTTAGAGCCATAAAATTTTACAGGCATGCCTGGTCCTGGAATGGGATGATGTTATCCATTTTTGGTGAAAATTCGTCAACCGGATGTAGCCAAAAGGCGGCTTTTTAAAACTCGCGATTTCGTTTTTCGTGATTTACTCCGAATCTAGTGGTTCCTAACATTTTTTTTCTCGTGACACTTTTTTTTTTTGAAATCTACAGCAACAAAAACATTGGTGATCCCCTTCTAGGACTTTGGTAGCCACGCTTGGGAAAAATGATCCACAGGCGAAATTTTTAAAAAAGAAAACGACATAAATTTAACTGCTTTCAGACAAATGAGCCACAGAGAAAAATTTCAACGTCCAAAGCCAAATATAACTTTCGTTTTGCTGAAAGATCATTCCTTAAATTATTTACAGTACCAGGAAAACCGAACCATGCTCGGCGATCTCAAAATCCTCCTTCTGCCAATCTCTTGGGGAGAAAAAATATATTCACGTTATGTCTGCAGTATCTTACCTTGGGTTTGAAATCCCCGATGCAAAAACCTCTCTGCTAATTTTTGCAAGAAAAAAGGAAAAAAAAAATACTTTTGTTATCACCTATTTATCGCTGCCGATTAGATATCTATCGAAATATTTTTAGAATGTATCTCGAAAAACCTAACATCCTAGCAATTTTGCGAATTTTCATTAAGATACCTTCACGTAATTCGAAGACACCAGGCGAGGGGTATCGAGGGGAGGGAAAAGTCAGGTTTGTAGTGGAAAAATCGAAAGCCCTTAGCCCCCTTAGTAATACTGGAAAGTTTCATTAAGATCGGACCACCCAATTCGAAGATAACAGGCGAGGGGTATCGAGGGGAATTTTCTCAGAGGTGAGACCTATCTAGATCGGTTTGTTGTCCCCGAAAATCTCTAGCCACCAAGTTTCGTGAAAATCGTTAGGCGGGTTTTCGAGATCGTTTGTGCAGACAGACAGACAGACAGACAGACAGACAGACAGACAGACAGACATTCCTCGTATTATATTATAGGATTTTAGTCATTTTTAAACCTTTTACTGAAATTGTTTTTATTTTTATCAAATATCTTTTTTTTTTAATAAATCGTAATTTTGTAAACGAATTTTGTCAATACGAACCGTCCAATTCGTATGAGCATATCTGGGTGAATTTTGAAACCTCTAAAACTTTAAACACCTCGACTGCGCCATATGTAACGTAATTTACAATTACAATCAATTCAATAAAATAGAATTTGACTGCAGCATATTTTCAAGTGTTATTTACTTGACTATTTATCACAAGTTCCATGTGATAATCGCATAATTAAATTTCAAATGAGAATTTCGCTAATTTTGCATATTGCGTTTGAATTTTCGAAATGTGCCGCGAGTAAATAAACGTAAATTAAAAAAATTTCCCTGTGCATCTAATTATGCTGACCAAATTCAAAAGCTGATGTTCATGGATAGCATTTGCACATAAAATATTATCATCAAAACCTCACCAAATGGTGTTCAATGTGCATGCGTTGAAATTGTAGAATTGACTAAAAATTAGTATTCCATGTTGGTATAATAAGTCTGATAATTAATTTATAACACCTCGTAATTAGGTAGGAACCATGCATAATCCATCTAAGCTACAAATATGTAGTTTCAAAACAGCCTACAGCTAGTCATCTGTGTGTTGGTGCACATATAAATGTTGTCACACATGGACCTTAAAGGGTTGGTTGGTTGTTGAATTATATTTAGATGTGGCCACATTTACCCAGCTAAGTATAAACTTTGCTAATCCGGTAGAACCATCTAAATGAGTTCAGTTTCCGCGTGTTTGATATTCAAAGCATCGTCAGGGGGTGGGAGGGGCAACATTCGATCGTTATTTTGGTATATTTGATACTACACATATTTACTATTGACATGATGGTTAATACTACATTATGGATATTAAAGTTTACCTTAATTCTAATATATTATTAATAATTTATTGCTTGTCTATTTTTCTTATTAATGCAACTAAAAATTTTTCGCGTAAAAATTAATATTGGATTTTAATGCATTGCGGGCTCTGCACAAAATTATTGCACACAAAATTTTATTTTTGCGAAGTAGGCAAAAAAAAGAGTAGTTAAATAGGCTATGTATGTCTTTCGACAAAACCTTAATTACCTACTTGTTTTTTTTACAATTAATATATATTTTTTTTCTTTTCGAAAAAATTAGAAATATGCTACATCGCATTACTAAACACCATTTCTGCACAATTAAAAATAATTACAAAATTCAATGGTGGCAAAAATGTTGTCAACTCTGAAAGCCGTAAAAATACAATACATCATGCTTGTAAAATTACATACCAATTGTAAAATTACAATTCCAAATGTAAAACGAAATAACACATTTGTTATGTAAAAGCGCAAAATTTTGTCCTAAAATTACAATTTCAGATAATGTAAATTTACTTTAATTAAAGTAAAATTCACAACATTAGTTCTACAACATTAGTAGTATAAAATACTGACTGAATTGATGAAAAATTACATTTCAGTGTTGTTAAACTACAATTACTATGTACTGTTACAACATCACTAATGTAAAATACTTTTTCCCTAAAAAAAATGTTGAAATCATACTAATATATAAAAATGTGTCTGTCTGTCTGTCTGTCTGTTCCTCTTTCAAGCAAAAACGGCTGAACCGATTGACTTGAAATTTGGCATGAGTGTCTGTGGTCGTTCTGGTTCCAACATAGGTATATGGAAAAGTAGCGCGAGGGGTGGGGGGAGTAAGGGAAGGGGGTAAAGTGATTTCGAAACTTAGTTTTTGCGCTATATTACTCTTTCGCGGGGAAACTACTGAACCGATTGGCCTGAAATTTGGCATAGATATTTGTCGGGGGTCCAGCCCCAACATAGACCCATTAAAAAGTAGCCCGAGAGGTGGGGGGATTAAGGGGAGGGGGTAAAGTCATCTCGAAACTTAGTTTTCCCTCTATGTTACTCTTTCGCGGGGAAACTACTGAACCGATTGGCCTGAAATTTGGCATAGATGTTCGTCGGGGGTCCAGCACCAACATAGATCCATTAAAAAGTAGCCCGAATGGTGGGGGAGTAAGCGGAAGGGGGAAAGTAATACCGAATGCAAGTGCTGGAATTTTTTGTTAGTTTCTTAATCATTTTCCGAAGAGAAAAAACTAACGAACAGCATACAGGCTACCTAATTTTTAACCAACTGAATTTAGTTTTCCTAAGTTTTTTTTCTGTTCACGCTTTTAGCCGGGCGAAGCTGGGTCCAAATTCTAGTAAAAAATAAGTTTCATTTTGGCTTAAAAATTTCTGCCCACACGCCAAACATTTATCAGAACACTGTCCGTGTCCGGCTATCACAACACTTCCAAAAAATTGTCAGAAATTTTATAAAAAGTTATTTTTTAAATATTTTTTCCGAATATATTATATCATATTGCGAAACTAAAACTTTTTTTTTCTTGGCTAATAAATCCTTTAATCAACTAGTTGTGGCATATGATTCTTGTTAGGTCAAAGATTAAGAGTTCCCACTACTTTTCAGATTGAACTTCAAAACGAACTTTCTGTGGTTAAGAAGATGGAGGGATGTGGAATAAAATTTAACACCACAAGAACTTTTCTCATAGACATGTCCAAAGTGTCACAGGTTAATATCGGGTGGCATGCAGAGAATTTTCGATCATTTTGGGGTCAGACATGGTTTCGAAATCGTATGGATTTTGGTATACCTGGATCTAAATTGAACTTTTTGTGGAGTTTTGGAACTGACCAACTTATTTGAGAGTGTCTTGTTAAACGAAATTCTAAGAATTCCATTACTCCTTTACACGCAAGATAAATTTATTTCCTTACTTGTCGATAGAGATACGATTTTATGAATATATGTACGTATGATAACTTTGAAAATATCTCCATTCCAGGATATGTTCCTAGTTTTGGATATATTTTATTCTTGTACGAAAATGGTGATAGCGATAGAAAAAGGTCTCTTGTTCATTATATCATGTGGGGACCTTTTATTAAGCTTAATTAAGTTTTGAGGTTTCCTGTTATTTGGATTATTGAGAGCACTTGTTGATGTATGGTAAATTACTGTATATAGGGTTTAGTTTTTCATACCATATATTGTTGTTTCTTCACAATGAATTCCACTGCGGCATTGAATTTACATATTTTGGGGATCCTTCTATAATATTTCCTACCAGAACTTATGAGAGGTTGTTGTTTGCTATTTTTCAAATATTTATCGAAAGGATTAACAATATTCTGGGAATGAGAATAATGGGAACGATTATCATAGAAATTCAGATCATGTGAATCCATTTTTTTTATTGATTTTTAATGATTCTTGAATTTGATATTTTTTTTTAAATTTGAATTAAAGGCAATTTGCCTGATCTTGGTCGCATGCTAAAATATTTAATGTTTTTTTATTTGTCAACGAAAATCAAACGTCGAGTTCAGTGGCATAACTAGAAATCCCTCCCCTTCCCCCCGTAGTTGAAAAGGACAATCAAACCAAAATAGAACCAAACCCGGGCACCAATCATGTATTCCGACGCGTCTCTGTCTTTCGACTTCGACGCTGCTTTTAAAGCTTGTCCCACAATTACGCGCAAAGCGGCGCGGCGCGGCGCGGTGACAGATGGTAGTAGCAACTATAGGTTTATATGAGTTGGTTTATAATTGCGCGGTGACCAAACGAAGATTAGGTCTAGTTTCTACTTTCAGACGCGGTTGGAAGCGGTGACAGTTGTTTATGTTTTCTGAGTGTATTTTTTATATATTTTTATCAAGTAAAAAGATGGAAAAGAACTTTGAAAACGCATCCGAAACGGAAAATGAAAGGGAAAAATTAATAATCTTCAAATTTTCTGCGATTTTTAGGTTATGAGAACACAAATAGAGCTGCAACCGCGCCGCGTAATTTCCGTTTAAAAATGACTGCGGCTGTCGCCCTGCCGCTCTGAGGTAACCACGCCGCGCCGCGCCGCTGCCGCACCGCGCCAATTGTGGGACAAGCTCAACTCTTGACGTCGCCATATCTGCAGCTTGAAATTTCGCGGAATCGTCACTATGAATCGAAACGTGATTCTGACAGTCATTCCAGGGACTTTTAAGCTGCTGATATGGCGAAGTCAAGAGTTAAAAGCTGCGTCGAAGTCGAAAGACAGAGACGCGTCGGAACACATGATTGGTGCCCAGATTTAAAAAAAAATTGTCGAAAAAACCAGACCTAAATTTTTGGAATTTTAGAAACCAAAACCACATTTTTGAAATTTAAGAAACTAAAACCAAATTTTAAGATTCTAAAAATTCCAATTCTCCGTTTTTTTTTTAGAAAATATTTTTCCTTCACATATGTTGATTTATTTTCTTATTCGTTTTTTTGGGTCTTCAACAATCGATAGATTTTTTGGTCTTAAACTTTCAATTCACAAACCGAGGCGTTCACAAACCGAAATTCTCAAAATCTGCAGAATGGATTTGGCCTTAGGTTGTGGGCCAAATTCGGGAGCATCTATTGTGAAGTGAAATTCTTACCTTATCGACAAATTTGTTTTATCCACCGATAAAAAAATAAATGAGATTTTCAAACTGTTGCAAATGCGTTTGTGAAACCCAATAATATCGGAATATAAGACCTAAGTTCCAGCACAAGGAAAATGCGTTAAATTTTAAAATGATTTTAATGAAGTGTTTATAAAGCATAAATTCAGTATTCCCAACAGCCATAAACTAAAATTAATTTTTTCCATAACATTTTTTTTAAAGTCACATTTCCGACCCCAAATTAATGTTTGGTCTTTGCTCGCGGTCAAAGGCATAAAATAAGTAGATAATCTTTAATCAACTTAAAGAAATCACGTCCCCGTCTTATAGGGCACCCGGAAAAAAGATAAATTTATCCACTCGTCGGTAGCGTGGGAGAATTTTCGAGGTAGAAACATTTTATCCGAGTTTCGATTTAACTTCATTCGTCTTACGTTTCACCGTCATACCTGTGTCCTTGAAGAAAATACATGAACAGCTAATCCGAGCCGAATTCTTACAGAGTTTTAAGGAATCTTTGGCATAAGAGGTGAAAAAACAACCTTCCAATCCTCCACCAAATATCGCCAACCCCAGCACCATCAACCATTGCTACCGTTTCGAGGATGTCTTACGTTCTGGAAAGTCTATCCTCGCATAGTGAATGTTGAAGAGCATCACATTCAACAAACGAGGGGTCATATAAATCTTTGGCAGCGCAAAATTTGTTATGAGTCCCGGAAGAATAATTCGGGAATTGGGAAAAATCCGTAAGTGCACTCACAAGATTTTCAACACCACCAGTGGAAAATCTGTTCAATTCTGCTGTTAGCCCCACCTTCCCCCTCGATTCGGGGTTATTATCTTTGTTGTTGTTGCCGTCCTAAAGCGGCTCTTTCAGTTTTTTGCTTTCTTAGACGCGCTGCTGGGATTTTTTGTTGGAATTTTTTTTTATGTAAACAGGATATGGCAGAAGGATATGGAAGTGATGACGGCACAAGAGAAATGGCAGAATTTTTATATGCCTTTCGACTTCCGTCGGATTTCATGTTCATTGAAGAGGGGTGTGATAAGGAGAACGCTGCTCGTTTACTGCTCCTATAACTGTCGGTATGGAATTCAGCGAGTTTCGTGCTGTTATACGTCTTGGCTGCCTGCTACGCTATATTTTGCTCCTTTTTCCGATCTGTGCCTTTTATCCTTGGTTCGTTTTCTTGTTTCCTTTCATGGTTTTCCTTTTGTGATTTTGTATATTTTTTTTGAACGAGCAAGGGAAATTTAATAATATGCAGAAACATCCTGAAAAATGTGTCGCATGTGATTTAATAACGCAAATAAGGATGTTAGACAGCCTGGCATGCTTTCAAACATATTCGAGGTATAGAAGCGAAAGAGATATTCGAGAGCATATATGGTAAAATGTTTATCAAGTGATGTTAAATTTGATATGTGAATGTTTCTTCAATTGTACAAATTTCATGCAAATTTTGTTTGCTTAAATCAAAAAGTAGGAATGATTTTTTCTCACTTTTTTTTATTTTTTGTGCAGATTGCAGCCAGCATATTGTCTTATTTAGCAAGTTTGATTCAGATTTTATAAAGTTTATGAATATTTTGATGTGAAAAATGTGGGGCAATTAATTGTTTATGGTGAAAACAATGACTAAGTTTTCAAAATTTTAACTTTTCACACTTCGACCAAACAGATTAACAAGAATTTAAAATATCTTATGTTCTCTGCAATATGTAAAGTTTCGGAAAAAATATGAAATTTCTTTTCAAATATCTCAACTGTTAGAGATCCGTTAAAATCGTTAAATGAAGTATCCCAAGAAACAATTTGTAACCGTGGTTACAAAAAAACCTTCAATTTAGGTTACATTTTGGTTACATTTTAGATGGTGTCCGAATAAACCCGCCAAAAACGGTTATTTTGAAACCAGCTTCTAAATAGGGTTTCTGAAACGTTTCTGAAAGGTTGCAGAAACCAAATGTGAAACTTTTGTGTTTTGTTACCATGGTTTCAAATACGCTAGATTAATAGAGGGGGGGGATGGATTGATAGGTTGAAAATTAGCGTGACGTATATAAAATGTTTTAATCATAAATGAAATTCTTTATGAAATGTGAAAAGGTTTTATAAGGGGACAGCCCCTCATAAAACTTTTTCACATTTCATAAAGAATTTTATTTATGTTCAAAACATTTTTAATCCCTATTCATGATAATTCTTTGACATGGAAACCTTTTACAGATACTCGTAATCCATTGAATATGTTTACATTAATACCTTTTGCCTTTTTTCAGGATATTAATCAATAGTCAGTCTGACGAATGATATTTAAAATATAGGTACTTGGAGAACACTTATACCTGGTTGAATATAAATTAAAAAAAAAAAACTTTAAAATGGTTTACTTTTATCTGACTATGAATATAGGGCTGTATTTTAGATTGTTTCAGTATATTTCTCCTAGATATTGCAGCTACCTACCTACATGTATGTACCCCCATTGCATACTGTAGGGTTTAAAGTTTTTTTTTTATTTTTATTTTAAAATTTTGAATATGCGAACGGAGCAAGTAATTAAAAATGTCTTTGTTGGTAAAGTGTTTCATTTCATACATGAAACTGATTGAAACTTTTAGGGCGTAACGGGAGGATATTTACGTTGTGTTATTGGGATGTTGTAAAGTTATACTGCATTTTTTACTCATACAAAAGTCAATAACACGAAATGCTTTTAATCTGGAAAAAGGTATGCAGAGTTTTTTCATCACTTTTATTTTGAGCTTCGATATAAAAGTGGCACAACTGATACTTGCTGATATTGAAGTGAACAAACATTCATCCGGATTTGATATCTATCCATGGATCTGTATTTAAAAAAAATTGTTTCAATTTATCTCTGTCGGAATTTGCTACTACTACTTTAAAAAAAGTAATCGTTTAGTTGTTAGTAATATTTTTCTGATACTAGAATGCGGATCCGTCGTTGGGGGTTAAAGAATTTTGTATGAGATTTAGAAACACCGGAAAAAAATCTGGAGGACATCGGCGCATGACCGGGACCTCTGGCGAGAGACATTGCGTCAGGCCAAGACCGGAAACCGGTTGTAGTGCCGAGAGAGAGAGAGGGGGAAAAAGTCCGGAAAACATTTCGAATAAATGGCATTGTCCTTAAACAGGGTGACCATATTTTTAATTTCCTCCTCTATAGAAGGATAGTTATTGTATTCAAGTCGGAGTCGGAGAAAGAAAATTTCTGTTCAGTACGAAATCCGTTTCAGCCAAAATTTGAGGGCGTCCTTGCATCTGTCTGTCGATCCGTCGGTCTGTCGGTCGCTATGTATCCTAAATAACTCGAGAACGCGTTGATCGGTATAACGGATACTTCCCATACAATTTTACTGAAAAATACGGTTTTTTTTTAAATTTCCCGAAATCTATGCGTTTTTAGAAAAAAATCAATAGAACAAAATTTAACACATTGACTGCCATGGCTATCATTTTTGATAGCCAGTGAGCCATGGCTATCATTTTTGATAGCCAGTGCAAATTGGCACTATGATTCATGACCGGCCAAGGCTATCATTTTCGATAGCTGGGTCTACAATCTACATGCATACATACATACATTCATACATACGTCTACATGTATTGGCATCTCCCTTACATTTTTGCCAAATTGGTCTGGCAGTCAACGTGTTAAAGGATATAAAATTTTCTACATTTTTTGCTTTAACGGATTTTTAGTATCTCCCACAGTTCTGAAGATATTTGAAAAAGATTATGTTTTTTGAAAATTTCTCGGAAACTATGCACTATTATGAAAAAATGATATAACTAAATTGAAAGAAAATAAAATTTCATGCATTTTTTCCATTAATGGTTGAAAGATTTGTTGGAAAAGAAAACGCTCTTATATTATTTTACTCGCCAGGATCTTTATTTTAAAAAAGTACTCTGACCGCAGTCAGAGCCAGAAGAGACCAAAAGAGAGTCAGGTATCCAAATTTTTGATAGCCCTAAACTTAGGCCAGACTTGCCGCATTCACAATTTGAAATTGAAAATTCATCCCCGAAAAGGTTAAATATCAGTGGCATTAAAAATATAATTTTCTAAATGATTTGTCGCTATTTAAAACTTTAAGATAAGATGACATCATTTATACAATATTCTGTTCAAATCTCCTTGATAACCAAAGAACGGCACAAAAAGGTGCGTTTATTGTTTTGTTCTCATTTTATTTTGCCATGTCAAGGTGGCAAAATGGCCTAGAAAATAAATATACAATTAATTTCATAAAAAAAATAGCAATGGATATTTTTCTTTCATTTTTATTTAATCCCGGCTAAATACAGAAAATATGACAGGATAAATAGAGCAGATTCAGATGTTTGTTTGTGTTGCACCTTGACTATATAGACTAATCTGTAGATAAAAGTGACTCAAGATCCTGAAAATATTTTTCTTTAGCATTCAGCCAATACCTGGAGTACTAAAAGCATTCCCTGTGAAATATGTAAATAATATTCATCTATATGTACTATTATATGACGTCAACGTGCCAAGTGAACAGTTTCTTGCAATAGCGATTGTTATAGTAGTGCAGATAGATGTTATTTTTATTAGTATATTTGCATGTTTATAGCAAAAATACATCGAGTTGAATACAGAAAAGGTGCATTTTCAATGCATTTTCCTAGAGTTCTGTTAATATTTCAAGGAGCTTAAGAGCTTTTCGCACGTTTGTTAGATTTGATCTTTGGTAAAAGCTTCAGCAAGAAGGCATGAAAAGGTATCGCATTTCATTTCATCGGAGTTTTTTTTATATTTGTCCTTTCAGTCGGGATTTTCGCGGATGACTGAAGCATGAAGGTGAAAATGGGAAAAAGAACGGGGTTTTTCGAATGTATAAAAAATATGAACATTTCTATACTGCGAATAGTATGTTTTGGGAATACGGTTTATCAATCTTGTTTTGCTCTTATTTCGACATGGTGAGCCCTACAATAACAAAGTGTGCCATTTTCATGAAAAAAACTACCTTCATAAAAAATTCAGGTTATAAAAGCAGAATATTTATTGCTTGAAATTGGAATACATTTTTATTCGGGGTTTAGTTTTGAATATCGATAAGAGTTCACTCAAATTTAGGCAACTGGATGAACTTAAGTACTATTTGCGTGACTATTAACGCCTTAGTCCCCAGGTTTTTTCAGAAATTTGGATGAAGTAGCTTTACCGTTTTTAAGAACTGAAAAATATGAAAAAAAAGTTTTGCCATTCGAAAAAACGACGATTTTTTTAAACTTAGATCGAACCATGGTCGGGGAACACAAAATCTTCCTTTTCTCAATTTTTCGGGGGAAAAAAAGCATATGCCCGTTATCTTTACAGGACCCTTCCTGAAGTTCGAAAACAACCTCGATCCAAAAAACCCACACTCAGAAAAATGGAGGCTAACTCGACGACCTACATACGGCGTAATTGGCCTCGGGCAGGCGCGCGTTCGCCTGCATGTGGGCAAGTAAAACTGAGTTGACCTGTGGTCGGAGAAATTCTGAAATTAAGCCACCAGCAGGTGAAGTAGGGCATTGGGAGCTGCACGAGTTGACCTTAGATAGGTTAACTCTGAACGCTAGCTGGCTTACAGACACCTCTGTAAGGTCAGAGTTAACCTGACAAAAAGTTGACCTGGACATTTTTCTGAGTGCACTTCTGCTAACTTTCTCGAGAAAGAAGGAGAGAAACGCAATTTTTCTTATTTTTACAGGACCTTAACGAATTTTCTCTAAGATGAAACCAAGCGCCATGAAGATGAAACCATTCTTAAGTAAAATAAGACAAAAATATAACAACTTGACGTCCCTGATATAATTTGACATCGCTGATTCGGAATCTGTAAGTGGTTTAGTCAGATTTGCACTAGCCTTTGAGATAATAGAAATTCTTGGGATAATCGAAAATCTTTTACCCTGAATAATATTGGCTGAATGTTTTTTTGTTTACACTTTTAATCAAAGAAGAACCGTTTGTAGAAGGAATAACGTCTACATTTGTTTGTGTGTCTTTAAAAATCGCGCGATGTGGCAACGCAACGCACTCGATATAACATAACGCTTTCAAATTATTTAATAAATTGAGTTGTATTTATTTCGAAGACTTCTTTTTTCCCCAAATTATTGTCAAATCTAATTAATATTAAAGCAAATTTTTAATAGTGGTTACCAAATTCCCATTATGACAACATTTCGTAATTTTATTAATACCAAAAATAGAATCCACACCTAAAAAATTATTTTTATTAAATTCATATCTATAAGCTATCATCGTCATCTATAACCGACATGAATTAATTTTGTTTGAAACGAATTGAAAAATTGATCTAATCAATAAAAAAATCCACATATTTACGTAATATATGTGAACATAAACCAAATTGATAGACTTTTAGTTGGATAGGGAGCATTTATTTGATTATTAAAATAAAATAAAGAAAAACCTATATGTACAATATATGGAAACGGAATAAACTAAACACCTGTAAAACAGTATCCGGCGGAAATTCGAAGGAGTTAAACCATGAAGCGAATATTCATATGGGCATTATATATTGTTGTCGCCATAACCGAATATCTGTAGATCAAATATGTATATGTTGCTGGCAGCACTATAAATGGCACGATATGACCATTAAATTCTAATGTCTTCACGGCCACTTACCAGCCCAAATGTACGCATAAAACATTCAAATAAAAAACAAGTTATAAATTCAGGTTCATATTTCAGGGTGACGGCCGACCTCTACGCCCAAATTGAATTGTATATGTAATTTTGTGCCATTTGTGCCCCCCTCCCTCCCACATACACAACATGAGAACATTTTGGAGAATTTCTGTGCGGCCTGAGTATGGATGGATTTCCATTTCATTTTTCCTCTATTTTTATTTTGTCCCTCATTTATTCATTTTTTCCGACTCAGTTTTCCTTTCACCCTTTGGCATCATGTCGCTACCATTGGTTGTGTGTTGATTTTGGAAAACTTGCAGACTGGATATGGTCGTAGGTCAATCAAATATTTGGACCGTAACTTCAATAGTCTGAAATTGTGGAAAATAGAATGAAAACTTTATTCACATTAGACATTAAGAACAAATTGAATACCATTGAAAACACAAATTCTTGTAAAACTAGGTTAGAAAATATAGCTTGTATTTAAAAAGCTTGTATTTAAAAAGCTTGTGTTTTTTAAAAGCGGAATCCCTCATAAGAAGCTATATTGGGGAAAAACAAAATCATTTAAAAAAATCTGGCATACAAACCTTGAAAAATCTGGCATACAGAGAAAACTTTTGATCAAATAGCGTTATCCTGGCAGTCCTTCGGGCACAAACTTAAAACTCATCAGATTCGTGATTAGTGACCTCATGCTAATTTTCCCGAGAAGAATTTCCAAAAAGGATATTCGCTTTAGGGTTCAAGGATTTTAATAGATTTTTTCGAAGATACGATCTATCACAATCTAATATTAAAAATAAAAAAAACAAATATCTTTTGAAAAATTAGAACAACTTTCTACGATCAACCGAATGAAGCTCTGACAAAAAGCTAAATTTTCCGAAGTTTTTCTTACGCATGTGAAAACGCATAAATCTATTGGACAGTGAACATGTGAATTCGTATGTTGGCATGTTTTCATATATATGATATGGGGAGGATTTGAATCAAATGACGATGAAGTAGGGGGTGACTGATGAATATCCCATGTAGGTGCAGCCAGTTGGGAACCTCATAATCCTAAACCCATGCCGTTTAGATGAAACGAAACGGAACAAAACGATTCGAAGGGAAGAATCCTATCACGAAGGGTTCTTTACATGACACATGGTCGACATAAAAATATGTGAATGGTCCTCGTCGCATGTGAAGCATACAATACACTAGCAGACGAGTGGGGATATACTTTTGCCTCGAGCTCCAATCTAGGTTTTTATACTCTATATGAGAATCATATATAGAAGTATATAAGATTTAGTATGTGGTTAAAAACGTATCGAACTAATCGATGGGCACAAAAAAAACTACACCAATGTGTTTGGGATGACAAAAGATTTTGATTTCTGCATGTCCGTCCGTCTGTCTGTCTGTGAACACCAATAGTTTCGAAGGATTGAGTTAGAGACTTGAAATCGGACAATTACTTGCCCCCTCCCTAATACCAACGAAATAGTTCTTGCAATTTTCTCGAAAACAATGAGTCGTGTTGAAAAATTTATAAAAATAAAATTTGGTTTTAATATGATTTTACATAACCGTTCAATACATCAATAGCCAAACGGATCTAAACGGATATTGAGGTATGGTACGGTTATGTAAAATCATATTCTAAACACATTTCGCCTTCTCTCACATACAAAATGACTTTTTGAAATAAAAATTTTGTCTGTCCTCATGTAGAGTATTTGACGATTGTCCCCTTGGCAATTGTAGCTTTTCTTATATTTTCTCACTCGATTTCTTTTGGTTTTTCTTTTGGTTCTCAATCTACGTAACCCCAATGTCTGCTGTATATTATTCCGGTTTAGCCCTTTTAGTCCTTCCCAACCCCGTATTTTTGTAAAATCGTTTTATCAGAACATTTCTGCTCATATGTCATATGTTCCCGGTGGTGCTCTCAACGTTCATGTTTATACATACATTTGAATCCTTAAGCATTTTCGTATTTTTCCTGTCGACTGTTCGGTAGAGGACAAGGCTTTAACCCGTCCCTATAACTATGTCGGCTATCGGGCTGAATAGAATGTCTTAAGACGTCTTGTGGCTGATAGGTCCTTTAGGCTAATGCCAGACCGTGTCTTATCTACATAATAGACTGACCCGGGTTTGTCTATCAATTGGGGCGGAAGATATCATTTTACGATTACAATGTTTTGGGTGAAGTTTTAATCATGTGAAAAGGAAAGTATCGAAACAGTTTTTACGAGGGTGACTCTTTACATATGACTGATTGTGAGTATAATATATGATGTGGATATGTTAATATTTGTAAATATCCTATAGAGATCTATACTTGTATATCTAAAAAAAGAAGAAAAAAGCTACTGGTATATTTGTAGAGAGTCAAGAGGACCATTTTAGGACTAGGATACTAAAGGAATGCAAATATTTAGCTTTAAGGATGCCTCTATGTCAAACAATGGTCTACTTCACAGTCAAGTAGTAAAAATTTGCTGTCATAAGTTAAATTTACCCTGTTTTATATTTCTCATGCATATAGATCAGAATTTTATCATTTTGTTTATTTTGCTATTAGGCTTCAAATTGTCGTCGTAAAACTCAGAGTAACAATAAGTTTAAAAGAACAACAAAATTCATTTATTTAATTAGTTAAATATAGATTAGGTTAATAAATAATTTGTTTAAATCAGGAAAATTTTTTATTCTCATCTATGAGTTATTATAATATTTTTTTATTTAACAAGGTGACTGCCGAACAAATTTTTGCAAATATTTCAAGGAAATGCTGTGGAATATATGTAGAATTAGCTTGCATACCCGTCGTTGCCGGGTTATACCCGTCGTTGCCCCGAAAGGGTAACATAGTTGCCACGAAAAGGCAACATAGAGGAAGAGCTAAGTTTCGATATCACTTCACCCCCTCCCCTTACTCCCCCACCTCTCGGGCTACTTTTTAATGGATCTATGTTGAAGCTGGATGAACATCTATGCCAAATTTCAGACCAATCGGTTCAGTAGTTTCCCCGCGAAAGAGTAACATAGCGCAAAAACTAAGTTTCGGATTCACTTTACCCCCTCCCCTTACTCCACCCACCCCTCGCGCTACTTTTCCGTATGCCTATGTTGGAACCAGAACTTCCACAGACACTCATGCCAAATTTCAAGTCAATCGGTTCAGCCGTTTTTGCGTGAAAGAGGAATAGAAAGACAGACAGACAGACAGACACCAACTCATTTTTATATATTAGTATGATAAACATACCCATATTTACCATTATGACCAAAAGCGTTATCTATAAATGTGTGAAATTTCAATTCAATTCTCTTATAATTTTTGGAAACAATGGTCACTTTTTTGATTTTCACAGCAACTTGGGTTCCGTGATTTTGTTTCCAACCATTAAGAAGTCCATTAAAATGTTATAAACCGAATTTCAGTGACGATTTAATTCAAACAAAAGATAAATTTCCCATAAACCACAGTAGATGTTGACTTATTTTAAAAATAGAAACCATTAAATCCAGAAAAAACTCACTGGACCATAAAAAACAAATTAGAAAAACATTAGAAATCATTAGAACGGAAAAAAACAGTGTAAAAGTATTAAGTATTTAATATTAATTTGAAATTTAGCTTCCTTTAGTGTTTGGTAAACGAACTAATGAATTTCATTAAAATTAATAGCCCTTCTCCACCTTCAAAGTAATAAATCGACCCGAAAAATCATTCATTTCTAACCCCTAATTAAAATACATCTGTGGATAATGGGTTTTCCTTCTTTTCAATTTTACAAGAACCCTTTTTACCATTCAAAAATTAATCTCTCCATCATTGTTGCCATTTATCCTGAGACCATAAGATTGAAATGGCAAACTGTAGAGCCGCAAATATCTTTTAAAATAAATTTCATCCAATTCCTTTAACTCGTCCACTCGATCTTCTATATTTTCCTCTATTTTTTAAACAGAGTTTTTTTTCTTCTTCTTTTCGGTTTTGTTATCCTGTGGATACCGTGGATAAAAAACCGCTATAAACCCAACGCCAACCCCAACACCACTTGGTATTATTCTTTCGTAATAGAGGAATTTCTATTTAAGAGTTTTTCTTTGCTTTTTGTTTTCCATTCAACGATTTTCTTAGTACCTATAGGGCAAAAGAAAAAAATCCACCTAAATCGTGAACAATGCCAGTGTCCAACAATTTTGCCATGAATTGGTAGAGCCGAGTCTGTGGAATTGTGATGTTAAGGCAAAAATTTACTTGCCGTGTTTGAGAAAATAGTGGGTGGTCGCCAAAAGTAGTTTTTCACATTGGACGACGACTTAAATTTATCCTCCAAATGCATTCGGGGATTAGTGGTGGTCATTGCTGGACTGGACATTACACAAAAAAAAAATTATATGAAAGTGGAAAAACAGGGAAAAAGAGGAATAATAGGAGAAACGAACAGAATGTAATTTATGGAAAAGCCCATGTCGGCCATATGTCTGATTTATTACAGTTATTGAAAAATTGGTACCCGTTTTTAATTATGGTTTGTACCACAAGGACCACAATCGGTCTTTAGGGTGAACAATTTTTTTGTCCCAGTTAACTACCCTATGGGCATTGACGGTAGCCAATGAAAAGGACATTCGGAATCCGAGAACAATGAGGATATTTTTTTTTCGAATGCCATAACCATGACTTGAGAACTTATGTTATAGATTTATGCAAAGTTGTATAGATAAGGCATTCGCATGAATCTAATGAGGACATCAGTGGCATTTTCCAATTTTCCATTCAATATTGTGAAAATTTCCTAAGGGAATAGTTTTTTTGTTGCATGTAAAATGTGATCCTTTATTGAAAATATTGATATTACTAAAGATTTAACGACTGGTTTTTATTGGAAATTCAGAAACAACACATCCATTTTTTAAAAACTTTTATTTAGCTTGTCTTCGTATCTGTCTGTTTGTACAGGGTGGCCCAGAATAGACGCAGGGGTTTGAAGTCTTTATAACTTTTTTTTTATTTTTATTTTTTTTATTTTGTTTCAGCATTTTGTTAAGAAGACTTGGGCAATTTAAAATGGACCTTTACACAATAGAACAACGAACCGGTGGGCGGTGGGCTCAATGGCTCTTTTACGGGTCATGTTTGGCGGACGCATTATTTCGAAAAGAAGCGATTTCAATTGGCCTCCGCGTTCACCTGATCTAATGACTCCAGATTGTTTCCTTTGGGGATATTTGAAAGAAAAGGTGTACGTCAACAAGCCAACAACCATCAGCCAATTGAAAACCAACATTCGCAGTGAAATCGAGGCCATAACACGAAAGGTTATGGAAAATGTCTTGGAAAGAGCACGGATTTGCGAAGCAGAAAATGGCCACCACTTGCGGGATATAATTTTCCATGTTTAGACCAAAAATATTCCCCATCAATCAACTACATGTATTTGAAAAAAAAAATAGGTTTCGCTAAAATAAAAAATTTATAAAGAATTCAAACCCCCGCGTCTATTCTGGCCCACCCTGTATGTCTGTCATCGTTAAATCTTTCACTCATCCGATTGACTCGAAGTTTTGCACATACACGTAAGTCCGATGACAACACAATATTTTTAATACTTCTGTAAGAATACCGGAATATGTTTTTGTAAGAATAAGGGAAGGTCCTGTAAGGATAACGTGATAATCCATTTCCTCAAATTTTCCACGAAAAATCTCATTTAGGGGTTTTTAGGGTCGCTTTAAGGATAACGGGAAGTCCTATTAAGTTAACGTGATAATCCATTTCCTCGAATTTTCCGGGAAAAATCTCATCTGGGGGTTTTTGTTGTCGCTGAATCAGATTCTGACGCTAAGAAGTCTGTAAGGATAATGCAAAGTCCTGTAAGGATAATGTGATTATAATTTTCCTCAATTTTTCCGGGAAAAATCTCATCTGGGGGTTTTTTTTTGTCGATGAATCAGATTCTGACGTTAAGAAGTCTGTAACGATAATGCAAGGTCCTGTAAGGATAACGTGATTATTATTTTCGGCAATTTTTCCGACTTTTTTTAAATAAAAGATTTTTTCAAAGTTTTGTTTTTTTTATCTTTCTTTAAGCTAGTCCCACAATTGGAGCGGTGCGGCAGCGGCGCGGTTAGCTCAGAGCGGCAGGGCGACAGCCGCAGTCATTTTTAAACCGATATTACGCGGCAGCTCAATTTGTGTTCTCATAACCTAAAAATCGCAGAAAATTTGAAGATTATTAATTTTTCCGTTTCATTTTCGGTTTCGAATACGTTTTAAAGTTATTTTCCATCTTTTTACTTAATAAAAATATTTGCAACAACACTCAGAAAACATAAACAACTGTCACCGCTTCCAACCGCGTCTGAAAGTAGAAACTAGACCTACTCTTCGCGGTGCCGCGCGGCTGCCGCGTTTGGTTACCGCGCAATTATAAACCAACTCATATAAACCTATAGTTTCTACTACCATCTGTCACCGCGCCGCGCCGCGCCGCTTTGCGCGTAATTGGGGTATAAGCTTAAGAGTTGCAGCATGGAAATTATTTTCTAGAAATAAAATTTTAATTTATGGATTTCGTAAAAAATATTTTCAATTAATTAATTTCCTCCATAATATACTCTCAAAAATTTTACTACAGTCACTCATTAAACCCTAAACTTTATCATTCCTGATGGATATTTCATTTATTAGGATTAGATTATTTTAATATGAAATTTTTGGGATTGTCCGATTCAAAGAATACAACTGATTTGGCGAGATAACAAATAAGTTATGATTCTACTTAAATATTAATCAAAATAATTATTTGGCTCTTAAATCTGATTAGAACCTGTTGCCCTGCCCCATAACAATTTCAAGAGTCTAATTTACTAATTGCCACAAATGCGTTCTAAATGGAAAACATCAAATAATCAGGTTGAAAGTGATCCTTATCGATAGCCTTTGACTTATAGACATTTACGTAAATAACACTTAAATAAAAAGTACATAAATAGCTAAAATAGCTGAACTCAACAGGACCACCTACAGACAAACATATACATAAAATAGCCTCCGAATGTTTTATGTCCGCCTATTGGAATACCATCAAGATATTTTAAGGGTTCTGATGTGTTTTTTTTCCTGCCCCATGGGATTTAAGAGAATATTTTCATTTCAGTCGTCCCCTAAAAATGAAAACACGAACCCTGAAAATTTTTCCAAGAACGGTAGGTTCAATCACCTGGAAAAACCATTCCCTCATTCTCACTCACACGTAAAATATGCTCGATGTTGAAATTTTTTGGTCGACAATAAGGACATGGGAGTAGAGATACACCTGTAGATATTGAGTTAAATGTGAACCTGATACTTTTCTTCTTTTCATTCGCAATCCAATCCGGACACGTACCCATGCCGGAAGTCTCAGTTAACTCTCAGGTAGAGCTAAAACCTATACCATTGATAACTACCATTAGGCAAGTTTTTCAAGCATACGAACTGGATAAAAGTTTTGGAGGCAGATTTTTTTTTTCAAGCAAACTCCGTAGAGGAATATGGCAGGGGATCCTTTTCCGGGATTAGAACGTATGAAGATTGGTGGTTAATGGTAAAAAGGTGTGTCAGATATTCATTTCAAGGAGCCATTTGCAATGGAACCCTATCAAAACTTCAAATACGAAGGCGACTTTTACTTATTTGAATTTTCAATTGGTGAGTTATGGACCTCTTCAGCAGCCTTGGATTTTTCATAGGTTTTCAACTTTCAGCAGTAAAGGGAAGTTAAATGATAAAATATTTTGCGCGTGAAATTTCAATTTTTTGATAGTGTCCGGGGGTTGTCAATTTGGAATTAATGGAACATAATTCTATTCTAAAAAGGGTTTCTTTTTTCGATTTATATCTCTTTTCATTTAACAGTTAAAAATTATAGTTTAATATATCAGTCTTTATAAATGAGTTTTTTTCCATAAAATTAGTTCTTAGATGTTTCACCTTCTATCGGAAAATATGTCTCTCGTTTTCTTAAATTTTCGTTAGTCTTGCAATAGTTCTTTAGCTGTCGATCGTAATATTTTTTTTCCACAAAAAACTCCCAGTTGCTTTCAAACCATTTCAATTTATTGCATAAAAGTATTAAAAAAATTGACCTAAATAAAATGTTCAAAAATCCAATCAAAAATATTGCGTAGATGAAATGAATTGAGTGTGGAAAATGTTGAATGCCCGTGGGATAAATTTTAATCGCATATCCTTTAAAATCCTTGATATCACCGAAGGGCAACAAAAGTGCTTACGACTTTGACGATTCGAATTGACATTGCATACCGGCAGACAAAGTCATATGGTGTGACTTGATGGTAGTGATATTTTCCCATATTGTTGTTTCATTAAGTGTAATGTTTCGCCCTCCAAGCAATTTAATTTTTCATATTCGTCTGAGCACACCCAGGGCGACATTTCATTTGAAATAATAAGTTTTATCCCTTGAGCGCAAGCGATAATGTTTCCCGTGTTTGTTTATAGTTTACTTTCATGGTATTTTTTCGTATTTGTAACATATTTTAACAATGAAAATATCTGTAAAAATGGGAAAAATATCTAAGAATTTTATTCAAAACTAGCAAAAAATCCGTGAAAAACCCATTAATACATTCGATGACGGTGACCGAAATATTCGTCAATATCCATAAAAAAAAAAGAAAAATGCGTCAAAATTACAGCACATGGATATTATACTATGTTCACACCGACGCAAAATTACGTAATTTTGAAGATGTTCGTAATTTTGAACGAAATCTTGCTCGAAATCACGAGATTTCCAGTACATTAACCTGTTTTCAAAATCACTAAAAGTATGCAATTTCCACAAAATTACGAACGAAATAAAGCAAAAACAATGTATACAACCCTGCATCACTTATTCAGCTCTCTTCAGCACATCAGTTTTGACATTTGTGCTGGATTGGAAAAACGGAAATATAAGAAAAAGAAGCCGTGTTCCGCACGCGAAGAGGATATATTAGTAAACAACCTACGCGGGGCAAAAAATGGACCTGTTTTTGATGCGATTAGATATGAAATGGAAAATAATGGTTTATTTTCATTACAGATAATTTCCATTTTCGTCTAAAGTGTCTAATTCTGTTTGCACATATTTCATCGATGTTTTGAATTGTATTATTCATCATATTACTAAAATTCATAGTAATCCTACACGAACTTCCTCGATCTATTTTTGAACTACCGTAGTTGAAATGTCAAACAAAATTACTTTAACCTCTGTGTGAATACTTTTAGTTTAAGATCTAAATCATTTCACAAAATTACGTGATTTTGCGTCAGTGTGAACATAGTAGTAGAGTCTTTTTTGGGTAATTGCTGCTGCAGAATTTGAATCTGGTAGTATCAGCTCTCCTTTTTCAGATATAAAGAATGACTCACCATTTTGGTTTGAATCAGATTTTGACGTTAATAAGTCTGTAAGGATAATGCAAGGTCCTGTAAGGATAACGTGATTATCATTTTCGGCAATTTTTCCGGAGAAAATCTTATCCGGGGGTTTTGGGGTCGATGAATCCGATTTTGGAGTCAAAATTTCGTAAGAATATTTCAGATATAAATATTTCAGATATAAAGAGTGACTCACCATTTTGGTTTAAATATTTAAAATTTGGAAATTAACAATTTTTTCCTTAATATCTCAAAAAGTAGAGCTAATGCAGAAACAACCGCCAGATTCGGTTTCAGCGAACCCAAATTATTTAGTGTCTTATGAGTGTCGGTCTGTGTTTTTCTCGAAAAGAAAATTTATTTTAAATTTCAGGTTAGAACTAAGGTTCACGTTATAAACATTTAAAGCGCTTAAACTCCTTTTGAAACACTTTTTATTAATTCAAACGTTTTATTAGCAAAACATATAAAAATATACCGGTTTAATGCTTTTAGTTGGAATTTCTGTCTTGGGAAATACGTGCACTTTTCCAAGGATTAAAAATATGTTTTCACACACAAAAAAAAACCCTCACCTAAAGTTTCACATCTGGAGTCCTAAAACCACCTATCGTAGATAGCGTACCGTGCCTTGTGGTTAAAAAAAATCGTGGAAATTTAGCAGAAAGAAAATTTAAGACGATTCAGGATGACTATGTTGCGCTTCTCCTCTTTACAGACAGAGTGAAGGAAGTCGAGGGAAATGATAAAATTAATTTCATAATTTGGCAAAAGTTTTAAGCTTTGCTTGAGTCAATTACCAGCGATTCTGGGAAATTGAATCATTTGTGGAAACTGGAAAATACTTCTGCATCCTTCTGTGTTTTGTATGATTATATACAGAGTTTATGTGAGTATCCTAGGATTTTCCTGTCTTTTAGCTTGAGTATTTGTATAAATTATTAATGTGATTTGTTGATTAATGGATTATGTAATTTAGAAATGCTTTTGAAAACTTGAAAATCGCTTTAAGTTCCCCTAATGCGATTCATTTCATTTCGATATTAATGTGGTATTTAATTACTAGCAAATACCATTGGGAGGATAACTATTTATTAAACAGAGATCTAACCAGTAAAAGATTTTCTTTTCAACCAGATATAAAAATCGGTTTTTTAACCGAAACCAAAGATACGAAAAAACCGTTGAAGCAAGAACTGTAGGAAATTTTATATCCTTCAAATTTTGATACAGTCATTTTTTCCCAAATGCGCAGAGTTTTCGACAAATTTTCAAAAAACTGAATAATTTCAAATAAATTGTATGGTTTTATAGCTAACTTTACTTTTCCAAAAGTTGATGAAAAATTTCAAGTCGCTAGGTCAACTCGTTCTGGAGTTATTTAAGATAGGTACAACCTGACCAAAATCACCAAAATCAAAAGTTCAATTCATCCTTGAACCAAAACCGAATCACACTCAAAAAACTGTCCGTTTGCACTTCTGTTTAAAATCTTGTATGAAGAATTTCGAGATTAAATGCTGAAAATTTCATCTTTAATTAAAAAATGGGTTTTTAATATTTTCGCTAAAAACAATGAAATTAAATTTTTATTATAGAGTTTTTATTTTCGAACAGATAAATCTTGTTGTAACAAATAAAAATAAAAATATTATTTTTCCGTCCGCTTTCGACCTTTTGCCGATTTTTAATCTTCCTCCCATTAAGTTGAAATCGGAAAAATGCAAATGCTTCTCTTTTCGTTTAACAGAATAAATTTAGATATAAAAATCGTTACCAATTTAACTTTTATGGAGAAGCATAAAAATAAAAATTGTGAAAAAAATTAATAAACTGTGTCGAGATTAATAGTCTCATAAAATATAAATCGTGACATCGTGTTTTGTGTTTTCAAAAATGTTGAAAATAATTAACAACACAGACTGATATCCGGTTTAATAGGCTTTCCTATCCGGTGCGGATTCCTCTTTTGTGTCCATGTTTTTGTCCGTGCGTCCGTTTTTTATTCCAGTTTTGGGCTACCAGGATAAAAATTCAATCAAAAGATTTCTGTATGTTGGTTGCATAACCGCCGAACATCAACCATGGACCCGAATTCAAGTCCATTGGCCACCTCCACACTAAGTGGTGTTTTTTTTATTGTGTATGCTGTATGTTATTTCGCAGGACAACAAGGACCTTATCCCACGTCCACAAACTTTGTTGTCCCTTGCAATTGAGATGGGAGGCAAATTCAGCCGTGTCCTTTTTATCCTACGATGAACGCGATATTTTATGGAATTTTCCACAAATTCTCGAAACTCTTTAAGGCTTCATGTGCAGCGTGTCATGAATTCATGATTAGCGCTGTGAACTATGACGGGAATGATGAAAATCCTTTTCCTGGGGTTGAAGTTTTTTTTTCTGTGTCTCTACATAGTTATATGCTAGGATCCTGTAGAAATAAAGAAGTCCACTGGATTTTAAGTATATTCATGGTAAACTTATAAAAAAAACCCTGGTCGCCAGGACTCATGGAATTTTGTTGGAACGTAATCTGTGATTTAAATCAGAAGCTCGAAAGGGAAAAGAGTTAATTAAATTCTGTCTCTTGGGATTCAAAGCGCAGGCATCAAGGTTATTTAGGATGTTGGTTGGTATCGCCATTGAAACACTTTTATGGAATTTTTCACGGAGGTAGAATAAGAAACTCATTATTACAAGTTTTAATTCCATATGAATTGAATCTGTACAACATCATTGAGAAACTGACCTAATTTATTAAAACTAATTTATTAAAACTTTTTATCTTAATATATAAAATCGTTGGTGCGTATGTTCGTCTGATCATCACGGCTGAACCACTGAAGCTATCCACCTCATATTCACATCATATGTTCATGTGGTGCTCCGATCGGTTTTTGTTTGCAAAAGACCTCGGTAGGTGGCGCTGGGGTCGAGTTCGAATTTCGAAAATTCGTATTTATGGACCGATTTTGTGCAAATTCACAACATATAACACTTAAATAAAGATTAAAATGTTGATAAAATTTAAACCCGATAGGTGGCGCTGGGGTCGAGAAATTAACGAAAATGTACTCCAATCGGATTTTGATGTATAGGAGTTTTATGTAGAATCATATCTCAAATAATCTACTATAAATCTAACTATTTTATTATGCCGAATCGGGACTATAACTAAAACAGTTAATTACGATTGCAAAAATAGTCAAAAATTGTCAAAACTTTGTAGTAAAAGTTACTATTTTGTAGTTAAACTGACTATTCTTTCAATTGAAATTAAGTATTTTTCAATTAAAATTAACCATTTTAGCTATAGTGCCGATTCTTCATTATAAAATAGTTAGATTTACTGTTTTTTTCTCTGCGTGTATAGAAAATTGAATGTCAATATCTGTATTTATGTCTGTATGCCACGACTTGTCTCGAAAACCACTCTAACGATTTTCCCCGCACCCGCACCCCTTTTTACCTACATGACTATAAATATTTTCCTTTCCTTAAGCGTCACAGTTAAACTGATGGATTGATATGACTGAAAATTTATACGGTAATGATTGATATGCTAAGCCACAATATTATGTCATCCTGTTCACGGACAGACAGACAGACGAAAGTCAAACGGACAGACGGACGGAACACAAACGGACAGACAGACGGACAGACAAACAGACAAAGCAGGCGAACAGACAGACGGACAGACAAAGCAGACGAACAGACAGACGGACGGATGGAGTCTTTTATCATCCCAAACACGCTGGTGTAGTTTATTTTTGTGTCCGATGATTGGTTCGATGCGTTACAAACGGTATACTAAATCTAATATACTCCTATCATACTAATACTAATATATACTTATATACTAATATATAAAAATGAGTTGATGTCTGTCTGTTTGTTCCTCTTTCACGCAAAAACGGCTGAACCGATTGACTTCAAATTTGGCATTAGTGTCTGTGGTAGTTCTGGTTCCAACATAGGCATACGGAAAAGTAGCGCGAGGGGTGGGGGGGAGTAATGGGAGGGGGTAAAGTGATCTCGAAACTTTGCTCTTCCTCTATGTTATCCTTTCGCGGGGAAACTACCGAGCCGATTGGCCTGAAGTTTAGCTCCAACATAGACCATCACAAAAAAAAATTGAAAAAATTTAACCCGGCAACGACGGGTATGCAAGCTAGTATAATATATTATATAGAGTACAAAAATCCTTGAAAAATCTGGAAAGCGGGAGGGGAAAGGGGGTTGCATTAACCCACAAAAGAATTTTTAAAGAAGAAAAATTGAATTGATTTTTTTAAAGAATTTAGTATGAAAATTTACCTCCCTTATAGTTGAACAATGTAATAAAAAAAGACATAATAGGTACATATAAATCAATACATACGACTAGGTATATTAAATGCAATCGATCATTCTATCAAAATTCGGTAAACGGAGTTATTAATGAATCTCCTTCCTGTAGTAAAATCTGAACTCCGAAAGCAAAATACAATAGAATTCTATGGAATGTTAGCATAAAGTGGAACTTTTTTGTACTTTTAGTTAGCATAGACTTCAAATAGAAACTTTTGAACATCGTTTGTTTCGTTGTTTGAATTTCCGCATTTTCTTTCATTTTCTCGCTCCAAACTTTTTTTTCCCTGTTTTGCAATCGACTTTCATTGGGTAAATGGCAGCAAATTTGGCGTGCTTTTAATATTTTCCAATTTTACATTTATTCCCGATATTACATTTCGATAGCATTAATTACTTCTTTAATTTCCTTCTTTCACGTCGTTGATTGATGTTTTGTGAATGTTAAAGCATTTTCCTATTTCCCATTATGCGATTTTTCAGTTGACCCTTTTTTCACGCTATTTTTGAAGCGTGTTGTTAGGATAAGCATTTTCATATTTTTCGGAGGGTTTTTTGAAATTTTTATTGTAAGTTTTTACTTTTAGAAGTTTTACATGATCAAAGAATTTGCTTATGCGGCAGTCACACGACGCTGTTTTGCCAGCGCTGCTAGCTGTTTGGCTGTTAGCAGCCGTTTCAGCAGCACCGTGTGAACCCTAGTATGCTGCTACTAACAGCAGCAGCGCGATGATTTTAGCAGCGCTATTGAAGTAGAGACCGTTCTACTTTGCCAGCGCTACTAGGGATTACGTGACCCTGTTGCATGGTTACTGAGATGTCAAAAGTCTGATAAGTGGAAAAGTTTGTTTATTTTAAGTTGTTATTTTACGTTTATTCATTTAAATTTGTGTGTTACGTTTATTATTTAAAAAATCGCCCAAATTCAAATGTCAAACGACGGTTTTGCTGTTTGCCAGCGCTACTAAGTTATAAATCGTGTGAACCCTCTCAGTACGCTGCCTGCTGTTGCTATTTGCCAGCGCTACTAACTCAATATCTAGCAGCGCTGGCAAAACAGCTTCGTGTGACTGCCGCATTAGTGTTAAAAAATGTTTTACAGAATAAATTTTTTTTGTCGCAATTACGTTTCAAACTTCAAGCATTTTCAACAGCGTTAAAGTGAATTCGCGTAAAACGGGACAATGTAAATGCTGGGGCACACTGTACTATTTTTAAATATGGGCAACTAAATGTAGGATTTGATTCCAGGGAGGCCTATTCCCAGAATGGCTTTTTTGCTTTTAATCATCCAGAAAGTAACAAAAAAAAATCCTGTTAATCGTTCAGAAATTCGAATATTTAAGAGTTGGATTAAATTTTTAATAAAAGAGCGGAAAATTTTTTACCAGCGCAATAATTAAAAAGGATGAAGTATTATTTGTATAAATTGTGCCCTGTAACCTTCTGAACGGTTCAATAAATATTTAAATTGATTCAATAACAGCATAATTTGATTGCATAAAAAAACATTTTTTTTGCATATTGCCAAACGGAAACATCGCGGCCATAAAAAATCGAAAAAAATAAAAATAAAATTACTGAACGGAGCAAAAATATATATGAAAATAAAAACACGATGAAAACAGCCGGCAGCAAGAAGAGCAGCAATGAAACCGGGTTAAAGGACTTTACAGGGACCAGACTGGAATCCTGTTTGTCTGGAGCCTGTTGGCTACTGAAATAAAGTGCGGGGCTATACTGAGTGTCGCAAATTTGATCCTGAAGCGATTCTCGGCAACAGATAGCCGAACGCGCTTCCATTAGAGATCACCATTGAAATCGACATTTAACAACATGAACTCCTCATGCCGCTTAAAATTGCAATGGATAACAAATAATTCCGGCCCCATTTGTTTCTGGCTGCCAACACAGAAAAATGATAAGCCGAACATATAAAATCCCTCATTCCAATTCAATCAACTCCTACAGGATACACGAGAGGAGACAATATAGTGAGACGGATGTATGAGAAAAACTGGCAAACGCGCACATATAGGATAACAAATTCCAAACATAAAACATTTAATTTTATTGAACCATAAATTTGTTTTTTTATATACAAATTTTGCTATATCCCAAAATTTATGAATGGCAATGGGTGGGAGCCCCACTCTAAAATGCTCGACATCCGCTTGATGCCTGAATTTTTCTCCCCATTCTGGAATTTTTGCATGTGGCTGCATCAGGGATACTGGGAAATTTTTTCTCATCTTTGCTTATGTGTGTATGTTGGGCTTTTGGGAAATCCTGAGTGTGGGAGAGATCGAGAGAGTTATCCCAGAATTAATTTTTAACCGCTCGACTTGAAGGATATCCGGTGAAACTGAAAATGCGGTGCTTTCCACTGCAGTTAGTTGAGCATGATAGTCCGGAAAGGATATAATTAAGTTGCACAGTGCTATGCCTTTCCTTTTACATTACACTATTTTGCTTGGTCTTTTTTCAATATGACTTCTGTTACTTTTCTCGTTTTTTTTTTTTATAAATTTTTCGTATTTTTTCATAGTTTGACTGGGTTATGGCCCTTAGTTTCTGGCTACAGTCTTTGCAGAGGAATTTTAATCTGATAGAAAAGTGAAACCCCTGGAAAATTTAGTCACTTGTGGAAATATTTCATTTAATATTTTAATTATGGAATAAATGAACGTACATATTGAGAATAAGAAAAAAATACTGCTCTTGATTTACTTATATTGCACATAAATTTTACGTTACTTTTTTTTTAACTGAATTAATAGAAAATCGTTTTAATCTTGATTAGATGCATTCAGTTATTTCTTTGATAATGTTTTAAGGTAAATTGTTTTGTAAATAATTTTTTCAATTTGTTGGACATATATTCAGAAACGGTTTAATACAAATAAAAAACTTTTTGATTATTAAAATCTTTTAATTCGGAACTTTTTGTAATCGGACAGGCATGTGTTCAATGTAGGGTTTCTCATTTCACGAGTTTTTTTTCTCAAATTCCGGAATTTACAAATGTTTTTTTAAACTATTTTTATTCAGTTTTTGCAAGGCGTACCAAAAGTTTAATCTCCACTGGCGGATTTTTTTGGGACTCCAAATTTTTTTCTAGGTTTCTTATCTTTGTTTACCTAATCTTTGCTATTACTAAAAAATTACTAAAACTATTGAATTTAACTATTTTCGTAATTGAAATTAAATATTTTAATACAGTAGAATCCCCATAATTCGTACCCCGATAATTCGTACCCCGATAATTCGTACATCCCGCTAATTCGTACATCCCGCTAATTCGTATGAATTTGCTGGTCCCTTGAAATACGAATTATCGGGATTCTACTGTAATATTCTCGAATATCGATTATAAAATAGTTTTTAGTTTTCTTTCTTCCGAGTGTATTACTAATGCTCTATCAATTAAAATAAAGCGAATGTTCTTGTTAAATACCTGGCGGAAAATGTCTATCAGATTTAAATAGAGTTATCAATGCTTCATATGATAATAGAGTAGAATAATTTTAAAAATATCTGATATGAACAGCATATGATTTTCTTATACAAAATTTATATTTCTGTATAATTTACATTCTAACCCGACGAATAAAATATTTGTTTATATAAAAACATAATTTTTTTTACCTCGATTGAAAAAAACTGTTTCGGTTGTACGTGGGAACGGAGGAGTGGTCCAATTTGGTGCCTACAAGAAAAAAAAATAAAAAATATTTTTAAAAAAAAAAAAGCTTTTATTAAAAAAATGCACTAAAAAGAAAAAAAAATTTCTGGACGCTGTGTATCACAAATATAAAAGCTTTTAGTCTTCGAATATATAGCTTTACATTTGAGATTTCCTTACAGGCTTTTTAACTTGAGAATCGTATTCAGCGAGCCCAAAAACCCCAGAATAGATTTTTTTTCGGAAAATTTGGAGAAAAGGATAATCACGTTATCCTTACAGGACATTCCGTTATCCTCACAGACTTTTTAATGACAGATTCGGATTCAGCGACCCCAAAAAACCCCAGAATAGATTTTTTTCTGGAAAATTTGGAGAAAAGGATAATTACGTTATCCTTACAGGACCTTCTCTTATCCTTACAAGGACGAAGTAGAGAAAATATTGTATTGTCATCGGACTTATATAAGTGTACAAAATTTCAAGTGAATCGGATGAGTGGAAGTGGGTCAAAATTTGATTGCAAGATTTGACCCCGACAAACAAACAAACAGACAAGATAGCGAGCTAAATAAAAGCTTTTAATAATAAAAATAAGCTACACCAGGGTGCCTGGGAATTTCCGCATGTCCGTCCGTCTGTCTGCCTGTCCGTCCTTCTGTCTGTCTGTCTATTTGTTTGTCTATCTGTTTGTCTGTCTGTTTGTCTGTCTGTTTGTCTGTCTGTTTGTCTGTCTGTTTGTCTGTCGGTCTGTCGGTCTGTCGGTCTGTCGGTCTGTCGGTCTGTCGGTCTGTCGGTCTGTCGGTCTGTCGGTCTGTCGGTCTGTCGGTCTGTCGGTCTGTCGGTCTGTCCGTCTGTCCGTCTGTCTGTCCGTCTGTCTGTCCGTCTGTCTGTCCGTCTGTCTGTTTCTCTGTCTGTTTCTCTGTCTGTTCGTCTGTCTGTCCGTCAATACTATAACTTTCGAAAGATTTGAGCTAATGACTTGAAATTTTTTATAATTGCGTTTCTCGTAAATGGCAAGACTAAGTTCTGGAACGGGCAGGACAAAGTTCTTGAACCATATAAACGAAACAGTAACAATTTTCTCGAAACGGTAAGTTGTATTGAAAAATTTATATGGTAAAAAATATTTAAAATACGATTTTACATAATCTGCCACAAATCAGAATCTCTTTCCCTCTCCTCTATACAAATGACAAAGTTTTTTGCGATTTTCAGGGAAATGATGCATAGTTTCGAAAAATGTATAAAGACGAAATGTGTTTCGATTATAATTTTGCACAATCGTTCCATGCATCAAAATTCCGTCGGACTACTCCTTTCCGCCCTTCCGTAGTAATGGATTTTTTTTTTCGTAAAAATAAAGTATATGAAGATTTGCTCGTGGTAATTGTAGCTTTTCTTATGCTAAAAATTATTTGTCAGAATACATTTACAATATGTCAAAAACAAAAACCACTGTTTTACAGTGTAATTATATTTTCAATTATTTAAGAAATTATATGACATTTATTTAAAGAAAATTTTCAAAAGATTTCATTCCGATTAGATTTACATAATTCTATCAATTGTTTGATTTAAAGCTAAAATATTTACGTTATTATCAATCAAGTGAGTTGTAAATCCCTTTGGGCAAATACTTTTCTTTCCCGTTTTTGCATTCATTTTTAAAGCGAAAGAGCAAAACACAAATTGAAATAAGTTCCATCAGTTACATTATGTATGTTCGTGAATAAAAGTCAAAAGAATCCCCAATAAAGTTTGATTTTCGATATTTTTTCTTACCTTCATGACCGTTTTTTTTCCATCTCTTTGCATGGATTTTTTTCGTTCTTTGGAAATTTGCCCGCAAACAACATTCCGTTAAAGCCAACGAATTGCAAATATCGCCAGGAAATCACTTCAATCAGGAAACGTAAAAGAATATATCGGTACAGGAACAGCCGGTAAACCCGTCAGCAAAGAAACTGGAGTAGTCCTTGGATGGAGTCAAGGCAAGGGTTCAAGCATTTCTTGTTTTGTCGTTTCGGGAATTCAAGAAAATCGTTTTCTTTCGAGTATTACGACCGTTTTGAGGCCATACATATATTTCTACATATGTAAGTGGAATATTTTTGTTCTAAAAAGTTTACAATATTCTTTCACTTACGAAATATACAAAAAAGAAACGAAATTTCTATGACTTTTCAATAAAACATTCCTGTTTTGTTTTTATAAATTCACAAGTAGCAAAACCAATACTGCGGGAAAATGAAAGAAAGTTTTTAACAATTTCTGAAGAAAAATTAGAAAACCACTGATTTTTAGAAATATTTTGATTGTTTTAGTAGTTGATATTTCTAATCGTTTTTCCAAGAGAAAAAAAAAACATTAAATGTCTGTTATGGATAATGTAACTAACTTGAAAATACTTCTCAGAAATGTTAAACTATTTTCCTCGTTGCGCAAATTAAAGAGGATTTCGGCTTCTTTTTCATTTAAATTGGCGCTTTATTTTTTTTTTGACGTCTTATTTTTCTTCATTATTCGAACTTTTAAGGTTAGGGACGATTTTGAGGTTATTGCAATTCTAATTTTCACTTCAGTACTGCTTCGGATGGCGAACTAAAGTAATACTAGTATTACGTAAACCGCGGTGTTTATTTTGGTAACAAGTAATCCGAAATACGCAGTACTGTCTAAAAAATCTGGCTAAAAAATCTCAACTTGATCAATTTTGCTTAAAATCAAGACTGATAAGAACAAATAGCTCAGTATTTCGAGCTTCTTGGGTAATTTTCAACGGAATTTCTGTCAAGGTTTGGAGGTATACCGTTCGAGGATTTTCGTTTACCTCGGAAGAATCATTTTGCAATTTGCCATTTGTTACGACGAGGCACTATACCATTCAAACGAGTTGGAATATATATATATC
The DNA here is from genome assembly GCA_964034945.1 of Chrysopilus asiliformis. Lineage (NCBI taxonomy): Eukaryota > Metazoa > Arthropoda > Insecta > Diptera > Rhagionidae > Chrysopilus > Chrysopilus asiliformis. The sequence continues at coordinate 6,944,053 of OZ035963.1, forward strand.
TACGAAGGAAACTACCGGCAACAATCATAAGATACATCAGATATATGTTCTGAAAGATATGTGAATCTTCATTTTAAAGCAACAAAGCTGTCTTAGATATTGCATCAGGATTTGAGGAAACCATAAGCGATGGAAAAGTGAAAAACATAAAGAAAATAATCGAAAAAAATGAAAACTTCCCCGCTAGCTAAATCATAAAAAAATGTGGAAGGTGAAGGGCATAAACCCAGGGAACAATCTGTGGAGGGCTGGAAATTGTGAGTTTTTTTTTCGGCTTGAAGACTCCCATAACTTCCTTCGTTTTTGCTACCAGGAATCTTGTGTTGTTTTTCCGCTTCATCACCACTGCCAATAAGATAAAATCGCTAAAGAAAAGCTCGGTGGGCGCCTGAATTTTCTTCCCTGTTAGCCATTTTCCTTGGCTTGCCTCGTCTAAGGATATAAAAAGTTAAAGCCAATCGATGGATAAATGTTTACTATGATCAACAAGTTATTTTTCGACAATCATTGCTCTGATTTTATGAGAGAATTATTATCGTGATATGTTTTTCGTTGCCGGTTCTCTTGCTGGTTAACCAATTTGATTGGCCAATTTTGATAGAATTTTGGTTATTTCCTCGTTGAACACGTTTCCTTAATGATTCGATGCAAGGAGGGAAATTTATTATATTGGATCATATTTTGAACATAAAGTGAACAGCCTTTTCTGATTTTTATTAATTGATAAGAATATTTTGGTAAATTTCGAAATTACTTTCACAATTTATGGTATGATTTTTTGCCTTTCAAATTTGAAATTAAAAATCACATTTGCAAAATATTTATTTATGAAAGATTGTATCCTTTTTTGAATTTATGAAAGACTAGCTTGCATACCCGTCGTTGCCGGGTTAAGTTTTTTGTCTAAGTTTTAGAATACGAAGAAAACCGGAAAGAACTTAAAAACTTTTTAATGGTTCTTTGCTGCGGCTGGACCCCCGACGAACATCTATGCCAAATTTCAGGCCAATCGGTAAAGTATTTTCCCGGCGAAAGAGTAACATAGCGCAGAAACTAAGTTTCGAAATCACTTTATCCCCTCTCCTTACTCCTTCCACCCCTCGCGCTACTTTTCCGTATGCCTATGTTTGAACCAAAACTACCACAGACACTCATGCCAAATTTCAAGTCAATCGGTTCAGCCGTTTTTGCGTGAAAGAGGAACATACAGACAGGCACCAACTCATTTTTATATATTAGTATGTTATGATTGTATCCTTTTTTAAATTTATGAAAGATTGTAACAGATAAAGATGGTAATTACTTTCTTATACTTAGTATTCATGAAAAATTTCGACCTCTTAATTTTGCATAAAAAACATGTCCCGATTTTCTGAGTCGATTGCAGTCATATTACTGCCTTTCTGTTTGCGTCGATTACAGGTATCCCTCGAGTTACGCACGTTTCGAGTTACGCGGCACTTGAGCTACGCGAGTTTCGAGTTACGCGGCAGTGCTCGAGATACGCGGTACGGTTTTGGAGCAATTTTTATTTAAAAAGAAAATATTGTAATTATAGATGAATGTTTTTATATAAAAAAGATAATAGGTATGTATTGTTTTGCACTAATCCTGAGTCTTCACTTACGCGGTTTCGAGTTACGCGGAACCAATTAACCTCGTAACTCAAGGGATACCTGTAGTCTGTGTGCAAGATTTCTCAAAAACTAATAGTCCTAGAGCCATGAAATTTTTACATCAGATATTTATGTATAAGAATCTCATGTGCTGTTCACATAAAATATCTTTTACTTTCCTCTGCTATAAAGAAAAAGTATTGTATTCATGATGAAGACCGACAAAAGAACGGGGACAGATAGAAACGTTCTGAACAGTGCGAAATCCTTTTCAGGCAAAATTATGAGGATATCCGTGCATCTGTCTGTCTGTCACGACTCTTTCCTAATAATTTGGTTGAGAATAAAAAATCAAATTCTTTTCCATGGAACATTATTTTATTTGTTATATCCTTAAATTAAATAAATACAGGTCAATATATAATCGGGGCGATTTTTTTTTCGATTGTTCCATAAGTTAAGAGCCTGATTTCAAACCAACAGTTCCCCATCCAACGATTTTGGCCAAAAATTTATCTGGAGTGCCTTCATACAAGAAAACATCAAGGCGATAATCACCAGTTGGAATGAAAATTGGAAGCTCCTCTGGAACTGGTGCAACATTCTTGACGTAAACTTCACCCTACATAAAAAGAAAATTATTTTTTTTGTGTAAAATTCCATTGAAAATGCTTTTTTTGTGTTATCTCGAATGGCCTACCTCATAGGGGCATGGATGATTAAAATTGGAGAATCGTTTAAGCCAAATCATCATAATTCTTGCATATGGATTAACATTTTTCCCAGCCAAATATGCGCACATGTCTTCGGTTGTATTGAGAATAAAAGGTTTGTAAACGCCTGCTGATTTACGGAGGATTTGCATGTTGCCCTAAAAAATTGTCCACCATTGTTACAAAAAAAATCGATTTTTTAAATAATTATCGTCCGTTTTTTCTATACTCACGATGACTTGGTGAACTGGTCTCACAGTATACGCAATTACGGTGAATGTCGGTGGAGCTTTTTCCGAATTGAGAGCACAGGTAACATTTTTAACGATGTCATCGTTCATATCGCATTCAAATTTCGTTATTGTTACCGTATTTCTGGACTGAAATGGAAATTTATAGAAAATCAGAAACAAAAGTGTTTGAAATAAATTAGTGAAGAAACAATGCTAATATTTTATATTTTCGGGTAAGCTTTTACAAATAAAACGAAATGTTTTTGTACGGATTAAAATAGTGTTGAAATCCATGTTACACTTTTTTAAAATTAGGATAGAATGATTGAAAATACTAAAGCAAATTCCGTTACTCGAGTTAACTCGAGTGATTTTTGAATGAAAGAGTTTGTTACGTTTAATTTATATTTGAATTAAAAGGTAATAGTTTTGTATTTTGAAAAAAGTGCTATACATAGTTTGTAAGTTGGGCTCAATTGGCTAATTTTGCGTGCTCGAATTAAATCGAGCTACTTTTTCTGAGTAGAATTACACACTCGAATTGGTTTGAGCAATTTTTTATGGCGAATTTTTTTCCCAAATTTGAAAAAAGTAATAACCGAGACTTTGTTTTTAAATTTTATATCCCATACGGAACGGAGAGGGTATATGCGTTTGGGGTAAGAGTTTGTTTATTCTTCCTTTATAACTTTTGATCCACTCAACCCATTTCGCTCCTTATTTTGGCATTCGGCAGGATATTTCGGGAGGAAAGTTTATGTGTATAAAATTTCACCATTCTCTCCTTACTTTAAACCACCTATCCTTGTATCTTTTGATAGCGAAAACCGGATCAAAATTGGTTCAGCGAATCAAAAGACCACCCATCCTGCATCTTTTGATGCATTGAACGGATCTCGATCTTACATTCGGTTTTCAATAATGAACAGAATGTTTAAGCGTACAAGAATGTTTCCTTCTTTTATGTTATAAAAGAAGGAACAATTTTGTACGTTAACTTTATACCACCCTACTTATATCTTTTGATTCGCTGAACCAATTTTGATCCGGTTTTCGCTATTCGATTGGAAATAATGAACATAATTTTTCAGTGTACAATAATTCTCCCTTCCACCCAAACTCTAAACCTCCTCTCCAGAAATACAAATTGCTGGCAAGAAAAAGTTCTTTTTTCTCTTATCTTTAAAAACAATAAAAAAAAATTAAAAATTGTTAAAAAAAATGGTTAAAAAACTTGTTGAAAAAATTGAAAAACTATGAAATAAAAAGTAATTTTTTATAAAAGGATAAAATAATATAATTACTGGAGTAAAATGAAAATTGGGGTGCGTTGGAAAAGCCTATTTGTCGTTGGATTTGTGTAGCAAGGCTGTCCCTACACACACCACTTTAAAATTTATCCAATGATTTTATTGTTTTATCCTTTTTTAAATTTATTTAATTTTTTGTTTGTTATTATTGCTAAAAGCCATTGAATTTGAATAAACGATTTCAAATGTTTCAAACTATTGAAAACATTTGAAACCATGTATTGAGAATAGTAAAAAATATAACTCACGTCACTTAGAGTTGATGGTAGAACCGAAAACAATATTAAACTCACAACAAAAATATACATTTTGATTTTTTTTTTCAATGGAATTTTATCAAATTGAAGTATTCTAATTCTCACTGAAGTCAGAAAACTGTTTGATACTTTTCACAAATTTTGCTTCAGTTTATATTGGAAATTTTTCGATCGGATTACATCAAAAAGATTTTTATTATAATTTCAAATGCAGGGCTATCAGTGATGTCCTCGTTGTACAAATAGTTTAAAATTTATCTCAACTAATTGTTATGACATGCAATCATGTTAAGGCCAAATTTTCAATGAAGAGATACCAGATAAAATTGTTTTAATGAAACAAATTTGAATTTAAATATCAAGTAAACCGTGACACATATGAGTGTGGTTTTGATGATTGGTTTGTTAAATTGACGATCAGATACAAATGGTTTTCCAAATTTACTTTGGACTTTGCTTGTAGTTCTTTCTAGCAATGAACATTTTTGCAAAAATGCTGCAAGATAAAATCATTGCATTTGCGACAAAAAAAATCTACCTAAATTCATGTCATTGACTAATATTTCTGCTTTACAGACTCTGAGGCCACGCGTTTTGCAATAATGATTTCAGAATTGCTCATAAATTTAGGGGAAATCTTAATTTGTTCTTTCCTGGTTTGCTGATTTTCATCAGTAATTTTACTGGAGGAATTAAATTGCATTTAAGCTGTACAAGCAAACAAAATTTATAAAATCCAGAAACTTGAAGAAAAATCTCAAGCCCACACAAAAAAGCCCTCAGCGAGGAAATCACACTAAAATCCTACAAAACACGAAAATCCAAATCAAGTTAGCAAAAATCTTTCTATAGTAGTATGACAACATACATATATCTAAAAGTAACTATTAACTATAGTCCAATTTAATCACTTCCATTGTCGGTTTTGATAATAACATTCTGTACATTAAAATGGCAAATTTGAAAATCCATTTGCAAACGGCATGGGATTTTGGAGCTTTAGAGCAACAAATAGGTCAAATAATATCAGCAAACATCCGAGTTGGATAACATTTAAAGCTGAGAATAGTCCCAATGTACAAATTGGGATCCACTTGAGGCTTGTGTTTAATGAGTTGGATCCGGGTGCAATGTAGATTCGAATGTCCTACATTTAAATGAGTCCTGTATGTGTGGCTTCATTTACGCATACTCGTACATTTTTTCAGTGTGACACCTTCACATATACTCGTACTATTCTATGATATTTCATAGTAATTGAAGTGGAAGTGTTTGCGTTTAGTTGAATGTACACAAGCCCTCCAGGATGACGATCCTATGAAAGATAATAAATGCAAAATCTCATGTGTAAACAACACGTGAAATTAAAGGGCATCCCTGATATTGTTTCCTTTTCTACGGCATAACGCTTTGGACAGGATAAGGACTGAAAGGTTGGGATATGATACCCTTTGGTTTGAGCTTCATTTTCCCCCGCTGGATATTTTCGACTAAATTATTGTGTAACTAGTCGGAGTGTATATCAACGCAAATTCCGCTCTTAGTTAGGTTTTTAAGGGCACATTCACATAAGGGTGTTTTTTGTGTAATTTTCGGTAAATATTACATTAATTTGGTTCTTTCATTTCTAGCTTTTTTGAGATATTTGATTAAAAGTTTTTTGTTATTGTATTATTAATAGCTAAATTTTTCGCATTTTTTTTATTTCAGAAAATCTTCTACTGGTGTTTCTTTTTTTCAAAAGTAACATTGAAATTGCAAACAATATAAATAAAAGCATTAACACTCTAACTGCCACGTCAGTCAAAAAGACCTGGCTGTTGTGTACAGTGAAACAATGAAAATTATTAAAGTGTTCACTGCAACCGCAACGATTTTTTGTAGTTGCACACATTTTATGGTAATAAAATAACATTTAGGTATGATTTTGATTCAATTTTTTTTTCTCTAAATGCATCCTTTTGGACTGACAACTAAATACTCGAAAAAGGCTTAAAACTGTGATGGCAGTTAGAGTGTTAAAAAGGAAAAAAAAATTCTGGTGAAATATAGTCGAAAATCTTAAAGTCTATATTTTACCGGAAGGTTTTTTGTTTCCAAAAACTTTTATCAGGGTCAAATATTGTAACAGAATTTTGACACACTTCCCTAATTCTGATTGACTTGAACTTTGGCACACATATGTACATAATTCCGAGGTTAATGCAATAAATAACTATGCATATATACGGAAAGAAATCTAAATAAGAATATACGAAACAGTGAACTCTTCTGTAATGATCCCCTAAAAATATGTAATCATTCCCATTATTTTGTGCAAATTTTTCTGTTTTTTGGCATGAATTCTCCTTTTGTTTGAGAGTCATTACCAAAAAAATTTCACTGTCTTGTAAATACCTATTTTTTGTAAGAATCTTTGTTATTATTTCTCTCCGTGTAAGAGAAAAAAATCAAATGGTGGCCAGCAGACTCCATTTTGTCAAAATCGAACTAACAAACAGTGTGACGGATTTGTTTCCACAGGGTCAAAATGTCCATTTCGGCTATTTTTTTTGTCCCCCTGTCACTCGTCTTAAAAAACGGTCTTCGAAAATACATTTTGAATGGTTACGAAGCGGACTTGTCTTTTGGAAAGAATTTTTTTCCAAGAGGTTTCTTAACACGTTGACTGCCACCTTGGAATCGAAAAAATCGGGTCCCAGAAGCCAGTCGACTTTCTTCTGAATTGCCTTGAAATGGTGTTATTTTTATAAATTTCCGAGATATACCGTAATATACCCCAATATACCGCAATCTGCCGCCTTTTCCACAAAATTCTTAGGCCAAATATCAAAAAATTGTTTCCCAGGCCGTATATTACTTTTTTTCATAAGTTTTATACAGTTTTGTGCATCCAATGCTTTACCACATCGCTTTGATAAAGTGCTGTGAGACCACATGTGTCTCACAAGTCCGAGGAGCTCATTTTAATGTGAGATTACGTTCGTCTCACATGGCACTCAACATGTTAATCCGTATCACAACTAAAGAAAGTTGATTTTGTATACAGTACCCTAAACTGGAGTTTGTGAGGGTTAAAATATCTAAAATGGATAATATTTTAACATATCGCTTGTCGAAGCCTTGACAATTAAAAAAAATCCCTTTTTATGCCTCAATATGAATATTGCTTTATCCTACGACAATAGTAAATCGCATCAACTGGGATATTCCTCTAGGAGATAACGAATACTCGGGATATATTTAACAAGCATGAGGACAAACATCACGGCTTATCACCTAACATAAGAGGCTTAAAACCAAGTTATACTCGTTCGTATACAAATGCTTACAGCTAACATAGATTTTGTAGCTACTACAATTTATTTCAACATGAAGACCATAAATGTAAGTATCCTTCCTGTTTAGTAGCATTATATTTTACAGATGCAAGTGAACAAGGATAAGAGGACAAGTGGGTATAACATTTTCTATATATTAACCAGAAGTTTTTAAGGACCATATGGTCCTTAACGTGCCTACAGATAACTAGTTGCTCTGGTCTATGGCAACATATATAAATACATTTAACATTCCATACTCTTGAATGAATGCTAAAATCCTGTTGTTCCAATAGAAGGAGACTCTGTAGAAAAACACCGTATCTGTACAATAGCGCGAAACACCACACTTGACAAAAAAGGGTTTGTCTTTATGAGTCGCTTTTCCACTCGGTAGGATATAACATCCTGCCAGTCGGTTGTGGTGGTTGGTATTGCGTTGACTGGTTCTTTGCCATGGGATAATTGTTTCAAAGTTTTTAGCCTTTCATTGTTCCCAAAATCAGTTTAAATGTTCAACCATTCAACCGTTTCAGGTTCCTCGCCTTTCAACGGTTTACAATGTTTTCTAGGATCCCGACTGGAATTGTAGTGTTAAACAAGATGACATGCTGTTTTATTCATTTCCAAAGGGCTAAAAGTGTTTTTGCGAAACTCTCAGATGTCTAACGTGCCATGTGGTCTTTTCACAACCCCCCCAAACTCTAACATTTGTGTTATTTTTTCAGGCTTAGTTGCTTTTTGAGTTCTCATTCGCCTCAACTTCACAAATGTTTATGATATTTTTGTTGTTAATTGTCGTTGGGGATGATTTCCTTATTTTGATTATTCGTTGTTTTTGTTGGTTAACAGACGTTGGGTCAGAATATTATTAGACCCTTAAGATTGTTTTTGTTATTAAATCAAAGTAAACAAGCAACCAGTTGAGAAAAATTTTGGTTTTTTCACTTATATAAAAGATTTATTGGTTAATTTTAGTTATTGTAATTTTTCTGGAACACAATGAATAATGAGAATTATTATTGAACACAATGAATAATGAGAATTATTAGCAATAGTGAAAAAAAAAAAATTTTAAGCATATCGAAACGGCAGCACCGTAATTGAACGCCATTTCCGACAAAGCGGCAACCAGGAGAGTCAGCCACATACGAACATTCGAGGAAAGAGTAACATAGGGGAAAAACTAAGCTTCGGACTTACTTTACGCCTTCCCATTACTTCTCCCACTTCTCATACTACTTTTCAATGGCTCTATGTTACAGCTGGACCCACGGCGAGCATCTATGGTGAATTTCAGACTAATCGGCTCGGTTGTTTTCCCGCAAAACAGTAACATCTAAACTTGGGACTCACTTTACTCTCTCGCCTTACTCTCCTCAATTCTCATTCTACTTTTCAATAAATGTATTGTAAAGCTAGACCTACGACAAACATGTGTGCGAAATTTCAGGCCGGTCGGCTCGGTAGTTTTCCCCGGAAGGGAAAATCTAAGCTTCGGATTCACTGTACCCCCACCACTTGCTCCCCCACTACTTGGGTTACTTTCCAATAGGCCTATGTCGGAATCAGACCTACAGCGAACATCCATGAAAAATTTCAGGTAAATCGGTTCAGCCGTTTTCACCGGAATGAGGAACATACAGACACCAACTCATTTTTACATATTAGTATGATGATATGATTATTTTTATAGCTGAAAGGAAAATATATTTTGTTTTTTAATATTTGAGCGCCTAAAAGGCTTTTTATACTTTTGATATTAATTTTTATTTAGCAAAATGGTCAATAGATTACCATAAACAGTATTTTATTATATTTCTTATATTATCCCCCCCAAAATGATAGTAAAAGTTTTTATCATTCTAACGAAATAAGCCCGAAAACATAATAAAAAGTGTTGCTAAACCACAGTATGACACGCCATAAACTAACATCAGCAGATTCATTTTGTCTATCTCTAACCAGGAATAATTTGGAAAAATCAAAGAAACTTGGGAAACTTCAATCATTCCGGGAGTTTGCTTCGTTGCTCGGTTAGTATTCTTGGTTATGTGACGAGAAAGCCTTTCACTAATTGCAGTTTGCCAAACTCTCGGCCCAGATGGGTCTAATAGCGCCACTTAAAAAGTTTTTCGTTAGCCTGAGGCGTATGTGATATCAATAAAAGTCCGAAATACGTTTTCATGAAATGAAACGAAAGAAAAACTTCTTACGAACATTGGAAAAACGTTGAATGCCGATGAAAGGACTATGGCTGAGCGCAAGGATACGAAAAATCGACAGGAAGTTAGAGAATAAGAAAAAAAAAAGATTAAGGATCCAGTCATTCAGTTGCATCTATATGTAAGTAGTTATATAAGAAATAAATTTCTGGTGGTAAAATAATAAAAAAAAACAAGGAGAAACTTTCTCAGCTTTTCATTGCCATCCGTTTTTTTTTCTTCAGGATATTTTTCACACGGAAATGTTGGTATAAAAGGAAAGAAAGAGTGAAAATATTTTCTCGATTGGTCACTGGATATATGCAGCCAGATCGCGTTAATGTGATAGAAGGACGTGAAATTACTCCAAAACTTTCGAGTTATAAAATGTGAAAGAAACTGAGAAAATGTGATATTGGATTTGATTCGGAAGGATGTAGGTATAAATGGCAGAAAAAGTTGCAAATTGGCACTATATATGTGGACGTTAAGGTTTTTTTTTTTACCATAAAACTTTGATACTTGAAACTTTTGTTAATGTGATTACCGAAATTACGGGATATGTTTTTGTTTGGAAGAAATTAAAGTAAATATCCTTTTAGTAATTTTGTAAGGGATATCCAACTGAATGATAATAACTATTAGAATTCTTAACAGCTTGCTTTTTTTTCTTTCATTACTTAAAATTTACTTTGTTTCGTTATTTATCTTGAGATGCCAAAAGATTTTGATTTCCGCATCTCTGTCCGTCTGTCTGTCTTTCTGTCCGTCTGTCTGTCTGTCCGTGAACACCATAACTTTCGAAATAATTAAGCTAGAGACTTGAAATTTTGTATAGTTGGGTTCCTTGTAAATCGCAAGGCTAAGTTTTTGAGCGGGCGATATCGAACCAAACCTCCCCTCTCCAATACAAACGGATTTTTTCATAAAAATTTTGTCTGTCTTCATAAAGAGTATTCGACGATTCTTATGTTTTAGTCAAGCTGTTTAGAAGAACAAAATCTCGAAAAATTTACTTAAAAAGAGACAGAAACCAGCGATTAAATTTAATACTGGTGGGAATGGGGAAACGGAAATGATAATGGAATTGAATTTGAGTTGGCAGGAACAGTTCCGGATTTAAGCATATTGCGTCCAGAAAACTAAGTGTAGGCGATTTTTATACCCGTATGGTGAAACCAAAGGGTATACTAACTTTGCCTTACCGTTTCTAACGCCAAGATCCCGTCATCACAGACAAAAATGAATTACAACAGTGTGTTTAGAATTATGAAAAAAGTTGAATTTAGCATGTCCGTCCGTCCGTCTGTCCGTCCGTCTGTCTGTCCGTCCGTCCGTCTGTCCGTCCGTCCATCTGTCCGTCTGTCCGTCCGTCCGTCTGTGGCGCGGATTGCTGGCGCACGGATTGAGCTAGAGACTTGAAATTTTGCGCAGATCTGTTTTTCGTAAAATGCGAGGCTAAGTTCGTTAATGGGCAAAAATGGAGCATTAGGGGGGGGGGGTACCCCCCATATGAACGAAAACGATTTTTGATTCTACATAAAACTCCCATACATCAAAATCTGATTGGAATAAGTTTTAAAAAATCTTTTTGGAAAGTTTGCCTTCAAAGTGGAATTTTGGTACAACTGTTCGAATTTTGATACGAATATCACCATACGGGTTTTGAATAATTGCCAGATTGGCAATTATAGCTTTTGTTATGTTTAATGTTTGGAAATGAATCAAGAAATTTTTGAAAGCCCGAGGAGAGGTAAGAAGGTTTGTTACAATTTTTATTTTTTGTTTGTTTTATAGGTGTTTTATTTGCGCGGGCAGAACTTTTAAAAACAAACACTCCGCCATTGAAAATTATTTATTGAAATGCGCCGCCGGCGATTCTTGTTGAAGAAAAATGCGCTAGAGGTAGTCTTCTTTGTTTGATTTAAATTTAATTTTATTGTGTGGCCATAAGAAATCTGGTACTTCAATAGAAATGGTTTCGAAAGAAGCTCGAAAATTATCAAAATAAGCAATATTAAAATCTAAATGGTTGAGAAATATAAATAACTAGAGGCAGTAATTAATGAAGAACCTGCGCCGAAGGCGAAAATTCTTCGAGGTCCATTTTTTTTGGTCATTAAGAAATCACAACATCAAGTGCATAATTCCGGGACAAAAGTTTAGTTTCCGGGACGCCGGGATAACATGTCTAAATCCGGGACTGTTCCGGCCATTCCGGTTAGGGTATGGTCACCCTAACTCCATATCACCAGAAAATGTTTTATTTCATCAACAAATTAATAAAATTCATGCGGTAAATGCTGTATAATTAAACAGATTATTTCTTACTTAATTTTCAACGCACCTTTTCCACCACTAATCATTTATCTCCCCTTGAATAAACAAACAACTAGAGTGGAAACGAAAACAATAGATAAGCCAAGAAAACCGAAGGGGGAGAAAGGCAAAGGAAAAGTGGGAATAATAATAAATTTTCTGTGTTTACGTTAAACATTCTTCAACTTTGACTTATGCGACAAGTTTTCCGTTCTTCCAAGAATAAGAAAATCACCTAATATGCCCCATGAGAAAAGTTAATTCTAACTTAATCAATCAAATCAAACACGTCAACAATTTGTCAACCTCTTAATTAATTGACTGACAACAGCAGTCACTCCGAAAACTTGTCCTGCCCATTTCGATGATGTCCTTGATAGATATACGAATATATAGATATATGGATAGGGTGGCACGGTTGAGGTGCTCCATTAAAACGGAATTGGATAGGATCATCTGGCTCGTCCTTTGGTTGCGAGATCATCTAATTATATCTTTAGTGGTGTCGAGTAACAGCTTACCGAACTGTTGGCAAATGTTTGCATAGCTTATGGCTAGGCCCTTCATGCTATCTGTCCCGATTCCCCTACAATCTATTCGTACAACCGCTCCCAAATGCCTACTGAATATACCTTTTGAGGGGGGAAAATTCAATGCCGTGAGGTAATTTCAGCACCGAATATCTATTTGGGGAAAAAGTAAATACGTTACGAATGGCAGAAGTTGGGTTGGGTATGACGAGTATTGCAAAAAATCGTCCTGATGTTACCTTGGTGTATGCCCTTTGTTAGCCATAATATAGAATCAAAAGTTTTCCTTGTTCTCTTCATTTCGAATATTTTGTCTTTTCTTGGCAAATCGCACGCACTTAGTACTTTTCTTGGATTTGATTTTTTTTTCTTTTTTGAAAGGAGAATAAATATGTATGTAATAATCAGGGATGGAAAACGAAAAAGAAAATCGTAACGTTATACATTTCTTTATGTAACGAAATTCACGTTTGTTTTGTAACGATAAAAAATGTCATTTCGTTATGTTTTTGGAAATGTTTCTGATTTTTAAAAATTTTTCTGATAGATTTTCGGTTCCAAAACTAAATAGAATTATCCGCGCCAAATATTTTGATTGCGGGTTGCCGGCATAACATACCTAAATCAGGGACCGTTCCGGCGAATCTAGAAAGTGTGGTAACCCGAGTCAAAAAGGGGAATGGAGACAAGGGCGTTTTCAAGTCACAGTCGCTTCTTAAAGTCCTTTTATCAACTTATCAACATTTTGCAGTTAATATATGAGGCGTTAAAAGCTGTTTGAATCACCATTGCGAGTGAGTTTTTAGATAAAAATGTTTGGATGCACAAAAGAACATTTCAACATTGAGTAATAAAGTCCACAGACATTTTTTTTTCCAAAAATTTACAGTCAATAATAGTACAAAAGTGGAAAAGCTTCAAAAACTCGATTATATGGCTTGGTCCACTCTAGCTTTTAACGCCTCATATCGTCCTTCGATTCCTATCTTGTACCAAACGCCAAAACGTAGTATTGAGATAATCAAATTTTAAACTTTGAGGGGAAATTGCGGAAAAACTCTTCGAAAAGGGGGAACTTTTTTATTTTCTTGTAAAACAATTAATCCTGAAACTACACTCAGAAAAATGGAGGCTAACTCGACGATCTACATACGGCATAATTGGCCTCGGGCAGGCGCGCGTTCGCCTGCATGAGGGAAAGTAAAACTTGTGTTGACCTGTGGCCGTAGAAATTCTGAAATTAAGCCACGAGCAGGTGAAGTAGGGCATTGGGAGCTGCACGAGTTGACCTTAGCTAGGCATTTCGAGGATGTAATGTCATGTGATGGAAACCTCTGTCAGCCAGCTAGAGGTCAGAGTTAACCTGAAAAAAAGTTGACCTGACATTTTTCTGAGTGTAATTTACGACACTAGATTTTTGTCGTAGTAATATTTTGAGGACAACGGGGCTTTCAAAAATTTCGTCTTCAAACCTCTTTGATCACGAAAAACGAAAATTGGATTTGCAAAAAACTAGTTTTGGGGTTTTTTTTGCGTTTTAATCTGAAACCCAGCATCTTTCTTTTTTATGAAAGAAATTGAAGATCTTAATATTTTCCATACTTTCCATATTTTTGTTTTTCACACGAACTCCATATCTCGAACCGTTATATTTACCGTTATTTTTAAAAAATTATTTAGTTTTGACGTTTTTATCGAAAAACTGGTTTTTTATGGTTCTGGTTTTTTAGTTGTCAACTAACGAAAAAATGAAATAATTTTTTCGGGTTTCGTTACGTTTTTCGTTATTGTAACGGAATTAAACTTTTCAACGAGATAACGTAATTTGAAAAAAGAGCATAGAAAATCGTATCGTTATTTCGTTACGCTACAATAACGTTTTCCATCCCTGAAAATAATAATAAAGACGTAACCGATATCTACCTACTCGCTTTGAAAGTAAAGCCAAGTTAATGAAAAAAACTTTCAAAAAAAAGTATCCTGGAAAAAGCTTTCGCTTATTGTCTTTGCTTTGAGTTACCCGTCCTCCAAGAAGGACAACAGGAAGACAATACACCGTCTGAAAGCGCGTACGGACATCTTAATTTGGACCAACTGAGAGCTAACTATAAGAAGATGCTTTGGGGATGTGGAAAAAAAATAACAGAACAATAAGTAAGGAAAACTTAAAAAACAAAAGCAAAGAAAAAAAAACACCGACAACGAATTCTGAGCTCTAAGAAAAGTGAAAAACGGAAAAAAAAAGAAGAAGTGAAAAAAAAATCGAGAAGAAAATGATAACAGTATGCTGTGGGAAAATAGAATAATAAGAACAAAAACCAACCAGTAAAAGTTTTCTGTTTTTCCCATGGCTTTTGTGTAAACAATCGCCTTATGCGAAACGAAATAAGTTTAGGTAGTTGTCAAAGGACGAACCGCATTCTGGGTGGGTGAACATTATTCGTTGACTTTTGTCCTGTACGAAGGATTAAGCGAATTTCAAAATAAACTTTTCCACGCACAGAGAAAACTTTTTTATTTTATTCTATTCTATTTTATTACATTTATTTGTTTACTTTATTTTATACTTTTTGCCTTAATATAAAATTCTTCTTTTTTTCGTTTTTCGCGAATTACAATAAAATCCACTTAGGAACAATGGTTAACTTTTAAGAGTTGCGAAAAAAAAAACACAAGAATGTAATTGTCCTGTGAGCTTGTTAGCACAGTTTCAGAAATTCTACTAAAGAAAATTTTTGAAATTTTGTTTTTTTTCGTATAAAACAGAATCAAGGATTTAACTACTCTTCAATGAAATACTTTGCCAGCATTTTATTGTACAATAATATCAAATTTATGCTTGAACGATTCGATTTTTAAATGGCCAGTTTGGGAAAAGTTAATTTCATTTAAAAAAGTATTTTTTTCAGTCATTTGTTCTTGGCTTTTGGTGCGAAAATCATTTTAAATGATTCTAGAATGAGTTGTGGTACAAATAATTAAAAAAAAACACACAAGATGTATTAGAAAATAATCCGAAAATTGCTTTTTATTTTGAAGATAACGAAATTTCAGCAACCAGAACCAAAATTTTGTTATTTTAGAAACCAAAAACAAAAAAATCCAATTCATTCAAAACCGAACCACACTTATAAAACTTTAGGTTCGGATTTCTGTCTGCGACTAAAATAGGAAATTTGAATTACAAAATTCAAAAACAAAAATAGTCAATTTAACCACAAAATCGTAAATTTTACTACTAAGCAGTTAAATTTATTATATAATAGTTGATTATCACTATTTTTGTAATTGAAATTAACTATTTTAGTTACAGCCTCGATTCCCCATTATAAAATAGTTAAATTTACTATTTTTTTTCTCTGCGTGTAGGAAACACGTATTTTTTTAAAAAAAAGGTTAAAAATTATACAAGCATAACCCCCGTTGCACACTTCAGCTAAGCGAGCTCAACTACGTGAGCTAAGTTTCTCGCTGAAAGTAAAATCCTTAGCATTTGGTGACCGCACACTTCAGCGAAACTATGAAACTACGTCGCCTAGTCATGGGCGAGATGGACTAAGCTCGCTCGCGTAGTTCAGACTTCAACCACGCGAACTACTTCGCTGGCATCGCTGGCATCGCTGACACTCACATATACACACTTTCGGCGTTATACACTGTAGAATCGGTGTTTGCAAAAGTGTAGTATTTTGTGAACATAAATGTGTAAGTGCCAATTGCATACAACTGATGGCATACATTTATTTAAATATCGCCGCGTAGTTTAACTCAAGTGTGCAACGATGTGAGCTAACCCAGCTAAGCTATGTAACTATAGCTAGCCTCGCTCACATAGCTTAGCTGAAGTGTGCGACGGGGGTAATGATTGACAAAAACAATATTTTTGTGAGTTTTAGGTACGAAAAACAATTCTTTTGAAAATCACATCAAAATGTTTTTTAAAGGTGCCGCTCCACATGAGAGTAAATACGCGAGTAACTCTCAAAAACTCTTCGAGAGTTACTGCAGGAGGTTGTCCATTTGAGAATTAATTTCAGCGATTTTTCTCTTTTCAAGACCAATATCTTGATTTTTTTGACATCTTGATTTTTTTGACATCTTGCTTTGGCAAGTTCTCGAGAGCTACTAGCGAAATTCAAACGCCGTTGGTATCTGGCGAGCAACTCCCCGAGAGTTCAGTGAGTGCCTGTCACAGAACTATATAATATAGAACAACTTTCACTATACAAAGCTCTGCTGAAAAATGGTCCCAAAAGTATTTCCCTCTTTATCGTACTTGAACGCATCCACTGAACTGTATAAGGTCGCGAAATTCAAATTTAGTTTGCCGCGAAATTCAAATTTCACAAGTTTGAGACTAACTTTAGGCGCAAACAAATAACTTTAGCCGCCAACACCATTCCGAGAGTCTATTTTCCTTTGACAACTCACGGTTTAAACGAGAGGACTATATTTATTTTCATACGGTTATCTTGCTCTTACTTGACTCGTTTTGATTCACTGAACTGTTTTGAAATGGGACCATTTGAGACAGCAAATCGAGCGATCTAGTATATCTATGGTGCGTGTCGACTAGAGAGTAGAATCACTTTTGACAGCTCACAGAAACTAGCTCGCGAGTTTTTGCGAGTTTCTGCCAACGACTCTCAAAGACGTGTGCATTTGCGAGTAGCTGCTATCGAGAGGTTCTCGCCGGCATTTACTCTTATGTGGAGCGGCACTTTAAAATAAGCTTTATGTTTGAAAAATCGAGTTTTCAAAAATCGAAAGAAAAAATTCTTTTGGATATTCATCTGCAAAACACTGCATTTGTTTTAACTTCACTTCTAAAAAAATCTTCAACGAATTAAAAATGTTATATAAATTACTGAAATGTTGTTACAATATTTCCAGATAAGACATTAAATGAAAACTGCATAGTCATATCTTATTATTTATGATAAAATAATTCTAATATACAGCAGATGATCACCATTAAGTAAATCGTTGGAGTTTATTGTTTGCTTCCGTATAAAATTCTATGCAATAAAGAATTTTCCAACTTATAAATTTTCTTAGTGTTCAAATTTTCTGGCTTCCTCCAACAATTTCCGTTGAAAAACTCACAATATGAAAAAAAAACTGCACCGACATAAAACAAGCTGCCACGAATTATATCTCCGCGTAGGAGATTTTATTTAATAAATGTGATAATATGCTTATGACAGGTAATTTGTGTTCATTAAGTTTTGCTTTGATATCAAAACTTTCTCATTGTGAAATTGTGAGCAACTCACTTACCTTAAATTGTGTTTTTCCAGCCAATATTTTCATTCAAATTTTCGCCGTGCTCCCCTTTTTTCGCACTCTCATCTTGTAAATTACTGATCCTATTATAGACACAATAGCAGAAGATTAAGGATGAAAACTGACAGATTTCTAAGATTCTTTTAAGGAATTTAGAATGTTTTATGATTTCATGTTTTGTTAATGTTGGCTAAGCAATAAAGCTTCAATAATGCAAGTAAATACCAAACTTGACATGAGGTGTAATTGAAAATCTCGCGCAAATTATATAATAAACTTTTACAAAAATCTAACCTACTAAATTAGATAAAGTTGTGTTGAGATTTAATATTTTAGTGTTTTGAATCGTGAAATTTACAAAATGTTAAATTCAGTAAAAAGCAATTTTTGACATACGTCATAATCGTGTAATGAAGTTAAAATCAACTCACAACAGCGAAATGATCTAATAATGCTACATAATTTTGTAGCATAAACATAAATATGAGCCACGCATACTTAGATTTCATAAAACATAATTGTTTATTAACTTATTAAGCTGTCGCTCAATTAATGCTTTGTCTGTTCACCATTTAGCTGTTCCATTTTCATTTCCCTTTTGCTTCATCCTCCCACTAATTTTTGGGATAATTGATGAGGAATTTCGAGGGTGAGATATGGCGTTAGACGAAGTTTTTTTTTCACCATTTTGTTTGTGAATTTCCTAGTCTTCTTCCGGATGAAAGTAACGAAATTATTATTAGATCAGTTTACATGGGTTGTTTAAATAAATAGGAATATTTTCGGTTATTTTAAGCCCAAGCAACAGTATTTGATTGTAATATTATTTCTACATGAAATTTAGACTTTTTTTTGACAAATTGTTGATTTTTATTTAATAGTTTATGCAGAGTTCTTCACGATTCCAAACTTCACAGAGTCCTTCACGATTCCAAGCTTAGTAGTTATAACAAATTAAAACAACAAATGTTTTAAAAAGAAAGTATTTATCAACAAATAATGGTTTAAAATTCGACAATTTTTGTTGAAAAATAAACATTTTTTTGTTGAAAATTAAACATTTGTTGAATTTTAAGCAAAAATATGTTGAACACTATGCAGAAGATGAACTTTCAACTTAAAAATGTTTAATTTTCTACAAAATTGCAATTTTACACATTTTTAGATGTGAATTTACTTCTTTAATGAAGTAATTTTACGCATATAGTTAACTTTCTCTAAGTGTAAAAGTGTTTAAAGTGTATTTAATGAACTTCTCTTTCCATCTGAACATTTTACCCACTGATATTTTTTTTTACGCCATTTTTATACTTTATAGTGCCTGTTTACATTGGGATTCACTTTGAGGCGGTACGTCTTTCGCTCCGACCAAGTGAGGGTGAGGGACGCAGTGGGGAGGGAAACCAAAAAGAGCGAACGAAGTTTAGATTCACTTAAAATTATCGGTCGCAAACCGGTTTTTGAGTCTGGTCGTTGAAACCTATCGTTTAGTTTTGTTGATGAAACCGGTTTATGAATCCAGATAAAGCGAACCGTGTGCACACGGCAGGAAAGTGACGAAAGACGTGCCGCCTCAAAGTGAATCCCAATGTAAACACAGTCATATGAGAATCATATAGGAGTATAATAGATTTAGTATGCAGTCGACTCAATCGTTAGACCCAAAAATGAATTACACCAGGGTGTTTTTATATGACAAAAGATTTGGATTTCCGTAATATCCGTCTGTCTGTCTGTCGGTTTGCTGTGAACCCCATAACTTTCGTGACGATTGATTTAGAGACTTGAAATTGTGTACAGCTGTGTTTCTAGTTAATAGCAAGGCTAAGTTATTTTGATAAATTCTTGTCTAAGACGTAAATATGATAGAAAGTTTAGCCTGTGGCACATTTCCCTAGTTTGTTTTTTCACCATTTAACTTAGAAGCTATTCATGAAACGATTCACTAGAATTTTGAGATTTTTATTGCAAAATAAGCCGAATTGCTACTTGGACGAAATTTTTCGTTATAAGATTGACTGCCATTTCTGACATAAAAGAAATCTCAGAAGGAAATTCTATCATGAGGCCATTCACTGATGCCTGCCAACCAAGATTCCTTTTCTGAAAACGTTTCCTTGTGTTTCCCGTCTGTCTATCTTACTGTCTGTCTACTAAATGCTTAATTTATTTGTATATAATTATACATTTCCCTAAAAGTATCTCCCTTTAATTTGTAATACAACCCACTAAATAGCTTAAGTAATTCTTCTTGGGTGAATCGTGGCTTGATGTTTGGGCATTATTTTTCTTATATGAAGATTTTCACCATTTGGCTACGAATGAAAATTCACATCCTTTTGTATATGTGAAAATCTACCTTACCCTCTGTAAATTGAAATCTTTCTTGATTAGATACCATTCTGGTACTTTCAACAATCTGGTCTGGATAAATCTCTCAAGTCTGAGGGGTGAAAGACTGGAGTTCTGATTAATTAAACTGTCTTCCTCGAAGACTCTATGAAATTAAGAGCAAAATTGTTTCATTATTAATTAAGTATCATGAAAGAAAGGGAAGACAGAAAAGCAACCAGATTTTTTTCTGGTGTGAGCAAACCCCTTTTAATAACAAGATGATGGGAATCAAAACTTCCTGTTTCTCATTTCCCTAATAGAACTGATTATTTGATGTTTAACTTGTGTGCGATTTTTTATCAAATTCGCCGGGCATATTTTTTCTCTAGGTAATTTTTGGGAGTTTCATTGACGAGGAAAGAGTGTAATGTGTTTTTTCCACATATAGAATATCAAGAATTTGCCACAATTTATGTTTGAATTGTTGTTGTTTATTTTTTTCCCAGAGCAGTTTGAAAACCGCTCAACCGATTGAGTCAACATGAACCAATATTTTTCCGGTTCCGGATCGAATAGTCATAGAAAATTTCTGATCAGGGCACCAATCATGTATTCTGAGGCGTCTCTGTCTTTCGACTTTGATGCAACTTTTAACTCCTGACTTCGCCATATCAGCAGCTTCAAATTTCTTGGAATGACAGTCAGAATCACGTTTCGGTTCATAGTGACGATTCCGCGAAATTTCAAGCTGCAGATATGGCGAAGTCAAGAGTTAAAAGCTGCGTCGAAGTCGGAAGACAGAGACGCGTCGGAATACATGATTGGTGCCCAGTACGAAATTCGTTTCAGGCAGAATTATGAGGATGTCTGTCCATCTGTCTGTCGGTCCGTTTTACGTATTTTAAATAACTCGAGGACGCGTTGACCTAGCGACTTGAAATTTGTTATAAATAAGTCTTGCAAAAATTGTGGTTCTCTATCAACTTTTGGAAAAGTAACAATATCTATAACTCGGTTTTTTGAAAAAAAATTCTCGGTTTTTTGAAATCTTTTGAGAACTATGTGCTATTATGGAAAAATGACAAATATTTTACAAAAGTTTCATGAAAATCGGTTGATCCGCTTGGGTTGAAGTTCGCAGGGGTGTTAGCAGGGGCATATTTTCATCCAATTTTCACCCAGAAACATTAGGGCTATTCACTCTTTATCGTAGTTGATCATAAACTCGTAGAATCGTAAATAAAATCGTAGTTTTTTGACAGTTCTCCATACAAATTTTTTTACGACGAAAACTACAATCTACCACACCCGAAGGTATGGTAAAATCGTAGTTTTTGTCATACTTCTAATAAAGTGAGGTTAAGGCATGGTTTGTGACATGTCAACTTGGTGCCAACTCTAAATGGACATTGGAAATGCTTTAAACAATTTAGGTAAAGAAAATAAATAAAAGAGTCAAAAATTTACGACAAAACCCACAACCTCTAGTAAAGCGCTGTTCACGCTTCGTTGTACTTTTCCATCGTAGATGTACAGTACAATCTACGATTTTACTATCTACGATCAAGAGTGAATTGCCCTATTATTTAATAACAATTCCCATATTGCATTCAACATATTTAAATTCTTCAAAAAATCATAGTTTTATGTGGGAAAAAATCTCTCAGATCTTAGAAATGCGAGCTAATATCTACAGTCAAAAATTCAACAGTGTAATGACTGTCTTTTTCAATTTATTGTGAATTTTAGTTCCCTATGATTAATCGCTTATAAGCCACAGTCCTATGACTGCCGGAATAAACCCTCAGACAATAAAGCCATTAAAAAAGAAATCTACAATGAGTTCTTGTTGTTTTTGTTTTCTAATGTTACAAAAAATCACGGTTTTCTTGGATTGAATTTAATCTAAAATATTCTTTAGAAATTCGAATATTTTACAGTCTAGCAATTTTCAAGTTTTGCTGAAAAATTCTGAAGCGTTTTTTGAATGAATAACCCTTGAAAAACTCGAACGCAAATAAAAAGAGGCATTAGGAATTGCATTCATTTATTTGGTATTTTTCACACGATTGTCACAGTGCCAAAGCCTAAACACAAAAAATACCAAATAATCCTTAAAGTCCTTAAAAAATTTTCCACTTGAACTCGTTTACAATTCGATAAGCTCCTCACGACAGACTAAATTCGCTTAATAAAAACCTGGGAAAGCCCTTCTAAGAGCACTTGAAAACATTGTGAGAACGAAAAAACACTCGTGAAAAAAGTAAATAAATGAAAAACAAAGCGGGAAAAAATTGGGAAATGAGAACAACAACACACCATCATCGTCGTCATATACCGGAGAAACAATTTTCCATAGAATACGTAATATCCTCGCATGTTCAACATATACGGGGTTGGGGGTATATCATAAGGGGTACATTGTACCCGTGTACGTTGAACACCGACATTTTTAAGCTGAACTACAAACAAGTTTACTTTTGCACATTTGAATGAGGCGGGAAAAGAATGAAGTTGAAAAAACAACATTTGGAAATAATTCGCCTCCGGTATTCACTTCCATTAAAAATTCACACCATGCATTTCATGTCTATACAGTGGCGAATATTTATACGAGTTCAACCCCGACAAGTACTGACTGTGGCAACTGGCGAGCCACCCCCTATGGAGCAACCCCAGTAATTTAACCCAGAAAGGATTTGCACCTCCCTGTGCCACTCAATATACTTACAACATGCCATGAAAATGTTTTCTTTTCTTTCGCTTTGAATCTTGTGCTTTTTTGGCATAGCATTTTTTTGAGAAATCTCAAGCTTTTCACCAAATTTCTACCATTTATTCCTTACTTGTCACAGTACATCCATGCAATAGGAGTTTTTACAGAATTTTGCCTCGTATTTTGGGAAATGTTTCAGAAACAGGGCGCGTCACCCTATGAAACTTCTTACAAAACATATCGCGTTCTCATCGTTCTTATCCTTTTTATGCTTTCGAGATTGAGATCATCCCGAAAATATCTAAACCAACTTAAATTTACACGAGATTTGGACTCTTTTCAAGTATGTCTAAATATATTAGGATTATTTATCGTGCGTTTGTGAAAAGGTTTCGGCATTACAAATGTATAAACAATTCGAAAAGTTGTTCGCTACAGCAATAATATTGTTGAAAAATTGAGCCGAGGATTCGCCAAATACACGGAAAAAAATAATTTTTGATGCAGCCACAATTATTGCGAATATGTTTTGTTTGAGATAAATATAATGTTGTTCCTACAATCAAAATTTTGTTTACCTGAAACAAAATTCGTTCATTATGAATAAAATTATAAGTATGCACCCAAATTTTGGTTGTACACGCCGAGAAAAAACAGTAAGTTGGAATCGGGGTTACAACTAATCTTTAACAGCTAAAATCGATTGTTTTTATAATAAACTAGCTTGCATACCCGTCGTTGCCGGGTTAAGCTTTTTGTCTAAGTTTTAGAATACGAAAAAAAACCGGAAAGAACTTAAAAACTTTTTAATGGGTCTATGTTGGGGCTGGACCCCCGACGAACATCTATGCCAAATTTCAGGCCAATCGGTTCAGTAGTTTCCCCGCGAAAGAGTAACATAGCGCAAAAACTAAGTTTCGAAATCACTTTACCCCCTCCCCTTACTCCCCCCACCCCTCGCGCTTCTTTTCCGTATGCCTATGTTGGAACCAGAACTACCACAGATATGCCAAATTTCAAGTCAATCGGTTCAGCCGTTTTTGCGTGAAAGAGGAACAGACAGACTGACAAACACCAACTCATTTTTATATATTAGTATGATTTAACCACTAAGCAGTAAAATTTACTATTTTGTGGTTTAATTTACTATTTTTGTAATTGAAATTTACTATTATAATATTATGGCTGCCTCAAAAATTATTAAGGCTGAAACCTAAAAATTGAGTTTAACTAAGATGACCATAAACAGCGGATTTACGCTAACTAAACTTTTCCGGAAACTAAACTTTTGTTTCCGATGTTTAACTTTAGTGCATGTATCACAAACAATTTGACTCAGTTTGCGTCCAAATAGAGAGAGTTTTTTCTATATAAAATTTGTTTCGTTAGTATTTTGTTTCAAGCACACCCACCCCCCCCTACCCTAAGCCTCCCCACACTTGCTAATCGTGGGAAGGAATGGTCCGATTTGGCCTGTTTAAATACTTAGCCTTTTGCCTGTTTAAAAACTTAGCCTAGTTATTTAAGAAAAGCAACTGTAAAAATTTTCAAGTCTCTAGCTCAAACCGTTCGAAAGTTATAGTGTTCACGGGCGTATGGACAGACATGCAAACAGACAAACAGACAAACAGACAAACAGACAAACAGACAAACAGACAAACAGACAAACAGACAAACAGACAAACAGACAAACAGACAAATAGACAAACAGACAAACAGACAAACAGACAAACAGACAAACAGACAAACAGACAAACAGACAAACAGACTGGCATACGGACTGACAGACGAACAGACGAATAGACGGACAGACGAACGCACGGACAGCGGGCGGACAGAGGAACAGACGAATAGACGGACAGACGAACGGACGGACAGCGGGCGGACAGACGAACAGACAAACTGGCAGATAGACAGACGGACATGCGGAAATCAAAATCTTTTGTCATCCCAAACACCCTGTTGTACACAGTTAATTTTTGTGTCCGACGATTGTAAATCTAATATTTTTCTCTATGATTCTCATATAGAGTATAAAACTTCCTCAATGTGTGAAATACCATATTTGATATGTCTAGAAAAAAATAGTTTTGGCAAAATGTAAAAACCGTTATTTGTATTGAGGACCATTCATTTGAATTTCTGCACAAAAAGAATAGATCGGACTGTCACCATGTAAGAAAGGTAAAAATATAAAATTCGTGCATATGCGGTAAAACAATACTCACAAATTGATCTGATTTTTTTTCCGTGTGTGCATGAAAATTTGGTATATATGGGAAACAAGGACGAATATCCTAGTAACTAATATATATTTTTGAAGGCGGATTTCATCAATAGATAGGATATTTAAAAAAAACCTATAAAACGCCAAAAACCTCAAAAAAAACCGATTTTGGCGGATATTTCAAAATAATATTCAAGCGACGATATTTGAAATGATTTCGATATCAGATCCCCGTCCATGTGTTATCTTTTAAAGATATCCATCACGAGGTAAATCAAAACAAAAATCCTAAACCGAAAATGTATAAAAATACGTTCAAATATTTTGTTGCTGAAAATGTGATATGGCAAAATACGTTCCAAATTCATCCGAACTCAGCGGAGATCCAAACCTAATACAATCCAAAAAGATTTCTTTCTTTCTTCATAATTGAATCTCGTACACCTTTCAGTCTCTGATTCGTCCTTAACCGAGTCTACCCGAGCAACAGTTTCTATTCAGTTTTTCGTTGGCTTTCGTTTCTCAGTTCGTCTCATGTTCGCAGAAATTCGAAAATTTAGCGCGGTATTTGTGAATGAAAAACGTAAACTTTACCACACAGACGAGGGCCATACAGACGACTGAATAGCGGCGGGTATCCAAAAGAGCGGAGCAAAGATGAAAATCCTTTCGGCACGACTTACGATTCAACTTCGTGTGAATTTCGTTCGTATCGTGTGGTCACATGGAATGTGGAAAACTACTCGTACAGTTGCATCCTTTGAGACATCGAGGCGCAGATCTTCGTTCTCGGTACAAGAAAGGACACCAATTTCACTGTTGAGTCCTTGTACCTACCATGCCGCCACCGTCGTCGTCGCAGTTGCGATGGATCAGCGTACAGTAGATTGAGTGTAAAGAAGCTTAAGCAGCAGGAATCCTCTTCATTTCGTCCTCACGCTGCGTTCAACCGAGTTCTGCTGCGTATATCCTTGCTGCTCGGGAATGATTCTGCAGTTGTTGATGGTCGGTATCGGTATGACTCGTAGTTTCCTGGCTGCCGGCTGAAGTCCTTTTTTGCTGGCATATTTATAGGGGGGCTAGTAGTAGTAAACACTGGAGTCCGATGTCAGTCGCTTGTGACGGTCTGACGCGATTGGTTGGGCTTCTCGTCGGTCGTTCAATCGTTATCCTTGCCACAAGCTCAAGCGTTGAAATTACGTTTCGACATAAGAAAATTACGAGTGTTTAACAGAGACACAAAAAAGAAAAATCTACTTCAATTTTACCACCGCTACCAGACGCTTCTTTACTTTCTGGGATTCAATTGAGTTTTTTTTTCTGTCTCTCGTTTGTGATTTTTGTATGTGGCTTGGCGATGATGTTCGGAATAAAAATGTTCGTTCGGTGTTTTCTGTTATTATTTTAAATTTTTAATTTTGTTTCCTTGAAAATATATTTCGACTACTGTTCACGCAATCCTGGCAAGTTGAGAGGTGAAAAGAAGAAAAATAACTGGGAATTACCACATAAATCTGCTGGAGGAATAACAAGGAAAAATTAAAAATAAATAAATAAAAAAAAAAACAAAAGCAAAGAAAAAAGGAAAAGCAAAGAAAAGCCAAAAAGCAGCAGGATAACAATGTAAAGAAAAATATTTAAACATGTATCAGGAGGTGGTTGCTGGTAAACGATGGTAATTCCAAAGCTTATGTTATCCGATTTGTTACCAAAGTACACTTACACTTGCGCTTTGGTCCAGAAGGGGGAGCAAAATTCAATTCCACATAATTCCCATCGTCCTTTTTGTACTGATCCTCGTATCCAGATTGAGGACGATTCGTGCCCATCCCCCGACAACCGACGATAGGTGATTGTGAGGTTTTGATGGTTTTTCCCAGCCGTACTTTACCATTTCAATGCCGGTATCCTGACGGATGGTAGTTTAGTTATTTTGTGAGACAAATTCAGTTGGGGGCAGTTTTCAAGGTCTAATGGTCTTGGGGGTGGTTTTAGATTAGGCCACCACCGACATGCAACCGCAGCAATACATGAGCAACAGTATTACTGCCATCTGAAAACTGATGATCAGCAACTAGCGTTTGAAAAGCTTACAAGCATAAGAAGCAACATAAGCGCTATAAGTGGCAGTGATTCATCTTACAAGTGCTGTGTTAGAAAAAGCATCCCATGAAATTTTAATGTAACACGATTTCATTCCTCTTTTTCTTTGAGCGAAACTTCCCAGAGTGTATGCACAGTAAATGAAGCACGTAGTCGTTTTTACCTATAGGATAGAAGAAATCAAGGATCAGAGACAAACTCAACAGAATAAACGAAATAAGTTCTTCTTACAGTTAAAGTAAGAGGATAAGAAGAAGAAGAAGAAACTAATACAAAAAAAAAACACGAGACGTGAAGAAAATCACTACATCTTTTATACTACTTGTACGTCCTCGTACTAGTAGTTTTTCATCCCTCGTATCCGACATTTTTTTTAGTGGTGTGAAAGGAATTTCGGAGTTTTATCTTATTCTGCCGGTGTAAAATGTGTAACTGCGGATGATATGGTTTTAATAAATTTTAAATTCCTCTCACATTCAAACGCCCCCAAAAATATTTTAAACTTTAGCCATAATTCCATCCCGTTGAACCATGAATGTCGAGAGCACGTTTTTATGGATGCCAAATTGAGTTGATCTTGTGTTGAGAGGAATTTTGAAAATATTTAGTAAATTACTTTAACTTTTGACCAAACGAACATAGATTTTCATCTCCGAAATCGACATAAAGTTCATTTCAATCGGGGTTAATTATATTGAATAAACGGAAAATAAAAACTTTGTTCGTGTGTGTGTGTGTGTTCGTTTTTTTTTGGTTAAACGAAATATCTATACATTTTAATTAGGTAAATTTCGTATAAATATAATCTTGTTGCTGGCATAAGTGTGTGGTGGGATCTCAGTTGGGTTTATCGTGTTTCTAAGGATGTTATGTTGTATATATATATATAGATTTATGCTGCAGTAGATTGTGTTTATAGAACAGTGTAAATAAATAATTGGAATTGCTTCAGCTTAATGGATTTGGGTAAGTTCTATAGACTCAATAAGGAAATAATTTTCATTAGAAAATTGTTTTTGTTCCATTGACTTTTTGTTTTATTGATTAGCCAAGTTTGTGGTTAAATTTTACTTTCACAGAACAATTTTATTGTCGGTTAACAACTTTACTTTAATTAATTGTTAATAGTTGAAAAGTTTTTTTTTTCTGTCATATTACAAATGATGATCGTTTGAGGGTTATTCAATTCAATTGATTTTGTTTTGGGTTTAATGGATAGTTATAAAATTGGAGGCTAGACCTTTTTAATGTTTATTTTGGATATTTTCTGTGGGCGGGCTAGTTTAAATTAAAGTGAATAATTAATTATATAGCAGATCATATGTAACCGTAATCGAAAGGAATCAATAGTTCTTCCAACCCATTTTTATATGAAATACATATTGACAGCTGATTACAAACATTTTGGTAGGAACGAAGAACATCAAAATAATTAATTTTACACTCAGAAAAATGGAGGCTAACTCGACGACCTACATACGGCGTAATTGGCCTCGGGCAGGCGCGCGTTCGCCTGCATGTGGGCAAGTAAAGCTGAGTTGACCTGTGGTCGGAGAAATTCTGAAACTAAGCCACCAGCAGGTGAAGTAGGGCATTGGGAGCTGCACGAGTTGACCTTAGATAGATTAACTCTGACCGTTAGCTGGCTTACAGAAACCTCTGTAAGGTCAGAATTAACCTGACAAAAAGTTGACCTGGACATTTTTCTGAGTATAGGTTTTATTATTGTTTTGACCACAGAATATTTCTCTATGAAAAATTGTCAGGGCTCATTGATCATCTGGAGTATTTGTTTCTCTCGAATCATTTCAATTCAAGTATAGGATTGCTTTCGGTAAACTATTAAATAAAATGAAAATAATATTTGGCTGAAACAATAGGGGTTGGTTTTATTTTAACAACTAGGGGCTTCTCCTGGGTGTCAGTAAGCGCCCCTGAAAGTCTTATCCAAATCGATTCAGTGGTTCTCAAGTTCTAGGCGAACCGACTGAAAAACAAAGTAATATTCATAAATTGAGGAAACTGGTAAGAAAGAAGGGGAACCTTGGGTTGGCCTAAAACTCGCCTAAAAACCCATGGCCTAAAACTCGCCCATTGACGCGAGTAAGGTCCATTGAAATTTTCATCAAAATCGGTTCAGTGATTTTTGAGTTTTAAGCGAACAGACAGACACACAAGCCTATTATATATCAAACTATTATTATAAACCTTATAAAGGATCTTTCAACAAGGACATAACAATTTTGTTTTTTAATAAAAACGCACCCTAAAACTTTTTTTATGATCTGGCAATGCTAAAACGTCAGTCAAGGTTTACATTTTTATCATGGTGAAGTTCACGAACGAGCAACGTTTGGAAATTATTAAAACTTACTATCGAAATTCTGAGTCGGTGGTCGCAATCGTGTAATCTCGAGAAATGGTCCGGTCGAATGGCCACCTCGCTCATGCGATTTAACGCCGTTGGATTTCTTTTTATGGGGTTATGTTAAGTCGGTGGTTTATGCCAACAAGCCAACAACGTTAGAGGAGCTCATATGCGTTGGTTCGAGTTGAACTGTCAAACGTGAGAAAGATTCGTTTCAGTTATCAAAGATTTTATTTATTTTTCAAAAATATAGCAATGTTTGCAAGTGTAGCACTTTTTTTCTTTAATGATAATAACAACACTGATATGAAAATTATAAGAAAATCAATGATAAGAAAACAAACACAGTTTCTTTTTTTCATAACCTCGAAATGTCACTGGAAAAGGCGAGTCCGCAGCCAAATAGATGCGGATTTGAAATTGCTTGAAAAACAGGTCTTGCGGACTACCATAATACCAAAACAGTCCGCAGTGGCAGATTTGCCGCAGTACGACAAGTCGCGCGACTTTCATAATAGGGCTATTAAATGTAACATGTCCACTACATCTGGAATAAATTTCAGCCCGATATCTCAATTATTCTGTTTTATTTAAATACAAAATCGTTATTTCCTTATTGAAAGACCCGATATATTGAATTTTCTAAAAAAGAAGAGTTCACTCTCGAAAAAACGGAGTCAATTATGCACCCAAACGGAGTTTGAGGGACTCCATTATCTTCGAACTCCGGGCTCACAGGAATTCACCCTGTGGGTGTTAATTTTTAACAAATGTTTAACAATTTATATTTTTTGCAAGCATTTGAAAGATTTTGATCTTTTTAGTGTTTTCATAGTTAGTTTTGGTTGTTAAAAACTTTTTTTCTTTGCATGTCTCTATCGTGACTGAATCCTGGGAACTTTCGATTTATAAGCCAATCGTCCTCATTTCACACTATTGACGCCAATTGAAAGTCTCTTCTAAGCACAAATACCCTTTAGAATGAAAGTAACTTTTAAGAGCAGTTTAAGTAAATTTTTGAATCCTTTTCGGAGTTGATTCAAAATTGAAGTCAAAATTGTGTTAAGGGAATTTTTAAATTTTTAATCTAGTCCTGTACCAGTCTTATTTAAGCACCAAAATCGCTAAACGATTTAAAATTTAGTGAAACAAAGCGAGAATCAGAAACAAATTTCTGGAATTTTAGAAACCAAAATCAGAATTAGAACCACATTTTTGAAATTTAAGAAACAGAAACCAGAACCACATTTTTGAAATTTTAAGAACCAAATCCAAAGATTAGAAATCCAATTCACCCTTGAACCAAAACCGAACAACACTCAAAAAACTTTTGGTTTGCATCTGTGTTGTAAACATTTTTTGTCTTGATAACTTTTTCGATAAAATCCACTGTTTTCGAGAAATTGCTCCAGAAAATTGTTCCATATGCTTGTGTTGGGGCCAATTGGACCCATTTATGTCCGGTATATATTTTTAATACAGAAAACGCCTCTATATCAAATTGTAAGTCTGTAACTCTGCATTGATGGATCAAAATATCCTTTTTTCCAATATGGACACGTCCGTTTTTGAAACCACTAGACGCAGGACACATTAATATAAATTGCAATTCAAAACAATTCTACGTGCTTTTATAGGAAACAAAAAAAAAAACGGTCGAAAATCCTTCCTTTTCCAGTACTAAAAAAAAAAAGATAAAACTCTCCTTAAACTCGGCAAATTTGATTTTACAAATCCTTATTTGCATTGAATTGTAGGTAAATTTTACAAACATAAAGATTCTGCTAAGGAAAACAAACAGAAACATTAAATTGATTTTTCCTAGGGTGACCATATTTTGGATTGGCTGAGGCGAAACAAAAATGAAACCAAAACTTTGTATGGAAAAATAAAATTTGGAAAAAACAATTAAGAACCAGGGAAAGCCAATTGTGAAACATACGCCGCAGGCGATTTTTTTAAAGAGAATGCAGCGCAATTATTTAGATCCATAATCTCACGTGAAAATTGACTAAATCAATCTTTGCGTTCTTGCGTTCCAACGCTCTTTGCGTTTCATAAATAATTGCAACGGAAATCGTGAAAATACAAATAAAGCAAGATGCGCCGCGGGACAAATGCTTTGTTGGGAAAATATGCCGCAGTCGAAAAAATGTACAGCAATTCGCAACAGAAGTAGAGTATGTTTGGTATATTTGCTGTCGGTTTTCTACGTTTGATGAATTATAAGACCAAATTGAAAAATCTGGGACAAAAGTTTAGTTTCCAGGATGATGACCATTCCGGTATGTATGGTCACCATATTTTTTCCCTACTCAGAAGGATTATTTAAATAAATATTTAAAAAGGAATTTCTGTAATTTCATAGGAAATAGCCTCAAAACATTTACCCCATCCACAAATACATCCAAGAAACGGATAAATAATTTGATAATTTAAAGAATCTTAAAGGATTTTTTAAAGTGCTGGTTTTAAAATAATTTACGAATTATCAATGCCAATAGGTGTGATGTAATTTTCTAATGAAAGAATATTCACTGTAGTCGTGAAATAGAATCATTTAATTAAGGGGGGTTTAAAATTTCACCGATGTTTTTTTTTCTTCCGAAATTAATAACTCTCCTTGTCTGTCTACGACAAATGTTTTTACCACATATTCTAAAATATATCAAACACAACAAATTATTTGCAGATATGACAAAATTTCCAACTTGACATAACCTCGAAATAGAAAGCGATTATTTGTATTTGTATTTGTATTTATTATAGTGCTATTTTATACATCACCGTATACACTATTATAAAGAACATGAGTGAATTTTCAGGATATGTTAGGATAGCATAGTAGTTAAATTATATTTCATATTCGCAATCTGGTTAAGTTTGTGGCCAAAGGACTTCGTTTCAGTGTATCGGCGCTGATGTTAACCATAATGCCGACAGACCAAGCTGGGGTGGAAAGGATCTTGAGGACATAACTGAACCCTATTTGAATCAAGTTAAAATTTTCGATATGTGCAAACGTCATCCTTTCTCTAAAACCAAAGTCGTTTCCTTTGTTTTGCGGTTATGGTTGTCATTTTGCAATAGAAAATATCACTTTATGCAATTAGAAGGATAACAACATTTGTTCATTTACGATTTGTTCCTTCTGTGTCATCATCAAAGGGTGAATTCATTCAATTATAAGTTATGTGATTGTGTTTTGTCTTGAGTGTTAATTTGTTTTGATATTTAATTATTCGTAAATTATTTTGGATTATTTTCTAATTCAATTTACACAGAAGATGGGATTTTCAAAAGTTTTTAATTGATTTTACCAAAAATTTCTCGTAAAATTGGCAATGGTACGTTCGGATATAAATATAAAAATACTTTGTGAAACTGTGATTTAAAAAAAAAATAACATAACTATATGATGGAAAAAACGAAAAAATTGTTGATTTAACCAAAAATTTCATATTTAGAAGTTGAAATGCTATAAAAATCCTGTTGTTAAAAAAGCTATATATATTTTTTAACCTTCAGTACACTTTTTATATGAAGTATAATAAAGTATTGTGTTCAGTTTAATTTTGCATTCAAAAATTATTTCCGAGCAGTGTCGATTGGAGCAATATTGCAAAAAATATCTTTCTGTCTGAGAAAATGTTAGTCTGTTAGTTTGTTAGTCGGTCAGTCTGTTAGTCTGTTAGTCTATTAGTCTGTTAGTCTGTTAGTCTATGAATCTGTTAGTCTGTTAGTCTGTTAGTCTGTTAGTCTGTTAGTCTGTTAGTCTGTTAGTCTGTTAGTCTGTTAGTCTGTTAGTCTGTTAGTCTGTTAGTCTGTTAGTCTGTTAGTCTGTTAGTCTGTTAGTCTGTTAGTCTGTTAGTCTGTTAGTCTGTTGGTCTGTTAGTCTGTTAGTCTGTTAGTCTGTTAGTCTGTTAGTCTGTTAGTCTGTTAGTCTGTTAGTCTGATAGTCTGTTAGTCTGTTAGTCTGTTAGTCTGTTAGTCTGTTAGTCTGTTAGTCTGTTAGTCTGTTAGTCTGTTAGTCTGTTAGTCTGTTAGTCTGTTAGTCTGTTAGTCTGTTAGTCTGTTAGTCTGTTAGTCTGTTAGTCTGTTAGTCTGTTAGTCTGTTAGTCTGTTAGTCTGTTAGTCTGTTAGTCTGTTAGTCTGTTAGTCGGTTAGTCTGTTAGTCTGTTAGTCTGTTAGTCTGTTAGTCTGTTAGTCTGTTAGTCTGTTAGTCTGTTAGTCTGTTAGTCTGTTAGTCTGTTAGTCTGTTAGTCTGTTAGTCTGTTAGTCTGTTAGTCTGTTAGTCTGTTAGTCTGTTAGTCTGTTAGTCTGTTAGTCTGTTAGTCTGTTAGTCTGTTAGTCTGTTAGTCTGTTAGTCTGTTAGTCTGTTAGTCTGTTAGTCTGTTAGTCTTTTAGTCTGTTTTGGTCCTGGAATTGGACAATTCTCAAAAACTAGTAGAGTCAGTGACATGAAATTATACAGACGTGTTTTGGTTTGGAATGGGACGATCCTGTCAACTTTTAGTAGCCAAAATGGTGGTTTTTTAAAAATCGAAATTTGGTTTTTTACTTTTTGCTCCGAAACTACGAGTTTTTGAGCAGTCTTACATATTACAAAAGTTGGAGATAATGAACTTTCCTACATTTTGTCGTTCATTAGAAAAGCATATCTCAAGCCGTTTTCGAGATATACCGTTATTTTCAAAATTTGGTTTTTTTGCGATTATCCCGAAAAATAACTGCTGGTTGTATTTATGTATAATATGAATTAGGGAGAATGGCATTCTCCAAAATATTGTCTTTTACTATTGTCCGCTATATTTTACCGTTATCGAGATAACTTCCTTAAAATGTAAAAAAATAGATTATTGCAATTGCTTGCAAACTGACGGTTTTTCAAAAAAAAGTACAGTGAGAAAGAATTAAAGATACTAAAATTTTCTACATGTTTGTCACTGTAAATCGATATCTTTTACCGTTATCGAGAAATTTCAGATTTTGTAAAATACAAAATCCTATTTGGATACAAACTAATATTTTAGTGTTTAACCATTGAACCATTTCTGATTCATGGTTTATACTCGACCTTTTAGCACTGAATCCTATTAGAATTTCTCGGCTTATACGGTCTGCAAAAACAAAAATAATACAACAAAATTATTATATTATTTTTGCGGATGTTTTTACATCCAAATTTCCCCCCAACAGGTCGGGCATATTTTGTTCGTTGGGCAGAAACGTGGATTTTATATAGAAAGTTATTTAACCCTCTAACCGGAATATTTCCGAGAAAAATTCACTAAAATATGACTTTCAACTTGCGACAGACCGTAACCAAGACAACGTACAGGGCTAAATTTTTTCCAGCATGTAAAGCGATAACTTACAAGAGTCAGTGTAAGACGTTCCGGCGATTTCCGGCGATTAAAATTGTTACCCGTCATAAACAAGCGAATTCCCTGAAGCCCGCCTTAAGGCGGGCATTCCGGTTAGAGGGTTAAATTAATTTTATATTTTTAGTATCTTTTGTTAAAATTCTTTCATTTTGTCAACATGCCACATCAATTTGAAAATCGTAATATCTATTTCTCTCTTTTTCAGGAAATATTTTCTCAGCGCTTTTGGAATTTCTACGATTACGCGGCATAAAATGAAATTTCGCCTTAAGTGATTTCAAATTTCGATGACAATTTTGATGTTGCCTACAAATTTTTACGTAATTTCTAAATAACACTCGTGACAGGTTGTCTATTTAAATTTAAGATAAAATTCCATAACATATATCCGAAAAATTAAAGAGAAGAGACAAGAAGAATCTTGAAGATTGATAAAAACACAATAAGAAAGTCAAAATTGAATATTTTTTTTTATGCCATCGGAAGCAACGAAAATAATCACAATTTTATGGAAAAACTGTAAAGGTGAAGTGAGTTTTGAGTGCATCATCTCCCATCATTTTTATCTTATCTACGTTCCAGCCGGTCGACGACGATAGAGATATTCGAATGGAAAATGAATTTTCAGTGTCAAGTGGAAAATTGTTGAGAAGTGTTAAGTGCTTTCTTTCGTTCACCATCGTTGAAATTTTCCTAGAAAGTTTGTTTGTTGTTTTTACCGTATGCTGTTAGCTTTTTAAATAAAATCTCTGGACAGGTGAAAAGTTGAAAATGACGACTACTGAAGAATACAGTTTACAACAACAACAGCAACAACGAAAGAAACATTAGCAACGTCAACGCAATTATTTATTTATATTCCAAATATACTTATGTCTCACATATAAATAAAATACATCACGCCGACGGAACTTTCTTTTAACTTTAAGGAAAGAAAAAAAAATCTTAAAAAAAAAATTTGAACATGTGAAGCAACAAAACATTTTGAAACTTAAAACACGAAAGTTAAATTCAGCACATCGCCACCAGTTTTGAGAAGCAGATATTTTTGCAAGAATATAAAATTCACATGTACCTCTGTACACGTGCACATATACCAGCAATCATATGAAAGGAAAATGGGACTTGTAAAGCTTTTGTGTTGCACGTTTATCATTCTTGTTTTAAGGACACAAGGTAAGTGTACTAAATTTAGATACCCATAAGATATTTTAAAAAAGGTTCCATCTTTAGTTTCCCGGAGACAGATAAATTTAATGTGATTATTTATAAAATTATATTTTTAAATTTGGCTTTAGTGATTATTCGTTGGAATATAGGTTTAGAATTTTATAAACGATTAGTTTTTGACCCGTCGTTGCTGCGTTAAAGTTTTTCGCACAAAAAAAAATCCAAGAAATAGCATAAAAACTTAAAAATATAAAAAAACTTACTGGGAAAAATGGGAAAAGGATATTTGCATTATCCTTGCAGGACCTTCCGTTTCGAATTTTGCAACTCTAACAACCGATTGGTGATCAGCAACCCCAAGAACCCCCGTTTTAGGGAGCGTCTACATACGTGATGGATTGAACATACTGTGAAAAGTTCAGGGTATTTATCTCTATTTCTAGTTTAGGATTTTTTTCTCTGTGTGTTGCAGACATAGCTTTTCCGAACATTTTTGCTCAAAACATCAAAAAAATTCTGACAAATTCTGTCCCCACGGGAAATTTCCATGACAAGCCATGAAAAAAATCACCGTTTATGTCTAGCCGAAACGTAGTTTTAAACCCAACAGGAAAAAGTCAAAAGGACTATATGATAGGAATATTTGAAAATTAGGAATATATAATACAGTGAACTTTTTTCCCGAAAAAAAGGGAGTTTATCCTAGAATTTTGGGTAAATTTCCTATTTTTTGGCTAGAGATTGAGCTAGAGACTTGAAATTTTTTACTATTGCGTTTC
Source organism: Chrysopilus asiliformis (assembly GCA_964034945.1). Classification (NCBI taxonomy): domain Eukaryota; kingdom Metazoa; phylum Arthropoda; class Insecta; order Diptera; family Rhagionidae; genus Chrysopilus; species Chrysopilus asiliformis. The sequence goes on from OZ035963.1 coordinate 6,980,925, forward strand.
TCAAGGCTAATGGCAAGACTAATGGCGTTTTCGACTGGCATGCTCTTTTTGCTCTGAAGTTGCTCTAAAGTTGCTCACTCTGAGAACTTGTGTTCGACTGAGATTTTTTGATCGCTCGAAAGAGAGTTACGTGTTCGAGTGACGAAATTACTCCGTATGCGAGCACTAAAAGAGCATTTTTCGAGCAATTTTGTGATCTGCCTAATGTAGTCAGATTTGAGTTCCTCTTTTGAGGTTAAGGCTAACAAAATCGTGTGGAATCGTAAATGGAAGATGTTTATGATTTTGATTTCTTGGATTCTTTTTCATCTAGTGAAGAAGAATTTCATTTGGTCACAAATATATTAGGGCAGTGTCAACTTAAGGGAAAAATCCCAAAATTAATTTTAATTTGTTTTATGCTTTTTCTTGTTCTTTGAGAAATGCTCGACTCCCAAGTAGAGGTGCTCGAAATATACTCGAGATCTGCTCGAAAGTACCTTGCTCCAAACTGTGGTAGAGCCTGCTCGGAATCTGCCAGTCGAAAACGTCATAAGTTCTTGATCGGGCAAAATCGAAGCATTCCTTTCTCCTCCCCCAACCAAACGAACCAGTCTTGCACGATTTTCTCGAAAACGGTGAGTTGTATTGAAAAATTTATGAAGGCAAGATGTATTAGAATAGGATTTTGTATAACTCATCCATACGTCAAAATTCAGTTGGACCACTCTTTCTCGCCTCTTTCATGCAAATTTAATACTCTTTTTTCTATTTACTCGAAAACGGTGCATAGAATTGAAAATTTTTTGAAGGTGAAATGTATTAAGGATATGATTTTACATAACTGTTCCATACATCTAAATCTAATCGGACCAGCCCTATTTTTTTTATTAAAGCATTTGTTACGAAAAAAGTGGTACACATTGCGTGTACCACCAAGCCTTCAATGGTTAAATCTTGTATAAATTTTCTTGTAGTCAAATCAATTATTTTCGATATATTTGTTCAACAATTTTTTTTTCTCAGAAAAAAAACTATCAATAAAACAATACAATGTTTTTATTAAATGTCTTTAGAACTTATAATGAAGACGTCAATAGATATTAGTGTTAATTCGTCACATTAAACCATTCTACAGAAATTATTCAAAATTTGATTATCAAAATATTATTAATTGATTATGTTGGGGACAACAAACAATAATTAATTTGATTGCAATGGTAATCCGAGAGGATAAACATTGACGCATGTCGAAATCCCTTTGATCAATTGAATATCATTCCTTAATTCATTGAAGAAAACATTTACGTTAGTGAATTAATTACGATACGCATTTCTACCTATATATATATTCACAAAATGTCATTAAATGACAAGATCTCATCGAAGTATATTGAGTTACATATTTATTTTACATTTTATGCCAGTGTTTCGAGCTAATGAGATAACGAGGCTGTGTTATGAATTTTGTAGTAAATGCAATTATGACTGATTAAATTACTATTATGTCATTTAAAATCCATAGTATTATTGAATCTCTATTTTGGTGCCAATATGTCGACATTAATGAATCAAGCCATCTGAGCATAGAAAATATCATTGAGTGTTGATTTTCAAATAATTAGGCATTCAAATTACCTTTTTGGGGACAGTCTTTATCAAAGAATCTTCTAGAGTTTCAATAAATGGAAAAGGTAATTGAAATCTATTTACAATTATTAACATTATTGCTATGCGACATTCTAATTGGGATTTACTACCAATTATCCTGTATCTTGTATCCTCTTGCAAATTAAAACAAATAATATAGGAATTAAATCCTTGGAAATGCGGATTTTTTAAACATTGAAATGGCTTGTTCAAAGCACTTCGTCGGTAAATTTGGTTGCACACAAATGCATTTCCATAGGATCCACTGTCCATCTGCACAAACCGTCGGAAAATTCCGATTTTTCGGGTAGATTCGCTTTTTTTCGAGCTTTCACCCGTCAGGTAATAACTTTCCGAGGGAACATAAAACACTGTCCAGATTGGATCTAAGCCACTTTTAATCCTTTCGTTTTTCCAACCCTCTAGAAAAACATTTTCCCCCATTGTAAGGTTTTTTGCATCATGCTGGCTTTGTGTGAAATTTTTCCATTTCTTCGTCTTTTCATCACCGCACCGACGCGACGGTTTGTTGCCATCCATCCTTGTCGGGGTTCGCTCCAAAGGGATGAATTCTAGGAGCGTCAACCGTGAAATTAAACTAGTTTTGGGGCATAACCCAAGCAGCAAGCCAACATACATACGATCGTACGGCAGTAATAAAAAGTTTAGAAACACGAAATCCACCTCCTCCAAAAAAAAAAAAACCAACAACAACAAAAAATTATTTGCTGTACTCGGAGAATACTGTGAATTGTGGACGTGAATAAAGATATAGAATGTCATAGGACAGTACGGTCTGGATAAATCTTTGCGCCAAGTTAAAGTTGTTGTCGTTTGTTGGACGCCCGTCGGTCGCCAACTCAAGACGAAAAAAAACAACAACAAAAAAAATTTTCTTCCTGTTTACGTTTCCTGAATATATCAGAATAGAAAGAAAAAAACTGCAAACAGAATACGAGGGAATGATGAGAATTCACAGAGACGACAGAAAAACCTTTCTGGTTCGTTGAATTCGGGTTCGTGTTCCCACTTTTACTGACTGGTTAAATATAGTGTAGTGAGTCAAACCCGAAGGGATAATCAGGACTGAAAACATTTCGCTATGATTTCAGCATTTTATTGCGATTTTTTTTTCGTGAGAAAGAAGTTTTCCTTTAAAATATCTGCTGGGTTTATTTAGAAATTAAATTTTCTTAATGTGATTGGACAATTTAAAATCATCTCCACAAAAATTACGATGTATTTTTTTTTTTGATAAATTTGAGCATTTTAATGATTGCCAATTGTTTTCTGGTTTTTCAATTTTTGTAATAAATTTTCTCACAATCAATTTGTTTTTAAAATTTTTGGGGCCTTTCAACAGAATGCTTTTTTAATAAAATAAAAATAGATTTATGTTGTAGTTATACCGTTTGTGATGTATCGCTCCAATCGCCGGACACAAATATGAACTACACCAGGATTTTTGGTATGACAAAAGATTTTGATTTCCGGATGTCCGTCCGTCCGTCTGTTTGTCCGTCCGTCTGTCCGTCCGTCTGTCTGTCCGTCTGTCCGTCTGTCCGTCTGTTTGTTTGTCCGTCTGTCCGTCTGTCCGTCCGTCTGTCCGTCCGTCTGTCCGTCCGTCTGTCCGTCCGTCTGTCCGTCCGTCTGTCCGTCCGTCTGTCCGTCTATCCGTCTGTTTGTTTGTCCGTCTGTCCGTCTGTCCGTCTGTCCGTCTATACGTCTGTCCGTCTGTCTGTCTGTCTGTCTGTCCGTCTATCCGTCTGTTTGTTTGTCCGTCTGTATGTCTGTCCGTCTGTCCGTCTGTCCGTCTGTCCGTCTGTCCGTCTGTCCGTCTGTCCGTCTGTCCGTCTGTCCGTCCGTCTGTCCGTCTCTCCGTCTGTCCGTCTCTCCGTCTGTCCGTCCGTCTGTCCATCCGTCTGTCCGTTCGTCCGTCCGTGAACACCATAACTTTGAGCTAGAGACTTAAAAATTTTTACAGTAGCGTATCTCTTAAATAACAAGGTGACTCGGAGGTTTTTAGAATTGCTGATCACGAATTTAATGTTAGAATTTCAAAATTCGAAGCGAAAGCTCCTGTAAGGGTAACGCAAATATCCTTTTTGCCATTTTTCTTCCTAAAAACTGGCATTAGGTGGTTTTCGGGACCGCTGATCACGAATTTGATGTTAGAATCTCAATATTCGAAACGAGATGTTCTGAATGTAAAACGATTTTTTTTAAGTCTTTAAGTTATTTTTTTTATTGGTTTTTTGATGCAAAAAACTTTATCCCGACGGCGACTCGTTACATACGTTACATAATTTCATAAATACAAAAAACATCATTATCTATTTCCAAAACGGTAATTTTCTCTACTTGTTTCTATATCTGAAAAAAGGCGATTTTTTTAAATATATCCAAGTTCATTTTCATGAAAATTTTATAAACGAACAACAAATTAATATTAATTACGGAATTCTGTGTAAAAAACAAAAAAAATTATAAGCTATTTAATCTTAATTTAATCCAAGTGAAATCAACGTTTTTCATTCTGGGAAATTTTTAAATATTGGCTGAATTTTTTTTTTGTTATATGAAAAAATATTATTAAGGCTCTGCAAAAGCTCCGTCCAGCCGGATAAATGAGTTGTGGATTCAACCAGCAGGCATGAAAAAAAAACATCTCACAAAAGTGACTGATTTATTGGAATCGGCTATAAATTAAACATTTAGATTTATTGCTGTTTTTGTTCCCATGCATTAATCGAACCAATCCAGAATGAAGGTGAACATGAATGTAAAGTCTATTAATATGAATATGTGGTAAAAACAATGATGCAATTTGTATTCGTTAAAGCATGAATTATCCTTAATTTGGGTCAATAATTGTTGTCCAAAGCCGGATGGACCTTTATTAACAATACACAAATATACGCACAGATATACACATGAGGAATATAAACAAAACCAGAAGTGAACTTTATAATGAATGCCCGGCATGTTTTATGGCTGTAGAATTATAGGCACGTATATTAAACACTGAATACAATAAAATTGACTATTTTGGACAAAAAGGGGGCAAAGCAAATATTCCTTAACTAATAGTGAACGCTATCAGAGCTTGACCGCATCCATCGGCTATGAAACAAACCTGAGGTCATCATTTTGACAGGACAACAGTCAAAGATCTCGAGCTCATTAATTCCAGACCCTCACTTTATTTAGTCTACCACATGCCTTTTAGTTATCTCTCGGTCGTCATTGTTCAGCCCCATATGAGGCAAATATAAGATTGGGTGGATGGACACGATTGCTGGCCAACAGTTTTGGGGGTAGGTAGGTGGGATATGTCCACTTTTGATATATAAACCATCCACCTACTATCATTTGTTTTTACATTTACATCTTTCCTTTTGTCTATATTATACTGACTGGTCTTTGTGCGCTTTTTGCCATACAACCAGATCTTTGATTGCTTTTCACCATGGTACAATATCGCCATATATTTCTGCCTATTTCTCCTGGGTTGTCGGATTGAGACTCGTTTCTACTACAAATAATGGAGGTAATGGCGATTCTATCCCTCATCCTTGCCGCTTTTACCTTGTGTCGGACAAAATTTACCGCGTTATCATTTATTACTGGACGAACCATTTTCCCAGACAGCACAGTTCCAACCCCTTTTATGGCTGGCTGCAAGAACAAAGGCCCACTTCAGTGACTCTCCCTATATTCTCAGTTTTATGGCCATACGCCATTGAATACATTCCATAATCCTTACTGGAGATGAATGAGTATAGATTCCTGGATCGTCTCGTCTAATTTGTTGCTTTGTTGGTTTTGGTCTTATTTCTTGTATTGCTGCTACTAGAGAGTCATGGACTCTGACTCCCATTTGGACATCAACATCCAGAAATGTAGGGGAAATTGGCTCAAACGACTTTGTTTACATCAAATTTTGACAACCGGCCATTAGCAACGGAGTATTGAAGTAGGTTTTATATAGCTGCGTTGACCATATTTATTTATTTTGGGTCAATCCGGAACACGATAAGTCGGTGATGGAACGGGCAGGTGGACGAGAAGCTTAAGCCACAATTTATTTCTGCGGTCTTAACGTTCTGCAAATAACCGCACCGCAATTAAAAAAGAAACAAAACTATTAACGAGAAATGTGACGAGGGTCAATTTTTTTGAGATACAAGCGCCCTTTGTAGAAAATCGTTGAAAAAATGCGCCGCAGGCAAAAAAAATGTAATTTGGAGCCATTACCAACCGAACTATAGTATGTTTTGCTTAAGAAAAAAGAATTTTGCGTCGCAGCGCTTATTGCTTGTGGAAGCGGTTATTGCTTTTGGAAGCGGTTATTGCTTGTGAAAGCGGTTATTGCTTGTGGAAGCGGTTATTGCTTGTGGAAGCGGTTATTGCTTGTGGGCAGAGAATTATAGTCAAAAATTGTAAAATCCGTGACAAAAGTGCAGTTTGGATTACACTATATCTTTTAAATCGGGTCTGTCTTGGTCAGTCCGGGACGTATGGTCACTCTATTTTTACTTTATCATCAAAGGAAATTCTTTTACCGTTTTTTCTGGACCACTGAAGAGAATTTGATCAAATCAAATCAAAAAGCGGCGCAATTTTCTCATAAGTTTCTACTTCCATCTTGCCCTTTTTTTACAAAATCACCTGCGGCGCATTTTATCACAAAATTTTCGATTATACCACAAAAAGTAACAGAAAAATTCATTTTGTTTTGGAAAGTACTTGCAACGTAAGATAGCTTCATGTTTCGTACTTTTAGATTTATTTAGAGGTATGAATAATTTTCCTCTCCTCACCGCGCCCCCTCACCCACCCTCTGTTCCGGATTCGAACCAAAAAAAACTATGACACCCCATTAATTTAGGAATTTTTCACGCCTAGGGCCACGTTTCCCTATACGTTGGATCCTACTCCTGCAAATTGATCTGTTGAAGAGTTCATTTCGACGTTCTACTCCCATTTGGCCGGTGTATCCATTGTGTTCAGGCATTGTTTCACCGAAATGTGAACAATGGCATTAACTCGTAGCAACCCATCATTAGGTGAAACAAATTAATGTAACTTGTCTGAAAGGGTAGTTCGTTTCTGGCCTAGCGTATTTTTGGGGTTGAATTTGGTGTCGATGCCGTTGAAGTCAGACAAGTCTATGGGCTACAATGAGCACTACGGCATTCTGGCGAAATGGAGTGAAGGGAATAAAAATCAAACAAACGCGTTATACTGAAATGAAGATATTTTTTCACTCTCCAATACGAAGGGATGTTTTTTTTTCCTTGGACAAACACTACACAAGTGATGTGAAAAAAATAGGCCGAGAGGACGATAAACTTCAATAAACAATGAGAGATTCATCTCTTTGGCATCTCTAAATATATATTGTGCTCATCCCTTATGACGGTGAACGGACTGAGTCTATGGAATATTAGTACGATATTGATAGGGTTGAAACGAGCTGCCCCTTTCAGGGCTGTTAGTTGATAGCCAGAGCCCATTTCGAGTATTCTTTTTTTTTTTGCTGATGCTTTTTGTGCCTGACTGCAAAAATGTTGAGGTAATTTATATCCTTTGAATGTTGTTCATATGAATTCGCAGAGTTTTGTTTATGGATTTGTTAGGGGTGGTATGGAGTTCCTGTAAAGGATTTGACTTATCGTCATGAAGAGATGGGAAAAATACTTTATTTTAGTATTGTAGAAAAATGTTGTTAGCTTTATATGTATAGGGCTGCATTCTTTAGAAAACTAACAATAGAAATGGAAGTTCCAAAAGACACTAAATTAGGAAAAAAAAACCTCAAAAAGAGTTGGGAGTACATAAACAATATCTACTAACGTCGATAGACGAACTTTTGTGGCTTTTTTCGCATCATTCAACGAATGGGTTAATTGTTTACTTTTTGTTTAGTTCCCATTACTTTGTCTGCGAGAATTGATGTTTGCAATCCATGTTGTACCATAAATATTGTCCTTCAAAAGAATTTCGACGTACTTGGCGGACGATATGAAATTGTTTCAAAGTTTCAAGTATTTTTTTATGTGTCCAAAGGGTTTTATAGTGTAACGAGCTAACGCCCTCATAAATTTCACCAGACAAGAGGTTTTGCTTTTGTAATATTTTCACGATAATTTTATGGGATTTTATGGTCACATGCGGTCTGTAAATGGTTTTTATTAATTGCAGCGATATTTTTGGAACAATTGCGGTAACAACAACTGAATTATTACTTTCATGCCGAGTGCCCAACAGAAAATTAGTTACTTAGTGGCGTTTGCTTTAACGACACTTAGCAACCTAAACTCTACTTAATTATTTTTAAGTCACAGAATTTCTACGGGTTCATTAGGCTAAGTACAACTTATTTTTGTCCCGGAGAAACAAAACTTTTGTCCCGGATTTTTCAATTTAGTGTTATTATTAATCAAACGCTTTGGAAAACGACCACTGAATATGCAAAAAAATGCTCTACTTCGGCGGAGGGTTGTTGTAAATCATATTTTTTTCACCCACGGCGCAGGCTGTCAAAGTTTTCTCACCAAAGGCGCAGGAATCTAAAAAAAATGAAAAAAAATTTCCTGTGGCGCATTTTTTTATGGATATTTTCAAAATTTACGTTACGACTAATTATGAAATGTAAAGAGCGCGAAAAATTAAGATAATTTTCGCTTGGGGCTATATAGCTCTTGATTTAAATCATTGCGGCGCATTCTGTTTAACGAATTTCGCCCGCGGCGCACATTTGTTGATTGTTTTTCCTTGATATTCGTCCAAATCTAATTTCATGTAGTTTATAAAATTTGTTGATTCGTTGGTGCTAGGTTTCAGCAGTTGTCTCTCCTCCCGCGCCACGCTTTTATTGTCCCGGATTGATCCAGATATAAATATGGTCACCCTATGTTTTCATACACTCATGTTTTTATAGTGTTTTCAATACGACGCAGTGTTTTCGAGAAAATAGCAATTTTTTTTAAAGGTGATGGTGGTGGAGGTAGGGGGGGTGGGGTGAGGAAGTTAAATTATTTAATAGTGAATACTTTTTCCTCAACATTTTTCAATTTGACACAATTTTAAAGAAAATCGAAAAAAACCTTGTGTTGTTGTTTGAAGGAGGAGGCAAGTATTTGTCGCATTTTGTCCGTTGAAGAACTGTACCTCTATTTTTACGCACAAATACAGCTAATCACAAAGAATATAGTTTATCAAATAAATAAAAAGTCCCTTTTTTCGATTTGGATACCTTTCCGTTTATATCCTCTAACACTTTTCTTTGTTTTCTTGTTTAGCCAAATTTATCACACATCGTCTCAAAATAAGTAGGTAAATGGAGAATTTTCCATTTCAAACTAAAAATGGCACTAAAATATTGATTTCAGGTCATATCGATTAGATATTGGGTCATTGTACGGGTACCGAGCCAAATTCCGTAAGATCAACAAAGTGTGTGCGGAAAATCACTTTGTGAAATTGACACAATTTTCTCGAATTTCAGCAAAAAGCTAAATGTTCTTCAACCAAAATTTACCTGAAAACCGGCACCGATATAGAGAACCGATATTCTATATTTCATTCATTTCTCTATTCGAGGATAGGGAAAAAAGGTCACAGGCTTAAAGATAAGTACAGCAAAGAGACAAGGAAGAGAAATCGTTTTGTTGATAACAATAGAAGCCATTCTTATCTATTACTAAGGGGAATCAGGAGATGTTCCTCTTCATCATTTTTTCCTGGCTGACTTCATAAAAATTCCTCTATGGAGTCAAGCATATGATGAACTTTATTATGTGTCACGGCATCTATCGTTCATTGAACTAACCGTCAAGCGAGCAACGTCTCGTAAAATTTATTTTTATGAAAATTGATTTTCCACAACAACAACAACAACTACAACACAAGCAATAACAAAAGCACTAGCATCAAATAAGCAAAATAAAAACTCAAAGAAATCAAAAAAAAATTAGTATAAGCTTGAGGTATCCATTTTCATAATGGGCGACTCCAATAGAAATATGGAGCTATTGCGGTGGCATGGGGAGAGAATTCAGAAAATAGCGGTGTCGATGAAAATCGAAATAAAAATTCAAGTTGAGCTTTTAATGGACAGACTTTCACAGACTTCTAGACCATATCTTTGCCCACTTCACTCGAGGCAGATGAAATATCCGGACTGCAAGTAGATTGGGAGTCGCACTTATTATATAGTTGGGTGGTAAAGTTGGTATCTTCCGCAACGATGATTTCGGGGTGGTGGGTATGATGTCCTGATTTGGTCCTTAGTGCCATTTCTCGTTTCGTCTGCAAACAAGTGAAAAACTTTGCCGCCAGAGAAATCAAAATTGATTGAGTGGCAAGACGAACGAAAAGAAACAGGTATGCGAATATTATGAATTTTTTTCTATGAAATTTTCTTTTTAGTATACATAATTTACTTTTTATATTGCTGAACTCGAATCATATATCAGGGGCAGGGGTAAATGAAGATGGTAAAAGAAAAGCATCGAAAAATTCCAAAAGTACTTAAATTTATAGCAATAAATTGAGGCTGCCTTGAAAAATATTAAATCGTAAAGTTCTTAATTAGCTGCTTAAATCTCATTAATTAGTCTGGTGATCCTTTTTTTTTAAATTTCATTTGTGTAATTAAATAAGAAAAGTTTTAATAATATTTTCGTAACATTTAAGGTTTTTCCCCTTTTGATTGCTTATTTCTCAAGTGCCATTCATTTAATAAACGACTACTTAAGGTTTCCGTCGAAATTAATTTGATAAAAAAATTATTTCAATCCTTTGCAAGACAAGCTGGTAATTTTTTACTATTGATGGAGATGGAAAAGCGCACAATTTCTTTTTCTTTTCAGAGAATCAACTTTTTTCTAGTGTCGCAACCAGACTTTTTTTAAAATAATATCTGGGCAATTATATTTTAATTTGATTTGAGAATTTTAATTTTTTTGCGGATATTTAGTACGTTTTTTACCTTTCTTACATATCAGAAAGCCACTCCAAAAACCGAAATCAGGACATTTACCCATCAAATCAGTTCGATGAGTTCGCAACATGTCTGTATGCGTGTGTGTGTGTGTTCGTGCGTATGTATGCCGGTAAATAAATTTGTAAGATAGACTTCTACAATAACCTTTGAGGCTGGTTTTTGCATTCCAAAGCTGTTATCCTTTCATAGAACCCTAATGAACGCAATTTAGGAAAAAAAAATCAACCGTTTTCGAGATACATAATTGCAAAAATCTTTTCCATTTGTATGGCAGAGGTGGGAAGGAGTAGTCCGATTGAATTTTGATGTATGGTAGAGTTATGTAGAATCATATTCTAAACACTTTTTGTCCAAACAAATTTTTCAAAAAAATTAGCCGTTTTCGAGATAATTGCAAAAATCTTTTACATTTGTATGGGAAAGGGGGAAAGTGAGAAAGGGTAATAAAGGGGGAAAGGGGGAAGGGGGAAGGGGAAGGGGGAAGGGGGAAGGGGGAAGGGGGAAGGGGGAAGGGGGAAGGGGGAAGGGGGAAGGGGGAAGGGGGAAGGGGGAAGGGGGAAGGGGGAAGGGGGAAGGGGGAAGGGGGAAAGGGGGAAAGGGGGAAAGGGAGAAAGGGGAAAGGTGGGAAGGTGTGAAGAGGGGAAGGGGAAGAGGGGAAAGGGGGAAGGGGAAGGGGGAAGGGGGAAGGGGGAAGGGTGAAGGGGGAAGGGGGAAGGCGGAAGGGGGAAGGGGAAGGGGAAGGGGGAAGGGGAAGGGGGAAGGGGGAAGGGGGAAGGGGGAAAGGGGGAAAGGGAGAAAGGGGAAAGGTGGAAAGGTGGGAAGGTGTGAAGAGGGGAAGGGGGGAAGGGGGGAAGGGGGAAGGTGGGAAGGGGTGGTTTTATTTTTCCATTTTCGGAAGGCGTTTAGGTTTGGATGTCGAGTTTTCAAATGTTTCTGTATTTATTACTATTTTTTCTCATAGGTTGCGAAATGGCCGGGACAGTCCCTAACTTGTTGCCCCGAAGCCACGGAAACGAAACTTTTGTCCCGAAATTATTTAGTCTAGTTTTAAAAAGTAGATAAAACGATCACTAAATTTGCGAAAAATACTCTATGTCGCCTCCTGCCCTACCTTACCACCCCGCTTCTCTTACCTCCCCCTCTTCCTTACCTCCTCAGCCCTCGTATTCTTAAAAAAAATATGCTCACCCTACATTTAACCCCATCGAGATATTTTTTTGTCCAGTACGAACGTCCATACGAATTTCCTTGCAAAAATTCGGCAATCGGGGGCTTTTGTCCTTAATGGGTTATTTAAATGTAATCGTTTTTCACAGCGAAAAGCAAGAAAATTGTTATAGTAATACCAACAATAGTTCGTATAATCATAGTTTTCGCCAAATTTCTAGTGTTTAAACAGCACTTTGAAAAATTCCCTGACATCATATAAATTATCTGACTGTTATTGCAGCGTTAAATGATTATCTTTGTGTAAACTGTACAGAAATTTAGTGCGGCTTATTAATTAATTAAAAATATTTATTCATATTTTCGAAACGTGAAACTATTTTTCAAAAAGGAAAAATGTAGAATAGTGTTTCGCAAACAAAGCAAAATTACATAACTCTGTTTGAAACTACTTTAATTTTTGCCAAAGTTACGTGCATATGAGCACTAAGTATGCTCGCAAATATAGAAAATATCTTTATACAAACGTACAAAAATATAGGGGCACAACCCAGGACTGTTAAACTGTGGAATTTCAATTTTCCAATTTTCACGTTACCATAAAGTGTTCTCGTTTTTCTTGCATCTATAGCTTAAGCGTTTTTCCCCACATACCTTCCATCTCTCCGACAAACTTGTATATTTTTCTTCAACGTTTTTTTTTGTTTGTATTTTGACTTTTCCATTTTATTATCAAGTTGAAACTCGTCGACCGACTATAGTAATATATTTTGTGAATGGCGGTGTGTTTGCGATAATATTTTCATATATGTTTCTCTTTATGCATGCATAACACACAAGTAGATGGTTGATATAATTCTAAAGGAAAAAAGGGATCCTCTTATGGTTTTTCAGGGTGAAATGACGGTTTCAAAATAATACCATCAAAGTGCTGTTTCTTTTTTCATTCAATGGATGTGTAGTAGGAAAAATTTTAGGAAATATTTCCATCTGAGATAGTGTTTTTCGTTTTTAAATTTTTTTTTCTTTTAAATGAGTCCTTTAAATCAGGTTTAATCATTTTTCGTTGGTATAGTGCGGGTAAAACACTTACATAATTAGCATACTGCAGGCCTTAAGGTTTATCTACTGGCATAATTGCAAATTTTGCAAAGCCCCCTTACCTCCATCCCAAATTCAGCGAAGGATAACGCAAATATCCCTTTTCCAGTTTTTCCTCGGGAAAATTGACATTTAAGAGTTCTTGAGATCACTGATCCTGAATCTGATGTTGGAATTTCAAAATTTGAAAAGAAAGGTCTTGTAGTGACAACAAAAATATCCTTTATTTTTTGTCGAAGAAATTAGCAGAGGGGGTTTTTGGATCGGCGATTTCAAAGCTCAGAAAAGGTACTGTAAAGAAAACGTGAGTGTACCTTTTTCCCTCCAAAAAATCAGAAAAAGGAGGATTTTGAGGTCGCCGACCATGGCTAGATCTTCCTGGTATTTTGTTAAAAATAACAATTGGGGAAAAAAACTGAATTCCTGCTGTGAATGTGCTCAAGTGGCACATAAATGTCAAATAAAATAACAAGAAATATCTTTATCTACGTGCAAGTGAAAATTTTTACCGAATGAATAAAATTTTACAGGGACGAAGTGTATGCTCAATTTCTTTTTGTGTTTTACTTTGATATAAAGTTACGGTTGAAGTTTCCCCTTTTTTTTGGTACTCGCTTTTTACTCTTTTCTATAGGTATTTTTGTTGTATGTCGCTTGACTTTACCTTACCTGGTCCTGTGATAAGCTCTACCGAACTTTTTACGATTCGTACACATTTTGTCGTTTGAACGCTTGGTAGATTGTGGACCGAAATTACATGACATACAACATGTCGATCGGCAACCGGAGACTACCCCCGGTATTAGAAAAGGTAAACCTTGACTGGGTTGAATAATCGCGCGGCTAGGGGGGGTGGCCTACACCTGATCCCAGTTGATACCTGAATGGTTGTCTTACATAGAAACTACAAAAAGTTTTGCCAGAAAACAAATTTTTATGTCAATCCGGTGCTGCTTATATGTTCTGGCCAGGTGTAGCATAGTTTTTTTTTCTCTTAGTATTTATTGGACCTATCGACTCTTATTAGAAAGTTAGGGCAACGAACGAATACTACTTACCTCCGGTTTAATGTGCCGAAGGTCTTTTTCTATTTATTTGAACGGTGTGTCGATGGTACAGGAAGAAGAAAAGGGAATAAAAAATTCCAACAATCCAAACACACTCCTTTTGCCGCAGGATATTGCAAACGGCTTTGAGTCGGGTGGAATATGGCCCGAAAAGAGGATTACTTTGCGGAAATGTGTGGCGTTTAGACGGTTTTCGGGGTTCTTTTTATATGAATATAAAAAAAAGGGAAAGCCGCCTTAAAAGTTTTCATTCCCGACCTATTTTCCGGGTGTTTTTCTTAGTAAACCGGCTTTTTTTCTCAGAAATTTTCCTTTGTTAAGGTACTGGGATTGAATTCGATCTATAAACATATTAACTTCACAATGGGATAAATTAAGATAAACACGATAAATTTTATACATAACTCAGTTTTATAACCTGCTTATGGATTTAGTTTTTGTTAATACAGTTTTCTGTAATTTTATCTGATTTATGATTCTGAATCAATTGACTTGAAAATATTATCACCCCGATTCTGATAGTCGTGTCGTTTTCGACAAGAGTCATTTTATGTGTTTTTGTTGGTAGAAAAGCACTAACAAAAACTCGTAAAACGACTCTTGTCGAAAACGACACGACTATCAGAATCGGGGCGTATATCCTAGTTATTACCCAAGTAACCCAGTATAGTTACATACTGGTTACGCGACAGAACGGACATCGTGGGTTGCAATATATATAGGGTTACAAATAGGTCGCTGCGACGTCATCTCAACGTTGGTGCAACATTTATTCGACCGTTATTGCCTGGTTTTTGTGTGACTATCGTTAAACAATAACCTTTATTTAACTGTTCCGCCGAAACTCTTTTTCGACGCAGGTTGCAAAGTAACGGTTACGGAACCGTTTTTGTGACCACCGCTATAAAATAACTGTTGTGCCATGGTTTCCTTAGTAACCAATTTGCAACCACAAGCGTTAAACAAACTAATTTGCAACCGCTACTTTGAGAATTGTAACCTGAGTCGCAAATGGTTGCTTGGGTACTGTTATATTAATATGTTTAGTTCAATTTTCGGTTCATTTATGTTATATTAATATACTGAGGGATATTTTGAATAATTTCAAAGATTTATCATTCTGGAGGCCACAAAACTTTGGAATGTTTCCTAGAATCAACTTCCTTTAAAAGATTTATTTTTGATTTCTTTTTAAATTTTAGCTACACCGCATAATTCAAGTGAAATTTGTGTGGGAGTTTTAATGCCTTAAACTAGGTATTTGTTTATCGATTTGTTGAAAATAGAAGAAAAATACTTGACCATTAGTTTAAAAATTCGAGGCTATTTACTCTCCTCAAGGAACAGATGAATTTCTAAAGGTTTAAAGGTCAAAATATGTTTTTTTTTCTATTTACTGCACATGTTTAAAAGAAACTTTGTGCATCTTGATACGAGTTTTAGATATTCTAAATACTATCCTGTATATTTTTTGTTTACCAAATTAATACATTGTTCGATCCATAGGGTGAATGTCGGGTTATTCAATTGAACGCGTTTAACACGTTCGTGACATTTGCTTTTTCAGCTTTTTTTACATTTGGACATCGTGTACCACGGGTGGTACACAAGCGATTTGTTTTCTGGCGGTTATGCGCCATCGGTGGTACACGGTACGTGTTGTTATATTACTTCCACAAAAAAAAAATACCGCACTATTTACTCGCGCGGTT
Source organism: Chrysopilus asiliformis (assembly GCA_964034945.1). Classification (NCBI taxonomy): domain Eukaryota; kingdom Metazoa; phylum Arthropoda; class Insecta; order Diptera; family Rhagionidae; genus Chrysopilus; species Chrysopilus asiliformis. The sequence continues at coordinate 6,996,614 of OZ035963.1, forward strand.
TTAAAAAACTGTACATGTACCACCAGTGGTACACGATGTCACGAACATGTTTTTGTGCAGGTTCTGAAGTGCGTGCGTTACAGAATGATGAAAACTTAATGGAAATAATTTGCACACTCGTATCATGCAAATTTTCAAACTTCAGGCAACGCCAAGCACAAATATCTGAAGTTAGTAACCTGAAATATTCACATTGTGTTCCTTTCGTAGACAGTGTCTTGCGAAATTTTACAACTAAGGAGTCAAAAATAGGGTAGATAGGCGTTTCGCATTTTAAAACATTGATTTTAGTGTAAATTCTGGCAACTCGAAGGCTTAAAAGTGATACCGCAAAAAAAATAACTTTAGTTGAGTCGTTTTCTCGTTTTTTACTTTCCTCTGCTATAGAGGGAAAGTATTGTATTCATGACGGAGACCGACTCGAGAATGGCAGCAGGTAGAAAATTTCTGATCAGTGCGAAGTCCGTTTCAGGTAAAATTATCAAGATATCCGTTCATCTGTATGTCGGTCTGTCGGTCTGTCCATTTAACGTATCTTAAATACGACTTGAAATTTTTTGTGAATGAGTTTTATTAAAATCGTAGTTTGCCGTTGACTTTTGGAAAAGCAACGTTAGCGATACTGGGTACCTCCCATACAATTATTCTGAAAATATAGTTTTTTGAAAATTTCGCAAAAACTATGCGCTTTTGTGAAAAAATGAATATAACAAAATTTAAAGCATGTAAAATTTTCTACATTTTTTGTTTTAACGGTCTCTACATATCTTTAACGGTTCTCTAGATATTTGAAAAAAATATGATTTTGTACGTATTTTTCCGAAACTAAATATTGCAGACGAAACTTTTGTTTTGATTAAAACTGATCTTTTTTCCATTTTTATTTTTGGCTCCAGTAAACGATAAAATACATCGAGGTACAGTAATCCCTCTAACTGCGCGGTTTCGCAACTGCGCGGTTTCGCAACTGCGCGGTTAAATTTTTAATACAAAAATTTCGAACTGCGCGGCAAAAATTTCGCAGTTGCGCGGTTTTTTATAATTTCCGTTTAAAAAATATGTTCCTAACTCCAAAATTTAATACAAAGTAGGGTTCACAGTGCGCGGTTTCGATTTGCGCGCTCTTTTTGTGGAACGTATCTACCGCGCAGGTAGAGGGATTACTGTATTTAAAAATTACTGAGAAAATCCAAAATTAAACTCTGTGTACATGGACAGAAATGATTCCTATAAAAATTGTAATATACGAGATAGTAAGATTTTTTCTAATGACTCCCAAAAAAAAGAGAAATTAATACCAAAAAATTGGAAATTCTTCCAATATTTTAGGATAAATTTCCGTATTTTTTTGGGAATCGCTACAAGAAAGCCCACTGTCTCAAATATTACAATTTTTTGTAAGAATTTGTCCGATTTTTTTCTATCCGTGTAGGATTTTGACCTCGAAGTTTCATTTTATTTACTTCCGATGGTAATCTGAAATTATAAATACTAAATTTTTGATATGAAATAACCTTTGATGAAAGCTAACTGAATCTATCTATAATTTATTTGTATTATGATTATCAACACCGAAATCAGAAAAAAAGCACTAAATATTTCCCAATTATTTTGGTATTATGTAGCAAATGACTAACAAAACGATGAACAAATTTGATAATCATTATCAAATCTATTTACTTAACTGTCGGCACATTATGAACATTGAGCTCAGTCAACATTAGTTAAACCAGATTAAATATTGCTTACATGAAATTATCCTGCTTGCTTACAAGGATACCTGAAACAGGGGCGAAAAATGAAAAGCGTAACGGTAGAGCCTAACGATATGACAATAAACACCATAGGGTGGCAGGAAAAATACCCTAAAATTATAAATGGGTTATCTAATCAAAATTTATGCTCTCCGCTTACCCGTTTGTGTATTGGATGGTAGTAATAAAATTATATCTCGACCGCCATAAACCACGATCCGGCTGACAAGCAGCTCAACCAAAATTTTGTGTTGAGGGCGGGCGGATGATGATGATGGCTAACAAAATTGGACATAAAATTGCCCGTGCCTATCCCATCCCATCCCAAGCTCGATATAAGCAAACAAATATTTCACTATAAATATTACACTCCGCCTAATGCGTAACTGAAACCCAGAAATTCTTTCAGTTTACTTACGAAACTTGCAATTAGTCCGGTTTTTAGTCACACTTACTGTGGAAATTATGTCCTGGGAGCAGTTTGAAAGTAATCAAAAATCCATTTGGATATTTTATGTCGACCTCCATACTATACTAGTAACCGATCCGGATGGATACGCTTCTATGACCAGCGGAACTAAATGGAATTTCAGTTTGTTTTTTGGCTACCAATCGAAAAGAATCGCCTGGATGAGGGAAATTTGATGAACAAAGACCAGAATGTGCTCAATTCGACTTCTTCATTCACAAAACAAAAAATCATCCCTTTATGTTTCTTCAAAACAACCCCTTTTGGTTGTTTGGTCGTCAATCGTCACAAAACTGTTGAACCTTCAAAAAGTTTTCGCCTCATCGACCCCCGTCCAACTACCTTGCAAACTAAACTCATCCCCCCAGGTGATTCGATGAAGTGACCTCATACCACCCCCAATAAAACCGTATGCTGTTCGTATTCGTTGTACGAATGGAAGTTTAGTCGTGGACAGGCGTAATTTATGGGTAATTTGATTATGGCGTCTAGGTGTGTCCTAAACATCGAGGACAATAATGCAAAACTCAATGCCTGGAGCGTTTCTAAAATGTTTCCAGTTCTCAAGGTATCTGAGTGGGGTTGTAAAAGTCATGGTTTCGCTACAAAACTGGCTATAGTAGTTTATCCCAGGAATTCGGTAAAAGTGGACTCCATCACTCCAGCCGTTTATTATAGTCGTCGTTGTCGTTGGTCGGTTAGGTAATGTTAAAACATCGTTAGAACTACTATAAAGTTTCGCTATTTTATATATTAAATGAAACGTAGCGGGAATGTGATGGGAACGTGACGGGAACCTAAAATGGTGAACGGATATCGGCCGATAAAATTTCTTAGGGCGCAAAGTAGTTAATTGTCATCGACTTCGCCTATATTTGGTCATGGAGAGCCTTCTGCTATTTTTATTAATGGATACCTTCTGTTTATTTAGCCTGGCCTAAGGGATGGTCTAAGGGATAACGGCATGAGGGATGAAAGACGGTTAGCTTCGGTGATGGTTATTTGCCGGTCAATAATTCGCCCATAGTTATGGCGACACTTTTCATGACCATGAGAATACCAAGCAGACCTGAAGAACGTTCCCAGTTAGTTGACTTTTGGTTTTTTTTCCTTTTTTTTTACGATTTTCTGCCGCCCTTAAAAAAGAAGAAGGCCAGCCGCACCTTTTGCGGTATACCTCAATATCCTGATGGTAAAATGTTGGCGACGCTTTCGTCCTTTTCGCCCACTTTGTCCCAACTTGAAAATATTTCAATTTTTTTCTTGCACGTTTTATTTCTCGTTGGCCACCACACCCTCATGCGGGGCCGAGAGGGGGTGACGATCGGTGGCGCATTTAATGTGTTATGTTGGCCAATTCGCTATCCGTAAGTGTGTTTTGTGCGGTTTGTGTGCTGTCAAGTCCAGGAAGTCATTAGGGGTAGATGGTCGGAAGCTTTTTTTCCCGTACTTGGACTTTTCTACCCACAGTAGGTTTATATCCTGTCCAATTTGGTTTCGTTTAGTTTAGCACACCTGAAACACAAGGTGGAATTTTTTTTATATGTTGAAAAAGCTTCATTTCATATTTCTCTTATACCCATATATTGTGTTTCGTACATTTTTATAGAATTTTTTGCTTATTTTGTCACTCTTCCGTTGATTTTGTTTTCTTTTGTATTTCGATGTTGTTGCTTGACTTTATCAATTTTCATTCATTTAGAGGTGAAAAAGTCACTTTTCCATCCCCATCGAAATTCTGATGGTGAGTCCGTTCGTTTTCGTTTTCGTTTTTTCAACTACCTTTACTCGAAACATGTCCAGGAAATAGAGGATACAAAATAAATTGCGAATTGCTCTGCATTCGGTGGTGCTTTCGGTGGTGAAGGGATGGAATTACTAAGCAATTGCAAAATGGTAGAAACGCTTCGGTTATGCTAATGGTGGTAAAATGACAAAACTTTCCCCTAGTAGGAATGTGAAATTGTACAACAATGTGAAATTAACCGAAATGAAATTGTACACTGGACGTACTGAATTGGCACTCTTCCATTTCAAAATGTTGGGTGGTTTTTTTTGCAGGATTTTCGTTCATTCGAATAGGGAAAGTTTGGCCGGGTGGAAGTGTTAGCATTTGTGGCATTAGTAGTGGAAGCGGCGACAGTAATTCATTATGATGACATAATTATGAAGCAATTTGTTGCACGAATACCAACGGTGATGGATTTATTTTGCACCGATTTGTTAGTGGGAATTACACAAAACGGCGTGAACATTGTTGCTTTTTTGAAATGTAACTATTTTTTTTTTGTTACCTCGTGATACGTTTACGAAAAATAGGAATTTATTTCCCTTCACTAAAGTTTATTAAACTGGCGTATAGTGTAGAGAACTTTTTTTTTGTCAGGAATTGCCTAAATGAGGCTCTTAATTCTGATTAAAGAGTTTGTTAAATTAGTAGAATTTTTATGATGTGGAAATGTGACTGTCAGAGTACTAATAACTTAAATATTATATTTTTGTATACAATATATAATTATTTCACATTGGTTGCCATCGTAAAATGCTGAGCTTTCACTGAAATCACTTATTTTTTTTAATAACAGGCAGTAAAATATTCACAAGCACAAAGAATTTCAAGCATTGATGGTTTCACGCACCTTTTTATAATATAAAGAGAGGTAGCGTTTCCACATGTCAATTTTAGAAAAAAAAAAAAAAACAAATAAAGGGTCTTTCAATAAGGACATAACAATTTTGTATTTTAATAAAAACGCACCCTAAAACTTTTTTTATGATCTGGCAATGCTAAAACGTCAGTCAAGGTTTACATTTTTATCATGGTGAAGTTCACGAACGAGCAATGCCACACAGCTGGTCAAACAATTGATCCATTGAAGGAGAAGTTCGATAATCGTGTAATCTCGAGAAATGGTCCGGTCGAATGGCCACCTCGCTCATGCGATTTAACGCCGTTGGATTTCTTTTTATGGGGTTATGTTGAGTCGTTGGTTTATGCCAACAAACCAACAACGTTAGAGGAGCTCAGGAACAATATCGAACGCGAAATTGCCAACGTTCCGGCCGATATGTGTGGAAGAGTGGTGGAAAATTGGCTCCAAAGAATCAATCAGTGCAAACGTGCTCGCGGTGGCCATATGAACGACATCGAATTTCATACTTAAATGTAACATGTCCACTACACCTGGAATAAATTTCAGCCCGATATCTCAATTATTCTGTGTTTTATTTAAATACAAAATTGTTATGTCCTAAAAGAGAGGTGGAGTTTCCACATGTCAATTTTAGAAAAAAAAACAAATATATTGCAATTTTTAAAAGCTTTGTTTAATTTTACCTGAAATTTTGCACACATGCGAATTCCGATGACAATACAATATATTCACGAGTTCGTTCTCGTAAGGATAAAGGAAGGTTCTGTAAGGATGACGTGGAAAAAATTCTCATCTGGGGTTTTTAAAACACAAAACCCAATTATCGTTGGTTTTTTGGGTTTTAAAAACAACAAAAAACAATTTTTTGATTATTTATGAGTTTAAAACTTGTTTTTTCTAATGCAAAACGTCCTACAGTACCAGATTTTTAAAGGCTGTGCTTTAGTTTCTTTTTAGTGCATGAAAAAACTTTTACAAAGTTATCAAAATTTTAAATGATTTTTGCAACAAACAACAAAATTTGGTAGCATAGAAAATAAATCAAATTGTCACCTATCAAATTTCTTCTTTTCCCCATCTTATGTAAAATAAAATCAAACTTTTCTCACAACTCACTCGGTATGTCATTTATTGATAGCCACTTTCTAGCTATATGTGTGTATTTTCTTTTATTATATTTTCATCGGCATACGGAAAACCTCAAAAAGTCCAAACTGTCGTAGAAAAACTTTCTAACAGAATCATTCCAAAATTCATTTCCTGACACTGACTAAGTTAAACTAGTGTCAGGTAAGAAATGTAAAAACACGAGAAGAAATGAGAAAACTCGACAGTTTATAACAAACAAGAAATATAAATAAAAAGTGGTAATATCTTAGCAGACTCTTTCTAGACATGTCCAAACAGAAGAAAATTTTTCTTTTATACATAAAGTAAGAAAAAGCCACAGGAAAATGTCGGTAGGTGAGAAAAAAAAATGAAAATTCACTGAATGAGTGCAAGTTCATCCACATTCTTACTCTACCTGTTTGGATTTTTCGTATCTTGAGTAGTATTGGAGGGAGCAGTAGTTGTTGTTGTATAATGTTTTTCATTTTGACTCTCTTTTTAGAAATAGTCTTGCGTTGCAGAAATCTCCAAGCAAGAACATTAAAAGCATCAAACGTGTAAAAAAAACGGAAAACTTTTAAAATTAACTTTAGAAAATTGGCCGCAGATCTATTCAAGGGTTTTTCCTTTTTCTCACTGGATTTCTTCTTACTGCATTTTGTGTTTTGCACTCGCTCGTATTTTCATGATATTTTTTATACCTTCTCGGCAACCGTCATGCCACAATTTTCCCATTTTCTTTAAGTGAACGTTTTCCCCCAAGATCATTCTTGCTTTGTATATTTTCCACTCTAGAGAAATACGAAAGTAAAAAAAAAATTCTTTTTCCATTCCATATCTGTAGATGCGACTGTATAAATGGAAGTTGCATATGAGTCCTACAGGGGTTGTATTAAAGTTATATTAGGGTTGTTTTCTTGTTTTAACTCTAAATTTGGCCAGAAAGGGCGAAAAGAATAAATAAAACTTTTGTTTCTTGTTATGGTGTCCCTTATTTTAACTCACAGGGTTTTAACTCACAGTATTAGGGTCCTGCTTCACTTAATTATGCCCTTTCCTAAAATTTCAGTATTCGGTTTAGTTCTAAGTTGTTGGCGATGTCTAGCCATCTACTACTCGTATTTGTCTATACATTATCCGAAAAACAAGTTCGTGCATATTTCTAAGTGGAATTGAAGTAGCTTTTTGCGCTATGCTCCATCTACCTTGAAAGAAAATAGAAGCGGATACCATCATTTATTCAAGTCGTTTGAAAACGCGACGGGATATCAGGACTATGCAAGGAGCCACTCTAGTTCTCTGTGAATTCTTGCTCGTTCCCGTTAACATATGTGGAATGGGTGAATATCAAACTACATTTTTTAGTAGCAGAAGGACTAAGTGGTGAAAAAGTTTTTTCCTGGATATTTGTTTAAAATTTGGGTTTTGCAACGAGTTCTAATGGAATCGTTGATGGCCAATATCCTTTAAAGATAGGGTGACCATATTTTTTTTGTTTTAGACTGCGGGACAATTCAAGGGTTTAGGAGGATAACTGAGGAAGGGAAAACTTTTAACGCCTGGAAATTAATAATTTTATCTCACGCTTCACTTTCTTGTCCAAAAAGTAGGATTTCGTGGTACCTTTTCTCTTTAGACTACATTACAAAGTTTGCGCGGACTAAATTTGTGGAGAGAGATATCTTATAATTGAAAATTTTACAATAAAATGCGCCGCAGGTAATTTGTTTTAATAGAAACACGGGTGAAGCATAAACCTTGCAAAAAACTGGGCCGCAGGCAAACATTTTTAGGTTTCAAGACTAAATGGCAAAACCCGGGTCAATAATTTAGTCGTACAAAAGTTTTGTTCATTAAATAAAATTTGCCCTACCATATTTTTGTGTCAAAGACCTAGTGTCAAAGACCTAGTGTCAAAGATATAGATCAAAGACATAGAATTTTAGGCTATTTTGACGTCGCTGATTCTGAGTCAGACTCTGCTTTCGCCAGATTCACTTTACTTATGGAGATACCAAAAAGAAAATATTTTCGATACTAAAAAAAAGTTGGATAAAAGATTTGCTTTTTCGTATCACCAGAAATGGAGTGAATCTGGCGAAAACAAAGAAGGGTTAGGATCAAAATATGATTAAAAATACTACCCTAATATTTTATTCAGATTATATTTTATGCAGGTGGTAGGTCTGTGGGGTTATATTTGATAAACTTTTGTGGAACATTTCACAAAAAAATAATAAAAAATAAATAAATAACGAAAAAATGAAATCATTTTTTTTGCGGGTTTCGTTACGTTTTTCGTTATTGGAACGAAATTAAATTTCTATAACGTTATAAGGGAATTTTGAGGAAAAACCGGGAAATCGTTATTTTGTTTCGTTATTTCGTTACGTTACGATAACGCTTCCCAGCCATGGTTTCTTGACGTTTTGGTTTTATGAAGTAAAAATCTTAATTGGCTCCTCGAACACGTTTAAAAATCCCAGATACAATCAAAACACTACCCTCGATGTCCTCGTATGCTCTTAAGGATGGGGTCCGGGGAAAAGAGGACAGATGACAACCCCCACTGTAGGGAACCGCAGCTTTTCTTATGTTGTTTTAGTTAGATTTATATTCACATATAAAAGAATAATAAAGATTTCACTCAACATGAAAGTCATTTTGAAATGTGGTCCGCATTCGCTTTCGCCAAATTCAAACCTTTTCCCGATTTCCCACTCGTTCAGCTCTCATAGTTGTTTATAACTAAAAGAAAACTTGTCATATTGTTTTTTTTTCCTTTGTTAGTATATTTCTTCCTTTCTGACTGCCATGGGCCAGTTGCTCAAGAACTTTTATAAACTTGTCTTCTGTGGTATTTAACAGATGTTGATATTTTCACTTAACTTCCTCGCTGAATTTATTTTCCTTCTATTCAGACAGTGTATATTTGTTTAGGTTTATTTGAACATAAACTTACAAACAGATATTTTTGCAAACTATTTTTGGATAAACTTTTTTTTACAGACAATATGATTAATGTGAAAGCCAAGTATCACGGTAAAAACTTAATATGAAAAAATCTAGTTTTAGTTAAATATTTTGAATTTTTGAATTTTTTTTTGCTATAATGAAATTTTTTGAGTCTGTCGGTTTTAGATTAGTGGTTATCCAAGTAAGGAAAAAAGCTTAGATGCCGGTTACGCAACGGTAGCGCAGAAGATCATAAAATTGTCGTCGCGACCATGGACTCACGAAATTAAAGTCGCTACAACCACTTTACGACCTTTTATGCCCCTAGGGTAATAACGTAGGTTGCAAATTATATGAGGCCGCAAATTGGTCCCAGTCACATCACAGTAAGGAGGGAGGGGAGCACATGAAGTGAAATGTCAATGTAAACTTGTATCACAAGTGTACCTCAGGAAGAATGAATTTCTTGGTCCAAAGTTAACTATTTATTCTTCGATCACACTGTTTATAAGTTAATTATAAACGAGCACAACAAAAACAACTAAAAACATCAACAAATTTTCGACCGTTATAAAATAACCAGTTTGTGACCGGTTTTTTTGACTAGTCATGAAGTAACTGATTTGCGACGGTTAATTTGTGGCCGGTGACATAGCAACCAATTTGGAACCGGTTTTTTACTGACCGATTTCCAACGGTTTTTTTTTTGACTGGTCATAAAGTAATCGACTTGCAACGGGTAATTTGTGACAAAGAAAACCATTTGTAATCGGGTTTTTTACGACCGATTATATAATAAAGTTTTTTTTTTGTGACCGGTGACAAACTTATCCATTTGAAACTGGTTTTATTGTGACCGGTCACAAGGCAACCGTCAAATAAATGGATTTGTAACCGTCACGTTGCGACCAGGGTCACATTGAAGCTTGAGCTGCAAATGTTTGCTTGTGTGGCATGTTCAAATAAATCTATTCATTCTAATCCTCCACAACTCTCTAAAACGCAACAAAATGTTTTTTGATCGAAATTCTATTTTTTCACATTCAATATCATCTCGCTTGTGTTTTTCCACAAGCTTTTTCCATCCACAACGCCACGAACCGAACTAATTGCATTGAAATTATGATTGATTGACACAAAAGCTTAGTCAGTGCCACAATAACGTTGAATGAGTTAAAGGATTGTGCTTAAAAGCACCAGATGCATTCGCTGCCACTCATCATATGGGAAAATCATACAAAAGCGATGGAAAATACCAATTTGCGATCAGGAAGAAAAATATTATGAAAAAAAAAATCACAACAATTTTCTGCACAATCAGCTGAATGATGGGCAACTTGTTGATAAGAAGAACAAACGAAAACACAAACAAATTGCAACATAAAGAAATGAGTTAAACCTTCTTCTGAAGGGTGGCAGCAGTAACTATAATAGTCATCAGTAATTTGAAATAAAAAAAACCCATATTTCAACTAAACTGGTTTTTTTTTATTTGAAAACAAATTACTCTTTTATTGCAAAACCATGATGTAATCAGATACACTACGTAATGGCGTTGAAATTAAAGTGAAAAAGGATTTCAGAAAAGACGGGAAAAGGTAAAATTTCTTTCGTTTCGTAATCGATACCACACCTTGTTTCGTGTATTACCTCGAAAATCTACAAAAGTCGATTTTCCTCAAAGATTTTCGCTAAACTCATAGTTAAAGCATTTTAAAAGGTTAAAATAATATGGGTTTCGTTTAAAGATTGTCGGAAAATAGGAGAACAGGCAAACATTTTGCAGATAGATTGGTTTTGCAAGGGAAAGGGTAAAAATGTTTTTAAAGTCATATGTTGAGGAAAAGTGAATTTTGGTAAAGGTATTCTCTTTCAGTTTCACCTTTGGAAAAAGTTGAAATTGCTTAACTAGACGGGAACATGCACATTCCAATGTAATCAAAATTTATCGTTGCGTGATGGAATTTATTGTTTTACGTCTAATTACATTTTATGTGAGAGGATTTTTTTGAGTTAATAATTTTGAAATCCAGAATTTCTCTTAAAACAATTTTTGTTAAAGCGACATACCTTTTTTACTTGGAAAAGTGGCAAAAATTCCTTCACAATTGTGTTGGAAATTCTTTTTTTTTTAACTTTTTTGAGTTTTTTTCCTGGTTAAAACTTCAGATCTTACCAATTTAGTTCACAATTTTTTTAAATATTGAAGCAGATTTTAAAAAAAGTGCCATGAAATCTTACAAACTTTGAAGGCAGCATAAATTATTTATTTCAAGATGCCAACTATTCACGTTGATATTTTATTAAATTCCACCCGTCAATTTCAAGCGTCAATTTAATTCTTAAAACTACTGACGACGTTTTTAAAACTTACTTCTGAGGTATACAGTTGATATGCGATTGAAAAACTTAAATTTCCACTTAGCGAAAATTTTCTTGTCTGTTTCAATTTTTGTTTTGCTTGTTTTGTGTTTCTTTTTTTTTAATATTAACGTGAAGAAGAAACTAAATAGCCAATTGTCCAATTTCTTAGTTCTCAGTTTATCTGATTTTCTGCTGTTATACCAAATAAGTTTTTTCACCTTACCATTTCCCTTGCTTTCTGAACACTGGACGCTTTTACTAAATTGTCCGAATAAACGCTAAGATTATAAATTAATACGAAAGTTTGCAAGTAGTGTTTGGCTAATTGTTTGTTGCTTCAATGGTTTCATAGTTTTGAATTTGGTTTTTTTTTGAGGAAGTTTCCAATGAAAAACAAAATTACCAAGAAAATAAACACGAATAAAAGTATTAAATTTAGTTTCGTAGCGAGGAAAAGAACTTTCCTTAATGGTAATAAAAGTTTATCCGCAGTTTAAAAATGAAAAAATAAGAAACTTTGGTAAATTTCAGAGTTTATATTTTCGATTAATGCACTTAAGGGGAAAAATGCTTCCAAGGAAAGAAAATTCAAAAAAAAGGTACAGAATATATTATGATTTAAATCCTTATGCCAAGAGGAGTGTTTGAAAACTCTCATACTACTGCTCCCAAACAAGTTGCACGAGTCATATTACGAGTGTCACTTGAGAGGTATGAATGCCTAGCACATGGTTTTGAAGAGAGTGAGTGGGAGGGGGATTTGGAAGTGGAGGGGCAGAGGCGGGAAGGAGGGATTTAACATTTCCTATTTCCGGACGAGGGTCAACTTTTGATCAAAGCCTGTTCTGTACAAATAGCTTGGTCATCTGGAAAGGTTATAAGTAAGGTGACAATTTTTTTTTGTGAATCCGGGACAAATTACCGTTGGAGATTGGGAAGGGGGGAGGGCGAAGTGTAAATCCTTCCAAACACATTGTAAAAGATTTGAAAGTTCATTCAAAACAATAAGGGTTTGTTTCAACTTTTTTTTGTGATTACAAAACCAGTGGTATGGGTGTTTTGTATTTTCAAAACACAACGAAGATTGCGCCGCAGGGAAATTTTTTAGAAACATGCATCCCGCTATTGAAAATTATTTATTAAAATGCACCGCAGGCGAATTTGTTCAAGAAAAAAAATGCGCTAAAGGCGTAGGAAACTGCTCTGCAGTCGAAAATTTTCAGTTTTCGAAGTCAATATTTTAGTGATCCAGAAATTACAATAGGTTACATAATTCCGTGAGAAAAAAGGGATGCCGGGACAACATTCCAAAATCCGGGACTCAGCCACTCCAGGTATACGCTATTTATGGTTTCTCTTCAGTCACCCCCTTTTAGAGTCACCTCCTTTTCTGACTTCCTTACCCTTGGAGCACAATGAACGCAACTAAGCCGCAACTAAGGTCGCTTCGAACTGTCACGCAACGCAGTTCAGGAGCGGTCGAGCACAATAGAAGCGTCGTCTGTTGCGTTGTGAGACAAACACAGGAAAATTAAAAGTGAACTAAAGTAGAAAAATATATAAAAAATGGATAATTTTGATGCGATGATTTGCTTTGTTGGTCTTTATCTTTGTTATTTGTATGTTATTGAACTAAGGCTATCAATTTTTCCTCGAACGACATTTCCCTAACCTCACTTTATGAACTGTCAACGCAGACTTGTTGCAACTTTTGCGTCTATGGTTGCGTTCAATGCGTTCACTGTGCTCACTCAAAACGATTTCTGTGAAATAAACTCGGTAAGTGACATTTGGATGCGTGATGGTTGCGGCTTGGTTGCGTTCATTGTGCTCCAAGGGTTAACAATCATTTTCCAATAATAAAAACTCACGGTTGCACCTCTGACTTCCTCAGATTTTATCTTATATACCGCTGAAGGTGTTTTGATACGGTTTTCACCACTAGTGAGGTTGTCCATAAAGAAACTTTTTCGCCAGGTAATATCTACCAGCCCACCTCTCGGTAAACCCTTTTTCTGCTATCTCTCGCAATTGTGACGGGATGTGGATCCGGGCTTTACAGTTCGATAGGTCATACCTCGTGGAAATCACTTGACAACTGAAATCCACTGTCTCAGGATAACAGAAGCAATTCTAATAATTTTATTTGCATTTTTTATATCATAGTATACTCAGAAAATGTTCAGGTCAACTTTTTGTCAGGTTAACTCTGACCTTACAGAGGTTTCTGTAAGCCAGCTAGCGGTCAGAGTTAACCTATCTAAGGTCAACTGGTGCAGCTCCCAATGCCCTACTTCACCTGCTGGTGGCTTAATTTCAGAATTTCTTCGACCACAGGTCAACTCAGTTTTACTTGCCCACATGCAGGCGAACGCGCGCCTGCCCGAGGCCAATTACGCCGTATGTAGGTCGTCGAGTTAGCCTCCATTTTTCTGAGTGTAAGATATAACGATTTTTAATTTTGTCTATTTCGCATCCAACATAAAGCAGGAGGTTTTTAACAAAAAATCTTGATTGACAACCATGGATATGTAAAATATTTTTTTCATTTGTCTTAAGAGTTTTCTTGAAATTTCTTTGAGAAGGAAAATTTGATCCTCGAAATTAAAAATTCTTGAACTAGGTGTATTAAAAAAGACAACATTTTTTAAAAGATTTTACTTCATTCACAAAACTTTAATAAATTTAAAATGCTTAAACAAACATTACTGTACAAACCGGGAAAATTCAAAAAGTGATAACCCTACCTTTTAAAACTTTCATCATCAACATAAATCGAGCACTTTTTTTTTGCTATCGTTTATATTCGCCCTTTAAAAAGGAAAGCTTAATACTAATTAAACAAGATTCCTTTAAACAAAACTCAACGTAAATCTTCTCTATCAACAAGAGTTAAATTTGAAGCGAAACCCATTCGTCCATAATAAGCGAAGATCAAGGTTTTTCATTAATCAACTCACTAACTCGTCCTCAATATAAAAAACATCTATCCAAGCGATATCAAAACATAAATCTAACTATATTTGTATGAATATATAGTATTTTTTTACGCCATTTTACTCCAAATTCCCAGCTACTATTTCCGATCCGTCTTGTGCTCCTTATGCTCCTAGATGGATGCTGGGTTTTTCTTCAATGTTGCCCTTCTTCATTTTTTTTCGATTTTCTTTCACGAGTTTTTTTTTCGTGCTGAAATTTTTCTTTGCCATGCCTTTGATGACGTTGATTTATGAAAATGGTGTATTAAGAATGATGGCTGATTTTTTACTTCCTTTCTCAATGAACATTTACTTGCCTTGTCAGTCTTTAAAGTACTTTTTCATATAACCCCCGAAAAGGAATAATCTCAGTAAATCTTTTCTCAATTAAGGGATTTCTCTATCGTTGATCGGTAAGATGTATACCAGGATAGGGAATTTTCATCATCCAATTTCATCTCCTTTAAAATTTCCACCAAATTATGGGGAGAGAATGTTTTTTTTCTCCCCGTCTCTTGTCTAAGATTTAGGTGGATAACCTTGACAGGATAAGATCATAAAATAGACGACATTCAGGGAACGGGCAAAAATTTCCACTAATCAATACGGAATTCACCGTAAAAATTTTCCACCATGACATCTTAAAGCTGATATCCGGAAAATCAGTCTATAAAGGGAAATTTCCATTTCCATCAAAAGATATTTTCATTTTCATAATTAGTATCTGATGTGGCAGTAGTAAATTTATACTATATATATATATAGAATAACACTTAATATCGATGAGGACTAACTTGACTGGCCTATAGTCTAGTGGTTAGAAAAGTAAAGGCAACGTAGTCGAATGAAATTTATAGTGGGAAATTTCAATTCCATGTTAATTAAAATCAAATAATACAAGCCACCACCAATTAAAGTTTTCCTTGTTTTTCCCATCGTTTTATAGTCTGCATATTACATTCCTGTTGAGTTTTGCTCTTCAATTATTTATTTTCTTCATTTGTCTATCTTTCTCTTACCGTCAGCCGCCCCGTTTCGCGCCCATTTTGTATCATTTTCCCTGACTTTGTATTTTGCTTGGTATTTTTTTTCACCACAATTTTCCCTGAACCAACAGTTTTCCGAATGACTTTATTCAAGCCGATGAATAAGTCCGCCACTATTTGCGGATTTTCCACCAATGTTACTTTTATAAAAGGCTCCAGGCTAATTTTCACTGGAAAATAAACGAACCGTGCCGCAATGTTGCTGTTTGATAACACAAAAAGGGGTTTCAGAGAGAAATCCCGTCGCAATAATATGAAATATTTCGATATCAGTTTATAGCGATTAGTTGAAGTATTCCAATTTCCCGCAGTTTTCGGATTTACAAGTTTGCCAGATTAAACTTTTTTTTTTCTGGGTTTTCCACTGTCGAATTGTTTACCGAATTCCGTGGACATTTTATTTGGCAAGTTTCGCTTTTCAATTTTCGTGGTAATGGTGACACAGCTGTTTTCATGTTGCAAAACGGATATGAATTTGCAAAAGTCTGGTTTTTATATAAACCAATATTTTATTCGTCGAGTTATAGTGTAAATTGTGCAAAACTGTAGATTTTGTATAAGAAAGTCATGCGTTGTTCACATCAGGTATTTTTCAAAGTGGTTTATGGTTTGGTTTTGGATCACTAAAATTTCAATGTTCCAGTGGTTTTTGGTTCGGTACACAAAACCGGTTTGCATCTCTGTTAAATTTACTTCATAAAAAAAGTTTAAAGTATTTCTTCTTCAGTTCATAAAAAGAATTTACATCGTAAAATTTTTCCACCTCAAGTGTACTGTTGTAATCCTTGAATTTCAGTAAATAAAACTTTCATGCAGATGGAAAATCATGAATTTTGCTCGAGTTTTTTTTTCTGTTACTGTCTTTGAGTTTCCACTTTTAACGTAATAAAAATTCCATAAATTGTTGAGTTTTGTCTTCTTACAATATAGGACCATTAACATTTTTTTAAAGAATTTTCTGGAAAACACAGGAAAAATCATATAATAGCTAAAAGAGTATGAAATTATTTTCACTTTTTGCATCTTTGCAAAATTTTTATAGCAGAGAAGATTGTGAAAAATTTAAGCAAGTTATTGTTTCTCTGAATGTCAAACTGCAGGAATTAAATTATGATTATAGTTTGTGATAGTTAAAGGACATCCTCCGGATGGATCTGAAGACTAAAGAACGGAAGGAAGAATCTCTAATTGTAAATTAAGTTTTGCCATTGAGACAGGGAAAAGAATCCTTTCTAAACTATTTTGTAAATCTATATTTACGGTTGAATAAATGAATTTTTGTGTTCAAATTGTTTCTCCGTTAAATAAACTGGAAAAAAGTTTTTTTTATTTTATTTTATTGAGGCTAAGAATATCAAAAATTGCAAATCTTTTAAAATCAATGTCAAAGTTATTGATCAGAATATAAATTCTAAATTAATTCCAATAACGATTGATTTTTCTAGTTATTCCATCTGAAATTTAACGATAAATTTAATTCCACAATACTTAATTTAAATTTTGATTGCTAAAACTTTGCTATGTGTTGTGTGAAATTCTAAAAATTTTGCATCCAGATTCATATAAAATACCTTAACGCAGCTATGTTTGAGTTCGACTGTACTGACTCCTTTATAATTTGTTTGCTATTCATAGAAGTTTTTATAAAAGGGTACACTTTATTAAAAAATTTTATATTTAAATTTATATGTGACTAGCTTGCATACCCGTCGTTGTCGGGTTAAGTTTTTTCAAATTTTTTTTTTGATGGTCTATGTTGGAGCTAAATTTCAGGCCAATCGGTTCAGTGGTTTCCCCGCGAAAGGGTAACATAGAGGAAGAGCTAAGTTTCGAGATCACTTTACCCCCTCCCCTTACTCCCCCACCTCTCGGGCTACTTTTTAATGGATCTATGTTGGGGCTGGACCCCCGACGAACATCTATGCCAAATTTCAGGCCAATCGGCTCGGTAGTTTCCCCGCGAAAGAGTAACATAGAGGGAAAACTAAGTTTCGAGATGACTTTACCCCCTCCCCTTACTCCCCCACCTATCGGGCTACTTTTTAATGGATTTATATTGGGGCTGGACCCCCGATGAACATCTATGCCAAATTTCAGGCCAATCGGTTCAGTAGTTTCCCCGCGAAAGAGTAACATAGCGCTAAAACTAAGTTTCGAAATCACTTTACCCCCTCCCCATACTTTCCCCACCCCTCGCGCTACTTTTCCATATGCCTATGTTGGAACCAAAACTACCACAGACACTCATGCCAAATTTCAAGTCAATCAGTTCAGCCGTACAGACAGACAGACAGACACCAACTCATTTTTATATATTAGTATGATTTCAATATTGTTATTTCTAATTATATTTTCTTGTACTTTCAGTGCTTCTTGCAGTTAGCTGGGAAGAATGGTGGACTTATGATGGAATTTCAGGTAATTTTTTGTGATGTCCGAGAAATTTTCAAAAAACCTAATTTTTTTAAAAAAATATCCTGAAATCCGTTAGAGGTACGCAAAAACTATTAAAGGGAAAAAATGCAGAACATTTTATTTCCTTCAAATTTGGTTATATGCATTGTTTTCATAAAAGTACATAAGTTTCCAGAATTTTTCAATAAAACATCTTTTTTTTCAAATATTTCGACAGCCATTAAAATTACTTAAAAACTGTTCAAGAAAAATATGTAGAAAATGCTTCTACTTGTTCTTTGAAAAATGTCGACTCCCAAGTAGAGATGCTCGAGATCTGCTAGAGGGTATATTGCTCTACTCTGCGACAGAGCTTGCTCTAAATCTGCCAGTCAAATTTGTCATATGTAAATGTTAGCTTATAACTCGGGAATTACTGAACCAATTAAAATAAAACTATGAGGCGAGCATCTTAATATCTATTAAAACCCACCCAAGGTAGTTGCTAACTTACTTAAGAATTAAAAATCTGTTTATATCTTCAAAAAGTCAGTGAATAACTTTCCTGGTTTTCAGAAATAAAGGGTCTTTCAACAAGGACATAATAATTTTGTATTTTAATAAAAACGCACCCTAAAACTTTTTTTATGATCTGGCAATGCTAAAACGTCAGTCAAGGTTTACATTTTTATCATGGTGAAGTTCACGAACGATCAACGTTTGGAAATTATTAAAACTTACTACCGAAATTCTGAGTCGGTGGTCGCAATCGTGTAATCTAGAGAAATGGTCTGGTCGAATGGCCACCTCGCTCATGCGATTTAACGCCGTTGGATTTCTTTTTATGGGGTTATGTTAAGTCGTTGGTTTATGCCAACAAGCCAACAACGTTAGAGGAGCTCAGGAACAATATCGAACGCGAAATTGCCAACGTTCCGGTCGATATGTGTGGAAGAGTGGTGGAAAATTGACCCCAAAGAATCAATCAGTGCAAACGTGCTCGCGGTGAACGACATCGAATTTCATACTTAAATGTAACATGTCCACTACACCTGGAATAAATTTCAGTCCGATATCTCAATTATTCCTTGTTTTATTTAAATACAAAATTGTTTTGTCCTTGTTGAAAGACCCGATATGTGTCACAAGATTTTTCGATATGGAAAATTCCTCAACAAAATATTTTTTTTAAGTTTTATAAAGTAAGACGTTTATATCGTAAATAGTTAATTTCCATTATCTTATGAAATTGTATGTAAGAAAATATAAGTTCATCTATTCCTCATTTTTATTTCTCAAGGTTATAAAATATGATGAATATCAGTTTCTTAACATTTTCAAACCCGACACGGTGTAGAAAATAAATAAAATTATACGTACGGCAAAAATATTTTCATACCACTTTAAATCATCTTAAAGACAACATAAACCCTTAGGCTGTCTACAATATTCCACAAAAGTTTAAAATTCATCGATATTTCTGTCGCTATATTAAGATTTGATCCTTTTCGATTAGTTTTTTAAACCCTTTTCAAAGTCTCGGAAACCCAGGTGGCTAAATGTTCTCTGAAAAATTTTTTAGGGTTAAGTTTGAAAACTTTTCTACTGCGGGCCGTCTTAAAAATGTCGGAATTACTAATTTTATCTTGAATTTAAGCATAAATAGAGTTATGCAGACATACTGGAAATACGAGATATCATACTCAAAAACATAATTATAAATATCCCTTTGAAAGACATACAGGATAATTAGTTTCATTTGCATCGCATAGCCGCCTTACCTGAAATATGCCACGGTGCAGAAAAGTAGACGATGCCAACACAAACGATGACTTGTGACTTAAGGCGATGATATTCAACGCGAAAAATGCTTTCAACCTAAAGATAATCGTGAAGGGAAAAAATACGATCCGTGGATATCCTTAGGGATAGATGAGTTAAGAGCGTATGATTTTTCAACAGTCTATCTTATTTCTCTATGCATTCATCAACAATTAAAATTTTCGTTCGTTGTTTTGAGTGAAACAAGGAAGCGTTTAGCACTTGGACTGGATGACGATGATGAGGATTCTGGGAACATGTCGCGTAAATTTTTCGACCTCTTGAGCACGATTTTTGCAATCTACTGATTAAAGATGATAACACGAAGACGTTAGACATGACTCCTGTCCCGGCTATGAGAAAAATGTATGAAAAAAGCTTCTGATGATTATAGCGAAGGTGACGATCAAAACATAGAGAAATGCAAGCGAAACAAGAAAAGCATAGCTTACGGAGGAAGTGGTGAAGATCAGAAATGGAACCTGGCTGAAGGATAACTGTTGAGGGATATACGATGTTAAGAGAAGACGACTTCTTATGTTGAAATAGTAGATATTCGTGCATGTACATTGCAAAGCATAGCATACTACATATGCATTATGCTATCTTGCGTGCATAATGCTGAGATGATTTGAGAGACATGATAATGGATTAACTAAACAGTGACGCGACTTACGCGATACGAAGCTCGTTAAAAGGAGAGATTTTCGTAGTTTCACGGTACAGATTTGTAAGGAGTGTAATCTAACTTTATCTGAGTCCCGGATTTTGCTATTGAAGCCGGGGAAAAATCATTGCAGCGAGAAAAGAAATTCTTCCAGAGGCTGTCAGCAGATTTTCAGTTCTCCATTACCAGAGGGTTTTTCATGAAAATGATGACAGCATAAAGTTTCCTTCACATTGACTTAACTATGTTTATGCTTAGTTCACATTGTTTTGTGTTGCAAATTTTAACAGCAAGATGTCAGATAAAATATGTCATATTCAAGTGCATTGTTGAGCATCACTTAACAGCTGTTGATCAATTACTTTCAATTTCAATACAATATTAAGTTGTACTTAAAACTTAATTTATTTTTTGCTAAACCTGCGAATTCAAGAATCTTAAAAATTGTACTAAAATATTATTTTTACTGAAAAAACTCCTTGTAGATTTTTTGTTTTGTTTTCCTTGGAGAATTTTATTAGAGAGCTGAGTGTGAGTTGAATTTGGAAGTGGAAAAGAAAATATGAAATTCGCTTATCTTCAAGGAATTTTCCGGGAAGATATCATGAGTTTATTGCAAAGTAAATTTGTCATTGGTGGAAATGACGTTCGTAATTGTAACCTGATTATCATATCATATCATCATACTAATATATAAACATAACAAAAGCTATAATTGCCAATCTGACAATCATTGGAGACCCGTATGGTGATATTCGTATCAAAATTCGAACAGTTGTATCAAAATTCCACTTTGAAGGCAAACTTTCCAATAAGATTTTTTAAAACTTATTCCAATCGGATTTTGATGTATGGGAGTTTTATGTAGAATCATATCCTAAATAACTTTTGTTCTTGAACTTTTTTGATAACATTTACCGTTTTTGAGATATTCGCAAAAAACGATTTCGTTCGTATGGGGGGTACCCCCCCTAATGGTCCATTTTTGCCCATTAACGAACTTAGCCTCGCATTTTACGAAAAACGGATCCACACAAAATTTCAAGTCTCTAGCTCAATCCGTGCGCCCGCAATCCGCGCCACAGACAGACAGACGGACAGACGGACGGACGGACAGACGGACGGACAGACGGACGGACATGGAAAATTCAATTTTTTTTATCATTCTAAACACACTGATGTAATTCATTTTTGTGTGTGATGACGGGATCTTGGCGTTACAAACGGTAAAGCAAAGTTAATATACCCTTTGGTTTCACCATACGGGTATAAAAATGAGTTTGTGTCTGTCTGTCTGTCTGTTCCTCTTTCACGCAAAAACGGCTGAACCAATTGACTTGAAATTTGGCATGAGTGTCTGTGGTAGTTCTGGTTCCAACATAGGCATACGGAAAAGTAGCGCGAGGGGTGGGGGAGCAAGGGGAGGGGTTAAAGTGATTTCGAAACTTAGTTTTTGCGCTATGTTACTCTTTCGCGGGGAAACTACTGAACCGATTGGCCTGAAATTTGCCATAGATGTTCGTCGGGGGTCCAGCCCCAACATAACCCCTTAAAAAGTAGCCCGAGAGGTGGAGAGTAAGGGGAAGGGGTAAAGTGATCTCGAAACTTAGCTCTTCTTCTATGTTACCCTTTCGCGGGGAAACTACCGAGCCGATTGGCCTGAAGTTTACCTCCAACATAGACCATAAAAAAAATTCAAAAAACTTAACCCGGCAACGACGGGTGTACAAGCTAGTACTCTATATGAGAATCGTAATATAGTAATTTTAGATTTAGTATACCGTTTTTAATGCATCGAACTAATCGTCGGACACAAAAATTAACGACACCAGGGTGTTTGGTATGACAAAAAAAAACTTAATTTCCCCCTGTCTGTCGCTTTGTCAGTCAGTCTATCTGTCTGTTTGTCCATCTGTCCGTCTGTCTTTCGGTCTTTCTTTCTGGCTGTTTGCCTCTCGTCTGTCGGCCTGTCGGCCTGTCTGTCTGTCTGCCGTCTGTCTGTCGGCCTGTCTGTCCATCTGTCTGTCTGCCTGCCTGTCAGTCTTTCTGTCTGCCTGTCAGTCAGTCTGCCTGTCAGTCAGTCTGCCTGTCAGTCAGTCTGCCTGTCAGTCTGTCTATCTGTCTGTCAGTCTGTCTCTGTCTGTCTGTCTGTTCGTTTATCTGTCTGCCTGTCCGTGAACACCATAATTTCGAATGGATTGAGCTGGAGACTTGAAATTTGTACAGTTACGTTTCTCGTAAATTGCTAAAACAGGTAAAATCGGGCTATTTCTGCCCTCCTTTTCCATACAAACGAAACAGTTTTTTGAGATTCTCTCGAAAACGGGGAGTCGTTTTGAAAAAATTATATATACAAAATGTGTTTAAAATTACATTCTACATAAATTTTCCACACATTAGAATTCAATTGGACCATTCCTTCTCTCCACCCTCATCGTATTGAAATAGTTAAGGGCGATTTTCTCAAAAACGGTGGATCGTATGGAAAAATTTATAATGCCAAAATGTGTTTAAAATATAATTTTACATAATTGTTCCATACATCAAAATCCAATCGGATTACTCGTTCCCCCCTATCGCGTACAAATGATTTTTTTAAAATAATAAAAATTATCTGTCCTCATATAAAGAATTTGAAGATATGGCTCTGGCAACTGTAGGTTTTCTTATGTGTTAATAAATATGTAGACTGTCCTCATATAGAGTATTTGACGATTACCCCCCGGTAATTGTAGTTTTTCTTATGTTTCAAATTGATTTTTCTCGTAGGTAACCTTGTTTACAATTGTACGTGATTAATTCAGAATTTGCATTTTCCAATGTCAACAATTTAATTAATTTACATAAATATTTAATTTTCCCGATTTGCAAACTACTTATATGCTATTTAACCAGATAATCTAAGTACTTATCATAATACAACCCTTTGAATCCGTTGTCCAACAACAAAACAACAGGATATGAAGTGATTTCAAAATCTTAGCTAAATCCACTTGAGGAGATCGAAACTTTTGTATGAAATCATCGCTGTATTCATAAAGTTTTCTGTACATACGATAATATACATATATATATATATATATTATATAAATTGAAATTTATTCTTAAATAGGATGCAAAGGATTTTAAAGAACCATGTAACAAGAGGTATATCGGATGTCATACGGATGGGTAACAAGTCGAGAAAGGATTACAAAAAGGATAAGAAGGTCTTTTTCGAACAAAAGCCGATATGCATTTTGTATTTTGTGTATCATCGAAAAGTGTCAGCACTCTGTACAGGAGAGTTATTTATGTAGGGAACTCTTCGGTTACGATCCCAATATCGAAAATGCTTAACACCGAATGGTTTTCAGTTTGTTGGGGAGCCACTATTTACTGTGTGCTACTTTCATTTCATCTATACATTTATAAATACGTATGTAGATGTAGATAACATTGTATTCACAGCAACCTTAGGTTGTGTACTTTCGCGACCTTTTCGTTATGTTGTCCCATTGATAAACTTTTAACGCTTACACACGACCATTTTTTTAGCTTCATATGAATGTCTTTTTACAAACTGACATTATTTAAATTCTCATATATATATAAATTGATATTCGTTACAATCTTTTAACAATATATCCAGCATATATTCATATATGGCATTCATTCATAGCTAAATATCGAGTGGAAATGCAATAAATTTCAACTTGTTCTATAAATCTTCAAGTTAATATTGTCCTTGGATGATAAAGTACCGAATTGTATAAAAGTTTTGTATTATAGTTTGATATTTCCCTTTTACTGCATTGTTATTGTTTTGTACACCATATGGCATTATTGTCGATCGTAAAACTTATTGAAAATTTAAAAATCATCGATAGTCCAACAAACTTAAAAAGTTTGAAATCGAAAATACGTTTTTGACATTTTCCAGTTTATGTGTTACATGATGTTGGTATTTGGAATTTCGAGAAATTAGCGTAGGTTCTATAAAGTTTTCGAAAAATTAGCGTATTTCAAAAATTTCCATATATTTTTGTTTACAAAGATTTTAGGCTTCAATTAAATGTGTGATGGTTAAACTTTATTGAGAATTTTAAAAATTCTAAGGCCCGTTTGCTGATACAAGTCATAACTATTTAAGTTATGCTTAGCCTTCTTAAGCCATAGAAATTCTGGCACTTAACGAATTTAAGTTCTACATAAGTTGCTAAGTTTCGTTGGTGCAAATCGCTCTAAGTGGTTATAATTTTAATTTTCGTGATTTTTCATGGTCTATTAATAAATGCAACTGAGCTTCTGGCAATTCTAGTAAAGAACATAACAAAAGCTATAATTACCAATCATTGGAGACACGTATGGTGATATTCGTATCAAAAATTCGAACAGTTGTACCAAAATTCCACTTTGAAGTCAAACTTTCCAATCAGATTTTTTAAAATTTATTCCAGTCGGATTTTGATGTATGGGAGTTTTATGTAGAATCGTATCCTAAATAACTTTTGTTCTTGGACTTTGTTGATAAGATGCACCGTTTTTGAGAGGGGGGGGGGGGGGCTAATGGTCCATTTTTGCCCATGAACGAACTTAGCCTCGCATTTTACGAAAAACGGATCTGCGCAAAATTTCAAGTCTGTAGCTCAATCCGTGCGCCCGCAATCCGCGCCACAGACGGACGGACGGACAGACGGACAGACGGACAGATGGAAAGACGGACGGACGGACGGACAGACAGACGGACAGACGGACAGACGGACGGACAGACGGACGGACATGCAAAATTCAATTTTTTTATCATTCTAAACACACTGGTGTAATTCATTTTTGTGTGTGATGACGGGATCTTGGCGTTACAAACGGTAAGGCAAAGGTATTATACCCTTTGGTTTCACCATACGGGTATAATAAATGCGCCACAGGTAAATTTTTCAAAAAAAAAAATATGGTTACCCTGTGTTTTAGGTGGGATGAACATAATTTCTGTGTGTAACCGAGACAGATTACCGGTTAATTCCTGGGCGCTGGTACAACATATCTAAATCCAGGATTCTTCCGACCATTTTTGTGACATTTAAGCACATAATCTGTTGCGGATACACGCACAAAAAATATGAGTTGTGATTAACACAAAACTTTCCTCTACAATAATTAGTTTCGGAAAAATATGTATGTAAATATCTCGAGAGCCGCAAAAATTGTTAAAGGAAAAAATGCAGAATATTTTGTTTTCTTTTCAAAAAACTCAATTTTTTCCCCTCCTGAAGGATCACGCCTGCAAGATGAGGCTGGTGGATAATCCACAATGCAGGGGCTGCGGAGAAGAGCAGGAAACGGTGGAGCATTTCTTGTGTCACTGTCCAGCCTTAACCCGTACTCGCGTCAAATGCTTCGGCCATCCCTTTCTAGAAGAACTCCATGAGGCAGGAACTCAGGGCTGGGAGCCGATTCGGAAATATATAGCACTGGCGGGATGGCTAAACAACCGTACTTGAGCTCAATCTGCTCCAGCGAGGGACATCGGAGGTCTACAATGGGCCCAACTTGAGGCCTACGTGCGTGGGGTTCCCTTGTGAGCCCCCCTCCTATCAAACCAACCAACCAACCAAAGTTGAAAGAAAACTACGATTTTGAAAACTTTTTTACAAAAAATTTCAAGTCGCTAGGTCAACGCGTTCTCGAGTTTTTTAAGATACGTACAACGGATAAACCGACAGACAGATGCACGGACATTCTCATAATTTTGCCTTAAACGGATTTCGTATTAATCAGAAATTTTCAATTTGCCCCCGTTCTCGAGTCGGTCTCCATCATGAATACAATACTTTCCCTTTTTACAAGAGGAAAGTAAAAAGATCTCGTTAATATATACATTGAAGTTGGAAAAACATTTATTTTATATTTTTTTCTTTCTAATTCCAGGACCAGCATTTTGGGGATTAATCAATCCAGAATGGTCACTGTGCAACAAAGGACGTAGACAATCACCTGTAAATTTAGAGCCGCAGCGATTGCTGTTTGATCCTAACCTAAGGCCTTTACATATCGATAAGCATAGAGTAAGTTTGGGTAGTTTTTTTTTTTAAATTTTACGTAAAAACCAGAGAGTGGAGAATTTTTGGGTTTTTCGTCAAAATTCTGCTGTAATCATAATATCCCAAAATATCCGACTCAATGAAAAACTCTGAATATCAATTGAATTTGAGTATTAAAAAAATATTGAGTTACTGAGTTTTTATAAAAAAAGCAACCTTAATTCCGGCTTGTAATTCTATTTCTAGGCTATTTTAAAAATAATTTTTGTGTTTAATTTCAGATAAGTGGTACAATATCAAATACTGGTCACAGTGTAATATTCACGGCTGACAATGACACAACGATGGTGTACGATGGCCTTCAGACACCTGTCAATATAACCGGTGGTCCACTATCGTATCGATATCGATTCCATGAGATTCACATACACTACGGCCTCCATGATCAATTCGGTTCCGAGCACTGCGTGGAAGGATACACATTCCCCGCCGAGGTATGTCCGAACAGAAAATAAATATCGATCTGTATTTTTGTAAATAACCCTTTTGTCAGTGAAGGACTAACGTTTTAACTCAATGAGGTTATGTATATTCAGAGCATACACGCTGCAGACCATTGTCCATCTAACATTCACCGAATGTGATCCGATTGTATCCTTTTTTCGGGAGGCGCTTTGTCGTACCATTGCCATTTCGTCCTTTTTGACACTATCTAAAATCATTGATAGTATTTGCCGTCTACGTTCATTTCATAATCCTATAAGCTTGACCCAGTCTAACCCCATCCCCCTCCTCCTGCCTAACATCCATTCAGAATTTCCCCGAACTCATTATTCTAGTATGTGTGAATGTCCTGTGTAATGTGTTCGGCACTCAATTTTCTATTTACTCGCATTGGGTTCGTATCAAATTATTCTGATGCGATTAGATGCCTTCGACGAAAAATGGATTTATATTCACGTGACGGAGTTTATGTGATTGAAAAATTGAACCCTAACATCACATTGCTTCCTTTCATAACACGAGTACATGATCCCAAGGAATTTATTGAGCTATAGTCCTATATATCCGCATTGAGTATTGTCTTGTCATACGCCAGGATGTAACATAAATATATTTCTGTTTGATTATTCGACAGCCTTTTGAGACGCTGACCAGGCTAGAAATAAATAAATAAAATAGATAAAAATGAAAAAAAGATATAAAAACGGAATTTTTGTTGTTACACATTTGTAGAGTGGGTAAACATAAAACGTCATAGGTTTAGAAATTTCCAGGACATCATTGTCCGGTTTTGTTTCTAATGAAATGATTTTTTTTTTCTACAAATCAAAGTTGCACAATAGTTGATATTTTTTTTGGATTATTCTTGCCCCCATGGAAAGGAGTTGGTATATCGTCGCTTCAGTATTGTTTTGTTGAATCCGCCAAAATCGATCTTTTGAGATTTTTGACATATTATAGGTTTTTAAGATCGAAAATACTTAACACCGAATAGTTTTCAGTTTGTAAAATAAAGTTCCTAGCACGATATAAAAGTTGTTTCTTGTTACAGATTTTGGTCTGAAATTTACAATCCAGTCTCTTTTAGCTGTAGAAAACCATTTCTCAAATATAATCAGGGTATTCACAGTCGTCTTTTAAATTGCGGGTAAATTTACCGCTCGGTAATTCAGTCAAATTTAACAGATTTTTACCGAGACGGTAACTTGGTTCATGTAAAAATGAATTACCGGATTCGGTAATTGTAGACATGCCTTGAGTCGTGTTTTCCGGCCCGGTTATTCGGTATCAAGAATCAACCGCGAGTGGCGCTAGTAATGTTTTTAGTTGTCAAATTTTCTCGCTGGTTATCTCATCGGACTGCAATTTTTTTTCAATTTTGATAGCCGTTGCCACAATAGAAATTCAAAAGAATACATCAAACATGGATTTAAAGGTATGTGACATATTTTACAATCAAATTCGCAGTTCATGATTTGGTCACGCTGTTAAAAGCGCTGTTCTCAAATCTGTGCTGTGGGCAGAATATTTTCAGTCTTTTAATATTACCGAAAATACCGAATACCGAAAGTTAAAAGAGGATTGTGAATACCCTCAATAAAAGCTACAAATGCCAGAGGCCAATCGTCAAATACTCTAAATGAGGACAGACAAAGTTTTTATTTGAAAAAATCCATTTGTGTGGGAGAAGAAAGAATGAGTGGTCGGTTTGGATTTTGATATGGAACGGTTATGTAAAATCATATTCTAAACAGATTCTATATTTATGAATTTTTCAATATGACTCACAGTTTCGAGATACTAGAAAAGAAAATTCAATTTTAATTGGAGAGGGGGGAAGGGATGGTCCGACTGGATTTTGATGTACGGACAAGTTATGTAAAATCATATTCTAAACACATTTCATCTTTATAAATTTTTCGATACGATGCACAGATTTCGAGAAAACTAGAAAAAGTATCCCATTTGTATGGGAGAGGAGGAAAGCAGAGGTTCGATTGGATTTTGATGTTGGGAACTGTTATGCGAAATCATATTCTAAACACATTTTACCTTTATATATTTTTCAATACTACTCACCGTTTTCGAGAAAATTATAAAAAAACTGTTTCGTTGGTATGGGGAACGGGGGAAGGAATGGTCTGATTTTGCCATTTCAAGAATTGAGCCTTGCAAGAAATGCCACAGTAAAAAATTTTAAGTCAGTAGCCCAATTCTTTCGAAAATTATGGTGTTCCCGAACAGACGGACAGACGGACAGACAGATAGACGGACAGACGGACAGACAGACAGACAGACAGACAGACGGACGGAGAGACGGACAGACGGACTGACGGACTGACGGACAGACGGACAGACGGACTGACGGACTGACGGACTGACGGACTGACGGACTGACGGACAGACGGACAGACAGACAGACGGACAGACGGACAGACGGACAGACGGACAGACGGACAGACGGACAGACGGACAGACGGACAGACGGACAGACGGACAGACAGACAGACAGACGGACGGACGGACATGCGGAAATCAAAACTTTTTGTCATTTGAAACACCCTGGTGTAGTTCATTTTTGTGTCCGACGATTGGTTCGATGCGTTACAAACGGTATACTAAATCTAATATAGCTTTATATGATATATCATATAGAGTATAATGATTATAGAATAATGATTAAAATATGAAGGCAAAAAACATGAAAATATTTCCAATAATTCGCATGTATTAAATTCTAATCGAAAATTGTATTAAAATTTCGTCAATATAATTTTTGGATTGAAAAGTACTCCAGGATTGTTTGCCGCGCACCATTTATTTAAAACCTACAAAAATCATCGAAACAATTCTGGCGGAGATATAAATTTCTGTCTTACTAAAAGTCTATTAATTAATCTAGTTTACAAGAAGGTTTAAAAAAATTCGATCGGCCAGATTTGGCATAAATTACATATACACTCAGAAAAATGGAGGCTAACTCGACGACCTACATACGGCGTAATTGGCCTCGGGCAGTCGCGCGTTCGCCTGCATGTGGGCAAGTAAAACTGAGGTGACCTGTGGTCGGAGAAATTCTGAAATTAAGCCACCAGCAGGTGAAGTAGGGCATTGGGAGCTGCACGAGTTGACCTTAGATAGGTTAACTCTGACCGCTAACTGGCTTACAGACACCTCTGTAAGGTCAGAGTTAACCTGACAAAAAGTTGACCTGGACATTTTTCTGAGTGTATATCAGCTGTAGTAACGTGACTATATCAACTGTAGTAAATCGCGTATACGTCAAAATAATACTCAAGCGACGTTATCTGGAAAACATATGAATTGTTTTGGTTGTATTAAACAATAATGCAATGCGGCAACATAAAGGTGATGGCCCAATAGAAGCTTTGCTTGCTTCGTTTGCTTTACTCGCGTTAACAGCTGAATTGAACTGCGTGTTACCTTATGGGAGCTGGCCCGAAGCAAGCAAAGCTTCGATTTGGGCAATTCTCAATTAGATGCTTTGCTTTATGCGCTTTGACAGATCTGACAATTCAGTTTTTCACCCAATCAACGAAGTAAGACATAAATAGCATACAAAATTCATAATAAATACTTTATAAATTAATTTTTATTGTTAAAATGTTTGCACAAACTTTTTTTTCACTCAGAAAATATAAATACAACACAATTGCCAGATGTCAAAGCACTCATAGCAAAGCGTATATTGGGCCTAGAGTAGCTTTGCTTGCTTTGATCGCCTCAAATACTTCAGCAAAGCAAAGCAAGCGAAGCAAGCAAAGCTTCTATTGGGCCATCACCTTAACGCACTTGGTACCTACCTCTAAAAAATTTGAACGATTTTATCGCGTGGGCATCGCCTTCCTGTTTCAATCAATTGACAACATTATTTTTAAGTTGTATTCGCATCCCATCAAAGTTAAATTTTCCAAATTTTGCTATTTTTGTTTTTAAATTATTATTATGAAGTTGACTAAACTATACAAACCCAGAGATCCCAGTTTCAAGCATCACCAAGAATAAAAAAAATTTCGAAAACAAATTCAAATGGAATATTAATAATAACAGGAAGAAGTAAAAAGTAAATTTGGAAACGAAAATCATTTTTACTTTTGCCCAAAAGTATAAAAATCAACCAATGTGCAACGGACAGATCTGGATATCATTATCCAGCTTTTGGTATTGTCCTGCTTTATAGTCCAGCACTGTTCAGAATATCTTCTTTCACAATCCCAGTATACTTTGAAATGTTATCCTTCTTATTGGGTACTTCTCCATTTGGCCGGTACAAGTCCACATTCAATTCGACTCCAAATATCTTGGATCTCCTTTACTTTCAATTTAGATTCATTGAGTCCAGTCGATTCCGACCCGGATGTCTAAAAATACCATACATACTGATAAATATCTGTTTGTGTAAATGTTTTTCTTAGACAAATGTTTGGTTTTGTTTGTTTCTCCTCGTGCTCAAGAAAAATGAGCAAAAAACAAATAAATAAGAAAAAAAACACCGACGTAAGACAAATTCTGCTCGACTGATTTTGCTTCGGTGAGTATTCCTCCGAGTCACATACATTCAGGCGTTCAATCGTGTGGCCGAGGAAAAAAGGACTCGGCTAACGACTGTGATATCTCAATTCCTTAATATTGTATCTTAAGTCGTCTTCCTTTTCTTTTCGGTTCTGTTTGTTGAAGGACCGTGATCTTTGCACGAGGGAAGGTGACATATGATATTTTGTCGCTGTCGCTGTAGCTGAGGATAGAAAGCTCAAAAAATTATCTTGTTAGAGTCAGGTGGATTTCTTACTTATTTTCTCAACCATAACTTTATGTGATTAAATTGATCTTAATTGACAAGGAGATTCCTGTAATCGAGATGGGGTAAATCTATTAATTTCTAGTTGTCAATATCAGATACCTGGATTTATTAACTGGAAAATGCTTTTTAAAAATTGAGTACCATTTGAAAAATTTTAAATGGATTCATTAAGCGTTCTATTACAATTGTATATAAAAACTTTAATTTTTGTTATACAGGTTTACAAATAAGTATCACATTTCCAATATATTTTATAATATTCTTGTGTGTCTGCCTGCCTGTTTGTTCGCTTAAAACTCGGGAACCACTGAATCGATTCGGATGAATTTTACTGGAGAGATCTCTGGCATTAAGGAGTGGGTTTTAGACCATGGGTCAACCTGGAGTTCCCCTCTTCCTAACCAGTTTCCTTGATGTTTGTATACTGCTTTCTGTGTTTCTGTCTGTTCGCCTATGCCTTGAGAACCACTAACCCGATTTGGATGGAACTTTCAAAGAAGCTTACTGGCCTCCCTCAAAAAACCCAAGGTTTCTCATTCCATCCCTCCTCATTCCATCCCTCCTCATTCGTCTACCATTAGAACATTAGCAGCCACCAGTTCCAACGCCTTTTTAGCAATCACTGAAAAAATGCGCTGGAGTTAATAGCTGAAACTTTGAATCCCATCAATACGTTTTTTTAATGATCCATATAGCTCTCCTAATGTCAAAGCTTTCATTATGGCATAACTAAGCGAAACTTTTGCATATGCGAATTATATTGAAACAATAAGTAATATTTAAAAACATATTCCATGACTCGATAATTGGAAAAAACTCTGAATAAAACAATAAATAATTTATTCAAAGAATTTCCCATGTTTATGTATACAAACTAAAAATATCTATACATGTGTTAAACCTCACCACTTTATTTAAAAGTCTGACTCTAAAAGTTAAGATAAGTAGATATACTCGCATGTGTAACAAATTTAGTGGATACTCGAATACAATGGGTATCAAAATAGTGTATGAGTATTCCACATCATCAGAATAGTTTAATCAGATCAATTACTTCTCACAACAAATGAACAATTCACACGCACTCGAGGGTGCTTTAATCCAGAAACTTTCTCAAAGGTAAAATACACATACAAACTAAACTACCTTTACTTGATGTTGATGGGGGAAAAGAAGTGCCACTTGTCCTTTTCCATCTACTCACTCATATATGTATGTTTGTGGAATATAAGCATAAAGGATAAAATCTGACTGTTTTCATGAAACCATATTTGTGTTCTGCAAGGATTCTACTGCACATGGAAGAACATTGGACTCACATTGTTGCTGGTGTCCTTAAAGTTCCTTTTTCAGAATGAGGGCTTAGTTTGTATATCGGGGGAATATGCCTTCAACACATAGTCGTGGTATTAGGGGGGTGTGAAACGAAAAACAACTTTCTTCAGCAAAAGCACTCGAAAAGTGCTTCTCCTCTGTCTGCTTAGGTTGAATGTTAGCGAAAGTATTTCACCTCATCGTCGTCGTCTTTATGGTGGTAACCATCATGTATCCAAATGTCATACATCAAGAAAGGACTTCAAGTATAACTGGCTTTGTTATCCTCTCTGCTTGATCAACATCAAAACTCAATTCTAACACCACTTCTAATACAGGAATTCCATCTATCATAAATCTAGACTAACCTCTAGATGTTAGACAAACCTCCAAATAAAAAATATTTACATTTTTTTAATACTGGGCACAAATCATGTATTCCGACGCGTCTCTGTATTCCGACTTCGACGCAGCTTTTAACTCTTGACTTCGCCATATCAGCAGCTTCAAATTTCCTAGAATGACAGTCAGAATCACGTTTCGATTCATAGTGACGATTCCGCGAAATTTCAAGCTTCAGATATGGCGACGTCAAGAGTTAAAAGCTGCGTCGAAGTCGAAAGTTAGAGACGCGTCGGAATACATGATTGGTGTCCCGATTTGAAATTTTTAATCCAAGTGTAGAATTACTAAATATATCTTAATCCCTGAGAATAGTGGCTCTCAACCTTTTTCGTTTGCGTACTAATTAGCGAGCTAGTTTTTTTTCCTGCGTACTAGTGAGCCAGTTTTTTTCCTGCGTACCGTCGTACATTGGCGGATTTCCGCCTATGGGGGGTGTCAAAATTGAAAACAAAAAAAAGTGTGTTTTATACTTAGAAGAAAACGAGGTAAATTACAATTACAATAGGGCCCCCTATTTTGTCCGAAATCAGGGAAGAAATATCTGATACATTCTATTTAAACCTATTATTTTTTTAAACCTATACAAAGCTCTGGAATTGGGGAGATTCATGACAGCATAACCCAAAATTAGTATTGTTTTTCTTAAAACTAATCATTAGTCAAAAAATTTCACCTGAATGCTTCGTTCGGTTTTTGAAATCCAATTTAACTATTTTATAGAGGCTCGAAAATTTTTAAAGCCTTTAATTGGAAAATAACTCAAAAAAAGTTGGACAACTTTAGAGTCTTAAATTGTCATTGGGCTCTTAAATTGTCTTTGGGGTCTTAAATTTTTTCTGTGTTTTAAGATTTTTATACTCTATATGATATGTCGTATAGAAGTATATTAGATTTAGTATACCGTTTGTAATGCGGCACTCACACGATGCTGTTTTGCCAGCGCTAGTGACTGTTTGGCTTTTAGCAGCCGTTTCAGCAGCACCGTGTGAACACTAGGGCGCTGCTACTACCAGCAGCAGCGTGATGATTTTAGCAGCGCTAGTGAAGTAGAGACCGTTCTACTTTGCCAACGCTACTAGACCCTGTCACATGATTTCTGAGCTGTCAAAAGTCTGATAAGTGGTAAAGTTTGTTTATTGTAAGTTGTTATTTTACGTTTATTTATTTAAATTTGTGTGTAACGTTCATTATTTAAAATATCTCCCAGATTCAAATGTCAAACCGCTGTTTTGCTAATTGCCAGCGCTACTAAAGTAGAAGTCGTGTGAACCCTCTCAGTACGCTGGCTGCTGTTGCTACTTGCCAGCGCTACTAACCAACAGCGCTACTAACTGCTGTTGGTTAGTAGCGCTGGCAAGTAGCAACAGCAGCTAGCGGCTTGCAAAACAGCATCGTGTGACCGCCGCATTACGCATGGAACCAATTATCGGACACAAAACTTAACTACACCAGGGTGTTAGGGATGACAAAAGATTTTAATTTCCGCATATCCATGCGTCTGTCAGTCCGTCTGTCCGTCCGTGAATACCATAACTTTCGAAAGGATTGAGTTAGAGACTTGAAATTTTGTACAGTTGCGTTTCTCGTAAATGGCTAGGTTAAGTTCTTGAACGGGCAAAATCGCACCATTCCTTCTTCCTTCCCCCATTGAAACGAGACAGTTTTTTTTTTGCAATTTTCTCGAAAACGGTGAGTCCATTGAAACATTCTTAAAGTTAAACTATTAGAAACTTTGGTACAATCTATTTGCTCAAACTTTGGTGCCGTCTATCCCCGGCTTTCCGTCTGTGACCTTTCCCGGATTCACGCAAAAAATATATGGTCGCCCTAACTGTAAACGAATTAAGACGAATGAAGTTCTGGCAGAACAAAGCACAAAACTTTATAACTCTCACCTAAGTCGACAAATATGCAAGCTATGCTTTAAGTGAGAATGGCTATATTCTACAAAAAATAAACCCATTGCATGCAGTTATGTGTAGATGATAGAATGCAGAAAGGCGGTAGACCATAGACAAAATATGTTGAAGAACTTTATGAGCAAACACATTTCATAAATTCAATCTTATAGCAAACAAATAATTTTACCGGCTGTTTGGTTCAACAGAGTTCACAGTTTGTCATT
Organism: Chrysopilus asiliformis; assembly: GCA_964034945.1. Classification (NCBI taxonomy): domain Eukaryota; kingdom Metazoa; phylum Arthropoda; class Insecta; order Diptera; family Rhagionidae; genus Chrysopilus; species Chrysopilus asiliformis. The sequence continues at coordinate 7,032,016 of OZ035963.1, forward strand.
TTCACATTCATTTATTTATTTTAGGAATGATATACAACATAGAAAATAGACATACATATACAAGGTATACAAAATCAGCAACATATATACTGATTTTATAAAATAAATGAGCAAGTGTAGAACCTATAATTTATTATGTAGATGTATTTCGTTTGAACGGATACTTCTCATTTTGAAATGAAATTTGTTAGAACCTACATAAATCTGAATGTTAGTAACACCCCGAAATAGCTTCCAGAAAACACCCTTGGGTGATTGTTCGTATTCAATTTTCTGACTATATTGCAAACCAGTGTGGGAATTACACACCGAAATTATGTTAGCAAACTACCTGGATTTTCCACCTATCCAGGTAGCAATGATACCGTTATTATTGTACAATACTAAATTACGGGTATGTGACTAAAGTACAGGATTCCTCCCCTATATAGGCATAGGTTTTTGTGCTGGGTTCATTGTTCAAATAACTTTCTCTTATTGTGCCTAAGGATATATATATTGGAATGCAACTTGAAAATGATGTGAATGCAATATTGGTTAATAATTAATGAATTTACCTATAGAGCTCCTGAAGAATGTATACATTTTTGGGATCAATATGAAAATTCGATACGATAGATGCAATCAAAAATATTCAATTAAACGATGCATGTCGCAGAGAAAAAAATCATATCATATCATACTAATATATAAAAATGGGTTGGTGTCTGTCTGTCTGTCTGTCTGTTCCTCTTTCACGCAAAAACGGCTGAACCGATTGACTTGAAATTTGGCATGAGTGTCTGTGGTAGTTCTGGTTCCAACATAGGCATACGGAAAAGTGTCGCGAGGGGTGGGGGGAGTAAGGGGAGGATAAATTAAACGCGCGGTCGGAGGCCGCGTACAATGTGGGGGCTGAACCGCGAAGCGGTTCGGGGCGCAGCCCGTAGTAGTAAATATAACTATTTTTTAGGTCGAATCGGGAATACAACTAAAATCAGCAATTAAAATTACAGAGTAGTTCATTTCAATTGCAAAAATAGTAAATTTTACAAATAAGTAGTGAAATTTATTATAAAAACAGTTTTATCTTAAAATTACTTAAAAAGGAGCGCGAAAATTTCCAAAATTCTTTCAAATCATTTCCGAGATGTTTCTAGAAGAACATCTAGAAAAAAAAATATCCCACAATTGAATATTTTATGATGAAATGCCTCGCAAGGATTTTTTGTAAAGTAAAATACACAACTTAAAGAATTTTTTTAGAAACCAATACCGCAGGCAACAATTTCTAGATGTCAAGCTCAATAATTTATTTGAATGAAATTATTATAAAAGGTGATCCAATGTTGCCCACGACTAACTCTTAAATGGTATTTTCTGTGGGTCCAATTTTCGACCACTCTTTCAAGCATATCGGTCGATATTCCGCGAATAGCACGGGTTATGTTCGTTTCCAAAGCTGGGCACGAATCATAGTCACCGACGCGTCTGCAAAAACGCGTCTTAAATTTTCTTCAGGGTTATTGTTTTCCCCAAAATCAAACAAGTTTTCCAAAAGTGCAAACATTTTGACAGATGTGACAATCAAAGCACTGCATTGAACTGAAAAAATCGCGTGTCGGTAATCAGGATTGCAAAATCTGTCGCGTCGATTCAGGTGTTTTGCAGACGCGTCGGTGACTATGATTCGTGCCCTGTAAGCGATATGTCCCACTGGCCATCAGCCGCTGCAGCTGACTGATCCCGATATCAGTTGCACATGTAATCAAATGGCGCATGGCACACTGCAAAAAATGTGCAGCTGACTGTCTGGGAGACAAAGCTGACTTTTTTGAACTGATCTAAATGTAGCTGATATCAGAAACATGTCGGGTAGTTTCTAATGTCATTTTTGTTAGATTAAATACAATAAAATGATAATTTTCAATATTTTTTTCGTCTGGCGGTAATAATTGTTGTCAGTAGCACAATCTATTGGCCACTCTCTTGGTTATAGGCTCTCTAGTTCATGTAATGTTGACTTTAAAATAATTAGTTTGTGGGAATATCAAAAAATTTTGACAAGCGAAAATAAACATGTCTACCAAAGAAGAGAAATTGAACACAGCAATCGTACAAGCTGTAGAAAAACATAGATGCTTGTACGATTGCACAGATCCTTTCTATGGGAAGAGGGATAGGATAGAAATGGAGTGGAAACAAATCGCAGAAGAAGTAAAACTACCGCGTAAGTAAATGTTTTATAACTTTATTTTAGATTTGAAGGCAATACTTCCAATTGCCACGGTAAGGCATTTTCTTTTCGCATAAAATAATTGGCCAAATAATTTCTCCGTGCCTCTGTTTCATTGACATGTCTTGTAGAAGTTGTTCCCAGTTCGTCAATTTTTTCTCCAAAAGGTGTAGTAAAATTTCAAAACTTTCCTGGGACATCCTGTGAAAGTTTTGAAATTTTCCTGCTTTGAAGGTTTTATTTGCCGAACTTAATTGCGCATTTCTTTTTATAACAGGATGTACGCAATATTTTCTACGTTTTACACTGCTGCGGTTTTTTAGCAGAGAAATAAGGAGAAGTTCTTCCTCCGAGTCCGACATTTTGACGTTTGAGGTCAGCTGATCCCAGTTCAGTGTGCCATGTCAACTGATCAAATCAGTTCCTGCCGCTGCCCGAACTGATGTCGGGATCAGGCAGCTGCAGGAGCTGATTCGCCAGTGGGACATCTCCCTAATCGTTCCGGGTTTGTCGACGTAAACAAGAGATTTCAAATATCCCCACAGAAAGTAATCCAATGTTGTCAGATCACAAGATCTCGGTGGCCAATTAACCGGACCATTTCTTGAAATGATGTTTTCATCGAACGTTTCCCTCAATAAATCGATTGTATCGTTAGCTGTATAACATGTAGCGCCATCCTGTTGAAACCACAAGTCAGCTACACCAATATCTTGAATTTTTGGCAACAAAAATTCATTGATCATTGCTCTGTAGCGATGCCCAAATATTGAGAACGGCGACGAATTGATTGATCACGGTCTTCACGAACACTCTCTGCTACTGCAGCAATATTCTCATTACTACGGGCTGTATGCACTCTGGTTGATGGATGAATGTCTAATAGTGTAAAATTAGTTCGAAATTTGGTGATGGTTGGATGGGGACGAATATGACGACCAAAATATGAACGAAGAGCTCTATAACAATTCCTAACTGAGCACTGATTTTGGAAATAAGTTTCCACAATTAGTAAAAATTGTTCACACCTAAGTCTATTCGTGATGAAATGTCAATGAATACTGAACACAAACGTCATATAGACATGCCAGTTGACACATAAGAACTGTCAAAACAACCCTATTGGAAAAACTACATCCAATTTGATCACCCTTTAGTTACCAAGGGAGCATAATTCTATGTGCGGGGGTTATTTCCGGTTTGATGTGCCTTTTTTCCTGATGTGATGTTCTCTTCGGCAATCTTTTGTATGAAATTTTACACTAATGCCAAAATTATCGCAACCGCTTCTATCTAGATGTGTTACCTTTACTTTGAAAATTTTAGAAGAACTACTATTATAAAAATTGATTGGATCAGAGAGAAGAATTGTACAAGTATTGAAGCAAAAAATTATTTTTATAAGTAATTTATAATGACTTTGAAGTTTTGAAGTGTTTTTCTACTTGTATTTATGCATAAACAGAGTCCATTAACCTGATTAAAAAGTGGAATAAGCATTGAATTTGAAAAAGATATGTCACATTGTTGTTTACTTTCTCTAACACCTCCACGTAATTATCTTACCTACATAACGAATACCAAGCTATTAGTATTTCCCAAAAATAAAACTTTAATGTTGTCATCATTTATCTATTTACGGTGACATGGAAATGTTTTTAAGATTAAATTTTCCTATTCGAAAACCGCCCCAAATATCAAAGTGGAAAATAGGATTTGATTTTATCAATTTTTTTTGGGGGAGAAATAAAGAGAGTATGTATCTAAATAGGTGAAGAAAATTTTGGTAACAATTTTCATTAGCATTTTATACTCGTACATCAGACAGAGACAGACTGAAATTCTTCCTTAAAGTCTATTCTAAAAATAATTCCCAATCGAACCTGATCCTAATTTAATTTCAATTTCACCTTTATTGAATATGCCTCGTTAGGTATCAAAAGGTGAAATCAGATTTTTTTTCCTAAGATTTGATGTAGGAAAAATAGACGAATTTTTGAATGAAACCGAATTTTCTACAGTATAGGCAGCTGAATAAAGTTTTTAAAGGTCTTTCATCTGACCTTTTTTAAATGCGTTTTTTTTTGTTTTGTTTCGGTTTTGCATATATTTGAATTATTTCCAAAGAAATAAGTTTTTGATCATCTCAAATTCGTTTCGCAGATTCAAATTTTCGGCTACAATTCGCAGTTGTACTTGAATTTTTCGGATGCACTGAACCGGGCCCAAGGAATTGTTGGCGTAGCCATATTACTACAGGTATTTAACAGTCTTTAAATTTGTTTTTCAAATATAATATAAGTCGCTCAGAGCAAAAGGGGGCTAACCCTGCAACTATAACTTTTCGAGATAAATCACTTTTAAAAAAAATTGTCTACGAGCTGTCGATACATAAAAAGGGTTGCTTTTTCAATTGATATAAGAAAAAATTTAATTTTCATTATTTAAAAAAAATGGTGGGTTGAACCCGTTTGGATCAATGAATTTTATAAATGCTTAAATACAATTTTGGAAATACAGTCTTACACTGTTTTAAGAAAATAAATAAAGAAATTTAATGGTTCTCGGAATGTAGTTATTTAAAGGAGAAAAAAAATTGGTGTGTTTTAAAAAAATTGAATGCAAAACGGGTCCAAGAGTTATAGTACTGCTTGTCAGTTGTGCGTTGGATCCCTTTTGCTTTATGCGTCTTATATGTTATTTCATAAATTTTAATGTGAATTTTATTTGTCTTTTTAAAAGTTGGGCGATCTGTCGAATGCTGAGCTTAGAATGCTCACCGATCAATTAGATAGAATACGTTTTGGAGGCGATGAGGCGCAAGTTAGAAGACTTTCTGTTCGTGGCCTGTTACCGGACACTGAACACTACATGACTTATGAGGGTTCAACAACAGCACCTGCGTGCCATGAAACAGTTACGTGGATTGTACTTAATAAGCCAATCTATATTACTAAACAACAGGTAATCAAATTAGACTTTATTCCTAAACAGTGTTTTTTTTTTTATTTCGCTTTGGGTGTTACTCTATCGCTTTAGCAAGAATTTTATCATTTTTAGGTTAAAATCACTTTGTTTAGCAATTTGATCAAATAAAAACTCTATTAAGGTGTTTATAATGAAAATTCCTTGGAGAATTTTAACACCTATTTTTTTACGCAAACACAATTTGATAAACTAATTTAATAGATAGTGGTAGTTTGCGAGAAAATTAGTAACGTATATTTTTTCTTGGGGGTATTTTGGATTACCGATGGGTTTGGGCGGAAAAGACTTCAGATTTGTATAAAATTTTTGAGATTGAAAGAACAAAAACCTATCCATAAAAAATTGGAATTTATCAGTTAATACTTGCATTTGCTATTTTATGTGAAAGGTTTAAACTCAGAGAAATTATCTGCGCCCCAATTCCAGCAAAAACAACCAATAAATATGCGCCGCAGGCTGACCTTTTTCATCAGGATACGACGAAAACATTCAATTCAAAAGCTACAAAGTTCCAAGCTGAAATAACCTATAGTTTTTGAAGATTTTTAAATGCTACTTTGAAAACACTCATTACGAAAAATGCGCCGCAGGCGAAATATTTGATATATTAAAATCCAACATAAGTGAAAATCCTTAAGTGAAAACCCAACATATTTAGTTATCGTTTTTTAGCGTTGAATAAATTAAACCACAAAACGGAATAACCCGGGATAACCCCCGTCGCACACTTCAACTAAGCTATGTGAGCGAGGCTAGCTATAGTTACATAGCCTAGCTGGGTTAGCTCACCTCGTTGCACACTTGAGCTAAGCTACGCGGCGATATTTTCGTTAAATATATGCATTTTTCCGCTTTATCTGCAGCCATTTTTAGATATAAATTATTTAACGCGATTGAAAATATTCCGCAAAAGAATTCAATTTTCACGTTTTCCTTACACTTTTATGTCCACAAAATACTACACTTTTGCAAACACCGATTCTACACTATATAACGCCGAAAATATTTATATGTGAGTGTCAGCAATGCCAGCGAAGTCGTTCGCGTAGTTGAGGTCTGAACTACGCGAGCGAGCTTAGTCCGCGTCGCCCATGACTACGCGATGTAGTTTCATAGTTTCCCTGAAGTGTGCGGTCGCCAATGCAAATGTTAAGGATCTTACTTTCAGCGAGAAACTTAGCTCACGTAGTTGAGCTCGCTTAGCTGAAGTGTGCGACGGGGGTAAAGGTTCAGTTTCCGGGGTGACCGACAGGCAAACATGTCTGAATTCGGGATTGTGTCGATCATTTCGGGATGTATCACCGGGTACAAAAAAGACAACAGGGTTTTGGAGGATAATAAAAAATTTTGATTTCCACCCGCGCGATTTTCGCAAAACTCATTTACAAAAACTTTCAAGGCGCTAGCTCAACGAGTTCTCGAGTTATCTAAGATACATAAAACAGACAAACCGACAGACCGACATACAGATCAACGGATATCTTGATAATTTTACCTGAAACGGATTTCGCACTGATCAGAAATTTTCTACCTGCTCCCATTCTCGAGTCGGTCTCCGTCATGAATCCAATACTTTCCCTTTATAGCAGAAGAAAGTAAAAACCATTTGGAAATGGCTACAGCCTTTTTGATAGAATCGGTATATCGTTCTTATTAAAAAATTAATAAAATGCAGTGAAAATATTGCGGTTTTCGAACATAAAACATTAAAAAAATAGACAATTGTGATCAAATAATGTAGATAAAATTTTAAAAGTCAACTGTAGAATGGTAAACTTTTCTTATACTCTTCAAATTCAACAAACACGGGAAATATTAAATCAAATTTACTTTCCTTCAAAGTTCATAGGTTTCATATTTAGCGAATGGGGGTGCAAAAAACAATATGCAAAGTGTGTTTATAAAGGTGACAAAAATATTAAATGTGATATATGAATCTTTATTAGACCATAGTCGGTTATTTGCACCTACGGATATTTAACTTCCTTACGCTTTGTGTAATATTGCATCCTCACGAGTTACAACATATGGATGCAATAAAAGCACCTATTTAAGAAATATACAACGATGTAACTACAATTTCTAGCAACAATACCTGAATGGATGGAAAAGTGCTTACTTCTACGTCTTAAGGATCATCATTGTAGATGTTAATGATATACATATACTGCTATTTATGCAGATGTGTATGAATATTTTCGTACATCTGTTTACATAATTTAATGTTAAGGCGAAATTAATAATTTATCGTGGAAAACTCAAGTTTAAATTAGAACCCATTATCATTAAAATTGCATAGGAGGAATTTTTGACTGTAATTAACAAGCTTACTCTATATCTTCAGAATTTCTTCTACACGTACGATAAGAGCGTTCATCTTGATCCTTCCTAGCTTTTATTTCATCTCTATCTTCTCAAGATCGTTAACCGCTACTTCTATATGTATATTTTGGTTGCCATTGCAACGTTTAGGTACCTGCCATATAAGTACGTAAATATATAATAAGCAATATTACACGTATGCAGTTGAAGTTTTAGTTTGAAAATAATTTTTGTTTCAAGGTTTCATGTGCAAGGCTTTGTTACTGAGGGAGACATGAATTTACTTTCGGCACCCAGCATTGATGTAGAATAGAACATTCCCAAGTAACCGAAAATAGTTACATACCGGTTACGCGACGGTCACCACATAAAATATATGGGGTCACAAATTGGTTTTTTCCCCACTTTTCTTGTGACTATCGTTACAAAATAACGGTTGCGCAACGGTTTACGCAAAACTAGCTGGTTGCTAAGCAACTAAGCAAGCTGGTTGCTAAGCAATGGTTTCAAGCAAGCTGGTTGCTTGCTAAGCAAGCTGGTTGCTAAGCAATGGTTTCACAATCGGTTTCGCAGAAACTCTTTTCTGACGACGTTTGACAGGGGGCGGAGAAGATCAGGTGTAAAAAGCAATTAAATTTTAAAAAATCCTATAAACATTGTAAACTACAACAAAATTCGACAATGTAAACATATATGTCAAGTGTACATTAGAAAACGCTATAACCATAAATTCCTTGGTCCAAAGTTGACTATTTATACTTCGATAGCACTGTTTGTAACTGAGTCGTAAACAATACGAACAACGAAAAACAACAACAACTCAACGACTGGTCACAAAGTAACCGATTTGCAATGATTCTTTTGTGACTCGTTAGGCAATGCTCACATAAATGAATTTGCAACCAGGATCACATTGTAACCGGAGTCGCAAGTTGTTGCTTGGGTTACGAATTTCCGTGGGCATTACTCGTAAAATCGATATTCGCAAGAATTTTTTATTTTTACCTTACCTGCTTTGAATTGCAGACAAATTTAAAACTTAAATTTTAAATTTTAAAGACTTTATATGAAATTTAATGCATCCTTGAAATACTTTTTTCTAGTCCTTTTTAAATGTCCATGTCGAATGGTATTTTAATTTCCTGGGGTTTACAATTTTTATAGGAATTTTTTAAATATGGAATTGCGTTATGCGTCGGTCACACGCTGTTTACCAGCGCTAGTGGCTGTTTATCAGCGCTAGTGGCTGTTTACCAGCGGTAGTGGGTGTTGGCTGTTAGCAGCCGTTTCAGCAGCGTCATGTGAATCCTAGTGCGTTGCTACTACCAGCACCAGCATGATGATTTTAGTAGCGCTAGTAAAGTAGAGACCATTCTACTTTGCCAGCGCAAAGCGTGTTACTTAAAAAGAGATATGAAAAATGCGGCACTGGACAGAATCCTTCATGAAAATCTCCCAGATTCAAATGTCAAACCACTGTTTTGCTACTAGCCAGCGCTACTAACCAACCGCAGCCAGCGCTACTAACCAACAGCAGCCAGCGCTACTAACCAACAGCAGCCAGCGGCTGGCAAAACAGCGTCGTGTGACCGCGGCATTACAGATGAAATTTTCGGCTTCGAATTTTTGGGCCCAAAATTTGCAATTTTTTACGTGACATCTTCTATGTCTTGGGAACGAAATCTTACAAAATTCATTAAAAATGATGCGAACGCTTTTTGAGAATTGCTTGCACAAAAACGAGTTTTCGAAAAAAAAAAAACTTTTAAGGGAACAATTAAAGATATTGAGGCGTATTCATACACACAGCTTTTCTGTCAGCTTAAACTCATATTAAATAAAAAGTGTTTTAAAAACACTATGAATACGCCCCATATTTTACCGTTATTGAAATATTTCAGCTTCTTTAAAAGAAAAATTCAATTTATTTTATGTAAACTAATATTTTATCCGTCGTTTTATAGTCTAAATTACGCAGAAATGTAAATCATACTCATCATATCATATCATATCTTATCATCATACTAATACTAATATATACTAATATATAAAAATGAGTTGGTGGCTGTCTGTCTGTCTGTCTGTCTGTCTGTCTGTCTGTCTGTCTGTTCCTCTTTCACACAAAAACGGCTGAACCGATTGACTTGAAATTTGGCATGATTGTCTGTGGTCGTTCTGGTTCCAACATAGGCATACGGAAAAGTAGCCCGAGAAGTGGGGGAGGAAGGGGTGGGGGTAAACTCATCTCGAAACTTAGCTCTTCTCCTATGTTACCCTTTCGCGGGAAAACTAGCGAGCCGATTGGCCTGAAATTTAGCTCCAACATAGACCATAAAAAAATTGAAAAAACTTAACCCGGCAACGACGGGTATGCAAGCTAGTTTTGTATAAAAAAAGTCCTTTGCTGTTTAGATAAGATATTTTTAATATCTTTTCTCATCTTTTTAAAACTATTTTTATTATCTTCTGTGCATTTTTTAAACAATATAATTTTTTCAAACATTTCATATCAGAGTTTCGTTTTTAATTAATTTGTCCGCCATCAATATTTCTCAATTTATAATAAAAAATTCTCTTAAAAAAATGTTATTAATCAATTTTCTATATTGAATATTGTAAAATGAAAAACTTATTGAGCAATTAAAAATATCGTTTTCCAGATAAATGGCAATTGCGAAAATCGTTTATGGCATCTTCCGACTGTTTCTATAACTTTTTAATTACAATATAAAAAAAAATTGAAAATACAATTAAAACAATTTTGGTTGAAACCACACTGATAAAAATTAAAAACCACACATCAATTATTTTATTTTGTTCCGATAAAAATTTCATTATCAATTTATTTATAAAGTTTATATCTTTGACTATGGACATATTTTTCCATATTTTTTTATGTTTGTCAATCATTCGATTGTCACTAAAAAATCAAAAAAAAATGAAAGTGGTAACAAATCAAAGAAAAGTTTTACTTATACGAAGTATGTATTTTTATTTTGATTTTCCGCGCTCAAATATTTTAATTTAAATTTAATATAAATGTTTGTGTGTTTGTTTCATTATTTACGAAACTTCGATCTACTCAAATTAGTGAGGAAAAGGGCACTTAATGGCTGAAAAATCAATCGTGATATGCTTTTTTTTTGGTATACTTCATTTATGTTTTTATTATTCTGATGTTTTTTTTGCATAAAAACAAGCTCAAAATGCAAGCAAACAAGGAAATTTTATGGGTATGAAAAAATGAAATTGATTTTTAACCTATCTCATGCGTATAATATAAATTGGGTACATAATTAATGAGATGTTAATTAAATTGTCTGTCATCTGGCCCATTGGTGGAATTCATTTCGTTCTAGTATCATCATAGGGATCCAATAAATTCATTCAGTATCTTCGTTAGTATGATGTATGCAAGTATATTTTACTAAACTCTAGGTTCATCCCCAATTGGATCATTTCGGGAGAATCTATCCGTCCGCTGGGTTTGTATATTTATTATTGTTTGCTGATGTTTGGAGCCATATCCAGGCTGTAGATTCTTCGATAGTGTCATCCATCCTTCTGTACCTATCCATATAGATTATTGTGGAAAATGATAAAGTTTTGCCAGAGGTTGAGGTTGGATCGTTCAAGTTTTCCACATTCTGTCATCATTTGCCGTCAATGCCTATGCTTTAAATTTTCCAATTTATTAAAAATTAAACTTTCAATAACACCATATGGTACCACCGCACCCTCCCTGGCCAACAATTTCAAATAACTTCAATTTAATCAAAATACCCATCGTGTAATGAAACAAGTCCTGTTCTTCTACTCATCATGCAGTTTTTCATTGCCTGATGTAACATTATTAGTGTTGCCAGATTTTATTATTATTTCCATCAAAACTTTACTTGTCTTCGTCAACAGTTTTGATATGATGTCCCTTGGAGAACATGCATCTGTCGTTTGGTTTTTATGTTCGTAGTGCTCATAAACGATCACTTTTCGTGTGAAATTAATTCATGAATTGATTAAAGTTTTCCACATATACTGTATGCTGTTTTCGGTGTTGTTATAAACAGGGACGACGCGTTAACTAATGTCGATGACGATGTCAATGGCAATATAGCGACAGGTAAATGGGGGGGGGGTCGTGAATCGCACGGCATCATAGACTAATATAACTTTTATTAACAAAGTAATAAATTACATAAAAGCATGATGGGCAGGTGGAGGGGTATCCAAAATACAAAATCACATATGTTTTGTGGACAATTTGGAACGAGTTAAGAGTTTTGAAGAGTTTTTGGTTGAGTTAAGTGGTTTCACTCTATATGTAGTTAATTTATTTACACAATTCTATAGTGTCGTAACACATACATATATGGAAATACTTTTAGCTATCCAACCACGATTAAACTTTATTACGATATTATCATTACATAACACACTTTGGTGATTTTATGAGGACTGCGTCTATTTGTTTGACTTGGAAATCATGAATCACTGTCAGATTGCTAATTTAAAAAAAATGTTGGTACCTTGAGTTTTACGGTTGAAGCCTGACCCTTGGAGCACAATGAACGCAACCAAGCCGCAACTAAGGACGCTTCGAACTGTCACGCAACGCAGTTCAGGAGCGGTTGAGCACAATAGAAGCGTCGTCTGTTGCGTTGTGAGACAAACACAGAAAAATTAAAAGTGAACTAAAGTAGAAAAATATATAAAAAATGGATAATTTTGATGCGATAATTTGCTTTGTTGGTCTTTATCTTTGTTATTTGTATGTTATTGAACTAAGGCTATCAATTTTTCCTCGAACGACATTTCCCTAACCTCACTTTATGAACTGTCAACGCAGACATGTTGCGTTAAAGATCAAAGTTGGGCAACTTTTGCGTCGATGGTTGCGTCCAGTGCGTTCACTGTGCTCACTCAAAAGCATTTCTGTGAAATAAACTCGTAAGTGACATTTAGATGCGTGATGGTTGCGGCTTGGTTGCGTTCATTGTGATCCAAGGGTCAGTTATATTGCGACGACAGCGACATGACAACGCCACCAAAGTTTGAAAAATTGAACTTTTGTCGCGACGACATCGAATGACAGTTGAATTGTTTGGTTAGGTTAATTTTGTTTGAGTTGCTCCCTTTTGGTGAAAAATTGGCAATTTTATCAAAATGCAGAAATTATCCATAGTACAGGGCTTTTCAACAAGAACTTTGTTTTTCAAAACAAAATAAAACAGACAATTTAGTTGAAAATGATTGAAATCTTTATTTATACAGAAAGAGGAAGGTTTGACATTTACAAATGAAAAATGATCTTTAACGTAGCCCCACAAAAAATAGTCCAATGGTGTGAGATTTCATGATCGCGGCGGCCAATTAACAGCTGAATTTCGCGAAATTATGCGATCAGGAAATTTCGTTTGCAATAAATTTATTGTTTCGGTGGCTGTGTGACATGTGGCACCATCTTGCTGAAACCACATGTCACTGATATCCATACCATCAATAATAGGCCAAAATTCAGTTGTTAGCATCTCCCGATAGCGTAATCCGTTGACCGTAACCGCATTTCCAGCCGCATTTTCGAAAAAAATGGCCAAATCACGCCTCCAGATCACATGGCGCACCATACAGTGACACGTTGAGCATGTAATGGCTTCTCAACAATTACTCAAATTTATCGACCAAATTGATAGCGGTCTCAGAAGGACGATTATGTAGACCGAAAATATCACGAATTTTACGAAATGTAGTTTTCACATATCTACCATTTTCGTATTGGATTTTTATTATTTTAATGCGATTTTTGAGCGAAATCGAATTCATTATAACAAATGTCAAAGCTTCTACTGTGTATATGTCAAAAAACCAAATGTCAAAACTGTCATGATATTCGAATTTGCCGCTATTGAAAAACAAAGTTCTTGTTGAAAAACCCTGTAGCATATAATAATATTTTCGTTACTTTCTGCACTCTCATCTTTTACTTTCAAAAAAATTTGCTAGGTTATGGGATTGTTTGTCGCGTGCTCGCAGCTCTGGTAATGTAAATTGGGTGACGTCCCGTGTAGCCTTGTCGTCGCAATGTAATGGTTCAACTACAATGAAGGCGGCAAGCGGCAGCGGCGGGCGGCATTTTTTTTTGCACTAACGTAGCGCAATGAGAGCTGCTACAATACAGCGGCAACGGCAGCGCACTTTTTCCGTCGCCGCCGAGTTTGAACCAAATTCAAACTTGCCGCCGCCGCCCAACATGTTTTATGAAAACCACCACATTCTATGAAGATTTTTTTTCGTTGTTTTGTGACAACCACCACATTCGGCGCCACATTCTATGCAGATTTTTTGAGGTTTTGATTTCGCAAAATGCCGACAACGGAAGAAAAATTAATCGAGTTCGTGAAAGGATATCCAATGCTTTACGATTTGGCCCATCCTCAATATAAAATATAAAATAACATACCCAAAGGAAAATAAATGGAGCGAAGTAGCGGACGAATTAAATAAGTTTTAAAGTTTCAATTTTGACAGAAGCATATGCCGACGGTGCCGCTATCATTGTAGCTGGCTCGACGGTATGTGTGGCGGCGCCATGCCGCCCGCCGTCGTCGCTGCCGCTTGCCGCCTCCATTGTGGTTGAACCATTACTCAGGCTTCACTTGAAGATGTTTTTTTTGAGTAGCCGAATATTTAAAAAAAATAGTACGAGTATAAGTATGGATATTTATTATGTATTCCAGAGCACCACTGGAAGAAGGCACATCGTTCAAAGCGAACTCTAAAATCTTGTTAAAATTAGTTATCGCTCAAAACGGTTTTTAAAATTTCATATTTTTTGATACGAAAATGTTTCGGGTCAAATGTTTCTTGAAAACTTAAATTTATTTTAACAACTGTATCGATTTCATAATTAATTTGTTAAATAAAAAGTTATCAAAGCCTTTAAGTTGACCAGAAAATTATCCCACTGAGACAACGTCCCTTAATTAGCTGGCATTAAAATTTCCCACACGAGTGTGTCTGCGTATAAATTCCAGCAAAAACTAATCTTTCCTTTCCAGTATATCTCGTTGGCCACATTTGCGGTTTTCTGCAACAAATCCTTTTTGGGTGAATCATGGCGACAACATAATTTTAATTAAAATTAAGTACCAGGCTAACTGACATATATTTAATAAAAATATCTTCACTTTGAAAGATTGTGAAACATACAAATGTACCCGTAATTTTCACATTAACTACAAATATTCGTTTGCGAATTAATATGCCTCAATTTACATTATCCCTGGAAAATAGTTTTTAGAGTTTCACCACAAAAAGCCATTCATAATTTTGATGATTTTGAAGTTGTAGAAGTTGTCATAGCACTAAAGGGATTTCTGATAATAAAATTGCAGTGCAATGTTATGATGATATTTTTAAAAAATTAGCATAACAAATGTAAACAAGTGTAACGCTGCATAAACGAATAACGAAATCAACATACGTAAACTTCAGCATAAATTTCGAATTTGAGAACTAAGCGTGTGTATCGTGTAAAAATAAATGTTTCATGTAAAAAGTTTTGGACAAGAAACAACAAAATATTTAAAACATCCTTGCACGGCAACATAACATATTTAAACACTAGCCACTGGTTTTTTGGAATATAAAATTACTGCTAGTATCAGACTTGGCTACTTTTACTGCGCTGCTTTTGTGCTGAAGCTGCAAAAGTAGGGTGCAAAGTAGTCAAGTTTTGCCTCACACATAATGCGCAGCTTTGTTGCTTCGCAGCATAGGTTCGCAGTTTTGTTCGACAGTTTGATGTGTGTTTACTCCACCTGGACAATATTTTTTCAAGTTTCTCACTGTAGAGACCTGTTTTACGTTAGGTCTGTTCGATATGAGTCCTGGACTTACTCGGAGTAAAAATTTTTACTCTTTTCTGTTCGATATGAGTCCTGGACTTACTCCGAACACATATCGAACAGAAAAGTGTAAGTCCAGGACTCATCTTTTCAGTCCTGGACTTACTCTTGCTTTTAGCTGGAGTAAACTTTTGACAGCTGATATTTGTCAGACATAACCTCTCTTTTACAGTGTTTGGAAGAAGAAATGCAACAAAAGACATCATAAATTATTTCCAATATATATTCTTGAGTAGTTCCGGGTTTTATTTATTATATTTGTTATATTTTATAATCTATAATTATAAACTCATAAAATAGAGTTAGTGACTTACTCTGAACTTACTCCAAGTTGTTCGATAAAAACAAATTCAGAGTAATGCTACATTTACACGAATGACAAATTTGTCATTTTTTTCTTGTCATTATGTTAATTCCCGTGTAAATGGCATAATTTTTGTAATTTTTTCTGTCAGAAAATGTCAATCTGGCCATGGGGACATCTAAAAATGGCCGCCGAGCTGAAAAACGAGCGCGAAAAACTTTAAAAATTTGATTCATTGTTATTAAGAATTGCCAAAATAACTGAAGGTGGTTAATATATGTAAAAATAGCATGTTTGAGGTATCAAAAAAATTTGGAAACTCATAGTTGTTTTGATAAATTGAAAAATTGTTTACAGACTGTTCTAATCTGGAGAAAAAGCTGTTCTAACTGACCTAATAGACTGTTCTAATTGGAGTTAATAGACTCTATTAAGGTAGCATGGCCACTCTCTAAGTTAAAGGCTCTCTAATAGTAGCACGCTGTTGGTCCTTTACATCGTGTTTACACTTATCGTGTTTGCTTTCAATTCAAATAACTGTAGAAACGTGAAAAATCCAATTCCAAGTGTCAATTTCTGTTGGTTGACACTTGGAAAAAGATTTTTCACATTTCTACACTTATTTGAATTGAAAGCAAACACAATAAAAGCAAATACTTTCATTGCTAACAAAGTAGCGCCGCAAAAGATTCAACCAGATGAAACTTTTTCTGGCAGCGGCTACTTTTCAATTCTAGTGTGTACACACGTAGCTGGTTTTTAGGTTGCGCAGCATTAGGCCTATGTTACACACGGCAACTTTAAGCGGCGACTTTTCTTAAGTATAGGCGAGAGAAGTGAGGAAAGCGGTGGCCCCTTACTTCTCTCGCCTATACTCAAGAAAAGTCGCCGCTTAAAGTTGCCGTGTGTAACATAGGCCTTAGACGATTCTGCGGTTGTTTTGAAAGTTGCGCAGTTTTTTGAGTTGCAGAAAGCAAGCAGGTAGTGCGGTTTTTTGTCATGCTGTGCAATAAAAGTAGCCAAGTCTAATTTCTATCTATGCTGTTTACCCTTTCGCTTGGCCACTGCTGAATTTCTGACATGAGCTTTAAAGCTAGAACCTGAATCGTACGTCGATGTGTCCGTCATGCGTCCGTCCGGTAGACAGTTTTATGCGGTCACAGTTGGTTACGGCAACGAATCACTTCTTCTTCACTTTTGTTGCACTTCTTCTATTAGTTTATCGTCGAAACAATTACTTTCAATTTGTTCCATACTTAAATTGCTTAAATCGTAAACAAACTTTTTTGCGAAATGACATTTCCGTGTGTTGCCGCATGTAAAAGTATAAAGCTAGAACCTGAATCGTACGTCGATGCGTCCGTCAGGCGTCCGTCACGTTGACAGTTCGAGTAGAATCAACGGGCCGCTATGAGTACTCCCCTAATAATACGTTTTCCGATGCGGCAACCGCATAGAGTAGGTCGAATTTCTACTTTTACATGCGGCAACGCACGGAAATGTCATTTCGCAAAAAAGTTTGTTTACGATTTAAGCAATTTAAATATGGAACAAATTGAAAGTAATTGTTTCGACGATAAACTAATAGAAGAAGTGCAAAATAATGAATTAACTCCAGATTCGTTGCCGTACCCAACTGTCACCGCATCGAACTGTCAACCGGACGCACGCATGACGGACGCATCGACGTACGATTCAGGTTCTACCTTAAAGTCGACATACTCTATGCGGTGACGGTGCGTTGCCGCATCGGACAAACGCATTATTAGGGGAGTACTCATAGCAGCCCGTTGATTTTACTTTGACCGCATCGAACTGTCAACGTAACGGACGCATGGCGGACGCACGGACGTATGTTTCTGGTTCTAAATTAAATCTTGTTTTTCCTCATTTAAATATAAAACTTGCTATTTAGTTTTATTCAATTGCTAACAGTCTTAAGAATTATTAAATCTCTAAACTCGTTTAAAATTATTCTTATTTCTATTCCTACAGTATTTAAAAACATCACAATATTTACATGTATTTGAAATATTTACCACTTCTTTATTATTGCATTATAAAATTCTATTTAACACATTTCTTATTTCTTTAGTTACATGCCTTACGTCGTCTAATGCAAGGTGGTCCGGATCATCCAAAGGCACCGCTGGGTAATAATTTTCGACCCCCTCAACCCCTGCTCCATCGACCTGTTCGAACTAATATAGACTTTCGAACGAAACAAAATGGAAAAGTTTGCCCGAGCATGTATCGCGATGTACACTATAAAGGTAAATTCACAAAAAAAAATGTAGAAAACAATTTTCAAATACACAGACTTTAGTTGAAAATATACTTATAATGCAAAAACAGGCACAAAATAAAATACATAACAACAAAAACAAGTATTCTACTTACCAAACAGATGAAAAAGACGATATTTTTTATACTTATTAACCAAAAAACAAATTTAAACTTTCTCGTTTCATGATATTTTGCATACATCGTAATAGCCAATAGTTGGAAACAACATTGAAAGTGATAAAAAGGAATAACGATTGGGAGAAGAGTAAGACGACGAAGTGGAAAATAAAAAAAAAAAATAAAAACGGGGATCTTCCATTAAACTTTATATGTATAGGAGAATATAAAAGAATTAAATTTAACGAAAAAAAATATATAAAAGAAACTAACTTTTTCTACAAGAGACCAAAAAAAAATATTATAATAACAAAATGTTATAAAAACCCACCCAAAATGTTAAAATGTAACTTTTAATATAAAGGAAATTAAAATGAGAAAAAGGGAAATATAAATCGACTATGTGAATTATAAAAAAAAAATATCAGAGTGAAATTACAACAATAATAATAATTTACTGAAATTGTTTTTGGTTAGAACTAGATAGATAAATGCGAGATAACAACATACACACTTTTTTTTCAATTCTCATTTTCGAATTTTCAATTATCTCTACTAATAATGAATTATTTGAGTAATTTCCGCAAACAGCATTATTAATGATTATGCGGTTTACAAATAAAATTTGAATTTCGATCACACATTTTAATCAAATGTAAATTTCAATAATGTGGTGGATTTTTATCTGTTGTACTAACTATAATAGTAATTAAACCTATTTGAATAGAAATTATTTCACATTAAAGATTATCGGAAAACCGCCCTAAATAAAATTGAAAATCTTTGAACAATTGTCCTGTCCAAATAAATTATGCTGTAATAATTTGGAAATATTAAGTTTGTGTCTTTTCTGTTAGATTGTAAACGGAAAAATAGTTTTTCATATACTGTCGACTCATAAATAAAGCGAAAATCAGGTTCCAGCAAATTAGGCTCGGTAGTTTGTGTGATTATGGATCGTTTGAGATTAATGTTGATGCAATTTATAAATACGGATACAACCTGGAATGATCGGAACAGTTCTGGATAGTCCCAGCGTGCTGGAAACTAAACTTTTGTCCCGCATTTTTCAATTTATGCCCTGATCATCACAAGTCACTCTAGGCGTAAGGGACCTTGTATTAATTACCCCAATTATACCGTGAAAATACGAAAAAGTGGTGACTGAGTTGTGACTAGCAGTCACTGACAGTCACCAGAAAAAATTCTAAATCTACATTTGTGAATATAACTAATTTATAATGGGGAATCGGAACTAATACTAAAATCGTTTATTTCAATAACAAAAATAGTCAAAATCTACTATTTTTACAATAAATAAAACTACTTAGTTGTAAAATTTACTATTTTGTGGTTAAATTGACTACTTTTGTAACTGAAATTAACTAATTTAGCTACATAAATATGCAAACAATACTTTAGTTCGGTTAGAGTTTCCATAAATTAAATATTTCCTCCCGCGGAGCATTTTTTCAACGTTATTACGCAAATGGCAAATGCGTTTCAAAATAATTGGTGAAACCAAAGGGTATATTAACTTTGCCTTACCGTTTGTAACGCCAAGATCCCGTCATCACACACAAAAATGAATTACACCAGTGTGTTTAGAATTATAAAAATCATTAATTTTTGCATGTCCGTCTGTCCGTCTGTCTGTCCGTCTGTCAGTCCGTCTGTGGCGCAGATATCGAGCGCACTGATTGAGCTAGAGACTTGAAATTTTGTGCAGCTCCGTTTTTCGTAAAATGCGAGGCTAAGCGAGGCTAAGTTCGTTAATGGGCAAAAATGGACCATTAGGGGGGATACCCCCCATACGAAGGAAAATATTTTCTGCGAACATCTCAAAAACGGTGCATCTTATCAAAAAAGTTCAAGAACAAAAGTTATTTAGGATATGATTCTACATAAAATTCCCATACATCAAAATCCGATTGGAATAAATTTTAAAAAATCTGATTGGAAAGTTTAACTTCCAAGTGGAATTATGATACGAATATCACCATACGGGTTTTCAATAAATGCCAAATTGGCAATTATAGCTTTTGTTATGTTTGTAACTGAATTTAGCTATATAAATATGAAAACAAATACTTTAGTTCGGTTAGAGTTTCGATAAATTAAATATTTCCTCCCGCGGAGCATTTTTTCAACGTTATTACGCAAATGGCGAATGCATTTCAAAATAATTCACCTGTAGCGCTATTGGTATTTTTACAATATCCGTTGCCATTATTTCGAATGTAAAGAGCGTGAAAAATTAGGTCAATGTTCTTTTGGGACTGTGCAGCTCTTGATTTAAACTATTTTTTGTCGCAATATTTTTAAAAAAATTTCGCCTGTGGCGTACATTTCTTAATTCGTTTTCCTTGGTTTTCGTTCTAATAAATGTTTATTTTCAAAAACATTGTTATTTTGTTGCACGCGGTCATTTTGTTCCGGGTTGAAAGATATGGTCACCCTATTTCTAAATCACGTTGGAGTGAAAGCGCGTTTAAAAGATATGGTCACCCTATTTCTAAACCACGTTAGAGTGAAAGAAATAAAATAAAACATATATTTACGAGGAGGAAATCAACGTTACTAAGGTCCAATATTTTTCAAATTTTGTAATCAAAAGGTCTTAGGAATGCGAAATTAGGCATTTTCCTAAAGTTTTTCAATTGACATATCTTCTAGCCTGCGTTAATATATTATCAAATTTTTTAAAAGTCAATGATTTTAAAAATGTTGAATTTTTAGAAAACATTAAAAAAGTGATAATTACAACAAAAACTGTTTTCAGTGTTTAATTTTAGAGCCGTTCGTTTACTTGATTTTTAATTTTTATCACACTCTCACAACTACCATGCAATCAAGGGTTAATATTTTTCTTGCATTTAAAAAAAAAGCCGGTGAATAGGCAAAATTTATGTTTTTAAAGGTCTTTTAATATATCTAGTTTTGACTGAAAACACCAACTATCTAATTTATAAAATAAAACATATAATTTAACAGTTTAATTGTAAATTACATAATATCAAGTCACCAAATGAATTGTTCTTCAAAACATTTTAAATATGTATCAAAAAGCCGCTCATGTTAATTAACAAATAGTGTATTTAACAAACAAAAAAATAGTTCTACAAATTTACAGGACACACAAAATTTACGAATTCTGTAGCATCCGCCTAGAAAGAAAAAAAAAGGTTTTTCTTTTAAAAACAAAGAATACGATAATGCAAAAGGGACACTTATCTGAGTCCATTCGATTGTCCATCGTGGGTCCGTCTGTAAAAATTCTGATCTGAGATCGCCGTCCGTTTTGCCGTCCAAATCCCTTGGTGGAAATTAAATATTCTACCTCGGTGGGACTTACCCCGTGGATGACGGATGGGTTTAAAGGTTGGTGTCGTCCTTGTTCAATTAAACCTAAAATAGGTAAGTCGAAGGCATAAGAATCGTCGTCAGGTAAACATCAAAAATTGGCAACGTCATTTACCTGAGTATTCAACCGGAAACTGCGATCTTCTTCGTCCCCTCGTTATCCCAGCGGCTAAACAGGCTCTCCGACGTTGCAATAGCTGAAAAGTCATGATTAATTGGAAGAAATTTTATTATTATACAAAATATAACCAAAAGCAAAAATACTTACCATGCTTTTGTTTACAAACGATGATCACTGACAGTTGAGCTTTGCCAGTGAGCCTTACATAATTGTTTAAACAAAGTAGTTAGCTCGTTTGCTAACAGGTGTCTCATGGGTCGTTAGGGATTAAACTAAAACAAATCTGATCTACTACGTCCACTGATTTGAAATTTTGAAATTTCGTGGAAGGAATTGCAAATCAGTTGCAAAAAAGGTTTAGGTGCATAAAGTAGTTACAGTTTAATCCAGGAAATTAAAAGTTATTTTTTTTTCAAAGTTTTAACAGTGCGTCGGAAAGAGTAGGTTTTTAGTTTATTTTGTGCTAAAAAGTGGGTGTAATTAAATTAATCTCATTTAACAGCCAAAAAGATTTCCTGGATTGGAGGCACCAGCGGAGGAGGAATTCCCGCCCATAAACCTGCAACTAGGTCTTTCCGCGCAAAATACAAGTATTTATAATTTTATTATTTATTATTTTTGAGTCTCGGGAAAAGCGTTACGAGGCTAACTTTTTATATTGCTTGGCAAATAATTTGGCGCCAATCGTGGGAAGAAAATTTCAAAAGCTCCTCCAATTTCCCTGAAGTGGCTAAAAGGAGTACATAAAAAAATATATATCATCGTTGAAGCGACCTTAACATTTGTTGGTGCGCTTAAGTCGTTTACGACGCTAAAAATTAATTTGTTAAAAGTCGACGCGGGAAAGCGGATAAAAGGTTATTGTAACCCGCAAACCATTGTCGTCGTCCCCGCTTGAAAATCCGTTGGAACGATCCAAACAAAAGCTCCACGGACAATTCTGGAACGGTGGAACCTTTTCATTGCGTTTTGTGCTTCGTCGATCGTTCCCGTTTGGAACTTTTATTTAAAGAATTTTTAAAGGTCAATTTTAATTTTATAAATTTAACCGCTTAACGTTTATTCAAATATTCTTTTGGCATTAGATTTTTGTGTAAAATTCTATGTGCAATTAGTACCACATTCGATTGCAATATTCATTTTTTTTGATAAAGATTTATGCGTCGTTTATTATTCTTCGAGCTCAAAGAATTCTGCGAATGTTATGTTCTCTGTACCACTTGTCTTAATTTAAAACTTTGTTTGTGGTAATAATTTATTAGGTTTTGTTTGAATAATTTATTTATGCTTTTAATTTTTGAGTTTTAGTTACGCATTTCTTTTTCTAGCTTATTTGCTTTTGATTTTGTTTAAGTTTAGCTGGATTTATTTTCGCATAGTTTTATCATATTTTCTTTTTAGTTAAAAATGCTTATATTTTTTTTAGATTGTTTTGCATTTGTTTGCTATTATTTATAAATAAATTTTTGTAATAGTTTTTAAATTTTTATTTGAACCAAAAATGATTTTTTATTATTATTTAATTAATTAAAATAAATGATTGTCTTTTGGAGATAATTTTAAATGATATTCGAACGTTTGTTTTTTTTTGAAATTTTTAATATTTTCAGATATTTAAATATGCGTGTTTAAGCCCGTAGTTTGGGGCAGATACGCGATACCTGAAGATGAGCGAACGATCCCAGGTTTTCACAAAGTTGTTTTAACCCTCCTTTCCCTTCCCCCTCCTTTTAGTTTTTGTTGTTTAGAAGATGAAGAATATTTCCTTTGGCACGAATTTTTTTATGGAACATCGAGGTAATAGCTAGAGGTGAGCAAGGACCCCTCCCCATCCGGCGAGCTAAGCCGTCAACCACAAGCGTGCCACCCTGCCTCCTACTAGCCATCCACAACAAATCGACCCCCCAGGATGTTACATAAAATGGCGCCCAACGTGTCGCACAGTAGTCCTCCACGGAAACTCAGACACACAGCCGAGTCCTTCACGGAAAGTGCAACCCAATCTTTTCAGAAAACGCTAAGGCTTTTCCTCCCCATCGGTCCGCTCAGATAGTTTCAGTTTCTTTGTTTTTCCCTATTTAAAAAAATCAAAAATTTTTACGTTTAAAATTTCAAAGTTTCCAGTCAGTCCGTCAGTTAATATTTCGCTTTCTTCATCTTCTATATTTTAACAATAATTTTTCAATGAGAATAGTCGAAGATGATTAGAGCATTGTGAGTCCCGGGGCATGAAGCTGTAAAGCAAGATGTTACTCGCGTTTGCCACAATGTAATCTATGAAGTCAAGATTTTTTTTTATGAAAATATTATTTCGGCTAGTGGATTTTTTTTATGGATTCAAAATATAATGTGTCTCGGCTCAAATGTTATACATTCATAGTCGCATTTGCCATTATATTTTATAGAAATCCAGATAGTAAGCAAAACAAGAGAAAAAAAAGCAAAGGATAAAATGCTGGTGATCAGTAAATCGAGTAGAGTCCCGGAATATGATTTATTATCAGTATTTCGCGTTTGCCTACTTCGGATGTGATAATTAGCAATAGTTGCGACAGAAATTCAATTGGCTAAAAGTAAAGTAGTTTTTTTTTTCCTCATTTTATTCTTTTAAAAGCATCTATGTGAGAACCTAAAGAAAAAAAAAAAAAACCAGCGTTGTTCATCATCTGATGGTTTGTGTATTTGCCCCGATATTAATTATGTAATATTTGGAAAACTGAAAATTGAAAGATTGTTTTGAAAGAGATTAAACAAAAATTTATTTATATTTTTAATTTAAATACAAAATTCATTTTTTTTAAGAATATATTTTTGCTAGTGCTTAGGCTATATTTGATATTTATAGAATAAGTGAATTTATTTAATATTTTATAAAAAAAAAAAATTTATTGTTGCGAAACGGTTCACGTCAAGGGAATGCCTAAAGAGTCTAATACGAATATAAAAGAAGCTTTAAAAGATAGGCGTCTGCTAAGTTTTGATGTAAATAGGCCCATTACTCGTTCAATTACGAAAAATAGTACGAATACTCCAAACATGCCTCTCTCACGGTCGCCTCAACAAGGTGGAAGCACACCAGCTGAGGGGAACGTTCTAAACACCTCAGAACAAAGGGGAGACATCGAACCGATCTACTCATCGCACCTTAATGCTACGCTAGGGGAATCGTCTAACCGAGTTAGTATTTCCAATGTGCAACCAGAAGTTAGTAATGCTAACCAACCTGTTAGTCTACCCAACATACAACAGAATCCTTCGAACAATATTTCTTTTACTGAAAGTGTGCTTACTGCACTACAGTCAATTCAAGACCAGATCAACCATACCCAATCAAACTTCCGAGAAGAAATTTCTAACATCAGACAGGAATTTCTAACGAATAGACCTACACCACGTAATAACAATTTAGAATATAATAGCAACACTAACAGCAATAGTAACAATAGTAATGAAATAGCTTCAAATAATTCAATTCAGAATCCATCCACTAATTATCAGTTTCCAACTGGACGCTATCCTGAGGAAGTTTTTCCGGCACAACAAAGTAATATGCAGAACATACCCAGATTTACTCAACCACCACCGTCAGTAGAATTGAATAATCTTTCGACACCTTATCCAAGACCTTTTTGGCACAGATTAGATAAGTGGGGTATAAATTTTGACGGAGTCTCCAAAAGGATGACTGTGGAGGAATTTATATTTCAGGTCGAACACCTCCAAAAAAGTTATAGAACTCCTTGGGAAGAAGTGACCCAACATTTCCACCTTCTTCTGCAGGGAAATGCTAAGACATGGTATTGGCAGTATCTGCGGCAAAATCAGTACGTATCTTGGGCTCAGTTACGATTTGCCTTGCTAGGTCACTTCAAATCGACTGAAACTGACCTCGAGTTGATAAGGAAAATGTCTGACAGGAAGCAACAAGCTCACGAATCCTTCGACGAGTTTTACAATGTAATGCTCAATCTACGTAGCAAAATGAAAATGCCACTCGCTGATGTAGATTTGATAGACTTGCTGAAGCGGAATTTAAAACCATGGCTTTTGCGTTTAGTCTATCCCATGTCCATTGTAAGTTTAGATCAGCTGCGAGAAGCGTGTCGAATGACCGAAAATGCTTTCGCTCATGTGGAGGTTGCTAAACCTAAAACCGTCGTTCCGATATCACGTAAGGTACACGAAATTAATTATCCTGTAGATGAATCTGATACTCTAGAAGAAGATCAATTCCTAGAGGCCTTTAGACCAGTACAACTCAACAACAAATCAAATGCGAATCTCGAAAAACGGCAATTGATTTGTTGGAACTGTAAGACTCCTGGACATGCTTTTTATGATTGTTCCGAACCTCGTAACATCTTCTGTTATCGGTGTGGCTTAGAGAAAGTTATCCCTCGCGATTGTCCTCGTTGCCAGGAAAACGCGAAGAGGAACGCCAACATACCGGGATGCTCGCGTTCCAATCCGAATCGCCCGGAATAAATCGAACCACCCAAATTACAGCGCAAAACAATAGCCCAGTTTTAAATACAGATTCCCATTCGAAATCAGTTGTACAAAGTTCTTCCATTAAAAATCAGACTACTAACAATGAAATTCCTAGGCACATGAAACCATATCACGAGCGATTGCGTGAATATTTAAGAATTCGTGATCGCATTTTCAAGAATTCTGAAGATGAGTTTGGGAAATGTTATCTTAATTCCTTATCGAAGAAAGCATCTAACGCTCGTATACGCTTTCAAGACCGCAAACAGACCCGAAATTATGTTGCAAGTACAGTGTTAGATTCTTCTACCGATTTAAGACCGTATGCCAAAATTAAAGTCCTGAACTTAGAACTCAACGGTTTGCTGGACAGCGGAGCGAGCATCTCTTGTTTAGGGCAAGGATGTCTAGATTTAGTTGAGAAATTGAACCTAAAAATAAATAAATTCAATTCCCATGTCCGAACAGCAGACGGTAAGGGTCAATCCATAGTAGGAAAAGTGCGTATGCCAGTGACCTATAAACAACGAACCGAAAGCATAACGTTTTTCCTAGTTCCAAGTTTAGAGCAAGAAGTTTATTTAGGCATCGACTTTTGGCATATTTTTCAGATAGCTCCGAATATCATTAGCGCTTTGAATACAGTAGAGCAGAAAATTACCGACCCAGACAGTCATATTCTATCCTTCGATCAATCGATGGCCTTAGAACAGGTGAAAGAACGGTTTCTGTGTTCCACTAAATTTGGTTTGGGCCAAACGTCATTAGAGGAACATAGTATCGAGACAGGTGACGCAGTGCCCATTAAGCAAAAGCACTACCCCGTCTCCCCAGCGGTTCAAGTCCACCTGTATGAGGAATTGGATAGAATGATTTCACTAGGTGTCATTGAAGAGAGTCAAAGCCCCTGGAGTTCGCCAGTCGTTCTCATCCGGAAACCTGGAAAGAACCGTCTGTGCCTTGACTCACGGAAGCTTAACGCAGTGACAGTGAAGGATGCCTATCCACTTCCTCATATAGGTGGATTGCTAAGTCGTCTTCAGGATACTCACTTCATAAGCAGTATCGATCTAAAAGACGCATTTTGGCAAATTCCGCTGGAGAGACGGAGTAGAGAGAAGACAGCTTTCACTATCCCGGGACGCCCACTTTACCAATTCAAAGTCATGTGTTTTGGATTATGTAACAGCCCACAACGACTTTGCAGGCTTATGGACAAAGTGGTGCCGTCTCGGCTTAGAGAAAACGTGTTTGTCTATCTAGACGATCTATTAATCGTGTCTTCAGACTTCGAAACACATATAAAGCTTTTAACAGAAGTCGCCAATTGTTTAAGAGCTGCAAACCTTACCATTAACTTAAAAAAATCAAGGTTTTGCTGTAAGAGACTGCCCTATCTGGGATTTATAATTGGTGAAGGAGAGCTTAAAACCAATCCAGCGAAAATTGAAGCCATCCGTGATTTTCCAATACCAACAACGGCACGTCAAATGCGTCGGTTTTTGGGAATGACGGGATGGTACCGTAAATTCATTTGCAACTATGCATCGGTCTCCGCCCCACTAACAGATTGTCTTAGGAAAGCTAAGAAATTCACCATCACGTCAGATGCAAAGCAAGCTTTCGAGGATTTGAAAAACGCTCTAACTACCGCACCGGTCCTAACGCACCCTAACTTCCACAAAGAATTTTTCGTGCAATGCGATGCTTCGTCTATGGGAATTGGAGCCGTTTTGTTCCAATTAGATGAAGATGGTAACGAACGTGTAATTGAGTACATGTCGAAAAAATTAAATAAAGCTCAATCTAATTACACTGTAACCGAGCGGGAATGTCTGGCAGCAGTTACGGCCATTCAAAAATTCCGGCAGTACATAGAAGGTATGGACTTTACATTGATCACGGACCATATGAGTTTAAAGTGGCTCTTGAGTCTGAAAGATCTAAGCGGAAGATTAGCCAGGTGGAGTTTAAAATTGCAAGGCTTCACATTTAATATTGAGCACCGCAAAGGATCTAAAAATATTGTGCCTGATACTTTGTCTAGAGTGATGCTGGATAGCCTGACTGTAGATGAAACCTTACTCAACATTGATTTAGAGTCGGACGCTTTCAAATCGACGGGATACAGGGAGATCATAGACGCAATTAAAGTAAATCAGGAACGTCTGCCCGATTTGAAAGTGGTTGACGGTTTCATCTACAAAAGAACCATTCCATACACAGGTGATACTCAGACAGAGGAGTTCTCATGGAAGCTCTGGGTTCCACCTGAACTAACTCGTTCGCTGATCTTTCAAGCGCATGAGTCACCTCGAGCAGCGCACGGAGGAATAGCGAAAACTTTAGCTAGAATTAGGGAGTATTATTTTTGGCCCAATATGGTAACCGAAATTCGCGACTATGTAGCTAATTGCACCGCGTGTAAGGAAAACAAAGCGTCGAATATAACACTTAGACCACCAATGGGAAAGGAAACCGTCACGAATCGTCCATTCCAAAAATTATACCTGGACTTTTTAGGACCTTATCCCCGTTCAAGGTCTGGAAATGCTTATATTCTTATTGTCTTAGACCACAATACCAAATTCGTTTTTCTGAAGTCGTTAAGAAAAGCCAGTTCCGTTAAAACAATTGAGTTTCTTGAATCGGAGATTTTTAAGAAATTCGGTGTGCCAGAAACAATTCACACGGACAACGGACGACAGTTCGTAGCGAAAGAATTTCAGTCATGTTTGAAAAGGTACGGGATTAGACATATAAAAACCGCTGTATACGCTCCGCAGGCGAACGCTGCTGAACGAGTGAATCGTTCCATCCTTGCGGCGATACGTACTTATTTGAACGATAAACAAAATGAATGGGATGAGCATATTTCCGACATTGAATGCGCGCTAAGGACATCAAAACACGCTTCCATTGGTGTGACTCCTTATTTCGCGTTATTTGGTTGTAATATGATGACACACGCTAAGGGTTACGAAATAGCTAAAAGACTCGGAACTTTAGAAGATTCGGAATTTTCCTATCTATCAAAACAACACCGAATCGAGTTAATTCGAGAAAAATTAATGGAAAATATGCACGTAGCATTTGAAAAACGGAAGTCCTATTATAATCTAAGATCGCGACCGATTTCCTATACAGTGGGACAAGAAATTTTTCGGCGAAACTTTATCTTAAGTGATAAAGCTAAAAAAATTAATGCTAAATTATGCCCGAAGTTTTTAAAAGGAAGAATCGCGAAGGTTATTGGTTCGAACATGTATCAAGTCGAAGATTTGAACGGTAAAAAGGTGGGAGTATTTCACGCAAAAGACCTAAAAATATAAGGATTAATGTCCGAACAGAGTCTAAAGTATACATAAAATTCGAAAGGCAAATTTGTACCGTCTTTCAATGACTATAAAGATTTTCACTTAATTTCGCCCGGCTAGCTAAATATAGTGGGTTCTTCCCCACGTGGTTGTGGTAGCGATTTAAAGAAATATTGTTGAATATGTTGCAATGTCGTTTGGATTGTGGCTGATGTTTTTCCAAGCTTTTCACCTTCGCTGCAGCCCGATGAATATCTTGGTGTTGTAGCATCCGCCTAGAAAGAAAAAAAAAGGTTTTTCTTTTAAAAACAAAGAATACGATAATGCAAAAGGGACACTTATCTGAGTCCATTCGATTGTCCATCGTGGGTCCGTCTGTAAAAATTCTGATCTGAGATCGCCGTCCGTTTTGCCGTCCAAATCCCTTGGTGGAAATTAAATATTCTACCTCGGTGGGACTTACCCCGTGGATGACGGATGGGTTTAAAGGTTGGTGTCGTCCTTGTTCAATTAAACCTAAAATAGGTAAGTCGAAGGCATAAGAATCGTCGTCAGGTAAACATCAAAAATTGGCAACGTCATTTACCTGAGTATTCAACCGGAAACTGCGATCTTCTTCGTCCCCTCGTTATCCCAGCGGCTAAACAGGCTCTCCGACGTTGCAATAGCTGAAAAGTCATGATTAATTGGAAGAAATTTTATTATTATACAAAATATAACCAAAAGCAAAAATACTTACCATGCTTTTGTTTACAAACGATGATCACTGACAGTTGAGCTTTGCCAGTGAGCCTTACATAATTGTTTAAACAAAGTAGTTAGCTCGTTTGCTAACAGGTGTCTCATGGGTCGTTAGGGATTAAACTAAAACAAATCTGATCTACTACGTCCACTGATTTGAAATTTTGAAATTTCGTGGAAGGAATTGCAAATCAGTTGCAAAAAAGGTTTAGGTGCATAAAGTAGTTACAGTTTAATCCAGGAAATTAAAAGTTATTTTTTTTTCAAAGTTTTAACAGTGCGTCGGAAAGAGTAGGTTTTTAGTTTATTTTGTGCTAAAAAGTGGGTGTAATTAAATTAATCTCATTTAACAGCCAAAAAGATTTCCTGGATTGGAGGCACCAGCGGAGGAGGAATTCCCGCCCATAAACCTGCAACTAGGTCTTTCCGCGCAAAATACAAGTATTTATAATTTTATTATTTATTATTTTTGAGTCTCGGGAAAAGCGTTACGAGGCTAACTTTTTATATTGCTTGGCAAATAATTTGGCGCCAATCGTGGGAAGAAAATTTCAAAAGCTCCTCCAATTTCCCTGAAGTGGCTAAAAGGAGTACATAAAAAAATATATATCATCGTTGAAGCGACCTTAACATTTGTTGGTGCGCTTAAGTCGTTTACGACGCTAAAAATTAATTTGTTAAAAGTCGACGCGGGAAAGCGGATAAAAGGTTATTGTAACCCGCAAACCATTGTCGTCGTCCCCGCTTGAAAATCCGTTGGAACGATCCAAACAAAAGCTCCACGGACAATTCTGGAACGGTGGAACCTTTTCATTGCGTTTTGTGCTTCGTCGATCGTTCCCGTTTGGAACTTTTATTTAAAGAATTTTTAAAGGTCAATTTTAATTTTATAAATTTAACCGCTTAACGTTTATTCAAATATTCTTTTGGCATTAGATTTTTGTGTAAAATTCTATGTGCAATTAGTACCACATTCGATTGCAATATTCATTTTTTTTGATAAAGATTTATGCGTCGTTTATTATTCTTCGAGCTCAAAGAATTCTGCGAATGTTATGTTCTCTGTACCACTTGTCTTAATTTAAAACTTTGTTTGTGGTAATAATTTATTAGGTTTTGTTTGAATAATTTATTTATGCTTTTAATTTTTGAGTTTTAGTTACGCATTTCTTTTTCTAGCTTATTTGCTTTTGATTTTGTTTAAGTTTAGCTGGATTTATTTTCGCATAGTTTTATCATATTTTCTTTTTAGTTAAAAATGCTTATATTTTTTTTAGATTGTTTTGCATTTGTTTGCTATTATTTATAAATAAATTTTTGTAATAGTTTTTAAATTTTTATTTGAACCAAAAATGATTTTTTATTATTATTTAATTAATTAAAATAAATGATTGTCTTTTGGAGATAATTTTAAATGATATTCGAACGTTTGTTTTTTTTTGAAATTTTTAATATTTTCAGATATTTAAATATGCGTGTTTAAGCCCGTAGTTTGGGGCAGATACGCGATACCTGAAGATGAGCGAACGATCCCAGGTTTTCACAAAGTTGTTTTAACCCTCCTTTCCCTTCCCCCTCCTTTTAGTTTTTGTTGTTTAGAAGATGAAGAATATTTCCTTTGGCACGAATTTTTTTATGGAACATCGAGGTAATAGCTAGAGGTGAGCAAGGACCCCTCCCCATCCGGCGAGCTAAGCCGTCAACCACAAGCGTGCCACCCTGCCTCCTACTAGCCATCCACAACAAATCGACCCCCCAGGATGTTACAATTCTAATGTCAATGTCATTTAATTTTCCGGTTTTTCAACATTTTTTTTACATTATTTTTATTACTGGTAATATTTTTAATGTTTTATTCGCTACACCTTTGAAAGTTCTGTATAAAAAAAAACATGAATGAAAATCAATAAAAAATGTCAAAAAAATAAATGGATGAAACATTAAATTAAACATTTTAAAAGCTGTAATTGAATCAAAATTAGTTAAAAAAAATACGCAATAACAAACTAAACGAAAAAGAGTAAATAGGAGAAAATAAATTAATAGATTTATTATAAATTAAAGAGTTATTGAAATAATTAATTAATTGAATTAAAAAATAAAGAAAAATTGAACGAAAACTGAATTGATCTTGTTAAAATGAAAATCAAAAACAAAAAGTTATTAATATTTAATGAATATCTTTAAAAAAAAATGTAATAAAATAAAAATTAATAAGAAATTAATAACATATGAAAAAAAATGATGAATGTTGCTTTATGTAGATATCTTGTAATTATAAATAATAAATGATATTTAAATATAAATTAAAGATATTATTAGGGATAAAAAATAATATGGATGGTGAAGCTGAAAGATAGAAATAAATTTAACAAAGTTAAACAAAGAAGAAAATACTGATGAAATAAACTTTTTCAAAGAATGGAATCACTTTTAATTATCTTATTTTGCAGTAATTAATGGATATTGGGTGAAAACAATCTAAATTTTAGTAATTTTCATACTTTTTCAGGACTTTGGATGAAAACAATAAGAAAGCTATGCAAAATTCATACATATTGTACTAAAATATTCTACACGAAAATTTTAAACGGAATTTTCATGTAATTTGAGTGATTTAAAGGGTTTTGTTGAAGGAATTCTAATTGAAAAAAATGCATAAGGAAATATGCGAACATTAGTGACACGGTGCAATTTTCTCTTAACCCATTAAGTCCCAAAATGTTATATTTTTATACCCGTATGGTGAAACCAAAGGGTATATTAAATTTGCCCTACCGTTTGTAACGTCAAGATCCCGTTATCATACACAAAAATGAATTATACCAGTGTGTTTAGATTGCGAGTGCACGAACTGAGCTAGAAACTTGAAATTTTACAACGGATTTCGATTTCTCGTCGCCCAAAACCCCTACACGCCAAGTTTCAGCGCGATCAGACAAAAAATAAGAAAAAAACATTTTTTGCCATCAAAAAATCATGGACTAACTGCAATTTTTTGCGATTTTTTTCAAAAACAAAATTTCGCTGAAACTTGTCGTAGAGGGTAATGGGGGGTCGCTGATCACAAATCCGTTGTCCATTTTTCGATAGCTCGCACGGTTTGGCCAGGGCGCCTAGGGGTCGCCTCAAGGAATGGTGCTAGCTCAAAATGGGCAACGGATTCTGACTTCTAGCTCCCCAAAACCCCTATATGGCAAGTTTCAGCGCGATCAGACAAAAAATAAGAAAAAAACATTTTTTGCCATCAAAAAATCATGAACTAACCACTGCAATTTTTTGCGATTTTTTTCAAAAACAAAATATCGCTGAAACTTGTCGTAGAGGGTAATGGGGGGTCGCTGATCACAAATCCGTTGTCCATTTTTCGATAGCTCGCACGGTTTGGCCAGGGCGCCTAGTGGTCGCCTCAAGGAATGGTGCTAGCTCAAAATGGGCAACGGATTCTGACTTCTCGCTCCCCAAAACCCCTATATGGCAAGTTTCAGCGCGATCAGACAAAAAATAAGAAAAAAACATTTTTTGCCATCAAAAAATCATGGACTAACCACTGCAATTTTTTGCGATTTTTTTCAAAAACAAAATTTCGCTGAAACTTGTCGTAGAGGGTAATGGGGGGTCGCTGATCACGAATCCGTTGTCCATTTTTCGATAGCTCGCACGGTTTGGCCAGGGCGCCTAGGGGTCGCCTCAAGAAATGGTGCTAGCGCAAAATAGACAACGGATTTCGTGTGCTTTTCTTTTTTCTCTTCGGAAATGGTTTTCAAAAATCAACAAAAAAAAAACAATAAATTCCAGCATCCGGATTCGGATTCACTCTATCCCCTCCCCACCACTCGGTCTACTTTTAAATGGGGATATGTTATAGGTGGATCCCGACCAATCTGAATTTCAGTATAATAGAGAAAAACCCAAGCTTCGTTTTCACATTACCCCTCTCCTTACAAGACAATGGGGTGGAGCTCAAGTAAATAACGAGAACAGACAGAGTTATCTACCTCTAATTAATGTGAACACCATACCTTTAATAAACCTGAACACAATACAAAAAGATTCAACTCCAAATTCCTAATGATGTAGAATCGAAAGATTAGGGGCATAGGAGGGAAATGTGTAAAGGTCTGTCAAATCGAAAACATAACCTCCTTTTACGAAGTAGGTTAAAGATATATAAAGTGATGCTTGAATAACCCGGACTCACCCGGGACGTCCGGCTTAAACAAAAGCTTATCCAGGCTTAGACTGGTTTCACTGTATTTAAAAGAATTTTTAATCCCAATTTTTGTAAAATGCTCGGGATTTCGGAAGTGAAGTCCTATTTTTACATGCTCTCTCTCTCTATAGATTGATTTACCCGGATCCGATTTATGCGGTGGTTTGGCGGAACCAATTAAACGAGGGTCCATTATACGTAATGTACCAATTTTTTTTAAAATTTAAATTGTGGTAAATAATAAATCAAAAAATCGTCCTCAAAATGGATGATTCATTTCTAGTCTGTTCCAGTAAAAAAAATATTTCCTTTTGATGGATTAGGATTAAAAATTCCCACTAAAATATGCATGAATGTTACAAAATTAAATGGCAAAACATTCAACATCCATTGGATTTATTTGACAAATCCCTTGTACATAAATCGATTACCGATTTGAAGTTTTCGCATGTACAAAAAAAGAATGGTTGAATTTCAGAATGACATCTGCAAAATCCTTAACACTAACGAAAATGTCCATATTCAAGCAAACTAAGGACCGCAGGGGACGTCGCAATGACCCCAGGTCATATGACGGGCCACAAGTTTTCATTATACCGGCTGAGCTGAGCATTTTCAAACCAACCACTATAGTTTTTCATGTCCTGACGGATCTATAGATGGTGGAGCGATTCATACCCCACAAATGGCACCAGACCAAACTAAAACGGGCGCCGAAATGAAATCCTCAAATGTGCCAGCAAATGGTAACAATATTTCGGGAAAACTGAGGAAAATACTGGGTGAAAATCGAAGAGAAAATCTGAAACCTTTTACCACACAGTTCTCACGTAAATTTGTAAGAATTTCAGAATCAGGGGGTGACGACGACGAAGGTGTTTCCCGTGATGGAGGAGAGTTGGGGGTGTTTTTTTTAGTTCTGACTACTATAGTATCGTCAACGACGACAGTCGACAGTATGTTCCGTTTCGTGTGCACATTTTCGGGGGTCCAATAGGTCACTAATTCCCAATGTGATAAAATTAATTGAAACCTGTCAACATGATTGTGATTTATGTTCGACCATTAATATCAATATAAGCGGCAATAGTGTACTGTATCCAAAACGCAGTTATACGAAGACTTTCGCTAACCAAACATAAGGAAATTCCATGCCGGTATATACCCACGTAGATTCCATTTTAAGGACTCTATATAAACAACACTTATTTGAAATAGTATTGCTGAAGTTTTATTCAAGTTCAACATAAATATGTATTCACGATTGTATTTTGCTCAAGGTTTCCATATTATTATAGATCGTCTATTCGTTTTTTTTTCTATTGTAGATTCACTTGGCTGCCACAGATTCGAACGAAGGTCCAGGTCTCCTTGGCCAGGTTTGAATTTGTGCGACATCTTCCATCCAGAAAAATAGAGCAACAATTTACAAAGCCATATACAACGATTACATTAAAGACAAGGATTCATCCCTAAGAGAGAAATATAAGATTATAGTTTTCCCTTATTCGTTACACCATGACTCGCTGGACAAGGGTGGACATAGGATATTTTTATGGTCATTCGTAGACATATTTATTTCTTTCACAAGGAAATGTCTCCGATACACATAGAGAAGACTTAAGTGAAAAACACCTTAAATGTATGGTTTTCATTTTTTTTTTGTTTTCCTATGGATACTGACAATGTTTAACCTGTAGTTGCGACACGTTTTTTGCAAGAAACTACAGGTATATGGTCTCATTTTACAAAAAAAAAAAAAAACAATAAGAAAAATCATACACTTCCGGTCGAATTTTTTGTGAATGAAGAAAAAACTTCTAGGCTGGAAAAACAATTAAAAATGCCTTTGTTTTACGTGACTGAATTTTCACATAAAAAAAACAGGTAAAAATACGTAAAAAACTCTTACCTGAGACTATAAAAATGCATTCAGCGCGTAATTTCATTCAGCGCTTTTTGCCCGGTCGCTGTCATCTGTTTAACCCTTTGAGACCAAAAAATGACGTTTGTAGCATAAACCCAGCCTGGATGTCCAGCAGATTAACTCAATTTACCAAATCATGGAAGAAAATTTAGGTTACGAGGTGACCGGTTTGAATTTATTCTTCTCTTCTAAAATTTACATCCTGCTAGTAAAGATTTTGTCGCAGCGCTCAGGGCGGAGCCCCCCCCCCCCTCGCCACCTTTCCCTCCTCTCATTTTCCTTCCTCTCCTTTCCCCTCCCCTCCTTTCTCCACTCGGCAAGGTGCTGGTGCTGTGCATCTTCGAATTTAAAATATAGAAAACAAATGCACGAAAACGAAAAAAATGCATTCAACCGCGAAAGGAGCCTTAAGATTTTGCCCGGTCATCTTTTGAAACCCTCTTGTGGTAAAAATATTTTGCTCATCTCTCCGCGAGATCCATCTTTCCGATAGGTCATCTTTTCGGAATTTTTCTGCATATATGTGTTCAAAATTTTCCGCCCAAAACCATATTTGAAGACAAACAAAAACATTTGAAAGAACTTGTATTTAACTTAAAACAATTTAATTTCTCTGGCCATTCATGTGAGGGTTAATAATTCTCACTACTGTTGTTAACTATCTTAACGATGCTGTAGTAGGCATATGGTTATATATCGGCCAATGAAATCTTATTTTATCATACTTAAGACGAATGGATAAAGGGATTTATACGGCAGGTGGTATTTCATGATGGTTACGACGAATCCAATAAGCTCCTAGGAAGAACACTGCCCTGAACATGGAAAGTCAAAAGGACTATGAAATATGGACGGTTTCGCCTTAAATTCTAATACAAAGTTTTTTTTTGTACTTACCGGAAAAGAACCAAATGGTGTAAACAAAGGTAATAATATTTTATTTTCAAAGTACGTCCTGCTGGTGTTTTATCCTACAATTTTTATGATTATTATGGTTTGTTGGAGTTTTAATTGAAAAAGGGATAACATTTGGAAGCGCTATACCAAAAAAGGATCACAAAAAAATATCCCATTTGCTTGTTGGTCGCATTGGAGATATAAACTTTTATCTTTATATTATGGTTATTTTATATTTACTCTTAGATTGTTACTTAACGTTCAAATAATCTCTTCGTATCCACATATGATAAAAAAAATTTATTGGGAAAAAACTTATGATTTCAATCTACCTGAAAAACAAAATCGTATTTCGACATTACGTTCAGATAACGCAACACACATAAATAGACAAAATAGTAAACTTTACTACTAGGTAGTTGAATTTGTTATAAAAATACTCGATTTTGACTATTTTTGTAATTGCAATTAATTAATTTAGTTACAGTCCCGATTCCACATTATAAAATATTGGGTTGGGGAATAAGTTCGTAGCGTTTTACCTTTAAGACTTTTATTTAAACAAAAATCAATAATTATAACAATAAATTAATCAATTATGTATTCGCCGTTGCTGTTGACGACCTCCTCTCACCTCTCGACCAATTTGTCGATGCCGTTGCCCCAAAAATCGCCGGGTCTGGTATCGAAGAAGTGGTTGAGCCAGTTTTTACGCGGTGTAGCTGGGCTATGTAGAGCTCTTTGTTGGCCGTGGCATTCCTTTCGAGCATTTGCCTACCGTCCTCCTTCAAAAGTGCTTTGAGACGCTCTTCGTCGAATTCAGAAGGTCTTCCGCTGCGGGGCGTGTCGTCGACGTCAAAATCGCCATATTTGAACTTTGCAAACCATTTCCGTGCTGTAGACTCGCCTATGACACCTTCTCCGTATACGTTGCAAATGTAACGGGTTGCTTCAGCAGCTTTTTGGCCTCGTTGAAAAGCGAAGAAGAGCAGGTGTCGAAAATGCTGATTTTTACCTCCTGGATATTCCATTTCCAAGCCAGAAAAATAATAAAAAATTAAATTACTCAAAAAAATGATCAGCACAGTTTTGTAGACCAGAAAAATCTCTATCGAATGAATATTATACACTTTGTCTAACAGCAAAAAACCGTTGTAAATCAAAAGAAAATATAAAAACGCTACGAACATATTTCCCAAACCAATAGTTAGATTTACTTTTTTTCTCTGCGAGTGGGTTTCAACATATTGAGATTCAGAAATTGATTTTTTTTCGCTGACGGCGCACTTTTCCAAAGAATTTCCCTCTATTGCACATAAACTGAGACTTTCAAATCAATTCCCCTCACTATTAGGTGGTTTGAAAACTTTCGCCTGCGGCGTATATTTGTACATTATTTTTGTTCGTATAAAACAATTTTATTTTGTTTCCCAATTATATGGCAAAGAAGATGAAAAATTCTGCCATCCTTCATCCCACGTTCTCCCGCTACTCATACTTTCTTGGATTGACACAAAATAAATATGGCCACCCTAGCTTGACACCTTCTGGTATTATTGGGGTTTTTATTCTTAGATATCGGTATTTATGTCCAGACAAGTACAAAGGTGACGTTTTTTTATAAGAAAATTATATACTGTCTACAACAGCTATTTTCCGTCCAACTATTGGCAAAACATTGAAATTTGTTTCCTATCTAAAATTATTCCCTTAGAATATTTCTTCTAATTTAGGATATTTTTGTCCTTTATCAGTTCTTTTTGTTGATATTATCCTGTGACGCGGCAAAATTGTCTTCGGAGAAACCTTTGCCTATAGAATTCTACCAAACAATCCTATTTTCTCTAACGTTTAATGCAAAACAACAACAAAACGATGTGATACACATTATGAAATAGAAAAGTGTCCTGTGTATATCTTAATACCTTAGTACACACAATGAGGACACAGTGTCATCCCAATGACAAAAGAAAGTGGCATTAACATCAAAATCACTATTACCAGGACTCAATTCAACAACTTTGGTGTATTTTTGCTCCAGAATGGTATCAAAACGGGAATCAGAGTGAGGTGCCAGGATCGTAATCAGAATCAGAATAGAGGATCAGTATAAAATTGATGTTGGAGGAGGCCAGGGGATACTCGTAAATAGCATGATTTTCGTAGAAACAACAAAACGTTTTATTCGAGTCTCGATGATTGGATGACACCAGCCTCATGGTCTCAAATGAAGCAACGAAATTGGACGAAATAAATGCGGAGATTAAAGGCATTACACGAATAGTGGGTTCATCGTTAGCTTATACTGGTTTTTATTCGTCTTACACTTCACACACTGTTTATGGTAGCAAAAATAAGCTCGAAACGAGGCAACATGAAGGTAATACAAGTTAGAAAATAAGAAAACTGTGAGAAAAAGGACAAAAAACTAGGAGGGAAAATAAATAAAAAAAAACAGAGAACCGAAATTTTTCTCTTGATTAAGTTCTTTGTTTATTTTGATTAAAGTTTTTTTTTTGGTCTGTACTTTTTCCCTAAGAGTTAGCCTTAACTTTAGTGCCATCTTCATCTCCGGTGGTAAAAGTCCGTGCTAAAAAATCAACGTTTCTGTGATGATTTCATGAAAGTCATTTCTTAGGCATTTTCCCATCGAATAGCCGACAAGAAAAGCAATTTGCGATAGGAGGAAAATTCGTTTCTGTTTTCCTTTTTTTCCAACAAGTTTTCGACGTCTTGTTCTTATTATAACACTGAAGATTATTTCGCCATAATGTGCAAAAAGTCAGAGATTTTTTTCCATGTTGCAGGTTACCTTAATTATAGTACAGAATTGTAATCATGTTGCCTACCATTGTTTCTTGTGCTCAGCTACCTGTTCAGCGTGAGCTCAGCGGTATTTAAAGCAATTAACTGCCGTTCTTTGGGGAAAAAGGAATTTTAATTTAGGATTTTCTCATTTGCCATTGTGTAACCTGCCCTCTTGAACTTGGAGATTTTGATGTTGTTGATAATCTTGAGAATTTTTTCATTTAAATCTGGCAAAATTATTTTATTTAATAGGAAATACCTAAAAACTTATTCAATTAAATACAATTAGGGGAAAAATTAAACATTCAATTAAAGCATTTGATTAATTTTCGATCGTAAACGTTTTCAAGAAATTGTTTTTCCTCATTAGGGGTTCGCATATTTTCACATTGGAAATTTACTTTACAGAAACCCCGGAAAAGCGCTCTGGTCTGTTAAACTGCCAAGCCTGTTTCTGTTCGGAGTATGTATTGGGTTTTTATGTGATTTCCGAAAAAATAAGAGTATACATGCGTTTGGTTGTAGGTATCAAAGAACATTGAACCATATCAATGGCGCAGAACACCTTCTCTCCCTTCTGGCCCTTTCACCATCAAACTGGTCAACGGATTTTTATGGGGTTGTCACCATTGGATAGAGGATTCTTTAGAGAGCATACAGTCCAAAAAACTATTTACCCTCTTCCTTTTTTCTGACCCCCTGTCCTGCTATATCTAAAGCTAGTGGCCGAATTTTAATGGGGTTTTCGGTATTGGATAGAGAATATTACGAAAAATATATCTAGTTAAAAATGTACATAATTTTCACCTCTGCTTAGCCCTCCCATAAATACAAAAGAAATTTAGCATTTCTAACACAAAAGTTTTGCAGTAAAATACTCCGACAATTAAGTAAAATTTCATTATAAATTTGAGTTAAAAAATGGGCACACGCATAAGTTATGAAAACGATAAAGTCTTGACGCGAAGAGAATTGGGATGCAAAACTGGAGGACATCGGCACGTGACCGAGACCTCTGGCGAGAGACATTGCGGCAGGCCAAGACCGGAAACCGGTTGTAGTGCCGAGAAAGAGAGAGATAAAGTCTTAATTTCAGTACTCAATATTTCAAAATAATAAAAAAATAACCTAAAATTTTTCTAAAACAAATTTTTCGACTATCGCTCTACAAATATTTCGTAATAGACATATTTAGTCGTCAATATTTGACGAGAAATTTAGAAATCGTCTCCAAATGTTTTTTGATAGCTTCCGGATACGAAAAATCTCAATGCCATTCAAAGGCGATGGAATGGCACTTGTTTTGGTTGTTGGTTGGAATGGATAAAAAATTTTAAGCATATGACGAGTTAAATGAGCCAAAGGTGGACGACACTGCTTTAGTGCGAACGCACACGCTTCTTCTCGTCGCGGCAACTTTTGGTCCTCAAAATGCCTTTCCGACGTACACGCTTTTTCACTTTTTAGTAGGAAAAACTTGTTTACAACAAGCGATCGCTCATGTGTGTGTGGTTCTCTTATATGTGTTGTATTTCCAGCTCATTCCCTTACTAGCTAGCACCGAGGCGACATCAATTGCCAAAATAGAAACTGCCAACAATAGAAGCATAAGGACTGGTTATTTTGTTATTTACCTACCTACCTGAAAAATAAAACTACCTGCAATTGGGATTTCATTATTTGCATTCAATTTTTGTTTATTTGGGATATGTTTACGAGGCGGTGGCTAAGCACCGACTGCCCCAATGAAATTATGCACACATGCATGTTGACGTGCTACACGAGCGACTTCGTTTGTGTGCGTAAAAGAAGACGAGAAGAACACTTTTCGAGTGGCGACTTTTCCCCTTTTACCGCACTCGTTTCTTTCCTACAATTTGGTGAAGTTGTGGCATGCTGATGACCGAAAGTTGCTCCGTGTACGCCCCCGCTTAGAGAATTGAAATGAACTCACAAACTTGAAAATATTTACAACCTGATTGTTTCTGAGAGCTTTTTTTTGAGAACTTTAACACATTCATCTCACATTGCATCTAGTAATTTCAGTTATACTACTTATATGATGTTCATGCAAAGTAAAAAATGCGTGGATATTTTCACATTTACACTGAAAAGATATAGATATTGTCGATAAACCATAAAACATCCTAAATATAAAAAAACTACAATTTTGTTAAATACCATACCTAAAGTTCAAAATGGTTATGTTGACTAGTTTTAATTTCCTGACCTTTCGCATAAAGCATTTTGTTGAAATCCGGAGCTAAACTCAGAAATAATGTCCGGAATCTGTTTGTTCATATTCATTCAACTTTAGAATTAAACCGAAGTAAATCTTATGATTTATACTCATTCCCATCTGTAAATACCTGTCGACAGGAAAGTGCATTTATGACACTTTGGTTTACTGTTGACATCTACCTATGAACGAATAGCGGCTATTGTAAGCGGTAATATAAGCATGTCGTGTACGTGTAAATATTTAGAATAGAAGTTGTATTGTAGGATCCTGTGGGACTCCGATTATGATAGCGACGTGCAGGGAAAAGATCTATGAATGTAAATCGGGATAGAAGAACCAAAATATTGCCAACCAGTGGCAAGTAATTTCGATTTTCTCATGTCCAACACAGTCGTTGTCGAGCGTAAATTTCGTATTTTCGATTTGAAATTCAATATTTCTGAATGTACTGAATTGGTTGAGGCAGATCATATTTATTTGTGAGACAAAACAGGTTGAAATATTATCTCATATGCATTTATGGGGTTTAGTTGAGTTTTATGACATGATTGTCATTTAACATCAATAATTCAAATTTGGTGATTGTTACGTAAGTGTGCAACATGCTAATAACGTTTCACTGATAAATACGAGCATTGGTCCAATTCAAACACTTAATAAAGCAGACAGAAACCATTAATTTGTTGATGGATTCCTTGGTCAGACCAATATATTAAGATGCATTGAAGCCGTGTTGAAAAATCTTGGTGTGTGTAAGAAATGTTTCAGGAAATGAAAACGTTTTCTAATGAAAAATGTATTTTAAAATACCACATAGAAACCGTGGAACAGTTACAGTAAGAAATCTTTACAGAAAAATATCTGAACAAAGTAAAAACAAAAATTTACACAATTTTTAATTTAATGATACGCAGAGAAAAAAAATAGTAAATAGTAGCCTCCGTAGCGGCGATGACCTCCTCATTCGACTCAAATTTCTGCCCGGCGAGTGACTTTTTCAAGTTTGGAAACAAAAAGAAGTCGCACGGGGCCAAATCTGGAGAATACGGTGGATGGGGCAGCAGTTCGTAGCTCAATTCGACCAATTTGGCCGTGGCGACGGCGGAGGTGTGAGCCGGTGCGTTGTCATGGTGGAAGAGCACTTTTTTCTTCGCCAAATGGGGCCGTTTTTTCTGCAATTCGGCGTCGAATCGGCCCAATAATTCGGTATAGTAGAGCCCTGTGATCGTTTTGCCCTTCTCCAGGTAGTCGATGTAGATCACACCTTGTGAATCTTAGAAAACGGTGGCCATCACCTTTCCGGCAGATAGGACAGTCTTCGCCTTCTTCGGATTGTGCTTAAACAGCGTCAAACACTGCTGTGAAGTGGTTTCACGGTTGCGCTTGTTGTCCGGAGTGAGTAAACGCGGCACCCATCGCGCCGATAGCTTTCTCATGCCCAAAATTTCATGCAGGATATGACCCACGCGGTATTTTGAGATGCCTACTGTCTCAGCTATCTCGCGCACCTTCAATCGGCGGGTTGCCAATACGGGATCGTGGATTTTTGTTATGTTAGCCTCCGTGGTAGCCGTTTTCGTAGCACCTGGGCGTGGCTAATCAAAAACCGACGTGCGACCACGTTGAAACTCGTTACACCAATTTTTGACGGTCGCCATCGAAGAAGAAGAGTCACCGTACACAGCATCCAAGCGCTCTTTGATTTCGCTGCGCGATTTCCCTTCCAGAAACAAGAATCGAATCACCGACCGATATTGCTCTTTTTCCATTTTTCTGAAATCCGCAGACACGTCCGCTTCCATACGCGATCAAAGCAAACCTACGAGTTCGATTCGGCTGAAATTTTGACTGTAGCCGTCTATAAGAATGTACTACACGATAGTAAATTTCTCCTGCGATAGTGGCGCCATCGGGCGGTGAGGCTAAGTACTTATCGGACTGCCCTCGTATATCTAAAATTCCGGTTGAAATTTTTTAAATAATTTTTTAAGAATCCTATTTTTTGATAAATCTTATTATGAAAAAATGATAATTATAATGGGTTCCACAGACAACCGAAATATTATATCAAAATAAACTTAAAAATAGATCTGAACTAAAATTT
The DNA here is from genome assembly GCA_964034945.1 of Chrysopilus asiliformis. NCBI lineage: Eukaryota > Metazoa > Arthropoda > Insecta > Diptera > Rhagionidae > Chrysopilus > Chrysopilus asiliformis. The sequence continues at coordinate 7,076,376 of OZ035963.1, forward strand.
ATTTTTGATGCCCCAAGAGATATTCTACATTATGGCTCTAAATAACCAACAAAACTTCAAAAAGTGAATTTTAAAGGTAGTGTACTGTGAGGTTTTTCCTTCCAGGCGAACTGTATCAAAACTTAATAAAGTTGGCATCCATTAAACGAACGGAAAGCACGAACAGAGGCATGAACGGGGTTCGAGTGAATTTCATGTTTCACTTTTTCCCATACTATGAGATTTTCTGTTTGTTATTTCTGGACGTTACAGAAGAGCCTCTGTACCTCACCATCCGTTGGTGAAAAAATCCAATTAGAATTCAGTTCTCATCTCATGTTTATTGCACGCCGAAAAAAGGGCCAAAGAAAATTGTAGACGGGCAAAAGAAAAATCATGTGAAGGTACCGTCGACGGCTATGAATTAACTTGAACTGAAAGAAGAAGTTCCCTTTAACTTGTTTTTAGTTCCATTTGTAGAAAGGGGAATGAAAGTGGGGATATCTGTAGCCAGGATTCAATAGTCTCTGCAAGCCTAACTGTTGTATGAATGCTACATGAGACGTTATGATATTTCCACTTATTTCCATGAACGCCTATGCCGAGAACGTTCCGTTTTTGAAGGGGCCGGAATGTCTTTCAGTATTTCCGTACAACATTTGTAACATCACAAACCTCTATGCTTATTCCCACATCTATGCAGCCTATTTTGGGGGCCAAAGTAAATCAGAATAGGGGTGAGAAGAATGAATTCCAAGCCTAGTTATATGCTAAGGAGGATCGTAGTAAGGATGGCAAAAGGATAGTTACAGCAGGCGAACAATGTATTTAACTAGGATACATGTGTGAATCGTGTCTGAACAATTTTCCTGGTTAAACCAGGACTCCTTCAGTACATCGCATTGGGAAAAAATTTATATAAGGACTTCCAGGGACACTGCTGAAGGTAGTACCGACAAAAATAAATGGGAAGGGGGGTTATCTAGAGTGTAGCAATGGCAATAGCAATCGTACAAGTTATTTTTTTCACTTAAGATCCATACTTAGGCGAAACACGTATCTCACCTTTGAATAAGTAAATGGCAAAGGAAATGCGTTCAAAGTTCGGTTCCTCTACACACTATCAGTTGGTGTGTTGACTTTCATCCATAAACGATGAAAAAAAAACACCAAGCAGTTCAGCCCCTATTCACCCTCGACCTTACACGAACTTCATGGAACATAGTAGCTATGATGATGATATGGTGACCTCTTTGCCTCTTTGTATGAATTCTGGTATTAAGGAAAAATGTTTAACTTGCCGAAAACGAAAAATACATGCCATCGCCTTTAGATGAGGGAAAAAGTATCATTTTTGGAAAAACGAAAAACGAAAAACGAAGAAATGATATTAAAGTGTGTATACATGTGTGCAAAATAAATTCTCGAGCGTTTTCAATGATAGGATAAAATGTCCCTTGGCAGACATTAACTAAAAGTCCTTATTTCTATTCCATCCTCTCTTTATCTTCATTCCTAAATTCCTTTGGACCACTAAACAAGCAACAGAATTGCGAAGCCGATACTGATTCGATGCTGATCCTGATCCACATTCTTTACGTGAGTGAGTTAAAATAAGTGGACAAAATATTAGATTGAAAAGACCATTATGATGGATTTCACGTAAAATATCTGATTGTCTTATACCAAAGCTCTGTTTCCATACACCAATAGTGTAATGTTGTCAGGGAAATTATGCAATAAATCGCGACTTGACAAGAGTCCAAAAATGCAAACTATGGACTGTCTCCAGGATGGGAAGATCTTTAAACAGCAGAAATCCAGGAAAATTCGCCATATTCACCAAAGTCCTCCAATATACGTGATAAAACAGATTCTTGTAGTAAATTCAAGTAATTGGCACCAGTGTATACATTTTTTTGGCACAACTTGTATATGATATACAATTTACGAGTATATTATCTTTAGTATACCGTTTGTAACGTATCTAACCAATCATCGGACACAAAAATGAACTACACCAGAGTGTTAGCAATGACAAAAGATTTTGATTTCCGCATGTCTATCCATCTGTCGGTCTGTCTATCCGTCTGTATGTCCGTCTGTCTGTCCGTCTGTTTGTCCGTCTGTCTGTCTGTCCGCCTATCTGTCTGTCTGTCTGTTTGTCTGTCTGTCTGTCTGTCTGTCTGTTTGTCTGTTTGTCTGTATGTCTGTCCGTCCGTGAACACCATACCTCTCGAAAGGATTGACCTAGGGACTTGGATGAGTTGGTCGTAAATGGTAAGGCTAAGTTCTTGAACGGACAAAATCGGACCAATACTTCATCCCTCTCAAACGAAACGGTTTTTTCAAAATTTTCTCGAAAACGTTAAGTCGTATTGACAAAATTCAATATACAAAATGTATTTAAAATAAGATTCTACATAACTTTTCCTTACATTAAAACTCAGTGTGATCACTCTTTCTTTCTTTGCTCCCCCATAAAAAAAGGAATACTTTTCTTCTATTTTCTCGAAGACAGGTCATAATATCGAAAGATTTATGAAGACGAAATGTGTTTATAAAATGATGTTACATAGCTGTTCCATACATCAAAATCCAATTGGATCAATCCTTCTCCCTCTCCCATACAAATGAACTTTTTCATAAATATTTTGTCTGCCCTACAATTTCCAAGCTACAATTGCCAAGCTACAATTGCCAAGCTACAATTGCCAAGCTACAATTGCCAAGCTACTATTGCCAAGCTACAATTGCCAAGCTACAATTGCCAAGCTACAATTGCCAAGCTACAATTGCCAAGCTACAATTGCCAAGCTACTATTGCCAAGCTACAATTGCCAAGCTACAATTGCCAAGCTACAATTGCCAGGGGGCAATCGTCAAATTCTCATATAGAATATTTGCAATCGCATTGTAGCTTTTCTTGTATATTTTAATACATATTTAAATTTTTATTTTTATATTTGAAAATTTACTATATTTACAAATCGTATTTTTTGGAATTTTTTTAAAATCCTTTCTTTTATTTTAATAAAGCTACCGTCTATATATTTATGTGGAAATTTTCTGGTAAATCAAAGTTCCTTCGTCTCAAAATATCAATTAAATGGTGGTCACAAAAAAATTTTTTTTTCTTTCCTGGACATTTTGAAACGCTTAATAAATCACCACCGTTTCACCCATTGAAAATCATTGTAATATCAAACTTAGAAGTTAATGACAGAAAAAAAATTCATTACTTTCCAATCAACACAATCGGCTGGCAATGAGTAAATTTTACATAAACCAAAAGACATCCTTGCCATGAATCCTTAGTTTCTAAAAAGAAATTGTACTTAGAATCAGAAGATTTTTTTACAGATCAGGTTCAACGGATAACTAGAAATTTTCTATGATACGAAAGTAGCCTAAGTAGGTTGAATTCTGCTCACCCACACTCATCCCGTAGTACTGGCACTTCATATTGCCACCATAACTAACGTGTCTTAACACAGATCTCTTTCACCTTTAGAATTCTTCGCTTTTGTACAATTTTAGCCTTTGGAATCAATTCGTGTACACAATACGGAATGAAGACTTTCGATTCATGTTTTTTTTTTTCATAGCTTTTCGAGTATAGGGACATTCTTTCGTTGGTGTTACTCCCCCATTCATTCGCTTATCCAGGATATTCGATTTCATTATTTATTTGTAGGGATAGAATGTTGCATGTCAGAGTCGTGTGTTAGTTTGTTGCTTCAATGATAGCGAATACAACTCTTCCTTTTCGATGGAGATTGAAGCGAGCTTTTCTCCTCCTCTCGTCCCGAATTTAATTCAGTTGAAGTTTTAAAACAGGATCGAAGGAAGGAAATCGGTGGAGCAGGATAGCAGTTGGGATGAAATGTGCAAAATAGCAAATCAGCTAGATAAACGTTTTTCTCGATCGGATCCCAGTTGCGATTGTCGTTGCCGTTTCGATTGATGCTGATGCCGAGTAGAATCTGCTCAAAGCTATCCGTACATACGTATTGTCATTGTCCTGATTTAATTTCTAGCAAATATTTCATTGGTAAACTGGAAGCACTGGCAGCATTTCGATTCATTGTCAGAGATAGTGTCCTTTCTATAGTCGATACAGAATCCCAGTAGATATTAGATATCAATGGGGAGATCTGTTAGCTGGATACATCTTCGCGTCCTTTGTCAGTTGTGAACGAGTAGATACTCCTGTTGGAATTTGTGTAAATTTTTTTCCCCCTGCTGGCTGGCTGGTCTGATGCTTGTTTGCTTGTTTGCTTGCTTTGCGAAGGGTGGTTTTTGTTCACGTATTCAATGTCTCGCTTTTATAGCCAATTGAGCTTGAAGGTGGCATTTATCGCAAACGAATCGAATCCAAAATGTTATCCGAAGAGATGTGGTGATTGTTGTGATGGTTCGTACTATCTTTAATTTGGTTTTTGTTTCACTGCTATGGAACTTATTTTATTTGTTCAATAGTTCTTTAGACTTTTGGGTGATTAAATTTGAATATGGTGGGAATGCATGCACGTGAAAATACATAGAGTAGACTCATAGAGTAGACTCAGTTTCTACTGTTAGACGCGGTGACAACTACTAGATGCCAGAACAAACGCACGAACGCGTAATTGGGGTTTAGGCTTAAACCTCATTACGATCAGGATCACATTCTGGCCATTTACAAATATTTGTAGGAAATTCAGAAAAAGTATTCAAATATGGTTTGGATGGGTTTTTTTTGAGCATTTTTGTTACAATTTTAAAAAAAACAACATCAGGGCACCAATCATGTATTCCGACGCGTCTCTCTCTTTCGACTTCGACGCAGCTTTTAACTCTTGACTTCGCCATATCTGCAGCTTGAAATTTCGCGGAATCGTCACTATGAATCGAAAGGTGATTCTGACTGTCACTCCAGGAAATTTGAAGTTGCTTATATAGCGAAGTCAAGAGTTAAAAGCTGCGTCGAAGTCGAAAGACAGAGACGCGTCGGGATACGTGATTGGTGCCCAGGTATATATGTTTCGACTTTTTGGTGAAAATTTCGTCTTTAAACTATCTTCATGAATAGGGTGACCATATGGACAGTTCCGGATTTAGAGTTATTCTCCTAGCGTCTCGGAAAATACACTTTTGTCCCGGAATCATACATTCTAGTGTTCTAATTTAACTATCACTAAAAAAATTTACCTTGAAAGCCGAAAAATTTCGCCTGCGGCGCAGACTCTTCAGTAATTCCCGAATCTGGCGCATTGTTTCTTTTAAAAAATCGCTTGCGGCGCATTACATTAAATAATTTTCAATAGTGCGACGTTGCTTTCAAAAAGTTTTGACCGCGGTGCAATTTTTGCTGTAATTTTGAAAACAAAACATTTATAACATTTTCTATATTTATAATCACAAACAAACCGAACAAAAATTGAAACAAATCCTTTTCCCCTTTGATCGGCGTTTCAAAAATGTCACGAATAATTTCAAAACTTTGAACACTTCGTCGCAACACCACCAGTTTTTTTTTGTTGGTGTGTTCATAAAATACGTCTCGTCAATTTTCGACCTTTCAAACCCCCCCCCCCCCCCCCCACCCGCCCTCTTTCGTCTAGCTTTTCGAGAACCCTCTGCCCCTAAAAGTTTAACGTCTTTTATGACTAGAGAGCATTTTACCTAGAGAGTGGCCATGCTACCTTAAAAGACTGTGCTACTGAGTAGGACAGTCTATTAACTCCAATTAGAACAGTCTATTAGGTCAGTTAGAACAGCTTTTTCTCCAGATTAGAACAGTCTGTAAACAATTTTTCAATTTATTAAAACAACTATGAGTTTCCAAGTTTTTTTGATACCTCAAACATGCTATTTTTACATACATTAACCACCTTCAGTTATTTTGACAATTATTTATAACAATGACTCAAATTTTTAAAGTTTTTCGCGTTCGTTTTTCAGCTCGGCGGCCATTTTTAGATGTCCCCATGGCCACTCTCTAGGTTATAGGCTCTCTATTTATGACTAGCACCCATTGTCCAAAAACCCTTTTTATGCCGGGCATTTTTTTTTTCAAAGATATTTTTAAAGCTCTTTTAAATGGCAATTTTTTTCTAGTTTTTTCGGATTCGAATGTCGCTCAATTAGCGAACTAACTGCATTCCAATTACTATTTCCGATTCAAATGTTGTTGGTCGAGATCTACTTCTTAACATAAAGTCCAACTATAAACGTCTCGGCGTAATGAGCCAACGACCCACATAAATAGCCAGAGATAAAGGCCTGGAATGATAACCTCGATTTGCTTCAGTTGAGTGATTCCATTGGATTATCGGAGTTTTGGAGCCAAAGTACCATAAAAGGGCGGATTCATCCCTTTCTTACTTTAAGTTTTTTTTCCTTTTGCTTGCAAGTTTCTTGTAAGGGTGAAAATAAGGAAAATCCGCAAATCCACAAAAGTTATACACACGCACACAGACACCATCTAACTTCAATTCCCTTAACATTTCTCTGGATTCCCGACTCCATATAGTAAGCAACAGAAACATCGATTGTTCTGTGCAGCTAATAAGACCATCAGAGATTGTAGGAAACCCAAGAATAAAGGATCCTTTGCAATCGTCATCGCCGTCATGGTCTTAGTTAGTTGGGTTCGGTGTCCCTTTTTTCCGTTTTATTCCTGGCTGGAGTGATTTTTCTCCTTCATTTCCCTTCTGTCACTCTCAATTAATTTTTAGTGTCAACACTCTTGTTTTTCGTCTTGTGGATATATTCACGCTTCAGATCAACCCTACGAGAATCTGCCGAATCAACACCGGGCAAACACCTGAGGGCTTCTCACCTGTCTACATGGTATTCCCGAACAACGACGTCGTCGTCGGCACCGTTGCGTTGCGGCGTTCAAATAAATTGGTACCGCAAACAACTTAAAACTGTTGTCTATATTCTGTATATATCGAGTGTGGGTTTTTTTTTCGTTTTTGGTTGGGTATAAAGTTCAGGTAAGTTCAGTTCTGGATTTTTGAACGAACGAAAATCACAGGTGGAAATTACATCCCTTGAGGGTACTGTACTTTTCCAAACGCTCTACCTTGCCCCGGTATTTTCCCCAAGTATGCTGAGTAAGGCAAATGAAAACCCCAAAATCAAGTCGAAGGAAAATCCATTTTGAGATGAATGCATGCGGAAACACACCTTCCTAAACTCAGCTGTGATGCAGGTAACAACTGTGGTCGCGGTGAAGACACCATGGGGTAATTCTGCACAAAAGCACCATTTACTGAACTAATGAAAAAGTTATATAGCAGATACTCGAATACTAGTACTCGGTAATCGTCATCGTGGAAACGTAACTTTTTTTTACACCATTTTTGCGGATGTGTCGGTGATAGGTACCTAACCTACCTGTCTTTTTTCCCCACCTGTACTTGATGTGCATTAATTTTTTTTTTCGTTGTGTTTTTCGAGAGAATTTCGTATGCAATGCCTCGAATGCATCTCATAACGGCAACCAAACCATTCCAGTACCTTAGAGATAGTGGAATTAATTCGATTAGAGTCCTTAAAAGTTAAAAGACGTTCGTCGACTGGTCGTGTTATCGTGCTTAAGTAACTGCAAACGAAACTTTTCAATTGACTTCAAAGGAACTCCTGTCGATGATTATATTCCCACCTATTTGTATGAGTTTCATTTTTCTTTTAATTTCTCGTTAAATGGAAAATTCACGTAAATTGCATTTTAAAAGTTTTCAACTCTGTGTTTAGCATTCTGTATGGCAGTTGGTTTTACATAAACGATGAAACGTCGAAAAATGTTATCGAAAGCACTTTTTTTTAACATTTTCAAAAAAAGAAAATATTTCTTTACTTATATATTTCAGAATATTACAGAAGTTTGAAAAAAAAAGGTTCAAATATTAGATTTTTTATTAATGACATATTAGTGTGTCCTCTTTTAATTTTGGGTATTCGGTGTTTTCGGTAATATTAAAAGATTGAAAATATTCTGCTGTGAACATCCCACAGCACAGATTTGAGAACAGCGCTTTTATTGGATACGTGACCAAATTATGAACTGCGAATTTGATTGTCACATACCTTTAAATTCATGTTTGATGTATTCTTTTGAATTTCTATTGTGGCAACGGCTATCAAAATTGAAAAAAATTGCAGTCCGATGAGATTAACAAAAAACCAGCGAGAAAATTTGACAACTAAAAACATTACTAGCGCCACTCGCGGTTGATTCTTGATACCGAATAACCGGGCCGGAAAACACGACTCAAGGCATGTCTACAATTACCGAATCCGGTAATTCATTTTTACATGAACCAAGTTACCGTCTCGGTAAAAATCTGTTAAATTTGACTGAATTACCGAGCGGTAAAATTACTCGCAATTTAAAACATAACAAAAGCTATAATTGCCGATCTGGCAATTATTGAAAACCCGTATGGTGATTTAATTGAACGGCGTATCAAAATTTCATTTGAATTCAAATTTTCCAAAAAGATTTTTTTAAAACTTGTTCCAATCGGATTTTGATGTATGGGAGTTTTATGTAGAATCATGTCCTAAACAACTTTTGTTCTTGCACTTTTTTGATAGGATGCACAGTTTTTGTGATATTCGCGAAAAACGTTTTCGTTCCTATGGGGGGTACCTCCCCTAATGGTCCATTTTTGCCCATTAACGAACTTAGCCTCGCATTTTACGAAAAACGGATCTGCGCAAAATTTCAAGTCTCTAGCTTAATCCGTGCGCCCGCAATCCGCGCCACAGACAGACAGACGGACGGACGGACGGACGGACAGACGGACGGACATGGAAAATTCTATTTTTTTTATCATTCTAAACACACTGGTGTAATTTGTTTTTGTGTGTGATGACGGTATCTTGGCGTTACAAACGGTAAGGCAAAGTTAATATACCCTTTGGTTTCACCATACGGGTATAAAGAGGACTGTGAATACCCTTAATATTTAATATTTGTTATCATCAACGAATATGACAAACTATGAGATCTCTAAGAACTCTAATAAGAATGAATCAAAATCGTCAACATGACTAAACATTTTTACGGTGAAATTTCTGATTATACAACACTCAGAAAAAGTGAGTAAAAGTCGTCAACTTGCGTATGATGTAATTGGTTTCCCGCAGGAAAATTTAGACTATGATAAAACCGTTGAATAAAATCTTAGTTCATATAAAAATATGAATTTTTACTTGACAAAACCTGTAATTGGCTTCCTGCAGAAAAATTAAGGCTGTGCTAGGCGCGCGTTGACCTGCGATAGGAAAAGTAAAAATGTGTCAACTCGGGGCGTGAGAATAGCTAGACCCGCATGGGTTGACCTGAGATAGCTACACTCTAGAAAATTTTATTATAATTTTACCACTAAAATAGTAGGAAACCATTTTCCTACTATAATAGTAGTAAAATTAAACCGAGTCGTAATGGCTTAAAATCTATGTATTTTTACTCATTTTGTGGCGTACAAAAGCCACTTTTACGGGGGAACTTTAAAATAAATAAGACGTAAGAGTACAATACTGGTGTAAACTTACGACATTTTTTGTTTAAAATTACACCGAAAATGGTATTAGAATTTCTCGGCTTATACGGTCTGCAAAAACAAAAAATAGTAATTATATTATTTTTGCGGATGTTTTCACATCCAAATTTCCCCCCAACAGGTCGGGCATGTCTGCCCAGAAAACCTATCAGGAGCCTGTTGTATGGAAGCTGGCTCACCGGCATAAGAGCCTGCTTTACCAGCTTCCAGGCAGGCTTACAGGATTTTGGTGGAGTAAAACTCGATTCGAGTATATATACTCCGATACCACAAACCTTATGCGAATTATAAGGTTAAGGCAACATAGCTCCATCAAGCCAGAGCGAATATCCGTCAACTGCATTGTGAAATAATGAAATTGTCCGTTCAATAATGCAAAAATACCCTGTGAGCGTGTTTTTACACCAAAATGAGAGTAAAAATATGAATATTGGTCGAAATTTTACGCAAGGTTTAAAATTACCCTATTTCTAGTGTAAAATTAATGTTTTTTTGGGTGATTTTACAACTTAAATGGTGTGCGAGCTAAATTCTGATTTTTTTCGAAATTTTACGACTTTTTTGTAAATTTACCCCGTTTTTACCCCATTTTTCGGTTTAAATTCAAATTCATTTTCTACAGTGTATGTCGAAGATGTAATTTCATGTAATGGATAACTCCGTCTGCCTATTACAGACAAAATGTTTACTTGGATCAACTTTATTATTTTTCTGAGTGTGGCAAATAAATGTTTGATTCAGATTTAAAAAAACAAACAAATGCTCTGAATCGTTGCGGAATTTACAACAACCAAATAGTTGAATGACGACATACATATACTCGTATATAAAGTGACTGATTGTTTGATTTGCTATAAAAATCCAAAGTTCGTGTGAATTCATGATAAAATAACTTCTAATTTATGACTAAAAAAAATATTTGAAATTTTAATCATAGTAATAACGCAGGGAAGCAGGGAAGAAAAATTGTTATGAAACCTCAATTGATGAGGCCCTGTCTCATTTTGGGATGTAGATAGATAGATACATAGACAGATAGATAGATAGACTAATGGTATATCTCACACCTGATTTGATATAACCTTTTGGGTTAATGATTTCTTTGGGTTTTACTGTTTAATCGCAACCTAGTGATAAAAATAACGTAAAAATATGAGAGTAAGGAACGATAGACCCCTCAAATTCTTAAGATTTTGATAACGATACGGTAAATAGTCTTTATTAGTGTTGAATGTTGATAAGATAACAATTAATTCTCAGACATTTTTCATTAGAAACTACACGAAAGTTGTAATTGAACAATTGAAGAAATTCCACCACATGGAATTTTTAATGCATTTATTTTGTTCATAAAAATTGAATTCTATTACCAACGGGTAATAATTAATTTAGTCTTTAGTCTTTAGTCTTTACTTCACTTTAGTCGCGATAACATGAAATTAGTTAAATTTTACTTATTTTTCGGATTAATTGCGGCATTTCTCTTTATGCAATCGGCTGGAAAACGTGTCCTTTTCTACAAAAAGATCAAAAAGGACGACACGGAACGTGTGTATGGAGCGAATATCTTTAGTACGGATCCTATTGGGGAAAGGTGCCAAAGGTGTTTTGATCTCGACCATCGTGGGCGTTGTCGTCGAATGGTTCGATTTGTGTCCAGTGAGTCAATAAAAATAATCGCTTTTTTAAAGTTTTTATTTAGTTTTGTAGTGTATATAAATTTTATGACTTGGCAAATCTTTACCAATAACTTCTGTTGGTCATCTCCCAAAGCGAAAAGTCTTTTTTCCGTGAAGTTATCTCTACGAGAACATTATTCTCTAAAAATAAATTTAGATTGGTAAATTTCACGTGATATCTATTTTTAGAAAGTGACTTTTAGTTAAAAAAAAACATTTTTCGGAGAGTGTTTAAAACTTTTTCTAAAATATATTCTGAAAAAATAGCATAAGATTAATTGGAATAACTAACCCGGCCCTACACGCGTCTGTAGAGCTGACACAGTCGCTGACACAGTCTCGTGTAAATGCACTGACTGCCAGTTCGCTAAATGTCTTTTAATTCGTTGTCAGTAATTTGACATTTGAAGTCTGGCCTACTGACAGACTTTACAGTTGCGTGTAAAGGCCGGGTTATTTATGCACATTTGTATTGGTTGCAAAAATGATCGTGTCCGCATAAATTCGAAAATAAGATAAATATTCCACGAGATTCATTTTCCTGATTATGATATAAAAAAATATCAGTTGCGATCAACACAAAACTTTCCTCTGCATTATTTAGTTTCGAAAAAATGGTGTGAAAAATCGTATTTTTTCAAATATCTCGAGAACCGTTAAAGACACGTAAAAACCGTGATAGGACAAAAATGCAGGAAATTTTATATCCTTTAAATTTGGTTAAATGCATTTTTTTTTATAAAAAGCACATAATTTTTGAGAAATTTTTAGAAAAGTTTGATTTTTTTGAAATATTGTTAAGAACTGTTAAAGATACATAAAAACTATTAAACCGAAAAATGTAAAAAAATTTATATCCTTTAAATGTTGTTACAGTATTTTTTCCCAAAATCGCATAGTTTTCAAAAAGGTTTCAAAAAACGATATTTTTTCAAAAAATTGTATTGGAGGTACTTTTTGTAGCTAACGTTGCTTTTCCAAAATATGACAGAAAACTACGATATTCGTAAAACTCATTCACAAAAAATTTCAAGTCGTTAGCTCCACGCGTTCTCGAGTTTTTAAGATACGTAAGACAAACCGACAGACAGACAGGCAGCCCGACAGATAGGCAGTCCGACAGACAGACCGACAGACAGACCGACAGACAGACCGACAGACAGACCAACAGACAGGCAGCCTGACAGACAGACCGACGAATCATACTAATATATAAAAATGAGTTGGTGTCTGTCTGTCTGTCTGTTCCTCTTTCACGCAAAAACGGCTGAACCGATTGACTTGAAATTTGGCATGAGTGTCTGTGATAGTTCTGGTTCCAACATAGGCATACGGAAAAGTAGCGCGAGGGGTGGGGGGAGTTAGGGGAGGGGGTAAAGTGATTTCGAAACTTAGCTCTTCCTCTATGTTACCCTTTCGCGGGGAAACTACCGAGCCGATTGGCCTGAAGTTTAGCTCCAACATAGACCATCGAAAAAAAAAAATTTGAAAAAACTTATCCCGGCAATGACGGGTATGCAAGCTAGTAAACTATAAAACTATGAATTTTTATTTGACAAAACCTCAAATAATTCGATTTTGTATTTTTATATGCTTTTTAGGCAAAATTGCAAAGCCGAAATTTTTCATGAGCACAAAACTATCGTATCTTTCGTTTACATATAAAAAAGTAAAATTTCCTTATCATAAATTCAATTTTCTTTTCATAATCATCAGAAACTAATTTAAACTTTTTTTTTTGTTAATTTTTAGTCGGCGATGGATGCTAATAAAAATAAAATTATCCAAAAACATTAAAGTCAACATAAAATAAATTTTACTACCTGATGAAACTGCAAAAATGTAATAGAAATTACGATAAACACTCGACATTTTGTAAGAATCGATCGTAATTTCTGTTTGACACCAGATAAAAGTTAAAATAAGGAGCAGTAAAACAAACAAACAACAACGAAAAATTCTGCAATGTCATCATCACCTTTAGCCCTTAAATAGTGGTCATGGTTATTCCACACAATTCCGATATATGAGCCAACCCACATATTATGCTTAATCTTATTGAAGACATCATGGATTATGCTGGAGCACTTGGTCAGACGTCAATGCTAAATGGTCCTTGCTAATAATGACCAAACACTAAATCGAAGACAATTTGATTTGAAATGGTGACGGTGGCCGAACATAACAATATCAAAGTTCCTGTGGCCACATTCTAGTGTACAACACCCAGTAGATTTAGGGGTGACTTTGCCTATAACTATTAAATACGAAATATATATATACTAATATCTACTCACTATACCACTTGAATTTAATATTGATCAATAAGTGTGTGTTTGTGGAAAACCATAAGTGGAAAAACTTTATACTGTAACAATGTAGCCATGTGAATGGAACAACAGCAACAACAATCAGACAAAATCAGGAAAAAAGCAAACCTAAAGTTAACTGACCCAAACAACCTGAAACCTTTGGAACAACAACCTGGAACTTGTTTTCGTTTTTTTTTTGTCGTTTCGGTTCTCCCAATGGACATTTCACAAACGATCGCATACGAAGACACGTTTAATTCCTCCAGGACGAGTTGTAGACAATTTCTGCTACTATAAATGTTAAGACTTTGACGACTTGTTTAAGTGTTTTCGAAAAGATACCGTAGAAAAACTTTTACTATACTATTTTTGTTTTGTTCTTTTCGAATTTCTCCTTTTATAAACAGTTTGCTTTCAAACTCCGGATAAGGGGAAACTTTAACAAAGTGACGGGTAGTTTTATTCCTTTATCTACTATGATAGAGCATTCAATATTCTCAATTCGGTCTCAATTGATGCAAAGTTTTGTGAAATAAAGAAAACTGGCATTTTTTTCTCAATGATGATGGAAGAACTATTTTTGGTGGTGACATTTCAATTGTGAAAATTAGAGGGAAATTATTCGACGATGAATTGTCGATGAAAATGAAAAGTTCTTCTTACAAAAGAAATAGCACTTTTAAAGTTTTTCTGCTAGATAGTTCACGTTTTTGATCGAACCAGCAGATAGTTGAATATTTTCATAAAAGTTCCATCATTTCTGTAAAATGATTTGTGTTTCTGACAAGTATATTGAATTGATGAATGAATACTTAACTTTTTGTTCCATATTTTTCAAATTATTAGAATCATTGTGAGAAACATCTTGTGTAATTGAAGGGTTAAAAAAATTATTAATGACAGTTGAAAAATTAGAGCAGAAAAACACTTCGGGATGTTATTTTTTGATTCTATAAAAAGGCTTAAAAATTATTAGCTGAATTTAATCATATTTGAATATTATTTCTTACAAAATCGCTATTTAAGTTACAAATATTATAATTGAAATATATTTATACATTTTTAATAAATAATACGAATATTTATAAATAATTTTAAGAAAATTGGAGATTTTTATTATTTTTAATTGTAATAAAATGTGAAATAATACTCTTTTGCGTGGTCATACTAAAATCCTTTTTACGGAAAATTTTTAATGCCTCGAAAATAACTGGAATATACGAAACAAGAAAACGGCGTCCACGAGAAAATTATCTTACGTTCCAGTTGTTTTCCAAAATAAGTGCATTTTTCTGTCATTTTTTAGAACACAGTAAGAGGTGCGCCGCGCCGCAGTCAAAATTTTTGGGATAAAGTATATCTTATGACGACAAAATGCGCCGCAGTCGATTTTTTTAAAAGAGACAAGATTAAAGTACAAACATATGGGAAAATCCCGAGTTCAAGACTAAATGAAATAATATAGGACAAATATTTAGATACCGGGACGCTGCGACAACATGCCTAAACCCGGGACTGTCCCGATGAATCCTGGATACATGGTCACCCTATCTTGACCTATCAACCTGATTTCGCTCTGGTTTTCTGGTTTTCGATTTATATAAATAACATTCTTTTAAATATCTAAAAAGAGAACCGTTGAAAATACGTAAAAATGGTTACAGGAAAAACACAGGAAATTTAAAGAATTTTGTGTCACGAATAGAATGTCTGATTTAAACGGGCTTTAAGGTCCTGTTTGCACTTGCGATTTTTTCTTGACTTTCTCCGCGAATTTTATTCTGAATTTATGCCCCGAATTTTATTCGTCTAATGCGGATAATATGACTTAGCAAAAGTTCGCAGAATTTAAATTTATTCCGGCAGTTTTACCTACATATATATGAAAAAAATCGAGTTCGGACGTCTTTCAGGAACCAATTCCGGAATTTTGTACAGTAGTGTAAACGGTTGTGAACTATGAATTGAGTGTCGCAGAATAAAATTCGCAGAATAAAATTCGCAGAATATAGTGTCAGTTCTGTAAACGGCCCCTAAGAGTAATTTGAGGATCACAAAGTTCAACAAAAACTGTTTTTTAATACGTACAACTTCTTTTTCTAACATTTATATTTCAATAATAAACATAAAACTTGCGAAATAAAAATAAAAAAAGTCAATTCCACAATTTTTCACGAAATTATTCACTTAGCTATATCACAATTTTAGGTTATGTCTACTGATAACATATAGCTTTCAATCGAATCGCATGACCTACAATTAAAAAAAATTAAATCAATTCGGAAAATTAAATTAGAAAATTATTTTACCTGTCTGCATCTTCCTCTATGATCAACTCTTTCACATCGTGAGGCTGTTACAAAAATTGCCGCCGTTTCTGTAGTGCCATTAATGACATTTGGTGGGGCCGAAGTCTGTTCTGGTTCCGTGCTATTATTTAAAGATTTCTTAAATAATACTCCACCATCACAATTTAAAAAACTCAAAAAAAATATCGTCAAGATGAGGACAGAAATCGTTAATTTCATTTTGTCTGTTTAAATTACTTCGGCTTATTACAAAGAACTGATTCACTGAAATTTCGTTTTTAATGGAATGGAGTTACAAGCTTTGAACGATTCCTTATCTGCAAGAGGTGTGATAAGTATTTCCAGAAAATCCCCGGATCAAATGTATGTAAAAAACATCGTAATTCGATCATGTTTCGCAAGTCCAAGATTATGTTTTTTTTAACATAATCGCGAAGCAAGTTTGAAGGCGTTCGTCATTATATTTAAATTCTAGTCGAAATAAAAGAGAAGACTATTGTATAAAATAGCTGATAACAGCATTCGAATGTTGTAAAAGATCAGGGGCCTTATTCTCTACCGAGTATTACAAAAAGCGATTCTTGAACTCGGAAACGAGCGATTTCTTGCGAGTAAATACTCGGTGACGTTTAGCCTGCCGAGTGAGGTCAATATGAATCTGAAACTATCTTTTGAGAGAGATCGCTCATTTCCGAGTTCAAGAATCGCTTTTTGTACCACTCGGTAGAGATTTAACTCGGTACGAGTTCTAGAATACGGGCCCAGATCTAATAAAGAGCTCGAGGTGTGAAGACCGATTTTGTTTCACCGCCTACAAGTTTTTGTTAATATGTTTTTGTATAAGAGTAGCACTTTAAACAACTCAAGATTTTTTTGTCGCATAGAATTAGGGTGACCATATTTATATCCGGCAATCCAGGAGTGGTATTCCGTAACTTGTTTCAACCGTTTGTTTCGAGTTAGAAGAAAAAGTGGGTATTTGCTATCTCGGTTTCTCTCTGTCATTCATGTCGGTCAAAACAGAGACAGTGAATACTTCTTGTTTTTCTAACTCGAAACAAACGCTTGAAACAAGTTACGGAATCTCACTCCAGGACAACCTAAGCGAGAGTCTAACTGGAATACTGCGCAAGAAAAATAACCCAAAGACGGAAAAATTATAAAATTTTTTTAAAATATACCCTCTTTGGGTGAAAAAATATAATTTGCAAATTTACTGATCGTTTATTTAAGTTTTTTTCGGGTCGACAGAATAGCTTTTCTGATTCCGGGACGTGTGGTCACCCTATACAGAACAAATATTTTCAATACCAAAAGGCAAAAGTTAATTTAATACCCTATATGATGCACATAATTTTCCTTACATCGAATATTATAAAAACTATAAATAAAAAGTCAAAGATTTCGGTTTTATGTTTAAAAAAATGTTTTTTTTTTGTTTTAAATATTAATTTTGTAACTTTTATTATTCAGTAAAATAAAATATTTATTTACAATTTTTATGGTTTTACGACATTTGATACTGTTTTATATCACTATTTTAAATTTAACCAATTCTAAAAACTAACCCAATATTTCTTCTAGGAGTTGTCACCAAAAAGCCGTTTTCAGGTATTTGAGGGATGCTGTTATCCAAGAGACTGGTTTCGTGTCGTAATGGTTCCTCAGATAAATCCAGGATATCTGAAATATCCCATTCCGGAGGCAAATCTTCAACGTTGAGCTCGGATGTTGACCCCTTTGAAGGAGCCGAATGAATTCTCACAACAAAAGTGCAGATGAGAGCGAAAATTAATATAATTATTGTTATTCCTTTCATGGTTGGTACTTTACTATCATTACGATTAACAATACGCCAATATTTATACTTTGTGGAGATGGCAAAAAGAAAAATCAGATATTTTTATAAATTCTTTTTAATTGCTCGTTGATAAGATTTTTGAACTTTCCGATAATTTGATTATGAGCTTTCACCCTAAATATAATAGAGATTTCTGGTATTTCTCAGAACATTATTTCCTGGAAGCAAATATTTCTACTAGCATTTTATAACTTCTTAGAATATACGAAATCTTTTTCGAATTACTAGAGAAAAAGCTAGTAAAGGCGTTTGCTAGAATTTATTCAATTAGCCCGATATCTTTTATATTGTATATTACGCTCTCATTTTGGAGATACACTTTTACGATTGACGTTAGTTGGGAATTTGTGGGCGAATCAGACTTCAGCGGGCGATTCGACGAATCTACGGTATCGTTTAGTCTTGATACATTATTCCGATAAATCAAAAAAAAAATGGTAGGTGTAAACGGTGTCTAAGCGAACTCGGGTCCGACAACTATACAAATACAGTATTTTTTTTTTAAATACTAGAGGCTGAGCCCCGAACCGCTTCGCGGTTCACCCCCCGCCCACGACCTCGGATCATACGCGGCCTCCGGCCGCCCGTTTAACTAGAAGAGCTAAGTTTCGGGATCACTTTCCCCACTCCCGGCCTATTTTTTAATGTGTTTATGTTGGGGCTCGACCCCCGACGAACATCTATGCCAAATTTCAGGCCAATCGGTTCAGTAGTTTCCCCGCGAAAGAGTAACATAGAGGGAAAACCAAGTTTCGAGATTACTTTACCCCCTGCCCTTACTCCCCCTACCCCTCGCGCTACTTTTCCGTATGCCTATGTTGAAACCAGAACTACCACAGATACTCATGCCAAATTTCAAGTCAATCGGTTCAGACGTTTTTGCGTGAAAGAGGAACAGACAGACAGACACCAACTCATTTTTATATATTAGTATGATTTCTCTGTGCTCTTTAGAACACTAATTTCAAATAATTTTTATTTAAAACAAACTGGTTGTATTTAACATTTTTAATTTGAGATTTTTTCTAATCACTAAAATATTTATATTTTACAATTATTTTAAATTTAACAATTCTTCATAAATTGAGCAGAATTGATCGGAGGAGTTGCCATCAATTAACTTCTTTTGGGTATGTCCGCGCGACTGCTATTCGAAATTGTGTTCTCAATTGTGGGGTTTGTGTTCTCAATTAGGAGGTTTGTGTTCTCAATTGGGGGGCTCAGAAAATTTCCGGGATATCTAAAATATTCTTCCTGGGAGGTAAATTGTCTCAGCTTTCACAAACTTAGAACATTTTGATTGTGTTGAATAAAATTCCACCACGAATCTGCAAATAAGTGTAAGATTTTAAATGCTTTCTTTGAATCTCTTTATAATTTATGTTTTGAAGTAATCACAGTTAAAAATTCTTTAATATTTTGTAAATACCATAAAAAAAAATTTTGTTTATAATACATAACAGAAAAAGTTTTTAAATTTTCGGATTTAGAACTTTGAATTCTAAATAATTGAAGTATTAAGTTTCCTGGAATTTTCGACAGATTAATAATTTCCCGGAAAATAATTTGTTCAAATAAGACATCATAATTTTTTTTGAATTTTTTTATTTTATTTAATGCTAGTGAAACTTATTTCAAACATATATTAATATTTTTTGAAAAGCTTTTGCCAATCTTAGGATTTGCATAACAATGAAACTTGTTTGTTGTTTTAAATATTTAATTTGTAAATTAGACTAATCAATAAAATTATAATATTATGATTTAACTTATCCAATCCTAGTATACATTCTCATACCGGTAGGAATTCGATGAGTTGTAATCAAATAGCCATTTTCTGGTATTTCTGGTATGCTGTTATCCAAAAAAATGTTATCGTGTGTTAATGGTTCCTCAGATAAATCCGGGATATCCGAAATATCCCATTCGGGAGGTAAATCTTCAACGTTGATAGTAATTGTTGATCCTTTTGACGGTGCTGCATAAATTCTTCCAACAAAACTCCCAATAAGGGCGAAAATTACAATATTTGCTGCTATTCCTTTCATGGCTGGTACTTCACTGTCACTGCAATTTAAAATGCCCCAACTTTTATACTTTGTGAAGATCGTAAAGAAATTGAAAAATTCTGATGAATTCTCGTTATTTCCGCACTGATAAGATTTTTGAACTTTTTGATAACTCGATTTCGCAGTTTTATTCGTAATTATTAAGAAGAAGGTTTATTGGAATTTCCCACAATAAGTAGAGGGTTTTTGCATATTACACATTCGTAAAAATTATGTAAATATATTGTAGGCGGTAGGATAATTTGTAGCGTAATTGCCTGACAACCCCATAATCTGACCAGAATCAAACCAACAGAGTGGAGGGAGGGGGTTCTTAAGGGTGCGGAAAAATTGCCACTAGCGGGATGTAAATTTTAGATGATTACAGCAAATTCAAGCCGGTGACATGAGCAACATTTTCATCCATGATTTGTAAATTTACTTTGGCCATAAATGCGCCTTCTGCACTGTTTACCTCGAATGGTGACCCTTTTGACGGGGCCGAATAAACTCCCACTAAAAAAATGCCAATAAGGGCGAAAATTAAAAGATTTGCTACTATTTCTTTCATGGCTAGAAATTTAGTATTCGAGTAATCTGTTTTAAAAATATACCTACTTATATACAATATTTTGTAAAAATGCGGAAAAAAAATTAGATTTCTTAATAATAACTTACAGATAAGACTTTTGAACTTTTTGATAATTCAATTTCGAACTAAGAATCAAAACAAAAAAAATTGCATTTCTGAAAATAAATGTTTCCAAGAAAAACCCAGAGATATTAATTTTTTTAATATTAATTTTTTTTTAGAAATTTCAAAACAAATACATTTACTCAATCAATTGTCAAAGCAGACGCGCAATTGATGTTGCGAAAAATAATTATGAATTACTGGAAAATTTGAATTAAAAGATTTTCGTTAAAGCGCGTTTCGATTGGAAGTAAATCTTTTCTCCGCAGATTTCCCGGACAAAACAATTTTTTTTTGTCTAAATGTATAGCTGATTTGGTCAGAACATTTCATTTGAAAAGAGTTTTTGAAAAGATAACACGTCGCGCATATATGGCAAATAATGGCCTAAATCAATTAAAAAAAACATAACAAAAGCTATAATTGCCAATCTGGCAAATATTGAAAACCCGTATGGTGATATTCGTATCAAAATTCGAACAGTTGTACCAAAATTCTACTTTGAGTCAAACTTTCCAATAAGATTTTTTAAAATTTATTCCAATCGGATTTTGATGTATGGGAGTTTTATGTAGAATAATGTCCTAAATAACTTTTGTTCTTGGACTTCTTTGATAAGATGCAACGTTTTTAAAAAAACGTTTTCGTTCGTAATGGTCCGTAATGGTCCGTTTTTGCCCATTAACGAACTTAGCCTCGCATTTTACGAAAAACGGATCTACGCAAAATTTCAAGTCTCTAGCTCAATCCGTGCGCCCGCAATCCGCGCCACAGACGGACAGACAGATGGACGGACAGACATGCAAAAATTCAATTTTTTTATCATTCTAAACACACTGGTGTAATTCATTTTTGTGTGTGATGACGGGATCTTGGCGTTACAAACGGTAAGGCAAAGTTAATATAGCCTTTGGTTTCACCATATGGGTATAAACATCTTCGAAAAACAGCAGTTTTTCACGAAATGTGTTAATAATACACACTTATCGAAATCTAAACACTCTACTTTTTCAGAAATGTACTTTTAACACGTTGACTGCCACCATGGGGTTGAAAAAATCGAGTCCCAGAGGCCAGTAGTTTTTTTATCAATGGTTTTATACTTCCCAAGTAATTCTTTGTGTTTCCACATTGCACTCGTGTTTCACAGGCCGCCTATTATTGTTTTCCATAGAGTTCTGTGCATCCAATGCTTAACCACGCAGCCCATTTTAATGTGAGACCACGTCGGTCTCTTTTGGCAGTCAACGTGTTAATTAATATTTTTACTTGACTTTTCGGCGTCATTTGGACCTCCTGTCAAATTTTTGTTTGCAAAAATATCGATTTTTATCGATGTCTCAGATTTTTCCCCGAGGCAAAAAAATCCATAGAGTTTTAATAAGAATAGTGTAGGAGTTCCAGAGTGGTCAAATGCGTCAGTTTTGAACAAAAATTAAACAAATATACTGTAGGTTTATCGAAATTTTAGAAAATGAGAATTGTGTTTTAACCAATACGGTTTCCAAACCTGTATGCTCCTGTGTGGTCCTATATAGTCCCCATTTTCAGCTATTTTCGGGATTCTATTATCCAAAATTGTATTATCTTGTGATGATGGTTCGTCAGATAATTCCGCGATATCAGAAATATCCCAATATGGAGGTAAATCTTCAACGTTGATTGTAATTGTCGATCTTTTTGACGGGGCTGAATAAATTCCCACCACAAAAGTGCCAATAAAGGCGAAAATTAAAATATTTGCAGCCATAGGTATAATGTCGTGTATGTTAATATTATTTCAATCAAAAACCCATCAACTTTTATACTTTGTTTAAAAAGCAAAAAAAAATCTTACTTATTAGATAAGATTTTTTAACTTTTTGCTAATTTTGATTTCAAACTTTGATTCTTATTCATCAAAATTGGTATTCTATGGTTTTAAATTTTTTAGCAAGTGGTAATTTAAGATTAAAAATTCTACCAAACATTATTTGACTCGCGTAAAAAGAAACAAAATAATTTACTTCTAAAGATTTAAGAGATTTTTTCCCAATTTCATAAAATCTCACTTCGAATTAATATCGTGTCATTTTGCATAAAAAACAAATAATATTGTCAATTTCTGTTGTATTTTAAAATGAATTTGAATTTGGTTTTCTTTTTTCAAGATTTAAGATGAAAACGTTATCAGTTGTTTTTTGCTATTCGAGCAGTTATTATCAGCTCTTCTATGAGTATAAAAGATCTTATTGGCGAATATTAAAATTAGTTAAATTACAAAAATGAAGAAAATTTGTTCACAGTTTATTATTTTGGCAATCGTTTTTGCTTCCGTGGCGGAACTTTATTCCGCACCTGTGGAGAAAAATATTGCGAATCCATCTAAAAATCCGGATCTAGTTCTATCAGCGGAAATACCTGACGACGACTTTTTAATAGGCGACTTAATATTAAGTGAACACACTGCCCACAGTCAAACTTCTGTAGGGTTGCCAGTTAATATTAATACAATAAATGAAGATTATGAAAATACGAGTACATCACAAAATAAAGCTGTCGAAACTGTGGAAAATTCAACCCCCCGCATTCCTCTCAATTACTTCAGACTGCCACCTGGGTTTATAATATGCAGATACAGCTTTCCAGGATTATATGCAATTCATCATTAAGATTTCAAAATAATTTACTTCAGAATAATCATTTGTGATTTTAAATTGTGTGAAAGAATATTTAGTTTAGCAAATGTTGATTTAAAAAAAAATCTAAATTTCGACAGTATTGTAATTAAAAATTTTCTGTGAAAAATATAAATTAAGTGTTAAAATCAATTAATACATATTTATAAGAATTATTATTAAAATACTTATACAGTAAAAATTATCCGTATTTTTAATTCAACTTTTTTTTGTTGTACAAATCAGCTATTGGACAAATTGGCAAATTATGCCTGGCTTTTTCTTAATTCTTGTAACCAAAAATTCGTTTTTTGATTGAGCTGATATTTGAATTTTATAAAATATTTACCAAATTTACCAAACTTTCATTTTGACAATCACGGTCGGGCCATCAAAAGACGCGAAAAAATTGCAGAGAGCAGTTTTAACCCAAAAAAAAATGTCCACGAAATTGTACAGGCATGTTTGGCTCTGGAATGGGAAATCCTATCAACTTTTAGTGGAAATCCGTTAACCGGAAGTGGCCAAAATAGCCCACTCAGAGAAAAAGTGCGACAACTGGAGTCAATTTTTTGGACAAGTGAACTTTTCCCGTATTTTGGCGAATAAAGTTCACCTCAATTTGGGGTTGGCAATTTACAATAATTTACAAAATTTTACAACATGCAGGTAAAGTTTAAGTACCAGTAGGGAAACATTTGCCCCTTAACATTCATCACAACACAAATTTTAACAATACCAATAAAAACAAATGCGCCGCAAGTGAATTTTTTAAAATTTAGATCTATGCACATATAAAAACTGTTGAAAAAATGCGCCACAGGCGACAAAAAATGTGATTTAGACAGCTTCTAGCCAAAGTGTAATAGTTTTTGCATGTTTAGTTGTCTTTTTTTCTAGCGTTTGATAAATTATAGCACGAAATTGAAAAATCTGGGACAAAAGTTTAGTTTCCGGTACGTCGGGACTGTTCGGGCCATTCCGGCCATTCCGGGCCATTCCGGCCATTCCGGGAGATATGGTTACCCTAGTTATATTGTAAATTGCGCAGGGATAAGAAGTTATGTTTCGTATAAAAAAGCTATGTTCATGTAAAAAAATTTCATACTTTAAAAATGAGATGGAGCGTATTTGCCTTGTTCAGGATTTACTAATTAATGTCGAAAATTTGAAATGCCCGCACCTCTTACTCCCTCCCCCTTTCGAGGTGATCTATCACAGATTCATATAAAAAAATATATTGTCAGCCTACTTAAAAACTTTTCACAGCTTTTCTCAATTCTAAAAAAAACACATTTCAAATATAGGTTGGAATTTTAACTAATATTTATTACAACATATATTTTATTGTTATGTCTATATTATCTTATTAAAATTTAAGTTAATTTAATTAATATTATTTTTAAATTAATAACTATCTCTAAATAATACTTTTGCAGATTCGAAAGCGTCCCGTTTTACACTAAGTTTTTTGCCTTCAATTCTAAGACTACTGTTGGAAATCAAAATGTTTGAATCCGAATCTGTGGAATTATCTTCCAAGAATTATCTTTTTGTTCCAGCAATTTTCATGATCGTCCTTAACATTTGTTTTGAATGACTCTTAAAAGTTGGTTTCCAGCTCGTTGAACGATCCTTGTAAGATGTTCTTCAAAACCTCCATAAAGTCCAGATCGCTAGTCCGCTCCAGAACTTCTAGGTTACCAAGTACTCCGGAAAACTCAGTTTCGCTTACATCCAAGGAAACTGGTGCGGTTTGAATTTTCCAAAAGCATCCAAAAATGTTCAAGATAATTAAAAAAAGTCGAATAGACATCACTGTTCTAGATTTGAATGCGATAATAATCTTACTGTGGCTATCTGAGTTGCTTCAATGTCTTTTATAGTTTTTTATGATTAAACAATCAAATTCAAAGCTGCTGATACAAAATTCTACCAAGTTTTGTATAATCTCAAAGTTATCATTAATTTTTTCCCAAAAAAATCTTCCAAGAAGAACGAAATCTAGGAAAATTGATATGAATTTCATTGGAATGTTTTCTCTTTCCAATGCTTGTAACATAATTTGCTAATAGGAGTAGACATAATAGGAGTTTCAATTAATGATGAAATTGTTTCCAGTACTGACGTCGAAGAAACATTTTCCGTCTACGTAGATTTTCTAATAAATCAGAAAACTAGTTAAAAGGTTAAAATCTAAGTGACTATAATAGTGAAGTCTTTCTTCTTAATAAAATTACTAAATAAATATTTTTCTCTTCTCGCATTTCAGATTATGATGTTAGTTGATGTTTTACGTTTAATCTCAATCTATAAATTACAGATTTGTAAACTGACAGTGAATTGATATTCATAAACTCTGTCACATTACTTTCTATCAGTAATTCTTGGGATTCTGGGAAAATGTATAAAATAGCTAGAAATGTTTTTAACATATTTCTCATTAGAACAGCAATAAGTTTAGTTCGAGAAAACTTTCTTTATAATATAATTGAACAATAGAAAGGCTATCTTGAAATCAATACACAGAGAGCAAGTGGCTATTAGCAAGCTACTATCGTATAAATAAGAAAGTCCAACGGTTTCTCTCAACTCTCGGGTGATCATAGTCTCATGTCATCGTAATGTCCCGGGAACAAAACTTTTGTGCCGGTTTCTTCAATTAAGTGTAAATAATATTAATAGTGTTAAAATAACGATTTTCTACAAATGGCTTATGCATTTAAAAAAGATTTTCCTGCGGCGCTTTTTTCTTCATTGCTGGTTTAAAAATTTTTGTCTGCATTCTTTATGAAATGTAAAGAGCGCGAAACATTCAAGTTCGCTTGGAACCGTATAGCTCTGGATTTAGATCCTTGTGCCACACTTTGTATAATAAATTTCGCCTGCGGCGCACATTTGTTTATTGTTTATCCTTGGGTTTTATCCAAATGAAAATTTTCGTTCTATGAAAATTTTGTTACACCGTTGGTGTTCAGATTCAGCCATTGGGCCATATTTATTTTGAGTCAATCCGGGACAAGATGAGGAGGGGGGAGGGGTGGCTGAATCGGAACACCAACGAAATTTTATGTAGAAAAAAAACTTGATTTGGATGAAAATCAATAATCGCAATGAAAATTGTAAAAATACCGATAGAAAGAAATGCGCCGCAGGCCATATTATTGCATTTGATGCGCCCCTTGTGGGAAATTGTTGAAAAAAGGCAGCATAGGCGAAAAAATAAAATTTGGATAGACTGAAAAGCGAGTTGCTTTTGCATATTTAATGAACCTTTCTTCTACCGTTTGATATCACATCTAACGTTAATTTAAAGAAGAATCTTAACAAAATCCAAGATAAACGTTGTTAATAGGCAAGTCAACCAGAACTCTAAAACTTACGAGAAAGACTTTTATTATCCATAAAAAAATGTCTTCTGAAAATTTGTCTAAAAATATTTTCCAAAGTAAATAAAATTTCACAAAAAAAATAACCTAAATGTTTCATTTTATTGAATAACAATTAATTTTAACATATATTTTTTTGTTTAAACAGCCAAAAATAACACAATTTTGTAAACCAACAAAAATTTCACTGGGGAAAATCAAAATCCATGTGAAAATTAGACTTGAATGGAAGATGATTCAAATTATCGGTTAAATTTTCTTAAGATAAAATTCTTTTTAACCAAAAATCGACCAAAATCCACCTGATTTCTTTGTGGTAGTGGCTATTGTTTCCGTTGTTAGTTCAGTAACATTAATTTTGTCACTAGTACCTTCATTAAAGATATTCAAACTATTTTCATCACTATCAAAGATGTCATCGTAGCCATCTAGGTTAATATCGACATCTTCGATATCTTCCGCATATTCGAAAGGGGAAGTTGTTGATCCGATCGTTGTGGTTGTTGATTCAGTTGGTTTAACATCATTTTCTGTGGTTGAAATCACAACAGTTAAATTTGTTGAAGCACCCTCAGTGGTGTTACTTATGTATGTTGTTGAATTTTCTCGGGAATCAAAAGGATTCCACATCGGAATTGGTGAAGCGCTAGTAGTTGTTGGTGTAGTGCTTGGTATTGTTGCAGTAGTATAAACTGCAGTGGTAGTTGTAGGATTAATTGGTTGTTCTGTATTCCAAAGCGTTGTTGTACTCCACAATGGCCATTTTACAGTTGTTGTAGCTACTGTTGATGGGGTTGAATTTGGCGCCTCCGTACTCCACAATGGCCATTTCACAGTTGTTGTAGCTGTTGTTGATGGGGTTGAAATTGGCTCCTCCGTACTCCAAAATGGCCACGCAACAGTTGTAGTCGGTTGGGTCGTGAACCACGGTTGAGTTGTTCTAATTAAGGGTGGCAAAGTTTTTCGTCCTTCGGTGGTGGCCGTTGTGGAATTTTTACTGTCGTCTACATCGAACTCGTCATAGTAATCATCATCAGCTGATGATCCCGGAGTCATTGTTGTAGTGGTAGTCAAAGGTCTTCCTCCATTAAAATATCGGATGGTATCGGTTTCGGTAACTTGCAGATGCATTGGATGATCAGGTGGGTAGACGGTCACCGTGATCCTTGGCTTCAGGTCAATAAAATGTGGCTTCTTATTCGGCCTCCGTGTCGCCATTATCTGTCCCGGTGGAACTCCATTGGATCTGGCGGGGTAGTGTTTCCGAAAATCTGTCATAACAAACTTCTCCATGGATTCTCGTGATCCGAATTCCGGTGGATGATCGATCGTGTGAAAATCTTCAACAATCTCCTCAACGAGTTCACCATTCGAATACCATGGTGGCAGCCTTCGATGGTAGCGAACGTAGGCTGGTCCATTGAATTGCCGATGATGATGACTCAATGATGACGGAATGGATGTAATCCCGGCAAACACTTGGCAAAAAATCGCAATGATTACAATATTTCGCGTAATCGAGTTCATGTTCTTTACGCAACTAAAGCAGCTTTTCTTATAAATTTTTGAAATAGCAGATTTCTTTGAGCTCTACGTAGACTCGAAGAATTGATAAAAGTTTTTTTTCCTGAATTCGGCTACATTCGATAACCTTTCTGCTGGTAATCAAACTCGTCTGACTGTAACAATTTTGGTGATTGCTTTTTTTGATTATTTTAATATATTTTTAAATGGATTATTGTTGCATACTCGTAGGTGTTTGATAAATTCAGTAGAATATAGAGGAAAAATCCCATTTTTCAAATGGGATATTTTTCGTGTGTTTTCACACAAGAAAAGATACAAAAAAAATGTTGTGAAAATTTTTGATCAAATTTTTCGGGAGGTGTGAAAAAAAACTGTGAAATCATATTTTAATCACGTTTTACCTTTATATTTTTTTTATACAATGCACAGTTTTCGAGAAAGCAGGAAAAAAGTATTTCATTTGTCTGGAAGAGAGAGAAACAGTGGTCCAACTTGATTTTGATGTATGGATAAGTTATATACAATCTTATTCTAAACATATTTTACCTTGATAAATTTTTCGATATGACTCACTGTTTTTGAGAAAATTGCAAAAAACTATTTCGTTTATAAGGGGAATGGGGGAAGGAATGGTCCAATTTTGCCCGTCCAAGAACTTAGCCTCACCATTTGCGAGAAACGTAACTATACAAAATTTCAAGTATCTAAAGTATCTAGCTCAATCCTTTCGAAAGTTATGGTGTTCATGGACGGATAGACAGACGGACGGACAGACAGACATACGGACGGACAGACAGACAGACTGACAGACAGAAGGACGGATATGCGGAAATCAAAATCTTTGGTCACCCCTAACACCCTGGTGTAGTTAATTTTTAGGTCCGATGATTGGTTCGATGTGTTACAAACGGTACACTGAAATCTGTTTGACCCTTTTCCGTTTTTCGCAGGAAAAATTGCATTAGTGGATTTTAGGGATCGCTGATCACGAATATTGTGTTAGAATAATTCGCAACGACAAGTCCTGCAAGGATAAGATTTTTTTCAAACGTTTTTAAGTTCTTTCCGTTTTTTTTGGTACTCTAAAACTTATACAAAAAACTTAAATCCAGCAACGACGAGTAGGCAAGCAAGTCTAATATACTCCTATATGATATATCATATAGAGTATAAAAATTTTATTTCTATAAAGTGTCTGACGATCAAATCTAAGCAACAGAAAAAGTTAATGCATTCCTGGTTAATCTTTAATGCCAATACATTCACTTTCCTGTAAAAATTCCCACCCCAATCATTTGAAGATGATTTAATAATTACCAAAACAAACAATGGTTTTCCCAGAAAATTTTTGTGTCAACAATCTTGAAAGCTTTGCCGCCCGGTTTTGACTTGATGGCTGAAATTTTCGCCGTCACCTATTTTTACTCGGGAATTTTCACTCCATAATCAACAAAAAATTGATGTTCAAAAATGGAAATTTAATTAATTACTTTGCATTAACAAAAAAATCAATTTGGGAAATTTCGAAAAAAAATTCAAGTTCGCCCGTAATTCCCAATAGTCTGCAATCAAACAAAAAGTCTCGCGTGACTCTTAGCGTAATTAAATCGTATTAAAAGCTTCAACATCAGCAGAAAAATTTCTGTATTCTGGGAACTTTCAATGCAAAACTATTAAGTTTTATGATAGTTTAAAAATTCAGCGTATTGTCTTAAGTCAGAGCAGTGCCTTGCAAGCGATAGCGCTATTGGATTAATCCAGGTAGACGTCATAGTTTGACGATCGACGTCTTAAATCTCGTCTTCAGTGTTAAACGGGTTGTAAAAGCGATAAGTTATGACAAGATCGATTTTCGCAACAACGAACAAAAAGATTAAATTTCAAAAGACGGTCTTTAAATTTTGCGTACAAAATTGATACGACATCCGATAACTACTGACGCGTGTTTTTTTTTCTCGACGGAACTACACGATGTTAGTTACTTGAAAAGTGAAAAAATGTGTAAATAATTGCTTTTTAACCGGTTAGCGATTACAAAATTCACAAATCAACGATAAGTTAGCTGAAGATCAACGCGAATTTGAATTTGCCTATTAGAATATCTTTAATTGATTTGGATATTTGTTTAGATATTAATTGAGATAAAAATATTGTTAACAAGTGTAGATAATATTATTGCCGTAAAGTACAAATCTGATAATCTTACTCTCAAGATCATTTACTTATTTCTGATCGTTCAAAAAAAACTTGTTGATCAACTGATCAGTACCGAACACATACAAAAGCAGATATCAATTAGTTCTATGTGTGAACAGTATTTAAAAGCAATAGTAGAGACGATTGTAGGAAAAGAAAAGCGTAATTTGTATGAAATTGATTTCATGGGAAATCAAAACAGTTGAAATGAACAAAATATTGTAGTATCTTTGAATATGACTGATATGATTTAAGCTAGAGTATAGGTAGCTGTAGTGAATTGTGTTGATCACTTAAATCGTAGCAAGATCGCCGATGGTTGTTATAAGAGGAACGTGCTCCAAGTTCGAGGTTTCATTTGGAATATTGTGAAAGACAACTTCAAAAAAATCGCTAAAAAAACTAAAGACAAGTTGAAACAAAGTTGAAGACAATTAATAAAGAAGCTTGAAGTGTTAAGTAAAGTCAGTTACAGTTCAACGAGTTTAAAAAAAAGACTGAAAGCAGTTTTTACAACTTAACAAATAATCAAAAATGGCAACTAAAATAACACTGGTGATACTGCTTTTAAGTGCAATTACCTTGACGCACTTTGCAAACGCGCATTGCACACATCGAACTTCAAATTCAGCAGAATCTACACAGGCCGGTGTAGCATCCGGAACAGGAAGTGAACAACAGCTGCAAGGCCAAACGGACTCCCAGCCCACTGACGGACATCGTCATGGCGGCTTTTTCCATGAAGTTGGCTGTACCTTGCATCGCGGGGCGAAAAGGGTTGGCGAGGGCATAACCAACACTGTGAACTACATTAGGGACAAGTTTCGTCCATCCAGCAAAGATTCAAATAATCCCGCCAATGTGACCGTTACCAGCTGGACTAATTCTGAAATAGTTTTACCTGAATTCGACATCGATGTAAGAGGGAATTTCGAATCTGAGAGACAGATTGCCATTACCACCCTAGCGCCGACAAATGATTCAGAAACTGAACTGCCGGAGGGGCTCGGAATGAGGTTCTTATTCGAAGGCGTCAAAATGTGTCCCGAGGGGCAAAAATTAGATCATAACAAGAATTGTAGAGCTATTTAATTGTATTATTTTAGTTTTAAATGTGTAAGTGTACAAATTAAGTAAAATAAATTAATATTATTAAAGTATTTTCTTCGTTTATCAATTCTTTTGATTTCAATTCAACTTTTGAACTTTGATGACTGATAAGGCTTTTGAATTTTAATCGTAAATTGATGTTCTTAATACACTTAATGCAGCCAAGGCGAAAATCTCTGGTATTTCCATATATTAGTATTCAAAAATAATTGGGGTAAATACCGAAAATTTCTGGGAAACTTGATCTGTTGTTGTAAACACGACTTTCGTGGGAATTTATTGTAATAACAATAGCAACCAATTTTGCCGTGGGAGTTTTTTTAGGTGTTGTATATTAGTTAATAGGCCTTCGGCGATTTATGTATATTCAAATAAATAATTATTTACAAGACAACAATGAAAATTCCATCGGGTTTCTATTAAACTTTTTAATAATTCAACAAATCGTCACTTGAATTCTGATTTCTACTATATGACGGGGAAAATATATGCTTTTGGATCAGAATTTAAGCGACGAAAATTTCCATTTGGTAAAACTCAGAGATAAAAACTATAGAATAGAAGTTACTTTGTAATCGTTAAAGCGTGGGAATATTTGTCTATTCTAGTTAGAAAAAAAAATACGGAAGAAAAAACGTTTAAAAGCTTAATCGTCGGATTTGAACATCAGTTCGTATTTTTATACGAACTCTACTCTACGCATGGGCGTCCGAAGGTATCATCAGGGAGGTGTGGGCTCGGCTTTCTTGGATTTTGAAAAAAAAAACACTTCTTATATTTTTTGAATAAAGGTTAATTCATTCATATCTAACGTTACATAAAGGTAACAGCAAGTCTTCCGAAAACGGGGAAAAAGTCACCAATTTCTGTTTCTAGACCCTTTAGTCGTATTCAAACTTTGAGGTTTCTGTCCTTCGAGGCTTCTGTCCGTCTGTTCGTCTGTCCGTTTGTCCGTCTGCCTGTCTGTCTGTCCGTCTGTCCGTCTGTCCGTCTGTCCGTCTGTCCGTCTGTCCGTCTGTCCGTCTGTCCGTCTGTCCGTCTGCCTGTTTGTCTGTTCGTCTGTCCGTCTATCCGTCTGCCTGTCTGCCTGTTCGTCTATTCATCTGTTCGTCTATTCGTCTATTCGTCTGTTCGTCTGTTCGTCTGTTCGTCTGTTCGTCTGTTCGTCTGTTCGTCTGTATGTCTGTCTGTCCGTCCGTGAATACCATAACTTTCGAAAGAATTGAGTTAGAGACTTAAAATTTTTACTTACGTTTCTCGTAAATGGATAAGCTAATTTCTTGAATAGGGAAAATTTGACCATTTCTTCCCTCCTCTCACATTCAAACGAAACAGTTTTTTGCAATTTTCTCAAAAACCGTGAGACATATTGAAAAATTTATAAAGCTAAAATGTGTTTAGAATAAGATTTTACATAACTTATCCATACATCAAAATCAAGTTGGACCACTTTTTCTCTCTCTTCCATACAAATGAAATACTTTTTTCCTGCTTTCTCGAATACTGTGCATCAATCGAAAAATTTATAAAGGCAAAATGTGTTTAGAATATAATCATATCATACTAATATATAAAAATGAGTTGATGTCTGTCTGTCTGCCTATCTGTTCCTCTTTCACGCAAAAACGGCTGAACCGATTGACCTGAAATTTGGCATGAGTGTCTGTGGTAGTTCTGGTTCCAACATAGGCATACGGAAAAGTAGCGCGAGCGGTGGGGGGTAAGGGGAGGGGGTAAAGTGATTTCGAAACTTAGTTTGTGCGCTATGGTTGCTCTTTCTCGGGGAAACTACTGAACTGATTGGCCTAAAATTTGGCTTAGATGTTCGTCGGGGGTCCAGCCCCAACATAGACCCATTAAAAAGTAGTCCGAGAGGTGGCGGAGTAAGAAGAGGGGGTAAAGTCTCGAAACTTGGTTTTTCTCCTATGTTACTCTTTCGCGGGAAAACTGCCAAGCTGATTGACCTGAAATTCAGCAGAGATGTAACTCAGGGTCCATCTCCAGCATATCCCCATTTAAAAGTAGACCCAGTGCTGTCGGGAGTAAGGGTAGGGGGTAAAGTGAATCTATAGTTTTTTATGTTAATTTCTGAAAACCATTTTCAGAAGAGAAAAAACTTTAAAGAAAAGCATGGATCGCCCCCCTACTATTGGCTATTTGATTTATAACTTTTTTTTCTGAACATGGATTTTTCTGAGCATATCTGAATTTAGTTTTCCAAGATTTTGTTCTACTCACGCTTTTAGCCGGGCGAAGCCGGGTCCAAGTTTTTTATTTGAAAAATTGATTTTTCTGCCGTATCGATCGGTATTTAATGAAGCATAAATATGTTCTCTGGGCCGAAACAGGTATAATATTGTGGAAACATTCAAACCAAACGATAAGGCAGGAAAAAATAAATTTTATTATCAATTAAATCGTCTGCGATCAAAAATTCATACATGACGAACTTATAAAATTAAAAAACAATTTTAAAATATGTGTCGTAATTCAAGCAGTTCAGCTGAATTTGTCCCATCGCCTTGTGATATTTTAGTCATGAAGAACCATTTTTTAGGAGCGATGCTTATCTGCATCCCCCTTTCGATTGTAAGGACTTTTCGTAACTTTACAAATGCATTTTTAATTTTATGGTTTTTAATGTTTGCATTTTCAGGCTCTGAATTGCTATACAATCACGAAATTGAACTATTCTTATGATAAAAACGTTGGTTACGTATCCATAGTGAAAGTTTTAACAAAAATGGGCTACAATTTTAATGTTACACTAAATTTAAAAACGGAAATCAAGACGGTTTACGGTGCATGGCATTTTGTGATGTCATCAGGTGCCAAGAAAATTGTCTTTTCCAATCGAACATTTGTGGATGTTTGCGATTATATGGATGGAAAACAATCACCTGGATTTCTTTTCCTTATAATGAAACCACTTGTTTCGAAGCTAAAATGTCCACTTCAACCTGTACGATTATTTCTAATTTTTTGAAAGCTCATCAGTGAATCTTTTTTTTTAATTTTAGATTAAATATTCATTGATGGATTTTGAGCCAAATGTTGCAATTTTTCCAAGTGCCTTCCCCAAAGGAAAAGTTGATATTTTGGTGCATTTTTATAATAACCACAGCAGGAATCTTTTTACACTTAAATTGTTGGTGTCGTTTAAATCAGTTTCCGGAAGAAAATGGGAGTGTAACAAACTTACATACAATTAATTCAAATTTTCCAAGTCGTGTAACTTTATTCGGTGTAAAAAATTATCTGGGTTTTTTAAAATTAGAAATTTTGTGGATTTAGAAAAATTGAATAAAAACTTGGTTAAATTTTGATTGATTTCCATTTTTGACGAAACTACACACCTATACGGTGGCTTAAAAATTAAACGGTCTGATCATAACAGCAGAAATTTGAAATCAGATAAAAACAACTTATATTCGAAACAATGAAGGACCCATCATAAGGGGTCCTAATTGTAAGAGCTTCGGAAAAGATCTATCAGCTTCGGAAAAGTATTGGAAACTCAAAATAAAGGCAAATTTGCAGACGCGTTATGCCATTTTTTTTAAATTGTACAAATTAAGAAGCCACCATGTAAGGTATTTTTGTTCTCGTTAGTATATTTTTTTAATAAAAGCTTTTTTTTCATTTTTTTCCAATTAGAATTAAGAATCTAAAAAAATATTTGTTTTTTTTTTACAATTTGTCATATTTTACGCGCTTCAAACGTTATGCCTACTAAATGCACATAATATGGGTATACCCGAAATGTAATCTCTAAAGAAAATCCAGGCAGGAAATTCAATTTTGAGGAAACTTTTGGTTTGCATTTCTGAAAAAATAAATTTTCCTCGAATTTTCCTCGAACTCCTTATAAAAATATCTATAAAAATAATAGAAAAACAGAATGCCTAAAAGTATGCAAATTTACTTTTAGTTCAGTACAGTATCGGTAGAAAGCTTTGCTTGATCCCAATTTCTCGGGTAAAAAAATCTTAATAAATCGAAAAAAAAGAAATTTCGAAATTTGTCAAAGAAATTTTTATCGTGGGATAATGCAGTTGGCATATAATATTGCGTTAAGTAGATAAGATGTGAAAAGATATAAAAAATGATGAAAAGCGAAAAGCTGTTAACATTATAGCCATCATAATCTAAATGTCTTGCCTGACATCCCTTTTCTCGGGAAATTGAGTTAATCATAAATTTACGCATTGGACAAATCTACTCAGAACAATATTCTAATCTTAAAAATTTTTTTTTCTGAAACTGCGGTCGGTAGAGTAAGTAAACTTTTTCAATTTGCGCCAAAGAAATTTATGTAAAATGTCCCCCAGAGAGAGATTTCTCTATGATGCCGAGTGGGAAACCAAGAAAATAATGAAAAAAATTTTTGTTGGTTGTTGGGAAAAGTCTGTGAAAAAAAATCAGAAACTTCTCTTTGCTTAGATTTGGTTCTACGGATGTCAACTTTGCGGTGCAGTCATGAGGCCATAACACCAAAAGTCCATTTTGTGAAACACCAGATCGCTGTTAAGTGCTAATACTACTAAGGCGAACCAGCAGCATATATTTCGGTGATCCTAGATATATGGATTCCTACCATAACAAATTTCGCAAAGTTTCCCCCATTTCACCTCGTACGATTCCCATGTAATGCCATCAGTGAGCAGACAACTTTGAAATCATCTTACTTTGCGTTAAGTTTTACTCTTCTTCATTTTGAATAGAACTCAAGTTGAGTAACTTTAGTGTCCATCTATATATCCTAGCACCGAAACAACTTTTGTGTAATGTCTACATTTCGAAAATATACAAAATAGCGTCACAGGATTAAAAGAAAAACATCATTCGCTGGGGAGAAAAACCACTCAAACCACCCATCATCATATGAAAAACATGGGGTGAAACAAAAAGATTTCCCTTAATGTTATTTTCAGTTACACTATAGAAAAGGACTGCAAAAAGAAACAAGGGATGGTCTCTCATCATTTTCAACGTCAGACTCGTATAGCGATAACTTCAAATTTTTACCGAAAACCTCTCAGGATTTAAGAAGACAGTGTAGTAAAAACTTTTTCAACTTTCCTCTAGCTATGGCGGAATGACGACAATATGCGGAAAAAAGATATCCTGGAACATCTTAAACTCACACACAACGAACCACAGGCAGAGTCATAG
Organism: Chrysopilus asiliformis; assembly: GCA_964034945.1. NCBI lineage: Eukaryota > Metazoa > Arthropoda > Insecta > Diptera > Rhagionidae > Chrysopilus > Chrysopilus asiliformis. The sequence continues at coordinate 7,112,875 of OZ035963.1, forward strand.
AAACAATTTGAAAAGAAGGACATACGACTTTCATAATCAAAACAAACGGCTAAACTACTTAACCACTAGCATGTCCTTTGTCTGCCTGTGACTTTTATACCCAAAGCCCAAGGATATTACGTTGGACGTTGAGAAATTCTTTAGGGTAACCGCATTTGGCTGAGATTTTCTTTTGTGGTGTCAAGAGTGAAGGGGAAATTAAGAGATCACAGAGACTAACTTTCTGGTATACAAGTATATTCCTCTAATTGTACAATAGTGACGTATTTATAACGAACTACCGACTGTTTGAGCTGATGGGTGTCCATTTTGGTGAAAAGTTTTTCTTCCTGTCCAAAACTTCGTCACTATGAGATCGAGTTTTTGATCAAAATATCATACAAAATGTAATAAATTTAAAAACAGTGACTGAATTCCGTGACCACAAACAATAACCGCTTAAGTCGACTTAAGTCTATTCTCAATATGAGCTGTATTTGAGCTAACAAAAAGATTATTTTAGCTTCACATGAAAACCGTCTTAAGAGTTTATTGCTTTTGGCCACAGAATTTAAATTTTTTTACATTATGACACGTTTCCCAAGAAACAATTTGTAACCGTGGTTACAAAAAAACCTTCAACTTGGGTTACATTTTGGTTACATTTTAGATGGTTTTTTTTTTTTTTTTTTTTTTATAGATCCAGCCAGAGCTTAGGGGAAGACCCTTTAATGCCGAAGCACAGCTCGGGATGGTTGGAAGGACAAAATGGAAGGTTTCCGAATGGTTGGAAGGTTTCCGAATAAACCCGCCAAAAATGGTTATTTTGAAACTAGCTTCTGAATAGGGTTTCCGAAACGTTTCTGAAAGGTTACAGAAACCAAATGTGAAACTTTTGAGTTTTGTTACCATGGTTTCAAATACGTTCCTTAACCGGAATGTAACCTCAAATTGTTAGTTGGGTTGGATTAACCAAACGCAACATCTTTTTAGCTATACTTATGTCCAGGTTTTTCACAAGAAATGCTTTTGTTGTTTCGTGTACTGCGGAACTTGACGGGTTAAACAAAATCATGGTGATGCTCAGAACCATAAATGCAAACCAAAAGTTTTGTGAATGTGGCTCGATTTTGGTTCAAGGGTGAATTGCATTTCTGGTGTCCAGTTTTGGTTCTGGTTCCAAAAATTTCAAAAATTTCAAAATTTTTGGAACCAGATGGTTTGGTTTTGGTTCAATTTTAATGGTTAAGTGGTTTTTGGTTGCTGCACAAGACTGGTTTTCGCATTTTCAGATTATATTAGTGACATTTTTTGGTACCCGGAGAGAAATTCTTACAAAAAAAAATATGCGAGACGGTGAAATTTTTTTTTGTAATGACTCTCTAACAAAAGGGGAATTCATGCCAAAAGATGGGAAATTTTCCTAAAAGTTATAGGAATTATTCTCTACTTCTAGGTAATCATTGCAGAAGAACCAATTGTCACGCATATTCATATTTAAATCTTTTCCGTGTACACGGGAAACCCCCCCCCCCCTTCGTTTCAGTTTTTCGAAGTTTAGTACCGTTGTCAAATTGCAACAAACCACAAAATTGAATTGTGACGCATTGTGGGCACAGCCCTTTATAGATCTCATGTCTGAAAAACTAAAAAGAAACAAAAAAAACATTTTAGGGGTCTAAGTATGGGCGTACACGGAGCAACTTTCGGTCATCAGCATGCCGCAACTTCACCAAATTTTGGGAAAGAAACGAGTGCGGCAAGAGGGGAAAAGTCGCCACTCGAAAAGTGTTCTTCTCGTCTTCTTTTACGCACACAAACGAAGTCGCTCGTGTAGCACATCAGCATGCATGTGTGCGTAATTTCATTGAGTCAGTCGGTGCTTAGCCACCGACTCGTAAACATATCCCAAACAAACAAAAAATGAATGCAAATAATGAAATACCAGTTCCAGGTAGTTTTATTTTTCAGGTAGGTAGGAAAGGGTAAATGCCATAACAAATTACCAGTCCTTATTCTTCTATTGTTGGCAGTTTCTATTTTGGCAATTGATGTTGCCTCGGTGCTAGCTAGAAAGGAAATGAGCTGGAAATACAACACATATATGAGAACCACACACACATGAGCGATCGCTTGTTGTAAACAAGTTTTTCCTACTAAAAAGTGAAGAAGTGTGTACGTCGGAAAGGCATTTTGAGGACCAAAAGTTGCCGCGACGAGATGAACCGTGTGCGTTAGCACTAAAAGTGATTGTCAGCACAGGGGCCAGTTAGGGCCGCATGGCCAGTTGCTTTTTGTAAATTTTCTATATTTAATTTAGATCTTCGTTCTTAAATTTTCCTTTTCGAATTTTTTTGTAAACGAATAATTTTCCTTCCTTATATTAAAATTTTCCGGAGAAACCAAAACTTTTTCACACTCTATATTATCAATTCAGCAAAAACAGTTTCGTCGCACCATGTTCCCGTCGCGTCGGTCGTTTCTACCCCCATCCCGAAAACAACAATAATTTTTTCCGGGGATTATTATCCTCTTTTGTGTACATAAAACACTTAGGCATTATCCTTTGGTTAGTTAATTATGTGTGAAAATAAAGTGATCCCATTCCATTGCCAAAAATACCAACCACAAATCTATCTTCTTGCTCAAGGAACCAGTAAGAACAATAGCAACGCTTTCCACAAAAGAATGGGTATTGAGGGAAAACCATCTGAACAAGTTGTGAGCAGAAGAAGTATCATAAGACCCAGGCCAAGAAAATAATATCTCTGGCACGTCCTTTCTTTCAACGAAGCTTATTCTCCGTCGATGTCTTATTCCGTTTCCCATTGCTTAAGTTTTTGTATTTTTTTTTTGTTGTTGTTTTTGTTTTCATACTCTGGTTTTTATGTGCAAAAAAAGGACTTCTTTTTCGCTTTTGTTTTCGCATTTTGCGTGTGAACCGCACCATTTCAGTTATCCCGACCGAATAACACTTTATCCATGGCACCCATTGGAAGAACCGCCACTTTTCCATCAGACAGCATAAGCTAAGCAACAAACATTCGGTCACAAGGATCAGTGTCAGACCAACAAACGCAAAGCAAAGCAAAACGAAGGATTTTATCCCTGGTCGATGGTAGTATATAGGTATGTCCCTTTTGGATTGTGTCTCTTTATTTCGGGCACACCGCACAATGATGAGGCGATCCTTGATGTCCTTATTGTTGCTGGGGTCCTCTGTTGCTGCTATATTATTTCTGGTTTCTTCCTATACGAGCAATTCTCACCATTGTCGGGCGACTGGGCTCCCAGTTGTCCCTTTTTTTCTATACATTCGATCCTAGCCGAACTGTAGTGATGGAGGATACTTTATCCAAAAGGATAATAATGTTATTTGTAAGTGTCTTTGTAAGGAATAATAAAAATGTCGTTTATTTAAATCGCTTAACGTACTAGCCTCGGTGATCCTTCTAATGAAATATTAGCCAAGGGTATTCTTTACAGCAAAGACGAAAAATTCCACAAGGATATTTTGTAAAATCCCTACGATTGTTCAACGTTTTGTGTGTGTGGGAGCTGGAAGGGGGCGGGAGGGGAAAGCTCCCTATTATTAGAACACCATCTAAATGCTGCATGGTTGGATGGCGATGATGATGTTTAGGTTTATCTTAGCTTCACAGTTTAATTCGGGGTGGTTTTCCCCATTGTTTGCGACCGCAACGGGGGGAATCAAACGAGCCAGTCGTCGATGGTGATGGTCGCAATACAGAGTCATTAGAGAAGAAGGTGTTGGAATGCGTTCTGGATAAAACTTAATTTTTTTTTATATTTCTAACCCTCAGCATGGTGCGCTCATTCACACATACAGATGAAATACCCTACGACCTCAAAAATCTAGCAATTCGGCAACGTATACGAATGGAATCGGAATGGAAAAAAGGGATGTTGCTTTTCCCACGTGTGCTGTTAATAAATTAGATTTAACGAGGATTTTTGTGGGATTTTCCTTACAAAAATACGACCCCATCTACTGCTATTAACAACCAGCCAGCGTTAATTGTTAACATACAGCGTTTTAGTTAAGCTTAAACACTGTTTAGGGATTTAGATGAAAACTAATGAATGCGGCCGAAAGGGAAAAACAATTTTTTCACTGCTGAATCATTTAAGTGGGTCGAAGGAGGAACCAAGTGTACACCACATTTACAAAATGTCGTAATGTGGCTGAAATTTAATTTTTTTCTTCAATTCTTGCTCGGAAAGTTCATTAAGGATACATTTCGCTTCCACATTTGACCATTTGCAGAATTATTTTTTTAAAATATTTGGTCAAATCGTACTCTTGGCTACAATATATATTCAACCGATATACATTTAATTGTTATTTTCGCATCTAACAAAACCAAAATATAAATAGATTTCCCTAAAAAATCGCAATTTTGTATGGATAATGACGGGATGAATAATTTCAATGTTGTAAGAGCTTTTGGATCATAATAACACATTAGATTTTTTCTGTTTGTAATTATTCACGCACGCAATTCACGAATTTATTGTTGGAAACCACATTTTAACATGAAAATGTGTCTAATTTTACATGACAGCGTAATTTTTTGTTTTGGCCAGCCACCAAAAAGGGTTGGAATTTTCGTGTCATTTTCAACGGAAATTTATTAATTGAAAAATTAAGCACTGAAATACTGATATTTGCCATAGTTTTCTTAACCCGAATCGAGAACGGAGGCAGATAGAAACTTTCTGATCAATACGGAAAATTATGAGCATGTCCGTGCATATGTCTGCCGGTCTGTATCGTGTCCTAAACATAACAAAAGCTATAATTGGCAATCTGGTAATCATTGGAGACCCGTATGGTGATATTCGTATCGAAATTCGAACAGTTGTACCAAAATTCCACTTCGAAGTCAAACTTTCGAAAAAGATTTTTTAAAATTTATTCCAATCGCATTTTGATGTATGGGAGTTTTATGTAGAACCATATTCTAAATAACTTTTGTTCTTGGACGTTTTTGAGATATTCGCAAAAATCGTTTTCGTTCGTATGGGGGGTACCCTCCTTAATGGTCCATTTTTGCCCATGAGCCTCGCATTTTACGAAAAACGGATCTGTGCAAAATTTCAAGTCTCTAGCTCAATCCGTGCGCCCGCAATCCGCGCCACAGGCGCACAGACGGACAGACGGACGGACATGCTAAATTCAACTTTTTTTTTATCATTCTAAACACACTGGTGTAATTCATTTTTTTGTGCGATGACGGGATCTTGGCGTTACAAACGGTAAGGCAAAGTTAATATACCCTTTGGTTTCACCATACGGGTATAAAAACCTTGAGAATGCGTTGAGCTAGCGACTTGATATTGTTTGTGCATGAAACTTATCAAAATCGTAGTTTTCTATAAACGGGTACCTCCTGTACATACACTCAGAAAAATAATTCATAGTATCTATGAAAAACTTAATACCTGTGAAAAAGTCTATGAAATTTTAGGCGTTCCATTGAAGTCTGGTCTTAGAACCTATGACAAAAAAAATCATTCTTTTAACGCCTTGAGACCACCGGGTCATATATGACCCCACCAGTTTTTTGTGCTGAAACTCCGAATTTTTTTATGATCTGGCAATGCTAAAACGTCAATCAAGGCTTACATTTTTATCATGGTGAAGTTCATGAACGAGCAACGTTTGGAAATTATTAAAACTTACTACCGAAATTCTGAGTCGGTGGTGGCAATCGTGTAATCTCGAGAAATGGTCCCGTCGAATGGCCACCTCGCTCATGCGATTTAACGCCGTTGGATTTCTTTTTATGAGGTTATGTTAAATAGTTGGTTTATGCCAACAAGCCAACAACGTTAGAGCAGCTCAGGAACAATATCGAACGCGAAATTGCCAACGTTCCGGCCGATATGTGTGGAAGAGTGGTGGAAAATTGGCTCCAAAGAATCAATCAGCAAACGTGCTCGCGGTGGCCACATGAACGACATTGAATTTCATACTTAAATGTAAGATGTCCACTACACCTGGAATAAATTTCAGCCCGATATCTCAATTATTCTGTGTTTTATTTAAATACAAAATTGTTATGTCCTTATAAGACCCGATACATAGCATCAGATATAGCATCAGATATCAGACATAGTGGCCCATACTCATTGTCATTTTTAAGTTCAGGTTTTGTTAAACATGAGTTTAAACTGATAGAAATTCATAGAAAACTGTCAATTTAAATTCATGTTTAACAACACCATAGTTTTGAAAATGACTACGACACCATTCTTTACATCTTACTCCGCTCAAGATTAGAAATGTATTGAAAATTCAGTTTGCCATCTAATGCTGTGTATTTTCATAATATTGTATTATTTCTCAATAAACTTTGTTATCTAATTTGCCCTCTTCAATCTACTAACAGATATGAGTTAACATTTTATGGCAAACCGAATGCACATTGAATTGCAAATATGACAGAACTTATGAACCATACCAACTGTATTCATATAAATTTCCCCCCTCCCTGCTCCGCTTTCATAGCAAAACCCTTCGGCAAACCATCTGGTATTCACTTAGCTGCATACATTCTGAAAAGTTTCGAAAAACTTTGAGGAAGCCTTAAGTACCATATGCACAAAGTTTTGATTCTTATTTTATTTCTGTTTCATTTTAAATTTCATAAAATAACAAACGAATGTACATTGAACGAAACATAACGAACTAATGTGAAAGAAAAATAAAAATGAAAAAAAAAACTAAAAAAAAGCGTAAAATATGTGGAAAAATAGGATTCTTTCGATATGCGGGAGAGTCAGAAACTTATTTTTAAGTTTTGCTTATTTTATGTTCTTGAATAAACATTTTTTTCCGAGCTCTACCAAATTTTTGTTGAGTTTTTTTTAAACTATATATCCACTGGATATAGTGAAATATATTTTTTTCTAACATGGCGTATGTTTTCGTCCTTTAAATTGTACAAATGCTTCAAATACGACTTGAAAACAGACACAACAAAAAAAAGCCAATGGAATAAAGCGTTTCAAACTTTTCAGAATTACTTGAAAAACCTGCCAATGCACACTGCACAGACATATGGAAAACTTGAAAAAGAATACAAAACTTAAAATTGTTCTTCGTATGAGAATTAGGCTTGTAAGTATATGACTATCGCCAACGATTTAAGACACTTATGAAGACTGCATTGTGGATGTGGAAATTCAACTAAACATATTCCTCTTACCTTACGAGGATGTGGCACGTAAAGCGTGTTGATTTGCAATGAGGAAAAAGTTGGAAAAATTGTCGAAAACTTTACGACTATAGAAGTTTGTCTTTGAAGAGAGAAAATAGTGGTATATAAACATTCTGTTTGACTTTCTTCTTTGGTAATGGCATTATTCGATTTATTCTATCTTCTTATTGCTTTAAGAACCGATTTTTTAAACTTTACAGTGAATCCTTTAATTCAAATTCTCATGTAATTTACACTGAGTTTCAATAACCAGGAGAATAAGTTGTTTAAAATTGAAATTGCTTGGAAAAATCCAAGAAAATTTTTTCTTTCAATATTTGTTTGAAATTTTTGTGTCCATTTGTGAAAATTTGAAGTTACTTACATATATAGGGGATATTTGAATCGAAGGAGAAACCGGGTAAACACATCCATCTTCAAGAAAGGGATGGCGGGGGAGGGGGGGGGGGAGATGTTGCTCTGAAATAACATTTTTTCGTCTGCGGCGCATTTTTTTCAAGGATTTTTTATTTTTCTCTGCGACTTGAGAACGGAGGCAGATAGAAACGTTCTGATCAATACGAAATCTGTTTCAGACAAAATTATGAGGAGATCCGTGCATCTGTACGTCTGTTTGTCCGCCTTTTCGTTTGTCTGTCTGTTTGTTTGCCCGCTTGTCCATCTGTCTGTAGGTCTGTCCGTTTTACGTATCTTAAATAACTCGAGAACGTGTAGACCTAGCGACTTGAAATTTTTTGTAAATAAGTTTGATACAAATCGTAGTTTTCTATCACCTTTTGGAAAAGTAACGTTAGCTATAACGGATATCTTCCATACAATTATTTTGAAAAAATACAGTTTTTTGAAAATCTCTCGAAAATTATGCTCTTTTATGAAAAAATGCACATAACTAAATTTAAAGAAAATAAAATTTTCCACATTTTTTTTCTAAAACGATTTTTACATATCTCTAACGGCTCTCAACATATTACAAAGTACCAGGAAAACCGAGCCATGGTCGGCCACCTCAAATTCGTCCTTTTGCTGAAATTTTGGAGAGGTGAGACCTATCGATCTAGATAGGTCTAGAGCAGTGGTTCCCAAACTCTTTTGGCCCACGGACCCCTTTTCATAGTCAAAACTTGCCCACGGACCCCTTTTTATACCCGTATGGTGAAACCAAAGGGTATACTAACTTTGCCTTACCGTTTGTAACGCCAAAATCCCGTCATCGCACACAAAAATGAATTACACCAGTGTGTTTAGAATGACAAAAATATTTAATTTTTGCATGTCCGTCCGTCCGTCCGTTCGTCCGTTTTTGGCGCGGATTGCGGGCGCACGGATTGAGCGACTTGAAATTTTACGCAGATCTGTTTTCTGTAAACTGCGAGGCTAAGTTCGTTAATGTGCAAAAATTGACCATTAGGGGGATGCCCCCCATACGAACGAAAATGTTTTTTGTGAATATCTAAAAAACGGTGCATCTTATCACAAAAGTCCAAGAACAAAAGTTTTTTAGGATATGATTCTACATAAAACTCCCATAACTCAAAATCCGATTGGAATAAATTTTAAAAAATCTTATTGAAAAGTTTTACTCAAAGAGGAATTTTCATACAATTGTTCGAATTTTAATACGAATATCACCATACGGGTCTCCAATGATTGCCAGATTGGCAATTATAGCTTTTGTTATGTTCATAGTCAAAACTTGCCCACGGACCCTGGGTGAAAAACTACATAAATGTTTAATAGAAAAATTACAAATTTAACTTTGATGTCTTGAATGGTAAATGGTAACGTAAAAATAAAATATAAATTAAACATTTTGTTGAAGAAGTATTTATTGAAATTATAACTTTTGTTTTAAAATACAAAAAAAAATTAATGACTTGGATGAACCTGATGGGATGTTATGAGTGTATTTATGTTCGGCTCAATGTTTGTGAGTAGCAACCGCAAATCCCCATGAGTACTAATTTCTAGTCGGTTTCTTTTTTTTGTGATGAGGCTCATAACGGCACTGAATCTACGTTCTACCAAATAGGAAGACGGAAAAGCAATCAACAGCTTCTGTTATTTATTTTAACTTCCATATTAATAAAAATGTGTCACAATTTTTTTTATTTTATATTAAACCTTGCGCGGACCCCCTGACGTTGTTCAGGGACCCCCAAATCAATTTTAATTTTCCACGGACCCCCTGGATGATCCCAGGGACCCCTGGGGGTCCGTAGGGACCACTTTGGGAACCACTGGTCTAGAGGGAAAAGTCAGGTTTGTGGTGGAAAAATCGAAACCCCTTAGCCCCCATAGTAATACTGCCAAGTTTCATTAAGATCGGACCACCCAATTCGAAGATACCAGGCGAGAGGTATCAAGGGGAATTTTCTCAGAGGTGAGACCTATCTAGATTGATTCCTTGTCCTCGAAAATCCCTAACCCCCAAGTTTCGTGAAAATCGTTAGGCGGGTTTTCGAGATCGTTTGTGCAGACAGACAGACAGACAGACAGACAGACATTCCTCGTATTATATTATAGGATAAATAGAGTTTTTAGAAAATTTCTCGGAAACTATGCGTTTTTGAGAAAAAATGTGTATAATCAAATTCAAAGAAAATATCAATTCCTCCATTTTTTTCCTTTAATGATTTTTACGCATCTTTTACGATTCTCAAGGTAGGTATTTAAAAAAAATATTTTTTTTTTGAAATTTGTTTTTATGTATGAAATTAGATACTGCAGAGGAAAGTTTTGTGTTGATCACAACTGATATTTTTTTATAAAAAATTTGCTGTTCGTGCACTTACACATGTGCAGCATTACAGTAAATACACAAGGTCTGTGACGTCAGTGGAATACATAAACTTCATCTAGAGTTAAATATATTTGCTTTCTAGGTGGAAAATGTAATGAACGGACAAACTGTAAAGACCACGTAATTTTCCATCTTTTAAACGTTCACAGTCGCCACACCTTTCAACTATTCGCACTGTATTTAGGTAGGACATAACTTTAGTAGAAGGTTAGACAGTTTAGATAAATCGCAGCATCTACCACGAGCGATTAATTTCGAACATTTCCACCCAACATTAAAAAGGTGCCGAAAATCCCAGGAGAAAATACTTATACCTAAAATGAGATGGGGAAAAAAATAAAAGGGTTTCAAAGGATGAGGATTTGGCTAGCATAAAAAAAATGGGATTGTTGGGAAAAAAACTACGCAAGTAAAATGAACAGCAAATTGTGAAAAAAATTACAATCAACAACAACAACGAAAAAGAATAGTCTGACATGCCAAAACCTCCCTTAAACAGCAGTAAAAAGAATTAAAACACTTTGCCCTTTAATCTTTTTCATGTATCCCAAACAACATTTATCTGAAGCTGCTCTCTCCCTTGTAGAATGAATACATATAGAGGAAACTTAGCTCGTATAAGTGGGTGGTATTAGGTAGTGATGGCACTACTCTTGGGTATTCTCAGAACAAGGACGAGTTACGTGGGCAAGGATTAGTTACACTGACATTTGCTATTTTCTTGCAATACACGATTCTACCCGCTCCCATTCCAGCATCATCCTTGAAATAAATTCCCACTAGAGTTTTCCCAATGTTTGACCAGTTATTCGCATGGTCGTGGCAATCGGATATGGGGAATGGTTCGATGCCGAATGGGTGCAATTGGTGGATGATTCGAGACCCCTGGTTACCTCTTTGATTACATTGTTTGTTCACAAAATGAAAATCCCCTAGAGATCAATAAAAATTAGTCTCACGTTCAAGACGGAAACGGTTCGCAGTTTCAATGGCTTCGCTTTAGCACACAATATCGTCCAGGATCATGAAAAGTTTGCTTTAAGGATGCGATGCGGCTTCAACATTTCTTTTTGTCCTTATATCTCTTTTCTATATTGGTGCTGTCGTTTGCTGTATTACACCAACCGATTTACCATTTTTTTCTGGGTATTTTCTCGTTTCTGTTTTTTTTTTTTTGACTTTTCTGGGTATTTAGCCACCTTACTTGCAACCCCTTCCATCCGCTGCTTTGTCTATTGGTCGTTGGAAGCATTAAGTTAGTCGTGCAGATAAAAGTGTTTTGTTAGAATGTTGTTAATATTGTTTGTAAGACGATATACTTGCACATTTTATAAGGATTTACGATCTAAACGATGACAGGACAAATAGTAAAAGTACCACGTAAGATCCTGCAAATTATATTTAAAATGACAATTTATTATTGTTGAAGAAGTAGCAATGGTAATTTAGTCAGTGGTTATTGGAATTCTGAGATTAAGATAAATTGTTACTAAAATAAATTAATTCATTTGGAAGAAATGTGTTCTTTTTATTGATGTAAAAACTAAAATAAATGAAAACGTTTTTTTTATTTTTGGTTCACATTTGTTCAAATTTAAGACGCCTGTTGAAAATTATGTCATTCGGTGCCATTTTTTCCAAACTGTGATACATTTACATTGATCTCCGAACTCATTCTAACAATAAAACGTTCACAGTCGCCACACTTTTCAAATGTTCCTAACCTTTTTATCACGCGAGCGATTTTTAAGAAATATAAAAAAATCCGTGACCAGAATTTCCTGCAACCATTTTTATATGCGAAATGCCACAATTTGCGAGGTATAGTTTATTTCACCACCTTAAGAACTTCCGCATTTTAGTACACTTTAGTACAAAAGATGCGAATAAATCTTTGTTCAATTCTAAACTCATAACTTTTTGAAACAACACAGAGAAATAAAAACACAAACAGACTGAAAACTAAAAGTCAAGCCGCTTACACTTTTACCAATAAAAAAAAATTGTTTGGTCTAATAAAACGGGATAAGGCAATGGTAAATATTGTAGTAGCGTGACCACATTAATCGAAACCTCTTTAATCAATTTACCAATTACTATACCCCCAGCGAACAAAACTTTAGCCAATCTATGCGAAAAACCCTTTCGCTTCACTATTTTCCTTTTTACTCCCACCAAAGCATTTACTTTTAACCACCCCCTTTAAACCAATTTCCAAAAGGGGTTTAAATCAGAAAACAAAGCGAACGGTTAGTGTCGTGCATTGTACGAATTTTATGTACTATACACATTTTCATTTATCCCAGTATCGTGAAATAGGGGGTCATCCAGATGAAATACTTCATTTGGAAAAAAAGCTCAATCAATCGTAAAAGCCCCGAAAACAAACGTCAAAGTTTTAATTGAATCACATGCCAAACAAAGTATTGATTAAAAGCTTTTTTTTATTCCATTTTCGCAAAAGGATTTACTGAGTTCAACTGAAGGAAGCATGGACAGCCAAAAAAAAAAGTATTAAGAACCTGACGAGCACTAAACACCATATTGGAACCCTTTTTTCGCTTAAGAAGGCTCAATTTACCCGGCCCCACCACCACATGAGAGATTATGAAAAGTGCCTGCAACGATAGGGAAGCCAATTCCGATTGTGGGTTGATGTGAGGGGCTTCAAAATCTGCCTATGACCGGCCACGTGGCTTAAAATTCCATCCTCCCGACGACGAAGACATTCGACATCGCGTCTCTCTCCGTAATAAATAAAATTACTTGCGGTTTGTACACAAAATCGGGATCAGATAAAGAATTTTTTTCTTCAGTTTATTTTGCTTTTATTTGTTATCTGGTGGGTCGCCGTTTAATTAGGGTGGTCGTAGATCCCGGAATGATCAGCACAGTCCAGGATTTAGGCATGTTATTCGGATATCGCGAAAACTACTTTTTTGTCCCGGATTATTCGATTCCATTTTTAAACCTGAGAATCTTCACCTACGACGCAATTCACTGTAGACTTTCTACCTTCAGCGTGTTTTTCTTCAAGAAAGAATTTCGCCAACGGCACATTTTATAGTTAAGGTCCCGTGCGATTTTTGCGATTTTTTCTTGATTTTCTCCGCGAATTTTATCCAGAATTTATTCCACAAATTTTATTAATCTATCGCAGAATAAATTCACGTAGCAAAAGTTGTTAAAATTTGAATTTATTCCGGTTGTGAATGAAAAATTCAAGTCTTTCAGGAAAAATTTTCAGAATTTTATGTCGTAGTGGAAACTGTTGCGAAATGTGAATTTAGTGTCGATGAATATAATTCGCGGAATAAAATGTCAGATGTAAACGGTGCCTAACTCTTCGATTATGAAACAATTTTTACTCAAAATTTCTCTCAAAAAGTGAAAAGGCCTGACCTGATATGTGCTGTCTACTAAATAAACAAAACTTCCCTCCTTTTTGAGAAAATACTGGGGGCGTAAAGCCCAATTCAGACTAATGATTGCTATTACGATTGAAGCTTCTCGACCAGTGAGATCAAAGCTTTAAACGATAGGAACATGAAAGCTTTGATCTCATTGGTCGAAAAGCCTCAATCGTAATCGTAATCGTAATCGTAATCGTAATCGTAATCGTAATCGTAATCGTAATCGTAATCGTAATCGTAATCGTAATCGTAATCGTAATCGTAATCGTAATCGTAATCGTAATCGTAATCGCAATCGCAATCGTAATCGTAATCGTAATCGTAATCGTAATCGTAATCGTAATCGTAATCGTAATCGTAATCGTAATCGTAATCGTAATCGTAATCGTAATCGTAATCGTAATCGTAATCGTAATCGTAATCGTAATCGTAATCGTAATCGTAATCGTAATCGTAATCGTAATCGTAATCGTAATCGTAATCGTAATCGTAATCGTAATCGTAATCGTAATCGTAATCGTAATCGTAATCGTAATCGTAATCGTAATCGTAATCGTAATCGTAATCGTAATCGTAATCGTAATCGTAATCGTAATCGTAATCGTAATCGTAATCGTAATCGTAATCGTAATCGTAATCGTAATAGTAATCGTAATCGTAATCGTAATCGTAATCGTAATCGTAATCGTAATCGTAATCGTAATCGTAATCGTAATCGTAATCGTAATCGTAATCGTAATCGTAATCGTAATCGTAATCGTAATCGTAATCGTAATCGTAATCGTAATCGTAATCGTAATCGTAATCGTAATCGTAATCGTAATCGTAATCGTAATCGTAATCGTAATCGTAATCGTAATCGTAATCGTAATCGTAATCGTAATCGTAATCGTAATCGTAATCGTAATCGTAATCGTAATCGTAATCGTAATCGTAATCGTAATCGTAATCGTAATCGTAATCGTAATCGTAATCGCAATCGTTAGTCTGAATTGTGCTTAAGACACAGTTTATGCTGCTAGCGCGTCGTGATTTTCGTGATCAGAATTTCCTTGATGAGTACTTTTCGAGTGATTACAAAGTATCAAAAAATTTCTCCTTCCTCACCCACCGGTCATTTTAATTTAATTTAATTTATTCGAAAAAAAACCTAAAGGAAAAATTCCTTGTACAAAGTTTTTTAGGTACTACAGTCGAGCCTGAATGAGTGGCATCTCACTATGCCACTAATACAGGTTACCCACTTACCCTAAGTTCCCACTTTTGTTTAGAAACGCTTAGACAGAACAATCCATCCCTGTTATAGAGGTTTAACACTTACCCTGGTCCCACTTAGCCAGATTTGACAATTTATATGGCACTGATTTTAACATATTTATCCCAAACTAGCTTGCATACCCGTCATTGCCGGGTTAAGTTTTTTCAATTTTTTTTTGATGGTCTATGTTGGAGCTAAACTTCAGGCCAATCGGCTCGGTAGTTTCCCCGCGAAAGAGTAGCATAGCGCAAAAACTAAGTTTCGAAATCACTTTACCCCCTCCCCTTACTCCCCCCGCCCCCCGCGTATGCCTATGTTGGAACCAGAACTACCATAGACACTCATACCAAATTTCAAGTCAATCGGTTCAGCCGTTTTTGCGTGAAAGAGGAAAAGACAGACAGATAGACAGACAGACATACAGACAGACAGACAGACACCAACTCATTTTTATATATTAGTATGATTTAAGCGAAAAAAAATATGGTCACCTTACCTTTAACGCAAACCACTCCCCAGACTGTCCAGAAGCCAAACCAGACGAGCAGGGGATAACATTGTGTAATGCCGTTGGATGTTGATTGATAGCTAAAGTGGAGAGAGTATTCTGAAGAATAAGGTCGAGTTAAAGGTATAAAAATAAAATTGTTACCCTTTTTCGCGTTTTTTTATTTTGTATCCTTGGTTGGTGGATTTTTTCCGTATACTTCGTAAAAGGTAATTTCCGGGTCGTTGATTATAAAGGATATCGAAGAAATTATTTTTGAAAAAGCCAAGAAATTCTGAAAAGGAAATGAATAATAAGAGAGAAAAAAATGAAAAACATAAACAAATAAACGTGAATCTCTTAGAATTTTTCGCCTAAACAGAGATCGAAGGATAAAAATACGTATTGAAAATTACATATTATTTCGAAGGGGTTATTCGTTTAGCTTAAAAATGGTTTCACAGACATTTCAAGTTATCCAATGTTTCTAAGATTGTTGGATTTCGTGGTAAATTGATGATCGTTGCTAGGCAACCAAGTGACCTTAATGTAAATGAATTTAAATCTATAACATTTACAACATATGAAAGGTTCGCTCGTTTTTTAAGAATAATTTTTATTCAATTTTTAAAACATCGATAATTTCGGAAAAATTTCTAAATTCAAAGAAAAAAATCATGGAATCTAAAACAAAACTCTTGGTTAAAATGCTTTAAGAAATAAAAATGCGCCGCAGGTGAAAAAAATATAATTTGTAACAACTCCTAGCAGAAATGGAGTGCGTTTTGCATATTTCAAGTTCGCTTTTTCCATCGTTTGATAAATTATGACACTAAATTGAAAAATTGAAAAAATAGAATATTCTTTTCGATAATCGTATTCAATCATTGATCTGTTCAATCAATATTTACGAATATACTTGATGAAATTACTCAGATTAATTTTAATTTAATTACTGCCATTATCCACATCATTTACAAAAAAAAACTATAATTAATTCATTTAAATGTAAATGGAATGTTTCTGATAATGCGAAGATCATATAGAAAAAGGTAATAAGCTCTCATTGTTGGTTATTTATTAAATAATTAAAAATTAATTTTACAGACTTGTACATTTCAAATTTTACACTTTAATAAATAAATTAACATTAATTTCAACAACGTTTTGTTATTTTATCTAGATGTATAACATATGTGCAGATTTAATAACACATAACACAATTTAAATGACACCATTTTCATCTTATAGTATAGACCTATAATAAATTTTGTTCATACTGAATTGGCTTCAATTTAATTGTTTTTTTTTTCGTATCCCATTTAATATGAAATGAAATTGCATTTTATCACAGTATTCAATTGGCAACAAATTGAAATTTCACCATTTGACACTTAATTAAAAAGACACCTGATTTTTTTTCGTCACACATGTCGATGAGTTTTTGAAGTATTCTTGAAAACTGCATATGGCGCTAGGGCGTTTTTGAATTGCCTCTGATAATCTCGAACATTGTAGTTTGATTGCTGGAATTAAAAATAAAAGTATTTAAAAAAAAATCAATCATGATGGAATTGCGATTCTAATTACATTAAGTGCATCCCTGAGCTCCAAATCAAAAAGTTTCCTCAACCCTCTGTAATTTTTATTTAAAATGCGGCCAAGTTCAACCCGGGAAACCCTAAATTTTTCCGTTGTTGTTGCCATATCTGAAGGTTCTGAAGTGCTGTTTGATTCATCTGTAGATACTCTTGGGCTTGTCGATTTTCCGTGCTATTTCAAGAATGATTAAAGAAAGGAAAAAATCATGATTTTTCATAGACGTTTTTTTTTATTCCAATAGTAAATCCAATTAATTTGAAATATCATAAAAATTTTACCCAAGGGCGTTTCGTTGGTGTTGTATCACTAAAACCATCCGCAATTAGATCGTAAATTTGATTCAGCGCAAACACAGTCTCGTTGTATTGCTTAAAATTGCATAAAAGTATTTTAAAAAATGAGAAAAAATCACGCATAAAATTTGAAAAAATTGTGAAAAGTTAAACTAAAACCATAATATAAAAATATCTATATGGCATAAAAAATTATGTTAAGTGATGCTTTAACTAATTTTTCGTTACCTGATTTATAATCCGTCTCATGCCACCCAATGTTTCAAAGAATCCCCAGAAACCGCCACGTTTCGTACGATGTTTTCCAGAATCTTTTGCTATATTCCCACCAGATACGATTGCAACAAGCATAACTGCCACAAAGAGTCCTCTAAACATGATGGGTCAGGTCCTTGGAGATAATATGAAATATAAATGGAAATTATTAGATAAAAATACTGAAACACCTGTGGAATTTATTATTATTTAAGCATACTGCAAAAATAAAACATATTTAGTAAAAAAAAACAAAGCAAGTTAAATTTAAAAACGTGACCAGGTGGAAGACGCTATTGTCTACGAGAAAACCACTTCAGTAATTTGTATTATTAATAAAAACATAAAGAAAACTACACAGTTAAAAATAATGAAATGTTGGCAAAAAAAATTTCGTTATATGCGCCGCAGGGAATTTTTTTTAAAGAAAACTTCGCAATAATTTCTGCAGAAACTGCTCCGCAAGCGAAAATTTTTGGGTTTCGAGATCATTTTTTTTAATGATTAATAAATTTCAGCACTAGATTGCATAATTCAGGAGCAAAAGTTTAGTTTTTGGGACGCCGGGACAACATTCTGAAATCCGAGACTTTCCCGCCCATTCCCAGACGTAGTCCTACAGAATGTTCTTTCATGAATTTTCTCCTAGGAAACATGCTACAGTAATTCAACAGAACTCTAATTTTAGGCTGACAGTAGTTTTTTTATATTTAAAAAAAATAATTTCAGGCCAGAAAATTGACCTGTAAATCATTGTGAAAAAATCACAAAGCGGAAAATGGGAAAACCACCAGTTAAAAAGTGGTTAAAAATGTGTGCCTTACTAAGTTGGTCAGTAATTTTTCTTAGCATTTGATATTTTTATGACTTTCTTAGTTTTATAGAAACTGAATAATAACCCACCACCACCAGCACCAGACTAGCGGACATTAAACATACCAAAGTAGAAAAAAAAACAACGAAATCATCATTCTTTTCACCATTCCGAGGTTAATGAATTCTTAAGTTCCTTCGGTAGAATAAACTTTCTCAGGTCTACAGATTTTTTTAATTAAAACTAAAAGCCATGGTGGGAGAAAATCAACCAAGAAATGGCAAAAGAAGCAATTTTTCAGTGCCAAAGGACACACTATTTCGCAAAAAGGATTCGGATGCCCATGAACCCAACAACTGTGTAGCCAGAACGAAAAAAAAACTATGAGTAGGTACAAGTTGTATTTTATTCCTGGAAGTTTTCCCATACAAAAAGGACTCGTCTGCAGCAGCCGCATATTGCAAATTTGAGCTTTTTAGTCACACAAAAAGCTATGCGAGGATGAAGTAAAACATTCCAATTTCTTACTTCTTATAATATGCTATGCAAGGATAATTATTAGGGGGGTTTGAAAATGATTTCGAATATAGTTCCTATAATTTTGGGACAATTTCCCAAAAGAGATGAGACCAAAAGAGTCGTCGAGAGCAAAAGAATTGTTGAGAGCAAAAAAATCATTGAGAGCAAAATTATCGTTAAGAGCAAAAGAGTCGTTGAGAGCAAAAAAGTAAACCGCATAAGCCACTTTTCGAGATAAATGAATGTGAAAATGTAGGAATTATCAACGAGCTGGGGAATACGGTTTTTTTTGTGTAAAAAGTTCACATTTGGGGAAATTATATAAAAGGTGTTAAATTTTCAATTGAAATTAAAAAAGTTTAATTTTAAAGTTTTTTTCCAAAAAAAAAAAAAATGTGGGTTAGAACACTTTTGCTCTCAAAGTCTCAAATAACCAAAGCAAAAGAATATGCAAGCAATAGTGTTCCAACCCACAAAAAATTTGTGTGTTGTGGGTTGAACTATTTTTGCATCTTGCAACATAAAAATTCTGGGCCTTAAATAATATAAAATGGGCTGAAGTAGCTAAGCTTCGTTGGTGCAGTTCACACAATTTTTTTTTTGTAATTTGAAGGTGCACCAATTCTGATTAATGTGAGATATATCAATTTCATGAAATCAATTTCTACTGGGGAGAGAAGCAACGCAAAAGAAAAGTTAAACGCAACTAAACCTCCAAGCAAAAGATAGAACAGATGTCACTAAGGGCAACTTGA
This sequence comes from Chrysopilus asiliformis, assembly GCA_964034945.1. Classification (NCBI taxonomy): domain Eukaryota; kingdom Metazoa; phylum Arthropoda; class Insecta; order Diptera; family Rhagionidae; genus Chrysopilus; species Chrysopilus asiliformis. Next base: position 7,132,297 of record OZ035963.1, read on the forward strand.
ATTCCTTTCGCAGGCAAAAAAGCTTTAAAAAACGTGCCGCAGGGAAAAATTTCTACAAGCTAATCGCCAAATAGCATAACTTATAACGAGATGAAGTTAACTTCTACGCCAGGAAATAGTCTCAAAAATTTCGGTCTCAACCAATTTGGCAATCCAAGATCGCGACTGTTATAACGTTCTCTGTTGCCAATAGGTGGCCATAAAACCGTACAAATGTTCCAAGCCATTAATGGTTTTCTATTCACGTGAAACTTTAACTGCGGCAGTGGCAAAAAAACGGATGCTCATCAAAGGATATTATCGCAAAAAAAACATTTTGCCACCAAAGTAAATATTTTAGTATTAACTTTGGAACACATCTACAAAAACATTTGATTACCATTTTGAACTGCAGTTACTTGGTAATCTTCATTTTGGCATTAAGATTAAGAACCTCATAAACAAAGATATATAATAAACCAAAATTATTATTTAAAATATTTCCCTAGATAGTTTTCCCCGACAATTTGATAAATAATGTCTGCGGTCTCTATGCCACCGTTTGCAACAAATAGAGTTCCACCGGAAACAGAGCTTTTGACCAATGACTCGAGAATTTCAAAACTTATATTTGCTTCTTTCTTTTGCAACTTTGTGGTCGGCGGCGATTGGAGTAGCCTCTCAACGGTTGCTATTTTTGTTCTTTTTTTATGTTCACCTTGCAAATAGACTACAGCAAATGCAACTTAAACTAGAAAAGTCAAGATTTCTGCGCCTCGAAAGACAAACTTTTTAACTTTTCCACTGGCTTTTCTCGACTTTATTCATAGTCACAAGTTTTTCATTCAAAAAAATATAAATAAATAAAGAAAAACTTTGAAAAAAAAACGTAAAAAACTACATTAAAATAACATCATTAAAAGTTCAAATTAGTATTTGAAGTGAGGCTGATGAAAAAACTTGCCCAGCATTAACGTAATTTTCGTTAAGAATAAACTTTGAAAAAATTGTTTGTTTTTTTTTTGATTTTCCAACTAAAAATATTTTTTCAACAAGATTTCGTATTTACAAAAAAAAACGAATTGAATGAAAATAGCTCTTAATCGTTTCAACACTGTTAAATATGTTAAATATGCATAGTCATTAATTTTTTATAACTCAACTATAGCATAACCACATCACTTATGGCGCTCCGTTTTTTCACTTCTTGTTCTTTGCAACTTTCTTATTGCATCGCGAAAGTGTTAACCATGAAATATAAACTTAACAAACATAAACAGATGAGTATCACTACCCAGATGTGTTGTATAAAAGCATCTTAGCACGAAATTGTTTTGTCTTTCCTTAACATATTCACTGTTCTTATTCCATCTGCTGAATTTTTTTTTTCATGTCCATTAATAGTTAAAAATTAGCTTTTCCAATGCTCCCTATAAAACTAGCTTTTAACCACACTTTCTTAATAGTTTTCCATAAAAAAGAGGATAAAAAGAACAGAAAAGTGGATACTTTGTACTAGAAAAGTGTTGTAAAAATTTTGTATGATGTCCAATACTTGTTAAAAGTACCACTGAAAGGATTATACAGTAATGCAGGTAAATCGCTTTAAGTTTACTTTTTAACTGCTTGTAAATAATGCAGGAAAATAGATATTTTTGTTTTATCATACCAAAAACGGTCAACAAGAAAATTTTTGTTTTACAAATTAAGGTTTTTTGTTCATGAAAAGAATTCCTTTAAACTCTTTGAAAGAAATCATAAAACAAATATTATTTCATTGCACTTTAAATGCCTACTGTAAAAAAGCTTGCATTTAAATATTTAAAAAATGTGCTTGACCATAGCATGTGCTTGACCATAGTTGAATTTTGTGTTGTAGTGTAAACGCTTTTGCAACATGAATTTAGTGCCCAAGAATAAAATCCGCTAAATAGTGTCAGGTGTAAACGATCCATAAGGCCCATTTCAGACTAACGATTGCGATTACGATTGCGATTACGATTGCGATTACGATTGCGATTACGATTGCGATTGCGATTGCGATTGCGATTGCGATTGCGATTGCGATTGCGATTGCGATTACGATTGCGATTACGATTGCGATTACGATTGCGATTACGATTGAGGTTACGATTGCGATTACGATTGCGATTACGATTGCGATTACGATTGAAGCTTCTCCACCAATGAGATCAAAGCTTTCAACGATTGGGACATTAAAGCTTTGATCTCATTGGTCGGGGAAGCTCAATCATAATCGCAATCGTTAGTCTGACTTAGGCTTAAGTCCAGTTTAAAGTGTCCTCGAGTGAACAGTCCTCTAATGTGAACTCAAATATTTTGGGATCAGCTGCTTTATACAGTCTAAATTAGACGCTATTTTCCCAGTGAAATTTTACTGGGAATATACAAAAAAAAAGTCATCAAAACCATTCAAATGCTTTAAAAACCTCTAAAAGCATTTGACAGGTTTTTGAGATTATACTGTAATCCCAGTCAATTTATACTGTAATTATACTGTAATCCCAGTAAAACTTGCTGTTATTCCAGTTCGTTCTAGTTTTACAATATATACAATCTAATATTTACTGCAAAGGACAGTATTGTGCCGAACAACGTAAAAGACAGTTTCTTACGTTTTTTACGTAAAAAACGTAACAAACGAGTAAAAAGGTAAAAACCTGGTAAAAATTAGTAATTTAAGGAGGATCTCCATTACCGTGACTTCTGTAACTGAAAAAAAATGCAGAAAACTAGAGCAAGATATACTTATGTAGATCTAAAAAGGAATGACTGAATACAAGTTAAACGCTATCCCTTCCAGTTTTACAATTTTATAGCAATCATATCAAACCTTATGCTATGAATATAATGTTCAAATTGGCATGGTAACAAAGCTTTTGACTATGCATGCGAAGGAGAAAAATGATATCACGCTATAATAACAGTTTGAATGTGTCCGTGCTTACTATTCACTTACAGGGACAATGTGTGATTGTAGTAGAAATCGCCATAAAATCGCCATAAAAAACAGGGGAAATTATTCTTGCAGTTGCCGACAAATTTTTGCAGTTGATTCTTATCTCCCTTTCTCGCCAAGGTATCTTCACATAAATGTGTCTCTATTTTTTTGCAGTTGCCGAAGTCATGGTAATGGAGGGCGACCTTTATGCCTGGATCAGACATGGCTACTTTCGCTGCGCTGCACGAAGATAAACTGTCAGAAAAACTGCAGCGGCTGCAAAAATTCACAGTTTTTCTTATCTGATCCAGGCATGTTTAATCCAGGCATTAGTATTTGCGAATTTTCCATTCTTTCAATATAATCATAAATTCATTTTAAATTTACGTATTAATGAAGTGCCAACAGCCGACGCAATAAAAAAAAACTTTAATTAGTGTCGTACTTCACCTTGAACTCGGATGCAACATAATAATTTTGAAAAATTAAGACTAATTCAATTTAATGGGCAAAAACAAACGGCCTTCAGCCCATAATAGTCGAATAGTGCTGACTTTACTATACTCTGTCACCGAAGGTATATTACAACGAGGCCGCAATAAGAAAAATCCCCACAATTTACTTCAGGTGAGTCAAATAGCCACACGTTTAATCAGGTAGACCCGTAGTTATCGCACGTATAGTAATGGTAAGTTTCACGAAACTACTTAAATCGAGTTAGCCGACTTTTTTTTACTTCAAATTCGTCTGCTAACTCGGTTTAGCGGTCACTAAAAATTTTGTGAAACCCGCCATTAATGTTTGATTAGTACATTTTTTTCGAGTCAAAGTGCAAACAACCGATCACTTGTCCAAAACCCTCAATTCAAACTACACTTTTTCTTGTATTCGCACCGCACCGTCTTTTTGCACCTCCGCTGTTGCACACTTCACACCTTTTTCTAACTACCTGTGGCCGGTTTTCATGACTATCGCTTATGCAATTTTGTTAGACGTTATAAGAAAAACATTTTATTTTTTTTTTTGTTAAAAGTATTTCTGCAGAATTTTATTTACTATTACCAAATAGATTACACCATAGACCGCAATCGATGTGAATACTTAAACTATTCAGGTAGATCGCCGTACTTAAGTTCGAGTCGAAGTTTAAGTAATTATAGCGATGTTGGCGGAGATGACGGAGGATTTTTTTTTGTAACAATTTAACTCTATGTGGTATTTTTATCTAGCAATATTGCCATAATAAACAGCATTAGTGTGGCTTTCACTTTTTTAACATCTCTAAAATAAAGATGTTGAACTTAAGGTGTTAGATAAAAAAAGGGGTTTATTTCGCTAGCACCATTGATGGTACCTAGATTGGCCTTCAATGTCGCCTGTAATCGAGAAACCTCCATCAATATAAACGTTTCAAGGTCTGAGAAAAAGTTTCGTTGCGTTGCATAGGTTTAGTACTTCATTTATGGGAAAACGTTTAACTATTCATACATAACTGTAATTTTTATGTTGGGAAAACCAATTGCAAAAAAAAATTGATCGAGTAATCGAAACTATCAGAAATTATTGGTGTTTCGTAAAAAAATATCAAAGCGTAATTAAACATTTCGAAATGTTGATGAGCCCCAAGACAAATCGATGATTGATTCATCGAGATGGCAGGGGGAATCCAAAAGATATACAATTTCATTGAAAATCATTGCACGTAGCTAATTATGTGGTTGTATTCATTCATACAAACTTAAGCCAGGCATTCATCTACTGTACTGTGATGTTTTTTTTAAATTAATACACCTTAATGGACACGGATTTGTGCATAATCTTTTTTGTATCACTTGGAATTGCAAGTTTTGTAACACTTGGATTTGACATTTTAAACATATTCAGATTTATTGGGGACGAAGACGAAAAATTAATTGCTAGGTATGTTTTTTTTTATTGCCGCACGGTTTTGGACCAAAGGGTTTCAGATTTGTTCCGCATATAGATTTTTTCCAAAAGTTCGTAAAGACTGATTTACAATGAAGCAGCAATGCCAACAGCAACAGCAACGTCGACGTAAAGAGCGACGGCAAAAAGAGAAATGCTGTCGGATGAATTACAATAAAGCAGCAACAGCAACAGCAAAAATTGACGTTCCCGAATTGTTAGAAGTTTTTTGGGGATTAATCTTTCTTTCATGATTACCTAAATTAAATTTTTATTAATTAACAATCTTAAACTTCATTTTAAACACAAAATTCGCCACCAAATTCGTTCCTAAAATGTCAATCATGTATACATAACCAACAAAAACCAGCTATCAACGTTGCTGTTTAGCGTTGCTGCTCAAATTTAGGATTAGAAATGAATCGGCAGCAAAATATCTCTCTGAAAATCTGACGTCAAAGAGTCGATTCTCGACCAATCAAAACACTTTCTCCGTGACGTTGCTGTTGCTGTTGGCGTTGCTGCTTCATTGTAAATCAGCTTTAAGGGTTTTATCAACAAAAATGAAATTTAAAAAAATCTAGTTCGCAGGTTTTCCAGGAAAATTGTCAACGAATTTCGCAATTTCCCCAAAACTCACTTATTTTAAAAAAATTGTATCTCGTGAACGGTTTATCGATGAGATATGATTTAAATATTTTTTGAAGCTTTCACGATTTTTGGTTTTTTGATGGTCATGGGCAGCACCGTCCTTGCCCGAAAGGTCTCGTTATAATAATAAAGAGAGAAATTTTTTCTTTCAAACGCGATCTAATTCGAAAAACCAAAATTTATCTTTTTAAGATACAAGAACTTTATGTGAAAAATCAAAAGAATTGTTTAAGATTTGAAAAAAAAAATATAATTGAATAAAATGTTCCCACAAAATTTCCTAAGGCACAGGAAAATTTCAGAAAACTTCTCGAAAAACTATTTTCCTACAGAACTGAATTTTTTGTACTCGATTTTGGACCCGGCGTCGCCCGGCTAAAAGCACGAATAGAGCAAAACTTAGGAAAACAAAAGACAATTCGGATTCGGATTCACTTTATTCCCTCCCTTTACTGCCCCCACCACTCTATCAATCCCCGACGAGAATCTATGCCGAATTTCAGGCCAATCGGCTCGGTCATTTTCCCGCGAAACAGTAACTTAGAGAAAAAAACTAAGCATCGGATTTACGTTACCCCCTCACCTTACTCTCTCCTCCATCCAAACTACTTTTTTGTTTATCTATGCAAGAGCTGGACCCCTATTTTAGGTATGTTAGAGATCCCCCTAGGAACATCTGAGCCGAATTTGAGACCAATCGGTTCGGTAGTTTTCGAACGAAAGAGTAACATAGAAAATAAACAAAGCTTCAGATTCCATTACCACATCCCCTTCTGTTCACACCAGATATTTTTGTTGACAAAACACTAAACTTTTCAAAATGTTAAAATTAGTTGCTCAATATATTTTTTCAAATCCCTCCTAACCCAAATACATTTTAATAATAGTTAGAAAAAAGTATTTCAAAATTACTTTACAGTAAATAAAATTTGAAATCAATCGTCGCAAAACTGAAATTAAATTATTTATACAGTTGGATTGCCGTGTACACATAAAATCAAAGTTATCCACTCAATCCAACGAAGCGTTTCTCATAACTGAAGCATAAAAGCAACATATTTTTATTATTTCATGAGTTTTTCATTTTTCTTATACGCTTGCAGGGAAGCAGAAAACGATTCACCTGTTACGCATTCCATACAATTATGGCACGTGGTAAATTTGCATTCAGCTTGCCTTATTTTTCTTAACTTTTCATCGCTTTACTCTTAGTTTTCCTTTCCACGGTTTTTATTTTTATTTTTTTTAAAAACATTATGCTAACATTTTGATCTAACGATATTAAGGTGAAGTTCACGGGGAAATCATAAGAATACAAAGTAAGGTAAAAAGGCGTTAAGGCACTTTATATTCACTTATGCTGTTTATTTGCATTTTAAACTTTAAGTAAAGTAACTGCATGTAATCTTTTTAATAATAATAAAGAAATTACGTGAATAATTGAAATTTACTATGCACGATGGCTGAAGAACAGATTTTAAGAAAATTATGAATGAATATTTTATTAGAGAATAGAGAGTGTTGTTAGTTTAAAGTGTGGTTAATAATATTTTTTTACTTTCTTATAAGTAGTATAATAAAGTATTGTATTAATAAAAACTTTCGGCTTCTGAATTTTGCCTTAAAAACATTTGCCGAGCGCTCCTGAGTCAATTGGAGCATTATTACAAAATTGTATTTCTGTCTGTCAGTCTGCTAGTCTAAGCGCGATATTACACATGGCAACTTTCGGGCTTACTTAAGCAGATTTTTGGGAGAAACGACTGCGGAGATGGAAGGGAAAAGTTGCCACTTGAAATCATGGCTTATCGACAACTTTCTGCATACATGCAAAGCGTGTGAACCGGTTTGGGAAAAGTAGTAGGGAGAAATCATTTTCTTTCTGACCGTCGGCAGGTAAAAATCTTGGGAAGTATATGAAGCAGCAGCAATTTCAATAGTTTTTCCCATGTTAACTGTCTGGCAACTGAAGCACGACTGATGTTGAGTCCACACATACATAACATATGTAAACTTGTGTAGCATATGCAAACAGGATTGGCTTATTTAAGCCAAATGTATGCACATTGGCTTATTTAAGCCCAAAAGTTGCCGGTTTAAATAAGCCAAGTGTAATACCGCACTAAATTGCGCACGAACGTAGATTTTGTATAAGAAAGTCACGTGCTGTCTACATCAAATATTTTTTTAAATTTATTTTATGTACTAAAAATAAGTTATTTTGTAATCTGTTTTTCACGGAAACTTGCAAAAAATAATCACCCCAACAATTTCAAAATAATCAAAATCTAAACCACTAATGAAAAAAAAATAACAAATATCTAGATCACAATCAATTTTCAGTGGGTCAATTACCCTTTCATAATAGCAAACCGTGAAATAAATTTAATTTTCTCAAAAATGAAAATAAACTAGTAATCATTTCTCCATTCTTCGGTTTATTAAATAAAATTGGTCAGCTTTGGGCAGTGTTGATCAATTCCATTATTATCTTCCAAACATCTTCACAGATCCATGAACTTTATTGCCTTATGTTTCTCATTGAGTTTTATTTTTTTTTTTAAGAAAAATTGCGCGCATTACATGGCAAATAAAATTTCATAATAGTTTGTGGCACATACTTAAAATTTATGCTCTTGCAATTGATGTGAAAATCAATTCAATCGTGTCGTTTTTGTGATTTTCTAGCTAAATTCAACGTAGGAGTTTTGAATTTGAAATTAGTGACCGTTTGGAATTATCTTCCTGATTGCTTCATTATGAAATCTATTAACACTTTTCGAGTCACCATTACTAAGCAGAAAATAACTACTTTTTAAAAAAAGAGTAAAACATGAAATGATTGCAAATAAAATTGGTAAAAAGAAGAAAATCTATTGAGAAATTTAAAAAATGCTTACATTTATTCGAATTTATATAAAAGACTTTTAATTCGCTCTGATTGTACTATTTTTAGACCAATTTTCGACTTTTCCAGTTCGAACTACTTGCATTTTCAAAGGCTTTTATTTCGCATACCTTTTGTATATGTCTGTCTGTTTGTTTGTCTGTCTGTCAGGGTAAAATCTCGACATCTAATTTTGACCCAGTTCTACTCTTCCGATTGACTTGAAATTCTGCACACATACGTAAATCCGAGGACAATACAATATTTTCACTACTTTGCCCTTGTTAGGATAACGGAAGGTCCTGAAAGGATAACGTGACTATTCTTTTCCTCAAATTTTCCGGAAAAAACCTCATATGGGGGTTTCTGGGGTCACTGAATCCGATTCCAGCATTAAGAAGTCTGTAAGGATATCTCAAAGGCAAGGATAGATATTCGAAGACTAAAAACTATTTATAAGCGTGGCGAAAGACAGACGTCATTCTGAATTTTAAGTAATACTAATCAAACACCAAATGACTAAAACAGATCAAGAAAAATAACTTAAAAATTTTTTTTTTTAAAAACTTTTATTTACAAAAAATTACTAAAAAGGAAATAATAATTCTTGTGTGCCGTGTATCAGAAATAAAAGCGAGATCATACTAATATAAAAAAATGAGTTGGTGTCTGTCTGTCTGTCTGTCTGTCTGTCTGTCTGTCTGTTCCTCTTTCATGCAAAAACTGCTGAAACGATTGACTTGAAATTTGGTATGAGTATCTGTGGTAGTTTTGGTTCCAACATAGGCATATGGAAAAGTAGCGCGAGGGGTGGGGGAGTAAGTTGAGGGGGTAATGTGATTTCGAAACTTAGTTTTTTCGCTATGTTACTCTTTTGCAGGGAAATTACTAAACCGATTAGCCTGAAATTTGGCATAGATGTTCGTAGGGGGTCCAGCCCCAACATAGACCCATTAAATAGTTTTTAAGTTCTTTCCGGTTTTCTTCGTATTCTAAAACTTAGACAAAAAACTTAACCCGACAACGACGGGTATGCAAGCTAGTAAAGCATAAAAAATAAAATAATATTTATCTCGCTTTTATTTCTGATACACAGCATCCAAGAAATTATTTTTTTTCCTTTTCAGTGAATTTTTCTAAATAAAACCTTTTTTTTAAAAAAAATTCCCAATATGTACAATCGAACCTGGAGCAGGGGGTCCTGGGTAAGTCCAAAACTTCTATAAGTACAGAAGTGGTAACTTCGGGTAAGTGGGATCCGTGGAACGGTCCCGTGAGATCCGTGGGACGGTCCCGTAAAATCCTACTTATACAGGTTCGACTGTATTAATATCGGCCAGTTCAAACTTTTGAATAGACAAAGTGTTATACATTTTTTTATTAACTTATATTTTTCTCTGCATTTACTAACAAAATTTCCTTCACACTCGACATCACTGAATTTCCCTACCTTCCGTTTCAAAGAAAATCCAAAACACACAAACAAAAAAAAAACTTCCGAAAATTTATTCACGTACACCTGACGTAATACTGTCGCCAATTACTTTAATTGCAGGTAACTTTTATATCTACGGCAAAGAGATAAAGTTAAGATATTCTGCTGACTTCAGCATCAGTGCTTGTAAAAGTAGCTTAATTTTGGGAAAAACTTTAAATGTTTCTTCTCTAACTCGAGTTTACTCTCTAACTGTAACTAAAAAAAAATATACATTTCGCATATATTGTACACCTGTATCTTTGATATTCATTACTTGTTTTTTCGTGTCTTCAATGTTATGTCGGGTGTATTTACATACGAGTATACGCATGAAACTTTTTAAATGATAGACGAAAAATTAAATTCAACTAGTGGAGTCACATAACTGGCCTCTTTTCTATAATTTTTTTCGGTGAACGTCTTAGGTCGAAACGACAAGTTTTCTTTTATCTCAATGCCTTTAGCCTTAGGCGTGTCTTTTATGTCATCAACTTGTCGTAGAAAAGTTCAAATGTATGGGTTTTTGTTAAATAACTTTTTTTTCAGAAATTGCAATCGAGTAAAAATTTAATTGAAATGGAAGGGTGTTACATTTAAAAAATTATTGAATAGACAAAGTGTTAAAAATCTTAAAAGATTTTTTATTAAAAAAACCAAAACCTCCTCAAACAAATAGAACCTTACCGTACAAAATAAAATATTTACTACTAGCTTGCATATCCGTCGTTACCGGGTTAAGTTTTTTCAATTTTTTTTTTTTGATGGTCTATGTTGGAGCTAAACTTCAGGCCAATCGGCTCGGTAGTTTCCCCGCGAAAGGGTAACATAGAGGAAGAGCTCAGTTTCGAGATGATTTTACCCCCTCCCCTTACTGCCACCTCTCGGGCTACTTTTTAATGGATCTATGTTGGGGCTAGACCCCCGACGAACATCTATGCCAAATTTCAGGCCAATCGGTTCCGTAGTTTCCCCGCGAAAGAGTAACATAGCGCAAAAACTAAGTTTCGAAATCACTTTACCCCCTCCCCTTATCCCCCCCCCCCACCCTCGCGCTACTATTCCGTACACCTATGTTGGAACCAGAACTACCACAGACACTCATGCCAAATTTCAAGACAATCGGTTCAGCCATTTTTGCGTGAAAGAAAAACAGACAGACAGACAGCAACTAATTTTTATATATTAGTATGATTATTAGTATGATAAAAACGATCTTTGAAAATAGAAAGCAAAGTTTCTGCAAAAAGAAACCATTTTATCAGACGGCAAAGGAGTTATCTTAAAGAAACGTTTTTAAAATATTGTGTTAGCTCCACACTCTCCTCGAATATGGGCGAATTCTTGGCTGCCAAGTTCGTCCTTTTTTGTAAATTAAATAAACGTTTTTTTCCATTTTCCCAAAATATAAAATATGTATTGTACAATAAAATGGAAACAAAACGTAATTCATGTAAAAAAGCGCAATCTAATAGACGAGACTGTGACTCGCCAACATTTGGGGAGAGTGTGAAAATCAAATTTGTAAATAAGTTTAACAAAAATCGCAGAAAATCAACCTCCCATACAATTCTTTTGAAAATAACACAGTTTTTTGAAATTTTCTATGGGTTTTTGGCAAAAAATGAATATGGCAAAATTAAAACACATAAAATTTTCTACATTTTAGATTTTCTACAATCGTTAGATTTCATTTCACATTTCACCATTTCTAATATTACTTTGCAATTTAATCACTAATGGCTGTATAAAACAATCACATCAGAAAGTCGTTAGAAAAATGTTCAGACAAAAAAACTGTTCTAAATGAATGTAAAAGTAAATTTCGAACCATAAGATACCTTTAAACAATTTAAAATTACTCTATTGATCTGACACAGAAATTTCATTCGCCTATGACTGTGTTTACATTAGGACTCACTTTGAGGCGGCACGTAATTCCTCATTTTTCTGCCGTGTGCACACGGTTCGCTTCATCTGGATTCACTAAACCAGTTTCATCAACGAAACTAAAGCAGAGAACAAATAATCTAGAGAATAAACTCTTAGAACAAATTTTTAGAGAAAATTTTTCCACTGTGAGATGAAGCAAGAGGATCCGATGTAACACGGAAAAAATTATCCATTCGATTCCTCCATCTCATTGAATAGATACGATTTTCTATATATTCCTTATTCTATGACTAAAGACACAGATTTCAACGACCAGACTCAAAAACCGGTTTGCGACCGATAGTTTTAAGTGAATCTAAACTTCGTTCGCTCTTTTTGGTTTCCCTCCCCACTGCGTCCCTCACCATCACTTGGCCGGAGCGAAAGACGTGCCGCCTCAAAGTGAATCCCAATGTAAACACAGTCAATGTTTGATTTCATAAAAAAACACTTTTCAAATCTGTCATCCCGATTTCTCAAATGATTTACCAAAAATCAAAGAAAATTGAAAAGATCAACCACTAATCCATCGCACAATCTGGTGGCAAAGTAATGAAATTTTAATAACCCAGGGCTCTATAAATTAAGTAACTCAATTGATATGACTTTGAAAAAGCCAAACCTAAAAAACAGCAAGAGTGTCGAATTTTTAAAGTAAATACAAAGGCGGAACAAAAAAAATTTAGATCCCGGGCCTGCAGCGTACTCCGCAATGTGAATGTAACCTACCTGGCTGAACATATTACCTGGCAGGATGAAAATGAAAAAATAATAACCCCTGCAGGGTAGTGAGGCGACGGGATGTGAGGTTAATGTCCACTGCTGCACGTGACTAGCATTTCCAAATGCTAAATGCCAAATGCCGCTAAATGAACCTAACCGTGTTACGATTCAACATTCTGGGATGCCATATTCACATCATACCCATAGAAACATAGCTTCACATGCATAATGTTCGTCCTTGTCGTCCTGCTAGTAAACAATTTCGCTTCACAACGCCGAATACAAAACTTTTGGTAATATTTGAACGGTTGGCTCTATGTGGAAAAGCGAAGGTGGAAAATTGCCTGAAAGGACATAACATTGCATAGCAATATAGAATTTCGGTATGTAATTGTGAATATGTATAACTAGTGAGCATTTCCCACTCCGCCGGTTTCTATTTCAATAATAATGTTACCTGTAGGCATAAATAGGGAACCTGGGCGCATAGTATACTATATTACAGTTTCTGTACGATCGCCACATTAAACATATGGAATGAGATGAAATGAAATTTTTTAGCCATTCACATGCACGGTGAATATTTTTTTTATCGATGGTTAATTTTCCATTTAATTTGGTCCCATGGCTAAACAAACAGGTGAAATGTGGAAAAAGTGAATAAAAAAAATAAACAGGAAAAGAGGAACAGTTTACAATTGGAGCAAACAGTGGGGGAGGCTGTAATTGGTTTAAATTAAATGGCATGGATGGAAATATATAAGCTCAAAAGGAAAATACACTTTCATGGTCGACAAAATACCAGTATGCGTCAACAGAAAAAAAATTAATGAATTTAATGTGCCATAATTCACTGGAAATGACGAATCAATAATTTTTAAATGAGATCAGAAACACAGCTTAAAATTTCACAAATTGAAAACGAAATAGAAATTATGAAATTGCAACTAATTTTTCTTCAATATTCAATATAAATATTTAATTTGGTCCCATGGCTAAACAAACAGGTGAAATGTGGAAAAAGTGAAAAAAAAAAAAATTTCTTCATTATAAACTATTTTTTGTATGTAGCTATTTTCAATTTAACTTTTATCCTTATAGAAAAACATAACAAAAGCTATAATTGCCAATCTGGCAATTATTGAAAACCCGTATGGTGATATTCGTATCAAAACTCGAACAGTTATACCAAAATTCCACTTTATAGTCAAACTTTCCAATAAGATTTTTTAAAACTTATTCCAATCGGATTTTGATGTATGGGAGTTTTATGTAGAATCATATCCTAAATAACTTTTGTTTTTGCACTTTTTTGATAAGATGCACCATTTTTGAGATATTCACAAAAAACTTTTTCGTTCGTATGGAGGGTACCCCCCCTAATGGGCCATTTTTGCCCATTAACGAACTCAGCCTCGCATCTTACGAAAAACGAATCTGCGCAAAATTTCAAGTCTGTTCTGGAGAAAAATGAGGAAAAGGATATTTGCGGTATCCTTACAGGACGTTCCGTTGTGAATTTTGAAATTCTAACACTAAATCCGTAATCAGCGACCCAGAAAACCCTCTATTGCCAGTTTTTCCGAGAAAAAATCGGAAAAAGGATATTTGCGTTATCCTTTCAGGATTATCCCGAAACATCCGGAGTGACATTTATCAGCCTCCTATCGGGCTATGAAGTCGCAATAATTTTAACGAGACACCGTAATTTCACATTCCCAAAATATTTAGAGTTTCTGAACTTTTTGGATCGTATTTATAGTCGTTTTTAACCCCCTCTCCTGCTATATCTTAAATTACTGAATGGATTTTTATACGGTTTTTGTGTTGGATAGATTAGCTGTCAAGGAAAAGTTTGAGAAAATTTTCGTCCACAAACCACCTCTACATGCTGCGAACCTCCTCTTAGCTAGCTCCGAAACTATTGTATGGTTTTTCAAATATGTTGCAAAATAAATGCAAAAACCAGCGCTAGGGGAATACAGCCTATTCCCTTTCTCCCAAGTAGACAGAAAAAATATTTGCGATTTTCTTGAAAACCGTGCACCAAATCGAAAAATTTATGAGAAAAATTTATTTGAAATATAACTGTTGCATAATTTTTCTATACATCAAAATACTTTTCCAAAAGAAGGGATTTTTCACATATTCACACATTTATTCTTACCCGAGCAACGTCGGGTAGTTGCAAGCTAATCATACTCATCATAATATACAGTAATCCCTCCGACTGCGTGGTAGATACGTTCCACAAAAAGAGCACGCAAACCGAAACCGCGCACTGTGAACCCTACTTTGTATGAAATTTTGGGATTAGGAACATGTTTTTTTAAACGAAAATTATAAAAAAAAACCGCGCATCTGCGAAATTTTTCCGCGCAGTTCGAAATTTTGGTATTAAAAACTTAACCGCGCAGTTGCGAAACCGCGCAGTTGCGAAACCGCGCAGTTGCGAAACCGCGCAGTTAGAAACCGCGCAGTTGGAGGGATTACTGTACTATTATTACTAATAAAAAAATTAGTTGGTGTCTGTCTGTTTGTCTGTTCCTGTTTCACGCAAAAACGGCTGAACCGATTGACTTGAAATTTGGCATGAGTGTCTGTGGTAGTTTTGGTTCCAACATAGGCATACGGAAAAGTAGCGCGAGTGGTGGGGGAGTAAGGGGAGGGGGTAAAGTGATCTCGAAACTTAGCTCTTTCTCTATGTTACCCTTTCGCGGAGAAACTACCGAGCCGATTGGCCTGAAGTTTAGCTCCAACATAGACCATAAAAAAAATTTGATGGTAAAACGAGTTTCTGGGGGAAAACTTGAAGGAAACCCTCTCCACCCCTCTCTAAGCTACCTAATTTGTAACCAACTTGTTTTGGTTTTCCTTGGATTTGTTCCATTCACGCTTTTAGCCGGGCGAAGCCGGTAATGGGCATTAACCTGTTATTTCAAAATCTATTGTCAAATCTTTCCCGATATTTCTCAGTATAGATAGATAAATTAAACGCGCAACCGGAGCCCGCGTATCATTTGGCGCGGTGTACAATGGGCCCAACTTGAGGCCTGCGTGCGTGGGGTTCCCTCCTATCAAACTATCATTTGGGGGGTGAACCGCGAAGCGGTTTGGGGCTCAGACCCTAGTACTTTATAAAAAAGGATTATAAAACTCAACTTATTCTTGCTTTTACAATTTCTGTTTATATGTCCTTGAAGAATTTTGACAATATCAATTTAAAAAATCTCTGGAAAAGCGCAAGAGCCCCAGAAAAAAAACTTTTTTTTTTTTAAATCAAATTTTTCAATCATATTTTTTATGATTCATAATTACTTCGCAATCAATCTGGATTATTGACCCACAAATTAAAATATCATTTGCATAAATAACCTTCGAATAACGTCAAACCTAATCCTCAATACCAAAAAAATCAACACAAAACTTCAGGAAAACAGTGTCCAAACATTTCATTTATGTCTTTTAAGAAACACAGATAAAAAAAAAACCTGCCTAAAAAAAGAAAAGGGGAAATTTTTGGCAGAAATATATGTAAATGGAATTATGATTATGCCAGCATTTTATCAAGGTGGCTAATGACCTCCGTGTTTTATTACAAGAAACAAGAAAGTAAAAGTAGTTCATTCTGGTTTTATTAAACAACAAGGTGTTTTCTTGATAACTTTTACATAAAAATAAAAAGAACAACCTTCGATTTTATCGGAAAAAGTGAATGTCCTCTTATTCAAAAAGATAAATTCGATCATTTAATTAGCCACATACATAATTATTCAATTTCATTATTACACTTTAGTTTTACATTCGAAGAAACGTTAAAAATTGAAAAGAAAATATATTTTTTTGTACTGTGAGAAGTAGTAAAAATATCGCGATGAAATAAATGATTATTCCTGTAAGGGTTTACCTTCGTTTTTTTTACTGCCCTTAGACCACTTTAACGTTAAAGGAAATCTTAGCTACTTATGAGTTAGGTTAGGCTGAGAAGACCGCTCAGGTTTGAACACAACGATTCACCCGGAGGCCTATAGACCCACATTAAAATGCTACTTAAAATTAAAACATTGTTTAAACTTCTTTCAAATCTAGAATCAGACTTACAAGAATTACGAGGTTTTGTAAAGTATCCCAAATAACTTGTAATCCTTTCATGCGGAAATAAAAATTCACAATAAACCACTTTTCACATCAAACAAATTGGAAAAAAACTTTTTAAATAAAAACTACCGCGACACGGTGATTATTACCTGTCCAAAGGGTATTTCCCTCTTGGACATATTTTTTAGTAAAGAAAAAACTTCACAAAAATCACTTTAAAAAACTGCCAGTTTCAATTACGAAAAAAAAACTGCAATAACCATACGGATGTGCGTCAACGTGTTTTCATTGCAACCGATTAAAATCGAAACAACAAAAATTCCGTGGTAAGCGACTGAAAATCTTAATAGTAAACTCTTTCGTACGAATGAATCGAAAAAACTAAAACAAAGTGCGATACCTAGCCTCCTAATCCAGGTAAACCAGGTATAGGTCAGCCAAACACATGCAATCGAATGTCTTGAAAGCAGGCAAATGCGATGACGGCCTCCATAGAGCGGCGCGCGGTTTCGTTTTTATGATTATTGCATAATTTCGCATCGATTATCAGTCGAGCTAAGCAGCCAGGTGTAATTTTGATTGCTTCTCTTTTATTTAAAATTTGGTACATGCCATTTCGATGAATGGCGGCATTCAAGAGCGTAAAGTCTTCTCTTCAACCTGAAAACCTCTTGAGAACGAACGGTTAGATCATAAGACCAAGATATTTTGCTTGTATCGCTCAGGCTCAGGTGATTTATGGAGAGTTTTAGGTAAATTGCTTATTGCCTAATGATCGTAGCATAAATTGTAGTCATAGATAGGAGCCAAAAGTGATCATTTGCTAAACTAAATTGTGTTGATTGATCAATTTCGGTTAAGTGGCCAGTTAACACAAACAATAAAACACTTTATGAAAATGTTATGGCGTTTAAAAACCCTTTGTGTGTTTTAACGAGTTATTGTAAAATCCTTCTAATTAGTAATTAGGTATATTGCGGTGATTTAAAAGATTTACGTCAGTAATTAAAAACAAAAATAAAATACAAAAAAATTAATGCTTTCTGTAAAAAAATGTGCTAAAAAGGAAAAAAAAATTTTGGGCCTTTGTATCCATTTGTAACGCATCAAACCAAACATCAGACACAAAAATGAACCACCCCAAGGTGTTAGGGATGACAAAATATTTTGACTTCCGCATGTCCGTCCATCTGTTTATCTGTCCGTCTAACTGTCCGTCTGTCTGTCCGACCGTCTGTCTGTCTCTTCGTCTGTCCGTCTCTCTGTCTCTTCGTCTGTTGTTCTGTCTGCCTGTCCGTCTGTCTGTCTCTTCGTCTGTCTGTCCGTCTGTCTGCCTCTTCGTCTGTTGTTCTGTCAGTCTATCCGTCTGTCTGTCCATCCGTGAATACCATAACTTTCGAAAGGATTGAGCTAGAGACCAGAAATTTTGAATAGTTACGTTACTCGTAAATCGTCAAGGCCAAGTTCTTGAACGGGCAAAATCGAACCAATCCTTTCCCACTTCCCAATACAAATGAAACAGTTTTTTGCAATTTTCTCGAAAACGGTGAGTCATATTGAAAAATTTATAGAGATAAAATTTATTTAGAATAAGATTTTATATAACTCATCCATACATCAAAATCCAATCGGACTACTTCTCTCCCATACAAATGGATTTTTGTAAATAAACATTTACCTGTCATCATATAGAGCAGTGCTCCGGAACCAGTGTGCCGCGGCACACTGGTGTGCCGGGAAATGATATTAGGTGTGCCGCGGTAAACATTTCAAATAGCTATTTAATAATTCTTTCAGGATTTTTTTGTAAATTTTTTCATTATAAATATTTTATACACAATTTTTTTTATATTTTCTTTTGTGGTGTGCCCCGGATTTCCAGAAAAAAAAATTGGTGTGCCGTATGCAAATAAAGGTTGCGGAGCACTGATATAGAGTATTTGACGATTGACCCCTGACAATTGTAGCTTGTCTTATGTTCAGTCTTCAATGATATACATAAACACGGACTTTTGACTCCAGAACCAGAATCAGTGATTCCAAAAATCCCCAGATGCGATTTTTTCCGGAAAATTTGAGGAAAAGATTAATCATGTTATCCTTACAGGGTATTTCGTTATCCGTACAGATTTCTTAACGCCAGAATCGGATCCAGAGACGCCGAAAACCCCCAGATAGGGACTAGGATAATCACGTTTCTGGAAAATTTGGGGAAAATGATAATCACGCTATCCTTACAAGGGCGAAGTAGTGAAAATATTGTATTATCATTGAAGTTACGTATGTATGCGAAATTTCAAATAAATCGGGTGAGTGGAAGTGGGTCAAAATTACACTACAAAATTTGACCCGGACAGACAAACAAACAGACAAACACGAGAACAAAGTAAATAAAAGCTTTTAATAATACCTTTTCAAATATCTCAAGAACCGTTAGAGATATTTAAAACCCGTTAAAGTAAAAAAATTTAGTTATATGACTTTTTTCTCAAAGGAACATTGTTTTCAGAAATATTCATATTTTTCAAAAAAAAAATTGTATAGGCAGTTCCCGGTATCCACACTCAAGGAAATAAAATATACAGCACATAAAATGTTCGATACAGCACAATTAAAAATGCTTGCATGTATGTAAAATATAATGAAAAAGTGTTCATTCATTCGAATCCATTGAATTTTAATCACTAATGGAGATCAAAAATTCACCGGAGCGAGAAAATTTGGGCAAGAAAATTCTTTTTAGCCTGTGAGAATTCAAAATTTTGCCATTGAAGTTTTCACCGTCACCCACTAAAATGGAGTTTAGAAAAGGAATAATATTCTGGAACATTTTCATCCTAATTCTTTCTTTACAGATATTTTCAGCCTTTGCAGCAGATGTAAAATTTTATAAAAATTCGAAAACTACCAAATATTTAATGTTTTTTTTTTTTAATTTTATAAATTTCAGGTTGAGACGATGGTTAAAATAACGAAAATCGAGTGTGATTTCGGACCAGATTACATATCGAATCAGTCATGTGTTGTAAAAGCGGTTAATAGATATACTGGCCTTGTATCTATTCATACCACGATTACTAATCCAATTAATGAGCTCACGGTAAGAAAAACTTGATTTTTCATTTTAGTTTTAAGTTCATGTTCGTTATGAAATTAATTGGATATTACTTTTATGCAACAGAACTTTTCCAATATTTACTTATTCATCGAGGGTGATCGAGGGTGAATTGAATTTCTGGAGTGGTATTCCGTAACTTGTTTCAAGCGTTTGTTTCGAGTTAGAAGAAAAAGTAATATTCGCTGTCTTTGTTCCGATCAAGATAAATGACAGAGCGAAACAGAGATAGCGAATACTACTTTTTCTTCTAAATCGAAACAAACGCTTGAAACAAGTTACGGAATACCACTCCAGGTTTTTGTTTTGGTTCCTAAAACTCCAAAATTTGGTTTAGGTTCTGGTTTTGGTTTCTTAAATTTCAAATATACGGTTTTGGTTGTGGTTTCTCAAATGCTAAAAATTTGGTTTTGGTTCTGGTTTTGGTTCACTGAATTTTTAATGGTTTAGTGGTTTTGGTTGTTACACAAGATTGGTAGAGGGCATGTGGAATGTTCTTAGGTACTAGGTTAAATAATATAAAAAAAGTGCAGGAGTGATATTCCGTAACTTGTTTCAAGCGTTTGTTTCGAGTTAGAAGAACAAGAAGTATTCGCTGTCTCTGTTTTGACCGAAATAAATGACAGAGAGAAACCGAGATAGCAAATACCACTTTTTCTTCTAACTCGAAACAAACGCTTGAATCAAGTTACGGAATATCACTCCTGGACTCTAATTCTGCCCGAAAATAAAAAATAATAAGAATTTTTCGGTCCTAAACATTAAAATTTGAACCGACCGGAAAACATTAAAAAAAATTGTGGTTTTTGGTTTGGTTATAACATTTGTTTTTAAAACTGTTTGTATTTTGGTTCGATTCGGACATCTTTTCTTAAATCTGGTTTGGTTTTGGTTCGGTTTAGACATATTTTTTTCAAAATGGTTCAGTTTATAGTTAGATTTTGGTTCATTCAAATTTCAATGGTTCAGTGGTTTTTGATTCGGTTCAAAAAACCGGTTTGCATGAACAAATTTGAAAAAATAACACTTGGTACAGAATTATCTTAATTAATTTTCCCTTGTAACTTTTTTTTAAACACTTTCCATTCCATTCAGGCAAACATTCAATTTTTCAAAAGGACTACCTTAAAATATCAACCGTATTTGGTAAATATTACAGTCAACGTTTGTGAATACAACGAGAGAAAAGGACAATACTCTATCGTTTCCCACATTTTAATGAAATGGCTTCAAAAGTATACAAATCTTAATCACACTTGTCCCTATGAGGTTATTTTCTTATAATAATATTATTTTTATAGCATGTGATTATGAAAAAATATTTTTCAGGGAAATATGACGGTAAAGGATTTAAATTTAACACCAAATCAAATTCCAATTAATTTGCCTATTGGTGACTATCGCGCCGACTTTTTATTCTATTCTGAGCGTCCTGAAAATTTTGTTTCTTGGTATAAAGGATATGCAACTATAAAAAATGTGCGAAAAATTGAAAGAAATGTTACAATTTAATTAAAATAAGAAGGTTTTATTCAAAATTGTTAATAAATTTTCTCATTACTTAAAATAGGTATAAACACGATTTTTGGAATAAAATTTTACTTTCAAGATCATTATTCAATCATCTAGCTAGTAAAATGCGGTAACCGAGCATAAAATTTCACACAAAATACTATGAATTAGTTTGTGTGGGACAGTTAAGGAGGAAGAGAGGCAGAAAAGGGAACTTTTCCGTAGAAAAAGAGCGATTTATGGAAAGCCTCAAAGCAAAAAGTTTTTCCAGTTTTTGTCTCTGCTAAATTTCTTTGGTTGACGTCCTTACTTTTAACAAATTCTCAAACCATATCCAATCGAATCTTTTAACAAAAATCCACACAATATTTCCCACGAAACAGCAAAACACGTTTAAGACCACCAACTGAAAGTTGTGAAAGTGATTTTAATTTTTAGTTTTTAAACAACAGAAAAATCAACATTTGTTTTGTTTTTACCTGCATTAGTTGAAGGGTTTTTTTTATCTGTTAAGCTTGTCCCACAATTGGAGCGGTGCGGCAGCGACGCGGCGCGTTGCGGTTAGCTCAGAGCGGATTGGTGACAACCGCAGTCATTGTCTAAACCCCAATTACGCGGTGCTGATGCGTCGCGGTGACAGCTCAATTTGTGTTTTCATAACCTACAAATCGCAGAGAATTTGAAGATTATTAATTTTTCAGTTTCATTTTCCGTTTCAAATACGTTTTCAAAGTCCACTTGATAAAAATATTTGCTACAACACTCAGAATATGTAAATAACTGTTTGGAGATGCCAGACATAATGTGCCGAGTTTCCCGAATTCATATTAAAGTACCATAATTCACCACTTGTGACATCTCTGTTCTGTCACCGCTTCGAACCGCGTCTGAAAGTAGAAACTAGACCTACTCTTCGCGGTGCCGCGCGGCTGCCGCGTTTGGTCACCGCGCAAATATAAACCAACTCATATAAACCTATAGTTTCTACTACCATCTGTCACCGCGCAGCGCCGCGCCGCTTTGCGCGTTATTGCGGGACAACTTTTAATCTACTAAGCTCCAGTGCAATGTTATTATTGCCGTGTAGGTCAGGTGCAAAAAAATCTCTTTGTTTTAATTCTCGGTTATCAACATATTTAATTATAGAAAAAAATATCAGTTTTGATAAACACAAAACTTTCCTCTGCAAAATTTAGTTTCGGAAAAACTATGTGAAAAATAATATTTTTTCAAATATCTCGAGAACTCTCGAGAAGAGATATATAAGAACCGGGAAAGCAAAAAATGTAGAAAATTTTATATACTTTAACTTTGGTTATTATCATTTTTTCCCAAAAGCGCATATATTTCGAGAAATTTTCAAAAAGCCGTATTTAAAAAAAAATTAAGGGAGGTAAAATATATTTACAAACAATTTCAAGTCGCTAGCTCATCGGGTTCTCGACTATTTTTTACTACGATTTTTGTAAAGTATATTTACAAACATTTTCAAGTCGTTAGCTCAACGTGTTCTCGAGTTTTTTAAAATATGTAAAATGGACAGACAGATGCACGGACATACTCATAATTTTGCCTGACACAGGGCACCAATCATGTATTCCGACGCATCTCTGTCTTTCGACTTCGACGCAGCTTTTAACTCTTGACTTCGCCATATCAGCAGCTTTAAATTTCCTGGAGTGACAGTCAAAATCACGTTTCGATTCATAGTGACGATTCCGCGAAATTTCAAGCTGCGGATATGGCGAAGTCAAGAGTTAAAAGCTGCGTCGAAGTCGAAAGACGTCGGAATACATGATTGGTGCCCAGATTTCGTACTGATCAGAAATTTTCTATTTTCCCCGGTTTCCGAGTCGGTCTCCGTAATGAATACAATACTTTCCCTATATAGCAAAGGAAAGTAAAAACTACAGCCACGTGATCTAGTGATGTGGATAATATAGCCAATTTTCACACAATTATATTAAATTACTTCACAAACATTGAACAATTTAATTCTTTTGATTTTCGTAAATTCATTCTGGCTGGGAAAAAAATATTCCAGTCTGGAGAAAAGCATACTCGAATGACAGTGAAAAAACTTAGAATGTCTAATTTCAAATTCAGAAACCCCTTGTACATTTCATTGATACTAATGTTTTTGGCTACAGTAACATATCAGGATGGTTTTTTAGATAAAATAAACGTGAAAATTAATAAGATATCATGTGGATTTAATAAAAAATATATTATAAATTATAAATGCCATTTAAAGGCTGTCAATCGATACAAAGGAATTATAAACACTGAAGCTAATCTTAGAGTTCCGCTTTACAAATTTGGAGTAAGAATTCGCACAACTAAATGATATTAAAATATCAATAATATGCTCTTTTATTTATAGGTTAATATTGTAATTTTTAAAAGGACTACTACATCTCTCTATTTACCATTTTTGGTTAATACGACATTTAGCATCTGTGGATATTACAAAAAGACGCCGGGTTTATCAACACTCTCAAGAATTTTTATGAACTGGTTAAGAATGTACACAGATTTGAATCATACTTGTCCTTATACGGTAAATTATTTTAAATGAAATGAATAATACTTGCATTTATACCCCGGAGCGTTTTCAGTTTATCAGACTGAAAAAAAAATTCAACATTGAAAAAAGCTTTTTTTTAAAAAAAAAATATACTGAAAAGGAAAAAAATAATTTTTTGGGCGATGTGTATCAGAAATAAAAGCGAGATTATTATTTTATGCTTTTATCTCGCTTTTATTTCTGATACAAAGGCCCAAAAAATTTTTTTTCCCATTTCTGATACGTTTTTTTAATAAGACCTTTTTTCAATTTTTTTTTTTGTTTTTTTATTTGATCTTTTTCAGTAATTTTTTGTTTGATTAAACGCCGTCTGTCTCGCTTAAATATACTTTTTAGTCTTCGAATATAATAATCTAACGGGGTTTTGACTCCAGAATCGGATTCAGCGATTCCAAAAATCCCCAGAGATTTTTTTCCTGAAAATTTGAAGAAAATGATAATCACGTCATACTTCCAGGACTGTCCGTTATCCTTAAAAGGACGAAGTGGTGGAAATATTGTATTGTCATCGGACTTACGTCTGCGTGCAAAATTTCAAGTCAATCGGACGAGTGGGAGTAATTAGGTTCCAAGATTTGACCCTAACAAACAGAAAGATACGAAAGCAAGCTTCATAAAAGCTTTCAAAAAGTATAGATTTTTTTTGCAATACAAAATTTTGGCAATCATGTTTCCAAATTGAATTTTCCTACAGTTATTTTTCAAAATAAAAACTCCACCCATTTTTTTAAAGTAAATTAGGAAGTCATTAAATTTTCATAAATGTTTACTTTTTTCAGTGCCACCTTCACAAAATTACATTATAATGTTTTACAGGGTACGCTAATAGCACAAGATATTGTTTTTGATCCACCGGGACTACCCTGGGCAAGCATTCCACTTGGTGATTACCGGGTGGACGTTAATTTTTTTGAGGGAACTCCCGATGAACCTACAACGTGGCTCAAAGGATATGGGACTGTCGAAAAATTAAGGCTGAAAATCAAAACCTAAAAGAGAATTATTCGATTTAATGAAATTCGGTTTTAAATTACTATAATTTTGTTGACAGAAATTTGAGACACCTTTGTATAATGTAAATAAATGGTTTTGGAATAGGGTGACCATATTTTTTCGTGTGAACCCGGGACATGAGTGAGGAAATTTTCATTAATAGTGAAAATTTTGAATGCCCGATCAGATGGAAGAAGGTTTGTATCAATTTTTGTTTTCTTCTGTTTGTGATTATAAAAAAAGTATTATGAGTATTTCATGTTTCCAAAATAAAACAAAAATTGCGCCGCAGGTTAAACTTTTAGAAACAAACATACCACTATTAAAAATTAATCAATGAAATAGGTCGCAGATGATTTTTGTAAAGAAAAATACGCTAGAGGCAGTGATCCCTAAGGAAACTACGCCGCAGGCAAAAATATTTAATTTTTTATTTGTCGGGTTATAGTGTAAGTTGCGCAATGACGTAAATTTCGTATAAGAAGAAAGTCATGGGGTGTTCACATCAGGCATTTTTACAAAAAAAAAAAAAGAAACTATTAAACATAAGAAAAGGTACAATTGCCACGCAGCAATCGTCAAATACTTTATATGAGGGCAGACAAAATTTTTATGAAAAAAATCGATTTGTATTGGAAAGAGGGGAAAGATCGGTCCGATTGGATTTTGATGTATTGAACGGTTCTGTAAAACCATATTTCGATCACATTTTGTCTTTATAAATTTTTCGATACTATGCACCGTTTTCGATCAAATAGAAAAAGTATTCAATTTGTATGGGGGAGGGGAAAGGAATGGTCCAACTGGATTTTGGTGAGTAGATAAGTTATGTAAAATCATATTCTAAACACATTTTGCCTTTATGAATTTTCCAATACGACTCACCGTTTTCGAGAAAATTGGAAAAAACTGGTTCAAGAACTTAGCTTTGCCAAATACAAGAAATGCAACGATACGATATGGCAATCTAGCTCAATCCTTTTGGAAGTTATGGTGTTTACGGACAGACGGACAGACGGACGGACATGCGGAAACCAAAATCTTTGGTCATTCCTAACACTTTGGAGCAGGGGTCTCCAAGATAACTGTCTCTGTACAACCACCACCACGTCGAAACCACCACAACCTGAACTCGAAGCATTTGCTACTCGGCATTCAAAACCTCATTACAAATCTAATAAATACTAAGCAGACGAATGACATCCTCTTGCATCGAAAGTCTGATACAAACTAACTACAAATCAAACTGCATATCGATTCTAGCTTACTGGCATGCTAATGTAAGATAGTATTGACAAAAACATTAATGTGGGCAAAGTAAAATGTGTCTGGCTCAATAATATGTACGAGGAGCCGCAAGAGCCAAGGCCTGGAGATGCCTGCTTTGGAGTAATTAATTTTTGTGTCCGATTATTGGTTCGATGCGTTGCAAACGGTGTACTAAATCTAATATACTCCTAGTATATATGAAATATCACACAGAGTATAAAAAGTTTTTTCTCGAATAACAAATATGTATTCAACGCCCCAGATAAGAAAGTAAAGGAATGGCAGTTTTCCATAGTTTAAAAAAATGGCGTTTCCAAAAAATCAAAAAATTGCATCATTGATTTGTTGCATGCATCGATTATTGCAGCTACTTAATCGCATGAATTTTTACGGGAAATTAAAAACCGTCACGATCATTGAACATTTTAATTATTTTGAGTTTTTATACTTGATTTTCCATCAGAAGAACAAAAGTATTTCAGTTCTAAAAATATTTTCAGTTCTAAAAGTATTTCAGTTCTCAAAAGTACAGACAGCTAAATTATGATTAATTTAATAATCAGAAATGTTCTTTGTGTTTCATTCATTTTTCTATTGTTTTTAACACTGACCTATGAACAATTTTTCACAGAAAAAATAAATGTAAAACTCAAAAAAGTAGCATGTGGATTTAACAAGAAATATTTCAGTAATCACACATGCCATGTGAAAGCTATTAATCGTTATAAAGCAGTTATAAATACGTTTGCCGTTGTTGAAGTTCCCTTAAATAAATTTTCGGCAAGAGATAAAAATTAATATTTTTAAAAAATATATCATAAAATTCTAAATTTCAGGTGAATGTAGCAGTATTTCAGAAGACCTCTTACTATTATTTACCATTCCTGATTAATGTAACATTTAACATTTGTGACTACTTCCGACAGATGGCGCATTTTCCAAAAATTTCGAAAATAATTATGGGTTGGTTAAAAATCCACTCCGATTTGAATCATACTTGCCCATTTATGGTGAGCATTTCTTCCCCGTTTATTCCCAATTTTAGTCAAACAATCGAAATATAGAAATTTCTAGTCCCACATTATGTGTTTTGAGCATTTTTTCACTCAATATGGTAATCCAATAGGAGCATATTATATTCAGTATACCGCAATATCGAACCAATCGTAGGACACAAAAATGAACTACACCAGGTTGTTTGGTATGGAAAAAGATTTTGATTTCCGCATGTCCATCCGTCCGGCCGCTTGTGAACATCAAAACTTTCGAACCGGATTGAGCTAGAGACAGTTTCGTTTCTCATAATTAATAAGGCTGAGTTCTTGAACGGGCAAAGCATGACTGTTCCTTCTCCCTTTCACGGAACGATACCGTTTTTTGCTATTTTCTCAAAAACGAACAAAAGATTTTGGACACAAGATTTAACATAACTCTTCCATACATAAAAATTCATTCGAAACACTCCTTTCCACTCCACAATACAAATGGATTTTTCACATAAAAATCCCTTCAGAATTGCAGAAGATAGCAGGTGAGGGAGTTTACGGGGAGGAGAAAGCGGGGTGACTTTTCTATTTGTGAAAACTGCATCCAAATCTCTTCAGCGGTTCAAAATATATCAAGAGAGGAAATCAGATACAAAGGAAAGTTGGAAAAACAACATAGCCTGCAATTATCTTATTGTGACTGAGAACCTAACCGTAAATTGTAATTAAAATCGGTTCAGTGGTTTTTGAGAAATCCGGTCACAGTAAACCCGACTTTCCTATAGAATTTTTAAGATGATAATATGTTTAAAAGTTTTCTTGTCCTCATATAGAGTATTTGGCGACTGACTCCTGGTTTTTCTTATGTTTTATACGTGCGTTTATTTTCTCAAAAAATAATTAATAAAACAATAAATAGTTTTTTGCAACAAACCTAATTGGAAATTTATGATTTTAATATTTTTTAAGGGCACAATAACAGCAAAAGATATCGTTTTTGATCCACCCGGAGTACCGTTGGCAAGCATCCCTCTTGGCGATTATCGAGTGGATGTTAACTTTTTTGAGGGCACTCCCGATGAACCTACACACTGGGCTAAAGGTTATGGGACCGTCGAAAAAATCAGACAGAAAATCAAAAATTGAAATTTTTTGCTTTTTTTTTGAAAATGTCTTTTAAATTCTATTTTGATTCGATAAAATATATTACTGATTTTCTTAAAAAAAAAATTCTTGAAGAAAATATACTCTACAAAATATGTTCTAAGGGGGCGCTTACATCTGACACTTTATTCGATGAATTTTTATTTTTATACTAGCTTGCATACCCGTCGTTGCCGGGTTAAGTTTTTTCAATTTTTTTTATGGTCTATGTTGGAGCTAAACTTCAGGCCAATCGGCTCGGTAGTTTCCCCGCAAAAGAGTAACATAGCGCAAAAACTAAGTTTCGAAATCACTTTACCCCCTCCCCTTACTCCCCCCACCCCTCGCGCTACTTTTCCGTATGCCTATATTGGAACCAGAACTACCACAGATATTCATGCCAAATTTCAAGTCAATCGGTTCAGCAGTTTTTGCGTGAAAGAGGAACAGACAGACAGACAGACATACAGACAGACAGACAGATACCAACTCACTTTTATATATTAGTATGATTAAGACACAAAAATCCGTTTCAAAAATAGTCTGTAGTCGCTGGAATAAATTCGAATTATGAGAATTTTTCATAAATGAATTTATTTTTTTTGTTGATGAAGAGGTGTAAATTTTCACAGTGAATGAAAATTTTAATCTATTTTAATTTTAACCGATATAATTGCCCATACATTCAACACAAAAGCTCGGTTATATAACGTAGGACGCGCTCTCTGTCTGACAGTTAAATTAACTGATTGGGTTTTTGTTTTTAATATCTACTTTTCATTTAAATAATGTTAGATGCGTTTAAATCAAATACAACACATTTGTTTTAATAAACCTGCATTTGAAATGAATGATTTGGTATTTGTTTTTACTACTTTCTCTTTTAATTCAAATAAAAAAAAATTGATTTTGGACAGTAAATGAAAAACAGGCAAATCAAAAAACGATTCTTGATTTAACTACAGCCCGATTTCTCTCAATGTTATTTTAAAATTATCCAATTTTATTAAATAAGTAACTAATTGTAAATTAATATTATAAATACCTGTGGCCTATTTCACCAACTTACAAATTTGTATTTACAAGTTTTTTTCAAGTAATTTTTAACAAAACTTGTAAATTGTCGGCTTATTTTGCTTTAGTAATTGTAATTTATAGTTTGGCCACTGATCGCTTATTTCTTCGTTTTCAGCCATATTTTTACCGATCACTGCACATGGCAACAGTTCCGTCATAAAAATTTGAAAACTAACAACAGTACCAAAAGGTCAAAAATTAAAAATAATTGCCCTTCGGCTGATTTAAAATTGTATCTGAGGGCTTCAATTATGATGTTTTATGTGTTTTAAAAAACATTATTGGGAATTTAAATTTTATGAAAGGGAACATGAAATTTACAAATTTTACGGTAATCACAGTGTAATTAAATCAAAAATTTGTTTCAATAGTTTAAACACGACTGTAATAACCAATTATGCTATTAAAATATCATTATAGATAATTTTGCCCTTTTCATTCATGGTGCCCTTCAGAATTTTACATATTAAGGTATTCAGTCTTGGAAAAACCACTAATCAAATATTGAACTTTGTGACACTTGTTCAGAATATTCATAAAAGTAAAAGTTAAATTATAATTTAAGTTTAACATTAGTTTTTGTTGATGCAAACGAACGACACTTCATCACATCCGGAATGAATTTCTTAATTATTTTATTTAAAATACTTCTTTTATCGTATTTTATTGTGTTAAAAGCTAAATCTGAAGATCTAGTTTATGTCAAAGTGACAAAAATCGAATGTGACTTTAACAAGGAATTTGTAAAAAATCTGACATGCAAATTAAAACCTATAAACCGATATAAAAGCACTATTACAACCGTAACCAATTTCGCTAAGCCAATGAGTAATTTTATGGTAAAATTTTCAAATTTTTCAAAATAAAATTTAATGATTTAATAACCATTTGAACCCTCAGACAAATTTCGCGTTATATAAAAGAACTTCATCTACTTATAAACCATTCCTGATCAATGTCACAATCGATATTTGCAAATACACAGCCCGCGAAGGACATTTCCCAACGGTTTCACGAATTTTCGCTGCATGGTGGCGTAAATATGCCGATGAAATCTCAGGATGTCCGATCCAGGTAACCATTTTTCGAATATGAAAATTTAAATAATTTTTCTCCTGCCTATTATAGGGAACAGTGGCTATCAAAGATTTAGTTTTTGATCCAACCGGAATTCCTCTTTCTCACATTCCCCTTGGCGAGTACCGGCTGGATTCAATTTCGTACGCCGATAATAAGTTTGTTTCTTTTATAAAAGGTTGTGGAACTGTGGGAGAAAAATGGAAGAAAACTAGGAATTAAACAAAAAACTTTCTAGACTTGCTTGAAGTGTTGGGTGTTTGGTTATTGTTATTTTTAAATGGTTTTAAACTAAAAATAAATACTATTCTGTAGCAGATTTAAAGCAAATACACTGACTTTTGAAGACTTTAGAGGCAGTAAAAAAAAGCTACGCTTTAGAAAAGTCGGTGCCGGTATAAGAGTCATATATCGTATAGAGCATAAAAATATTTGAAAATTTTCATGGTTAATTTGCAGTTCAATTCTAATCTCTTACCTTCAAAACAACGGTCCGAACTATGTACACTTACCTTATAAGCAGAAATTAAATCAAAAATATTGTGCCGGCGATAATTTTTAAATTCCAAGGTCAAAAAAACTCTTAAATTGACCTAACAGTTTCTTGTCTCCATGTTTTGTCCTTTGTGAGTTCCGAATTTGACGCAGCAAACTTCCAAATTTTTCAAAATACTGCTTAAAGCGCCGTCCCCAGATAAATGACGCCCTAACCTTATTCTCTAGTTCAGGGGTCTCCAAGATACCTGTCTCTGTACAACCACCACCACGTCGAAACCACCACAACCTGAACTCGAAGCATTTGCTACTCGGCATTCAAAACCTCATTACAAATCTAATAAATATTAAGCAGACGAATGACATCCTCTTGCATCGAAAGTCTGAAACAAACTAACTACAAATCAAACTGCATATCGATTCTAGCAAAGATTAGAGACTTACTAAAGATAAGACACAAACGTGGTTTTCCGTTTGCCGCCTGTAGAAAGAAGTAGTCGACAGCATCATTCCGTAGTCGACAGCATCAATTCTCTCTTTTTATCATTTAGCTCAAATGGACTTGTTGAAAAAAATCATTTTGTAATACTCGCACAAAACAAACCAAAATATTGGACCAACACATACACAAGGGCCGACAGCGGCCTTTCACAATTTCTTCAACTGGCAATGGCGATAGGATTTTTTAGCAAAAAAAAACACTTTTATTTCACTTGTTACGTTGCTTAAACAGAAAAAATGCCTGGCAAGGAACATTTTACGGAATGTTCTGCCGACAATACGAAATATCCCGAGAGTTTTGCATTTCTCACACAAAAGCAATTAGTGTCTTTACAAAGCAAATGAAACAGACGACAACGTACTCTTCTTCAAGAAAAAATTTCTCTCGCGTTTCCTAACTATATATCATAGATTACCTAGATAGGAATCGTAGGGCTTTTTCCGTGTACCTACGTTGGAGTAAAGATAACCGATATACTCTGGACGCGGTTTTTCTTTCTTTCCTATGCGTAAATTACCAACAAAACACAACACATGTAAAACCTAGCCATGTTTTCATACACCACCAACACATGCAATTTTCCGACAGCGGGAGATTGCATGTGTTGGTGGTGTATGAAAACATGGCTAGGTTTTACATGTGTTGTGTTTTGTTGGTAATTTACGCATAGGAAAGAAAGAAAAACCGCGTCCAGAGTATATCGGTTATCTTTACTCCAACGTAGGTACACGGAAAAAGCCCTACGATTCCTAACTATAGTTTAACTATGTATATATCTCTAAACTATGATTCTAGCTTACTGTTGGTGGAAAGAGATGTTCGATCACGTTCGGCGGCCTTTCGTTCAGGTTCGTTTTTCTGAATACTAATGTAAGATAGTATTGACAAAAACATTAATGTGGGCGAAGTAAAATGTGTATGGCTCAATAATATGTACGAGGAGCCGCAAGAGCCAAGGCCTGGAGATGCCTGCTCTAGTCTATTAGCTTACAGTAATTATACAAGAGCATGGAAGGTAATTTTAATAATGTTTTAAGTTCTGAAATTTATATTCGGCTAGTACAAATTTGGGTACCTCCTCTAGGGCGCAGGGCCCTTTCGCCCTCACCTCCCCTACTCCTGTGGCACGGTGCTGATCTCATAACCATAATTGAATACAATCTAAATTAATTTTAATTGAAATAATAAGCGATTGGAATTTTTTTAAAAGGAAGCATCAAGTTTCGGTTTCGCGAATTCAATGTTGAACCTCATCAGACTAACACAACTGAATCTCGGGTGGTAAACGGACCGCAAAGGATAGGAAATTTCTCGTTAAAAGTCAATCACGAAATAATCTTTTATTGGTATATATTTGAAGAAACATATTGTAAAACCTGGGGCACCAGTGAGTGTGAAGTAATTTAAATGTTTAATAGCGCTTACAACTTTCTACTAATGGGTTTAAAAAAAATTAATGGTTCAATGAGTTTTTCACGCTTCAAGTATTTTTGATTTTTATTAAAAAAAAAAGAAAATACACATAAGAAGAGATTTTTTAATGGTATTTAGAAAAATGATTTGGATAAAAATGTTCCTTTTTACTACTGTTATATTTGTGTCAGAAATATTCACAGATAAGATAATGGATAAATTTAACATAAAAATATATCGCATGATATGTGGTTTTAATAAAGAATACGTTCGTAACTTAACTTGTGACCTAAAAGCAATTAATCGATATAAGGGAGTGATAAACACAGTAACAGTTATAGAAAAACCACTGTACGACTTATCGGTAAGATAATTATATTAGCCAATATATTCTTCTATTTAATTTACTGAGAATCTTCAATACTAGTTAAATGTAGCAATTTTTAAGAAGACAAGCATAAGATACATCCCTTTTGCAATGAACACCACCCTAGATGTTTGCGGATATTTCAAAAAGTTGGGGCAATTTTCTGTTCTGTCGAAAATATTTATGAACTGGCTTAAAATGTATACAAATATGAATCACACATGTCCATATACAGTAAGCATTTTGTAATTTAACTCACTAAAAATAATTCAAAAAATTATTTAGGATTCAATAATAACTAAAGATTTGGTGTTCGATCCACCTGGAATTCCACTTTTCAATATTCCTTTAGGCGAATATCGGCTTGATTTAAACTTCTTTACTAAAACACCCGACCAATTCACTACTTGGTTTAAAGGATTCGGGAAAGTTGAAAAGATGCGAATAAAAACAACGCAATGACCGAAAACTGTCAAATATCAAGGAAAATTCTGCAATATGGGAGAAGAGAGGGGGAGGAAGGGGGGTAATTTACCCAAAAATTGGTTTGGCCATATTGTAAATAATACGTCACACCTCCAAAAATCAAACAACCTATGATGGAGAGAGGGGGTGACAGTTTTTAAAACAAGTCTTTCCTTCTAATTTGCAATTATAATAGTTATCTGTTTGTATCTCCTAAAATCACTTAATAAAATGAATTTTTCTGCAATATTGGATTCTGACAGCAAAAAAGTTAAATTTAGTTAGATTTTCCAAGATTCCGCTATGAGGACGACCAAAGGTAAGCTAACAGTACCCGTAAGACGATTGCTATTATTTAGTATTCGAAAAAAAAACAGTGGGGCGTATTGTAACCCAGGGTATATTATCGGGTCTTTCAACAAGGACATAACAATTTTGTATTTAAATAAAACAAGGAATAATTGAGATATCGGACTGAAATTTATTCCAGGTGTAGTGGACATGTTACATTTAAGTATGAAATTCGATGTCGTTCATGTGGCCACCGCGAGCACGTTTGCAGATTGATTCTTTGGAGCCAATTTTCCACCACTCTTCCACATATATCGGCCGGAACGTTGGCAATTTCGCGTTCGATATTGTTTCTGAGCTCCTCTAACGTTGTTGGCGTGTTAGCATAAACCAACGACTTAACATAACCCCATAAAAAGAAATCCAACGGCGTTAAATCGCATGAGCGAGGTGGCCATTCGACCGGACCATTTCTCGAGATTACACGATTGCGACCACCGACTCAGAATATTGATAGTAAGTTTTAATAATTTCCAAACGTTGCTCGTTCGTGAACTTCACCATGATAAAAATGTAAACCTTGACTGAGGTTTTAGCATTGTCAGATCATAAAAAAAATGTAGGGTGCGTTTTTATTTAAATACAAAATTGTTATGTCCTTCTTGAAATACCCTTTATATAGTTGTCCCTTACATAAAGCATTAGTGTCAAAATTTTGATGAAATTTTGTTAAAAAGTTCTCAGCGCTTTAATTAATATAATAAAGCATTAAAAAATAATCTAATGTTGAGCAGCTTTTTTTTCTTTTTTACTATAATAGAAGCTACATCCCACTTTGTACGCCAGTCTCCTGACCTCCACCACCACCAACATTCATTGGCTTTCGATTTCTCTTTTCACTTTGGTACTAAAACGATCTACCGGCAAAAACCTGACGACACTCCTTCAGAAGATAAATTGAGCAGGGGTTTATAGAAACAGTGTATTGGCTTTTATTTGGAAAAAAATTTCCCCGATGGACGACCTGTCCAATAGTGAAAAAAATTATAAAATCCATTCAGTAGTTTAAAAGATAGCAGGAGAGGGGGTTCACATAGAAAGGGGAAGATTGGTTTTAGTGGACAAAATTCGCATCTAGTATTAAAAATGTGGTAAAAACCCCGCCGCGCCATAAGTTACAGGAAATAGCAGAGAAGTGCTTTTCCAGGATAAGGACAAGTAGATTTGTTGCAAAGTTAAGGAAAATGGCTGAAATGAAAGGAAATTGGTGTTAAAGTAAGTGAAAGGAACGAAACTGTTAATAGCTTTTAACTTTTCCAAATGCCGAGAGTATGTGAACTCAAAATCGGTCAAGTGGTTTGCAAGCCAAGTTCACATTCAATTTTATATACGAGATTTATATTTCTGTTTATTTATTTCTCATTATTTTTAACTTTTTACAATACTTTAAATCGCATCAAAAAACTTATAATTGCTCTGACTATTACGATTAAATAATAAAAACAAAAATATTTTCAAGCTATTAAACTGTCATCATGCTCTCTCCTATATTGTATAGCCAAGTGTAGATTTTACACGTTTGATAGGTTGTTTTAACTGAATTTATCGCATTCTTAAAAAATTCTGCGTATTTTGATTTAATTAAACCTAATAATTTACCTACTGTGACCAAAAGAAGGGAAAAAGAGTGAAAAATTATGTGACCAAAATGTTTTTTCTACATTTTACATTATTGAAAAGTCTTCTCCTTTTAATCGTTTTTATTTCTAAAATAAAAGCCGACGAGACAATAACGATTAAAATAACTAAAATTGAATGTGATTTTAACAAGAAATACGTCAATAATTTAACGTGTAAATTAAAAGCAATAAATCGGTACAAAAGCACTGTAACTACAATAACCGAATTTGCTAATCCTTTGCATGATTTTGTGGTAAGTTAAGTGAGTAAAAAAAATATTTTTGGCGAAAAAAAAACTTGGTATTTTCTTAGACAAACTTTGCTATCTTCAAAAAATCTTCGCTCGCTTATAGACCGTTCCCGATAAATGTTTCAATCGATATTTGCAAATATAGTGCGCACCAAGGACACTTTTCAACATTGGGTAAGATTTTTGGTGAGTGGTTTCGAAAATATGCAGATTTTTCTGGAACGTGCCCAATACAAGTAAGTCGTTTTTAATTGAATAGACTTTTCTATCGAAAAAATTATATTTCTGTTTTTTTTTTTTTTTTTTTTTTTTTTTTCAAAATACAGGGAATTGTTTCCGTAAAAGACGTTGTTTTTGATCCAAGTGGAGTTCCTCTTCCTCATATTCCACTTGGCCAATATCGACTTGACTCGACTTCGTATACAAATAATGAATTCGTATCATTTATTAAAGGGTATGGAACTGTGGATATACTGAGAAGATATCCTCCAAAAAGAAGTTAAAAAAGCGCCCGAAGAAGTTCAGAAAAATTAACAACAAACATTTTTTTATTGAAAATCAGTGTGCGTCGGAGAAACCTATTGTTCGTTGGATTTTTCTAGCAAGGCTTTCCCAACGCACATCAGATTTAAATTTATTCACATAAATACATATGTTATTTTGTCATTTTTAAAAGAATTTTCTTTATTCGAGGGTTTTTCGAGTTTTTTTTCAAGGATTTATTTATTCGGGTGTGAACAATTTTTAATTTGGGTATTTCACATTTTTTAAAGATAAGAATGAAAAAAAAAACTATTAATATCCGATTGAATTTTAAGTGTTTTTGCGAAAACTTTGTATTTTTATAAGGTGTTTTTAGATCACATTTGAAATCGGTTCACTGCATCAAAAGAGGGGGGGTTCAAAGTTAGTGGGAAAAGCGAATTCTTGTACATTGAAATATTTCCTTCATTATTTCCAAACTGATCGCAAAAACGGTTCAGTGGATTAAAAGATACTTGAAGAGGGGTTTTAAAGTTAGGGGGGAAGGGGCGAAAATTGAATTGTTTTTAATTTCCAACTGAATAGCAAAACAAGGACCAAAATCGATTGAGTTGATCAAAAGTTATAACAACTCCGTTCTGACGGGGGTTCTGACGAGGTTCTGACGGGGTTCTGACGGGGTTCTGACGGGGTTCTGACGGGGGTAAAAATATATTATTTAGCCGATATAGAGTTTCTTGCTAAAAACAGTTTGTACATATAACCGCAAAAATATTTAAATAATTTGTGGTTCTTTTATGAGAACTTTTCTAGTTTTTAAAATGTAGGTTTCAAAGGAATAATAAAAAAACTGGCTAATTTATTTTGTAAATAACATATTGTAACAACTTTTAAATATTTGTAATAATATAAAAGAAATTAAATAAAATAGCAATAAAAAATAAATATTGTAATGAGTATAATGAATGCACCAATTTTGTAAAAATGTTTTTTGGAATAAATATTAAAAGAAAATGATAAAAAATTTTTGTTTGTATGATTTAGGGATTTTCTGGAGCTTCAGTTGTTGTTGTAGTACTTGGTGGTGGTCTATATCCCTTTATAGTTAATGCTTTCCCCAATACTGGCTTGAAGTACATGACAAATTGGGAATATCTTCTGGCGGAATTCTGAAATTAAAATTGATATATTTTAAGTACAAATTCATTATTAGTATAAAATATTGCGATCACAGTATTGCCTCGTTCTTTGCGGCAATTCCGTTCTGAAGGAAACAGCACGGACATCGAAATCGCCAAATAGAAATTTTCAATGAAAAAAAAACGCGTAGCTCCGAAGACGCACTATAAGAAATCGCGCAGCTCCGAAACCGCAGAAAAAAAAAATCGCGCAAGACGAGGGTCTACGCCCGTATTTGAAATTTTTCCATAAAAATATGTCGACTAGCGCATCGATAAAAAAATTACATTAAGGTAGAACCAGAAACATACATCCGTGCGTCCGCCATGCGTCCGTCACGTTGACAGTTCGATGCGGTCAAAGTAAAATCAACGGGCTGCTATGAGTACTCCCCTAATAATGTGTTTGTTCGATGCGGCGACCGCATAGAGTAGGTCGACTTTCTACTTTTACATGCGGCAACGCACGGAAATGTCATTTCGCAAAAAAGTTTGGTTACGATTTAACCCTCTAACCGGAATATTTCCGAAGAAAATTCACCAAAATATGACTTTCAACTTGCGACCGTAACCAAGACAACGTACAGGGCTAAATTTTTTCCAGCATGTAAAGCGATAACTTACAAAAGTCAGTGTAACACGTTCCGGCGATTTCCGGCGATTAAAATTGTTACCCGTTATAAACAAGCGAATTCCCTGAACCCCACCTTTTGGCGGGCATTCCGGCTAGAGGGTTAAGCAATTTAAGTATGGAACAAATTGAAAAATTGTTTCGACGATAAATTAATAGAAGAAGTGCAAAAAAAGTGAAGAAGAAGTGATTCGTTGCCGTACCCAACTGTCACCGCATAAAACTGTTTACCGGACGGACGCATGACGGACGCATCGACGTACGATTCAGGTTCTAGCTTTATTCAAGCGACGCGCACTGGGCTCAAAAGTTGGCAATAACTCAAAAAATCAAACCCGTATTACAATCGCCCATTATTTTTTATTTTTGCATAGTATATTAACGTCTGCATGTTAAATGGGGTCCTTTATTTTGCTACACTGTATTAGTAAGGGTCAGTGATTCATGGTTTCCACCCTTTTGGGATTTCTTAGTTCGAATTGCGCGGCCCTTATTGGCCTAAATCTCTTTTGTGAATTCTTGAATACTTACATCTTGTAAAATTGATAACAAAAATTTTTTTTATGCAGATAAAAAACCAAAAATCTATCCAGGGGTAGAATCGCGTCAGGTGACAAGTGACCAAATTTTGCATGAAATGTCACTTACCAAATTTTCGGCGGAATTTTCTAATGAAAACCGACAACTAAAAAAATATCACCACTTCGTGATCCCATTTTCATGAAAATTTGTAAAACTTTCACACTGCCGATTTCGAAATAATTGACGAATCACTATAACTTGTCACTGTACGCGATTCCAACCCAGTTCCGA
Organism: Chrysopilus asiliformis; assembly: GCA_964034945.1. Classification (NCBI taxonomy): domain Eukaryota; kingdom Metazoa; phylum Arthropoda; class Insecta; order Diptera; family Rhagionidae; genus Chrysopilus; species Chrysopilus asiliformis. Next base: position 7,171,256 of record OZ035963.1, read on the forward strand.
CTTTTACCAACTGGTTAAGCTTCTCAATTCGAGCTTAAAGTTGAATTAAATAAACACAATCAGTTAGCTTTTTTACAGTGACCTTAGGTTTCACTTTTGAAGTTTTAAACTGATCTCAAAAGCTTTTAAAAGTTTGCAACTGCAGTGGCTAGCAAAATTTTTCTGAAAAAAAACATTATTTCCTTACCAATATAAGATCTCCGAAGATTTTGGAAATATTCGTAACAGTCGTGAAAGAATTGCTGAAAAGTTCATCAGGAATATCTAAAGACACCATTGACCGATCAAAATCAGGGGTGTCATCAGTTGTTGTTGTAATAGGTGGCCGTGTGACGAGTATTGATCGAGGCTTGGAAGCTTGTGCGGATGCTTGCGCCGACTGAAAATAAACAAATTAAGCAAAATAAAAAATTTGGCTTGGAATATTAAAATTCACAGTATCTCTACATGGGAAAAAATATTTGAACCTAATCTACACACACTCCCATTTTTTAATAATTGAACTAATAAAACCATTTACAAAAACGCCTGTTGAACTCTGCCTGCCGCGCCACGTTGATGTTACGTAATGTTATAAACTGGCAAAAAAAACAAACATGCATATAGTCACAGTCTAATTACTTGGTGATTTGTATCTTTTTTCTGCATAAACTGTCTATAAGTTTACCTTAGAAAAGCGCTTTGGAAAATTTAAAAAAAAAACAATCTTTCTGAGTGCTGACCAGTCAAATGCACGACTTCTTAAACCGAATTATCGCAGATCAGCGGAACAAAAAAAGGTGAAAATAAAAGAAAACATTTAATAAAAGTCGTTTTGCAATTTTATATGGTTGATTTATTTTCATAGAAAATCCACGGAATAAAATTTATCTAAATCATTTTTTATTGCCTTCAAAATCTTTGTTTGAACAATGGAGTTACATCGTTTGGTTAGCAATAATCCAAATCCAAATATTAAAACACAGGTTACAACTTTTACTTTTTTTTAATGTTTTTATTCATATTTTTTTCTTATTTTATTTTTTATGTCATTTTTCTTTTCTGAAAGTCAATTATTTACAAAAGTTTATCTCATACAGTGTGTTTTTGTTTTACAAATAGATAATAATTTTTTTTACCATCAAACAGCCATCATAATGATATTTTAAATAACCCCCATAATAACTTAGCATATGAGAAAATCGTTTTAGGCAGTCAATTGCAATATTTCCAAAAAAAATATATAGAAAACAAGTAGAAAGTAAAAAAAACGTTACCGCCAATAAAATATGAACTAAATTTGCAGTTTTTGCCTAACGTAGAAACACAAAAAAAAAATATGAAAGTGTAAAAAAGCTTGTTTTTTTTTGGGTAGTTTCGAAATTCAAAGTTTGAACCTATAATGTGCAATCGTACAAAATATTCGAGGGGCAAAAAGTCAACAAAGTTGCAATCGATAGAGACGACGAGTCGACCTTGCCTCATTTTTTTTACTAAATCTTCAAATGAGATTACAAAATTTTTAATGATTACAAATGTGCTATGATATGTGGTATTTTTTTTTAGTTTTTATTTTTTCCATCCATATTGTAAATTTTTCTTTTCTTCATTTTTTCATTAGATGTTTCTTTTCAATTTATATCGATAGTAAAAATATTTCGATTCAATGTCATTTGATTTTGTAAGATGAATAAAACAGACAACAACATAAAGTGATTCATTTTTTTACAAACATAATAAAAAAATATATAAAATTTCATAGAATGGCACTTTTTTTGGGTGATGCTAAATTAAATATGGTTCACCTTTGATGATTTCGAAACTATAAAATGAACAATTTTCTATTACAAAATTAAAACTTCGCTCTAATCAAATAAATTAACAAGAAAAACTGGGTGGCGGCTAACCCGTGATTTTTCCCCTGTCTTCTATTGTTTTTTTTTAAATAAATTTCTCTCCTAACTAATTTATGTAATTTTTATGTGATTTTCCATTAGTATCCAGCTTCATCTGATGAGGGCGGCGCCGATGTGGAAGCTGCTCCTCCGGATGACTGCAAAATGGGTCCAGAAAGTCGAAGGAATTTAGCAAGAATTTGTCCAAGTCCGGCACCACCGGCAGCACTTCCTCCTGCACCACCTCCCTGGCCTGATGCTCCACTCAGACCCCCGATTCCACCTAAAACACCTGTTGTAAGACTGCCCAAGACTTGGGTCACTGAGTTGATCTTCGGCGTTATGACGGCATTGATCAGGGTTTGGAAGTCGTTGATTGGCACTGGTGATGTGATGTTGTATTGGCGATTCTTCTCAATGTTGGTGCGGTCCAGGGCGGTAATGTATCTCGTTTTTGAATCGAGAAGATTGTCGATTTTCTAAATGCCAATCGTTATTAACACCCAACATAAATTGGCAGAGTTATACCATAATTATTTGGAAAATAAGTCGCTCGAATGATGAATTAAACAGAATAACTTTGAAAAACGAACTATTGAGGATTTATTTGCAATTTTTCGCGAAATTTTGTGCCAATATTTTCATAAATTTTTTTCAACTAGATTTTATTGTATTGAAAATTTTATCAAAGCTAAAATATAAACTTTTTTCTTCTTCAAAACTTGTATGACATAATGTCTCGTTTTTGAGAAAATCGCAAATAACACTTATGAGAATAAATTGTCTAATTTTGGGGGTTAAAGAGTTTGTCTTTACATTTTAGCAAAAGGCATCAGCTGTGTCAAATTTACAGTCTCTAGATCAATTTTTGTGAGTCAAAATTCAGACAAACAGACCTGCATAGATCACACTTTGATTTGGATTCTTCATTGTCGTGTGTGTTGGATTCATATTCTGTTTAATCCATTCAAGTTGATAAAAAATTCGCAAGGCGTCAATGAAATCTTATTACAAATTTATACTTACACCAAAAACGAATCCTAAGACTGCGTTTTTAGCAGCGAATGTGGCATCTGGAAGTTTTCTCTTTTCACGATCTAAGCCACTATCTAGCGTCTCCTAAACAATACACGAAAACGATCAAAAATTTGAAATCCAAATCGCAATCGTTTCTAGCATCTTAAAGCAATTTTATATACAAAAATCATTCACAGATAAAATGCATTGAAAAAGAAGCATAAAAGCAATAAAACAAGCAGCAAAAGCAACATTCATATCAAAAGTGTAAAAGACTATCATCGTGTATCTGAATCTGATAGATACCACAAATAATTAGCACTCGCTGTCATCGCAATTTATTCAAGATAGAAATTCAAGAAATAACACAAATCTTCAATGATTTTTACTTTCTCCTTTCTGCATTTTCATGTTCGAGTATCACTTGAGCGCAACAACTTATTTTTTTTGATATTACTTCATTACATCGGCAGATGATTCGCTACCAATTCGAACAAACATCATCATCATATCATCGCAATAACGACCCGACTTGGATCATCCAAGTGATCAACTTCAATTTCATCCAAAGCACCTACAAAAATCCAACATTCCACATGCAAGATTTGTCCAACACTGTATCGGGTTTCTCATGCTGAAGCCTTTCAGTTTCAAATCTAAAGTAGTATCTGCTGTTGAGGAAATTTACTTTGTGTTTTCAATTTGGTCGGTCAGTGGATCAAATTTTTTGGACAAGTCGTTGGGACGTTTTTGCCACTGGGCTCAAATTTTACAAAAAACAATTCGATTGTGTTACACTTGACGAAGATTGCCTCACATGGAATTCCACTTTAGGTCCCCATAATTTCCAAAATAAAGGAACCATCAAAGAAACAATTTTTTTTAATGGTCAAACTTTTTCTTCTACTTGTCTTGCATTTCATTTTAGCGGCCTACAAATTCGATGATGGCTTCGGTGAGTCTGTCTTCGAGTTTTCAATTTTAATTTCTTTTGTACGAACATCACATTTCAATAATATTATGGAGTCAAAAATCTTTTCATGTTGCGTGCGGAATACATTTTCCCTATTAAAGTCAGAGACGCATGTCAAAATTTTTGCGTAATTTTATTACGCGATTAGGTGTTGTTTACATATTGGGCCAAATGAAAATTCCTATCATAGTATTAGATGTGGAAGATTTTTTTTATGTGAACTTTTCGCACTCGTAGCATGGTTCACTTTTATGGAATTTACAAACTATTAGTAGAAGTAAAGTAATTGAAAAGGTCATGGAGCATGAGCTTTGAAAGATTCGTCAATAAATGCAAAAAAATATGGCCACCCTATGAATAAACAAACTGCCTCCAGGCAGAGTTAAATATTAAAATATTTTAAACACGGTTCCAGCACATAAAATTTTGTTAGTAATTAGATGGCTTTTTTACAGACTAGCCGGAAGTCGATAGTTAAAAGAGTATAAACCTTTATTTTATTTTCTTCGAGGAAAGTGATTTTGTAAGGAAAGTGTTTTTAAGATATTCTCAAAAAACTTTATAGGCAATTTTTAAAAGTATTGTCTTGAAAATTAACTTTTGGTGCATTTCCCTGCCAAATTTCGGTAAAAATTAGTCCAAATGTATTGACACAGACAGATAGATATGTCCATAAAATACGGTTCGCTAATTTTCACCTTCCGAACCCTTCGTTATGCTTTTTCACGATTTTTTGTATGAACGATTTTTACAATATTCTGATTCAGCTATTCTCATTAAAGACCCCCCCCCCTCTCCACCACCAACCCCTTCCATCCTTATTTACCACTTTCCGACCTTCAATAATGCACTAAGAATATATTAAAATCTCTTCAAAATTTCACAACACTTATTCCTAGGAGAGAAGTATCAAATGTAAAATTTTGTGGATAAAATTGAAATGTCAAAGTTTACATTAACCCTCAAAGGCACTGAAAAATAGCAAATATTTTTATGTGTGGCACACGAAAAATTATGCGGGAATGGTGATACAATTTTGTCTGTGGTACAATTTTAGTACCACCGTACAGCATTTGTTACGAAAAAGGTGATACATCGCTCTTAAAAATAATTTAAAACTATTATTGGCGTCAAAACAAATTTTTCTGACAATAAAAATCATTAAAATATTCATAAAAAAATGTGACTAGCCAAGGACAAGCAAAAATAGCCAGGAATTTTAGCACCTTTTGCACACATCGGATCAAAGACTCAGTCAACTTGACATCGCAGATATGGCATTTTTCCAAATATTTATATAAATTGTCACATGGCGTCATGTAAAAATCACACTTATTTTTAATTACTTTGGGGTCTTGACCCAAAAATTTTATTGCTAAATACATTTTTTCATTGCAATCTATTACCATTAAGACGTTTTTACTAAATATCATATTTTCTTTTAAGCACAGGTTAGCGATTTTTTGTTACTACTTCTCAACATAGTGAAACAATTTTAGGCCCGACCCTGGATAAGCTGAAAACTTGTTTAATCCGGACAAATTTCCTAACCCAGTCCAATTTTGGCTTATACAAATTTACTTTATTTTAAGTTATTTTTTGATTTTTCACTTAAGAAAAATTACATTCAATTTCGAGACGCGAGAAATTTTGTTAACACCTACACAAGGATGAGCATTGAAAAATTTTGCCTAAAAGATAGTAATAAATTGAACCGATATTTTTTAGACGTTTGAATATTCGAATAAGTGAATGGCGAAAACCGCGTCAAAATTGCTCCAAAGGTTCAGAAGATGGAAGGAGAGGGGTTTACATATAGGGGGAGTGAAGGATTTTAGTGGGCGAAAATTTTTCTTAGGGACCATTTACCCAAGGGGGCAAAATTGTGCTAAAATTTCTTTAACGGTTGAACAGATAGCAGGCTAGGGGGTAAGAAGTAGGGAGAACATGTGTTGACGTATAGCCTAGAACATGTTTCTCATTACTAAGGTCATATATTCGACAAACGCATTAAAATCGGTTTGCTAAGACACTCGATTTCAATCTACACTTGAAAATAGAGCGTTACCGATATATCGATCAAGACTTTTTATACCCGTATGGTGAAACCAAAGGGTATATTAACTTTGCCTTACCGTTTGTAACGCCAAGATCCCGTCATCGCACAAAAAAATGAATTACACCAGTGTGTTTAGAATGATAAAAAAGTTGAATTTAGCATGTCCGTCCGTCTGTCTGTCTGTCCGTCCGTCTGTCTGTCTGTCTGTCCGTCCGTCTGTCCGTCCGTCTGTCTGTGGCGCGGATTGCGGGCGCACGGATTGAGCTAGAGACTTGAAATTTTGCACAGATCCGTTTTTCGTAAAATGCGAGGCTAAGTTCGTTAATGGGCAAAAATGGACCATTAGGGGGGGTACCCCCCATACGAACGAAATCGTTTTTTGTGAATATCTCAAAAATGGTGCATCTTATCAAAAAAGTCCAAGAACAAAAGTTATTTAGGATATGATTCTACATAAAACTCCCATACATCAAAATCCGATTGGAATAAATTTTAAAAAACCTTATTGGAAAGTTTGACTTCAAACTGGAATTTTGGTACAACTGTTCGAATTTTGATACGAATATCACCATACGGGTCTCCAATGATTGCCAGATTGGCAATTATAGCTTTTGTTATGTTTTTAAATAAAATATTAACTTTTTAAAGCCTAAATATTTATTATTTTTGCCACAAAAATTCCTTAAACTGTTTAAATATGGATTTTAAATACTAAATCACATTTCGAAAAAGTTATTAAAACGTTTTCTCTTTTTGTGATTTTCATTAATCGTCCGTTAGCATTGTAGAGATTCGCCAAAAATTGAAATGCCGCCAAAGTCAATAAAACGAAGTATTGAATGTCAAATAAAGTACATTATGCTAATTTAAATTGTTTACAAGATAATCACGATTACCATGGCATTAATTGTCGGCTACGTTAAAGTTTTCTTTACTTCATTTATAGATGTAAATAAAAACAAAATAAGTAAACATTACCTGATATGACTTTGTATAAAAAATCAAAAAAAAAAGTTCGAAAAAAATTTGGGATTTCATTTTTGTACTTAAAAAAATCAATAATTCTGTACCGAACTCTGTACCAATTACAACAAAAAATATAAAATTTTTAAAGGATCAAAATCTGGCAAAATATATTATTACTATAGATTCATGTAATCAAAAATGAATAGAAAGGCTAAAAGGTAATTGCAAAAATTATAACGTGACTAAAGTGTCGGACAGACAAAGCTACTGAAACTAGCAATTTATGTTTTATGTTTTACGCTCCGAATAATCTAATTACAAATCTAATAATGAAGTTAAAAATGCAGGGTTGCCTATAATATTATTGATGTTCATTAGATACGAGATTAATTTGATTAAAGAAAAAAAAACTTGTCGATCTTTCACTCATAACTTTTTCTATTAATGATTGAATAAAATATGTGTGGGTCTATATGTATGTGTGGGTTTTATATTGTAATAATCACAATTGATAGACAGACATCTCGAGGTACACATTTCTACACACATGAGTATCGTTTGAAAAACCGGTCACCTATACTCGAATATTCGTTGACCGGTTTTCGATGTTTACATTATGTAATAAATGAGACAGTATTTAGGTTGCTATTTTGTTTTGTTTATGATTAAATCATAGTAATAATAATAACGCGAAAAAATCATTTTGACCACTTTTCTTATGCAAGTTAAATTTTATCGAACAATATGTTGTATTCGTATAACAAAAAAAAAACTACACTCAAGCAAACTTTAAGGAATTTCACGATTATTTTTGGGGTCAAATGCATTTAAACTTCCATTTACCGAATCAAGTGACATTTTGAATAAAGTAATAAAGATTACTTTTCACTGATTTATTACGAAAATTATTTAAATTGGAAAGTATATTAAGTAAGTTTTTTTTTACACTCCCCGCGGGAAGTTACTCAATGTTGGTTCATTTTTATCTCATTCGAAATAAGAAGGAAATTAGCAAGTTTTTTTTCACATGCTTCAATATTTATTGTAACGCAATTACAATGCAGTTCTATAGTGATCGAAACGAAAGATTTAAGCGATGAACTTGTAGGTTTTGGTATTAATTGCAGGGCTGTGCAGTTGGAGTCGGAGTTGGGACAAATTTATTGCTTCAAGAATCGAAGTCAGTCAAGTTTTACAAGACAGCTTAACCCTTAGAGGCACAGAAAAATAGCAAATATTTTTACCCGTGCGGCACATGAGAAAAACGGTTTTTTTTTGATATTTTTAGTGGTGTCAGTTCAAAGTTTTATGCGGCAATGGAAGAGGATTTAATCGGTGGTACAATTTTAGTACCACCGTGCAGCATTTGTTGCGAAAAAGGTGGTAAATCGAATGTACCACCAAGCCTTTAAGGGTTAAGAGCCGGAGCCGGAGTCGGATATTTTAAATTTCAGGAGTCGGAATCGAAAGTAACAGACTCCAGAGCCCCCATTAACTGCTGCGAGTTTGTCTTAAATTTGGGAATGATGGTATTTTGAAAATAGCATACAAAGGTTTTAGCAGGAAGGGAAGAAGGTAATATTTCCGGAACCGATTAGTTTCGGAACCGATAAAATATATGAAATTAATGGGAAAAAAAATCTTTTAGCTACACAGATATTTTCTTGGTACTCGTTTCAAATAAATACTTATTGTTGAGTTCGAAACCTGCTTTCGAAAATAATTTAAACGAAAGGCTATAAATAAGTTAAAAAGATGGAAAATGAAAAAAAAATACTGATAAAATAAGTTAAATCCATAACAAAGAGTATTAAGATAACAACAACTACAATATTAATTTGTAAGATTTTTTTTTAGTAAATTTTAGCGAAAATTTCTACAACTCTACGATTCAAAGAAAAAAAATCTAATAAGATTAGAGACCATTAAATCGGTTGCCATATGAACTTTTAGATGAAACACATTTCAAAATATCAGTTGTGATCAACACAAAACTTTCCTCTGCAATATTTAGTTTCGGAGAAAATATGTAAAAATCGATATTTTTTTCAACTATCTCGAAAAGTGTTAAAAATATGTAAGAATCTTTGAAAGAGAAAATGCCGGAAATTTTATCTTCTTTGAATTTGTTTATATTAATTTTTTCATAATAGAGGGTAATTTCCGAGAAATTTTCAAAAAACCAATTTTTTTAAATATGTTGAGAACCGTTAAAGATACGTGAATACCGTTAAAGCAAAAAATGTGGAAAATTGTATATCCTTTAAATTTTGTTATATTCATTTTTCCCAAAAGAACACAGGTCTCGAGAAATTTTCAAAAAACTGTATTTTTTCAAAAAAATTGTATGTTGTAAAAATGGTAGGTAGCTCCTGTTACAACTACCGTTACTTTTCCGAAAAAAATGATGAAAAAACTACGATTTTCGTAAAACTTATTTGCAAACAAATTCAAGTCGCTAGGTCAACGCGTTCTCGAGGTTTTTAAGATACGTAAAACGGACAGACCGACAGATAGATGCACGGAGATCCTCATAATTCTACCTGAAACGAATTGCGTACTGTACGGAAAGTTTCTATCTGCCCTCGTTCTCGAGAGAGTCTCCGTCATGAGTACAATACTTTCCTTCTCTAGCAGAGAAAAGTGAAACGCATACTATTTTTTGTAAGAACATTTTTTATATACGAAATTCTAATAAGTTGAAAGCTACTCAAGTGATATTCAAACTAAATTTAATTTAATGAAAATTTAATGAAAAACATTAAAATTAAATGAAAATTGTCTTTTTGTCTAAAGAATTAAAAAACGTATTGCTAACAATTGCAACTTTTTAACGGATTAAAAAAAAATTTAAAAAAGTGATTTTACTAAAGTTTTCACGAAATATTTAGAAAGACTAATTTCTGAAACGGAATACTATTCGATATAGTCAAAAAGACAATTCACTGAAACAATCCCATATAATGTTTACTAAATTCACCCCAATTAAAATACACCGCGAGCACATTTACAACATCAGAATTAGTAGATCGGAAAATTGCTACCTTTCACACTCACCCAATTTCAACACACCGAACAAAAAATCAATCAAAAACAAATTGATTAACTACGTTTTACAATCAAATTACACTTCCAATCAAACAGAAAAAAAATTAGAAATTTATTTTACCTCAGCCTCAATTGGATTCAAATCGCCAGCGGGATCATCGAATTGAAGATCATCGTCCCTTTTGGTCCTTGAACTAGGGGCGGCAAATGTGTTATGGCACAGGGCGATCGCCACTAACGCGAATATACTCCAACTTAATCCCTTCATGATTTATTTAATAATTTATTAATATTTAATCCTTTAACGTTGAATGGCGTCGAAAATAATCCACAAAATTTCAATGTGATGATTCTGTAATAGAAGTGATCAAAATGAAATTTTTTATCAAATTAAATTACGATGAATTTGTTTAAATTGAACAGAAATCTGTTAAATAATCAGTAAATAATGTTGTATGTTGTCTATATAACTACTTTTTCCGTTGCGTTTCTTTTTTTTGGTAAAGTTTGTCGTTTTTCGATGAAAAGAAAAAAACAGAATCCGAACCGATATTAACGCGTTCACATTCGCCAGTAAAATGACCGTAATCGAAAGTCAAAGACGGTCGTGGCTCGCGTGAGTAGTACTTTAACTCGTGTCGATATCAGATTTGAGAAAAAAGTGAATAAAAAAATACTTATACCGATCAACAGCGACAGCAACAAAAGCAGCAATAATAGTAGTGTATAAAGAAACTGTTTAAGACCTTATTTTCCACTTTTGCTTTCATGAAAATCCCGTTGAATCAAGACGAAAAATAAAACGATGAAGAAGAAATACCGAAAAGAGTGGTCTCAGTTGTGGCAGCAAACAGTGACGTGAGCAGTACTTGCACAACGGCCGCATCACAAATCACCAATACTTTGATAAAAAATAAGCGGCGACCGCTTCTACAGAAGCATAAGAAAACCAGGTGTCTGCGACCACAAGAGTATCTTGAAGATACGGCAGGTTTATGGTGTTATCTTGTAATATGACCAGTTACACAGCATACTGCCTCAACAATCAACGAGACGGTGTAACAACAGTTACTAATGGACCGGCCTAAGAGAGACCTCCACTCACTCAATTGGGGTACTTGCTCTGCACAATAACGGTGGTGGTCATACAATAGTAATGGTAATCGTAATCATTACTTTTTCACTAACCCTCTCACTAGCGATACTTCTTCTCTCACGGTTAGCCCAGGTCCTAGCTTCTCTCTCGCGAATATTTCGAAGAAATTTGCACGTTCAGCAAAAGAAAAGTTACCTCTGAGAGTCTGCACACTCACCTCTCGCCAGATAAAACTATGAATCTCTTGGACTAACGGTTACTGTTGTGCTTAACACCTTCTATTGTTGATTCACGTTGAACGGTGTTTATTATTATTTATGTTAATTCAATGTTAATCAAATGGCGATGATGTCTTTGTGAATGATAAAATCTAGCTTTAAGGCAGCGATGAGATCTTAACGGCGAATGACTTGCTTGAATCATTGCGTCGCTTATTTCAATCATTGCACCAACTAGGTCACAGCAAGAAATTTAATAAAAATTTTATTTTTAAACCATTATAAACTAAAGTGCTGCCATTTTTGTTGCTCATTGTAACTTTTTAATAGTAAAACAAGTAAAAAGATTTCTACGGTTTAATTATGCATAAGATTTATAAAATTAAACCACTTTTCAATAGTATCAACGTAATTGATATCATTTTTACCATTTTTAGCTTATAACGATTTAAATTACCGTTTTGTATGGTTTTTCGAGACGCAAGTGAATCGTAGGAGAATTAACCTCCACCCAAATTTTAAACTAGGACAAAAATTATTTGGGCAGTGACAAATTTATATTTACCATTAAAAGTATTTTTTAATCAAGGTCAAAAATTATATCAGTAAAATAAGTGTTTTTTTAATGTAGAAATCCAAAGATTATAATAAAATTACTTTCACTGATTTTTTAAAAAAATAAAAGTTTTTTTTTTCGAGAAAAGTCCAAGGCAGTGCCAGATTTTTAGCAGAAATAAATCTTTATGACTGGGACCACTCTTTCAGTTACAACTAAATGCAATTAAATGGTTTTCAGTTGACAATTTAAAGGTGAAATAAATCATATTTTGAAATTTACTTCCTTGAGGCAAGTACTTGAAACCATATCACCTCAGCGATAAGATTATTTACCTTGAAACATAAGAAAACCTACAATCGCCCGTGGCCAATAGTCAAGTACTCTATATGAAGACAGAAATTGTTTATTAAAAAAATCCATTTGTATGGAAGAAGGGGAACGAGTAGTCCGAACGGATTCTGATGTATGGAAGAGTAAAGTAAAATCATATTCTAAACACCTTTCGTCTTTATACATTTTTCGATAATATGCACCGTTTTCAAGAAACTAGGAAAAAAGTATTCCATTTGTCCAACTACATTTCGATGTATGGATGAGTTATTCTATTCATTTTACATTTACAAATTTTTCAGACAGACGGATAGACTGACAGACGGACAGATAGACGAACAGACAGACAGAGGGACAGACAGAGGGACAGACAGACAGACGGACAGACAGACGGACAGACAGACGGACAGACAGACGGACAGACGGACAGACGGACAGACAGACAGACGGACAGACAGACGGACAGACAGACAGACGAACAGACAGACAGACGGACAGATACACGAACAGACAGACGAACAGACAGACAGACGGACAGACAGACGGACAAACAGACGAACGGAAATGTGGAAATAAAGATCATGAAAATGCGTAGCTTAAATAAAACCAACAAAAAAAGGAATACGCACTCAGAAAAATGTCCAAGTCAACTTTTTGTCAGGTTAACTCTGACCTTACAGAGGTGTCTGTAAGCCAGCTAGCGGTCAGAGTTAACCTATCTAAGGTCAACTCGTGCAGCTCCCAATGCCCTACTTCACCTGCTGGTGGCTTAATTTCAGAATTTCTCCGACCACAGGTCAACTCAGTTTTACTTGCCCACATGCAGGCGAACGCGCGCCTGCCCGAGGCCAATTACGCCGTATGTAGGTCGTCGAGTTAGCCTCCATTTTTCTGAGTGCGGGGGATGCCAAAATGATGGTGATTAATATTAAGCCTAACAAACGCCATTACGGTTCTCATTTCTTGTTTCCTCTTCCCATTGCCACCCCGTTATCTAGAAAATAGTTTATAAAGCTGTAATCCGTCACCATAATAGTGTATAGAAAAGTTTTTTTAAAATTGTATTCCAAACCCATTTTTCCTAATTACTTTTTCGACAGAATGCACTGGTTTTTGAAAAAAAAACTATTCCAGTTGTATGAGAAAGAAAGGGAAGGAGAGTCATAATTTAATTTTGATGTATGGACGTGTTATATAAAATTATGTAGAAACTTATGCTGCGTTTACACGAATGACAAATTTGTAATTTTTTTTGTCATAAATCGTGTAAATAGTATCATTTTTGTCATTATTTCTGTCAGAAAAATGACAATCTCTCATAAAAGAATGAACTTGTCCATTCTTTTATGACAGATTGTCATTATCTGTCATTCGTGTAAACCCAGCATTATACATATTTATAAGTATTTTCTCAAGGCCTTTCATTGGATACCCATTATGATAAATCTTATCTTGGCACGATTTAGACAAAATGTCGTCCGACGTCCGCCATTTTATTTTTTTAGGATCTCATTTAGCCTATGTTACTCGCCAGACCAATACGATTTGAACAATGAATTAAAAATCTCAATTAAAAATACGAAACTCTTCATTTTTATTTAACTACACTCAGAAAAATGGAGGCTAACTCGACGACCTACATATGGCGTAATTGGCCTCGGACAAGCGCGCGTTCGCCTGCATGTGGGCAAGTAAAACTGAGTTGACCTGTGGTCGGAGAAATTCTGAAATTCCACCAGCAGGTGAAGTAGGGCATTGGGAGCTGCACGAGTTGACCTTAGATAGGTTAACTCTGACCGCTAGCTGTCTTACAGACACCTCTGTAAGGTCAGAGTTAATCTGACAAAAAGTTGACCTGGACATTTTTCTGAGTGTATCATAATTCGCGAATTGATTTATTGGTTGGAATGAACCGGAATCTGGAAACAGAATCTGGGTTAATTTTTACAGGCAATTAAATAACTTTTGAAAGATTAAAAAAACTGTTTTTTTAAATGCAATTTACTGCCCAACATCCGATTGACATTAAAATCGCAGTAACAGAAAACCAGATCTCTAAAATGCAACGGCAATTATTACCACCACTCTAGCATCGAAAGCACTTGATCAACTTGAAGAAATAATTTCCAGTTATTAAGTGTGCTTGATGTCCTAAAAATCTTAAATTGTTCACATATATCTATTTATCTGGCATTTTTTTCAACAAAAACTATTCAGCATTATAAAAGTATGACGTCCAAAAGTATGCTTCGCGTATTGCGACATATTTGTGACCCAAGTTTTTAAGATTTTACTTTGTGCCAGTATTTAATGTTTACAATCGCCAAACGTTACTCTAGAAAACTCTCCACATCAATTCAATTCATGGCGATCGATGCGTTGTGAAGCCATCAAAACAGAGCCGAAGACATGAAATTGGTTCAATGTTGCACCTTTATACGAAAAAACATAAAAAAATTTCAAACTGAAATTATCTGAACTGGCTGGACAAGTTGAAAGGTCTTTCAAGCTAAACCATCATCTATCTAGCTGTCTACATTCATGTTTATTGAGAAAAAAAAACTCGATGAAACCAAATCATAAAACATCAGTGAGACAACATCGAGTAATGTGTATCACAGCAAGAACCGCATATTATGATCATTTAATGATCGGCTCCAGTTGATTCCTTGACCTCGATTTCAGGTGTGTGTATTATAAGATTGTCTATAAGATGCTAGCGATATCACATCACATTCGACATCTGATACTAGCCACAGCATCACCCATAATACTCGAATAATTTCAGCTCTATTCATACGTGTAGGTACTACTGATTCCAATTGAATTGGAATAACGTTGTGATCACTTAACTAACATAATGCACGCCTTATTGGAAAGGTGTCTGTCTGCATGATGATCTTTACTTATTTCAATGCTATTAAGGGTATTAGGTAATCATTTATTGTTATATAAAAAGCCTAGAAGTATTTTGTACCCTAATATTATTACGTAATTTTCCGGAAATAAATATTCCCAAAATCATAATGACAAGGAATTTGTTAACAAATTATGAATGGAATTATCGATAATAAGCCGAAACAAAAACCAAAATAACTGAAGAAATTTTATTGGTATTCAATGTAAAATGCGGTTGGATTTTTTTATTATTTAAATATATTTCCATCACAGCATTTCGGTTGAATAAAATTCAGTTCCCACGAAAATCCATGTAATTGATTTTTACCACCGAACTATTTTATAATCGTGAATCGGAAATACAACGAAAATAATTAATTTCAATTACAAAAATAGTCAAGGGTGTTAGGGATGACAATTTCAATTACAAAAATAGTAAAGGGTGTTTTTTTTCGAAAAAATTTCATATAAACTGAAAATTTTTATTTTTGTTGTTGACGTTGATATTTCAATCATTTTTGGGTAATTTGACAACGCTGAATCCGAATCTGGAAGTAGTTTATCTGGAACTAGTATCTTTTTTTTGTTGGGATTTTCTCAAAAACTAGAGCCAATCTGGCCAAATCACTTGCAGATTCAAAATCACCAACGTCGCTCTCTCTCTCTCTCTCTCTCTCTCTCTCTCTCTCTCTCTCTCTCTCTCTCTCTCTCTCTCTCTCTCTCTCTCTCTCTCTCTCTCTCTCCCTCTCTCGACACTACAACCGATTTCCGGTCTTGGCCTGCCACAATGTCTCTCGCCAGAGGTCGCGGTCACGTGCCGATGTCCTCCAGTTTTGCATCCTAATTCTCTTCGCGTCCTGGTCAACACCGTCTTGCCATCGTCGCCTTGTTGTTAATAACCATTGATAATGTACAAATATAGAAGAATAATGATTAGTTGTTTTCACCTTGGGCCGATGGTGGCGATAGTGTCTGCGGTTCAAGTATTAAATAAAAATCCCCCAAACTTAAAGCTTAGGTATGTGTATTAACTAAAATACCCTAAAACTTTAAGCACAATGGGAAATTTGTAATCGCAATGATCGCGGTTTATCATTGTGTGCTGTACGTGTTCAGTTCATTCCTCGTATGACACCATAAGAATCAACGCAACACCGCTTTGCTTCTTAAATGTGTGCGTGCTTTTTGGTCTGGGATATTTGTGGGGAAATTCTCAATTTGAATCTAAACTAAAAGCTACAATATTACATAAAAATGAGAGAGAAAGAACGATTAGTAGCCTCACTATCGCCACCATCGGCCCAAGGTGAAAACTAATCATTATTCTTCTATATTTGTACATATTCAATGTAATAACCTAAATGCCTGTAGTGCTGCGAAAATTTGATTAAAAGGATAATCATGTTATCCTAACAGGACCTTACGGACTTCTTAACGTCAGAATAGGATTCAGCGACCCCAAAAACCCCACTTTTTCACTTTACACCTTTTCCGGAAAATTTGTGGAAATGGATGATCACGTTATCCTTAAAGGATCTTTCGTTCTATTTACAGGCTTTTAGTGCAAAAATCGGATTCAGCGACCCCAAAAACCACCAGAAGAGATTTTTTTTCCCGGAAATTTGAGGAAGAGGATAACTACGTTATCCTTACAGGACCTTCTGTTAGCCATACATGGACGAAGTAGTGAAAATATTGTATCGTCATCGGACTTATGTATGTGCGCAAAATTTCCAGTCAATCGGAGGAGTGGAAGTGGGTCAAAATTACAAACAAACAGACCAAAAAAAACCAAGAGAAATAAATTGTTTTAAAGATTTTCGACGCACACAAGTTTTAAATTTATTCCAAAGATTATTTTATCCTTTTTAAACGAAGTTTTTTTTTCAAAAAATGTAATTTTATTTTTAGAATAAGGTGTTATGATAAAATAGGGTGTAATAGCGAAACGAAGAAGTGCAGATTTTAAAGAGACTTAAAACCTTACCACAAGCCCTACTTTTTTCAAGATGCTGAAAATCGTTAAAAACTTTTTCGCCGAGCAGAGCTTGGTCTTTCAGATATCGTGAAACCCTGGTTCATGAACGCCTCGGTTTGTGAACAATTTGGTTTATTAGTTTCTCTTGAACCGAAAAAATGCCGCGGTTTATTAACAACCTTCAGAATCGAATTAATTTTATAAACCAAACTTCTTTGTAAAAATACCTTGAACTACAATATTATTATTTTGTATTTTTTCGGATTAACCTATTAAAACTTCTAAACTCAATTAATTGATTAAAGAGGTGAAAGGGTTAAATTTAATTTATATTCTAAGTTCAAGTACTGGAATGCTCGCATGAAAGCAATTAACATTACTGAATTAATCTTTGAACTCAATTTACGAATCAACTTCCTGTTGGTTTTTTTCAAAAATATTTCTACATACCAACATTAGATTACAAGTACAAAACAATTAAATAGTTTAGAAAAAAATCAGGAAAAATAAACAAATTCAATTTCATCTTAACTCACAGTCAGGTAGTTCAAAGTGACAAAAAAATATCTTTAATGAACCTCAAAAGGTCACGTAGAAAACACTTTACAGTATTTAACTCGACATAAAACATAATTATGTCTCAAGGTCATCGCCCAAAATTAATATACGAGATGGCTTTTGATATCGTTAGCCAATTACAACTGAAATTTCTAATTAAAATTACTGCTCGATTAACCTGTTCAAAACCATTTCATAGTTATTCATTTCATGCTGAATTTATTCGATTGCAATAAATAGTCGCCGGATTTCCACAAATCGGAGGAAAAAAAAAATCATGACGCTGAAAAACGTTCGAAAGTATTGAAGGTTGTTACGATAGAATTTGAATTGAAATAATATCTGTACCGGTTACCACTTTTTCACCTATATTTCACCACTGCGTGGGTGTGGACAGGTTGAATCAGAATTTTCCACTCGAGTTTTTCTTTTCACAGCTGATTTAGCCACTCCAAATGAAAAAAAAAACAATTTCAGCAAGCTATGATCCTTGAAGCATATCGGCGCGCAGAACTGTTGAAATTCTATTAATTTATTAAGTTTTTCTTTTTTTGCTATTCGATCACGATTTGATTAAATTATCAATTGAATACTAATAAGATTTTAAGAAATTGCCTAATAAATATAATTACACACGCAAGGATAATTGCATTAAATTAATTAACAAATAATTTACAAGGAATGGAATATTTAAAAAAAAACAGAATGCAGTACAGAAACTTAAAGTGCCCGTCCTGACCATTTCGTAGGCAGGAGGTGGGAGGCTGGTTTCATCGAAAAAACGAAAACTAACATACAGTTTTTGTTAAATCCAAGACGGGATGTGAACCTGCAAAATCAGGTAAGTAAATTTTAATGTTTGATAAATTTCTTTGAAAAAACGAATCCCAATCCCTTCAATTCTGCAAAAAAAATACCAAAAAAAGAAGCTTACTAAAAATTAATGGGGGGGGGGGAGAGAGAGAGAGAGAGAGAGAGAGAGAGAAGGGGGTAGATTTTAGTAGGAGAAAAATTTCTTTGATGAATGACGCATCTAATGGTGAAAACCGAACTCCAATCTCTTGATAACCGAAAAATATATCAGGAGAGGGGCTGACAGGGAAGGGGCGGGGGTATATTTTAGAAAGCGAAAAAAATCGTGAAAATCGGATGCAAATCATGAAAACTAAGGAATTCTTGGAGATGGGTTAAGAACCCGCATTGTAAACCTATCGGCAATTTTTTGTTAAGATCGGTTTTGTAGTTTTTAAGAATATATGCCAAAAAAAAGTAGTGAGCTGATTAAAAATTAGTCCATAGGAATTAATTTTTTCTGAAAAGGTCAAAATGTAATTTAGCCAAGACGCTTTTCGCACATTACATGACTTTTAAAATTCACACCCTCGTATGATTTAAAACTCTTTTAAATTAATTTCCAATAAGTTTTCCCAAAATTGATAAATGACCACAAGTTTTATACAATATCAGCAACTTATAGCAACCATATACGATTTTTTACGAAATGTGGAGCAAAAGTCTGTCATTCAAGGCTAAACTTTCGAGTTTTCTTGCCATTTCTTGAGTCATTTTTATGCGAAGCGAGAATAAAAAGGCCAAGAAATTTATGCTGTAAGTTGCAACTCGATCTGTGAGATAAGTCTGCATCCAAACTTGCTGCCATGCCAAAATTACATAATCAAAAATGAAGAAAAAAAAACACATCTGTCCCGTGCTTGAATAAAATAGTCCTACGTGAATAACAACGATATAACCCACCTGAGAGTTGAACTCAGATTTTTGTTCAAAAGATCTCGCCAATCTGATCAATTTGCGCATTTAACTCACCTAGTGGACCTCCAATTTGCATTCACTTTCGATATCAGGTTTAGTGAGTGTGATTAAGGCTAAGGCGTTCGTGTAGCGCGTTTCGATTGCATACGAAAGTTTAACCATGCAGAAAAATTGGTTTTTCCATCAAAATGCAAGAAGCATTTTAGACAAAGAAAAATTCTTTACCATTAAAACAGATTATTATTGTTAAATTGACTGCACAAAACATTTGTTAGGGGTTTTTTTTTTACAATTTGATGTAAATTCCTTAATATTTTCGAAACTTTGTTTTTTCTCTTCACATAAATTTGAACATTTTATAGTAATGTTGGGTAATGAAAAATTAATCTGCTAATAGAAATCTGTTAATACCATAATATCTGTTAATAGCATAATTGCGCGCACTCGTTAAAATCTTCATTAAGAATTAAGATCCATCCGTAATTACCAAATTAGGTCGCTATGATAAAAATTTTATACTTTAAACAATTTGTCTGTAAACATAAAGCACTTATATTTAACATAAAGCACAATACATAGCATACAAAAAGTATACTTCTCGAAAAATCATACAAAAACTTATAGAAGCAATCTGCTTAAAACAGTCGATTTGATTGATTATGTTGGTTCCAGCTGTTTAAAAATCATTCAAGGTGCACGAATTAAACATAACCTTAAGGTCACGGCAAGATCCACTCATTGAATCTAGTTATAAGTGGAATTATGTTGCAAGTCGTACTTACTTACTTGCCAGCAGGTGCTTGTAATAATCAGAATTGTACTTTGGCTATTTTAAAGATTTACTCCAACGAACGTTTCGAAAATCTAATTTCTAAGCGATGATAATTAGTTTGAAAAAAATTCTTCGATACGCCAAGTTAATTAAGCGATTGACCTTGTTTTTGATCGATATTTGCAATCCAGTTAATTATATGATTTAAACAATATGTTTTGCTGCTAATTAATTGAATAAATTAATAGATTTTGTATCTACATACTAAACATACCCCTACATACTGAACATACTGTGAAAATTTCAGATTTCTAACTCCGGGGGTTTGGGGTGGTCGTTTATAACTCAGTCAGTCATTCATGACAAACGATTTTTGATAAAAATTGGCTCGAATTGCATTTTCATGTATGGAAGAATTATGATTCGCGGACAATTTATCGTAAGAACAATTTATCGTAAGACAATTTATCGTAAGACAATTTATCGTAAACATTGTGTGTGACGAATCATTAATTTATCCCCCCTCCCCTTTTCCTACCCACCCCTCCCCCCTTACCATCCTCCATTCCTTCCCCCCCCCCTCCACCCAACCCCACCCCTCCCCTACCATCACCCACCCAACCCATCACCCACCCGACCCATCTCCCCAACACTTCCCTAACTTCCCACAATAATCTTCATTACGATAAATTGTTCTTACGATAAATTGTTCTTACGATAATTTGTCTTACGATAAATTGTTCTTACGATAAATTGTCTTACGATAAATTGTTCTTACGATAAATTGTTCTTACGATAAATTGTTCTTACGATAAATTCTTTTACGATAAATTGTTCACGATAAATTGTTTCACGATAAGTTGTTTACGATAAATTGACCGGCACCCAAGAATTATGTAGAATAGGCCGGAGCGAAAATCCGTTTTCTCTAATTCCTAATAGGATTAGGTTTTATGTTGCAGTTCACTCTAAAAACGAAGTGTGTCGTTTTTTTTTCCTCCCCCATGCAACTAGACCAGTTTTTTGCGATTTCCTCGAAAACGGTTCACTTTATCGAAAAAGTTATTAAAACAGAAAGTGTTTAAAATATGATTTTACATAACTTACATCAAAATTTAATCGAACCACTCATGATCTCTTCTCTCTTTGGTAATACATCAAAAAAATTTCAAGGAAATCGGTCAAGTAGAAGCTGAGACATGGTGGTTTTAGTGTTCCAAGTTGCAATATTTTCTGATATTTCATACTTCTGAAGGCATATGTCAGATGAATAAAAAAATAAAATAAAAAAAGTTGAAGGAAAATTACTTTTTTCTTTTATCTACTATAAATTTTAGTAAAAACTTGTTTTTAAAAAAATGTTGCCTTTTTTAATATAAAGAAAAACAATTTTGAAATCACTCCCTTGCCAATTCGCCAATTTTATTTTAACGTGTAGTTAAAAAGAAATATATAAAAAATCGACTGGTTTCTAAAAAAAAAAAGAACCGAAAACTAGTTTCTTGGTTTTGATGAACTTTTTCCTGATGCGTTCTACTGATTCAGTTCAGTATACAGAAAATCAGCTTACAGAAAAGACTTAAAATTCCAAGAACACAAAAAAAGATTTTAAAATGTTTAAAAATTTCTTTATACTTGTGTGCTTTTTCGTCGGTTCATTGAAATTTGTGGAAAATTCTGCTATACCGTCAGCAGCCACCGAAGAGACATCTACAGTTGATACTGGAAATTTATTCTTTCCACATCCGTCATCCTTTACGAAAGGTACGATATCTTGGACATGGTTCAGAACATTAGAGGAACTTGGGTGAATTCATTTAAAGTGAACAAGTAAAAAAATTTTTTTAACTTTCAAATTTGGCTCACCTTGAGTGAAATTAGGTAAGCCAAATTTGAGAGAGGTCCGAGACAAACATTTTTTTCACTAGTCCACTTAACTTTCGTTTACTCATTTATCATTTTTTTTTTTTAATATTAACACGTTGGCTACCAGCCAAAAAAAACGCTTACTCCGCTAGTATACACTGGGAAAAAACGCAAAAATCATTTCTGTACTTTGTGAGTCACCAGTGAACAGAAGATCAATACAGACAAAAACGAACGAATCGAATAAAATATAACGGAAAAAACTTACCCCCCTTTGTACCGCACGAGTGACTGCACTCAACCATGGAACTTGAGAAACTGACGGTAATGACAATAGTGTGTGTTCACCGGTGACTCACATGGTAGCCAACGTGTAGAAATTTTTTTGATAAATTGATTAAAAAATTGCTAATTTTTTCCCAAACTATTGTAATTTCTAATTACAAAAAATTCGTGTAGTAGAAAATATATTTTCGTCAATCTGTTAATAAGAAAAATATAGTTTAGAACAGCAGTAAACTTAAGTTTTCAACAAAAAAAAAATTATATTCGTTTACATGATGAATTTTTTAATACTTTTTAGACATGATTGAATCAGATAACGCAACTGAAAGGCTTACTGCTGATGTTCTTGCTACGCTTATATAATCAAACATCAATGAAAACCATTCCAGTTAAAGTATTTACTGAAAAATGCAACCAAATAGGATTAATAAAATTCCAGTCGAAGGGAATCGTCAAATTCAATTATTTTGTTTAACAGAAAAATTAAATTTTGAGTAAAATATGTATGTTTTAAAAGCATTATGTTATAAGATGAAAATAAATACTTTTTTAAGGATCAAAGATTTTGTTTTAATTTTTTTTAAATTTTGAACATGAAAAAAATTACGAAAAAATTGTTTTCATTTTGCAAAAGTCCGGTTTATCTTATAAGCTATTCAAGAACTCCCTGAGATATTTAAATATATTTTATTCAAGAAGTAATCAAAAGATATATAAACACCATTGACTGGTAAATAAAGAACCGAAAACTAGTTTCTTTGTTTCGAAGAATGTTTTAGATGACGCTCTCGATGTGCATTTAATATTCAGAAATTCAGCAAGCAGAAAAGACTTTAAATACCAAGCACATAAAAAGATTGAAAAATGTTTAAAAATTTCATTATACTTGTGTGTTTTTTCGTCGGTTCATTGAAATTTGTGGAAAATTCTCCGATACCTTCATAAGCCACAGAAGAGACATCTACAGTTGATACTGGAAATCTATTCTTTCCACATCCGTCATCTTTTACAACAAGTACGATAAGAAACGATATCCAGTAGGACAAGTCTTAGAACAGTAAAAAAAATAGGAAATTATTGATCTTAGTACAATAAAATTGTTAGAATTAAAAGAAAAAAATACGCTAAATTGCTTTTAGTGTAGCGAAGCCATAAATTACATTACATTACGTTTAAAAAACATTTTAACACGTTGGCTACCAGCCAAAAAAACGCTTACTCCGCTCACTTTTGCACACTGTGAGGCACCACTGAACATAATATGCTCCACAAAAAACCCCCTTTGTACCGCACGAACGACTGCACTCAACCATGGAACTTGAGAAACTGACGGTAATGACAATAGTGTGTGTACACCGGTGACTCACATTGTCCCTGTGGGTGACACGCTGTGACCACCGGTGACTCACATGGTAGCCAACGTGTTAAATAGTGTAATTATACGTCCAAGATTCGCCGAGACAGTCTCGGATTTAAGTATGTTGTCATAGCGTCCCGGAATCTAAATTTTTGTCCAGGAATTGTCGATTTAGTCATGAAATCGGGAATTTGCACCCATTGCATAGTTTTTTCCATAAGTTTCAACCTCCTTACTTAAAAAAACGCCAGCGGCGCATTTATACAAATTTTTGGATTAACATTTGCAATTTATTACGTTAATTAGATATATATAATGTTGTAATGTGCAAAGTTTAGCTAATAATTGATTTTTTTTTATTTTTAGAAATGACGGAACCAGATAACACCACCAAAAAGCTAAATCCTAATATTTTTGGTACATTCGTCTAAGGAAACACTAATTTTGAGCATTCCAGTTATTAACTGTACAACGACAGTGTGTTTAACTGGAACTAGATGTTTGTACAGGATTTTCTACCACGGTCACACTACCCCCCTCCCCCCCCCCCCCCCCCCTTCCCTTAAATGTGACATATTTTACATCGACAGCCAACTTATTTATGACCTGCAAACATATTTTTGAAGCATTTAAATGTTTTTCGTGCTTCAATTTTCACAAATTTTCAATTTATGTAAAACTAAAAAAAAATTCATTTTACTATTAGCTTCTAAATCATCGAAAAAATTCTTTAAATTTTTCAAATATGTTATTCAAGAAGTAATAAAAGAATATGCGAAAAAACATTGACCAGTTTTTCTAACAATAAGAACCGAAAACCAGTTTTTTCGGGTTAAAGTTTTATCAACTGATGCTCGTGCTAATCATTAATTTAGTATTCAGAAAATCAGCATACACTGAGGACTTGAGTTGCGAAAAATTAAATAAAAATTTAAAAATGTTAAAACATT
Organism: Chrysopilus asiliformis; assembly: GCA_964034945.1. NCBI lineage: Eukaryota > Metazoa > Arthropoda > Insecta > Diptera > Rhagionidae > Chrysopilus > Chrysopilus asiliformis. The sequence goes on from OZ035963.1 coordinate 7,195,830, forward strand.
CAATTATACTTGTGTATTTTTTCATCGCCTTATTAAGTTCAGCGGAAAATTCTATAGTACCAGTCACAGTCACAGAAGAAGCATCAACAGTTGGAACCGGACTTTCAATCAATTCTAAGCCTACAGGACCCCCAAAAGGTGCGATATTCACTGTTAGAAAACAATATCCAGAAGGATACCGATTAGGTTGTAGAAGTCGAAGCCGAATTTTGGCCGAAGGTGTGATTTTTGACTGAAAGTGGTCGAAGACGAAGCCGAAGCCAATTAATCGGTCGGACTCTAGAGATTTAAAGGTTTAATATTGTTTTTTATTTGTTTCTTAGACATGATAATAGAGGAGCAAGATTTTGGAATTCCTCACTCACAAAACGCTTCTAATGAAATATCAATAGCCCCCATAGCGTTATTTACTGTCGAAATGCAGTGCCCAGAGGGAACCAGACTAGATCATAACAAAAGGTGTAGAAAAGTTTAGTTAACACGAAATTCACACTTAAGAAGGGTTGTGGAGTCGGAGTCGAGATGTCGGAGTCCGAACAAAATTATTGCTTTAGGAGTCGGAATCAGATATTCTAAAATTTCAGGAGCCGGAGTTGGAATCGGAGTCGAAAGTTGAGCTGCCGACTCCACAGCGCTGCTTGTAAGTTAGTAGATAACAAACTTCAATAAATAATAAAAAGGTTTTAAAAAAAAAAATCTGTGATTTTACTTTGTTTTTTTCTTTTTTTTATTGATTGGAGTGTTTCAATATTTTATAAACCAAAATAGTTGGGTTCAGAAAATAGCCAAAAAAATAATAAAAAATAAAAACAGTCCATGGGGGTCAATATTAGTGGGCGAAATCTTTCCTTGGACAACATTGGAAGTGGGACAATGCTTCGAGGTTTTGAATTAGTGGGCGAAAATGTTCCTTAGGGAAATACACCCGCAGTTCGCGAAAGTCGCGTGACGATTACTTTAACGTTACAGAAAATAGCAGAAGAGTGGTTCTCAGTTAATGTGATGCGGAGATATTAGTTTCCTTGGGGAACGTTTGCAATGAGGCTTTAAGGTTCGATATGAATTTGCGAAAATTTTCCTTAGAGAAAGTCATCCTTGTTTCGCAAAAATCACGTCAAGATTGCTCTAACGGTTCAGGGAAAAACAGGAAAGGGGTTCCTAATCGAGGGGAGGGGTTAATATTAGTAGGTAAAAACGTTGGTTCGAGAAGCCTTGCGAGGTTTTGAAGAGTTTTTAAACAGGGTTAATACTTTCGAACGTAAATACTTAAAAGAGGCCAATTCTGGCAAGTACTCTACTGGTTTAAAAAACTCAAAAAAACTCCACATTTTTACAAAGTTAAACACTAAACGCCATCAATACAAATAGTCAGAGTACTAGTTCTATTGCATAACATTCTATCCACAAAAACATTAAAATCTTCCAGCTTAATTAATCACTGTTCAAATTTGAAGATCTAAAAAATTTGACTTTAAAACTTGTTCTTGAATATATTCTTATAATATTCAAATTAAACAGTTGTCAGATAAAACTCTACAGAACATTGAAAATAAATTCAGTCTGCAAAATAATCTCCTCTAGTAAATATTAAAAAAAAATTGTGTCATTTTTGAAGTGGTGAAAAATTCAGTATGAATAAAAAGATTATAATCGCTGTGTTTTTAATTGCATTAATCACGATATCATCATCAAATCCAGTAGGTGGTAGGCGACCATCAAAACCAAATCATCAAAAAACGACGACTACAACCGCAGCACCACCAAAGTCAAAAATTCCAGACTCACCCTCATATGGAGCACTATTTACGGTTGAAATGCAATGTCCCGAGGGAGAACGTCTGGACCACAATAAAAATTGCAGAAAAGTTTAAAGAAACCACTTCGTAAATATCAAAAAAAAAATTGGTACGTGGAAAAAATCATTAAAAATATCTAGAATCGAATGTAAAAAATTTTTTGTGATAAATAAATTCTTAAAATAGAAAAATCGAAAACTTGTTTAAGAAATTTTAACTACAAAAGAAATTAGAATTTAGTGATAATTATTTCAGGTTTTTCAATGATTTCATAATTTTTGAACAGTGAAAACTAAAGAGGAAATACATATATCTGAGAATTTTTAGGAAAACTCACAAAGGTTAGTCAATAATTACTTTCCTCTTCTATAGAGGGAAAGTATTGTATTCATGACGGAGACCGACTCGAGAACGCGGGCAGATAGAAAAAAATTAAATCTGTTTCAGGAAAAATTATGGAGATGTCTGTGCATCTGTATGTCTGTCGATCTGTCTATCTGTCAGTCTGTCCGTTCCACGTATTTTGAATAATTCGAGAAGGCGTTGACCTAGCGACTTGAAAATGTTTTACGAAACTCGGAGTTTTCTATCAACTTATGGAAACGTAACGGTAACTATAACGGGTATTTCCCATACAATTTTTAAGAAATATGGTTTTTTTGAAAATTTCTCGAAACCTATGCGCTTGGAGATGTCTGTATGACAAAATTTAAAAGGGTACAAAATTTTCTACATTTTTTGCTTTGGCGGTTTTTTCCGTATCCCTATTTTTTCCGTATCCCTAACTCAAGATATTTTTCACATTTTTTCCGAAACTAAATATTGCAGAGGAAAGTTTTGTGTTGATCACAGTTGATATTTTTTTATTTATATGGAGTCATTCTTCTGTCCGTCATTAAACATTTGTAGCACAAAATTTAAATTACCCTGGAGTGCTCGGGAAATGTTTTTTTCGAACAAAAGATATCGACGAAGATAATTTTTCTTTCAAACTTGTTCTTGGTTGTGCTTAGAATATTTAAATGAAAAAAATTGTCAAGTAAAACTCTACAGAATATTGAAAAGAAATTCAGTTTGCAAAACAGTCTCGGCTTGTGAATATCAAAAAAAAAAGTTTGCGAATTTTGTTTAATCGTGAAATATCTTTGTTTAATTCTTCCCCCAAAATGGATAAAAAAATCATAATTCTAGTTTTTGCAATTGCATTAATTGCAACATCGTCGTCAAATCCAGCTGGTAAAACACCTCAAAGGAATGTTCGCCAAGAAACAACTACTATGGCAACGCCGTCATCAAGCAGTCCCAATAATGAACCACCACAAGAAGCAATTTTCACAGTTGAAATGCAATGTCCCGAGGGACAACGTCTGGATCATAGAAAAAACTGCAGAAAGGTGTAGAGAATCTTTAAAAGAAAATAAATACAATTCTTAATATAATTTTTGAAAATATAAACAAGTTTTCCTATGTGCAAAAACAAAACGTTGATGTAAAAAAATGTTTGTGAAAAATAAATTCTTGAAATATTAAAATCTCAAACCTGTTTTATGATTTCAAAAAATGACAACGAATATAACTAAAATCTCCGTGATTTGAAAAAATGCTGAAGCAAAAAAGGTCAGCGGTTTTTATTTATATCTGAAAAAGAAGGACAAGTCCATAGTCAAGATGAATATTGTTACTATTATTTTTTTTTCCTGTCGCGAAACATGACCAAAAGTAGGAAGAAACAATTATAAATCACCCTATGTGATTTAACTTTTGGATATAAAGTAAAAGAAATTTCCAATTTTTGGTCAATTCCATAATCTTTAAAGTATCGCAAAAACTTCCTTTTTTCTAACAGATATAAATAGTTGACACCATATTAATCAAATTTCAAATCATTAAGTAGAGTCACCATAAGTTCCGTTGGGGCCGTGACAATCTCGGATTTAGGCGCGTTGTCAGAGCGTCCTGGAAACTAAACTTTTGTCCCGGATTTCTCAAATTGGTGTCATAGTTTTTCAAACGCTAGAAAAAAAAACGGTCAGTAAATATGCGGAGTATTGGGTATGGGTTGCTGTAGAGTATTGGCTGTGAAATGTTGTGAATTACATTCACACCTGCAGCGCATTTTTTCAACCATTTTTCACGAAATTCATATGCACTAAAAAAAAATCCGCCTGCGGCGCATTTCTCTTTATTCATATTTTTACTATGTCCGTTGCGATTGTTTACAAGTGAATTTCGGCTTAGGTAACTCTTGATTTTAATCATTACGTCGCATTCTCTTTAAAAAATTTTGAATTGTTTCGTCTTGGTTTTCGTCCAAATCAAGTTTTATTTCTTTGTTATGCTGCAGACTAGATTCGAAGGTAAAATTTGGCATTTACTAATGCGGATTCGTAGCAATTTTCCTCCACACGCTGACACCTACAGTTTTACATGGATTACAAGCAATGCAAGAATTGCAACATTTGTAAGGTTTGCTGCGACCCGTCAATTACAGAAGCTGTGAAATCAGAAAAATAAATTCTATTCAGCAAAAAAGTGTACATTATAGCATATAGGGTATACCTACTGTCGAAAGCAAAACTCGAAAGAAAATTAAAAATAACTTTAGTATGTGAAATAAAGTGGTCTTGTGAGTGTAGAACGAGCGACTATTTCTTTAAATCGGGAATAATTTTAGTCATATTGTATTCACAATGGATAATAAAATTAAAATCGCAATATTATTTTTAATTAGTTTGACGACATTGTCTTTATGCCAGTCAACCAAGGAACCTGAACAAAATACTGATAACAAGAGTTCTGAAGAACAAACAACCACAACAACAACACCCGTACCCGGAAGACCCTTCGGACAGGGTCATATGGCACATGGAACATTATTTACAGTTCCAAAACAATGTCCAGAAGGACATCGCATGGATCACAATAAAAATTGCAGGAAAACATAATTTTTTTTAAATATTTGGATTAAAATAAAAATACATTTAGACAGGAAAGTCTTTGTTTGACTAAAATATTTTATGTTAAATGTAGATTAATAATAAAATCTTTGGTGTAAAGTCAGGCTAAAACTTGTTTGATTATTTGTGGTCGTTTTCACAACATAAGATTTAAAATAGATATAAAAAAGGACTGGAGAAATAAACATAGTCGTGTTCAAGATATTTTTTTTATTGTGTTGAATCAATAAAGAGTCAACAAGAATGAAGAGTTTTTGAAGAAACCAAAACTAGTTTTTGAAGAATCTTCTGTTCACTTCAGTGATTAAGAAATCAGCATACAATAAAGACTGAACTTGTGGAGGAGAAAATTAAACACATCGCAAAAATGTTCAAAAACTTAATTTTATTTGCTCATCTTTTGCTCGTTTTATTATCATTGTCAACTACACACCCAACACATAGTCAAGAAAATTCTACACAATTATCAGAAACATCTTCATTACAAATTCAAATGGAATCTGAAGTGACTACAAAGACAATACCAGGTAAATTATAAATTTTTGAGAAACAATAAGGGTATTCATGAAATCTCGCAAATGTCTCGTAAACAGCGTTAAGCCTAAACTACAATCACGCGTGCGTGCGTGCGGCACCCACGCGGTGAAAACTATGCATTTATATGAGTAAAGGTATAATTGCGCGTTGCTCAGACGCGTTGCCGCGTCCGTGCCGCGTAGAGTAGGCTGAGTCTCTACTTTTAGACGAGGTGACAACTACTAGATGCCAGAACTAAATAATGCCGCACGCACGCACGCGTAATTGTGGTTTAGGCTTTAACCGCGTAAGATTACCGACTCGTAAATGAACTGTTAAAGTTTTGTATGGAAAATCTTTTACGGTAAATTTACGAAAACGTCAATTACGGAAATTGAGCTACTATAAACAGATTCTTTTTCGTGCAAGTTCTTTCCATACTATAATTAACTTTAATTTTAATAATTCGCTTTAATTAACTTTAACTTCTAAGTTTGTGGCTGCTGAGACAAGAAAAAACTTTCCATTTAAATTTTAACAGTTCATTTTTGAAATTGTAAATCTGTGCGATTTACGAGACATTTGCGAAGTTGCATGAATAACCGTAAAATCGAAATTAAAAAGAAAATTGTGATTGAAGAAAATTACTACCAAATATTTTTAGGAATGGTGTTAACATCTGCGGCCACCATATCAGCCCTAACACAAAATGCTGCTAACAATACAGAAAAAGAAGTCTTTACATATGCGCTTTTCACTGTCAAACAACAATGCCCAGAAGGAACCAAATTGGATCATAGGCAAAATTGCAGAAAACTTTAAATTAGTGTTAAAATTGTTAAATTTAAAATAAAATTTAATTTATCTGAATTTTTGGCAAATATAGTGGAACCTCCATATAATGAAATTGCTAAGGGAACGAAAAAAATCGTTACAATGAGAATTTCGTTAATTAGAGATTGTTTTGTTCGTGTTTCTATTTCCAAATTCGGGGAAAAAAATGTATATGGAGAATTTCGTTATATAGAGGTTTCGTTGTATGAAGGTTTTACTGTAAATATGTTTAATGAGTGCTTTGAGGTAGGTTTCTCTATCAAAAAAAGGATAAATAACTAGAACTTTACTTACAAGCAAAACTTTTTTTAAACGCCTGAAAGTAGTCAACGCAACGCATAATTCTCTGAAGAATTTCAAATCAAAAATTAAGGGTTTGAAAACTATTTAGATTAGAAACTGGAATATTAATATTTTTATGAAAAAAATGCCAACCTCTTAATTCTGCCTGAAAATAATTTCCCGAGTCGATTGGAACATTACAAAAATGTCTTTCTCTCTATCAGTCTCTCTCAGTTCGAGTACAAGATTTCTGAAAAACGACTAGAGCTAGAGCCATAAAAGTTTACAGACATATTTTGTCTTGGAATGGGACGATCCTGTCAATTTTTGGTACAAATCCGTTCACTGCAAGTAACCAAAATGGCGGCTTTTTAAATATCTCTATTTCGTTTTTCGCTATTTACTCTGAAACAACGCGTTTTTCAGTAGGCTTATATATAATAAAACGTGGACGCAATGTAATTTCTTAGACTTTTTTAATTATGATTTATCAAATTGATTTATTTAAAAAAAAATTAAGAACTGAAAAAACTCAATTCAATGCAAGCAAAAAACGTGAGCAGAATAAAAAATTCAGCGTTTTTTTATAAAATGTTATTTCTCCGAAATCTCAGAACCAAAACTTGTTTAACTGGATGATGAACGACAAGATATGTTAATTTCATCATCATTGAACTGTAAGCGAACTTTAGTCGTTGAAAATTTTTAGTTAACGTCGGATGGTGATTTAAGAAGTTTATTAAAATATTGTAAAAAAAATTAATTATACAATTTTACAATTTTAGATTGCGGCCAAGTCTACACAAGAAGTGGAGTATTTGAAAATGTTGTGCAGAACCTTCTTAACCAAATACCTGGTGGTATTATGGATGATGGTAGTTCTTGTAGCATCGAAACCAGCGGAAAAACCAGTTGGACAAACAACGCCTCAAATACTGGACGACAAGCCCACACCACCACCAATATCTTTATTCGCCCCAGCACTTTTCACAACGGAAAAACAATGTCCAGCAGGGCAACTCTTAGATCATAACAAAAATTGTAGGAAAATATCGAGATAAGTTCGGTTAGTTTAAGATTTTGTCACTCTATTCGGAAACAAGTTTGACAAATCTTAAAATAGTATAACCTGATTGGAAAAGCTCCACAATTAGAATATTAAATTTATTCAATAACTTTTTTTTTTGCAATTCAAAAGGTATCGACATGTCTAAAAATATGAAAATTCTTGTTTTTATTTCATTGGAAACTTGAAGTAATTATCGCTAATTCTGAAAAAAACTTCAATCTATGTTTTAAAAATTCAGAATCGTTTTGAGCTTTAAACATATCGGGAGTTAAAATAATTTTGATAACAATATAGATTGTTTTATTTGGTACAAAATGTTGTTACGTGTTCTTAAATATTTATTAAGTGGTTAAATACCATGCAGAATGTCAAAACAGGTACGAAGCTTTACAAAGAATTTAAATGTTTTTTTTATATTTTTACCTTCAATATTCATCAGACAAAGACATTTTTAATCATTTATATGAAAAGAAAGAAAAATCATCTAAACAGCAGATAAACTAAAGTAAAATTACATTTTCCTGTTTAAAATAAGAATTCTCCAAATATTTGAATGTTGTTAGCTGAATAAAATTATTTAAATTATATTTTCAAAAAATAAAGAAAAAACACACACAATTTTGTCACAGTAAAAGTTTTTATTAATGTCGATAATTCAGTTTGCTTTCAAATATTTTAAACTAGCTTGCATACCCGTCGTTGCCGGGTTAAGTTTTTTTAATTTTTTTTTTTGATGGTCTATGTTGGAGCTAAACTTTGGGCTAATCGGCTCGGTAGTTTCCCCGCGAAAGGGTAACATAGAGGAAGAGATAAGTTTCGAGATCACTTTACCCCCTCCCCTTACTCCCCCACCTCTCGGGCTACTTTTTAATGGGTCTATGTTGGGGCTGGACCCCCGACAAACATCTATGGCAAATTTCAGACCAATCGGTTCAGTAGTTTCCCCGCGAAAGAGTAACATAGAGGGAAAACTAAGTTTCGAAATCACTTTACCCCTTCCCCTTACTTCCCCCACCCACCGCACTACTTTTCCGTATCCCTATGTTGGAACCAGAACTATCACAGATACTCATGCCAAATTTCAAGTCAATCGGTTCAGCCGTTTTTGCGTGAAAGAGACCAAATCATTTTTATATATTAGTATGATATGATGATAATTCTCTTTACCAACAGACCATTTTCCAAATATTCCAATTAATAACCCTACGGAAGTGTCCCCCACCGATTTCACTGAAACTTTCCTAATTTGTAGAACTATGAAAAATAGTAAATACTTATTATTTTCTATCGGTTGACATTCATGTTTAGATACTCGACGAAAAAAGACTTTTAGCTTTTATTCCATTAAAATCAAACAACTGTTTCTATAAAAAAAGGCAAAAAAAAGAAAAACGGAAATTTGCATACTTTTAAGGAGGCCAAAAAGGACCCTAAATAGTCAGCCGAGAAAGAAAATTAGTCTTTAAAATTTTTCAAAGTTCTACAAATTAGGAAAAATCGGAAAGAGGCAATTTCGTAGGGTTACTTGTCAGTCTCAGTTTTCATTTATAGTCAGATTTGATTGCTAAAAAAGTTAAGAACATCTAATTCGTGAACAAAAGTTATTTATATAAGGTTGAAATTTTTTTCTATGTAAAAGAATTTGTATAAACTATTCGAAATTTCTTTGAGTACGATCAAAAATAATTGCGGTGACCATACGTGCCGGAATGGCTGGAAAAGTCCCAGATTTTGACATGTTGTCCTGGAAACTAAACTTTTGTCCCGGTTATGCAACATAGTTTTGTAGTTCCTTAATCGCTCAAATAATTGACCTCGAAACCCTAAAAATGTTAGCCTGCGATGCAGTTTTTTCAGACATTACTGCTTTTACTGCATAAAATTCAATTACAAACTTTCATCCGAGATTAAAAACATAACAAAAGCTATAATTGCCAATTCCAATCGGTTTTTGATGTATGGGAGTTTTATGTAGAATCATATCCTAAATAACTTTTGTTCTTGCACTTTTTTTTATAAGATGTACCGTTTTTGAGATATTCACAAAAAATATTTTCCTTCGTATGGGGGGTATCCCCCCTAATGGCCCATTATTGAACTTAGCCTCGCATTTTACGAAAAACGGATCTGCGCAAAATTTCAAGCCTCTAGCTCAATCCGTGCGCCCGCAATCCGCGCCACAGCCGGACGGACAGACAGACGGACAGACAGACAGACAGACAGACAGACAGACAGACAGACAGACAGACGGATGGACACGCAAAAATTAATTATTTTTATCATTCTAAACACACTGGTGTAATTCATTTTTGTGTGTGATGACTTGATATTGGCGTTACAAACGGTAAGGCAAAATTAGTATACCCTTTGGTTTCACCATACTGGTATAAAAATGAAATTCAGTTTATCAAGTCGGCTTATCAAACAAAATTCACGGAAGTTAAAACGCATCACCACTTTGGATATTATGATAAGGACGAATGCCAGTTGCATCTTCGTTGCTGACTTCTTCCGCCTCAGGTATGTCTTAAAGCATTCAGCTTTAATCATGATCTCGCATAACTAATAAAAGTAAGGTTTTTTAGGATGCTAAATGTCGAAGAGACATCAAGGTATAATGAGGGAATAATAAACAACCATAAGATGCATTTTGTGACCACCAGTGAATATGATTTGGTACATCAGTGGCAAGTGATTTAGTGAAGGTACAATCTCTTCTATTGACTAACGACCTCCACAAATAATAATCCATAGTCGGTTGTCTAACGACAAATTCTTTTGTGATTTACATGCTTGGATGATTATGTTCACCAGTTGCACCTACTTCCGATATCACTTTCTTTGGAATTTCTTAACTGAACTTCCATTTATTGCGTAATCAATTATTACAATTCCTATTGCAACAGTTTTTCAATTAAACTCCTGAGATTATTTTTTGTGGAATTTGAACATTTGATGATGTTTACCTAAATTTACCTAAACAACAATCATAGCATTCTTCGTAGCACGCTCAGATTGATTTTATTACGTTTCCTGTTAATTAAGTTCCGGTTAATTACGACCGAAAGTGAAAAATTATTTCATCTCTTTCAATTAAATTTAAGCTGTTTATTTAACGACCTGAACAGGTAAACAGTTTTCAAGTGCTCAACAGATGATTTCCTTATCACGCAATTTTTTTTTATTGAATTTACTTAAACGAAATTGCATAACTCCTTGCGCGTTGGTTTTTAGAATCGTTTATGATGAACTTGCAATTTTTACAAGGTTTTTGGTTACTTCGTTGAAAAGTCCACTACTTATAAGATAATTTTTAGTTATTCTCACATATCCTTTTTATAGTCTATAGGAAAATCTAATGCATATATTAGATTTAGTATACCGTTTGTGACGCATCGAACCAATCATCGGACGCAAAAATGAACTACATTAGAGTGTTTGGTATGACAAAAGCTTTCGATTGCCGCATGTCCGTCCGTCTGTTTGTCCGTCCGTACACACCATAACTTTCAAAAGGATTGAGCTAGAGACTTGAAATTTTGTATAGTAACGATTCTGGTTAATGGCTACGCTAAGTCCTTGAACGGACAAAATCGGACCATTCCTTCTCCCTTTCCCATACAAACAAATAAGTTTTTTGCAACAACCACCCCCCCCCCCCCCTCCCCCACCACCCCCCTTACCCACACAAATGCATTTTTTGTCTCGATTGGGCTCTTAAGAACTTTTCGGATTTCTCCCTGGACATGAACACGAAACCATAATAATAGCACACTCTAACAAAAATTGCTACACATTCCCCGTTTTTAAGGAAACGTCATTATAAAATTCCTGCTGCCATCAGCTTTTTATGAGTGTGCGCACACCTACTGTCTGACAAATCGCTCGACAATTGGAAAATGTCACACCGATGTAACTAAAATAAATCATTTTACTAAAAACATTTTATAATATTTTCCTGTAATAATTCAAAAAATATAAAGTGAAAAACAATTTTCGTGTTTTTCCGTTGTCACAATACTTTGTTATATGAGTTTATGCCAATAGAAAAATGAAAACTTAGTGGGAAAAAATTAATCACTTGATATCAAGTTGATAAAAAATTTAAGATTTTCGAGGACATACCCTCTAGCTAAAGTCGAATCTGTTTAAAAGCCAATTTGAAGGTCTCTTTATCGAATAGTCTGCCTATGTTAAAATCAACGTCAAAGTCATGTGAAATCATCTAATTTAAATAACTTATTTCCATTTAAATTGGATGCTAAATGCTGATCTGCCCAACCCTATGCAGGACCCTTTCAATTAATTGCAACCTAATCAGATTTTCTGACTCACAAACCACCGAACAATGAAAAAAAAACTTCACCAAAGGTGAAAACTTACAAAACTTTAAAATAATTATTACAAAATTTCTGTTTTTTCCACAAAAGGTGTTGTCTGTGTACCAATTTCCAAAGAAATTTCAAAAATGAGGTTTTTGACCACAGTAAATGGAAACTCTGTTGACTGTCGTTGCGAACTTTTACTCTCATTTGAAAAATAAAAAAGTAAAATAAAAAAAAGAAATATTTAAAAAGTTATATACAATTTATTGAAAGTTTTTTGGTGCCGAAATGAATAAAAATTACATAATTTTGATGGCGATGACGGTATTGTAGCAGACGAAAGGTTTATTGCAATGTTAACGTCACCACCTTGCTGCGTTTTCTTTTATTTCGATTCATTTTCAATTTTCATTTTTTTTTTTTTGTGAATTGAGAAAAAAAAACAAAACACTGAAAAGATAGTTTGAATGGCATCGCATGCAAACATCTTTTATTACTGATCAATTTTAGATTGACGATGAAAATTTATTTTATCGATACCTTTGGTCATTCATATGATTTTTTCTATCATTGTGCAACCTTGATGGACAGCTAATCTCTTGTCTGGGTCAGGGATTAGCAACAATTTTTCATAGAAAAATATCTGATGTGAAGAATTTTTCAACCGGAACGTTGTTTTATTATTTTCTTCCCTTCTGCAAAGTAAAAATTGTATCTAGCAAAAATGTTCATAGGTGAGATTTCTTTAACACGTTGACTGCCATGTGAGACCGACGTGGTCTCACATTAAAATGGACTACTTAGGTCGTGTGAGGCACATGTGGTCTCACAGCGATTTAGTATAAGCTGCGTGGTAAAGCATTGGATGCACAGAACTGTATAAAACTTATGGAAATAATAATAGTTGACCCGGGCAACCGTTTTCGATATTGGGCCTATGAATTTTGGATATAGCGGTATATCTCGGAAATTTAAATAATATTATTTTAGGGCAATTTATAAAAAAAAATCTACTGTCCTCTGAGACCCGATTTTTTCGCTTCCATGGCGGCAATTAACGTGTTAACCTTTTTAGCGATTTTTTGTATGAGATACCGGCTGCACACTACCGCAGACCGCCCCTCCCCCCCCCCCCCCCTTTCAATTTCTTCAAAGTGTGACGTATTTTATGGACAGCTCCTTATAAATTATGGACGCTGGCGACAAAAAATGTTTTTGAGCCCTTTGAACCTAAAATTTTAAACAATTTTAAAGTAAATGACCGAAAATTTGAAGTCATTTTATGTTTGTGGGTCCTCAAAACCTCGACGCCTCCGAGGGATTTCAGTTTTCAAATACCTTTGGTTTACAACACCTGCCTTATCCAATAGAAAGTGTAACCTTTTATGATTTACGAGTATCCTCTGTCGAACACAAAAGCCAATAATTAATTTGCATTGATAATGCTCAGCGACATTAAACCTACATTTCGTGATTATTCAAAAATGAATTTAAAAAATCACAATATAATGACACTGCACCATTTTTTTGGACAAAACACTCGCCAAAATTATAAAAACAATCCAATTCCAAACTAAGAAATCATTTGACCAATCACGAAAAAGCTTCATTTTAAATTTGAAATTGCAGTTTATTATGTTCTGGTAAAGATACTAAAACGAATTGTGATTTCATAGATCGCATTATTAAATAATATTACTTTTCAAATTGGATGAAAATACCTTGCATCAAGACACGTTGCTAATAAATGAATGGATGAACATTTGCTCATGTTGTCATAATAATCTTGCAATATTTTTGCAAAAACAAAGCACGATCACATCATAGTGCAGAGAAAGGCTTCAGTCACTAAGGTTTTCTTAGATATTACTTAATATGATTCTTTATCAGGTAGACATGCGATCTAAACAATTTTTGTTATGATTTATGCTATGCGTCATGAAAAATCAAAATTTTCCGCATTATTAAATTTAATGAGCAAACAAATCGTATGCAGTATAAATTAATAATATTACGTATCAAAGAATAAAGAAATTAAAAACACAATCGAAACCGTTTATAACGATATATCTGCTTTTTCCTATCCCGGTGGTCCATTTTGGCTTTTTTTCTTCTTTCCTCTTTCCCATCCTCCGCCTCACGATTATGCTAATTCATTTCCCCAACCTGTCTTCTCTCGCCACGCCATTTCCGAAATTTTGTTGTAAAATTTCCAGTGAACCTTCTCCAATTGTGATCCAGAGATTACAGTTCAACCAGTATAATCTGGGACCAGAAAATTTGTCCAATTTACGCCGGTTTCCGACTTTTTTTTAAGAAAAAAACTTTTTTTTTTTCAAAGAAACTTTGACAGTGTTCGACTTCAACTGGTTTCAATTCTTCAATTCTTACAAAAATGAGCCACAGACGAATTTTCTGTGAAAATCATATGACTCAAAGTAAAACTCTTAAAAAAAGGCGCCGCAGGTGAAAATTTTCAGCGTAGCACAAATCTTGATACACGTCAAAAATACAGTAACCATACGTCCCAGAATTACCAAGGCAGTCCCGGATTTGGGTATGTTGTCACGGACGGCGTCCCGGAAACTAAGCGTTTGTCTCGGATTATTCAATCCAGTATTATAATTAATCCAAAGCTAGGAAAAAAGATTCTAAATATGCAAAAAATACTGTATTTTGGCTGGGGCTTGCTGCAAATTGTTTTTTTTTCGCCTGCGGCGTATTTTTCAATGATTTTCCACGAAGGGATCTCAAATGAAGGAAAAAAAGTAATTGCAGATTTGACGTTTTTTCAGCGTCCCGTTTCTGTAATTTTTCTACAGACCTCCTCCTTTCTTGTCCCGGACTGATCCAAAATAAATATGATTACCCTGCCCAAACATATTTAGCGATTCCTCCCTTCACTGGGAAATACTTAAAAAAAATCTTTTTCAGAAAAAATGAGAAAAAAAAATTATTTTGACTAAAATATTTTTAAAAAATTGGATAAAAAGATGTATTTGTTTAAAAAACAAATAAGAATTCGGACATATTTAAAAAAAAACCCTATTTCCGCCCATGAGATGTAATACAGCAAGTTTTCTGTGCTACTAGTCGTAAACAAGACAACGATTTGTTGTAGAACCTATAGAACTTTTAATTATACATCATTTTTGATAAATAATTCTGTTATGAAGCTAATAATTATGATTTTCTCTGCAATTTTCCGATAGTATCTCATAATTCAGCCCCCTAAGATTGCTAAATGAAAACTATTAACAGTAAATGTATTTTACAATCTCATTTTATATCTTAACCAAAAAATTATGTCAATGTCGTCAACTTACATAAATGGCCAGAGATTTTTTTTAAACTTTTTTTCTTTATTTCTTTCCATCATTTTTTTCTCTCTTTAAACTCGATATATCGCTTAATGTAGCAATTTTTTTAAATAATAGTAGAAAAAGTAAAGTACCTACCGAACCAGTTATTGTAAATTTAAATTAAACAAAATGTTCAAAAAGTGAAAAGTGTTAATTTGTCCGTCTACAATGCATGGTTGGCTATCAGTTTTAAGCAAAAATCACTAAAACTGCAATTATTGGTTCGACTTCTTAAGTGTTTCCGGTCATTGTCTCAAGAACTCGACATTAAGTGAACTCTCTTGCCCAAAAATTGCAAATAAAAATTAATTGAATCTTTCTGTAACTATCGTTTTTTTCTCTTTAATCTGTGTAACGCTTTTATTTAAACATTTTACTTACAAAATGCGAAAAGCGGTTAAACATTGCTTTTGGAATTTTCTTCAACATTTCATTACTTTTGCTACAGAGCCGACCAATAATGATTCACAGAAATTAAGAAAATCTACTTCTTGGTCAATTTCAGGCAGGTTTTCATGGATTTTAGATTTCAGCATTGGTTCAGGAAATTCAATTGCGTGAGCATAGACACCTCCACATTGATCCGCATTTAGTGTAATTAAGAGTATCGTGTGGAAAAATTAACGCTTTTTAAGTAAAACACCTTAATTGGAGGCGGGGCAAATTTGAAAGTGCGATCGACCACACCATATTCCATCATTTCAGAATTACCCAATGATGCAAAAATGTAATAATTTTTATATTTTGACATGTTTAACATTTCGAATTATCCATTAAATTTAATTACGACGAATGGTAAAAGTGATTTTTTTTTTGCCACAAGACAACTCGTCAAAGTGTAAAGTTCGCTAGAAATCATATTTTTTTTTTATTACAAGACTCCTAGCTAATGTAATCAATTTTGAAGGAAAACTATAACTCGAATTTTATAACTTGTGCAATACTAGATAAATTTGTTTAATTCTGTAATTTGTCTTGCTGTAAAAGTGGTTTCAATATGTTGCGAAATAATGTAAGAAAGTTGTAAATATTTCGGAACATGTTTCCGTGTTGCATTAAGAAGTTCCAATAGGTTAAATATATCCTATTTTATGCACTCCACCCTAATTGCAGACAATAATGACCATCTTGAAGTAAATCCATGACGGAAGAAAAGATAATCGACTTGATTTCGATCAAACATTCTCCAAAGAAATTAATATCGAAAAATCGAGTTCATCGCTTAAGTCTTTTGTTTTTTGTCTGGACTCTGATTGGTCGAAGGTGGTTAAATCATTAGACAATTACTATTATTTCATCCGATTAAATTTCGATTACTTCTTATATAACTACGTGCTATTGTTATGAAATTAAATGTAATAGGTACACAAAATGATGACCATAACAAATTAATAAATTGGAAGAAATCAAATAAATGATTTTGTGGTCAAAATCTTTTAAATTGTGACATTAAATTATCTACAGTTAGGGTTTCTCAAACAGTTAAGATAAAAAGTGGTAACTTAAAATCCCGCAGTTGAAAAGTGGTAACGGGAAATACCAGAAAATCGTAAATTTTCTCGGAATTTCCCGTAGGGTTATTTTATAAATTACTAGGTATTTGAATAATCTTTCGGTGATAAAAAAATCTGCAGCGCGCATTGAATAATAATTCTGTCAAAAATTATTGTAGATAATTTTCGACCGATTTTTAATAGCATTTATTGCGAGTTTTATTAAACTTCTAAAGATATTTAACTAAATGGAGTTAGCAGGCTTGAAATCAGCCCGCTTACTTGATTTAGTTTTTGAAAACAATTTTTTGAAAAACAGTTTTCTGAAAATTTTTTTTATCGTAGTGGGGCTCCAACTTTTTTTAATTTCAAACATTTTAGTTCGAAATTTTCCCAAGGATGATCATTTCTTTTATCAAAGTTTTTAATTTCTTTTTGTTTTGTTTTTTAAATTTTTTGTTGTTGTTCTGATAGTTGGGTTTTACAGCCGTATTCTGGCGTTGTGATACTTAAGTCACAAGTCACAAGTCCATAGAATTTGAGGCTCTTGTGACCGAGTTGTGACTAGTGACCGTAGCTAGAATAAGGCTGTTAGTTTAAAATTAAGGCCTTTGAGGATGTTCGTGCATCTGTCTGTCGGTCGGTCCGTTGTACGTATCTTAAATAACTCGAGAACTCATTGACTTAGCGACTTGACATTTTTTGTAAATAAGTTTTACAAAAATCGTGATTTTCGATCAACTTTTGGAAGGGCAACGGTAGCTATAACGGGTACCGCTCATACACCTTAAAAAAATACAGTTGCTTGAAAATTTCTCGAAACCTATGAGCTTTTGGGAAAAAATGAATATAACAGAATTTAAAGAACATAAAATTTTCTACATTTCTGGCTTTAAAGGTAAAGGGTGGTTAAATTTTAAGGGCCGATGTTGAATGTGAACCACACCTAAACGTCAAGTTTTTTTCTGCATTTCATTTGACATTTCTCAATTTCAGACTAACTCAATTTGAACCATGGAAAGATACACAATCGAGCAACGCGTTAAAGTTATTCAGGCTTATTATGAAAATGGGCCTCATCACTGAAGATGATTTTCTTCGAAAATTGATCATCCACTGTTGCCATTTCTTGCCACCATTCTGACCATTGACGACGCTTGAAATGATCAAGAGGCTTTAGTTCTTGAGTCAATTGAACCTTGTAAGCGTGTAAATGCAAGTCTTTATGCATAATGTTCATCAACGACGAGCGTGGGAGGTGCAATTGTTGGGCACGACGACGAGTTGAGGTGGACGGCTCTTCAGCCACACTATCGCGAACAGCAGCAATATTTTCTGCAGTACGAGCTGTACGAGCATGCACTGGTGTTTTCACATCTCCTACAGACCCGGTTTGCTCAAATTTTTGCACGATTTTTCCGATTGTACGCACATTTGGACGATTAAATTGACCGAAAAAATCACGAAGTGCACGATATGCATTTTGATTTGAACGCCCATTTTCATAATAAGCCTGAATAACTTTAACGCGTTGCTCGATTGTGTATCTTTCCATGGTTCAAATTGAGTTAATCTGAAATTGAGAAATGTCAAATGAAATGCAGAAAAAAACTTGACGTTTAGGTGTGGTTCACATTCAACATCGGCCCTTAAAATTTAACCACCCTTTATATACGTATCTCTAACGATCAAAATTACAATGAGTTTTACAATTCAAATTATTTATTTGTTTTTTTTTCTCAAAAACAAACTAAAAGAAGTATGAAACAAATCCCACAATAGAGTTTCATTTCTTATTGCGGTATTACAAAGTCATTATCTGCTGTTCATTGAATAAACCAATTGAAGATGATTTTATAATCTCTTTTTACACGTATTAGGTAAAAGGAGATCATAAAATCATCTTCTCTTAATAAATTTGCTTTCAACACATCTACATTTTTTCATTAACCCTAATTGAAAGCTTAAATTGTGTAATTCGAAAGCTTCCTGAATGCATAATCAATTTCGTATGTCCATTTTAACTAATTTAATTATAATTAATTTGTAATCAGCAATTTGCACTCGACTTTCTAACATCCATAAAAAATTATACTCCAAATCATTACGAAATGGATCATTTTTCCAGTAGCAAGCAATCAAAACAAACACTGATTGCATACACAATGTTAAATTCATTAGTGCGATACAGATTTTATCTGGATCAAATTATTTATCATATTTTGATGGACTACCGCTAAACGCAATCAATCATTTGAGTGCACTAAAACTAAAAATGATGGGTCAACGTTTCAAAGTTGTAAAAATTCAAATCGCCGCATGGTTTATGTTTTCCATAAATTTCACACAGAATTAGTTAGGTTGGGACCTTCACTTTTACACATAATGCATATCGGTCAAACATTTCAATCTCAGTTCGATCACATTTGATTTTGTTGTTTTAAGGTGTGATCTGTCAATCAATAGGATTTTCGAAAAAAAAAATCTTTTGATGCAGATGAACTAATTTTTGAGGGTATTCTGTCTGAAAATATTTGCACATCATTTGCATAATAAAAACCACCAAATTTTGAAAATATTGACATCACCTTCTTAAATCAATTATAGCGTTTAAAGTTCAAGGAGGGGATCAAAAACCCAACTCGTGGCGATAACACTTAAAATATTTACTAATCCAGTGTCACAGGGGCGATTTTTTTTTAAATAAAAAGTAGGGGGAATAGAAGCCTACCTTGTGGGACTTTTTCAAATCGAAAATCTGGCCACACTTTTGTCGATACGTTTATTGTCACAACATAAAACACACACGAATTTCACTATTCTAAGCACAAACAATTAATTACAACGATAACAATTATTCTACGAAATTAAACTTAAAAACTTTTCTAGCTAAAAAAAAATCCGACGACACTTTAATCGCGTACGGCGACGTTGAGTTTACAGTGAACTTGAAGTGGGTTCTTAATGTGATGAGTTAAAAGGTTTTACCATTGTATTTGCCAACAGGTGTAAAACGAGGTGCCCCTCTTTCACTTTCTGAATGTCAAAGTGAAAACGCGACGAAACTCTCTACAAAATTCGTCAACGGGCAAAATGAGACAGCATAGACCATATAAGACCCCGGATATGTACGAGTATGTGGAAATAATACCATCAATTTATTATTTTCATTTTGAGTTCATTTCTTAATACCGTTTCGCATATAGTTGGAAACTGGCTAAGGTGAAGCTTACCTGTTGAGACACATCGTTTAAAAGATGCGAACTAAATTTACCTGTCATCAATCGATGAGTTCATGGATGCAAATGAAAATTGGCTCTTGGAACCATACAAAGGCTGAAACTGGAAAAGCTATAAATCAGAGCTACCACAAGCTAGCATATTTCAAACATATTTTGAGCATAATTTCAAACTCATCGCACGATTTTTGGGCTTTTGTGGGTTTTGCGAGACTTTTGTGGAGACTTGACAGATGCCGTGCCACCGAATCGTTGGCGGTTTCATACCAAAAACCACAAAATCCAATCAACAGAGCTATAGGACTTTGTCGCTAATAGACATAAAAATTAATTTGCGTTTAAAATATAATTTTAAATAAAGTAGCTACAAGCAACGTTAATGCACTTTTATGTTTTCAATGGCAAAATGGCTTATTTAAAAAAAAAACTTCCACGTATTGTAGTAAACTTTCCATCTTCGGATGATATACATACTGGCGTAGGCTACGAATAGGTTACCTGTGGCTGTTGTAATTGCTGGCAAATTACTCATTTCAAGTTCGTCGAGATTCCCCAACATCTTACGAAATTTCCTCATAAACATTTCTTTTGTCAAGTGGCTATAATTTTTTCTTAAGGTAAATTTATTGAACCTTTAATTTCTGTGAAATAATTTTTCCAGCCGTTTATGAGCGTTATGTGATGCGATTTTTCCTTCGAAAGCGGTTGAAAATAATTTTAACAAAAATGTTACGTATATGATATTCTATGAGAGATTTAGGATTGTTTGCGCAAAATTATAGGAATAATTTCCTATTTTCAGGCAATTATTGCAGAAGAGTCCATTGTCTCCTACATTGCTATATTTAGATAAAACTGGAGACTAAAAATTGACGTTTACAGAATCAAAAGTGGTGAATTTTCGAATAAAACCTATGAAAATGAAACTATTGATATATAAACTCCATCCCCCCTTGCTATGCATAATAAATATTCATTAAATTAGGGAATTTCAATTTTACAAACATTTTTTTTTAAATTCCAAATTTAAAAATCTCTGAAAATTTGGAGATACAACAATCTATAAAACTAATCAAATTCAAGTCGTTTAGTTTAATGAAACGACTTTGGTTTAGCAATCAATTTGTAACATCGCCGAAATTAGCAGCGAAACAAATATTTCGGACAAATTCCATTCTATTATTATTAACAAATTTAAACTGCCCATAGCCAATTTGAAACAGCCATCATTGTTTAAAGCGGGGCATTTTTTTCACACTGGCCACGACTTCAAAGTAATAAATCACAGATTTTTAAATGAAAATCTTATCTTTTAACTTGGCATTGTAACACCAACCTAAAAAAAACCATTTTTCCCACAATTCCAATCGATCGAAAATGTTCACTCAAAGTTGTTCGATTGGAAAGAGTCGAATAGGCTTCGATCGACAGGTGAACAGAACACCCCCTCTTCATGCCGCCCCTTTCCTCTGCAATCTCAAGCGCCATCGCCTTACCGCAACGCAACATGCGGCGGTATAGCAACGGAAAGCGTTGAAAAAAATTCCACCTTGACTTTCACTTTACAAAATTAAATTGTTCACCTACGAAATCAACTCAGACGTGATTGTCACATTCCCTGCTGATTTTGCTGTGGGTAAATTTGACAAAATCTTTTCTAAAAAACGGTGAAAAATGCATTTTATTACAATAAAAAAAAGTCTTCAAGAATTTTTGACTAAAAGTGGCTTTATTCTAAAATACAAATCTATATTCTATATTAAATCTCAGTAGTACGTGGTGGGTGGACAAGGAGTAGACTCGGAGTGGGAAGAGTGCGATGACGCTCCAGAAGCCGCTATTGAACCATCCGATAGACCACCCAAAACTCCGAGAAATGAATTTGCAATTACACTGGTAACACCGCCGACAATCGATCGGACAACTTTTGTCACAAATCCAAATGAATCCGATCCCTTGTGATCGTCGCCTTTTTGATCCTCTTCCTGCGAGCTCATTCCGGATCGCTTTTTCGCATTCACAAAACTATTGAAGAAATTCTCGATAAACAGTATTGGCTGGGGTGGTTTATCGTCATCTTCAGGGTCCTGAAATGGTATAGCCGATTAATTTTAAATTTTTAGACAGCACAGATCAAGTGTTTGAAATGTGAATCGCCCAGATTTTCATGTCTGGAATGTATATAAAATTTGAGATTAGTTAAAAGTTAGCGTTTGCACGCCTTTGTTTTTTTTCAGTGGCGCAGTTGGTGGGGCCCAAACATATAATAAAAATCTAGCACCCGTCATATTAAACCCGGGTAGTATAATAATGATTTACAAAAAATGTCGCGAATTTTTGAGACTTCTCGTTATGGGATTACTATAATACCACTTTACTCCAGGTGCCCACTGCGATGCTAAGCATGTGGAGTGGAGTTCTTGAATTGTTATGAGACGATGCTGCTGAGACATTTTCACAGTTCGTTGCGACAAACAAAAACTAGAAGGAATTACGCTTAATTTGATTTAAATGAGGTTTTCAATTTAAGCATAATATTGAGACCTACAGATTTTGATACGCGGCGCAGATTTTTAAACAATTTCTGCCTGCCCAGGGTTCCAAGGTTCCAATCTGACGATGTTTAAGGGTTCCAAGTATCCAGGCTCCAATTTTCAGGCTCTAAGGTTCCAGAGAAGAATTAGAGATATTAAAAGTCTCTACATTTTTGCCTATTTCCGTAAACCGAAATATTTTACCGTTATCGATGTATTTCAGATTTTTTTTTAAAAATGTCGCAGGAACGTAGGTTTTGTATAAGAAAGTCATATGCTTTTTACATCAGACATTTTTTTGGTAATTTTTGTCGTCATATGAAATATAAATAGTCAATTCTTTTATCGAAACCAACTTTTTAATTGTGTGAAAAGTCTCAGAGAAGGGCGTCTTGTTGAAAATTCTGCGAACTCAACTGGTTAATATGTAAAAAGAACTTTTTAAAAAAAAAACTGTTATAAAAATCTCTAATAACGCAAATATGTCATTTATTGCAGTGCAGTCATATTTATATTAATATTTATGATCACATGATGTAAGTAAGGATGGGTAGTAAAGTGTGACCCACTGACTTGTAATGATCACCTGTAAAATTCGCCGCTTGAAATTGAAAGTGCGTGTCTTGAACGATTGCATGCATTGTAAACTTTTCTCACTAATTCTATACAGGTTGATGGTAATGTTAATTACTTATAGTGCGGTCTATCAGCCACGGATGCTGACGATGATAAATCATTGTCTAGCCAAGGCAACAAATTATTCAGAGTTTTAATCACAAAACATTAAAAGCAAAAAGGAAATAAAATGGCATAAGAAACATTTCAAAAGTGCAACTGCACACAAGCTTTGCTTCTTATGTAATCGATTTTGTCTAACAAACAGCGTGATGGCGAACCGCGTACATAATTGTTTTAATGTGAAATGTAGCTCTTTGAAAATCATGCAACATTAGAAGATGCTTCGGGTTTAATTCATGTGCATGAACATAATTTATAATAAACTTTTTTTTACGTTAAAGTGAAGTGGACAACATCATCAAGCTTATGATATTTGAGATCAAAATGACAAGGTTTCATCAAAGAAGGCAATTATTGAATTTAATTGTTATTCAAGTTAGAAAGAGATTCAAAGCTAATTTGGAAAATTTGTAATCTAGTATTTTGGCATTGAAATTATATTAAAATGGCGTGATTTAATTTAAAATTTGTATCATAACTAGGGCTGTTGGGAACCGTCATTTTATAGAACCGGATACCCGCTGGCTGGGAGCGAGAACCAGGTACCCGGTTTTTTTGTGATTACCCGGTTCGGTACATGTTTTTTTCTATAGGGGTTAAAAATTCTCTCTATACAAATTAATGATGTTTAAGCTATTAGTATTCATTTAAACCAAAAAAAAATTTTTTTTTACAAATACGTCCACTGTAGTCCAGCTTTTTACTCAAAAAATCAAAATTGGCTCACAAATGCACTTAAAGGTGCACTGAATGAGAATAGAGTGTTGAAAATAAATAAATAATAAGTAAATTCAAATTTTTAACTGCGTTGCCATATGGCATCAAAATACCGAATGGGTTAAGGAATTACAACACTAGAATGCAAAATTTTGGGACAAAAGTTTAGTGTTCAGGGTGTCAGGACCAAATCTCTAAATTCGGGATGGTCCCGGCCACTCCGGGACGTATGATTGCCTTATTTTAAGACAACTTCAAAAAATTTCCATAACTTACCGCACTTAACTGGGCCAAGAACGTACCCAGAAAATTTCCAAAGAATTGTCCATTGTTAACCTAAAATAAAAAAAAACACACATTTTTAAAATTATTTGTTTATTCAAATATTTAAAAGAAAGCACTTACTGCTCCTCCACCACCCGAGAATCCATCAATTGTGTCTCCAGCATATTCGCCCAACACTGTTCCGAAATTACGATCACCCTGAAAATTAATCGGTTTAGACAATCAAATTAAGATAATCGTAATTTTTAGAAACGACCCAAAATTCTAAGGCATTCCAAAAAAAATTTAAAAGAAAAACACCTTAATATTTTGAAGTGATGGTAATTAGGCTGGGGTGCGGCAGGTTTACAGTTCAAACTTTTCGCGAAAACAAACCCGGGACACAAGTTTCTTTTTGTAAGGCTACAACTATTTTCCCAAGAATGCTTTGACAAAAAAAATTTGTTTCCCATGGGACACTTTTGTACTTGGCGAGAAAACTGCATAAAACATCACCTCTGTACCCCACAATATTGTTACAGTAAACAAACTAAATTTTCAATATAACCAAATTATGGTTTTATCTTTTTTGCAGTGCACGGAGACAGAAAATCTACCTATTTTTTAACACGTTGGCTGCCATGTGAGTCACCGGTGTACACACACTATTGTCATTACCGTCAAATTCTCAAGTTCCATGGTTGAGTGCAGTCGCTCGTGCGGTACAAAGGGGTTTTGTTTTTTGTCCGTTATATTTTATTCGATTCGTTCGTTTTTGTCTGTATTGATCTTGTGTTCACTGGTGACTCACAAATTACAGAAATGATTTTTGCGTTTTTTCCCAGTGTATACTAGCGGAGTAAGCGTTTTTTGGCTGGTAGTCAACGTGGAAAATCGCGACTATAACAAAAATAGTTAATTTCAATTGCAAAAATAAACAAAATGGACTATTTTTATAATAAATTTAACTACTTAGTTCTGAAATTTATTATTCCGTGGTTAAATTGACTATTTTTGTACTTGAAATCAACTATTTTATGATTGAAATTAACTATTTTAGTTAAAGTCCCAATTCCTCATTATAAAATAGTTAGATTGACTATTTTTTTCTGCATGTGAAATTGAAAATTTTAGCTTAAAACACATTTTAAAAAATTACCGCAAGTAATCCGGAAAGCAAAGCTGAGCCACTACTAAGCAAAGTCGGGATATCCAATCCACCGGGCTAAAGATTATATTGCGTTAGTTGTTTAATTGATTTTTTTTTTAATTTCCTTAAAAAATACTTACTCCAAATAAGTTCATTACAATCCCAGTAACAGCACCCACTAGAGCTCCAACGTCTATACCGCCATCGGGCTTTTAAAATAAAAATTTACTGAAATTAAACGATTCTTATAACAGTTATTAAAAAATTTACCCTAAATATCCCAGAAAGCACTCCAAGTATTCCTCCTCCTTGGTTTCCTCCGCTCCCACTATCCGAGCTGGAATCATCATCGGCAGGTTTTTCTTCCATTTGTTGTTCAGATTTTTCATCAGATTTTTGTTCTGGCTTTTCACTTGAAATTTCCATGATCTCAAACTCGGGAATTATTTCTACATCAAAGTTGTCAGTAATTGGCATTTTTTTGCCATCTGTCTGAAAGAGAAAATTAAAAGCAGTTTTAACACAAATTCGATTAATGCGAAAGTAATTTTTCTATCATTAAAAAAAAAGTGTTTATGAGCGAATCTTTGTCTTCTATTTTTCTATTTCCTGTAGAATATTGTTCCCCTGGAAATCATATTCTAAACACATTTCGTCGTTATAAATTTTCCGACACGATCCACCGTTTTCGAGAAAAGATCAAAAAAACTACTTCGTGTGAACAGGGGAGGAGAGAAGGAATAGTCCGATTAGATTTTGATGTAGGGAAGGGTTATGTAAAATCACATTATAAATACATCTTGATATTTCATTTGTAGGGGGTGGGGGGAGCCAGAATTGTCCGATTTTTCCTGTTAAGAAACTTACGAGAAACACAATTGTAAAAAAAATCAAGTTTCCAGGTCTACCCTTTCGAAAGTTATGGCGTTTCCAGGCGGACGAAGGACGATCAGTCCAATGGGTTACAAACACTATACTAAATCTAATATGCTACTATTTATTTGGATTTCTCAATCATTTAATACACTACTATAGAAACTACAATATTACGATCCTCTTATTGAGTATAACAACTCTAAACTCACAGTATTTCCCTCGGATTTTACAATTTCGCCATCTTGTCTCCTTCGAAATCCATTCGTCCTCCCTGGAATAATAATAAGTCTTGGCATAAAAATATTTTCATCCGTATCACTCCTTCTTGATAGATTCCGACCCAGTCTTTCCAAAGACATTCTCTGTTTCACAAAATTGGTGGCCGTTTTTGTTTTATTGGCGATCGTCTGTTGCATCGATTTGACATGCTCCAAAATATCACTCCGCACATGCTTTAATTTCAATTCCAAGTCCTGATTTCGGGATTTCCAGCTTTTCTTAATATTCAAATTATACCCCTTAAGAATTTTCTTCATTTCCTGTCTATATTCCTCCTGCGAAAGTCTTCTCGATGCCAAATCCAATGTTTTCCCCAAAATTTCAATCGCCCTTCGATCTCTTTCAATTTCGTGCTCGATTTTCAAAAGTTTTGGCATCATTTGATCGCGATTATTAACATCCATTCCCATGATCAAATCGAAAACCATTTGATTTGTTCGATTTTTCATAGCCCGTTCGGTTTGCAAGGATCCAGCAATTAATCCCAATGTAGTCACAGTTTGGATATCACGTTTTGATAATTTCGATTCAACTTTTCTAAATTCTTTCAATAATTTTATAAACTCCGGATTGGTTCTCAGATTATCGCCATTTCTGGGAGCACAGTTCACCAAAAAAATCACAGATAGTAATAAAATAAATTTCGAATTATTCATTTTTCTGGAAAAACGCTCTAGAATCACAGCCGAACAGTTCACTACAATTGACCATTGTCCACTAAAGTCAATTGTGGACGATCGATCGAATATATCTATTGACAATAAACTAATAATTTGTCGCTAAAATTACAAAATTTAAGCATTAGTTTCCTGTTTCCCATTTACCATCCACTTGCTCAATCACTGGGGTCTCATCAATTTGTAACAATTGAAATAGTTGAATTTTCCTATCGTTTTCACATTATGTCAATTTCCTATCTTCTTCTGCAGACAATGTCGTCTATATTACCATTTATGCTTGAAATCTGTACAATTACCTGGAATTGTATTCAACTCATTGGATTACTTACCAAATTGCTCTAGGCAAAAATGCTGATGCATTTCGAAGTCTTGTGGAAATTTTGTAATTTTATAAGAAAATGGATTTTTCAAAACATTTGTTGACCGAATAACCCATGAAATCTTGAATGGATGGCAAATTGAATCCACTCTGGGTTAAGAGACCATTTTTCATGCCCGGTAACTTACTTCAGAGTCACCTGGAAGGTATTCTTTGAGCTAACGAAGGCATGAAATTGAGCGTATCAATGTGATAAAATGTCGGAAAACGCATAAAACCATTTCAAAAGTTTCTACATTCCACCCCATAATTGTTTATCATATTATTTTCTTAAGACTATGCGTTGACAGTTATATCGAGAAGTTGTTGAAATATTTTCAACGTTTTTACTTGAAAACTTGAAAAAACGTGTCTTTAAATATATTTTAAATTTTGAAAACATAAAAATTTTATGTTCTTTAAATTTTGTTATATGCATTTATTCTTAAAACCGCATAAATTTCGAAAAAAATTCAAAAAACTTCATTTTTTTTCAAAAACATTGTATGGGAAGTGCCCGTTATAGCTAACAAAACATTTCGAAAATTGAAAACTACGATTTTCGTAAAACTCATTTACGAAAAATTTCAAGTCGCTAGCTCAATCCGTTCTTGACTTATTTAAGATAGATAAAACAGACATATCTTTTGTCCAAAACCTATCCACCTAATGTCTTGTTATTTCCATAAAAAAATCTTTCACAATGATTACTCAAAATATAACAACAAAGATAATAAAAAAATATATTTTTTTTGTGAATTTATCGATCTGACCTTTCCTCAAAAAATTTTAAACCCCATTTATGAACTTGTGAGCAATAATAGTAAAAATTAAGTACTCCTCTTCAAGTTTTTTGTGTTTTTTGTCGAAAATTTCATTGCGTAATGGACCTTAATTAATCTGCAGTAAATGAAAAAGTGCGTAAAACATAAAACTCACTAAAAGCTCATAATCACTGTATGTACAATACAGCCGAAAGCATAATAATTGCATAAACATCCATAATCACTGCGAGATGAGTGCGCATCTTCTCAATTTATAAGACAATGGATTCACTTCAGTAGCAAATCGTCGAAGAGTTTTAGTAAATTTCTTAACGATACTGTCCAGATTTCAGCATACGCAGGTAATTCAGGTGTAATCAGCGTTTTCCATGCACCACAAATTCAAATTCAGGTACTGTGAATAATGTTGGAAACCTATGTTGTGTCATTTGAAGTAGAAACCGAATGGCATCGTAGTATACGGCATCGACATTTCGCTAATATAATTACCGGGTGCGCTACACAAAGTGTTTACCTCAAGTCCAGACCAGGTTAATGTGTATGTATACGAGAGTGCAGGTAATTCGTCTTATCTGCAATTAGACCTGGATAGCATAAATTATTTAGCATTAGTTTATACGCTATTCGGCTCGTGTCAGACTCCATGCCAACCAAACATCGAGTCTTATGGCTAATTGTATAATAAAAAAAATTGGTTTAATGAAACAAACAATAATTTTCCAGACTAGTTAGTAATATAGATTGGCTATAATTCATTTAATGTGTCTTACTTGCACAAAGACTTAATTGTGTCGACGCGTATAAGCAGAAAAATCTTTACATAACACCAATAATTGCTAAGATCAACGCATTTAACTTTTTTATTTTCGAGTTTTTCTTAAAACTAGCTTTTTATGATTTGCTTTTCAGTCTATTAAGTCAGAAATCTCGGATGTTACATTTTTACAGGTGTGATTCAATTTAGTTCACTATAAACGAAAA
This sequence comes from Chrysopilus asiliformis, assembly GCA_964034945.1. Lineage (NCBI taxonomy): Eukaryota > Metazoa > Arthropoda > Insecta > Diptera > Rhagionidae > Chrysopilus > Chrysopilus asiliformis. The sequence goes on from OZ035963.1 coordinate 7,225,065, forward strand.
TGAAAGTTTCCATCGGATTATGTATGATTTTTGCATTTGATATGAAATCGCTAATTTTTTTGACAACTTCCGAAGTATTTGTAAAAACACCATAAATGTTTACATAGATTTAATTTATTAATGAAGTTTCTCAGTTTTAGCAGGAAATTCAAAATTTACCTTCCTTTTAACCAGCAAAACAATTTGCTTGTAACAGATTTGAAAAACCCTCCAAAATAGCAGGTAACTTAATTAACTTGAGAAGGTCGTAGTGTGTTTTATCACTTTGTAAAAAAAACTATTAACGACCAAGCCTTTTGAACTGATCGTAAAAATCTACGTGACTATGAAATGTTGTTCCTTAGTTTTACTATCATTAAAGTTGCATCTTTTGGTGCTTAAAAAGATTTGCATCACTAAAGATTTCATTACAAGTAGAGAATAATATTTGCGGGTTTATAGAAACAAAAACTTCATTTAAAAAATTAAAAAAGTCACCGCAAATTTGAATTGTGAAACATAAGAAAAACTACAATTGCCAGCGGACAATCGGCATATACTTTATATGACCAAATATCGAATTTTAATTTTAAAAAATTTGATTTGTATCAGCTGAGTAGTCCGATGGGATTTTGATGCATGAAAGTGTTATGTTAAAGCATATTGTAAACACATTTTGCCTTCATAAATTTTTCTATGCGATGCACCGTTTTCGAGAAAACTGATTGTACAAAACTGCATCATTTGTATGAGGCACGAGAGAAGGAGTGATTCGATTGGATTTTGATGTATGGAGCAGTTATGTAAAATCAAATTCTAAACGCATTTCGTCTTTATAAATTTGTCGATACTGTGCACCGTTTTCGAAAAAAAAGTATTCAATTTCTATTAAGGGGGAAGCAGCGGTTCAAAATTTCAAGTTTCTAGCTCAATCCTTTCAAGTCTCTAGCTCAATTGTTTCGAAAATTATTGTGTTCTCCGATAAAGAGACTGACAGACAGACAGACAGACGGACAGATGAATAGACAGACAGACAAGCGGAAGGACATTCGGAAATCAAAATCTTTTGTCATCCCTAATACCCTGGTGTAATTCATTTTTCTGTCCGATCATTGGTTCCATGCGTAATTTAAAAAATTACAAAACATGTCAGTAAAAATTCACTTAAATCATTCCGAATGACTAATTAAGCGACATTAACGGTTTTATTAATAAATACAATTTTAATTTGCAATTACTCTACTTAATGGATAAAAGTAAGAACTTTGTTCAAGAAATATTCTTGAACTCTACTCCCAGAGAGCATAAAATCTAATTTCTTGCACTAAAAGGCCTTCATCAAAATAGTTTTTCATCTTAAAATTAGTCTTTTGAACTCATATCTATTTCTTATGATTTTAATAAGCCATACCAACGAAATGAATATTCTCAACGGGTTTAAAATTGAATTTGATTTTTCCAAACCGAAATATGACAAAATTATGGGCAACTTTGCAAATTTTACTGATATTAACTGCCGCCATGTATTCGATCGAATAGGTCATATAAGATTGAATGAAAGACTTGCATGCAATTATGCAACCGTGAACCAGTTCCCCTGCATTCGAGCGCAACATTTACAACAGTCAAATTAATGCCACAAAAAGTGCATCGAAAAAATGTTGAACATATTTTTGACTACCCAAGTAACACAGTTTGTCGAGCCATTTTTTTTATTCAGAAATTTTTATAAGTTAAAAGTACCCGCTAGATAGTCAAAACCCAATGCGAAAAGCTTCAATGGGAAAACTCATTTTATATTTCAATGGGAAGAGTCATTTTCTTCAGTACCATGTCGCATAAGTATTCTATAATGGGTAACCCCTTAAAGACGAACTACTGCCCAAATATAAAAATAAGTGTCGAATATTTTTCATAGTTCTACAAATTTGCTTAGTTTAACTACAATCAGACAGTGAGACTTTTGTAGGTTTGCTTGTTAGTATGGGCGTACACGGAGCAACTTTCGGTCATCAGCATGCCGCAACTTCACCAAATTGTGGGAAAGAAACGAGTGCGGCAAGAGGGGAAAAGTTACCACTCGAAAAGTGTTCTTCTCATCTTCTTTTACGCACACAAACGAAGTCGCTCCTGTAGCACGTCAGCATGCATGTGTGCGTAATTTCATTGAGTCAGTCGGTGCTTAGCCACCGACTCGTAAACATACCCCAAATAAACAAAAATTGAATGCAAATAGTGAAATCCCAATTGCAGGTAGTTTTATTTTTCAGGTAGGTAAATAAATAACAAATTACCGGTCCTTATTCTTCTATTGTTGCCTAGGTGCTAGCTAATAAAGGAATGAGCTGGAAATACAACACATATGTATATGAGAACCACACACACATGAGCGATCGCTTGTTGTAAACAAGTTTTTCCTACTAAAAAGTGAAGAAGCGTGTACGTCGGAAAGGCATTTTGAGGACCAAAAATTGCCGCGACGAGATGAAGCGTGTGCGTTGGCTCTTAGAGATCGTAGGTTTGCTGGCTCGCATACAAAATAGCGCGAAAAAGCATGACAGGAGGGGGGGGGATGCGTATTTTATTATTTTATGGTCAACGAGTTACCGTATGCAATATAATAGCAATAGATATATGATCAATACTGACTTTAGTTCAATTTTGGTCTGTTTGTTCCAGCATCATGTGAAAACGGCTGAACGGATTTTAACGAAACTGTACAGTTGTGGTAACGATATATTGGAATGAAAAATAAGCTATACATTTTTTTAAGAGACTACTCCCTCACATACAAATTGAATAGTTTTTTTGTGATTTCCTCGCAAATGGCGCATCGTATCGGAAATATTAAGAGAAAATGTGTATGGAATGTGATGTTTTATAACTCTTCCATACATCAAAATTCAACCGAACTACTCTTTCCCACCTCTACAATACAAACATTTTATTTTTTGCGAGTTTGCCGGAAACAGTAATAATTTTTATATTAGAATAATTTGACAGATAACTATAGATCTCTGTTTTTGTGGAAAACTATGAATTCCGTTTCGAAAATCTGTTGTTAGAAGTTCAATATTCGATAAGGAAGTCCTAAAGACAAACCGATTTTTTTTAGCTTCTGCATATTAATTTAAAGTTTTTAAGCTATTGCTCTAATAGGACAAACAACATTTCGGTTAAAGCAAGAACATTATATTTATCTTAAACAAAATATGTTTGCACCAATTATAATATGATGAGTGCTTTAAGTGTAAAAACACATTTTTAACGAGAACGGCTAATACTGTGAGTTAGCTGGGCGACCACTGATCACTCATTGATAACTAGTAAATACAACCACCACCAATGCTGGCTACTACCCCAATAAAAATGGTATAACATCATATACATATATTTTGGCTTCTGCATATTAATTTAAATTGACCTAAAATTATAACCAACATCGAAACTTTTTTTGCGGTCTAATCATTAAAATATTTGATTACAGCCGTGGAAAATTAGTTTGTCAAATTGCATTACCAATGACAAGAACATAAAGTCCATTGACACTTAGTTGATTTAAGCCGCATTTGTGCATTCCCACAATTTTCATATCACCATCAGTTAAGATCAAGAAGGATTTTATATCATTTCTTGAAAAACCCTTCAACACTTCGATGACTCATAGTGGAAATTTTGATCGTAACACGGATTTCCTTAACGGACCCAAAACTGGCCAATCTGACCAATCTGACCAATCGGACACTTGAACATGTCAGAAATTTTAAATGCAATTCAATTTTAACGAGAATTTAGTCATAAAAGTGAAAGGACGTAAATTGTGCATTTCGGTTATGTAAAGAAATTAAGCCCAAAAAAAGAGAAAAAAAAGATCTTCGCTTGTAAAGCTTCCAAGGCAGAGTTGGTTTACGGCCGCTCAACAGGAAGAAAAAAACTGGTAAATGGGACCAATCGCCGGCATTTAATAACCACATTCGGTAGACTGGACTAGTAGATAGCTTTAAAGTGGAAAATGATCTCGCCATGAGGTCATTGATGGTCATCTGTGTATCAATGATTGATTGATTACATTTGACAAGCATGAAATATTCATTAAATGTCTATCACATCAAAATTTGATCACAATAACTGATTTCCGGATCATTGTGCAATTCAATTTTGTGATATTAACATATATTTTAGAAGAAAATTACTTTAATTTCAACTGCTTACAGGCACAAAAAGGAAAAACGTAAAGGAATATATTAGTAATATGTCTTCGAAATTTATAAAAAATGTGAAAATATTTTCAGTTTTTTTATTCTCTACTTTTTAAAAATTTTCCATCAATCCTATTATAATACAAGGAAGGTCTGTCTGTCTGCACAAACGATCTCGAAAACCCGCCTAACGATTTTCACGAAACTTGGTGGTTAGGGATTTTCGGGGACAAGGAATCGATCTAGCTAGATAGGTTTCGCCTATGAGAAAATTCCCTCTCGATACCCCTTGCCTGGTATCTTCGAATTGGGTGGTCCGATCTTAATGAAACTTTACAGTATTACTAAGGGGGCTAGGGGCTTTCGATTTTTCCATTACAAACCTGACTTTTCCCTCCCCTCGATGACCCTCACCTGGTGTTTCAAAACAACGTTTCAAAAATCGGTGACAGCGATTACTCAATAACCACTCAACCGATTTCTATGAAATTTTGTTATCGCGCGTTAGTTTTAGTTCTAGCTTTCTAGATCGGGAATTGAAAAACTTTGGAAAAGCTCTGTAAAGATAATGTGAATTTAGTTTTTCCCCAAAAATCAGCAAAAATAGGATTTTGAGGTCGCCGAGCAAGGCTCGGTCTTCCTGGTACTAACTATTTTTGTACTGAACTATTTTTCAGAATTTAAAAATAGCTGAAGTTTTTTTTCTTTCTAACCTTAAAATTCCAAATTCAAACAAAATCAGGCAGCGGTTACCACGATTTTCTAGAATTTCTCGAAAACGGCTAGCTAGATTGAAACATTTATTTACACAAGAAGGGAACATTTTTTTCCACATCTTTCTCCCGACTTTTACTCAATTTTTATTACGCTTTGTTCGAAAACAGAATTTTTACAACCTCAATTTGATTGAGACTTTAGACCTTTGCCAAGAAATTTTATAACTCAAACTTTTCTCTATCTAAAGTACAATCTAAGGCGCCATTTACGCTTGTGATTTTTTCTTGAATTTCTCCACGAATATTTTTCAAAAATTTATTCAACGGATTTTATTAATCTATCGCAGAATAAATTTACTTAACCAAAGTTGTTAAATTTGAATTTATTCCGGCGGGTTTGTATGAAAAATTCAGGCATTTTCCGGGAAAAAATTTCAGAATGTTGTGTCGTTATGTGAAGAAATTGGGTTAGTCTTTTTTCGCGAAAAATTGTAAGAATAAGAATAAAATTCGTGGAATAACGTGTCAGATGTAACCGGTGACGCCTAGGTTATTTGTTTCGAAATATTTCAAATTTTAAATTATACAAAAAATTTGGATTGCTCCAAAATTAAAAGACATAGTAATTAAAATAAAGATAAAAAATTTAAGAAGCATTGAAAAACACATTAATATATTTGCCAAAAATAAAATATACACATTGAAATCATAAAAAATTCACGTGTCGTCTTTTAATTTAAACATTATGCATTTCCAAACATTATGTCGGAAATGTATTTTTCTTTAGTGTAAGGTTTTTTTTTCTGTCCTTACATTTAGAAAACTTAAACTTTAATCAAGGTAGTTTTATCAGTAATAAATGTTACCATGACATCTAAATGTAAAGAGGGTCAATGTGCGTTTTAATATATATTTTCATTTAAATAAATTTATTGCTATTACTCTAATTAAATAATTGTTAATGGCCATAAGTTTTCATTATTAACTCAAAAATCACCTGACCTTTATTAAGGTGTAAGATTTGAAATTATTTTGAGGTTCTTCCTCTTTTGAAAATGTGTGTTTAATTAAACTAGAACCTGAATCGTACGTCGATGCGTCCGTCCGGTAGACAGTTTTATGCGGTGACAGTTGGGTACGGCAACGAATCACTTCTTCTTCAATTTTTTTGCACTTCTTCAATTAGTTTATCGCCGAAACAATTACGTTCAATTTGTCCCATACTTAAATTCCTTAAATCGTAACCAAATTTTTTTGCGAAATGACATTTCCGTGCGTTGCCGCATGTAAAAGTAGAAAGTCGACCTACTCTATGCGGTCGCCGCATCGGACAAACGCATTATTAGGGGAGTACTCATAGCAGCCCGTTGATTTTACTTTGACCGCATCGAACTGTCAACGTGACGGACGCATGGCAGACGCACGGACGTATGTTTCTGGCTCTACCTTTAATCTCGGTTTTATTACTAGTTAAAGAATTTTTTTAATTTGTTTATTTTTTTTTATATTGATTTGATCAGAATTTTATACAAACTTAAAAAATCTCAAAAACTCTGGACGCTGCGACAAATATTTCCTTAGATGGACCCCTTTACTAAAAATTTGCAGCAAATCGGTTCACCGCTTGCCTTTTAATCGCGCTTTTTTCGTTTTCCCCCTCCCCTCAAACTCCCGAAAAAATGCTCAAAAGATGCGGAAAAGATGCCCCGCCCCCTAATGGTCCATTTTTACCCATTGACGAACTTAGCCTCGAATTTCACGAAAAACGAATTTGCGCAAAAATTTCAAGTCTCTAGCTCAATCCGTGCGCCCACAATCCGCGCCACAGACGGACGGACGGACATACTAAATTCAACTTTTATCATTCTAAAAACACACTGGTGTAATTCATTTTTGTGTGTGATGACGGGATCTTGGCGCTACAAACGGTAAAGCAAAGTTAATATACCCTTTGGTTTCACCATACGGGTATAAAAAGTCAATATTCGCATGTCAGAAAATACGTGAAAAATTTTATTTAATTTTTCTCAACAAACTTTTGTGACACATACAGTCACGGTCAAATTAGGTTTACTATAGGCACAACGCAGCAAAAACTTTACATTTTCCTTTCGAAAAAAAAAGTCCACAAAAATGCATTCTCAGTTGAGACAAAGAGACTTCCCTGCCACCATTTATTTTTTGATTTTATGGTCAGATTGGTCCAGTCACGCCCGATCAAGGCCTCCTTATACACATTATATCGATTTTTCGCGAAAAAAGACTAAACCGATTAAACAAATAAAACAATCAACATAAAAACACCTTAATTCTTAATATGCATAACGTCTCACTAAACGTTTACCTGGCTCCATTCCATATCACTTTCGATTTCCTCCAAAAAGACTTGGTATCACAACAAGTAAAATTGTGTAGGTATAAAATTATACAACGCGGTCAAAAACTAGTTTTTCCGATAGACATTCTTCTTCTTCTTCGTTGTCGTCTGCTTCTTCCTGTATATGCAATAATGTTCCGGTAACTTAATTTACATAAATATTATCAATGGTTTAGACCTCCCTATAAGATGCAAAAAACAACAAAACACACCACTATATTATAGTAGAAATGCCAGACAATCGCTCGTTACAATTCCAAAGATTTTGATCTTAATACGGATTTATGATTAATTGGAAAGTTTTACTGTCACGCGGTAATTATCCCTTAAATTGAAAAAGTTCAATGAAATTCATATAAAGTTTATGTAAATCCAAAAGAAATTCAAAATATAGAAAAAAAAACTATCAGGTGTGATCAATACAAAACTTTCCTCTGTAACATTTAGTTTAAAAAAAAAATATGTGAAAAATATCTTGAAACACGTAAAAACCATTTAACGAAAAAATACTGGAAATTTTATTTCCTTTGAATTTGGTTATATGCATTTTCTCATAATAGTGCATAATTTCCGAGGAATTTTCAAAATACTTAATTCTTTTGAAATATGTTGAAAACCGTTAGAGATACTTATAAATTATTAAAGCAAGAAATGTAGAAAATTTTATATCCTTTAAATTTTGTCACATTAATTGTTTCCCAAAAGTGCATAGGTTTCGAGAAAATTTTCAAAAAACTTTGTTTTCCAGAAAAATGGTATGAAAGGTACCCATTATAACAACCGTTACTTTTCTATAAGTCGTGCGAAAACTACGATTTTTATAAAACTTATTTACAAAAAAATTCAAATCGCTAGGTTAACGCGTTTTCGAGTTATTTAAGATACTTACGACGGATTGAGCGACAGACGGACGGACAGACAGACACACAGACACACAGACGGACAGACGGACAGACAGACGGACAGACAGACGGACAGGCAGACGGACAGGCAGACGGACAGGCAAAGGGACAGGCAGACGGACAGGCAGACGGACAGACAGACAGACAGACAGACAGACAGACAGACAGACAGACAGACAGACAGACAGACAGACAGACAGACAGACAGACGAGCAGACGGAAAGACAGACGGACAGACAGACGGACAGACAGACGGACGGACAGGCGGACAGACAGACGGACAGACAGACGGACAGACAGACGGACAGACAGACGGACAGACAGACGGACAGACAGACGGACAGGCAGACGGACAGACAGACGGACAGACAGACGGCCAGACAGACGGCCAGACAGACGGACAGACAAACTTGCTGTTGTAATTCAACATTTTTGTGTTCGACGAAATGTTCGATGCGTTACAAACGGCATACTAAATTTAATATACTTCTATATGGTTCTCAAATAGAATATAAAAGGATTGTGTAGCAAACCTGGAAAACATAACAAAGAGTTGTTTCGTTCTTCCGTGAAAAACTGTTGAGAAAATAAGGATATAAAAGCAATCGTTGAAATCGCAAAAAATTTAAAAACTTTCAATTGATGCAAAGAAGAGTCCTTACAGTGTCTAATGTATATTTCCTACTTATCGGTTTAAAAACTGAAAGGATTTTATGATAGGTGCACAAAACATAAAAAATCCACATATGAGAATTTATAAAATAATGAAACAACGCCTCCTTGTAGTTTCGATGAATACATTGGGGGTTCGTTTAAATTGAAGGTAACTACAACACCAATACTTGATTTTGATAGCATATATGATAGAGTGATATCTAATAGATAGTTACATTTCCGGTCTAACAAATTCGAAAGTGGGGTAAATCAGCTCGCAGTTTTCACATTGCCGTATAGGTTGGGGTGCGAAATTTTCGAATGCTCAAAATTTGAAGGCTCAAAATTTTGCTTGGAGATAATTTCAAATAGGAAAAAACTGCAGATCAAGGAAATTTTTTTAATTGTCGGTAATGTGGATAAATAATAGTGTAACTGGTCTACACTTTTGCGGTTGTTTTGGTGATCTGGAACTGGAAGTAAACCAGCAAGAAGAAGAAATTAGCTCCCTCCAAGCAAACACAATTTTTTATTTTGTGTTGTTTTTTTTTTCTCTCCATATTATTTTATTTTGAATTTAATTCCGCCGTGTAGCCGAGGTGTGTTGTATACCACCTGATCAGTGGATCACGGAAGAGAGAGAGAACTTACAATAGTATTTACATGGATAGTTTACCTCTACCCAGATATCTCAAAAGGTGGTAAGCAAACCGTCCACATTGCTTTTGCCGACGTACGGACAGTAAATGTTCAAAAGATATTGACTAAGGTAGGCAAAAAGCCAAGCCAAGTGCTGCTACCTCTGCCTCCCATAATCATCGTAGCGGCTATTCAAGTTGAAAGTGTTGATCTTTCTGTACTTTGTTCGTTCGTAACAGCAACAATCAGCTCCAAGTGTTGATCATAAATAAAGTAAGCGAAATTTTTCACGAAAAAATATATTTTTTACTTTGATTTTAATCAATTTGCAAAAAAAAAAATAATAATAATAAAAATTTTGTTTAAATCCGAGTAACGAAAGTGATATCAGAGCACATTTTATGTTTAGACATCATTCAAAGCGGATTGCAGCATCAATTCGGGCACGATTGGATATTCACTCCTCTAACAAAAAAAAATTTTTTTTTAAAAAGAAGGAAGTTTTTTTTATCAAAAGCTAAATAATCAAACGTGTTAATCAATAATCTCTGTAACCTGTGCTGTTGTGAGTGTTTTATTTTTTCTTGGAAAATTTATTTTTTAAACTTCTCTCTCTCTCTCTCGTTTTAATTTGGGAAAAACGTAAATTTTTATTCAACGTGAGACGCATTGAATCTCTCAGTTTAAGATATCAGACCGAGTTTTGTACGTTCGACTAAAGTTAAACATTAACATTTCATGCCGAAGTGTTGTACAAGTCAGACATTCGGAGAGTTAACCAAGTGTGATTCTGTATCAGTAACAAGTTCTGTGGTGCTTTTAACAATAATCGCTGTCAACATTAATTTTACAAAATGTACGCAAAACGACGTTTTATTTATCATTCATTTCAATTTTTTATCAAATTTCGCAACATAAAAAATCCTATCGCTTAAAACTGATCGTTTGTTAAATCAATCTAAGATTAATCATCCAAAAACCACCAAAGGAAACAAAAAAAAACACCCGCCAAATGTATGAAAAAATGGATTATTTCGAAAATTGTGACTTGGAACAGCCGACAGTGTGGAATATAATACTTTCGAAATTATTATTTGCAATTATTTCATTTCTGCGCGCACGAAGAAACCATAATGAAGTGATCATGCAATTAACTGATCGCATAATTGTTTGTGATTATTAAATTTTTTTTTTCAGTGTAAATGTACAGATGGAATAACATTACGTGCGACAATTTGAAAGTAAAAGTGAAATTTCGGTTACAAAAATAAATCTCAATTGCAATTTGAATTTGTGTTTGTGTGTTGTAACGATTCCAAGACTTTTATTTATTTATTTACACCATTTTTGTAACAAAAAAAAAACAACAACTTTTGCTCGCTAAATACCGCAATAGTGTCGCAAAATGGGCATTTTTTTTTATTACAATCAAAATGGACACTGAAATATCTTTTTCTTAAACACGATTAGTTATTTTTATCTAAATGTGCAATCTGGTAGTTTTTATTTTCAAAAAAAACGTCAATTTTTTCTTTCTTATTCAAATTTTTCTTGTAGGAAATTTTCATCTAAAACTTTAACATCTTTTGTATAAAATATTTGAATCACACGTAAAGCTATGTTATTTTTATCAATTAAGGGACAAGGCCAACGTGTTTTTAGACAATTGTCCATGCTCTCTCAATGCATGATATGTCGTCACATGTCCTTAAAAATTAGCCGAAAATTAATAAACCGTTCATATTAACATAAAATTGAAAAAACCCCCAAATTTTTTGGAGTGGTGATAAATTTTTATTATGCAAATTAAATTGACCAACTCTCTATATTATCATATTACAGACATAACTGTTTTTTAATAACGTTACATTTAAAAAACGCTATTCAAGCATCCGTTGATTTTCCCATGGAATTAACCTTTTATTGGTCAATGAAATTTTTTGATGATGTTACATTTATAGATTTTAACATCGGTCCGTTAGTCAAAGGTCGAGATAGTTATCCCTGAAAATTTTACAATCACGGAATTAACAATTAAAGATTAACATTGGATTGGAAATTTTAACCAGATTATAGAGTTTAAGGGACAAACTTAAACGCAATGTTGTTTTATGGTGATTTTCACGAAATTTTTATCACACAGTAAAAAATCTTGGATTAAATTCTAATCAAAATTAGATTAAGATTTCGACAATATAAATTTTGGATTGAAAATTACTCCAGGATTTTTTGCCGTGTGGCCACTAAATTAAAATAGAAAGGACTTTTTGCTTGGCATTTGTCCGGCAACTCGATTTAGTGGTCGCTAAAAATTTCGTGAAACCCGCAATTAGTTTAAGCTTTTAATTTCTTATACAAATTTTAGTAAAGTAGGTATTGTGTTCATGACAAAATTCGACCTCCTGATTTTGCCTAACAAATATTTCCCGAGTCGATTGGAGCATTATTACAGACTAAAGCCCAATTCAGACTATCGATTGCGATTACGATTGCGATTACGATTGCGATTACGATTGCGATTACCATTGAACTTCCTCGACCAATGAGATCAAAGCTTGCATGTCCCTATCGTTGAAAGCTTTGATCTCATTGGTCGAGAAGATTCAATCGTAATCGAAATCATAATCGCAATCGTTAGTCTGAATTGGGCTTAACGGGCAGATAGTTTTTCTGCTAGTTTGTCAGTCTCTCAGTCTATTTGCCTGTGTACAAGATTTCTCAAAAACTTTTATACTTGAGCTGAAGCCATGAAATTTTACAAGCATATTAGTCCAGGAGTTGTCCGATCCTAGAAATCCGTTAACCGGAAGTAAACAAAAAAAACGGCTTCTAAAAAATTGAAATTGAAAGAGCAAGGACTTTTTGCTTGGAATTCGTCCGGAAACTTGATTTAATGGTCGCTAAAAATTTCGTGAAACTCGACTCAGAAACTATGAGTTTTTTAGTAGTACTAGATCCGACAAAATTTGGACACAATTAAATTTCCTACATTTTTGTATTTCACTAGAACTGCGTATCTCAAGCCGTTATCGAGGTAAAGAACGCGCTCGATACAGTGAACTCTAAAAACCCAAGGCTGTTCACAATATCGAATTGTTCACTATGCTAAGAGCTGATTAGAACTACCATATTTGTTTATTCCGGAATTATCAAAATAAAAGATAATTTTCGGGCTATAGGTCATATCGGAATACATAAACTTTAATGTTAGACGTAGAAATTACGCCGCAGGTAAAAATTTTATAAACAAACATCTCACTATTGAAATTTTTCGATGAATGCAAACTCTTTTTTAAAGCAAAATATGCTAGAGGCAGTAATTTCTGGGCAAACTGCGCCGCAGACGAAATTTTTTTGTTTCAATGTCAATTTTTTAATGATTAAGAAATTACAGATTGCATGTTTCCGGCACCAGATTGACTAATGCCACACTAGATTTAATAACTCCCGGACAAGATTCCACACTACATTACATAATTCCGGGTTGCCTAAATATATTACATAATTCCGGGTTGGGACTGTCCCGACTATTCCGGGACTCTAAACACACATCTGTTATGTAATTTAACCCTTGCGCGCATTTATTGCGTTATAGAAACCCTGAATTAAATTTGAATTTATAAACAAACTTTAGGCAGGTTCTATTTAACTTCTATAGAACTCGATCCACAATCTAAAATCAGTATTCTTAGAAAAATGACTACATTTTGAATCAAACTAGATAAAAAAAGAAACCGTATATATTTTTTTAAATTGAAATACTAATAAATTATTTTCTTTTATTTCTTCCAGATATATGAATATTACAAGGATATAACCGCAAAGGATTAACCAGTGTTCATTTAGGAATTATTATTAATTAATTATTTTTGTAAATAGTAATATTAGAAAATTAATATATAAATCAAAACACGATGAGACATCACACAGTTATCCTCGCTTGCCTATGCAGTGCGTTAGTTTATTCAGCACCAGCCCCAGCTTACAATCCACAAGCATTAGAACTAGTCCAAATTCCATTAGCAAATAATCAGGTTAGTAAAACTATATTTTTTTCTAATTGAAATCAAATTATCTTCTTGATGTATTAATTAAATCGGGGTCTGTTTGCCTATCTGTATCGAATGAAAACGCCGGAACCGATTCGACTGAAATTTGTTATGATTTCCGATATAATAATACAGACACATAAAGGGGAAGATACAGAAGGGAATTTGAAGATTCAACAACTTCTGTCTAATCATAAGAACAAATGTTATCTCATTTTGGATTTCTCTCAAGATAACCAAAATTCTTTAGTTGTCTGTATGAAGAAAAACATTTAATTCCTAAAAAAATATTCTTAATTACTTTCACAACCACGAGGTTCGCCGGCCATCCTTAGTAAAATTTACTGCTGCATTGCAACCTTGCTATATTGCAACTTTGCTACATGGCAACCTTGCTGCATGTACCTTCAGTTTTACATAAATTGCTAACCCATTATCACCAAAGGCTGAGTTTTACATTAATTGCTAACCCATTATCACCATGATAGCAGTCTAGGCTGATGGTGTTGTTAACACCAAGCAGTAACAATCATTACTTATTTAGAGAAAACAAATTTAGTGGATTTGAAAATAGGGTCCAAAAAATACGGTCAGTTTCCGGCTAAAACCGAAACCGAACTTCGGCTTTTTTCTTAAACTTTGGCCCTATTTTCATATCTCACCAAAAAAATGTTCGAAAAAAAATCTGTCTCTTTCAATCGAGATGAAATTCTACATTTTCTGACCAAATATTTCAAATTGACGAGGAAGTTTCACTGACAAAATATATTCTTTGGTTTGATAAGCCACCGTTCACCAAATACAAATTTTTGAAAAACTTGAGTCTCAAACGAAAAAAAAATCCACCAAGTCATACAGCGACTTGCTTGATTTCGTTGACAGTTCACTTGCACCTTCGACTTCGGCCAAATATTCGGCTTAATAGTAGCCGAAGCCGAAGTTTGGCCCAAGGCGTGATTTTTGGCGAAAACCTATACGAAAACATGAAAATTCCGCAAAAATTGGGAACCCTATCAATTTAAGATTTACCAATTTTTGCAGAAATTTCATGTTTTCGTATCTGAACAAATTTTTACCCCAAAACCACAAACAAAATACTCAGGGTATTCACAGTCCTCTTTTAATTTTGGGTATTCGGTGTTTTCGGTAATATCAAAAGACTGAAAATATTCTGCTGTGAACATCCCACAGCACAGATTTGAGAACAGCGCTTTTATTTGATACGTGACCAAATCATGAACTGCGAATTTGATTGTAAAATATGTCACATACCTTTCAATCCATGTTTGATGTATTCTTTTGAATTTCTATTGTGGCAAAATTGAAAAAATTTGCAGTCCGATCAGATAACCAGCGAGAAAATTTGACAACTAAAAACATTACTAGCGCCACTCGCGGTTGATTCTTGATACCAAATAACCGGGCCGGAAAACACGACTCAAGACATGTCTACAATCGGTAAAAATCTGTTAAATTTGACTGAATTACCGAGCGGTAAATTTACTCGCAATTTAAAAGAGGACTGTGAATACCCTGACTATTTTGAAAATGCATTAAAAAACTTGACGATGTTTTCCACATAAAAATATCTTAAATGCTGCGATCTCTGTTCAAAATTTTGTTATTTTAAAACCAATTAGGGTCAATAATGCATCTCGCAAAAACCTTTTCAATTTCCGATATCTATTCAATAACTAAAGAAATTAGTCTTTTTTTGGCTAGTAACAAACAATTTCTCCTCGGCACAGATTCACGATCGCATGTTTACGACAAAGCGGAGATATGATTCGCCCTTGGATATTTTTTCACTACGTTCTTGTCTGTTTTCATACCGGAAAATGTCAATTCCAAGCATCATTTTGACCTCAACCGATGGGTCAATCTGAAATTGATTTCTTCATCAACGATAATAAAAACCGCAGATCCATTGGATCCATGGATTGATTTAATGATACGTCATATCCGCATAAAGTTATTACCTTGGTTCTGTACAGCTTATGACATTTCTAGGTGATTTTTATTATTGAAGACTTTTTCGAACTTGGATAAAACAAAAGAAAACTTGAAAACATCTTTATGTTTATTTTAAACAGACCGTAAAGAATAAGATGCCATGAATTGATGCATTGTATTGCGAAATTGTCTGATGATGTGTTTTTTACATTGACAACATCATTAATATTAATTAAATCAAAAAGTTTTTTTTTTATTTTCAAAAAAATACAGATTAAACGCTGTGGTTTCAACTATATCTTTTATTGCTCGAGTATATTCGAGAATGCAGATTTGGCAGCATGTTTCGTGAACTTCGTTTAGGAATGTATCAAGTACAGGTTCCAAGGTTCCACAGCATTTAATTTAGAAATAAAATCAACAATTTTTCGACTTTTTTACTTAAAATTAATTTTTTATTTTACTTTACGCATTAATTTTTTCCAGAATTTTATTTTTTTTACTTTAGTATTCAAAATTTTGTTCTAATTAAAAAACCACGCGTGTAATTCAATGTGAATCAATGAAATTGTCCACTTATCATAAATTTTACGTAAACAAAAATAAATAAACACTTAAATAATATTCCACATTCCATACAAACTTGCGTCAATAATTTCCGTAATTAGCACCGCGTTATCTTGTGGTATTATAGTCGTAATTAGTATGTTTTTCAAAGAATTATTCTGGTTTTCACAGAACAATTTGCTACAATTTTATGTTTATGGAAAATGTCTATAAAAATTAATTACACGATAATTTCGTGTTCTTTTCCTTCTTGCATTTTCTTCAGATTAATATTTTTGTGGAATTAATTTTCTAATAACTAAACTTAAGTCCAACAAAAGCCTGTAAGCGCAAATTTAAAGATATTTTTGTGTACCCTAAATTTTTTACCCTAAAGCCTAAACCAGAATTACTCGTGCGTGCGTGCGTGCGGCACCCACGCGGTGGAAGTAAAAACTACGCATTTATATGAGTAAATGTATAATTGCGCGTTGCTCAGACGCGTTGCCGCGTCCGTGCCGCGTAGAGTAGGCTCAGTCTCTACTTTTAGACGCGTTTACTCTCTCTCTCTCTCTCTGTCGCCTAACTTTCTTTCAATCGAATCTAAATAACTTCTAGTATTTGCTCCAATCTACAAAAACCGTGCATCCTTTAGAAAACCAAACGTGAGTTGAAGGAGATTCAAAAAATTACATCCAATAAAAAAAAATACTAAATACTTACGCGCCGCAGGCGAAATCTTTATTAATCCGAATGCGAAACTTTTGAAAAAGTAACGTTAGCTATAACGGATACCTCCCATACATTTTTTTTAAATGTAGGTAGAATTTCTTGGCTATCTAGCCACTAGAATTTGGACTCGGCTTCACCCGGCTAAAAGCGTGAAGAGAAAAAAAACTTAGGAAAACTAAATTCAGTTGGTTAAAAATTAGGTAGCCTGCATGCTGTTCGTTAGTTTTTTCTCTTCGGAAAATGATTAACAAACTAACAAAAAATTCCAGCACTTGCATTCGGTATTACTTTACCCCCCTCCGCTTACTCCCCCACCTCTCGGGCTACTTTTTAATGGGTCTATGTTGGGGCTGGACCCCCGACGAACATCTGTGCCAAATTTCAAGCCAATCGGTTCAGTAGTTTGCCCGCGAAAGAGTAACATAGCGCAAAAACTAAGTTTCGAAATCACTTTAACCAATCCCCTTATTCCCCCCACCCCTCGCGCTACTTTTCCGTATGCCTATGTTGGAACCAGAACTACCACAGACATTCATGTCAAATTTCAAGTCAATCAGTACAGCCGTTTTTGCGTGAAAGAGGAGCAGACAGACAAACAGACAGACAGACAGACAGACAGACAGACAGACAGACAGACAGACAGACAGACAGACAGACGGACAGACAGACCGACAGACAGACACGAACTGATTTTTATATATTAGTATGATTATAACTTCTTGGCTTAATTCCCAAAAATTATTCTTTAGCGCATTGACGAACATGACGATCTCCTGTAATCCTTAGTACGAATTTATTATAGTGACATGACACATAAATTTTCTCATGATAATCAATTTCCTAAAATATTTACAAAGAAAAATTCCTCCATCTCATAAAAATTATGCAAACCCTCGAAATTATTTAAATTCCAAAAGTGACAAAAAACCTGTGAGAAATAAAAACACTTTTATTTAATTACGAAATCACGTAATTTCTAATTAAGTTTTCCAGCGTAAAAGCATTTAAATGCAAAAAAAAAACTACTTTTTACTCCAAGTACTCGAACTCGTGTATGACGTTAATTTGTTATTCAAATTACTTAAGTTCAAGACGATAAATCAATTAAACGATGGTGAAGATTTTTCATCCTGCAGACAGATTTCGACGCATCTCATCAGATTAGCCGACAGATAGAATTCAAGCGAAAATCTATTAGTCTCTTGCATTTTGATAGCATATATATAGCAGGCAAATGGGTTTTGATTTTCGACTTCGACCTACCTGCCATTCAATCTGGTCAAATTCAACTTTCAAATTGAAAGTCCAACAGAGTTCGATCGACTGTGAGTTCAGTAACAAACCGAGTTTTATGGGACTTTATGAAATCGTCTGTCGAGGTGATGGCGGCTTTTTTCGAATTTCTCACATAATAATTATTGCATAACTTTTTGTATATCATATTATAAAAGATTGTCGACTCCAATATAGTAGCTGATAAAAGATTTTTATATTGAGCCTTTTTTCGTGTTGTAAAATAGGCGGGTTTTTTTTCCAATCATATTCAGGTTTTTATATACCACGCGGATTTCACTTTCAACTGATATGCGGTAAGATTATGATGTCAATGCTCGTATAAGTTCAACATACTGCAGATGATCATAATTTAATCATAAAAAAAATTAAGAAATTGAAAAAAGAGTTCACTAAATACCGCTAATTTGACAGAGTAAGCCTGCTGGTTACAATAAAAACTGGATTGAAAGATTTTAGAAAATTTTTGCACATCGTAGTTACGTAATTTAATTAAACCATTTTATGAATTGAGAAGAAGCAATCACTCTAGAGACAATTTTTGAACGGCATGAAATTAATTTTTTTTAAAATCAGTAATTGCAATTGGCACAAACACACAGCATGTATCTGTCAAAAAGGGTTACATGTTGAGAAATACTTACCAAAACCCATTAAAAACTTTCGAATTTTTTGAATAACCACAATTTTTTAGATTCTTAAAAAATCTTTCTGGGCTTTTAGCTAGATTGCACTTAAAGGACTATAAATTTCTCACCTCCCCTCTCCTTCGCGAAGATAGGCGGGTTTAAACAATCGGAGGCCTCAGGCACAGGAAAAGTTGAAGGCCGCTGTGACATTTTAAGCCTCTAAGACCCGTTTACACCAACGAAACTTAGTAACTTAAATTATTCAAGTCCCAGAATTTCAATTATTTAAAGCCCTATCACACCTAAGATAATTTGGCTTTAAAATTGAACTTTAAATGGTAAATGGAGATTTTCCGTTGGTAAGAGAGACTCCAAAACCGCAAATCCAACCTGTTTTACTTCTCTTCATTGCGTTATCTTTAATCGGTTAGTTACGCCACCTGTTCTTAGCATTTTGAATATCACTGCCCCATTTCCCAATTCAAATCATTCACTCTAACCGTCAATATTTAAAATCAATAAAACATCGTCCACAGCGATCTATCGCTTGCAATGAGCCACGAAATTTTGGCAATATTTGATTAGATCGACATAAGCAAATTTATCCCAAGTACATATCTAAAGAATTTTTATGATTAATGTTTTGGGATTTTACTATTTCCGCATTTTTTTAACCCATTAGCATCCATCAAATGTATTAATAGAAAATTTACACAAATTTATCGCTCTAACTAAAGAATTTTTGTACATTTTTCCGTGTTTATGCTTCTAATTGAACGTTTAAAGTAAATTTCGTAACAAATTTGTCCAATTTTTGAGCAATACTTTTAGAAATGATTTTAAAAAAATGAAATCTTCCGAAGAAAACTTGGAAAAAAACCTGTGGTCGCGAGATTGTCTTTTCAGGCATAAATTCTCAGACAGGATGTTTTTCGCGAACGACGCGAACGTATATTTCAGATATTTTTACTTTCCTCTTCTATAGAGGGAAAATATTGTATTCATGTCGGAGAGCGATTCGAGAATTGGGGCTGATGGAAACTTTCTGATCAGTACGAAATCCATTTCAGGGAAAGTTATGAGGATGTCCGTGCGTCTGTATGTCGGTCTGTCTGTTGCACATATCTTAACCCTCTAACCGGAATATTTCCGAAAAAAATTCACTAAAATATGACTTTCGACAGACCGTCGACAGACCGTAACCAAGACAACGTACAGGGCTAAATTTTTTCCAGCATGTAAAGCGATAACTTACAAAAGTCAGTGTAACACGTTCCGGCGATTTCCGGCGATTAAAATTGTTACCCGTTATAAACAAGCGAATTCCCTGAAGCCCGCCTTTTGTCCGGCTACACTCAGAAAAATGTCCAGGTCAGCTTTTTGTCAGGTTAACTCTGACCTTACAGAGATGTCTGTAAGCCAGCTAGCGGTCAGAGTTAACCTATCTAAGGTCAACTCGTGCAGCTCCCAATGCCCTACTTCACCTGCTGGTGGCTTGATTTCAGAATTTCTCCGACCACAGGTCAACTCAGTTTTACTTGCCCACATGCAGGCGAACGCGCGCCTGCCCGAGGCCAATTACGCCGTATGTAGGTCGTCGAGTTAGCCTCCATTTTTCTGAGTCTAGAGGGTTAACGCCTAGCGACTTGAAATTTTGACCTAGCGACTTGAAATTTTTTATAATAGATTTGTACGAAAATCGTAGTTTTCTATGGAAAGTAACGGTAGTTATCTTTTGGAAAAGTAACGGTAGCTATAACGGGTAGCTCTCAAACATTTATTTTAAATGCAGTTTTTTGAAAAAATTTCGGAAACTCCGCTTTTGAGAAAAATTGCATATGACCAAACTCAACGGAAATAAAATTTCCTGCATTTTTTGCTTTAACGATTTTTACATATCTTTAACGGTTCTCCGATATTTGAAAAAGTATTATTCTTTACATATTTTTCCCGAAACTTAATTGTGC
Source organism: Chrysopilus asiliformis (assembly GCA_964034945.1). NCBI lineage: Eukaryota > Metazoa > Arthropoda > Insecta > Diptera > Rhagionidae > Chrysopilus > Chrysopilus asiliformis. The sequence continues at coordinate 7,245,700 of OZ035963.1, forward strand.
AGAGAAAAGAAAAATATTTATTCAAATGAAAATAAATAGCTTTTCATCGTCAGAAAATGGTGAAGGTCTCCTAAAAATTGTTTACATAAACGTTTTAATTTTAAAAAAAAAGTTTCTGTCAACACCTACATAATTTAATTACTTCATTAAAAGAAATTTCATTCCAGCGAATGTCACCCATCCTCAAATATAAAATTTCTGACAACAATAATTACAATTTCCCATAACAAAACTAGTGATACTCGACAAAACCTCACTTTTACCTTTCTCTCAGGTAATCTTAACATCGCCTAATGTAATTTTTTCTACCAAAACGAAATCTCATTGCATGCTGTTCGCAACAAAAGAGTGAAAAAAAACATTGACACTTAGTAAAAAAAAATTCATCGAAGATGACTCCAATTAACAAAAATCTTTCAATCGCACCGTGCTGACCCCACTTCATGCAATGTTCATATTAAGTATTAACTAATCGGTTTCTATCGTTACGAAATGTTCGATCATCATCTACTTTTACTTAAGGTTAAAACCGAACGTCATTGAAAGTACGTTTACATTTTCTATTACGTGTACGATGAAAAATGGGTTGCAGTGGGGAATTTTTTCTAAATCTTAACACTATATAATACATACACCAGTAACTGTGATTGCCTGCACTATTGCCAATCAATAAAGATGATCGTGTGCGCCGGGCCGTCCAGTGATCGAACGCATATTTGTTGATTAGCAACTGCCGAATAAATCAATTTACACCGTTAGGAAAATTTTCGAAGCATACCGGAAAACAGAAGTGAACTATAAGTAAATTTTCGTTGATTCATTATTCTACCTGAATAGATACCATCTGCAAACAAGCACGATATATGTTGGTACCAAAAACTCATGACGATCATGCCGTTGCGATCGTGCCGAACCGTTAAGTAAACTCTCTGTACATATACGAAGATCATAAATAAATGAACTTCACCTCCAAGTTTGTACTTACCTACCTTACCTTCTTTAAAAACCCGCGTATCTATTCGGCGAACTCAAAACGTTCCGGCAATAGTTGTGTGCTTTTGAGGAACTTCATGGTCCATGAAGAAAGTTTCAAGTGAAAGTACCATCCGCTCAACGTATAAACGAATATACATCGATTACACTGTTAAAAATTTTATTTGTAAACAAACGCAACAATCACAATCGGTTTCAGTAGTTATTACGTTAAGCATATGTTTGTAGATAAAATCTCAACATAGATGTTGAATACATCATCAACAGAATCACGTATTATGTCGTTGATAGTTCATATGGGTATCCGATTCTGATTTGGAATTACAATCACAATTACTTCATCGTGATTTCAGTATTTCTTGGCGGAATTCCAAATACTTTCTGCATATTCGACTTGAGTAATTCATGATTTATTAACAGTGCAATAATTTTTTTTTTAAATTCGTTTGGGTGATGTACGTTTATTTTGACGTTTTGCATCGATCAACATTTATTTGGCGGTGTTTGAATTTTTCTTTTTTGATTCAACATGAATAATTTAGGATAAACAACATTGCGTTTGGGTGATTAATTTTCATACAATTTTATTGCAGGCAGTGGCACAACAACAATTTTTCGGCCCCCGCCGCTGCAAAATATAATTTTAGGCCCCAGAAAAAATATCTTATATTTAGTTATATTTTTATTACAATACTAAAAATTTAGCTGTCCAAACACTACCCACGGTATGTCTATTGCGGTCTCCCCTTCTTCTCGCGCTAAACTACGTCAAAATTACTTTAAAATCTCAAAACATAAAAAATATCCATTAAAGTTTTAACGATCAATATAAAAATAAAGCGAATAAACCCAAAAAAAACCCGAATTAATAATTGGCCATTCGATCCATATCTGTACCTGTGTCAGACGATTTTTTGAATTATTTGACCATATCGTTTCAAGAAAACGGAAAATTGGAGAAATATGCCAAAATTCTGATATCTACAATCAAAACAATACAAACAATCTCTGAAAGTTTCATTCAGTAATGAGACGGGGACCCTTGGGTTGACCTTTTGTCTAAAACTCGCCCATTGACGCTAGTAAACTCGCCTGAAAATTTCATCATAGTCAGTTTAGTGGTTCTCAAGTTATAGGCGAACAGACGGAAAAACAAAAAGCGGTAGATACGTTCCACAAAAAGAGCGCCCACACCGAAACCGCGCACTGTGAACCCTACTTTGTATTAAATTTTTGGGGTTAGGAACATGTTTTTTTAAACGAAATTTATAAAAAAAATCGCGCAGCTGCGAAATTTTTACCGCGCAGTTCGAAATTTTGGTATTAAAAACTTAACCGCGCAGTTGCGAAACCGCGCAGTCGGAGGGATTACTGTACATAAATTGAGGAAACTGGTAAGAAAGAAAGGGCTTTGGGGTGACTTGTAGTCTAAAACCCGCCCAGCAATGCTAGCAAGCTTTCCTGAAAGTTTCATTCAAATCGGTTCAGTGGTTCTTGAGTTTTAACCCCACAGACAGACAGACAGATTAACGGACGGACATGCGGAAATCAAAATCTCTTGTCATCACAAATACCCTGGTGTAGTTCGTCTTTGTTGGCTTTTTTATACCCGTATGGTGAAACCAAAGGGTATTTTAGATTTGCCTTACCGTTTGTAACGCCAAGATCCCTTCATCACACAAAAAAATGAATTACACCAGTGTGTTTAGAATGATAAAAAAAGTTGAATTTAGCATGTCCGTCCGTCCGTCCGTCCGTCTGTGGCACGGATTGCGGGCGCACGGATTGAGCTAGAGACTTGAAATTTTGCGCAGATTGATTTTTCGTAAAATGCGAGGCTACGTAGTTAATGGGCAATGGACCATTATGGACCATTAGGGGGGGTACCCCCCATACGAACGAAAACGATTTTTGTGAATATCTCAAAAACGGTGCATCTTATCAAAAAAGTCCAAAAACAAAAGTTATTTAGGATATGATTCTACATAAAACTCCCATACATCAAAATCCGATTGGAATAAATTTTAAAAAATCTTATTGGAAAGTTTGACTTCAAAGTGTAATTTTGGTACAACTGTTCGATTTTTGATACGAATATCACCATACGGGTTTTCAATAATTGCCAGATTGGCAATTATAGCTTTTGTTATGTTTTTAATACAATTTTAAATTAGAATTTTATACATGTGAATTATTGAAAATATTTTAGTATTTCATATTTTAATTATTCTTTATTATTGAACTTAAATACTTTTAATATTAATGGCTACTAATTAGTCAAAATTGTAGACTTTAATAATAAATTAAACTAAAAATAAATTCAAAAAAAATGTTTTCTCCACACTATTGGATTAGAATACAGGATGGGATTACATATAGGTCCAATTTTGATTAGATTTTAATCCAGGTTTTTTTACCGTGTTATAAACGGTGTACTAAATCTAATATTCTCCTATGTGATTCTCATATCATACTAATATATAAAAAAACGCAAAAACGGCTGAACCGATTGACTTGAAATTTGGCATGACTGTCTGTGATAGTTCTGGTTCCAACATAGGCATACGGAAAAGTAGCGCGAGGGGTGGGGGGAGTAAGGGGAGGGGGTAAAGTGATTTCGAAACTTAGTTTTTGCGCTATGTTACTCTTTCGCTGGGAAACTACTGAACCCATTGGCCTGAAATTTGGCATAGATGTTCGCCGGGGGTACAGCCCCAACATAGACCCATTAAAAAGTAGCCCGAGAGGTTGGGGAGTAAGGGGAGGGGGTAAAGTTATCTCGAAACTTAGTTCTTCCCCTATATTGCCCTTTCGCGGGGAAACTACCGAACCGATTGGCCTGAAGTTTAGCTCCAACATAGACCATAAAAAAAATCGAAAAAACTTAACCCGGCAACGACGGGTATGCAAGCTAGTAGAGTATAAAAAATATTGAGTAAATAAAAAGCGTTAAAAAAAATTTTTTTTACACAATTCAAATTTTCTTTCCAACTTTTTCCTAAATCAATTTTATCGCTTTAGCGATAAACATTTTATATCACATTACAAAATCAAATGCATTCAAATATTGATTATGAAAAAATTGCATACTAAATTTCCATTTTTCACATGCCTAAAAGAGTCATTCAACTTTTGCAAAATTTTAAATTCCCCCCAAAGTGGACTACTTTAACTGCTTTTTGTAACATTTTTTTTAAAGAAGGCTAAACTGAACATAAATCTCATAATCATAAAAGCCAAACATAAAAAAAGTGAATGAATTTGATTAGTTTTAGTTTTTTTCTATATTTGCATTCAGACTTACACAATTTTGTCAAATTGAATTCAGAAAAATGTCAAAAGGCGTAGGATTTTTGAATAAAAGAAAATTTACATCTCTTTAGAAAAAAATTTGTAATGAATATTAATGGGATTTTATTTGATATTTCAGGAACTAGATATCCTTCAATTAGCAGAAGCTAATGGCAGACTTAGTGATCGCAATAAGCGAACGATTGGAATATTAAGAGACCTTTTTCCCGACCTCACCAAGGTAATTTCTATCATTTAACCATTAACCTTAATTTTACATTTATTTAATTTTTTTTTTCTTCTACATACATTTATAAACATTTCAAACTTAACTACATATAGATCTACATATTTCAATTTCCAAAAAAAAAACTACGAATAAAACCAACAATTAACTCTGCAGTGATGCAGTAAAATTTAAAATTCATGAAAAACCATGATTAGTCGAAAGACACTATAAATATAGACTCTAGAAAATGGAAGAAAATTGCATAATGTCAAAAGTTAATGCCTACCATCAATCGAGAATTGTTAAATACTGTAAAGAAAAATGTTAAATAATAATAATTACAGGTGTTCGTGTTACGCACTTAACGATCAATCAATTTTAGTATTCGTCGTAAATTCACAAATGTCTTTAATTTTGTTTTACAAAAAAAAACAAAAAACTCCAATGCTTGAAGCTGTAGAATTGAAAATTTAAAATTGTACTTCACAATTTTAATTCCAAACAGTTTTTCTATCTTTCTTTGAAGATTAATAATTAAAATTTCCATCATAGATTTTTTACGTCCCTGTTCCAAATGCTCGATACCAAGTTTGACGCCAAATCACGTATAATTTCAAATTCGAACATTGATTGTGCTTTAAATTGATTCATATTGAGTTTTTTTTTTTAAATTTTTATTTAATTCTCTTGCTTTGCTATAGTCCAGATATCAAATCGTTACCTTACTATTTTGTTGAACATTTTCTGAACCAAAATGGGGAGATATGTGATTACGATTACAAATTACTTCATTTTAGATTAAAACAATTTTATGCTGGAACTAGTTTTTATTGGAATTTAACCGTAATGGTGTAATTTTTGTTCATTCAACCGTTTTACATTTTAGTGATTTTTTTTTGTCTTTTATAATCCAAGAATTACACAGAAAATGTCAGCTTTTTTTACAATCAATGAATATATCATGTGGCATACGTGCATCTTATCACGTGTACCGTTTTTGGCACACATTGATAAAAGTTTCTCATATCAGCTCAATCAGGCTTCATAATTTTTTTTTAAGAATGAGAGTTTTCGATTGAAAAATAATGTTTAGGGGTATTCATGAAATCTTGGTAAGACCTCGTACACGGAGAGAAAAGGGCACTACGAAACGAATTAACGGCCTCCCCCACACCCCGCTCCCACCCTCCTACATCGCCTATCACACTTCCCCATCCCCTCCCTAAATATCTTTTTTTTCCCCGGAAAATTTAAAGGGGAAGGGGGGGGATATAATTCATTTCTTGTCTATACTCACAATACGTTAATTATTTCGGGATCCCAGAGAAAAGCTGTCCCACCAATTGGCAATATTTGAAACAGTGTGAGTTTTTGTACTGATTCTTTTAATAACTCCGAGAAAGTTTCCAATCATCAATGCGAAACTATCTACTGTTAAGTGGAACTACAACAAATTTTGTGTAGTCACTTCAACCAATAGTTGAACAATTCCAGACATTTTTGGGAATTATTCCAAATATTTTTAGGACAAGCTCCCTTCCTTTTTGTAGATTTTTTTTCCTGGTTTTGTTAGCAAAAAAATTTTACTTTTTAGTTTTTGTAAATATTTTCAAATTTTGACAGACAATTTTCCGGCATATTTTTTAAAACGTTTAATTTGGTAACTATTCTTAAGATTTAAGCAGAAATATTTAGAATGTAATGTCTCGTAACATTTCATACATAAAAATCTACATTCCCATCAAAATATGTGTCTCTAGCTAAAACTTTAAACTGCGTACCATCAGTTTATTACATTTAAAATTACAACAGACATAAGTTTTACTTTCTCTTAAATCAACCTTTACACCTGTGAATTTCAAGGACTTTTTTTTATTCCAGCAGAAAAAGTCTCCATTGCACCACCACAAATTAAAAAAAAAAATCATAAAGTAAAGTGCCTCGATCGAGGCCATTTTGAAAGAATATCTTAAATCCATCGTTAAACGCATTGAGATTAATTCCTTTCAAATACCTCCCAGTAAACCTAATCAGATCACCTCCAAATACCTCCCAGTAAACCAAGTTATTCAAAATTTCGGTAAAGTGCACTGTTTTTGATTAATTTTACATCAAGAAAAATTCAAATTAAAAACCGCCAATTAAAGCACAATGTGATCTTCATTGCAGTCACTCAACATATTCTCCCGCACCGCATATTATTTACATTATTCCGCCCCTCAGACACATTTGAGATATAATTTTAAGATCAAGACGTAATAATTACATTATAACCGGCTTTTGGCTTTTACTTTTTCAGTAAACCGCAATGAAAAGAAAAGTGGTTCCGTTATTGTTTTTCTTAGCATTTTCCTTCCACTCTTTGGATTCTTTTCCCCCACAGCTTAAAGCCCCAGCAAAATAAAATCAAACTCCGGGGGAGGGAACTTTGTGTTGGAATTTTTGACGCTGCCTTTTAGACTTTTAAATACTGTCGACTTGTTTTAATCGTGACGAATAGTAAGTTGACTGGACTATAATCTGTACAACTTTTTGAATGCACTAGAAAATTGCATATCGCTGGAGTCTGAAAATAACGACAGTTTTGTACAGCAATGACGAATTTTTTGGACCAAGGGGCACCAACGCCCATTTTTTTTATTTGTACATAAATATAATACATCTTTTATAAAAGCTTTATACATTTATATCTGTCAACGATATATAAGTACCCTTCTTATTTCTGTGTATATACTATAATTTAATGTTAAGTATTGATATCACTTTTAACGCCATCGCCATAGCCTGGATTTGTTGAACGAAATCGAAAGTTGTTGTACCAGTTCTTACATTAGCTCTTTTTCATTTAACATTTTTGTATACAAAACGATAATAAAATGCCTGTTCACCTACCGTCACCATGGTTTTAAAATTTTGAGGCCGATTTCTGTTGATTTTTTTTCATCTACTTTTGCTGTTGAGATAAATTTGTTTTTTTTTTTCTTAATCTTTATTCATCTTTTTTCGTTGTAAGAAAATTGAGGCCACAATCAATGACCGGTTTATCGATTTTCGGAAAATGAAATTTTTCGTAAATATAAATTTCAGTTAATAGAAGTAAATGCATTCAAACACACATAAATGGTTAGATAGGTAGTTATAAATTATCTGAAATTGACAAAATTACCCAACTCCATATTAGTAACCTGGCCGGCGCAATAAACTGCTTTTTAATGTCTTGCAATTTTTCAGGAAGTCAATCAACTCAATGTGTTAGTATGATCTTAACCGACCTAGTATCAGACTTGACAACTTTTACTGCACTGCTTTTGTACTGTAGCTGCAAAACTAGCGTGCAGCATGCATATTTTGTGCTGCGCTACCTAACAGCTCGCAATCTTGCAGGCAAAAACTTGGAATCGCAATCACACATACTCCGCAGCTTTGTTGCTTCGCAACACAAACTCGCAATTTTGTTTGACAGTTAGATGGACATACAGCTTCACCTGAAAAAAAAAATTTTATTGAGTTTTTCACTGTGGAAAAGATTTTTACATTATAAAATGTTTAAAAATAGTGACTCGGTGATAGCTGTAGGTTTTTGTCCGTTACATCGTAGGTGAGGAGAAAATGCTGTCGTCACTTGACCAAACGAAGTTGTTGGATAAAACCCTGGATACTAAACCAAAGACACCTTTTCCCCTTGTATCGTGCTTGCTGAAATAAGTTTAGGAATGTGAAAATCCGATTCAAATCGTCGATTTCTGCTTGTATTTCTGGTTCTAACAAAGTATCACCGCAAAAGTTTCAACCAGAAGAAACTTTCTCTGGCAGCGGCTATTTTTCAATTCTAGTACATCCAGCTGCTTTTTAAATTGCACAGCATTTAAAAATACTGCGACTGTTTTAAAAGCTGCACCATTTTCTGGGTCACAGAGGGCTTCAGACATTGCAGAATGCAGGAAGCGCAGTTTTGCTACTCAGTAAAAGTAGCCAAGTCAGATACTAGCATTCCCGGCAGTCTAAAGGTTAATAAAGTTATTAATATTTTTCCCATTTACAAAGTCCTTACCTTTTTAAAGTCTCTCTAGATTACTGACTTAAAACTATTTCTTAACTAGAAGACAGTAAACCTACAAACATTCGACGTTCTCCTCTCAATACTCTTACTTTTAATTAGAGCTGTGGCGCACCAAGTACGTTGCGTTGCCGCATTGTGCGATATTTAATGACAGTCAAAAAAATTTACACGTTTTCCGTTTTTTTATTTGAAGAATCCTTCTTTGTTCTCATTTAATTTGTTAGGTTATGAAGATAAATGTATTTTGTCGAAGAAAAAACGTCTAAATTTGTTTAATTGTTATTAAAAATCGCATAAATTCGGCAGCGCATTGTACATGGTATATCATAAGCCTTACTTGTATTTCAAATGCATTTCCACATTTCTCTATTTTATTTTTATCACATTTTAAAAATATTGGCATAAAAAAATTGAGCATCACCTAGAAATACAAAATAAAAAATTGGTCTATTAAAAAAGCATCATCGAAAATTGGACGAAAACACAGCAAACCAAAAACAGTGTAGAAAAAATCCATCATTATCCTCATGTAGAACCATTCAGCATTCAACATCAAAACGCCGTCTTTCAAAACTTTAGAAAAATTTGAAAAAAAACATTAAATCTCCCAAAAATAACCCATTTTAGCAAGTTGATGACAAAGTGAATATGCTTGTTTCGCAAGTAATTCGTGCAGTTGGTCCCACGCTCCTCCGCACAGCCGTAAATGGCAACAGTGCAGCAAATTCACGGTCGAACTTCGACGCCGATTTTGACGACGATGATGACGACAGTTCAAACAAGACCACCACTAGCACCGGTACCAGCAGCCGCGTTCAAATCGAATTGCCA